>OU426934.1:8112701-9359474 GCA_911387795.2 Apamea monoglypha | reverse complement strand
TGTGTATAAACATAAGGTTCAAATTGTTTTGTCGGCCACTCGCTCTACTAGTGTTACGCGCCGACCACCTAAGCGCCCTTTAGCGCGGGTATGTAACCATAGATAAAGATGACTCCGAAGGTAAATTCGCTCCACTGTTACTTCAGCTAGCTTTGGATCTCTGAGCGAAGTATCACATTTGAAGCAAGTTCCGTATGATAGCTGTGTCGAGGCATACTTGTTTAAGTGATCATGTGGCATCTAAGGTCTATATTTGGATCATACAAGGCCATTAATCAACACAAGCAATCACATAAGAGTCAACAAGAAGTTTTGCCATCGCGAAGATTCGTCCTAAAAGAATTGCTGCTAGACGTGCCAGAGAATTTTTTTTTTTGATAAAGGCCCCTTAGGGACACGTTAGTTCCAATTTTAAAAAAATAATTCTTATACAGCTTTACTTTAAAATATATCCCTATCCTTACCTTAGCATAGAACTCGTCCTGCTCTGAAGACAGCACAACCTCTTTGAAGTCCTTGTGTACTTCGGGCAGGTGCGCCAGACTGACGCGGTTGTTGTTGATCGTCAGCAGCTCGTGCACCATCGCCTGGTACGTCCACTATAGACAAAAAAGTCGATCAATCAATCAGCCTAGCCCTTTTCCGAACTATTTTTATAAGAATAGAATGGATGCAGCTGAATACCAGTATTTAACATGGAGCGACTGCCTACCTGACCTCCACAACCCAGTAACTGGGCAACACCCACCCTTTGGCAATGCTTGTTGCCAAACTTTCAGGCACCTGGCGACCCGTAACAACTACCAAATATCTAATTTTATTAAAATAAAACATACCTGACTTAACAGCGGTGTAACCGGATCATCCCTCCTATCAATTATCAGCAACTGGGGCGTTGGGATCTCTCCGTTGAACGGTATATTGTTATCGATGAGCACAGCCTCCCTGCGTAGTAAGTCTCGCACTCGTTCGGCGAGGCGCGCGCAGGGCTCGGAAGCCGCCTCGTAGCGAACCACGGCGCGCCTTTTCACGGAGAGGAGTAGGGCTAACAAGCCTTGAGCACAGCGTTGCAGGTGATTCTGGTTCCAGTTGCGACCTGGTGAAAGGTTATTTTATTTATAGATTTTGTTTTTTAGTTGCAGCCATATAGTTTCAATTATTTTTCAACCTTGTACAGCCCGATTCAAACTGTATGGCGGCTGTGAAGTGCACTACTCGCGCGCAGTACCTCACCCCTCACCCCGCTGACATGTGAATTCGTTACTGTGCAGCGACTCGTCTCATGTTCCGGCTGCCATAAAGTATTTGAATTGGGCTGTAGTTGGTAGTTCATTTGGTATTAGTTGTCGCGCAGAGGGGAAAAAAAAAGTTACCAGTCTACCCTTCTAGTCCCTCTGAAAGTCTTGCAATACATACCATGCAAGCATCCAACAATATTGAATGAGAACAAGTGTCGGTCTACAGCGAGGTAGTCGGCAAACACTTCTTGTACCTCTCGCACTGTCTCCTGCTCATCACACTCCGCCAAGGTCTTTATGTCGGCCTTAGATATCACATTGCTGAAATCTAAATGAAAATTATTTAAAAAAATGTTCATTTATTAAGTATAATATGTATTATTTTATTCAAGATTAAATTTACTTTCCAAACAGCAACTTACATATGAAATACACTCCATATTTTGGGTATCTCAGTTCCCGAGATAACAATGAAATATTCTCTGAAGTTGGTCGCACAAAAACAATGCATTTCATGTGCTTCATATTGTCCCATTTTGAATGGCTGTCGATCCTCTCAAATAAATAAACCTCCTTTTGCAATATCTCAGACTGGCTGAATACCATGCTAACTATGCTTGTCTGAAAAGAAAGAAACATATTTGACATTGTCACCTTTGATTTATAACTGCTAATATCAAAGTAAAAAAACCAAAAAAAAATTATTGAATGTGTCTTTGTAATATCTTGTTTTATATTTCAATTAATTAAATGATTTACTCCATGATTAAATATATTATTTTGTTGAAGTAAAAAGCTAATAATAAAAATACAAAAAAATGGGGTGCTGTTGTGTAAGTATTGAATATTGTACCTATAAACTTTATGTTAATATGCCATTTGCGGAGTATGTATACCTTAACTACCTCTTTTTACTAATAATATAATTGCCTCTAATTAGAGCTGTGTCACAAACTACATTGCACCTCCTATCCTGCCCTTTGTGCCCTAAAACATGCAGCCAAAGTGACATCTGCACTGCCAATGATAATGCCATGAAATTTAATTATCTGTTGAGCCAGTGACACAAATAAGAAGAATTGCCTCTAAAATATATAAAGAAAGATAGAAATTTTTTATTGTACACAGAAAGGATGACCAAGGAGAACAGTAGGCTTATCTCTAAATAAAAAATGAAAGATTATAGAGAACTTAGCACAGGTTTGAGTTCAAGTTCAGTCTATAGAGGCCGTAGATAGAAAACAGAAGAAAAAAAAGAACACAATCATTAATCTGTTTTGGTTTTTCTTCTAAATGTAGATATTTAGAAAAAACTAGCCCAGCCTAGCTTAAAAAAAATTGATGTGTAAACATTTTGTAAAACAAAAATGAATATCATCTATCTACTGAAGGCCTCAAATAAGTGTCTGTTGCCTCCCAAGTGTAACCTGCTGCCAATCAAATTGATGTCCTCAGATATCACATTTAGGTCTATCAATTTTACCAAGCAATAAGAAATATCACTATACTGATGTAATATACAATAGAATTTGAGTAAATAAACAAGAACAATATTTTTGATCACAGTCAATAGGGCGTACAACTTACGGTCTCCTTGTCCATGAGAATAACTTTCATTCCCGGCCCGCTCTCTTCCGTCATTCTGGTTAAATACAGTTTAACCGCTTGTATAACGTTCATTTTGATTCCTTCTGTAATCTGCAAATGTAAACAACATCCAAATTATAAGTTTTTCTGGCTATTCAATAGAAAGAAAATACGAAATTGTTTTCATATCATTGAACTGTCAATGTCATAATATGAAATGACATCTCTGAGACTCTGATCACCTGTCAAGTGACGTGAAATTCGAAGGGGTGCGGTAAGCGTATAACAATTATCTGAATGTTACGATAAAATAATCGGAAAAACACTAATGCAAAGCAAGCCCGGGAAATTAAAATTTTCTTTGCAATTTGCTGCCCGTGTTCGCGTATTGACCAAAATGTGAGATGCTTCAGTAATATTAGTATATATTTTACTGATTTATTTAATCGATTTTGCATGCATTTGGTGACGTGTTTAGCTTGACAGATATGACGTAAATATTCTACTTGACTGACAGTTAGTTACATCACTAGTTATCCATCCATTAGTTATCTTCGAAAGGTCAGCAGGGTCAGGTGGACTTCTTGCTATTGTCTTCATAAATTAGTGGCTTTTACTAAAAAACAGACGACACAAAATGTTCTCCCGTGCACTGAAACCCCTCGCCACGGTAGCCATCCAGAATGGCGCCAAAAACTTTTCCACCACCTCTGAGGTAATAATCGGCGTTCAAAAAGTGTTTGCCTGGCGGAATGTTAGTGTAAATTTCTGGTAAACCATGTTTTTTTCCAGCTGCAATTTAAAGTGATGGTTGCTGGTGCATCCGGCGGCATCGGCCAGCCGCTGTCGCTGCTGCTGAAGCAGAACCCATTGATAAGCAATCTGGCGCTGTACGATATCGCGCCGGTGACCCCGGGCGTTGCTGTGGACCTGTCCCACATGGACACCCCCGCCAAGGTCGACGGCTACAAGGGCACCGATCAGCTGGCTAATGCAGTCAAAAGTATGTACAACCTTTATCAATGAAACATCAAATATTTGCCTATTACATAATGTAACCTAAAACTTTTCAAGTTCATTGATGTTTGGTGCTAAATTTAGATATTTCAAGGTTATTCGTGTAAGACTAAATCTGTTTCGTAATAAGGCCCAAAAATCTCGACCTTGACACTAAAACCAAATTATTTGGGCCACATGTTTGTGGTCAATCATTGTAAAATCTATAAAAGTGTAATTTGATCATATAGTTAAATTCAATAATTTGTTTGTTCAATTAGTTAGGTCTGTTATTGATAAAGACACAAAAGTTTTATGTTTGTTCTTTTAAACAGTGGAAATCTATGCATTTATTTCTACTACTTTAGCTTAATATCATGGACATTGTAGCATTCAACTCATCTGCTTTACTTCGATTATGTTAATAATAAGTAACATACTTATTATTAACATACTCAGGCATGGTACTATTAATGAACGCAATCCTATATATATATAATTTTTATTTGTCTATGATCAGCAACAATTGTCTATGATCAATTTACATAAATAGAGGATAGAAGAAAAATATAAAGAATACAAAATTCACTCAATCAAATCTTTATATTTTTTTTTAGTCAAGAATGTTCATGTCTTCTCTTGAAAAAAAAAAACAAAGTAAAAGGAATATAAAAAAATAACTTCCAGTTTCAACCTTTTTTTGTAATATCTATTGTATCAATGTCTTATATTCTAATGAAGCCAGACTACATTGGAATGTAAGAAGGTGGACGAACCAGGCTACAGTGGAGGAATAACCTTAAGAGTCTGGCAAGTTCTGAACTTCAAAGTCTCAGTTCAGTAATCACGGGCTTAACATGTAGCCACTAGCCCCTCTCAACAACTACCTATCTAACTTCCCCACCATTCACAGATGCAGATGTGGTGGTGATTCCCGCTGGAGTGCCCCGCAAGCCCGGTATGACCCGAGATGACCTGTTCAACACCAACGCCTCGATCGTGCGTGACCTGGCCGAGTGTGTCGCGAAGAACTCCCCCAAAGCCATCATTGCCATCATCACCAACCCCGTTAACTCCATGGTGCCGATCGCCTCCGAAGTACTCAAGAAGGTATGTTCATGGATTCTTAATATTGGTTGCCTATTGATGTTGGCCTCATTAATGGCTGTAAAATATTATTTAACAGCAGCAGTTATGAAGAAGTCCTCAAAGCCAAACTATTATCTAACCAGTAAATGAAATTGGTTTTTTTGCATTAAACGGATTCCTGCTACTTTAACATATTGTTCAGCATTCATGGTTTAGAGACTGATAACATGGATAATAATGCATATTTTTTAAATAAGCTTGCTCTAGAAAAATCTAATAGTTCATTAATTTTTGCACACTTCAAACAATTCTTTCAAAAAATTCCAAAATTCTTTTACCATGTACCTTCCTTCCAGCTAAGGGATTTGTGGACTTTTAAGGGTTTCTGATAATTATATTTGATAATAGAATATTGCTGATTCTCTAATGTAAATAAAATATTGTAGTAGAAAAATCTAGTTTTGCAATACATATATTCCGCATAAGGTATATCAAGTTCAAAACGAGTCATTATGTAGCTGTCTTGAAGAGGTGCGATAAAAAACAAACAATGTAAGTGATAACGAGGAGTAGGCACTATCGTGATTGATAACAGAGGCAATACTGCTCGGAAACAACCATTCACTCATGATTGATATAATATTTCAACTTGAAGCTAACATGAATTTATGAGCAGTTATACACCTGCACTTTTGAGTACCTAAAACACTACACTGACGCCGCGATTTGTGTGGCAACCTGCTGGGGCCAACTCATTTAACAAAATACATGACGTGTTTACCACAGACTCGAAAACACATTTCGTCGGTCCAGCCATTTCAGAGATTAGCGGAACAAACCGACAATAAGACAAAAATGTTTATTTGTTATAACTACCGTATATACTTCCATATGGTATTTAGTAAAAGGATATTATTTTGACATTACAAACAGACACTTCGATATAATTTATTTGTATAGATACAATTAAAATATTGTCTTATGCAACCAAAATTAACATTGAATCACGTAATTTCAACATGAACGAGGTCACTAAAAAGTTGACTGAACAAATAAAATAACACCGATAAATCATTGACGTCACGCCTACAATACAATTAATACGAAATAATTCAGTTTGATTGCACACGGCTTCCTGTGACTTATATGGGTCTGGTTATCTCCTACTAGATAATAGCTAGCGAAAACATGTATCAGTAAACAAATATCAATAAAAAAGACATTAATATTAATAAATAATCGTTCAAAAATACAATAACTTACCTACCTAATCAATATTTATGAAACAGATGCCTATTTTCGCAAAGGGTTGGTCCCATAATCTCATAGTAGTATTTGGTTGGCAGGGACATCGATGCACAACCTGTTACCATACCAGACCCCCTAGCGTAGAAATTTATCGTTAGTATTTTGGAGGAATGAGGAACAGGGTGTAAAGTTCACTCATCCTCCATAGAAAAGGGAGGATCCTCCGACCAGACGGTTGTTGTGTCTGGCGGGCAATTGCCCAACGATGGATGTTGGGAAATTGTATCTATGCTAATTGCGCGGTAAACTCTGCTTGCGAGATGCAGGATTTGCGTGACGTCAGTATGACGCGTTGTTCGCATGTGGCGTTGTAGATACCGCTACAGTATAAAAAAAAACAATCGACTGTTTCATCTATGTGGTCAAAAGGTATGGACAGCATTTTTAGGGTTCCGTACCTCAGAAGGAAAAACGGAACCCTTATAAGTTCACTTCGTTGTCCGTCTGTCTGTCCGTCCGTCTATCAATACCCCTTTTCTCAGGAACGCGTGGAGTTATCAAGTTGAAATTAATACCAAATACTCAGGGCTGCAATCCTTTGAAGCAGTGAAATCAAAGTTCTAAGTAAACGCAATCGAAAGTTACGGGCGTTTATGTTCCGTTCATACCGCATATTTTGACACTCGCAAGAGAATCAAAACCTATAGGGTACTTCCCGTTAACCTAGAATCATGAAATTTGGAAATAAGCAATGGCATGTGCACTAGTAAAGGAAAACATCCGAAAACCATAAATTTGTAGTGACATACCTACAAATTGGTACGGAACCCTCGGTGCGCGAGTCCGACTCGCACTTGACCGGTTTTTTTTTTTTTTCAATATAACCGGCGAAAAAAATTTTACAATGTGGTGAATTCATGGTTACAGTTTGCTGCGTTAATGTATGCCACCCTGTACTTCACAGTATTATCGTTCGTTAGATATAATAATCACGGTTTAATTTTGCTATGCGTAGTTTTAATTAGAAACTGCTTACTGCACGTGCATTGTTATCTTTAACCCCCTACTCTTACTAATTACTGTATAAACGTCTAATGCACGAGACCGTGCCGACGCGTGGCAGGGTCGTGAAAGAGAAATTCATTATTTCTTGCAATCTGCTTAGTCTGTAGATCTACAGTTCATTTTTGTAGGTAAATTCTCTTTTAATGATAATACCTCTTCAGTACTATCTTACCAATTATTGTTGTCACTAAATAAGCGTTAAGTTACTTAATGATAAGATTATTTAATTTGTTTTTTAATCACTCTTTTAGTATAAAATAAGCGATCAAACAAACCCTTTTCCAGCTAAGTCGGCTACCTTAGTTCTCCTGCGAATCTCCTTATTTCCTGCATAGTAACTAACAATTTATTAACACTAATTTTACGCCCACACAACCAGTCTTACCAAGAGCCAGGAGGTATCGTGTTCCCAGTTACTGGGTTGTGGAGGTCAGATAGGCAGTCGCTCCATGTAAAGTACTGATATTCAGCTGCATCCGGTTAGACTGGAAGCCGACCCCAAAATAGTTGAGAAAAGGCTAGGCAGATTAGTATTTGACAACCATTTTACAACCTGAGCAAGTCATAATACTCGTCCATTCAACTTGTCAAATATATCAGTTTTCATTTAAACAATAGGCTGTTATCAGAAGCTGCAGTTCATATTATTTATCATCACGTATTGTCTTCATGCTTTGTATAGATACTTACTTAGATGAATGGGGACACTTATTATCGAGGTGTGGATATAAATAGATAAGTTATTTACTAATATATTATCTGTAATTACGTCTCTTTTCTCAATGAATTCATTATTAGATACGCACGTTTAGTTAAGTCTAGGTTATCGCGTAATAAACAGTATCTGTTCGTTGAGAAATGTACTATTTTATTTACCTTTGTTATTTTGATTAAGAGAACATGATTCTTATAGCGTTGTGAAAAACCGGCCAAGTGCCAGTCGGACTCGCACACAAAGCTGCAATAGAAATAAACATTCTGTCAAAATTTCAACTGTCTACCTATTACGGTTCATGGGATACAGCCCGCTGACAGACAGACGGTCGGACAGATGGACGGACGGACGGACAGCGGAGGCTTAGTAATAGGGTACCCAAAGGGTGCCACCCTTTGGGTACGGAACCCTAAAAAGAAAATGCATATAGGCGGCTTCTCGTCCAAATTCCACTGAAAGGTTTAGTAAACTGTCAAATGATTATTCATGAAGTATAAAATTAAACACACATGATTATTAAATCCGTCGTTATAAATATATGGCAGTTTTAGCTCAACTCAAAGATACGATTTGAATAATTGGCTCAACTCGGTATCTATGCAAAAATAAATTGCGTGTGTGGCATGCGCCCGCGCCATGCGACCCTGCGCTTACTGACAATTGACTGAATTAGACCTTGCATGCAACTATGTTCTAAATGGTGCATCTATGTACATACGGCATCTGTCTGTGAAACTTTACAATGTTGTACTGTAACTCGCTTCAGCCCGCGATTTCGTCATCGTGAAATTTCTTGGGCCCCGACCCACCTCGTCGCATCGCATCACCCGTCCGCGCTATTACTTCCTCGAGAATGGGGCTATCAAATGCAAAAATATTTTTTCAAATCCGACTGAGTTCCAGAGCTTTGATCGTCCAAACAAACCCTTCAGCTTTATTATTAGTACCTATAGCTATGGGTCTATAAAAACCTATAACAAATGTTATTAGTAGGTGCAATAAGTAAATTGAACTTAATTAAAGACACTTGAATGGCATTGGTCGATGTAGGAAAAGCCAAAGAGCAAATATTTCTTTATTACAATATTATTTACCTTCAACGTTTTCCTCGATCGTAACAACATCTGTGAACTATAATTACGCCACAGTAGGTGTGATCACTGATCAGTCGTCAATGCAATACTTATACTGTTTTATTTTGTCGTTTGTATCGCAGTTTTGTTTGCAAGTAGGTAACGTATTTTGAAATGCGTAAGTTGTACAAACAATTCTGTCTTCGAAATAACACATACGTTGACATCCTTTGCAAACTACGCTGACATAAAAGGGATACTTTTGTAGGTCTACAGTGAGACAGACGAGAGAATGCGTTCTTGACACCTGTCAGCTTCATACAAACGAATATGTGTTTTGCGAATTTGACGCACTGAGGTGTCAGGAACGCATTCTCTCGCCGCTGGACTGTAATTGTAACGCGATCGCGTTGCTTGCGGAGGTGAAGGGAACTCATAACTGGCGGGCGAAACGCCGTACGATGTACAGACGCCAGCAGGTCAAGCTACCCAAAACTCAAATTTTCCCAATCAACCTTGAACCTTAATGCTTTAGCGATAAAGTTGAAAATCTATTAAATTTTGACAGATTGTAGTAGCTTGGTGTGCTGGCGTCTGTACTAACCAAACCTTTCGGAGAATTATAATAAAACCATTCTATTATTTTCCCACTGCTGGGCAAAGGCCTCTTCCCATCAGAGGACCGAGCATTGATCACCACGCTCGCACGCTCTTTCGGGGTATACAGGCGTTCGTTTTTCCTAATTGTGTTATTATTAGTGTTAAGATGGCTTTCCCCTGAGGGAAAGGAGACGCGCCCCTCCGTCTGAGCGTTCCTGTAGGGCTCGTCAGCAGACATGGGCACCCTCCCACCATTATAAGAAATGAATTCAAATAAACTAAACTTGTAAATTACAATTATTCTAACAGGCCGGAGTATACGACCCGAACCGCGTCCTCGGCGTCACGACCCTCGACGTGGTCCGCGCGTGTGCCTTTGTCGGAGTCATCAACGGCGTGGACCCGCGCACGGTGTCCATCCCCGTCATCGGTGGTCACTCGGGTGTCACCATCATACCCTTGCTGTCCCAGTGCAACCCTGCGCCCAAGCTCAGCGACCAGGCCAAGATTGAGGCTCTTACTAAGAGGATCCAGGAAGCTGGTACTGAGGTTGGTATCAGTTTATAAGTTGATGGAGGTTGTTTACCTTCAGTGTTTTAAGATTCGAGTAAAACTGTTTTGTCAAGGAGAAAATGTCGTTGTGTATTATATTAATTTTGGTGTTAATAAATGTGCAAACAAATCAGCTCATTTAGTATTGATATCTATTCTCTTTTAATTCTTCAAGTATAGCTTGTACAAGGATCTTTTGGCACGTGGATAAAATTGGAACTAACACCGCCATCTTGTTTTTCACAAATGTTTACTCAACAGCGCCCCCTGTCAACGTTATTCGAACGCTAAAACGCTTTTACAATTTTAGAACTTTTACACTTATCAAATTTTATGTAGTTACAATCAATTTCTTGCTAATTTTCTGCCAAACAGACAGACAAATAAATGGTCTAATTGAAATAAATGCTTTGTCTTTAGTTTGTATTTTGTTTTGAAGTAACTTTAGACACTTGTACACTTTAATAACATTAATAAACTTTTTGTTTCCCCAGGTCGTGAAGGCTAAGGCCGGTGGTGGTTCAGCCACCCTCTCCATGGCGTGGGCGGGCGCGAGGCTCACCAACGCTATCCTCAGGGGACTCAATGTATGTACCGCTCTTGATATTAGTTCTCCTAGTTTAGCTACGACATGACAACTGAACCAGCATCTGATAAATATAGACGGTCGTGCGTGCGCATACGACGTCATCACGCGCGAGCTGACGTCATAGCAAATTAAATTTTGTCTCAAAGTTGGTACAGACATAGCCTATATTTTCCATGCTCAATCATTGGTCTAGTATTAAAAGTCTCGAAATTATAAATGATTCAAATCTAATAGGTAATACGGGCCGGTGTCCGCAACTCAATAATATTGAACTAACCACCAGGGTAAATTTTCTTAGAAAATATCATGTCAAAAAAGAAATACTACTCTGTCAAGAAAATACCGGGAAAAGATAAGATAAGATACACAAAATATTAGTTATTCATCCAAATTTATTTTATCGCCTTCAAAGTATGCTCTTAGAAACGATACACTTACGCCAACGAATAGTCCAATCGTCAAAACAGTCGCGAATTCTCCTTAAGTCTTCTACCGAACAAAAACGTGTGCCACGAAGTGGTCATTTGAGTTTAGGAAAAAGAAAGTAGTCGACTGGAGCCATATCTTGTGAATAAGGTGGTTGCTCGGTGGTGTTTGTTGAGTTTTTGGTCAAAAATTCGTTCACAATTATGGCCTTGTGCGAAGGCGCATTATCGTGATGCAAAATCCAAGAATTTGCTTTAAACGCCGCATAACGCTCAAATAATATTCTATATTTACCGTTTGACCTTCTGGCAAGAATTCCGAGTACACAACACCGCGATAGTCAAAGAAAACAGTCAACATGACTGTGACTTTTGATCGAATTTGGCGCGGTTTTTTCGGTTTCGGTTCAGTTGGAAGGCGCCACTCTGAAGCTTGTTGACTAGTTTGCATGTCAAACTCGTAAACCCACGTCTAGTCACCACTAACAATGCATTTTATGAATGTTGGGTCGGAATTGACTCGTTCTAGCAGATCCGCAGCGACTCTTATGAGATTGAGTTTTTGGAGAAAATTCAGGTCTTTTGGGACTAGCCGAGCGGCAACATGTTTCATACCCAAGTGATTATTTAAAATGGTACGGATCGACTCGTGAGACACAAAAAGTTCAGCGGCTATCTCTCTCAAACTTGAATGAGGATTTTCAGTCCACTATTTCCTTCACTTTTGCGATGTTAACTTCAGTTGAAGACGTTAATGGCCTACCAGAGCGAAGCAAATCTTCTATCAAATCCCGACCGCTTTTGAACACTTTGTACCACTCATAAGCACGTGTTTTTGATAAAGTCGATTCACCGTAAGCCTTCTGTAACATTTTCAGTGAATCCGAACACGAAATTTCATTGGCGATGCAAAATTTAAGACCAACTCTTTGTTCGATGTTTTTGTCCATTAAGAAATTCGCAATACAATGTTTTTAGTTAGATCATATCTAGTGTGATATGATGTAACTAAAAACAGCACTGTACTTAATCTAATTATCAGATGCAGCTCAAACTCCGCGTCAAAACAGAAAACAGTTGTGCCAATCTAACAACAAAAAATAACAAAAATAATATGGAACCATAAACAAATCATCCATTAACGATACTTTTTTGACTGAATGTATCATAAGCCCCAGTCTTGCAATAGCGGGATTATAAACGCGTATGAAGTGTATATTCCGTTCAACCTGTCAGAATTGTACCCGTTATAATAAGAGGAGGTTAGTTACCACCTTAACACTAAATTTTATCTTTCAGGGCGAGAGCAACGTCGTGGAATGCGCCTACATCAAGTCGAGCCTGACAGAAGCCGCATACTTCGCCAACCCCGTACAGTTCGGAAAGAATGGCATCGCCAAGAACTTGGGCTACGGCAAACTGAACGCATACGAAGAGGGTCTCCTCAAGGCAGCTCTCCCCGAACTCAAGAAGAACATCGTCACCGGAGAGAAGTTCATTAATAAGTAAACACACCTTCATTGTAGAGCGTCGGGCCTAATCAATAAGTTGACAGTGAGCAGGTTATGTGAAGCAACCAATGGGATACGAGTGCTATTGTACAGACGCCAGCAGGTCAAGCTACCCGAAACTGTCAAATTTTCCCAATCAACCTTGAACCGTAATGTATTAGCGATAAAGTTGAAAATCTAATAAAGAACTTTGACAGATTGTAGTAGCTTGATGTGTTCTGGCGTCTGTACAGTAGCGGAATGACAATGATTAACACCTTTAGGTTCTTCTTCCCGGCTACAAACTACCAATTTTAATTAATGTTTCAGTTCGAAAGAGTTGCAGGACCTCTCAATTGGCAAATGTATGTGAATCTTAATCTTATTTTTACAGAGGTGGAACTGGAGGTAGGGATTGTGGATGCAAATGAATTTGCGCAGAATGGAATAAATACTCGGTATGGTTCAAAACCACAATAGTATCTAATTCAAACAGTCTGACTGTTTGAATTAGATACTATTTAAGGAGTGGTTATTATTGTATATTTTTCATTTCGTCGTCATTTATTTTTCAGTCGTAGTAATCATGATTATTTGGAATAGTTGCTGGAGTTGCTTGAATATCGTCGCTAGTTGTTCTCACATAACATTCTCACCTATAGTATAATTACATAAGTTGTATCATTATTAGGTGCGCGTATTTTCAGTACATGCACATAACTATTACTGGTACTTTTGAGTAGTCAAATATTCAATTTCTTCTTTATTTATTTATTGCGCCTCCAATTATAGGCGATTCTTCAATGTATATGTGAATTTGTCTGTAAAATATATGTACCTAATATAGTTGCACATTGTATAAACTAAAGTTAAACTATTCGTAGAAATAGTAAACTTATCACCAAGCAGTATCATAAAGTAAGATGTATACGGCCCGACCGAGTGTAGCAGTGTATGTTGATGTTGAAGTATATTTATTACAACCTAGATCTATACAATGATGTATTATGTTCTAAAAACTCTTATAGTCACTTTTATAGTGCATTTTGTATTTAATCATGTTATATTCAGAAGCTGCATTGTATTACAGAGTTGCAAATGTTAAAAGCTATGGAACGCAAAGTATTTGTTAAACTACGAACTGTCACCCAAAGATGTCCGGTGTATGGAAGTACTGTGTAAATATTGTGTTGTGTGTGATGTTGGTAATTAAATTACTGCGGTATGATATACTTGTGTTTTATTCAATACTCTTATAATGGTAAACTCTTTTTACGAAGGAATTACAGAAGAATATAGCGCTGTATACACTCTTCAACTAAGCTCATGTGGGATAACTTCAGTCAGCCCCAGCTGCGTATCATTCATCCCTCCATTATATCATCGATCTATACCTGGCTGAGAACTTTCCACCATCGTCAGACCCATCGACCATGGGGACCTTGTCAAACAGTACCCGCCAACTAGAAAGAAAAACAATACTATAACAGAGCATTAAAATTCCACGCTGAAAAACTATAACAGAGCATTAAAATTCCACGCTGTAAAACCCATGTACTGCTTCACCGCCGCCGCATATGTTCCGTTTAATTTATACGGCAGATAATACCAGTCACGTTCTGTTCCATTTTCAATGTATCTGGTAGATAGTGCCTCGCCTCAATCCTGACATTGAGGAACAGGCCCATAGACTTTCAAGTAGGTACTGTTAGAAAGATATTGGGTTCATCAGAAAAAAGTAGCGAAACAAGGTATTGTCTTCCCTTCCGAAAGATTTCATGATGCAGTCTAAACGCATGCCGTCCAAATATGTATAAGAATTGAGACAAACGTGACACAAACACGAACGAGACAAATCCGCCTAGTTTACGTTTCATGTTTTTGGACGGGATGTTCGTTCCAACGTGTTACATCTTTTCACATACGTGTAGGTACATTCCCACCATAATGCTTTATTTCCGACCAATATATTAAGAATAACTTACAAAATATCTTCATCATCGCAATCTTGTGCTTTTCACAAAGCATAGAAACTTCCATTTTTCACTGTTTATTTCCAATAACGCAAAATATTGTTGTAAATGCGCAAATGCGTGCCATTTTCATATATCTCTATGTATATTTCCACCATGAGAAGCACTAGGTATGCTGAGAACACAGTCACTCCAGTCCAGGTCCTGGCCTTAGGATTACTATAACAAAACCTAGGACTTTTCTCCATCGTCGTTTTAACAAACTGCAGTTTTGGCACTGAATCAACACGGGATCGTTTATTTTTAGCGAAGCTACATGTTGGAGTAAGGTGTATAAAACTATTCTGATTGCTACTGCCATATTAGAGTAGTCGTCGCAAGCGCGACTGTTCAGCGTGGGATCCTAGGTTCAATCCTCGGGTAGGGCAGTGCCAGACCAACATGCGACTTTTGTCATGACAGTTTACCTACTTTGTGTAAAATATTTCATCACTGCTCTCAAAACGGTGAAGGTCGATAAGCCGGACCGGACGGTCGGTCGGATCGTGAGGAAACCGGCATGTCGTAGAAACAAAAATTCGATGACGTGACATCCGCCATACTGGGCCCGCGTGGTGGATTACACTCCCTCTTACAGAGCGGAGGCCTGTGTCCCATCAGTGGGAACATTATAGACGGATTATGTGTGTCAAGGGAGTGACCGAGTGGAAGTCCGTCCGTCCGTCTGGAAGTGTCGGTCGTCCGGCGGCGAGAAGGGCGGACGATATTGTTACCATCGCGGGTACAACCTGGATAAGGCTGGCACAGAAGCGTGGGGATTGATACATTAAAAGAGAGGCATATACTCAGCAGTAGGGGAAGTCGGGTTGTGGATGATGTGTCATGACTGGCGATATGCGGATATTTTGTTTTTTTTTTATTTTCTCTTGATAGTACCTTGTATACCTGCGTATAACCCGGCAAATTGTATAATAATAATTTTAAAAATTTTAAACCTTTGTCTTAGGTTTTTATTATTAATTATTAATTTTCCTAAATGTTTCACTTTGTTAAAAAGACATTGAAAAATTGAGCCCTCAATCCAGATGCACATAAAAGGGTGTCAATTTTTAAAGGGTTAACAATTAATGTCCCTGACTGGACATACGCCCACTTACAATTTTCTAATATTGTGTTTATTCTGAATTTCATATTTTTTTGGAGTCTAAATAATTGTTGGACATTGAATTATAAATGGCTTCCACAAAGCGGGTGTGTTGTGTAATTAGAATAAACTCTTTTTAATTACGCCAGCACGGGTTTAATGATACAGAGAGAGAAATAAAACCATAATTAAATATTAACTGTGACACAATAATAACACAAACAGAGGCTTCTTTTTATTAAGAGTAAGTGTACACTTGATACAAATCGCATTATAAATGTTCTATAGCTGTTTAATGTTTGTAACGGAAGTTCTGTTACCTACCACATCCAGTAGGTAAACTGCTAAAATATTGGTGCCCATAAAAGATGAGCCCTTTCGCAATGAAGATGGTAGATACTCTCTTCTTTAAGCATAGCTATTGACTTATAATTTAGCAAATAGGATGGCTTTTTTTTTTGCTGGGAAATCATGAAATAACTTATTTTATTTTATTTATTTACCCCAATAAGTACAACATCTAACAGTACATCAGTAGTCCAAGACGATGTTATACACACGTAACAAACTATCTATAAACTATACAAACATAAAATTCAACAATAAAAATAAACTAATAACAATTACAATATTATGCCTCCTTCAATGCACCTTTGTGCTCCTAACTCAAATTTCGGCAGGCTATCGAACACATCTTCCGACGGCATATTATTTATAATACGTGCAGCTCTTGACAAAGGAGCAAACTTGAGTAAATTCGTCCTAGCCCATGGCTCATCTAACACTTTTCCCGCTATGGGCGGAGCTCCGAGTGCGTGTCAGACTTTTACTGACTAAAACCCACCCGTGTTCCTTCAGTTGCCTGTGCCAGGGGCCACGGTATCTCTTTCGAACAACCCGCAACCCTGGCAGGAAGGGGATGGTTCATGATAACCACAAAATATTGCGGGCAAGTACCTATGTAGTTGACTTTTGAAGGAACTGGGTCATGTGAACTTCTTTTATTCCAAGGAAATTATTTTCCGCTTAGTTAACTAATTACTTAAGTCAGAAGGAATCAAAGCTGACCTATAAGTATTACTACGACGAGATGCCCCGTCACGATGCTGGGCTAGATTGGGATGTCATGTCACGTTGCTGGTTATGTTGAGATGCCGCTGCACGCTGTCACTTTGTAAGGGCAAATTGGGATGCCATGTCACGCTGCGCTGCTCATACCTACGCGTGATTGATGCTGGTAAAGTTTTATTATAATGCATTTCTAAAATATAGGTAAGTATATTAAGTAGTTCGCGTTCATTCTAATTAATTTTACCTATTTACAATTGCGACTAAGAAACAAGAGCAGTGATGTGTGCGCAGATTCTAATACAAAGTAAAAGGCATGTCATTTTCATAAGGGTGTTATTCTTTCTCACGCGGTTGCGTAATTAAGAAAATTATTAGTACCTACCGCTAATGTGCGGTGCCTCAATATGAAACAATAGGAAATTACCGCCCGAAGCAGAATGACGTCTTTGCTAAGAAAATGCTTCAAGAGAAAAACGAAGCAAAGGGCTAATGAGAGAGTAAGCAGTATTTAATTTATTAAAATTCAGATACTCTAATCATTTGCAAGTACTTTGTTAATAAATTTTGCGGTGTTTGATTTCCACGGAAAAATGCAACCTTGGTTCTTAGCATTCGAGGCAAACACAGTCAAAATATCGCAATTTCGCAAAACCACATCTCAGAACGCGTTCGTTTCGAGTCGCGAGAATATTTTCTTCTTCATAGGTAGATACTTAAACTAGCATATGGTCCAAATAGTGCTTAATGATAAGGTATTCAAACATTGCCATAGTAAGCATCAAGTACATTGTATACAGACTAGTATTTGGAGTAGATACCTACATACTACATATAATGTGTCCGGCGAAATAACTTGCTTCTCGTCGCTTAAACAAAATTTCTAACTTGATTTTCCTACTCTGCAATCTGCAATCCATACTATATCATGATTTTACCGACTAGATGTACGATAAGAGTGACTATGTCGAGTCATACGCGCCGACGAAGAAGGTGCTGGGATGGGTGGCCATCCGCATGACACATACAATCTCCGAGGAAACCACGTATGTATTACTTATAGCTTGATTGCCGCTTCTCTTCTCTGGGTAGGTACTATCGCTAAAATCTATATCTGAACACCGTAAGAACTATTCCTGCTTGCGGCGCATATATGTAGTCAACCTAAAAAGGATCCTCTCTTGTTTTACTTACGGACGCAGCTGTGGTCATCATGTGCACGGGAGATGTTGTTTTCAAAATGGTCAAATACAGGTTTTGGCGACAGTAGGTACCTACAAATTTAGCAACACATCGTATTCGGATAGATCCTCAATTCTGATATTAGTTATGATGATTATCTCTTTTTGCTTCGATAAATTATAGCTGTAACAGGAGGCAGTGAGGCACAGACTGTTCGCCGTGGCTGGGAGTCGAACAGTCGCTCGAGCCCGGTCTCCTGTCCCTCGCACACTCTGCGCTCAACGCTCTCTTGGACGCTAAGCCTGACTGTGATGTGTTCGCGGATGAATGGAAGAAGATCTTGTCAGTACCTATGTCTGGAGTATTGAGAGATGAGCGTATGTCTATCGAGTAGTTGTATACTTTTTGTTATTGTCCCTGTCCATTAGGTTAACCGTTTTTTAACAGCTGTCTCTGAACGTACATATTCCAGATTACGTAAAAGTTAACTTTAAAATTCGTATAATATAAATATATAAACTGCCTTATTTTATTGAATTATCTTATTTACGGCTTCTTACAGACATTATAATACCGTACGTGTATCAATCAATGTATTGTGTGTTGCTGCATCACTTGTTCCATCTGTCAAAAAACGGTTTACCTTGGACAGGGTATGAGAACTAGATAATTTGTTAACTATGTAATTGATCTTGGCCGTTTTGTGTTATAAATAAAATTAACAAATCCAGTCCATTGTAGAAGAGAAGGCTCTTTTTCTTTCGATAGGCACCTCTCATAAAACCAATTCTACTATAATTGTCAACAAATTAGTATTCTTGAGTCTAACTGACTAGCCGCAGTACCTAAATCTTGTGTTTACTTTCACTGCAAGCAAAAGGAAGGTCATAATTTTTATGCGTGTTTCGGCACTAGCAAATGGTGGGACATGTACTACTGGTTCGAGCTGATTAACGTGATTCTGGCGGGGCCCTCGGAGCTGGTCAGCATGGGGAAGGCAGCGTCCGAAGCTCAAACCTTCCGCGACACCATCAAACTGTTCCGCATGATGCCCTGCTTTGGATGCGTCGTGTTATGTGCGTACCACCTTCGTAATTTGTTAATGCACTTTACAGAATGAAAAAATTCAGATTTATATTGCAAATGACCGGCTTTTTGTTCGGTCCTTTAAGATTAAGAAATCGTAACCCCCTACAGTTTCTTCGTCGAGAATAATGAAGACTGAACTCTACTTCACTCGGCAAGGTTCTGTAGAAACTCAGTGGACTCTTGGCATCATCTTTCTCGTCTACCAACCTAACTACTTGCAGCGGTCGGATGCCCCACCTAGAGACGTGATCTACCACAAAAAAGCTGAACTTAAAAAATCCACGGACTCTTTTGTGACCAAAGTTTTGTTAACAATATTAAATTAAATTAACGCAGCGATCTTCAAGTCCATCAAGATAGTGATCGACCGCCCAGTGTTCGAGAACCTGACGAATGAGCTGCGCGACATGTGGCCGGAAGGAGAGGTGTCTGATGAGGAGCACGGCATCATCAAGGGAGCGCTCAAGCAGCTCAACTTGATTGTTAAAGGTTTGTTGTGACATCTTGAGGTATTTGAAGTGTGATTATCATCGTTCTTAACTTTTTTTTTATTTGTGAGGTTACCTAAAAATTTTCACATCACAATGTTCTACACTACATATCACAGAGAATTTAAGACATAGAAACCGCGCGGCAGTGCCGCGAGAAAAAAAATTGCCATATCTCAGTTGCGGGGATTTTTTTAAAATGGCTATTACCAAAGTACTCTTTCAGTCGTCCTTCCCAGGCTACTACTGGTGCAACAATGCGCTACTGATCAGCTTCCTCTCGCCGCCATTCTTTTTCACCATCGCGCGCTACTGCGGCTACGACTCGCCCATGACCCTGCACTTCATGTACTGGCTTCCCTTCGACGCCTACCAGCCTATCTACTACGAGATCACGCTCGTTGTGCAGACCTGGCACGGTTAGTAATTATAATTTGACAAAAACACCTTATTCTGTAGGAATATAACTTCGAGATAGAAGACAAACGTCAAATCCGCTTTGGCAAGGCCGCGTTCAGGAAGCTATCGTCTCGTCCCAAAAACTGCAGTGTTTCGACACTGCAATTTTTCGAAACTAAAGTCTTTGACCAATGCGTGTTGCTAGAATGATCACAACGACAAGGTGAAGTGACGTCCAAATGGCCAGGTGAACGTCACGGGAATCTACTGGTTGCGTGATGCGCACGACCGGTCGTTGTAGCTGGCAATGCTTGAGGAAAGTCTATACTATATCTAGCAGTGGACTTTTTCGGCTGAATCGGTATTGTTATATCACATTATAACAATATACAAATCTTTCGTCTGAATAATGGGACAATAACGTCCTGAAGAATAAGAGCCTTACAACTCACTAAGCCACGTCACTCCTTAACTAAACTGGTGTCACGTTGGTTGCTAGCGATGGTGGTGATCTGGTTCAACGTGGCGTGGGACATGTTGTTCTGCCTGTTTCTGTGCCACATCACCACGCAGTTCGACCTGCTAGCCAGACGTGTGCGGCGCTTGTTCTACGTCACGGTCGACCAGCAGCTCATCAGGTCTTATCCGATGGGTTAGTACCTATACTTAAGAAAATAATTACGTTTCTAGGAACAGCGGTATTTACACAGATTATAGTGCGTATAACTGATGCTAAATGCCACATTGTTGGTCAGGTGATGTGATTGCATATGGTGCAGTCATTGACACGCGACTGCTGAGCGTGGGTTAGACCCCACGCTTAGCAGTCGCGCTTTCGATCACAGTTTATTCCCCAGGGTGGAGGCCTGCTATTCAGTTTTTCGATTCGTAAATACAGTCGTACATTACGTATATATGGGACATAAAAATAACAAAGTAATGTTTTGAATATTTTCTGCTGAAATGCTTGTAATGTGTGTGCTTGATTATTGTATTTTTCTGTTGTATGTACCTACTATGCATAGCTACAGTCTGCGAAGAGATGCTTCGAACTGAGGGCGAAATAGTGAAGTCTAGCGACGCCAGTTACTGGGACGCAAGGCATCAGAAGGAGATCACAGAAGTCGTGCTAAGACATCACGCGTTGATCAGGTTAATAGTGTTATAAGTACAGTAATTTACGAATGGTTGACAGTCACACTGTTACTTGCTACAATTCAAAGTTACTCACACTCACTACATCTGTCCGGGCCAAAAACAAATGACGCAAGTTTTTCATCCAGATGATCTTCGAAACCAACTCGTATTTTTTAAGAATAGGGCTAGAATGGGGTTAGAAACTGAAAGCTCAACATAGGGTCATAGCACTGTTCAACGTCTACAAACCGCCATTGATTTGTTTTTGTTTACTTTTGTGCGATCACAAATTAAACTAAAACTATATTTAAAATTATATGAATGAAACTTGGAATGTAGCACTATCACTGGTAAAAAAGCAACTGTAGTGGTAAAGACAAACTTTAACTTTAAATTATGAACGTTTTATAATTTATAGGAACAGGAATAACATGATCGGAGTTGAAAACGAACTCGTGGATGATTTTCCTGACTAAACACTTCAGAGACTCTAGCACTGCTCTAATACCTTGCAGGTTGACAGGCGACGTGGAGAAAATGTTCAGTTTCGCGCTACTGATAAACTTCATGAACAGCTCCATCATCATCTGCTTCTGTGGATTTTGTTGCGTGGTTGGTATTATTAGGTCATTCATTTAGTACATTACGATATGTATGACTTAAGTAGTCTATTAATGCACAGCGTTAGCACCTTCGATGGACTACTTAAGTTACACGTATCGCGTGACCTGAACTCACACGTAAGTCACGCTTTTCTGTGTAAAAATGGGGTGCTAAAGTCACAAATAAGCATGACTTAAGTGCTGGTACATATACCAGCACTTAAGTCATGCATATTTGTGACTTTATTTTGATGTAGGTAAGTTATTTTTTTATTAAAAAGAAATAAATACACAGAGCACGTAGACGACTAATCGATCGCTGCTAGAAGCGACATTGTCACCACTTTCGGTACAAACTGTTCATTAAGCTTGTCACCGTTGAGGCCCAGTTCCCACTATGTCGTGTAGACAGATTATTGTGTCGTTTAAAGCGTAAGCGTCGTGGCTTGTGTATTTAATTGGAAGTGTTCGCATATAGGACGACAACACAACAAAACTGTCGTCCACGACTTTTTTTTGCAGTGATGACAGATTGTCATGTCGGAACGGCTAGCATGACAGGCTAAATCGAGAAAAAAAGGTCACGAATTGTCGTGACGGTAAATCAGTGTCGTTATTGCGACTATCTATCGTAGCCACCAAAAGAACGTAGAGGCGACTGGTGTGCAAACGACAAGGCGACTGCCGTGAACAGTAAAAATGTCGTCAGGATCCAATGGGAACAGCTAGATTCAACAGTCGTCCAAAGATAAAATATTTCGACGACATACATAGTGACGATATTCAGTCGATATAATGGGAAAAGCTAGAGGCGACAGTCGTCCAACGATAAATTAATCGTCACGACATAGTGGGAACACTCGTAGATACTACGACGTCTACGACACAAATGACGGCTTAGAATGGCGCCCGTGACCGAAGAAACGCACTTTTTTGATTCACGCGTTTCCGTGCTCTGTGATGAAGATATATCATATTTAGAAAAACAAAGAAAAATTGTTTATTCTGCAAAAATATGTCGCACATTTTAAAATTTTTGTTATTCAGTTAATCGAGGAATGGAACGAGGTGGCGTATAAGTCGTTCTTAGTGACAGCACTCACGCAGACCTGGCTGCTGTGCTGGTATGGACAGAAACTCATCGATTCTGTAAGTATTAGAACCTATTCAACCTGTATGCCTACGGATGATCTTAATATTGGAAAATAGATGCCTTCCTGCCTTGTCGGTTTAGTGGTCACAAGCGCTTCTGTTAAGCTTGAGGTCATGGGCGATTCCCAGGTCGGGCAATTACAATATTAGGCTCGCCCCCTATTACATGGAGTTAAACATAACTGGGGAAATGTGGGTTTATTTTAATGATAAATGATTTTATTTTGTAAGTAGGTTTGTACTGACGCCAGCAGGTCAAGCTACCCGAAACTGTCAAATATTCCCAATCAACCTTGAACCTAATGCTATAACGATAAAGTTGAAAATCTAATAAAGAAATCAAATTTCTTTTGATATATTTGATAGATTGTAGTAGCTTGATGTGCTGGCGTCTGTACAAACACTTTTTTACACGTCAATCATATTTTAAAACTAGATTTGGTCGGCCTTTCTTCTCAGACTAGTCAGATAGGAAACGCCGAAACCAACTCGGAGGTCACCGTCTCTTTTAAAGTCCACACATAATCTTGGTCAGATCATATGAAGACCATGTAGATCGATGTCTGAGATGGTCTTTTGAAGAAAAAACCACACAAATTGAGAGGCCCTGTCCAGTCAGTGCATAGGTACATCACTACCAGCCCTTCGGAGATTATAGGCGTGGTGTTTTGTTATCTACATTCAATTAAATCTGTTTGCGACAGAGCAAGCGGTTAGCCGATGCCCTGTACGACTGCGGCTGGTATAACAGCTCCAAGAGAGCCAAGAGTGCAATGCTGATCATGCTTCACAGGTGATCTTCATAATATTCAACTATTTGTAATTTTCTCAAACATCTTTCGGTTCTGTGGTCGGTTAAGCAACAGAAAGTTGGCAACGTCGCAAATACCTGCCAAAGATTTCCTTGTTTTGATTAATTTGTCAATATTAGATACTGAATGTAATCATCTCTCTGTTGTACACCACAATATTGCAATAATGATATCGTAACATTGAATATTTAGTTTTAGTCGCAAATGTACCATACAAAACTGCAATACCTACTCGACACAAATGTGTGGGACAGCTGATTATTTTTTCGCGATTACGATATTGGTCCCATGGAGAAAGCTGTTCAGTTTAACGGTCTGTTCCACACCCTTATATAATGATGACCACACATTTCTGATACACGCTGTAGATTGTAAGCAATTTTATTTTAGTTGGTTACTAAAACAGGTAATTTTTGCATTTTCAGGGCTCAAAAGGGAGTTTACGTGACGACATATGGATTTTCAGTTATTTCACTGGCCAGCTACAGCACGGTGAATGTTGATTTTACAAGCTCTTCCCTCCCAAATGAACAGTGGTTTCGGCCCCGACCTACAACTTATATGTTATGGGTTCAAACCCAAGCAGGCGCTTTACTTTGTGTAATTTATTTCCTCACCACTGCTCTCAAAACGGTGAATGAAAACATTGTGAGGAAACCGGCATGTCCTAGAATCGAAAAATCGAAGATTTGCGAAATTCACCAACCCGCACTGGGCCCGCGTGATGGATTACGGCCTACTCCTTCTTACAGAGAGGAGGCATGTGTCCCAGCAGTAGGAACATAAAAGGCTGATTTGAACCCATGTTATAATTATTACCTTATAAGCTTCTGTACCAGTTACCTATCTTCATGTTGATCTTTACAGCGGTCCCCAAACTAGGTGGTGCCTGTAACTTGGGGACCAAGTATTTGCCTTTAGATTAAATGCCTCCCAAATTGTTTCTCTATTATTTATTTGTTTTTGTTTATTTGCAGATAATAAAGACAGCGTGGTCTTACTTCACATTGCTCCTCAACTTCTTCAAAGCAAGTGTTACTTTGTAGATACAAATAGGTGTTTTAGCTACAGCCTTAGTACTGCTTGTTAGAATTCAATTAATTGCATTTATATTGATATATAATCGTTATTTCTGAATCTTCAATCATTCACGATTTAGTCGGTAATAAAAATAGTTACAAACAAAATATTTTTTTTTTTTTTCATATAAAACGTACGGACGCCAGCAGGTCAAGCTACTCGAAACTGTCAAATTTTCCCAATCAACCTTGAACCTTATGCTTTAGCGATAAAGTTGAAAATCTATTAAAGAAATTTGACAGATTGTAGTAGCTTGATGTGCTGGCGTCTGTACCTTACGCTGAAACTAACCTAATCTAGGGTCGAACCGAACCTTTTTTTTTTTCCGGGGTGGAAAGTCCTCATGGATGTCCGTCGCCCCCGGGCGGGCGGCGGGGTCCATCCCACACCTACGCCGCGGGTCGCGGGAACATACGATCCTTCCGCAACCCCCGACTGGTGCCGGCCCGCCACCGCGGGCCTCCTCGTCTAAGAGGGGCGCGCGTGGAACACTACGCGCCGCCACCTCGGGTCCTGATGTGTGGGGGGCGACGGACGTCCCCGAGTCCGTCGCCCCTGGACCCATTTAGGGGGGCTGGAAGAGGGCGCTGTCCGCCCTCCGCCGACGCCCGGTGCGCCAGCTGCGGGCCGGGTGAGAGGACCAACCTCTCCCTTTCCGCAAAAAAAACCATACCAAACCTTCCGAAACCACCGCGTCCCAGGACTCTTCGCTGCCGACCATCGACTCGACCACGGCCGGCAGCAACAGGTCACTGCCTACTTCTGAGATGAGGGCACGGCGCGACTCCTCCCAGGCGGCACACTCTGCTAGCGTATGCCACGCCGTGTCCTCCCGGCAGTCGACGCAGTGGTGACACCGGGCGTCCGGCTCCCTGTTTATGTGACACAGGTACTTCCCGAAGCAACCATGCCCCGAGAGCACCTGCGTCACCCGAAACGACAGGGAGCCGTGCCTCCTCCCGAGCCAGCGCTCGAGCACCGGCCGGACCGCCTCGATGGTGACGAGGCCAGCGGTAGGGCATGTGAGCCTGTCCCGCCATTCCGCCACCAGGACCTCGCGAAGCTGAGACCGACGTAGCTCCATGTGTCGCTGCATCGGTCGCTCGCCCCGCGCCCTCGCTTCTCCGCGCCACCGATACAATGACGCGAGTACTTTCGCCTCGAGGTCCCAGGGCGGACCTATTACCGAATCTAACCTAACCTTGGGCCGAAGCTAACCTAACTTAGTGCCGAGCCGAACCTAAACTAATGCCGAACCTAACCTTATGCCGAATCTAACCTAAATTTATGCCGAAACTAACCTAACCTAATGCCAAAACTAACCTAACCTAATGCCGAACCGAACCTAACCTTCTGCCAAATCTTACCTGACCTTCTGCCGAATCTTTCCTGATCTTATGCGGAAACTAACCTAACCTAAACTTATGCCACAACTAACCTAACCTAATGCCGAACTGAACTTAACCTTATGCCGAATCCAACCTAACCTTAGTGCCGAGCTATGCATGCTATGCTATGCAATGTTAGGCATTGCATTGCTATACAATGCCTAACCTGATGCCGAAACTAAGCGAACATAACCTTATGCCGAACATAACCTAGTAGTGCCGAACCGAACCTAACCTCTTGGAGAATCACAATTCCCAAAACGCTATGCTGTGCATGCTACGATATGCATACTATGTTACGAAATGCTTAACCTGATGTTGATTATATTAAAAAAAAATCCCAATGCTTTTTTTTAACACATGACATACCTCAAGTACCCTTAAACACTATTGACATCACCTATGTAAGACCACCTGCAAGAAATAAACAAGTTCGCCGTTATACGATTAGTAAGCAGTATTGTAAGCAGTTTTATTTTAGTTTTAGTGAGTTAATAAAACGGGTCTTTTTCAAGTTTTCAGAGCTGAAAAGGTTTAGGTGGTAGAGGGCTACGTGACGACACATGGATTTCCAGTTATTTCACTGGCCAGTTACAGCACGGTAAATGTTGATTTTAAAAGCTTTTCCCTCCTTATTTGTTTCATCGACTACATTGTCTATTATTCATTTGTTTCAATATATTTGCAGATAATAAAGACAGCGTGAAAAAGTTGAGGAGCAAGGTGAAGGTAAAAGAAAGTGATACTTTGTAAATACACACATCAACAGAATCTAGGGATACCTTATCCTAAATTATTTACGAATTTATAGTTTAAAATCTTTTTAGTTTCCATAAAAAGTTTATATACACAGTCTGACCATAAATACTGTTACAATTAAAAATAAGAAAGATATTACATTTGAATTTGGAATCTATCATTTTTATACGATTGTTCATTGAGTTTTCTAATTTTGATCTGAAATTTTTTGAATTGAAAAATCTTTACAATTGAGCAACATTTTAACAAACAAAATGACCGTATTTATGCTCAAAGCTGTAAGGAAGCTTCCCAATTAGTCGACAGAGTGCAACGTGGGCATTATCCGACTTCAGTGATGGTTTGGTGGGGTGTTAGCTATGAAGGAGTGACTGAGCCATATTTTTGTGAAAAAGGTATCAAAACATCGGCAAAAGTGTATCAAGATACCATTCTTGAAAGGTAGTTAAGCCCCTTAACAACACCATGTTCAATAACCAAGTATGGTCCTTCCAACAAGACTCGGCGCCGGGTCATAAAGCTCGGTCCACGTAGTCTTGGTTGGAAGTGAACGTTTCGGACTTCATCAGAGCTGAAGACTGGCCGTCGCGCGTCGTCTAGTCCCGATCTTAATCCGCTGGATTATGATTTATGTATGTAGGTGTTTTAGCCTTAGTACTTCTAAGGGCCGATTCACACCGGAACGGCAGCGGCCGGCAGCGACGCCAGAATGCACCATACTGATGTTCGTGTCGCCGCGAGCGGACTCGGGAGGACACGCGTGGTCGCGCGACCTTTTCAAGCGATACTGGTCTTTTAATTATGTAGATAAAGTTTAAAATTATTTCACAATGAAACTGCTCCGCCGTGCCGCTGCCGTTCCGGTGTGAATCGGCCCTAGAATTCAATTACTTTCATTTAAAATGTTAAATAATCGTTATTTTTTCATCTTCAATCACTTTCGATTTAGGAGTAGGTAATAAAAATAGTAACAAACATAAAAATCTTTTATTTTTTTTTTAATATAAAGTATCATTGTATGAAGATATAGTATAAGTAACAGGTACATAGTAGAGCAAGCCATGTCGTCACCGTTCATAAGACCCCCATTTCTCCCTGAATTTATAATGCTTAATAATATTTAGGGCTAATTTATTCAATGCAACTGAACGCGGTTTAGAGATGCTGATCTCGTTCAGTTTCGCCCTTGTAGGTTCTGCCAATCGATTAAAGAAAATTAAACAAGACTGCA
Source organism: Apamea monoglypha (assembly GCA_911387795.2). Taxonomy (NCBI): domain Eukaryota; kingdom Metazoa; phylum Arthropoda; class Insecta; order Lepidoptera; family Noctuidae; genus Apamea; species Apamea monoglypha. Next base: position 9,331,303 of record OU426934.1, on the reverse strand, counting down.
GTTATTTTGAGGTATTTAAGTAAAGTGACTGGTTGCTGGCGGTTACTCTTACAATTTGTAAAGTCGTTAAATAGACACTGTCACAAGAATCAAATCGGACGGTATAAATAAAACACAGGCGTTAGATTTGCATCTTATTTTATTGATTTGTCCTCCCAGAAGTTGTTTTTTCGCTTATGTTCGGACTTACAAGGATTATTTTTTTCTTGGGCTACTTACAGTACATTACAACGTTTTATAAAGAAATCACAATGTGTTTGCGAGCGCCGCCGCCGCCGCGCCTCCCATACACTCGCTCAAAGTAAATTTAATCAGTCGTTTTTTACACATAACTCGAAAACATTTACAAAAACACCGCGCGCTGCTCTAATCGCCTCATGGGATGATTAACTTTAATTGGGTGAGTTTTATTTTTACAATTGGATAAGGGAAGTCATAAAACTGACAGTTACAGGGGATATAACAGTAATAAATGTACGTATGAGTGTAGAATGGGTGTCTGACGAGAGTAGAGCGGCGCGGGTGAGTGTAGCACATAAGATAAGCGCGCAGCAGCTGTGCGCGGCGGCGGCGCCGCTCCTTCCTCTCCCACTATATTTATATCGGTCACACGAGACCCTCCTAACTAAAAAACCAAATCAAATCTCTAATTCAACTCTTAGCTAACCTGTATAATTACAAATGCATATACATAATAACCATACACTTTTACATATGTATATAATTTATATTACTTACGCTACTCCGTTAACGTTAACGCTATATGTATAATAAGGGTGTAGACAGTTCCCGAGTCGAGTATAGTTTCGATTTCAATAGCTCGGAGACCGTTCCGGACTTCGCTGTGGCGGCCGATATACACAAAGTTTACATTAACCGAACGACAGAATGATATTTACAATACGAAATTAACAAATGATAAATTGAACTACGCGTAGTCTAACCTAATGGATGAGGCGACAGCGAAATCCGAAGCGAAGCATAAAAAAATGTAAACTAAGAGTGGCGCGCACTCACGTCGACAGCTTAATGTAACGAGGAATCTGCGAAATGCATGCCGGGGCAAGTGTCGATCGGTAGTCACACGTCTATTCACAAATGTACAGTTCCTAAGTGTAGCTAATATTGGACGAAGTCGCGCGGATCCCTAGCCTAGTGTGGGGAGTCCCCTGTCGGAGTCCCCTGTCGGAGTGGCGATGGAAGACTGGATTAAAAATACATCTCTTATTTATTTTATATCGTTAGAATCACCGAAACGTTCGTAATTCTGCCACTTAACATATAGTGAGGTACTCAGGCGTCACTCAGCGGCAGTGCTACTAATCACGTATGTTCATCAACTACCGTTAGACGAGAAAATAATAGAAACATGTTGAATAACTAAATAAATAACAATTCATAATCGTATTCTCACTAATCGACAGCATTATGTTCATAAGCGTATCGTACCATGCGCGGGCGAGTGTCGGCCACTCGGGCGAGTGTCGGTCACTCGGGCCCGGCTCGCAACCACTATCGCTTACTACCGGACACTTAAAGCTCTCCCACAACACATGAATGGTATTATTTTATCCCTGCATTACAAAACAACATATAAATATACAATTTTAGTACCATCGTCTATACTTAACACGAATAGATCCAATAGGTCAGCAGACACATAACCGAGATCACACGAAATGCACCCATAACATGTCGATACTTGCTTACTAGTTTATTTCAATGTCTTTTGTACACCGCTATTTCCGTTATCTGTTGGATACACGTCACCACTGAGTCACTTTATAACGAAAACTCTCGTACTTATTTACATAGTCTGTTAAGGTGTGTATATATGAAAGTAATACGTCAAAATAACTGAAAACCGACGAGACGACGAGAGAGACGTGTATCCAGGGAGGGTAATGTTCGCACAAGCGTGGCCACTCCGCCGTCTATCGGGCACGTACACTGCGACTTGGGGCACTAGGTCATCTTCATTCTGCACGTTTCATTCCACAGTTGGGCTTATTCCACCCGGTACTTCTGCTTCCATGGTCCAGGTGTATGTTTCACAGTTCTAAGCTGACGTTTACTTCTTACGTATTCGATTTACAGCCGGATCTTAATCTTCAGTTTCACTTTTGCTCCTCTTTAGAAGCTAATTTTTAGGCGATGATTGTTTTATGGTGGACCGTTTTAATCTTGAAGCTTTTTAGCCTGAAGCAGAGTTATTCTTAGCCGGAGTTTACATCATCACGGCCTGATGGAGCCTTCCAAATGTCACGTAATGGTGTTTTATGTCGGAGAGTATAAACACCAAACTTGAAGCTTTTTGGCTGGACGCTGGAGCATCACGACCTCAAATCCTGGGGTGGGACCTCCACATCCCTGGTTCTCTTCAACCCGATGCCATCAATACCGTCGCACGGTCACGTGCCCTGCCGCGGGCCACAGATAACGGAGCAGCGGCCGGGCTAGCCGGTGGGGTGCGGGCGCGCGGACACGGCGCGTCAGTCCTCGTCCGACAGCGGCTCGTACTGCGCCGACATGAGCGGCGCCGGCTCGGGCGGCGGCGGCGGGCACGGCGCGGACACGGCGTTGGAGGCGGGCGCGTTGTTGGACGCTGTGGGAACAATCATCATGTTACTTATATTTACATATAACAGACTTCTACCAGGGACCAAACAGATAATGTCGAATTTTGGTCAATATTAAAATCCAAGACTCCATTTTGGATTTTGATATTATCAAACATTCGATATTATCAGTTTGCCAGCCAAGTTATGATGGTATTTTTTCGTCATGGGTATTATTTTCAAAGGTGCTAATGCCGAAAATGAGGTGAAAATCCAAATCGAAAATGACGGCCAGCATCATGGGAGTCATTTTTCAGGTTTTCGGGGTGCTGGTGCTTCAAATAAAAAATAACGCGGCTATCCAATTGATGAATTATTCCTATAAGCAGTAATAATTCACTTTCACACTCTTCTAGTTCTTCGTTCAATCATACAAATTATCATACAACACAAAAAGAAGGTATGGCACGAAAACCTCCTCCTTTTTTGAAGTCAAAAAAAGTATGAGCTCACAGTCTCCCGGTGCCGTGGCCACGTTGAGCGCGGAGTACGGGTAGGCGTAGGCCGTGGTGGGGAAGGCCAGCGGCTTGGTGCGCTCGTCGGCGTCGCTGCGCATGACCTCGACGATGCGGTTGGTGACGTAGTCGAAGGCCGTGAGCACGCCGCCCGCGCCCGCGCCCGCGCCCGCGCCGCCCACGGACGAGCCCACGCAGCTGTAGCGCCGGTTGCTGTTGTTTCTGGAATACATATATTCACTATTAAAAAGACACGATCTCTATCAATAAATTACTGACCACTGAGCTGACTACCAGTCAACCTAAATACCAAAACCTGAGCAAGAATTTATTAACGGCAACGTGGGGGCAACGGAAACCGATTTCGAGCGCATCGTCCAACACTAAAAATATCGTTAAAGAAAACACACGTGTGTGTCCATAGTGCTAGTCAGGATGTTGTTAAAGACTATCAAAGACTGTAGAGCTGCTTTTTCATGACGTAAACGCGATCGTTTATGAGTGATCACCAATACACCAAGCGTGATGAACAAGCCTATATTTCTGAGATCGTTAGAGATCTAGCAGTGGCCGTTATAGAATGATAAACTTGGACCTGGAGAGGCCTATGTCCAGCAGTGGACTGCTGTAGGCTGACGATGCAACCTGGACGTCAAGTGGAAGGTGTTAATGCCCTATAATAGGGTTGAAAAAGACGAAAGACGAAGGTAGGACAGGCGTAGTATTTACCTATTTGCAGGATGGTTGTCAGGCGGGCTGACAGGTTCAAGGTAGGGCGCGTGTTTGGGCGCGTCGCGTCGCTTCCACTCCTCGCCGCCGGCACTCACGTAGCCCTCAGAGTTGCCCACGCTAAACCTATTACTGGAGAAAAAATGGGGCATTATGTACCGGTTGAAAGTAGTGATTACAGAAACTATTAAAAAGCCGTTGTGTCTCGCGTGGATCATCGTTCCGTACGAAGAATCAATGTATCTAGAAGCTTTTAAAAAATATCAAGCGCCGAAACCACGGCTTTGCCTATTCTTGCACTGAATAAAAAAATCTTTACCTCCTATCTATTAAAATTTATTTTTATTCCGACTTATTCAACTATGAAATTTAGCGTTCTGAATTTTTAGTTGATTTTTGAGTGACCATTTTTATTTGTAATACAAAATAACCCAATCGCTTTTTGGTTACAATGGAATTTTAACTTTGTTGTGTACGAGTATGACATCGAGTTCGAGGTTTCAAAACATGATTATTATCATTATTATTATCCTGAATTTTTATTTTTAATAAATGAAACGATTTTTTTCAGGACCACCAATTGGATTCCTAGATTTTGGTATTCCACAGTGCCTGTGGCATCTGTAGTACCTACATATGGTGATGGAACTCACTTGTGGTGCATGATGGAGGTGGTGGGACTACAGAAGTCCCTGGTGATGATGTTAGACGCGAGGTCTCCTAGCTTAATGCTGGTGGTGTGTGCGGCAGCTGCTGCCGCCGCGTGCGCAGCTTCTTCACGCTCTCGCTCTGCTGGGGTCACGCCGCGGTCGGGACGGTCCTGAAGGGGAAAAGACCGTTAGTACTGACTAAATACATAAATCTACCATAAACACGACTACTAAACAGAACAAAAAAAAAATGATTTATTTGAGTAAATCCAGTGTCCTTACCGGGAACCTCTGATCCGAGCTCTGACTGATCTGATGAGTGATAATAGCATCGATCAGCGACGCAGCCGTAAGCGTGCCTTCAGCCGGGCGCGGGCGGTTGTCTGCGCCCGGCGCGCCGGCCACGCCCGCCACGCCTGCCACGCCAGCCACGCCCGCCACGCCAGCCACGCCGGCCGCTACGGCGGGGCCCACTGATACTGACGATACTACTGTCCGTCTGAGAAGAGATTTAAAATAGATTAGTAAGTTGTAGAGGGATTTGCAAGGACAAGAAATGAATTTTAGCTTGTTCTAAGAATTATGCGTAGACTTGAGAACCTCCTACTTTGATTCTTTGGTTAAAAAAACACAAAAGATTCAGTGTTAGCATAATCAACCTATTATGTTTCCACTGCTGGGTCACAAGCCTCTTTTGTTAGCCGGAGAAGGCCGTAATGAGGCCACAACGTGGGCCCATGACTTCGAATCTTTTAAAATAAATTTTCACCTTTGAGTTTGTTTCGGTGATTCTTTTCAGAGTAGTCGGCTAGGTAACACCGACCTCATCTAGTTTAAATTAAAAAATGGACGAGTAAGTGTCATTTACAAAATAAAAATCATTTCATGAAACAGTATCAGTTATAAAAAAGAACCTCATACGGAAACTCAAAGATCAATCTTTCAAACTCTACACTTCAATCTTATGATAATCAGCCTATAATGTTCCCACTGCTGGGACACAGGCCTCCTCTCTATGAGAGGGAGTGGGCCATAATAGAACAGAATACTCTTTATTATGTACAATTGTACACCATAAAAATTACAGAACATAAATATATAAATTTTACAAAGGGTGACTTAATGGGCTGTCTAATCCACCCAGCGGGCACAGTGCGGATTGGTAGATGCCACGTGTCTTCAAATTTTTGGTTCTAAGGCATGCTGGTTTCCTTACGATAGTTTCCTTCACCGTTTTGAACTTATAGCTTAGTAATAAAATAATAACTATAATACATACGTGTCTTTCCTATCGAGGTGATGCGGCGTCTGCGCCCTGGGTTTGCCGGGCGTGCTGTACGTCACCGACGAAATCATGCGCCGCTCTCCGTCCTGGGACGACACGCTCTGTAGGACAAAATATAATGATGATAACATATGATGCTATTGTGACCTACCTACTGTCTACATTCTTTGATGATTGGATGATGGGGGAATTGATGATAAAATCCTTAAGACCGAGATGATTCAGACGAATAAAATGCTCCCGCACTTCCTTCCCAGGCGGATTATATCTAGAGAATTATAACCTGTCCATTAGGTTAAGCGTTTTGTGACAGCTGTCTTAGAAAGTACATATTCCAAATTAAGTAAAAGTTAACTTTAAAATTCGTAACAAAATAAATATATAAACTGCCTTATCTTATTGAATTATCTTATTCATGGCTTCTTACAAACATTATAATACCGTACGTGTATCAATCAATGTATTGTGCGATGCTGCAGTCACTAGTTCTATCTGCCAAAAAACGGTTTACCTAATGGAGAGGGTATAACATTAGCGTCTTCTTGTGCGCTTATAAAACACACTACGATCAGCAATCCGTATGCCAAGAGTTTGTAACTTTGCCCCTTACCTGCAATCTAGGACTAAATCAGACTGAAAACCATCTTACGTAGCCCAAAACCACCTACACCTTTTCAAGTGTAGGTGGTTATTTCATTGTGCTACTCTTTATAAAGGAATATTTTGTAAACCATAACTAAGCCGCATTATCTCCTTTAAAATAACAGATTCACCGCAATAGGACAATGGTAAGGTTCGAACTTTGAACCATTAACGTAGGTACCCACGTGGGGCGAGTCCAGTCGCCTGAACAGTCGGACGTTTTTGCTGACTAGCGAATATTTTTATCTCTGCATGAGCTATTTGCTCATAGGACAGAAGAAGACCAGATAATTTTAAAGACAACAGTCAGTATACGAATAAACTGACCATAAGATGCTGATGATGTCTCTCTTGTATAATTTGTTGTTGATGCTGTTGTTGATGCTGTTGTTGATGCTGTTGTTGAAGCTGTTGTTGATGCTGTTGTTGTTGTTGCTGTTGTTGTTGCTGTTGTTGATGTTGTTGTTGTTGCTGCTGCTGCTGCTGCTGCTGCTGTTGTTGTTGTTGTTGTTGTTGTTGTTGTTGTTGTTGTTGTTGTTGTTGCTGCTGCTGCTGTTGCTGATGTTGTTGCTCGGCATGTCGCTCCTGCATCGCGTGCTATATGTACGTACGACTTATGTATTAATCTCAGCTAAATGATGGTGCTATAAAATCGCTGAGCTGTTTATTTTTATAATAGAAGCCTGCAGCTAGGGAGGATGGTCAGCAACCAGCTAATACATTAGATCACAGTGTTACTATACCAACTCGATACAAAGGTTACAATGGGCATCATTACATCTAGTGCAAATTAAATGCTACAGTAATACTTTTTCACTTTTTGGGGTCCTGACCAGGAACTTCCATAGTCTAAAAAATTTAAACACACGAGCCTGTTTCGCGTTATTAGAGCAGTTCAGCAGGTCAGGACAAATAATGACCTGCTTTATGTCAAATATTAAGTGTACTTGGAATTGCACGCCGAACGTGGCTTGAAAGCCACGTTAGGCACAATTTATATCAGAATTGAACTACACAATTACTGACAAATGCTTACAATGACTGGTAAAATCTGTGCAGTACATTCATCAAAAGACCATTACAGACATCAATCTACATGGTATTCACGTGATCTGACCAAGATTATGTCCGGACTTTAAAAGAGACTGTGACCTCCATTGGCGTAACAAGGGATTTTATCTAGCAGACGTCCAGCTGAACTAACTAAAATGAGAGATCATAAATGACGCCTCGTAATAAATAATCCCACCAAAACATTTCATGGTTGCCACGACTTAAATGACGGTTTCACTGTTAAAAAGTTATCAGATCATTAAATCTGGTAACTTTTTAACAGTGAAACCGTTATTTTGTCATTTTGTCACGTCACGTTATTTTGTCACCTAGAGCCAAGCCCCCAACTGAACAAACCTGGCATCTTAGTCAAAAATAGTATGTAATTTTTCTCCGATATCTTATTTACAGATTAAACAATTTAAGTTCATTTCATTTCATTGATATCCCACAATATGTATAGAGTTGATTCAGTCACACTGCATCAAACTGTAACAAAACTTACAATGGAGTGTTGCATATGTCGCTCGTGAATGATCTGCGCCTGATGTTGTTGTTGTTGCTGATTCTGCTGGTGTTGTTGTTGTTGTTGTTGTTGTTGCTCCATAGCGTGCCGTTCGTGTATCGCGTGGATGGCGCGTTCACTGCAACAATATTGGATACGTTAATAGTCGTTGGGACAATATTTCCATTTCAACTGGACGGCGAAGGTGGTGTGACGATCTAGCGAGACTTGCAGGGCCAACATGGCCAGAGATCGCTCAATACAGGGAGGTTTGGAAATAAAAAAGGGAGGCCTTTGCCCCACAGTGGGACACAAAATAGGCTAACGAAAAACCAAAAAAGATTGGACGAAAAGAAAAGATAGATGAATCTATATCTATCTATACGCACTAATAATAAAACTGAAGAGTGTTTTGTTTGGACGCGCTAATCTCTAGAACTGCCAGACAGATTTGAAAAAATATTTTTCGCTTTTTTTAGCCCAATTCTTCAGAAAGGCTAACATCATAGGCTAACATCACGCTAAGACCCTAAGGGGCCGAGCAAAAAGAAAAGATGTCAGAAAGGCGGGCAGGCGATGCGATGCGACAAGGTGGGTCGGGGGAACAATAAATTTCACGCGGACGAAGTCGCGGGCAGAAGCTAGTTGTGAGAATAAATGGCTAGGAATTAAGTGAGCACTTAGGTATCTATAGACAGAGATGTATCAAAGAAAAAGAATGGCTGCGCCGATCCAAATAAATTGAGTCAAGAGGATGATGAAGCTGATTTTTACAAGAGTACTAAAAGTCCCACAGTTTTAAACAACTATTATATTCGAAATATAATAAAAGTAATTGTACACTTACGCGTCTCTTCTCTGTATTTGTATCTGTCTGTCTCTCTCCATGTATTGAGGTTGTGACTGAACTCTTCTGTCCATCATTTGCTGAAAATAATACACATTATTAATTCAAAATGTACACGGATTTGCTTCCAACTGATCTGAATTACTGTTTTAATCTTTAAATAGGTTCTTTACATTTTGATAGACCCACCAGCAGTGACAACAGTGGCCTCCAAAAGTTAGTTGACACTTATCGACTTAGCTGTGGCACACCACTAAATATTCTAGTAATCGTAAACTGTCACAAAGACATGTGACGTCTACCAACCGCACTGGGCCTGCGTGGTGGATTACGGCCCATTCCCTCTCACAGAGACGAGACCTGTGTCCCAGCAGTGGGAACGTTATAGGCTTATTATGCGGTTATACGGGTCAATGTCAACCAACTTTTGGTGGGCACTGTATGTAAGTGAACAGAGAAGCGAAATAAGAAGTCCGCCTTTGTACCTTTATTTTTTGTGCAAAAAGTTTAAATAAATAAATACTTACTGGGAACTGAGAACCGATCGGGTATTTCTGCGCCATGAATCTAAATGAAAATAATAACAACAGTTAATACAGTTGTATTCGGTTTTTTCCTTATACTATCGCGGTTACTGTTACGTACCTAATGCAAGTCAATTTCAACAATATTATGGTAAAATTAATACAATAATGTATTTCTTTAAAATATTACTGCACACTTCGAACTTTTTCCTCTATCGTGGTATATATTGACGTGTGTTTAAGTAACCGAATTAATTTATCAATCCTTGAGAACCTTATTTGGTAATAGCACCCTAATTGCGTAACACACTATCGATCTGAACCATTTTGAAGGATATTGCTAATCCATTGCATCATATGTTCGAGAAATTTGTCTGCTCAACAACGTAAATAACGCAATGAATTTGTTGAACCGTCAAAATGACAGCCATTGCTACTGATAGTGTGTTACTCAATTACCCCGCTGGTCTTTATACTATGAACGTGAGCTTTCTCACGATCATCATCTTCCTGCCCTTGGCCCTTGACTATGATGTTACTTGAGGTCGGTGGAGGTCGATGTTAATCGTCACGTTATCATTCACTCCTTTCTCCTTCATATCATTCTTCACACAATCCATCCATCTTCTCAGTGACCTTCCTCTCCCTCTCCATCCCATCAACATTTATATTCATCACTCTTTTAGTCACATGCATTGTCTCCTTTCTCACCACATGCCCATACCAAGCCTAATGATTTCCTTTATTTTTTTTTTTTTTAAACTTTGCCCCACACTTGGAATTACCCCTGTATCGTGGGTGCGTTAACAAACATTTAAACTCATATACACAAACAGCCAAACTCGGAACAACTACCTGTAGGCAATACAAATATTTGTTCCGTGCGGGAATCGAACCCGCAACACGCAGCGCAGCAGTCGATCGCTCAGCCACTGCGCCAACCGTGTCGTCAAAACGTGAAACGTGTCGGCACCGTGTCGTGCCGCGCCTTTCAATTTAGCATGGGCTTTTATTTATCTATCTATCTTATCATCTCTCAGATTCACCATTACAAGATTTTTTTTCAATCCAATGCGATATATACACCCAACTTTATTGATACTAATATACTGTCGTAAACATACCTGAGGTCATGATGTTGTTGCTGCTGCTGTTGTTGCTGCGACTGCTGCTGCTTGACCTCCTGCTTGCCGTCGGCCTGCGAGCCGCGCGGCACAGGCAGTGCCGTCGCCGCGGACGCCACGTCAACTAATGACGTGAATGCTTCGTGACCTGAGAACAAAGTGGTGGTTAGCAAAGAGATTTTAACTTAAAGATGCTGCATTTCCTCAGTGATTTCTTTTTTGTATAGAACACGCTCCTTGGGCTCCAAAGTAATGCATACATTGTTTTCAAAAGAATATGTATGACACGTACTATTTGTGCGTTTATTATAAGACCAAATAAACATGTTTGTCCTTGTCATTTTGAGACGTGACGTAAGTGGTAAATCACTTGTTTTTCACAAAATTCAGTTCAGTATTAGTCAGTTCAGTCCAATTTGATATTAAAAGGGCTGATTTTTCCAACGCCAGATAATTTTATCCGAGGAATAATTTCAAAAATCAAAATCAAAAGTCATATTCAAATTAGGCTGAGAATCAGCACTTTTAGAACGTCAAAATTACAAAAGACAGTTCCCCAAAAACGCCTGGCCCTTCACAGTTCTTCCATAAAAAAACTGTCAGACGTCATTTTTATTCTATGAATAAAAATTATCTGTCGATTGAAATATCATCCCTAAAAGACATAAATTAATTAAAAATATTAACTCTATTTGGCATTATTTTGTTACCGACTCCTAAATCAATTTCTCTGAGATTTTTGGGCCAATTTACAAAATATTTCAATAGGTGCCATAACTCAATGATAATTTCATAATTTTTATTAACCTTTACTTTGGGAAAAGACAAGAATATCGAAAAAGAACAGAATTTTATACATTTTTGATCGTAAGTGATGTTTGTTATCACTTTTGTATAGAACAGCAGATTCTTTTTTCGATATTTCATAGTAAATAGGGGACAATTTTTACCTGGTGGTGGTTGTGGGTGTTGATGTTGGTACACGTGCTGCGGCGAGTGCCTCTGGATGACGGACAGCGCGTCCCGACGGAACTGCGGCGACGCGGCCCGCTCATCTAAGATATGAATAAGACAAGTTATATAGCGCCAGTTTATATAGTAAGTAGAGTAAAATAGTGACGTCACGTATTTTGGTGTACGTCAGTATTTCTTTTCGACCGAAATTTGATAATTTCAGGGAATTTGGCTGAGTTAAAAAGTAGTCTAACTACACACAAAACATAAAAAGATAAATACAAAACTTTTTACATATAAAGGTGGATATCGAGTTGTTACCAAGCGAGTCAACCTCACGGTTGAATAATATTGTAAGGTATAAAAGAGACTATTGATAAAATCTCCTTTGCACATTTGATGTTAGCAATCTCGTCAACAGGAATATACGGGGTTTTATGAGGCGCTCAATAGCTTGTCTTATTCATACAGATATATGAAGACAGACATTGGTGTGGAACCCTTGCTAACTAGCATAACGGCATAGAGCTACAGTTCCTTCCGACATGAAGTAGGTTATAAACTCGTGAGGCACTGACCGGGCGGCGGGTGCGGGTGCGCGTGCGGGTAGTGCGGCGCGTGCGGCGCGTGCGGCGTGTGGCGCGTGATGACGGACACGGCGTCGCGCCGGAACTGCGGCGAGCCGGCGCGCTCGCGCTCGCGCCGCGCGCCGCCGTGCATCTGCTGCGACGTGATGAAGTCCGCCATGATGATCTGCCGCTGCTCCAGCCCGTACGGGTTGCGCGTGTAGCCCGAGCTGCCCGTCTGCGGAACAAACGTGTTGCGTTAGTCAAATGTGGGCTTTGATATGGAATTTGGTAAGTTTTCTCTGATCGTTCGTGCTATAAAGAAGTTGTGAAAAAATAAAACTCAATGAAATTGCTAAGCGTGACAAATAGAGTAATCGTTTTTAGAAAAGATGTAAAACCAGATGAAAAGATGTAATTAAAACGTCACGAAAAAAGTATTTTCCAGGATTTTCCGCCGATCCTTTTCTCCAGATTGGACTTTTATTATCACTATTGTATTTGAAATATTAAAAAAAGGGCAAAATGCCACGTGAATAATATTTGTCTTTATTCCACTGATGAAAATACCCGAATCTCAAATAAATACTCATAATCACAAGTACTCACAGGTGAAAAACTCGGCGACTGCGGCCTGGGCTGACTGCCCGCCGCGGCATAATACGCCCCAGGACCTCCCGGACTTCTTCTCTTGTAGAAATCCAACGTTCTCTTATCAGGCATATGATGGGACCCATGTACAGGGGTCCCAGCCGTTATGGACCCCGTCTTAGGCTCCGAAGGGTTCCTATGAGGCTCGAACCTCGACTCCACGGGGGTCCCGAGGGTTATAGAGCCTTTAGGATTAGGTGACGGTTTTAGGGTCGGTCTTGGAGGTGCTCCTACGGATTTCGGCTTCGAGTTGTACTGGGTAGGAGATTCCCGTTCTTGTTGTGGTCTATAGTCTGTTGAGTTTCGGTAGACCTGGTAGGATGAGAAAATTGTATTTAAAAGTGTAACATTTACAAAGATTTTAGTTTAGCCTGGTCTATTTGGGAAACTGTAAATAGGCTATATTAAATTATAAGAGGTATGGTTTGTATAGTTTCCATTAAACTGTGATTTAGTCAGACAAGAAAGTATCAAAATAGCCTCCACAAGTGGTGATACATAAATTGATGAGGGTTCGCCCAGGGTGCTGGGCAGTCAGCCCTATTATCACCTTACTGACTCGCTAATAATATTTTTACCGGGAAATTCACATAGTTGGTTTACGAGAGAAGAATAAAGAATATTTTATAATACATTATCAAAAACATTTTTCATACTAACCGACTTATTAGGATGCGGGAACGGCTGATCATGCCTGGGCCTCTTCACACTCAGATCCAATAATGGCTCATGCCTCTCCTGCCTCAACAGCAGATTCTCATGCCTATCATGTCTGTCCGGTCGTTCGGGCCGCTCGGGTCTTTCCGCGCGAGGCTCGATGTGGAGGACCATGACGTCCTTGTCGTTTGTTGCGGAGTGAGAGAGAGGGGTGATAGTGGCTGAACGTTGGGGGCTTGAAGCGCCTGTGTTGCCGACGTGGGAGCTGTTGACGACTGATAGTGTGGCGAGGGCTTCTCGACCACTTGCGCAGGAGGAGGTGACCTGTGGATGATTGTCATGTCATTTGTTGCTTTTGTTTTTATTTTTTTAGGGCTAAAAAGCAGCCACAATACAATAAGTTAAAGTAAAAAAGTAATATAAGAGGCGTTAACAATATTCTAACCCATTCGGATTGCCGTCTAATCGGACTATGAGAGTAAAGGAACAGAGAGTGCACCTGTTGTTAGCACACACACTATAATAATATAATAATGAGCCTGTACTGTCCCACCGCAGGGCAAAAGCCTCCCATTCCTTTTTCCACACAACTCGGTCCTGAGCCATGGACCAATCCCTCATTTAGGCGTCAAGTTCGTTCACACTAGTTCACGTTCACCTTCTAATTCAAAATTTGTTAAATCACTTTTATTATAATTATCTTGCAATGTATCGAACTGCTAGAGGGCGCAGACCTGGTGACCTGAAACACAGGCCCTTAAAGCCTAGCTTAGGCACCAGTCTCCCACAGTAAACTAAGCCAAATAATATATCATGTGTAAGAATGTCTGTATTGTTTATTGTGGTGAGAAAATAAATAAGTACTTACTTACTAGTGCACCATAACATATCCTCCGTACTTAGCTAGTTTCCGTTGAGACTGGTGTTCCGTCTCACAGAAAGGAGGGCTGTGCCACAGCTGTCTTAGTGCTGATTATAGGCTGATATAGATATTCGGTGGGGAGGATATAACTATTACCTTGATCTGATGTGGCTTGATGGTGGGATGCTGTGGTTGCGAGTCTCTCGTTAGGCTGATCTCTATGAGGTTGAGGACCACGTCGCGTACAGTCTGCGGGGCGTTACTGCGCCCTACAGACGTCACTGGGGAGGCTGTGACTGCGCTTACGGCGACCACAGGACTGCACGATGATGCAGACGATACTACTGTTGGGAGGGACGTTGGAGGGACGATCTGTGGAAGATAGATATTGTTAGAATAACAAGCGACAACTATGAAAAATAAAACTCTGTAAAAGTTAAGTGGAACCAAGTCTAGATTCCAACAAGTGTACTTTACTGATGATAAATAAGACAATTGGCAATTGATATGGGATAAATTCAAACACAAACTTGCTTCTTCAATATGCAGATATCAATTGATTTTTTGGTTTTATTTGTCAAAGCTTTTTAAATACATTAGGTGTTTGTTTCACACTTTCTGGATAAGTTCTGTCTACATAATCCGCCAGATGAATAATAAAAATGAAACAGAAGTTGTATGAAATCATCTGTCAAATACATATTTCGAGAGAGTTCTCGCTTGAATATGTTATACAACCTTGGCACTGGGCGCATCGTTCTCCTCGTCCGCCGTCTCCGTGGCGGACGAGTCGTACTCGTCGCGGCGCGGGCGGCGCGGCGCGGCGGCGTCGGTGCGCGGCGCGGGCGCGGGCGCGGCGGGCGCGCGCGCGGGCGAGCCGGCGCTGGCCGTGTCCGTGTCGGCCGACGACAGCGCGCTGTCCTCGCTGGACGTGCTGCGCGCCAGGGCCGGGCGGTCGGCCACAGAAGTGTCGAGCTGCAGCTTTTTCCTGTTGGTAACGTTGTGGAATATATTAGTAAGTGAGATAGACACGCACGTTTGGAACTCCAACAATAACAGATTCATTTGTATTCAAAATCAAAGAGCACGGCCGTCCCAATTTTTATTGGAACCAATAATCATAATCCTATGAAGTTCACACACGTAAAAAGCATAGATTATGAATCCAGAAAACATCAGAGAACTTCTCGTTCAGCATTTTTCATTTGAAATTTTTCATAACTTTTAATCATATCCTAAGATTTCCTGTACTAACAATACCTACTGTATCTATACTTTCGTAAAATATTAGAAACGGATGACCAGATTTATTGACCAAAGGATGTTCAGGGAATCTCCATAAAGACTTATACGCCTACCTATAGGTAAAGTAGAACGCCTTCAAGCTAGCTGGTGTCCGTCCACTGACGGCTGCGATTCTGTCCCACGCAGTCCCGTGCTCCCGCAGTAGCGACCGGAACCTCGCAGCTTCCTCCTCCGTGGGTTCAGGCGCTAGGCCACCTTCCACCACGGTTTCTAACCTCCTGGTTATTCTCTTGAAGCAAGCTAAACAGCATTTGCTTAACTCGCTTGGGATTTCTGTTGAAGGATGGATGAGGGTGTTAAAATGCGGTATTTTTAGAATAAAAATGAAATCTACATAGAAATGTCTTTAAACTGGCATACTTAGAAGATAGAAGAAACATGATTTGTACAAGACATTTCCAAAAACTCAAGAAAGCTTCGTTTCTTGTGAATGTCAACTATTTCTTCAGGCAATAAGTGTCGAAACTGACCACAATAGAATTGCAAACATGTTCATTTTTTACATAACAATCAAATTTATTGTTTTACGATACGGTTTCGCTCTTCAGAAAACAAATTATTAAAACTTATGGTGCAAATGTGACGTATAAAAGGTTCTTCAAGATCTATAATCCCATCTTAAAACGGGTAAACTATATAACAGGAAAACTCACCGAACTCTTCCATAAGCGGCCTCTTGAGCTCTAACGACAGATCATGCCACCGCGGCGGCAGATGCCTCAACCGTTTTGCTCTCACCCTGGGCCCCGGACACGTAGGTACCGGACACCGGGTATACCTCGACCGGACACATCTACAGTGACACGGTTCACATACCCTCGAACCTAGATACAAAGAAAAAAAATATGTTTATTGACTAGACGAAAAAGGCACACAATATAAAAAAAACACTTAGTAATTGTTAAAAAAAAAACAGAGCATTCTATATATCTATATGAGGCACACAGTGTGCCTCATCTATGCCTGATCTAGATACATAGAATACTCTTTATTGCACAAAAACAGAGGAAACGTTATAAAACAAGAGTGAAATATGGGTGGTCTTATTTCAATTGGCGATTTCTGCCAACAACGTTAGGATTGTCAGAAATTGTACGAATGAATAAGGGTAGTGTGCAGCGTAAGTAAACAATGTACAGGGCCTTTTTAAAATAAACGGAGATAATTCACAGACGTAATAGGTATCGATTTCTAATGTTCAATAACACAAAAAAAAAAGATTTTTTAAACGCAAGTAACTATACTATTCGGAAACAAGAAAAACTAACTATGCTGCTATCCCGTATTTATCTGTAGTTAAGTTAGGGTACTTAAAATTATGAGTTAAGAAAATCTTTTCTTACCATTACAACTACGAAGTCACACCAATTGATTTAAAATAACTATAACTCAAAACATAATTTATATAAGTAAAAATAGACAAAAAATAACTACCACACGCACCTATAGCCTCTTCTTTAAGCCCGTAGTGGATGGCGCGAGATCTGGACACAGTCCGGGTGGCCCCGGACATGTTGCACACGGCACAGTTCGACGACGTTGTTGTAATCGTTGTTGTTGTTAGTGTGGCTGTTGATGAGGGTGTGCCGATACGCTCTGTTACTGCTGTTGGGAAAATAGGAGATTCGAAATTACTGTGAAAATGAGGGTAGAAGGTGAGAGGTCCTGAAAATCATGTAGCTAGGGAGAATAAACTCAAGAGAATAAAGATACGCTTCTTTCTATAAATTACACTGCAATAACGAATAAGTTTGCCAAGTGTTGTTTGGTTCCTGCTATTGTTTAACGCCGGTCTTGTCAATTAGGAAGTATATATCCATGTTCAGCAATAGACGTTTAAACGTAAACGCTATTATTCGATGCAAGGAGATCGTATAACGTAACAATTCTACAGTTATAACATCGAACAAGAGCTAAAATTTCATCTACAAAACGAACGTTCATACTCGTAAAATCAATTCTCAAATCAAAACAGCTGAACAATTTACAGAACAACAAAACGAAAATCTAGTTTCCATATAGTTCATTATTCAAGCGTTAGTTGCATATTAACAAGTTTATTCAGAACAGCGCGAGATGATCCGTAAATCACGTCGCGGCCGAGCGGGCAGGCGAATCGTGCAATATTCAGCGGGCCCACGTTGGGCGCCAATTTGCAGCGAAACTGCGAAAGCAGATTAGCGCCAATTTAGTTCCGATACCGATGCCATGTTTGTTTAATTATTTAGCGCTGTTTGTTATACAAATTGAATTACTGCACGTCATAGATACGTGTTGTTTGTTTGAATTAATATGTGCATTTATTATTTAGTTTGTAGTTCGGTATTTGTGTAAAGCAATTTATTCAATTCAACGCCAATCCATATTTACATTCTAAGCCAGCTAACATTTTATAATCCTAATGCAATCGCCACTAGCCTAAATAATATCTGCACAAAATTCAACAGAGCATAGACGTCCAACAACCAGTTTTGAGAGTTGAAGCCGGGCAAAGGCGTGCTAAACTGAATCGGCGCAAGTTAAATAAATTAACTATTATACGAACAGATTTGAGCTCGCAGTTAATAACTCTCTAACTGCTGTGTAATTAGATTTATGCACTTCGGTTGAAATCATAGAGTAGGATATTCTTGGAATATGCACTTAGTTCATTTTGATTTTATTTGAGCAGGTAAATTATAGATTTGAAAGTGTCTTTAATATGGTTAAAGTAAAATAGGACACAAATTTTTATCATGTAATTATAAGAATCGTTCGATGTGGCGAAGCTTTAGGGGTGGCCAGCAGTTGACGTCTTTCGGCTGAAATGATGACGATGGAGTATGAAAGCAAGGATTAAACGAGGTCCAAACTGAAGCATCAACCTTTCTCTAAAAACCTCTCTTTAATTAATGACAGCATTTATTTTGCACTCTTTTAAAAGTATGACCCAAAAACCATAACAAATTCAAACCATTGTATCAAAACGTCTACCGAATAACTCCATACAGATAGTCAGCATTTCGTCTGTCTGTAGCTCTGTGCCTCGGAGTGCTAATTAGCGTCTGCAACCCCTGAGCAAACCAACGACGTTTGTCTTACAGATACCGGGCTATTACTGAGAGAACATGCCACAGATCACCGTACTCTGGAAAGTTCTTTGATGGGTAGAGTAAAATATTATTACCGATAAACTTGGTCTTGGTAATTTTTTGTAGAAAGAAGATATGGTTTATTAAGGAATATAAACATTATGTTTCTGTATTTAAAATCACAATTTGTTTGTTACCCGTGTTGAATGATCATTTCATTTTATAAATTGGTTAAAAGTAAAACTTTTGCACATATTTTTTTACGAAGTATTTTTTTTAACATTCACTAGAGGAAGTCGGTTATTAGTATTGATTTATTCATTTACTTAATAAAGCTATCCTCATTTTGGAAAAGCAAACTTTGCTGCTTCAAAGTCTTTTCTACAATTTTGCTATCCATGCCGAGCACTGTCGATTAATCCCACCAATTACTGATATTTGCACAAGCGCTAATTGGATCACGATTCAACGTTTTATTCAATTCGAAAGCTTATGAAATGGCGCCCAACGTGGTACTAACCGAATTAACTATTTCATCTAACATGTATGCCATTGTAATGAATTTATGAATATCGTTAGTGATTATTCATAGACTATTGTTAGTTAAAACATAAAACGGATAGTCGATATTGCATCGAAATGTTTCCAATTATCAACAAAAGAAATTGGCGCCCAACTGGGACTCACAATAAAACAAATCTGGGGTAGATTTATTCGCAAGTACATAATCAAACAACGAATACACGAATGTACACACAATTTCCCTACACTTCAGATCCCACGGGTGGGCAGGCTGTGGAGCGGGATGTCACCTCTATTTGCGCACCGATGTTCAGCCAAGCGCGGGAATTTAACGAGACCGGCTATCTGTGTTTATTTACCGCGCAAACAGCCGCAGACATTTTGTAGATTAAATGCCTACTGTATGCTGAACATGCGTTGATTTTATTATACAATTTGTCATGTCGTGTTTCCCTTTAATGTTACTGAAAGTATTCCAGATTTATATTTAATTTCATCGCAGATAATTATTTCGATACACAGAAGAAGATTTCAGTAAGTATTTCTAGTGAATCATATTATTGTATTGTGTAGGGCGATAATTATATCAGTTTCCACAAGATTACTTAGTAAATAATCCAAGTAATTATGGAGAATTATTGGTGTGAAGACAAAGCGGGTCTGGATGGACCGTTTAATCTGTTAATCTTACAAAAGGCATGTCGGTCCCGCATGCCCGATGCTTGATTTACAATTCTGTGTGTGGTGAGTTCGTCGGGTTTACGCTGTCAACCAGGCCGAGGATTATGGCTGTCATCCACTAATGTTGTGTGGATTAACGTATAATGTTTCGATAGGGAGTTATTGCGAGATTAAGAATAAAGTAATGAGCTATTCGGTTATTATGTTAACTGAATATTAAATTGTTGAATTTGGTTTTCCTTTGAGCTACTGATTATATGTACTTAAATTACTGGCAGTTTCCATAACATGAAATCAGATATTACGGTATGACGAAATCCATTTGAAAAACCGAGTAAACTTTCGGGACATTTTACTCCACTACTCTACGCTAGACTATCAGGCAAATACAAAGGTTCTGAATAAAAAGGTTTTTGTCATAGTCCACAAAGCGATAAGGCATCATTGAAATTAAACCCAACGGCGGTCACTGGGGAATCGCGCATTTTTAAACGGACTCCCCCACAGGTAAGACAACGGATGACAATGTATGGAACAAGAAAAGCCATCACAGAAATTGTTCAAAAATAGCTTTTGGTCGCGAATTCCTTCGCTTGTGAATTTCGACATGTGACCCGTTCAGAGAAGTTCTTTCTTAATACCCCCTTTATGCTGTGGGACACATCTTACAAATTTCATGTGTCTATTTCAGCGGCATGATGTCTGTCAGGAAGCTATTTCAAAAAAGGTTTCGCTGCATTTGTTAAACGTTAAGCAAAGTAGTCTCATCTAATAATGATATGAGACAACATCAAATATCATTAGGTAAATAACTTAGCTTGACTTGTCGTCTAGGAAAACAACTAGTATCTAAACAAACAAGTATTATTTAATGTCAATAAATTATCGATGAAAATAGAAATACCCACCAAAACATGCCCACTTCATTTTTTTTCTACACATTTTCTTTGACAAACATCTAAAAAAATGTGTAGATTCAAAAAAATATCCTTCATTTTGAACACTGTAATTCTCTTTAAACTTGAAAATACGAAAAATGACAATTTAAAAAGTGAAGAATATTTATATTTGTCAGTTAATATTCTGAAAAGATGACGTTTTACAAAGTCAATGGCGGTATCAGGGGACTTGTAAATGGATTAACTGTTTGTAAAGTCACAGACACTCGACTGAATAGTCGTTATTGCCCGGGGAGCGTCGCAGAATACGCTTCATATTTCACTTTGTGTAAATAATACTACCAAAAGATGGGAAAGGTATTGAAATGTCCTGAAGCTAAAAAAATATACAAAATTGCGTTTTTAAGAAAATGTTATAATTTACGGAGTCGAATTAATAAGAAAAAAATATTGAGAATAATTGATCAAACTTTTATTCTTCCGGTCTTAATTTTGTAAACGCATTAGGATAAAAGATGACCCCTTATATAATTTTAAAAATGGTATGATAAAGCAGAATTTAAATGATTCGGAAAATCCATAACTTCGTCGTCGCTTTTTACCAAATTAGTTGTATTTAATCCCTGAATACCACCAATAAGAAATCAAATCATAACATCGCACTGTCTAATAAAGTTCCCTCATGAAAATCAAACTAGTAAACTGAAAGTCAAACGCTACCGAGGTGTATATAAAGAGGCACTCTGGTCGGCGGCCGGCAGTCGTCGAGCGGCCGCGAGCGAGCATGTTGTCTCTGTACCGCGCGTGGCTGGGGCCCAGCCCGTGTGTGGCGCGTCCGGCGCCGCCCCCGGGGGCTCACCGACCGGTACCCCGCCGAGCAAGGGTACCATCCCCGCCCGCATCACCACCACCACCGTCACCATCATCAACAACTTCTAGCGAGTTGGATGTCGAGCGCATCGAGGCTCCTGAACCGCCAAAACGTCAAAGCAACACTGTCCTCGATATAGCTTCGTGCGATGGACCGGTCCAGTTCAGCCGAGTCCTCAACGTGGCCTGGCAGGAGAATTCTCCAGAACGCTCCTGGCCGTGCCGGCACCGCAAGTCTCAAACCCGGACTACCCTACACTACTACCCGTGCAAAACCTGCGGGTCCAAGTTTCCTTCGTACTACTTCGTGCACAAGCATCGCAAACGCTGCCACGCTGAGGAAACCAACGGGGAACCAGAAACAGAACCCGAGCCCTCCACCTCCACCGCCAAGTGAAAAGCCGTGTCGTAGTGAATTCGTACATATCAGTATTATTGAGTGATCTCAAACGAGCTTACGAAGTTGGTTACGTGTTTCGGTTTAAATGTACTATTGTTATAATAAATGTTTAAAGGTACGTCGTGTTTTATTTCATTCTCCCGAATGGACACGTTCCAAGTCAAGTTTTTGAAAAGATAAAGTTTATAAATACGAATGAGTAACTGAGATTAGATATGTCAAAGTAATTTTCTATGATATAAAAGTTTTAGAACGAGATTCACTAACAACACTAAGCAGTACCTAACGTGAATAGGATAAAATGAATATGTCCACACCTAATTAATTAAAATCTAATTAAATAAACATCATTACATAGCTGTAGAATAAATTGATTCAATACAAATAAGCATCTGCAACTTTTCCCACGACATTTTACTTGATTCAATCGGAGTTACAAAGTGTAGGAGACAGATCTTAGTGTTTGTGTTCCAGCTATGTTTTAAACTAAGACATTGAATGTGCTACTGGTCTTATATAAGTGCACAGTTTCTCACTTGGAAACACACTGACCACATTATAGGTTATATGATTAATTATTAGTGTCGTAGTGAAAGTCAAACTCCTTAACTTGACTCTTTAGCAATTTAGAAATGTGTATCGCGTAGGTTTATCAACGACAACCTCTAAACTTCTTTTTAATAACATAATGAAACAATAGAATCACGAAAACGAAAATTTTAAATCAATAATGTCTGAAAACCGCATTTTTAAAACTTTTATTACCATACATACTTCAACTGTTGAACACAAATATAATTGCCAACCAGGCGTAGGAATATTGCTATTATCAAACTTGGCAAACGGATTGGTGATCGCAGTAATTTGTTCAACACACAAAAATATACATGGCTAAATCTTCTTGAACCTGTCGACGTGGCTGAATTCTGGTCAAAACTCATATAATTTGGAATCATCGATAAGAGGAAGAAGAAGCCACCTAAGACAAACATATCAACCAACTTTTTGGTCCTACAAACATAAAAACTTCTTTAAACATGACTTACCAGCTTCCGGTGTTGGTGGTGGCTGTGTCGGCGTGGGTGGTTGAGCCGGCTGCGGCGTAGGTGGTGCGCTGCCGCTGCCACTGCCACTGGCGCTATTACTGCCGCTGCCACTGCCAGTCAACATGGCAGGCGCTGTCAAAGTGGCAGCTGCCACCGCCGCCGTCGATGTTATGCAGGTGACGGGTGATGATGTTGGCGCCACACTTATTGGTGCGCTTATTGATGTCTGTGGATAAGTCCGTGATTAGGTTCGTTACGAAACGGAAGCATAATCAGCCTACAATGTTCCCACTGCTGGGACACAGGCCTCTTTTCTTCGAAAGGGAGATACGAAAAGGAAGATAGTTGGAATAATATTTTGGGCTATACAAAATCTCAGAATGCTAATAATCTTTAGAGACACGACTTTCTTCAATAATTTGGTGGCAATCGTCATCTTCCTAGCCTTTTCCCAACTAACAATACAACCCCAATAGTACATCAACATCGAATGACACAGTCATCTTCTGTCGTCTCGCGTATATTAAGGTAGAAGAGAATAGCTGATGCCTTGCTGAATAAAATTAGCGAGTCAGCAAAGGTGACAGCGAGGTTGGTATGTACACGCTGAGAGGTATTGTCAATCATAGGGGTCTTTTAGTTGCATCTGGCTACCGATTCATTTGAAGACTGGAAGACGAAGTGTCGGTTGTCCGGCGAGATGGGCGAACGACATTGTTACTATCGCGGGTAGAACCTGGATGAGGTACAGACGCCAGCACATCAAGCTACTACAATCTGTCAAATGTCTTTAATAGATTTTCAACTTTATTGCTAAACCATTAAGGTTCAAGGTTGATTGGGAAAATTTGACAGTTTCGGGTAGCTTGACCTGCTGACGTCTGTACAAACAGGATCGTGGGGATTGGCATATGACAAACCAGGACTATGCTCAGCAGTGGGTGAAGTCGGGCTGTGGATGACGATGATGACTGAATCATTTGAAGTAAGGTAAACATGAGCTGGTTTCAACGAAGTTCCTAAATTGGCAGCAAACAAACTGTAAAACTCACCGACACAGGAGTAATGGTTAACGTAACATCAGCTGACGTCGACGGTGGTAGGGGCAGGTCGACGGCGGGCGGTGTGGGCGCTGCCGTCGGGCTGTTCGCCACTGACATCGGCATGGGAGTTGACGTGACCGGCGCGGGCGGCGCCGATGACGCCGGTGGCGGCGACGGTGGTAGGGGCGGTGTTCTTGTTAAATCCGACCTGGTGGCAAGGGGGATAATACTGTTAAGATCACACAAAACAAGTTAAAATCTTGAAGTCATGCTGTGATAGTGGCGGAAATTGGAAGTCTGATAGGTGACCCCTTGTTAGTTAGTTATCAGTTCGTAATAATAAAGTTATAATAAGCGTCGAATAAAAGCAAAATAATCATTACAACAGCACGTATCCTAAGTTTCAGTTAAAACCGCTAGGTTCATGTTAAAAAACACATTGCACACCTACCGATCCCGAAACTCTTAAATTCCAAAATTAAATTAACCCAGCATGAATTATACTTAATTATAAATCGCAATAAACTACCAGCTAATTACATAACCAAAACACAACCAGAGCGCCGCGTAGGCCGGGCGGGTGCATCGGGGAGTTATGGCAAACATAATTAGCTCAATTCGCCTCTCTTTTAATTACCAGCGGTTACCCCGCGGCGCAGGGGAGGTGGGGGCAGTTGTGACGACCAACCGATGTAGGGGATGAAGAATTCAATTAATCGGTTAGTTTCGATTCGGGGTAGGATTGTTGTGAGCTTATTACGAAATTGCGGGTTGACCACGTACCATAAGGTCATGAACGTAGACCTATTTATCGGGTTACTAGCCGAGATCAATATCATTCATGATATCACCCATGTGGACATCGCAACTAGCTTCTTAAGATTACCAGTTGCTTTTTCGTCGATGCGAAACGAATTCCCGATCCCGGTAATATCCTACGAAAACCAATAAATAAAAAGGAATTCGGAAGATCTGTAAAAGGAAATCTTCGTTAAGGAAAACTTCTGAGAAATAGCATTCAAAACGTGTCCACAGTTGAGATATTTCCAGAAATCTAGTGTAAAATTCGAATAAGTACGAGACTGATGTCCCTATACCTCCATATATTCAAATACTAGACAGTTCATAGTTCAACATTGACGCGGATCATACAAAAACCGAGCCTACCCGTTAAAAAATGTATCTCACGAAACGCCAACGTTTCATAGCTTTCGAGCAAAAAATTGAAATCTAAACAAAAATCTGGAGCCGCGAAAAACAAGCGCGTGCCGACACTAACTAACACGGTTCGCCGGTATTTGAACATCATTAAAATTTGCCCAATTAATACCGGCTAGGGGTGGTAATTATCCGCGGGCGAACGGCGCACCCCATTCGGCAAACAACGACTGTACGTGGGTAAACCTGACAATCAAATTAATCTCATCCCTTTATAGAACAGTACAGCACAGACGACCGCATGACTATGGAAAAAATTTGACATCGACAGGGCCTTGATTTCATAGCAGTAAGGGCGATTGTCGTAGTTCAATTGTCACTAGATACTACTGCAAGCGGTGGTAAGTACCGCGAATTTTTCATGTTAGTAACTATAATTCTTTTTTTCATTTCATGTATTTGTTGCATGCTTTTCGCTAGAGTGAACGCAAAGCGATGTATTCGAAATTAAATTAAAAAAAATATCCAATCGTCAACAGTTGAATGATTTATTTCAGTTAACATTTATGTCCGGCAACGCGTCCACG
This sequence comes from Apamea monoglypha, assembly GCA_911387795.2. NCBI lineage: Eukaryota > Metazoa > Arthropoda > Insecta > Lepidoptera > Noctuidae > Apamea > Apamea monoglypha. The sequence continues at coordinate 9,305,599 of OU426934.1, read as the reverse complement.
GTTTTTTGAAGTGGAAACATTATTTTTTTTCAGTTATCGTCCTCAATTTGGTTCTACGTTCAAAACTAGCTTTTCTACCAACCCATTGGTCCCATCGGACTAAGAGTGAGTGAGGGAAGAGAGTGCGCCTACATCTGCGCACATACTTGTGCACTATAATATCTCCATCGCCGAAGTCTACGTAGATTGGCCGTTATAGCCGAAATAGGGTCTGAAGGACTATTTTTTTAGTAATAAATGGATATTTCAAACCACAAAAAAAAAAACAACTCTGAAACGTTTACCTACGTAATATTTTGTAGCATCCATCATATATCAATAAGCAAACAGGACAGAATCAAACGATTGCCGAAACAAACAGATTTTTTGCTCCGCCCTCTTCCCTCATATTTAGCTTTCTCGATTGCCAGATGCTTTTAATTAAGGCAATTAGAAAGATGGGTCGGTACTGTGTTTGCGTAAAAATCTAAACAAACCCGTGTCGGGAGAAACGGTGGCGTTAGTGATGTACTGTTGCTCATCGATAACGGTGATTTGGAATATATCGATCGAAGTATATCGATTAAATGGTATACGTATTCGGGATTTAATAATGGTAGTTAAATAGGGAAGTAATGTTTTTTTTTTTTTTTTTTTTTAGCCATGAATAGTCCAGAGCTGCCAACGACCAATCTTTATTAAAGAAATCCAGCTCATCAATGTTTTACATACAATAAATTAAACTACAGCGATTAAAAATAAAAAATCTGAACCAAAAATCGCAGATGACTTGCAATTTCACTTTAAGTGTTATCAAAGTCAAAGAAATACACTATAAACACTACACAATTAACGCCACGTTAAATGACAGTTCAGTCCACAAGAAAAATCACCATCATTCTCCTGCCCATAATATCTCAATTAATCCACAAGAAAAATAACGACCAAAACTATTATAAAGAACAACTTTTATCGAACCACCGATCACCTACTTAAAAAGTTTATCGATAATCGAGTCGCCTCACGTATGCTGATTGAGCTACGCTCCACCATGATTCCCGCGGGAGTCTTGTGCAAATAATCACCGGAGTGATTGTCAACACACGCACAACACACGCCCATTATTATTACATATTTCTCTTTTATTATTTCTGCGAAAACCCCCTTTACTTTGCTGAATTTACGTTTGAGATTTAGAGGACAAAGTTAAATAGAAGAAGTTATTTTTGGTTTAAATAATGAAGGCCTTTGAATTATTTCCGTTTTCAGTTTTTACAAGTATTGGTAAAAATTAAGCTGCCATTAAATCATCATCAGCCTAGCCTTTTCCCAACTATGTTGGGGTCGGCTTCCAGTCTAACCGGATGCAGCTGAATACCAGTATTCAAATCAAATCAAATCATTTATTTGCAACGAATGTAGGTTACATTAAAATACAGGTGGAGTAGATAGGAGTGAGCCATGTACATTCTGCCTGGAAATAGGCACGCAAAATTTATAAAAAATGTTAAGAAGCTAAGTATCTAAAAATAAAATTACAAATTAAAATGTCACCGTTAGAATTATTACAATTGTTCATATATTAAAATAAAATTAAAAATAAACGCATATTAGGTCCATATGTCCAAAATAATATTAATTATATTTATTACGCATATTAAACCACTAGTGTGAGCTGCCATTAAATGCTATGGAAAATTATACCATCATTTATTATTATTATATCATCATCACTTCAGCAGAAACTACGAGGTGAGGTCTACGTCGAGTTCACATGAAGTATCATATATATACGTATCATATAAACAGGCTGTAAATTTTAAAAAGATCTGATTTATTTTCAATAGCCTGAGACTGTCCTAAGTTAGTTTAACAGCCCATTTCTTCAACTTCGCCTTTAACTGTAAGACCTGAATAAAAATCTACGCAAAGTGCCATAAAACCCTGGAAACTACTAATGAACTCACTTTAAAACTAAGTACCAACTCCCGGTCACAAGTTCCCAAGAGCCAATAAAATAAATCTCTCAAGTCCCCCCCGCGTACCGATTGAAATAAAAATACATGAATTTTAAACGATTAATCTGGTCGATGAAAAATTGACTTATTCTCATTGTCTGAAGCTCATAAAAGTGAGTGGTCGTGCAAACATACGCCCGCAGGGACGAACTTGGCGGGGCCCGCTTTCTGAGCAAGGATTATGACTTATTAATGAAGGAGGTTCGAAGTTAGTTGGGATGTTCGAATCCTTGTTAAGCGGATTAAGAGCTTCAAGTCTGATCCTTAAGACTGTCTAGATTTAGGGAGTGTTACGGTAAACAAGGCGTCTAAAGGTGGGTTAAGTAGGCTTGACTGAAATACTATTTAAAATTATTTTCCAAGTAAAACAGAAACCCTGTTTAAAAAAAAATTAAGACGCAATCTCATCTCAGCGACAATCAAGATCAAAAACTTGTCAAACATTTTGGTAAATTAGGGGATTTTTGACACATTTAAATATATTGATTTAAGATCCGAACGTTCTTAAAAATATGCTGCCCCTCAGAAATCAAAGGGAAGTTTTGAAAATGTTATAGAGAAAGTCGGTTCTTCTCATTCCGGCCCTGTTCTGTGGGTAGAGAGGAGGGTAGTAAGCGAACCTTTGTTAAACAATACGTCTTTTTGGAACGAATTTTTGAACCATTTTATGAAAATTAGATTTGGGAATTAAGTAGGTAACTCAACGAAATTGAATTTTTGATGTTACTATCAAAAATTCTATTTCAGAAAGCTGTTTACTATTATGATAATATTATTTCGTGGAAGGAAGAAGTATACTTGTACAGTACCTACATATTAGATTAACTTAGAATCTAGGAATTGTTTAACATTTGTAAAATTGTTAGTTTATGAAAAAGCTAACAATATATATTAATTATTATAATATATTCTAAAAGAACCTTCAGTAGCTGAATGTTCCGTGAAAGTCCTATATTAATTCAGCATATATTAATGTTTATTAGTGGTGGCCCAGTGGTAACGGCCAGGACATTTGAGTTGTACTTAGATCGTGCGTTCAAACCCAAGCAAGCACTTTACTTTGTGTAAATTATTTCATCACCACTACTCTCAAAACGGTGAAGGAAAACATCGTGAGGAAACCGGAATGTCCTAGATCGAATAATTCAAAGATATGTGACATCCGCCAATCCGCACTGGGCCCGCGTGGTGGATTATGGCTCACTCCCTCTCACAGAGAGGAGGCCTTTCTCCCAGTAGTGGGAACATTATACGTTGATTATGCTATCCGATTTCGCATTGTAGGTTGTTTTAAGTACTTAGTTTCGTTTTCTGCGTGAACTGCTAGGGTGGTTTTTGAGAAGTTTATTTCAAGTTCTCAAAATGCTATAAGCTATCAGAACAAGTACTACATAGATAGTCTTCAGAGGTTTATGGTTTTTGAAGATTCAACATACAAACTTTGTCCATCTGTTCCAAGATCTATCTTGCCCTTATCACAATTTATTTGGGGTCGACGCAGCATATCGTCTTCTTGCATACTTTTCTAATAGTCGTCATCTCAGTATCAAATCTATGACAGTGAGGGAAGAGAGATTGCACCTGCCGCACACACTTGTGCACTACAATATCTCCCGCGCCGAAGACTAGTTCCGCACCATGCATCCATCGTATCTTTGGTCTTCCCCTGCTCTTTTAGCCATCCACAGACTTACATATCCAAATCTTTTCTAACGACATCTTCCACATTCCTCCGCATCACATGCCCATGCCACGACAACCGATTTCCACACATCTTTTCAGTCACCGGTGTCACTTTCAGACTTCCTCCTGTACTCATTTCCATTCGCGTAAAACCACACATCCCTCTAAGCATGCTCAAGTCAGCTGCAAGTAACTTATAACGTAGCTCAACCATAACAGTAGCTAGATATCAAACACTCCTCAAGACAATGGACCATATCTCTTAACTCATCCACTCAGGAGCACATTACATCCGCGAATTACAAACAAGGAAAAACCACAGTCAAGGAGCGCGGTAAAAAACTCTGCCGCCATCTCCACAGCTATTGGTGAATAATTCATTGGCCGGCAGCCGCTCAATGTTGACACGGTGTAATTAAAAAGCCCGCCCGACTCGACGGAATCGTATAAAATCTCTGTATAGATATTGAAGGAAAAATTATGATGGTTCGTTCGTGGTCGGAGAGGTTTTATTTTCTTTATTTCGGCAAATGTAGTTGCTACCTTCTTTTGTCTATATGGTCTATTCTTTGTAGAGCGAATTGTCGTAGTTTGTTTTGAAACTTTTAAAAACAGTCTCATCTGCTTGGTCTTTTCCCAACTATGTTGGGGTCGGCTTGTAGTCTAACCGGATGCAGCTGAATACCAGTATTTTACATGGCGCGACTGCCTATCGGACATCCACTACTCAGTTCATGGGTAACACGATACTCCTTGGTAAGACTGGTTGTCAGACTTTCGGGCTTGTGACGACCCGTAGCGACTGTCACAGATTCACGAATGACAGCCGGGACCAACGGCTTAACGTGCTTTCCGAGCCACGAAGGGATCTCGGTACGTAAAAATGGTCACCCATCCACGACCAACCGCTGCGGCTGTTTCCCTAGCCTTTTCCCAGCTATGTTAGAGTCGGCTTCCAGTCTAACCTGAGGCAGCTGAATACCAGTATTTTACATGGAGCGACTGCCTATCTGACCTCCACACTCCAGTCGCTAGGTAATACGATAACCGATTAACTTTAAAATAAAGTTAATTTCAAATTAATTCAATCGTTAAATGTCACTATACGTACACTTTTCAGGCTCTGTATTTAGGCACCTTCAATCGTTAAATTATGTCAGTATTTCAATTACGAGCAAAGTAAATATGCTAATTTGGTATGAATAATCAATCAGTTTTATTCGTGGAAATTTGGGATTTCAAAGAGAAATAGATAAAATAGCACTTGCTGGCCCATCCTCCGTGATGTTTGCTATAGATTCAGAGCTAATGCGTTCCAGGAAGCGGCGTTAACATCATAACGATGTTACGATAGGTCATTTATTATTTACCTATGATATGGCATGGTTGATATATTATCTATTTTCCTAGTAATGTAGTTATTCCCAAATAGCGATTTTCAGGGAATTGCACGGTTCACTTTAAGCAAATTGTGTGATTGTGCCGATTTCGACAACAGCCGCTAATAATATAGTAATGTTGCTGCGGAAAGATTATTTCACCATGCGGTAGATAAAGATGAATTAAATGCACCCCCATTTTGAACTTGCTGTGTGATTAAATTATATCATATACACACTCTTGAATTCTAATATTCTGTGATGAAATTATGATTATATTAGAGCCAGAAATTTGAGATAATTTTCAAGTTATGGCACAACAAACTGAATGTCATACTTAAAAAAGTTCAAATTCCATTGCAACCAAAAACTTATTAGGACCTTTTTGTTACAAATGGGCACTCAAAAATCAACTTAGAATACATTGCACTAAAGTGGATAACTGATTAAGTGGCAATGGAATGTAAATTATCTGAGATTATGGACACTGCTATAGTCATTTTTTCAATTACTAACTGTGAGTTTTATCTAATACAGTTTTTGTTACTCCCTCAAGGATGGGCATGTAGTACTCTCTGCAAATCTTTAGATGTAAAGCACATAACAGCCACTAAGATTTGACCACAGCAACATTGTTCCTCAAAGGTTTAAAAATGTGCTTCATACACAATGAGGAACCGGCACCTCATTTCCTCTTTAAAAAGTAAAACCCGGTTACAGAAAGCCTTTTCGATTTAAACTATTTACATTTTTTTGCTATTATAGTTCTTACGTCTTCTGCTGACTAACCACAACAGGTACCCTGAGATTAGTCAGCACATTTACTGACCAGACACACTCTAGCCGCAGAAATCAGACTTTCAATTTTATTTTAACCCGTACTTCTGTCAGAAAATTCAAAGTGTAGGTCAAATGTAAGTACTCACCTAGACGGCTGTGCAGGCGCTGCGGTCGGAATAGGTATACAGGTGACGGGGTCAGTGATCTGCTGCATATTTTCGTCCATATTCGGTTCTTTGCTCTCCGTGCCTCGCGCCGTCGTACCTAAGGGACCACCTAGATATATTACATTTATATTGTTAGCCGCCATTTTGTTTTTGTGACGTCATTTTATAGCCAATGTCAGGCTCTCATAGCCAGTAAGTTTGTATAGTTTTTTTTCCCCATACAAACGTATTATATTGAGTTATCTAATGTTTTGAGAAATAAACCTCTGTCAATGTAGTTTTAAATAAAATACATTGATAGAGTCGTTAGTTTAAAAGCAAAATACGACGGAATCAATGTCCTTTCTAATCTAAGACATTTATATTTCTTGAAATAGATAACTACTAGTAAACTACATACATACTTAAATAAATACGACAACATAGTTTTAAGGATTTCTCCTGTATCGTAGGCTTACGGATTCCAATGTCGTATGCACCCACCAGAGACAAATATTTTGACCATGCATATTTGTTTGGTGGGGAGAATCCGATACCAAGATACTAGGGACACAAAAAGCCAAGCAGTTGTCTGCACTATACTTCGCAGGGGCTGTACTAGACAGGTACCATAATAGTAGATAGTATTAGCGGATAGTTGCATTCATTGGGTTCCCCTTACATATTGTAATGTTAACTTTTGGGTTTATCGATCATTTTTTTCGTATTATATTTCCAAATACTCATAAATTAAATTCTGAACTGAAAATGAAGGCGTGTGATACCGTAGCTACTGGGTGTACCTTGAAATATTTGACCCCGACTTTCGTTGGGACTTTACGGTTTTAATCATAATTAGGTATTTTTCGGAATATACCGAGTTATTTCAGGTTGTGCTTGCGGAGTCAAAGTTTGAATCCGTAGGTCGAGGTAGCCCGAAAAATACACAAAAGAAGAACTGTAGGTAAGCACACTTTAAAATTATCAAAGTTATCGTGTTTTTATCCGAGTAACCAATAAATGCATCCACCCCTACAAATACTCTTCAACCTGTAACACTAACCCTGGCTTCGCTGTAGCCTCGTAGTGACTCCGGCCGGCAGCTCCGGTTCGGGCTGCGCCCGCGGCGGATTCCGCGCCGACCGCCTTTGCCGCGGCTTTCTTAGCAACTGCTTGTAGTTCTCCGCCTTTTTTGATAGGTAGTAGAATCTGTTGGGGAGAGTAATAGGTAGTGTGACGTTGGCAGTGATTGTGTTGGTCTTGTTTGCTGTCGGCGAAGGATCAAGGACGATACAATAACAAGTTTATTTCAATAATTATTCATTATAATGGCATAAATGTGGTATGTGTGTGTGGCTATATTTTATTTTTATGTACAAATAAATAAAAAGACTGTAGCTGAACTAGGCAAAGCCTGTATTTCGGCTATCAGTGCCAATCCCCTCAAATAATAGTCAATTCATGGTAGCCATCAAGTGGATGATGAGAATCCTATGAGAGTCTGTACCCTAGATTTTGTCATCATTATTCTCCTGCCCTTATCCCAATTTATTTGGGGTCGGCGCAACATGTCTTTTTCTTCCATACTTAGTCGTCATCTCGGTAGTCACCCCCTTTCTAACCACATCATCTTTCAAACAGTCCTTCCGTCGTTTCTTTGGACTTCTACTCTTATAGCCATCGACATTAGATTACCCTAGATTTTGTAATAACTTGATTTAAAAGAGTGTCTTTGGAATTCCTCGCCCGTTATTTTCCATTGAGATCAACGTTTTGGAATGGGCAACTAGCTTCAACTTTCTGACTAACTGACCGACTCCTTGACAGTTCAGAAGTGCCTGTAAATGGTTTAATTGAAATAAATGCTTTGAATCTGAGTTTAGCCTTTTGTTATTATAGTTAGTGGTATGAGAGAGCCGCTATTTTAATTGAACCTCTTCTTTAATTGTCATACTTGCCATTTAAAAGCATATATTTAAAATGGCTATGATATTCTTAAACCCCGATATCTCATTATGTGGTTATTATTACTGCTGAAAGATTTCAATCAACACATTCTGGTCTTAGGTGGATAGTACAACAAAATTCTTATTCTTTTTGTTTTTTTTTTATTTTTATTTAATAATGCTGCTGCACGGCGGTCAATTGACCGCCGTGCAGCAGACACAATATAATAATACCGTATTCACTTTTGGCGATCTGAACAACACAACACTAGTTACAGCGATTTGCGTGCTAGCTTACTGGGCATAAGATGTTTTGTGGATACGAAAAGATGAAAAATTGAAAATATTGGTTGTTTATTCATTAGGGTAGTGCATTAATCATTCGGCGGATTAATTTACTAAGTTAAATATTCGTCAGTGCTGTGACTTTCTCTATTTCTTGCATCTCTTTTTTTGTGTATTTAGGGACTAACCACACTTGCAGCTTATGGAGATGCGAACGCATCCGTTCAGCTTTGCGGGTGCTTTGCGTACGCATCTCCATACAAAATCGTTGTTTTCTATGGACAAAAGCTGAACAGAGCTGATTAAGTGTGGTTAGTCCCTTATGCGTCATGTTTAGTGCATGTGAAATGTATTTTCTTTAATCGAATCTCACTCTTACTGACCATCTATGACCCTGCGCTGCCAACAAACTCGCCACAGCCGGTATATAAAGAGAAATAACGCACGCATACCTGACGCAGTCTCTTACGCTCTTCCGGGGGAGGAAGGACGCGATCTGACCGAAGTTCTTGGGGTGTTGGAGGTACTTCTCACGGAAAAGCTCCCGTTCTGCCTGGGACCATACGTTCCGGAGTTGTAGCTCTTTGTGTTCTGACTCCATGTCCATACATCGTCCTGTGGAGGCAAAAACGTTAGTTTTTCTGCTGAATCCATCCAAAAGTTGTTAGCGATAAGACCGCCCATGGTGTCACCCTATGTAAAATTTACCTGATCTGCATTCGCGATTTATTTGCCAAAAATGTAAACAAATATGAGTTTATGGTAAAATAACTTAAGTTCAATTTACACTACAACTTCAAAGATTTTTATAACTTTTTCAATAGTGCTAGTCACTATGAAATCAACCTAATCACCATTAAAATAAAGTTGATATTTCTTTAACTAGAAATTAAATCAATTTGAAACAAATTTAAATTGATTTTACATGTTACGTAGATCAATTGGAAAATTGTTGCTAGATTTTATTATTATCTCAGATTCTGAATTCAAGGGTCTCATTATGTTTTTTGACCTTTCTTGAAAGATAATGGCAACCACAACAAAAGTTAAGGGAAAATAAGGAAAAAGAAACAAAAGAAAAAAGAAGAGAGAGAGAGAGAGAGAGAGAGAGAGAGAGAGAGAGAGAGAGAGAGAGAGAGAACAGAGACACGAGGAACATTGCAAAACATACTTATTACACGATTCCTTTCGAGGAACGTTGCAAAACATACTTATTACACGATTCCTTTCATGATGAATTTTCATTGCGTTAGTTAAAAAGGGATGACGACTAGTTGCACGTTTTTCAGACGGGCGTCCTTTTGTAAAAGTTCACCCTCGCACTGGCACAGTTAGGCACGTTTGAGTTTATATTTTCTTTCAAATCGTACTGATTTAATAAAAAGAGAGGGGCAAGTGGCTAAACAATAACAGCCGCACGGGTCGGGTGAAGGTTAAGCGACGTTTGCCGAGGTCGTTGCGTGGATGGGTGACCATCCATTACATGTCGAGAATTCGAGACCCATCCGTGCCTTGAAAAGCACGTTAAGCCTTTGGTCCCGGCTGTCATTCGTGGATCTTTAACACTTTTTACAGGTAGTCAGAAGCCCGAAAGTTTTACAACCATTCTTACTAAGGAGTATCGAGTACCCAGTAACTGGGTTATGGAGGTCAGATAGGCAGTTCTATGTAAAATACTGATATTTAGCATCCGGTTAGACTGGAAGGCGACCACAACATAGTTGGGAAACCTTATCAACTTGAGATAAAAGGCCAGGAACCAATTTTTCGTGTGTTGTTTGTACCGGCTATACTATAGGTAAAGGTTACTAAAACACTTATGCCTTTCCCTTTTCGAGTAATATAGGAGTGATTTAACGGTGAAGGAAAACATCGTGAGGAAACCGGCATGTTCTAGAACCAAAAATTCGAAGACATGTGACATCTACCAACCCGCACTGGGCCCGCGTGGTGGATTACGGCCCACTCCCTCTCACAGAGAAGAGGCCTGTGGCCCAGCAGTGGGAACATTATAGGCTGATTATGTAGGTGTAATTTTACGCGATTTGTTCAAATTAGTTGTCAAACTCACTTCACACTTCCTTAAAAAGATTTGTTCTAAAGGAACCGGTTACTTTAATTGTTACTACATATATATTTATTCAAAGGTTTATCTCACTGTTGGTGTCAATATAAATGGGCGTGGCGTCGCTGGGGTCCCTCAGTAGCGGCGGCACCACGGTCAGGGACCTCATCTTCTTGTCCTCGTGCTCTTGTTCGTGCAAACCGTCGGCGATCTCTTCGAGTTCCGCCTCCGACTTCACGCGGGCACCCAGTCTGTTGAACCGCTCTCGCTCTTCTCGTTGCTTTCGCAGTTCGGGGAAGACCTGAAAAAAGGAAATTGGTTTTAATTCAAGTCCTGTCGCTCTTGGTAAAAGATTCAAAGTGGTCACCGTTTTCCCTAATATCGCGGCACCATTGTAGTTTAGGCCGCCAAGTTAAGTTAATAGTGCTGGGGAGTTTGTTGCGCCAGTTCTTCTTTCCAGCGAAAGCACTAGGAAGTGGTGAAGGGCGGGCGTTTCGGGAGTATAACATGTAACTATTATGTCTCTTGACATTTCTTGGGACCCTGGGGTCCCGGACCTTTGGAAGGTGTACGAGGTACCGAAGCCAACTCGCAGAGGCCCGTTAGACGTTTCTAATTAAATGAAGGTATTATCTAGAACTCTAAGGCCCCTGCCTAACCAATGTTTTATATAAAAAACACAGATAAAATGGCAGAGCCCCGGAAACGGTCGCTTGAATATAATGTCGTAGCGACAAAAAACAAAATCAAAAGTCATTTATTAAATTTGGCTGAGAATCAGCACTTTTCGAACGTCAAAATTACAAAAGACAGTCCCCCAAAAACGCCCGCCCTTCACCACTTCCTAGTGCTATCGCTGGGAAGAAGAAGTGGCGCAACAAACTCCCCAGCAGCACAGCTGTCTGTTCAGTTAGAAAATTGACTGTATACAATACTAGGTACCTATGTTAAGTAATTAACATTACAAGACACAGAACATAAAATTAAATTATTTGCCATATGTCAGCTAGCCATTCCAATATACCAACAAATATAATAAAAAACTATACATACTCAAGCTAAAATATTATTAATTAAAATAAAAATGTTAATAAAAGCCTCCAGGCATAAAGGGCGTAACAGCTTACATATTTATGCATTACTGGGTTCTGTTCTGTTGTAATAAGCTATGACTGGAAAAAGAACACAAACATTGTCTTGCGTTAACTTAGGCAACCAACTATTCTTATCCTGTAAGTAGTCGTTGATGGAATAGTATGCTTTTGATCAAAGGTTGGATTTTACTTGAGCTGTAAACGCATTGAAAGGCAAGTCTAGCAAAGAAGAGGGTATCTTGTTATAAAAGGTTATACCAAGCCCAACAAATGAGTTATGAACCTTATGAAGCCGGTGAAAGTATTTATAAGGACACACTTAGTGTTATCTTATCACTGTGAATATCACTGTTTTTAGTGTACAAGTGTAAATTTTGCCTAATATATAAGATGTTGGCGAAGATGAATTGTGATGCAACCGTGAGAATACCTATAATATCTTTAAAAAAATATCTTAGAGAAACTCTGGCACCTAGCTGGTAAATTGCTCGAACAGCTCGTTTTTGAAGGACAAATATATTTTGTATGTCAGCGGCTTTGCCCCACAGCAGGGACAAGGGGGTAACATGTATTATTATACATCACACATACCTTTTCAAAGAACTCTCTATTCCGTGCGTCTTTCGCCTTCCTCTTCTGTCCCTGTTCTATCCTCTCCACTCTTCTCAACCACTCGGCGGCTCGTCTACTGTACGCTTCCGCTAACGCATCCTCGCGCTGAAAAAAAGAAATCAAAGGTTATGAATACTTCATATGGGTGGGTAAAAGCGTTTTTATTTTAAACAATCCTATTGCACCGACTCCCAAGTCAATTGGATCCAGAAACGGAATAAAAAGAAATGTGAGTTTTTCATTTTATGGTTTTTAGACAATAATAATATTGAGTGGAACTGCTATAAGGGTCGTCAGCCAGTCCTTTTGGGAACTAGATTAGGCTTTGCATTTTAATTGAAATCTCTCCTCGGAAACTATTGGGCATTATCGACAATCTCAGATAGGACCAGTTGTCAGACTTCAGCCTTCCAACTACTTGCCTGGTCGACTTCTATAGATGCTAATTGTTTGACAACCGGATTAACGTTAATCCGGCTGGAGCAAGTGCAGTGTAACCTCTTATAATAATTTTGGTCATTGTAAAGTTAAAATATTATAGAAGCATACCTTTTCCGCCTCAAGTTTTAGCTTCCGTATGTGTTCCGCTAACCGCTTCCGAAACGTTCGATGTCGCCTGATGTTCTCGTGGTAGACCTCCGTATCCTGCGGCTGGTTGTACAGCGGGTACAACACGGGCGGGCCCAGGTGCGACACTACTGCGTGCGCCGACGACGCCTGCTGATGCAACGACTTATCACAAATAGTTCGATGAACTTGGTAAAACAAAGATACACTGCATAATGAAAGGGTTGAAGGAATCACGGATGCCTTTTAAAAACACGGGTTCTAAAATGGTAATTAACACAAAAATTTGTTTTTTGTCAGTTATAAAACTCGTACTATGGTTTAAGATATTTATTTTTCTATTACTTCATACGCGAACTTATGAAGAACGGGAGGTACTCGTAAATAAACTAATATATGCGCAAATATTTTCTTACAATGTATGTGGGTAACAAGAAACATTACATATCGTTTCTTGATAGCAAGTCAATAGCAATTACACACTGTAAACAGTAGCAAGCTGACACTATTTTTAATTTGTTAATGATTCAACATGATAGTTTAGTGCCTAATAAATCAAAGAAATAATACTGACTTTATAAATAAATGATTCATTTAAAATCGAGAGAATTCTTTCAAGATGTGTTGCTTTAAGGTTTTTTTGTAAAGAATAATAATACTAAGTGATATGATTCAATTAATTTAGTGTTTTCCCAACAATATTGAAGTCAGCTGCCAGTCTAAATGGATGCTGCTGAATTTTACATGGAGCAAATCCCTATCTGACCTTCACAACCCAGTAACTGCGTAACACAATACCCCTTAGCGTACCAAGGGGTATCACGTTTGGCCTTCTGACTGCCCGTGATGAAACGTTCAGTCAGTCGATCATAGCAGTATACCCGAGTTCGAGTGTCTTCTAGCTGATTTTTGTGTTGATAGATTCCAGAAACTGGGCCCAAGACTATTTTGAACAAAATTAAAAGGCATGGTGCTTCACCCTTTCGTTCTGCGAATGTGCTTATATGATACACTTGCTACAATACATTTAGAATAATAATTAATAATGATGCTAGTTTGCAGAAATATTTGAGAACCTAAGATTTGGAGCTTTAAAGCGCTAAAACTGCTGTAAACATGAACTTTCCATAATTCTATATATATAACATATAATATTATAAAAATTGCTGTTCTACAATTACTAAACATTGCTACTAGGGGTTGTCATGGCAATACACAGAAACTGCTAGAGCAGTTTTTCTAGAACTACTAAGCATGCAGCAGCATCGACAGTATTTCAAGACCACGTTCACAGCAGTTTTTCTAGGAGTATTGGCTAGGTTCACAGATATTTCTGCAGAGTTATACTATACATAAATAAGTATGAAAATATTTGACGTAAAAGTACGAAAACTACACAACTAAACATGAATACATATACCTACATAAAACTATATACCAGCATGCCTTATCCCAAAATCTAACATTGAATTTTATTTTTTTATATCTACCAAAAATGAAAATGGATAGTCTACAAATATTAATATTCTTAGTACTTATAATAGTTTATAAAACAAATTATAAATACCATTTGCCGCTTATTATCCATGCTGATCTGGGAAGGAAAAAAAACATAAAATGTATCAGACTATTGGTCCCGTGCAAATCAATCATGAGAAACAGAATAAAAATAACATCAATATTATTATAAGTGTCAAATAAATAAACAGGCACATCATATATAATATTTTCTTGTGTATTTTTGCACTATTTTTTAACATAAATATAATAAATACTATCATCAGAAATAATACCAATCCTATCTATCCTATTCCTCTTATAGTTAAAAAAAGTATCAATACTGTAACCTATGAATATTCTATTACAAATCCTATTTAAGAATTAGTCAATACTTTATATCCTTTACTGAAAAGGAGAGTCCCTTTCCAACCCCTATTAAATCCTACCAAATATTATGAACCGCAGTTTTGTCAGAGCAAACCAATTTTGTAAATGTCTAACTTATCCCTATTGTTGCTAGCTGTGGTTGCCGTTGCCCGTCGTACTTACTTATTGCCAACAATTCTTGGTGTATCTGTCACTGTATAATTGTGAACACCGTTAGTTTATAATCGATCTCGCAAGATTGTAAACTGTCGATAAATTGTAAACTGTCCCATACTGCTTACAAGAGAACGTAACTATTAATTTTCGATAGTTTATAGTCTATCCATGCCAAACCGTCAAATTGTAAACGAACCTGCACTTACTGACACGGTTCACAGTCTGTCGATCTTGGCGGTAGCCAAATTGGTCGCAGTAACTAAGCCAGGGCACCCCAACCAACAGAGACTAACTCCGCGCGAGCCGAGCAAGAGAAGCGAGCATTGCCGCGGTAGCAACCGGCCAGCGCTACTTCCAAGTTGGTCGCAGTTACTTGGCTATTTAGTATAAGCGTAAGGTGCAATCCATCGCAAGCAATTTTGATACACAATTTGACGGTTTGCCATGGACAGATTATAAACCATCGAAAAGTAATACGTTATATTGTAAATGGTTTGTTGCAGGTCACAATTTTTCGATAAGTGAGATAGATTATAAATTAACGACGTTCATAATTATACGGTGACATATCTACTCCAAAGCCTTGTAGATAGAAGGCAGTCAAGCAGTAAGTACCTGAGTAAAGCCCCAAGATCCGAATCCTATATCCTAACAATATATCGTGTTCTCGACATTCACAGGTAAAAGCAACTGATACACTATGTAGTTTTTACATCCCGGCATGAACATGGCATGAGGATAGCTATTTACAACAGGTCCATTAGTGAGTATTAATTAATCATTAGTTTTACGGAGTATTTAGCAGGTTTGATTAACTTTTTTTTTAAATGTTGATTGAAGTAATATACGACTTACTAAAGAGACAACGTCCAAACATTAGCCATTCTTATTCTATACTAGTTTTAGTTGAAAGAAGGAACAATCTAAATAGTAGAAACGGTGACATATCCAGCTATACATTTCCAGTTTTAGTTGACCTCGCATTGTATAGGTTTTTCATACAATGAGAAGTCAGCTCATACTGGAAATGTATGGCTTAGACGATTATCACACTGCCACGCATCACGCTGCATGTTGCGTGTCAACGCACTGAATGAACGCGCGTGGATCATTTTCTGTGTGTTGGACTGTGCGTGTTTTCTATACAAACGGAGATACTTACAAGCAACGTTAAAACACGCATTCACGCGCTACGCTGCGTGGTGCGTGGCAGTGTGTTAATCGCCATAATGTGTCGCCGTGCGTACGTTTATATTTCTGTCTATTTTTACCATCCTTTCCCCACTACCCCTACTAACATTTCTAGCCTTTTGATTTTCCTCTAAAAGTCAAACGAACAGCAAAAACATCCGCAAAACTATCTCTCCTACGTCCTACCATGAATTTTATTGTTAGTCGATTATTATGGGGTCAAAATTATGTAACAAGGTCATGAAATATGAAATTCTCTCCTTTACAGATATGATAATGGATGTAACTACAATGATATGAACCTTTTTCCTGTTTTCTGCGTACACGCACTGCGCTAAACTTCTGTGTCTCGGTACAGTCTCTTCTGGCTCTTCTGCCCGAGCCGGCTTTGAGGCAGTCTGTTCTAACTCTTCTTGTTTTTTCTTTAGCTTTGATAGCGTTGACTCTGATAACGCCATTTCTCTGTCCACCTGTGGATGTGAAGGAATGGAGTTATAAATACATAATTAGCAGAAATCTATACTAATATTATAAAGAGTTAAATTTTTTTTGTATGTATGTATATAGGGGGTAATCTCTGGAACTACCAGACGGATTTGAAAAATTATTTTTGCATTTGATAGCCCAATTCATGATGAAGGCTATCGGCTATTTAATATCACGCTGTGACTCTTAGGAGCCGAGCAAAAAGAAAAAAAGTCAAAAAAGAATGCTAAGGGAAAACGAAGTGATCGCACGGGTAGGTGATGCGATGCGACGGGGTGGGTCAGGGGAACAAGAAATTTCACGCAGACGAAGTCGCGGGCAGAAGCTAGTCAATCATAAAAATGTACATTAAATTGACGAAAAAAGCTTCTAATGACACCAGATTTATTTCAGTTGCAGTCTGACCACTGGACTTTGGATTACTTTTGGCAGGTTATGGATTGGCAGGAAGTAGAGTTTGCGCAACTTGAGAGGAGGCTTAGCAACAGAAGGCAATATGATCAATAGATTTCTTAATTTTCTTTATGTCAGAGAGGTGCTAAACATATCCCCAATTTATGTGCATGTGGAAAGGTTAGCAATCACTGGCTGAATCTAGTAGACTGGAAACTGTCCCAGCCCCAATTTAATTTGACAGTACATGTTTTTTCATTTCATATCTGATGTCATTTCCTGGAGGCTGGAAGTGACCTTCTTTCAACTCTTTCTACTGTTTCTATAAAATATCTGATGGTGTACATACCTTGGATATTTGTTGTAATAAGTCATCCTTAGTGGTTCTGAAGCTCTGGTCCTCCATCGTGGGTTCTGATGGTGGATTAGGAGATAGTACTTCAACTGTACTGTACTGGTTCACCGGCTCCTGGAAATAAACCAAAAGTAATGTTAAAGCAAGAGTAAGATACACTCCGCGGCACGGAATGTGGCCCAAACATAAACACACCGATGACAGGCGATTTTGACATCGCGTATGATAATTTCGAGTGGCAGTTTGTCAGTACATGTTTTTGTTAATTTAAGAGGGTAAGCAAAAAAAAAAAGAGTTCATTTTTTTAAATTTCTGTGACACTTAACGTTAGTTAGTTACTGGAACGCACAAAATACGGGTGAGTTAAAATTCGATATTCAAATTTTCGCGCATTTAATCTTTATTGTTTTATTTTTTTATTAATTTGTAATAATTTATGCTTCCAGAATTGAAAACACAATGCCTCTAACTTCAGCTCAAGTTGCTCAAGCTGTGTTGCTTCGGAGTCAGGGGCGAACGCAGCGAGATATTGCTGAAAGTTTAAATGTACCGCGTACAACTCTCAGGTACGCCTTAACAAGGTACGACCAGACCGGCCTACACATAAGGAGATCAGGAAGTGGCGGTGTTAGGTGTACATCAGCGCGAGATGACCGATTTATCGCTCTTGCAATTTTGAGAAATCGGTTCCGTACTGCGGTCGAAATACGGCAGCGACTACAAACGGCAAGAGGGGTCAACGTAAGTGAGTGGATAATAAGAAGGAGAATGGAGGAATGGGATCTGCGTGCTCGAAGACCAGCTCGAGGTCCAGAACTGCTCCGGCACCATCGCGTAGCTCGACTTCGGTTCGCTCGCCAACACGCAAATTGGACTCACGAGCAGTGGAGTAAAGTTCTGTGGACTGACGAATGCAGAGTGGCCTTAAGAGCTCCAGATGGCCGCGAACGTGTGTGGAGAAGGCATGGGGAGTGGTTTCTGCCAATCACCACCAGGCAAACCGTCAGTTTCCAAGGTGGATCAGTTATGGTTTGGGGAGGGATCTGTTCAGACGCACGCACAGAGTTGGCAGTAGTTGCAGGTCATCTAACGGCAGTGCGATACATTGAGAGATACCATTCGTGGGATTCATTGGTAGCGAAGATTTCATCTTAATGCAAGATAATGCCCGACCTCACACAGCACGTTGCGTGGATGATTACCTATCGGAGGTGAGTATTACAAAATTGGAGTGGCCGGCACGAAGCCCAGCCATGAATCCCATAGAACATGTCTGGGACATGCTTAAAAGACGCATCCGATCCAGTCCCAACCCTCCAGAGACTATCAGTCAGTTGAAAACCGCTCTGGTGGCCGCCTGAGAAGAAATACCCCATGTGGACATTAAAAACATAATCCACAGCATGCCTGATCGCATGCAGGCGGACATCAGGGCCAGAGGTGGAAATACCCGCTATTAATTTTAAGTACCATAGCTTTATTTTGTAAATTTCATTCAAAAACATTTTTTTGTCTTTTTTGTAATTTTATAAAATTTTAATAAAGTTAACTCACTTTTTTGTTAATTAATCATTCGCATTTAAAATTCGAATAAACATTTACTTAAGTTTTAAAACAAAAAAAAAAACCCTGTTTCGCGTTTAATTTTGATAATAAACCACATAACGCGCTTGGGCCACATTCCGTGCCGCTGAGTGTATTTATAAATTAACTGGCTTCATCAGAAATCTCAGTTCATCTATCAACCGCTTTGGTATGTATAATAAGGGTTCCTTGTTGACTACGGAACCCTAAAAAGGAATGACAACTTTTAGCGGCTAAACGATGCGGGTGGCGGTAAAATGACGGCCTCACTTTTTCTGCCTCTCTTTGGAGTCCACGCAAAATCTTGTTTTCTATTCTATTCTTCTGACATCACTTTATCTGACCGGGGATCGAACCCAGGACTCCATACTCAGTAGTCGCGGTTGCCTGGTCTAGTGACCAGGAGTCAGGAGCCATACGAGAGGCCACTATGATCTAAAGAGTTAAGATACTGACCCTAGTATCAACCCTAAGCGGCTGATGATGTGGCAGCGGTGTCCGATCAGCTGTGAGCCTGATCTTCTTGAAAGGTGGAGGGTCTGCGGGGGGCGGGTGGTGCGCGGCGGGCGCGGGCGGGGGGAGGTAGGCCGCGCCGAGTAGCGACACGCGCCCCCCGCGGTACTCGCCCGCGCCCACCGCGCCCGCGCCCACTGCGCCCACGCCGCCGACCGAGCCGACCGCGCCACCGCCGCGGACGTAGCTACTGTCCCTGGAAATGTACAATGTGTTTGTTAGTACTGAGGAAGATGTGGTCAAAGTTGAGAGGCGACAAGAGATGGTGGGTTATTCATACGTTTAAGATGGGCTTCCACATCGACAAGTTCCCTTAAAGAGACACAGTTTATCTTTAGTGTGATTAGGTCGGGTTCCGGTCACACCAGAAAACCAGATGTTGACATTACCAAACGTGGGAACACTGGGGTAATGTAGCTCGAGCATAAAGTTGGCAGTATTTTGTCTCTACTAATCTGTATTATGAAGCTCCCTTCGCCTTCCGTCAACTGAAAATACTGTACACTGATTCTAACACCTTTTACTATCAAGATAGTACCTATGTTACAACTACCAAACGCCCCAAATAATACTGATAAGAATACTTTCTTACAGTTGGAATAATAATAACGACACAAAAAGCGGTTGCAGTAACAGCTGGCGTATACGCATTGTGTGAACCCGAAGGCGGGAGAGGGCAGACGGCGCACCGCGCAAGGGGTGCATGCAGACAAAGACCTGGACTACTAATCATTAGCTGAACCGTCCATTAAGTCGATTAGAAGCACGGAAATGGCCCGAGGCTAATGCCAAGGTGAGGATAGGAACCCCTCTGAACCTTTGTTTCTTATAGAATTTCAATTAAAATGGTCAATTGTGTGTGTGCTTTAAAAGTTTTCGAATTAATAAGGTTTAGGATTAGGAACTCTATGGTCATATAAATATTTTTTTAACATAGTTTTATTCAGAGCCAGCCCTATCGATGACAACACTGGTCCTGAACTCAAATAATTAAAATTACTACTTATCAGATTTAGCTAAGTACTAAAAATGAATTTATACAAGTAGGATGATCGCTGTAGTCCGGGTCCCGTTTTTTCGCGTGTCTGCTGTTGTGTGGTAATAATACCTCCTTGTTGGGATGCCTTTAAATGTCAACCGTCAACGACCTCATTACCAAATTGTTACACGCTTAGCTCAACAGATGGCAGGCGTAGCGCCATTTTTAGAGTGCCTTCCAAAGTCAGTCATGAACTCATGATATTGTGATTATTTATTAATTATGTGTAGTTTTAATATTATTTACAGCTATACTCACATATGTATAAACACCTATATTAGGCTAAATTATTTGTAATTCGTAGTTAGTCCTCTGCCACTACGCAGGGATAAAAAATTACGCAATTTTACCATTTCAGTAACTGGTAGGTCTCTCACCGACCATAATACACCTCTATTCTAATTGCAATAATTATACAACTGTTCACTATTATCAATAGTAGACTACATATTCGTAAATTATGTTATTTTATTCTATTCTATTTTTTCTTATTAGATTTTTTAACTTTTATTCAAGTAGCGTTTGACATTGGTTGTCAATTTGACACTTACTTTATTTTTAAACACAAGCAAAACAGCGTAGGTATACAGCCTTGATAAAAACTAATTTAAAAAAATACATCATAATTTTTATTTTCACTCTGAATCACATTCTGTAATTCCAATCCAAACAAAGTGTAAAACTCCAATCCAAAAAAAGTTAGCACAAACATTCCGCGTTACACTTAAAAAATACGTGAGTATAAAGTTTATCAGCAATGCTGATAAACTTTCACCAAACTAAACAAGAGGTGACGTAAGAAATATGGCGAGTTGTGAAAATAATGCGTATTGTTAGTAATCTGTGGCCGATCGCATGCCGCGACGAGAAGGCCAAGGTTGCGCGCGGGGCGGGGGGGCTCACTGTAGCCGTGGCAGGCAGGGTCGCGCCGTTACAGAAATAAGTTCACTTGAGATTCATATTTTACATGTGACTTGTTTGGTCTTAGCATTAAAACTATTTCCGTTTTTGTCTTTTATGATGTCTGTACAACTGTGTACGATTGCATTTTGTAGAGTTCGGGAAATTGGTAACACCACCACACGTTACAAAACTAACGTTGCCTAATTTGATTAGTCTTACGTTTTGTATCTGTTCTCGACAAAAATAATCAAAATCGACACAAAAAAAATGATTTCATCAAGTTTTACAAAGGTACTTATGCGATGCGACAAACAATCATTGAGCAAAAACCGCTACATTGGAACCTTATTTGAACATTGTGATTGAAGTTGAATTAGGTCATACTCGTAGTTTTATCTGAAATTGGAATCAATAAAGCGCGAAAAGGATTTTCCTTATGTTGCTCCCAATACCACGTGAGCTATATATACCTACTGCTACAAATACCAGTCATCATAGCCTTAAATCGAATGGCTATAGCTAAACCACACAGTTTAGACCGAGAAGCTATTGACCCTAATAAGAAATACCAGACCATCGCCCACAAACAACAGTGTAAAACCAAGAAACCAGTTTGTATCAGTCTTCGGTAAAACTCTTAAAACTTGAGCCGGATAGTTGCAACATGGAACTTTTATACCAGACAGCCAGGAAATCCTTGCGGAATTTCGCAGCATACAATCTCATCCTGTGCCACAAAAAGTAAGCTAATGCTATAGAAGTATAGACAGACAGGGAATGACGTAACCACGATGGCGATACGCGACAATACGGCCGCGTCTGTATTTAGCGCGCCACGTTGGCCCACCACGTGGTGGCCGGGCCGCGATGCGCGCTGAATAATAATAAAAAATAAACATTAAACCGAACGCGCCCGCCGACAGGGCTGCCAACATCACGAGAATGTCACGTATTTGCTACGTAGAGACTTGAGTGTAGGTAGTTCAGGGTAGTTCTTATGATTAGTAGATCTTCTATGCGTTGCTTTGTGATTTTCCTTTCCATTCCGCTTTAAACACGTCATCGTACAACATTCAGCCACCCAGTCCGTTACCCGGGTCAAATACTGGGTTATCGCATCAATTAAAAACCTTCCTAGTTAATAGGTAAGTCGTTCTTTGTAACATTTACTTATCAGATAGGAATTTTCCTTTATTTTTTTCAGTTAGATCATTAGATTTAACAAAAAAAAAAAAACTGTAGTTGAACCAAAAATTTGCTGATACATAAGTACTATTGTACCAATTGTTTATCACATGACTAATGCAGGAAATAACGCATTATGTGGCCAAATCATCCTACAGTAATTTAGCAATTTGTACAAATAATAACAGGTTAAGAATATTTAAACTGTCAGAGAAGATTACATGGCAACACACACACGGTCGTGGCCTGGCCACTCAAGGCACCCACCGTAAAATGGCAATAAAATTTAGCAGAAACAATAATTTTATTAAAACACGTGCTTTACGACAATCACGGACGAAGGTGATTGAGCTTACCCATCGCGTGCGTGTTGTTATTTTTACGGTTTTGCGTATAAAAAGAAGAAAAAAAAATTCGCAGGAGGTGGAACTAATATGAGATTTCCCACGTTTTTATTGTTTGTATTGGTAGCATTGATTCAATTCTTAATTATTTTATTTATTGCCCGGAATGTTAAGTTATCAACAATCATGTATTTATTCAAAACAAAATCAAAGATCAGCACATGCTATTTCTTCTTCTTCTTCGTTTTGCTGGCAAGACAGTAGTTTTATGTTGTTAGCCCAAAACTTCGCCACTTCCACGCCGTCGTCGGTGGCAGTGCAGAGGTCACTTTGGCTGCATGTTTTGGGACACAGAGCGCAGGTTAGGTGGAGCATTGTTTGCGATATAGCTCCACACTACTGCCGCTCATTCCAGGTAGCCCCACTTTATCAGAGGAGTTACATGGAGTTACATGCTATTTAATATTGATGGACAAAATCTAGTAATAAAAGTAACAGCTGCAGTTCTTAACGACGGAAAAAGCAGGTCTTGTGTTATGGATTCAAATGGACCCACAGGCCACAGCATCGCCATTCCAAAAGCTAAGACTAAGCACAGACAGAATTTTGGTTACAGCAAGAAATCTGTCCAAAAAAGCGAATCAATATAGCCAACTTATATCTCTTCATTTATTTCAAGAAATGAGTAATGCAGGTGGTATCGCTAAAAATATAGCCGAGAAAATCGCATGTTAATGATATT
The DNA here is from genome assembly GCA_911387795.2 of Apamea monoglypha. Taxonomy (NCBI): domain Eukaryota; kingdom Metazoa; phylum Arthropoda; class Insecta; order Lepidoptera; family Noctuidae; genus Apamea; species Apamea monoglypha. The sequence continues at coordinate 9,282,267 of OU426934.1, read as the reverse complement.
TGTCGGTTGTCGGGTTATTTCTAACACCTTTCATAATATCAGGCCGGTTGGACCAGGTCCAGATGTTTACAATAAGCTGTAAGCATGTACACACGGCTACACATCAAGCTATGCATTTCCAGTTTTAGCTGACCTCGTATTGTATAGGTTTTTCGTACAATCAGAAGGCAGCTTATACTGGTTTTTTTATAGCTTGATGTGTAGCCGTGCGTACGAGGTCAGTTTGTTAACAATCATTTTTTGACTGCTGTAGAAAACCCAGAAACTTATTGTGACGGTTTTTTTTTTTTTTTTGACATGTACTTTAATTTCAGTATGTGCTGTTCTTGCAGTTGTGTCGTGTTTGGTTTCTAGTACACTAGGACGGAATGAATAGAAGAAGAGCAGAGTGTTTAGAATACTAAATATCTTTAGAATATTGTGGATTCGTACTTTTGCTATGTACAGACGCCAGCAGGTCAAGCTACCCGAAACTGTCAAATTTTCCCAATCAACCTTGAACCTTAATGCTTTAGCAATAAAGTTTAAAATATATTAAAGAAATTTGACAGATTGTAGTATCTTGATGTGCTGGCGTCTGTACCAAACATAATTTGTATAATTATACTTAGACGCGTATACTATGTAACTGGTTTTGTTGTTATTTTTGGATAACATCACCTAAAATTCACCCTATATACGTATACAGGTTCAGTTTTGGGTGATGTCATCCATCGCGTTAACTTGGAAAATTATATCCGTATACAGCGTGAATTTTCCAAGTTTGCGTTGTAGGCCAAATCTGAAACTACGAAATAGCGAATAGACTTCTTTGAGCCTTTTATGTGCTATTTTTTATAATTTCGGATTTGTCTATTCACGCACACTTTGAAAATTCACTATGTTATTAAATTTAGTGGTCTCGTAAAAGCGAAGTAAGATAACAAAATCATCAAGTTCAGAAGTGTATCTAAATGCTTACAAAAATATTATCATAGATCTATTCACTGGTATGTTTAAGCATATAATTATAAACAAGAAGTGGGTTTTTACATTTTACATTAAAAAATAATGTAAATACATGGAAAATGCAAATGAAGAGGATAACGTAGAAACTGAGCAGTACATTTAAGTTAGACTTAATCCGATTATTACAAAACCAAGATTTATAACAAAAATAAAACAATTATTCTCGTTCGCACGGTGAAATCTGAATCCGTTTTCTTGTTCCAAAGTATAATGAACCTCATTATATGGTGTTTCAGGTTATTTTGGCTTGTAGGTTTGTGAAGAAATCTCCGTTATTACGAGTATGTATTGTGCAAAAGCATTGTAATCACTTCCCATGGCGGGTATTGTGATATTGTCGGTCGTTGGTAGACGGGCATTACATCTCCAAGACTGCAATGAACCTCAGGGTTGCACAAAATGATTGAATTTCTGCTTTTTACTTTGACTTTACTACTTCAACAAATAACCTAACATAAACTTTTGGCCATCACATAACCAGCCTACAATGTCCCCACTGCTAGGACCAGGCCTGATCTCTTCGAGAGGAAGTGGGCTGTAATCTACCACGCCGACACAGGGAGTGTTGGTCACATTTAGATGTCAAATGTCATCAAAATTTTGGATCCAAGACATACCGGTTTCCACACGATGTTTTCCTTCACCGGTTGAGCAGTGGTGATGAAAATAATTTACACAAAGTAGAACGTCTGTCGCCAGTCGCGGCCTGAATGGTGTTTTAAATTAGTATAGCGCTAAACGTATTTAGTAATTTGTGGTGCAAGTGGGCCTAAGAGTTTATGGAAGGTTATTTGTTCTGTAAAATTAATATGTATATAGCATATAAGTAAAGTTAATTTCAATGTGAAAGGATGAGTGAAAGAATCGAAAATGCGTTGAGTAAATGATGATGAACAATGATGCTACGTCATAATCAGCTACAAAGATTATTGAGAATACAATACAGGTCAATTCATGGCGTCAAGATCAATCATCTATCTATAGACATAAAGGGTGTCCAGCGGAAAATTTTGTTTTTTAAACTTAAATAAAAAACATATTATTACATTCAAAATATTTATTCTATTTTTAAAACAAAGAACGTTTCTGCGGATTTTATTTTTTAAAAATAATGTCTTCCAAGTGACGTCCGTTTCGCGCAACACACTCTTGTAAGCGAACCCTCATATTGGCGAATACGCGCGAACACAGTGCTTGGGGGATTGCATCAATTTCACGCCGGATATTTTCTTGTAGGGCAGATATGGTGCGGGGATTATTACAGTACACTTTAGACTTGAGGTATCCCCACAAGAAAAAATCACAAGGCGTCAAGTCAGGCGATCGTGGTGGCCAGGCTATGTCTCCGTACTTGCTTATTAATTTTCCAGGGAAAATATCCCTTAACTTCGACATGGATACCCTAGAAGTGTGCGGGGTTGCCCCATCTTGCTGGAAATGTGTCCTATTGTTGCGCCCTGGAAAACTTGCAATTGCGGCACCAAAAACTCATCAATCATGCGGCAGTATACAGAGGAATTCACGGTTTCCCCCTCATTAAAAAAATACGGTCCGATTATTCCATGAGCTGAGATGGCGCACCATACTGTGGTTTTAGGGCAATGCAAACTTTTCTGATGACGTTCTCTTGGGTTGTTGGGATTCCAGTAACGCATATTTTGCTTGTTTACGTAACCCCCGATGTGAAAATGTGCCTCATCGCTGAACAATATGTTTCCAAGTGTTCTCGGGGTTCGAAATCGTTCCAAAGCCGTTCTGGCGTACCTTTCCCTTGAAACATAATCGTTCTCATTTAATTTTTGGACAATTTGCATTTTATAGGGATGAAGCTTTAGTTTTTTTTTCAAAATCGTATGCACAGTTGACTTCTTAATGCCTGTAGAGGCGGCAATCTTTCTTACTGATTTCCTTGGATTTCTTAGAATTTCTTGACGCACCTGTGTCACTCGTTCTGGTGTTGCTGCCGACGTAGACGGTCCTGGCGGCGGCCTATTGATCATTGTCCCTTCTTCTCGAAATCTTTGCACCCACGTTCTGATAAGCTGCGTACTCGGACCATCGCTTAATCGCCGAATGTTGTAATGCAAACAAAAAGCACGACGCGCTCGAATAGGCGAATTGCCGTTCATTAAATATTGCTCCACCGCGTACGCGCGGTGCGCGCCCGACCAATGACTCATGGCGACTGACAAATCCGCAGAAACGTAGCTTCTAGCGCCACCCCCTCCGCGGCCCTAACCCCGCTAACAAATGAGTAACGTTGATTTAAAGTTGAAAAATTCCCGCTGGACACCCTTTATTATAAACTAGCAGCGCCCGCGGTTTCACCCGCATAAGTGTCGATCTCGTGGGAATATCGGGATAAAAAGTATCCTATGTGTTATTCTGATGTATAAGCTATATTACTGTAAAGTTTCATCAAAATCCGTTCAATAGTTTATGCGTGAAAGAGTAACAACATCCATCCATCCGTGCTCTCAAACTTTCGTGTTTATAATATTAGTAGGATAGGAAGAAGGATAGTAGGATTAAAGTCGCTTTTCGTGACGTGTGTCACCGACCGCGTGCTTCTTTTAAACTAGGCAACGGATGATACGGTTTTTACTATCATTTTGAGAATTTAATCTGAAATGTTTATGAGCATAATAAACACATACACATACGGCGCATATTACATACTTTTAATACAGAAAACTTGATTTCTTTATTATTATTTTATATTTATTATTCTTTATTTATATGTAAGTGAAGTTAAAAAAGTCAATTCGTAAAAAAACGTGCTAAGCAGTGCTCTAGTTGAAGATAAAAAATAACGCTAATTATATGGCCATAACATACAATTTATAACTACATACATATAACCACCATCAAGGTTCAAGGTCTCTCAATATTAAGATCACAGATATTACATAATTAAAAAATAAAACATTGTTGATCTAAAAAGTTAGTTGAACTTTAACAATTCGTATAATAATTACTTACATGAAAATTTAATTTTGCGAAACGTTGAACATAAATTAGCTCTAACGAAGACATGATGCTTAAAAAATAGACGGCTGAAAAAAATATGTAACGCGAAAAAACATGGCTGGTGTTTTTGTAAATTACAGCGGCGGACGCCCGCAGCAGCGAGCCCCATGTTCATAATATTAACAAAATATTTTCCAAGGATTTTGTTACTGGGCAACCTTAAGCAGTACAATGGTGTTGTTTCCTTATCTCGGCGCAATGTCGGTTCACATTGTTTTGCCTGTAATCTGCGTATACCATGACAGTTTAACTGAAAACGCAAGAAAACCTAGGCAGCAAATGACATAATTAACGGAAGGTACTGTTATAATACTAGGATTCATGTCAGATGTCTAGCTAGCTCTAATGACTGTAAACTAACAGTTTTATGAAGACAGTCTATAAAAACCTTGAACATATTTAGAACCTCGTTGAAAACGTACTCAGTCTAAATTGGAGCGTCAAAGACGAATAAACCAGTAATAAAGACAGCTCTATGTTGGAAATTCCCAGTAGCAGTCTGGAGACTGGATTTGTATCCGTACCCATATGATTATGGCACAAATCCAGTCTCCAGACTGCTGACTGCCGAGAGGAGGCCTGTGTCCCAGCAATGGGAACATTATAGGCATCAGCCAGCGAGGCTGGGACACAGGCCTCCTCTCGGTGAGAGGGAGTGGGCCGTACTCCACCACGCGGGCCCAGTGCGGGTAGGTGTATGTCACATGCCTTCGAAATTTTGGTTCTAGGACACGCCGGTCTCCTCATGATGTTTTCCTTCACCGTTTTGAGAACAATGGTGATGAAATAATTTACAGAAAGGATTTGTGCCCGATTGACGGCAATAGGCTCGCCCCCTGTGACATGGGACTTAAACAAAACTGGCGAAATGTGGGTGTACCTACTATAGGTGCACCTCTGCCTAACTCTTCGGGGAATGTTATGTTGGGTTGTGTAAAAACAGTTGTTAGTGTGAAAAGATTTTTAAGACAAGGTTCAGACAGACAAGGTTCAAAGATTAACAAAGTTTTCAATGGGTTAGGATTATAAAGTACATTGTTTTAGGTGACCTGTTTTTTTGCATACAAACATAACTATAGAAAACTTCACAAAAACTGCAATTAAACGTCTAAAGAAATTTCAACGTGTTTTTCCTTATTTCTAAAGAACCGGTAACTCTATTCCGAGTGCATTTCTTTCTGCAGACAACACGAAGCAATTACTTGAAGTCTGTCCGTCCAGTAATTTAGATTTTACTGCGTTTAACGTGGCATTAGAAAAGACTATCCATTCAAGTTTAGTGCTTTTCGTAATGAAAACATACTATAGTAACGCAAAGCGCTTTTAGCTTTAGGAAATTCTAACAAATACAGTTAATTAGAAAGTACAGACAGCTGCAATAATTACGTACTTCCCGTACTTAAATACCTTAGTGAGAGAATGGGGTATCCAATTAATACAGCTGTTGGTATACAAGTGTATTTTTTTCTAAATGCGTACATTTGACACGCAATAACTAGTTATCGGTTGCTGTTAATCAGAAGAGCCTAGTTTTGGAGTTCCTCGTACACAAATTGGCAGATAAGTTTATCAAAATTCAAGTCACTTCATTGATTTTAAACTGTATCAAGTTGCTACGTGTATTTCTATGTTAAATAGGGGCATAAATTCCCGTTCCTTTCTACCTCCCTCACATTCCTACGGTCCCTTACCTCTCCAAACATGACCTGTACCTCTGACCGTCTCCTATAAGTTAGCGGCAATGCTTCCCATGCTCGCTTGCAGATAATGGTTATGAATGACAACAAGGACGTTTGGTATTCGCAGAGGGACCGCACGTAATGCCCCCTCCCTCAGTCAGACGTGACCAGACCATTAATATCTCCGTAGATACGAAAACTGTGTGTGGATTCTAGTCACCATTTAGTAAAGGAGATAGTTTTGCTCAAGTATTTGGGTTCATTTTTATGTTTGCAGAAAAATTACAGCAGAGAAACGAAGAACAGAGGAAGGAGACAAAAGTGACCCAGGAGGCGCAATAATGGGCAATGGTTGGGAAGAACAAAAAGAAAGAGGAGAAGTTACTGATTGAAGAATTGACAAAGCTTAAGCTAAGGGGGCCTATTGGCTTATATTGACCTATTTAACCTTGCCTGGTTAAATAGGTCAATATAAGCCAATAGGTATAAATGTGACGACGAAGATACAGGTACAACTTATAATATAATAGTAAATAGCACAGTTACTATAGAAGTCGTAGCACGTGCTACATAGACCGTGTGGCCGATGACCAGCACCTGAATAATAGAACTCTTTCTATGTTGCATGTCGGCTGTCACGTTCACCAACCAACCAAGGTACACATAACGAAGCAAAGAACCCGTTTTAGAGCACAAAGGAAAAGACTTTTTCCTCCTAAAAAACAATATGTATTACGTATAATCTAAAAGCTTATTATACTTTTGGTATTCTCAAGAATTCCACATTTTATGACTGCTTTTGAATACTGGTTTCGAAGGACAAACAGGTCCTTTGTAAAGGCCCTTCCCAAAATTTTGTATGCTAATGAATCGCACCTACTGGAGTTGGGTTGGGGTTATCTCCGAATACATTGCGGCCACGCAGGTACTCTCAAGAACCCCCTATTATTTTGCAAATCACTATATTCAAAACATGCTGCTCTGAATTCAAGGAGCAAAGAATCCTGCAATGAAGCAGACTGAGAATAACGACCTCCTTTATTCAGCATTTCAAAAGAAACGAATTGAATGAGACATTTTTATTCAAGTTTTTCAACTGTAGGTCACGTCAGAAAGAATGTAACAAAAAACTATGAGAATATATATCAAAAAGGTGAAATCGTGTACACGAATATAAAGTGCGTAAGTACAATAAATCGTACTTTAATAGTAGAGACACGTGAAGAAGTAGGTCGTTATTAAGACGTATCTAAAAGTAATAATGACCGAACTCCGAAGGTAAAACAGAAGACGGTTCTATCAATTCAAATGGTGCTAATAAGTTGAACGCTCTACCAATTTAGAGCGCTCACAAGTTGTTAATAGTTAAGAAAATAAAAGTCATAAGTTAACAACTTGTTTACGAATAAGTACTGTTAAAAGTGCTAGAGTCGTCTCTGTCGTTTTTGGAATTGATTGCGTCAAGAAATTTATTAGAGCCTGCCACGGTTTACGATCTGTGATTTTCTGTGAAGCAACGACTTTTTAAACTGACTATACCGTATATCAATTTATCAAGGTTATATCAGACTATTGTAGTCTTTATTTTTATCTATGACCAAAGTCTATTGTCGTTGTTGTCAATTTTACACAAGTAATCCCTAAGTGCGCCCTAGCTCATAATGCGCTCATCAATCAGCCTGCTAAGCTTAGATTAAGGGAGTATCTCCCTGGGATCGTTAGTTTGCTGTCTGGGAGGTCAATGTCCAGTAGGGAATCATTCATTCTTGGCTAAATGCAATGGTGAGCGAGCAAAAATCGATCGTATAACAACAAATATTATGAGTTCTGAAGGTGTAAACCGTTGGTCGTTTTAGGTGGGTCTCGGGTTCGGAAGTTTGCTCTAAATGTTTCTTAGGGTCATTACTAGCAGGTGGCGGTCTGCCGGATTTAGAAATTACATTATACCAACTGAGCAACGGTAATTAAGGGCGTCCTATATTTGAGGTATGCGGCCCGGCCTTGGCCCTTGGCTTTAGGATACGCAGTTATTGGGACAGTTGGAAATCTTTCAGGTTGAGGTGGAATAGTTAGGTTAGGTTTTTGTCTTGGCCTCAGGGCCTAGATAATGGCAATCGCTTTCAAAACGTTTCATAATTCTATGATGATAAGCTTTATGTCAGTCCCATGCATTTCTTACTTTTCTATCATAGTTATATAGTGATAGAATGTCACTTTGTCTAGGGTCTCAGGGCCAACTCCAGCAAAGAACGCATAACGTTTCCTCAATAACAAGTTTAGTAGCTCAACCAACCTGTATGATAATGCCGCTGATCCATATCCTGGCTGGTGCAGCCGCAGCTGTGCTGGTGGGTAGGGCTGTGGGGCGTAGGGAGCCGCAGGCGGCGGCCGAGGCTGCGGCGGCGCCACCACGCCCCCCGCCGCCGGCTTACCGCCGTATGCCAGCGCGCCGCCGCCGTGCCCGTGATCCGTCTGCCCGGGCCTGGAGCAAAAGAGAAGAAAGGTAAGCAAGGGTATAAAGAAGAAAGGTAAATACGGGTACAAGATCAAAGGAAAGGCCTTGGATGATTCCGGGATGCTGTGACAATTGGGCTTCATAAATACACAGTTACACACATCACAAAGAGTGTGAGGACAGAATAAACGTTCATTAAGCGGTGTACCTTGAGCGCTACTAAACTTGGTGACTGGCTGAGGCCAATCAGTAATTTGGTCACTACAGCGTCTAAGCTTGCTGAACAGCTTTGCGTTACAGCGCCAGCTATGCCAATACGACAGAAGAAACTACAAGGTGTGGTCTAAAGAGTCACGAACCTCTGTTGAAATCGTGTTTGGCGTACAGCAGTTCTCGACTAACATTACATGTAAGTCCACGTGACGGTTGATACAATGAGTAATGGTAATGCAGAGTTGCCAACTACTGACCGAATAAAAGACAAACACAATCGAACTTCTCAAATAATAAATTGTCAGTTATCAAATACGGCAGTTTTGTCTACTGTCCGGTTTTTTGTTAACACATTGACTGTAGAAAAAGTATAAAAGAAAATATTGAAAGTATTGTAAATTGTAACCACAATGTGTTGTCAAGACATCGAAGACTTTCCCTTTTCAGCATCATACATTTCACTCTTAAGTAACAAAAAAATAAGTACGTAAAACAAACAAAATAGTAAATGAGTTAAAGACATATGTATGCAAATTATCAAAGACATATAAACAACATGCCGTTATGTACGCAATAATAATAAATAATATGACCGATAGGTATCCGTTCGCAAATCACTATGACTCACGGGTCAGTCACCCTTCCACGGGATGGCGTCGGTAATACCGGAAATCCATAAAAAAGGCTGATTAATAGTTTAATGCATTCCTATATTTAAAGTTGGTTAAGTTTATGTGGAGTTTCTGTGAAACTCCTTACTGTAACTACGTCATAGGTTCATGTTATCAATCCCCATACATTTGCGAAGATAGCCATGGGGTCCTTAATTGTATAGTTCCACAGATGTGAGCATATGGCGCATTAGCGCAGTTACCCATACCATTATGATGAAGACATGATAAAAAGTAACAGCTATAGTCTATACTACTTTGCTAGATGTTTATACAAGGAGCTTTTTACCTCCCGTGGATATCGTAAAAGACTTAGAAAGAAAGGGTCTTAAGGGAATGATGAAAATATTGTCTCATCATTCATTGTAATGGTGTACAGCGCTACAATTCTGCTGATGTTACGATGACAATCGCACGACGTAACCCACGCTCATTGGACAATGTTGCGAGCTGCGTAGTCGGTACTTACTCCAATAAATGTTTATGTAGTAACTATAGCAGTGCACGACAAATTGATGTCATTTGTTCGGAGAGCAAGCCGTCCAGCCGCATTCGAAGAGACAACCCGACTCGGGACGGTCGAGTAGTCGGTTTGTCTCTTTGAAAGATAATACTCTTGTGTAGGAATAACTTCCAATAAAATGTGGAAGAAAGAAGGGAAGCCATATGATGAAGAAAAAAGAGGGTCATGTCGTGAGACTATAATAAGAGAAATCGAAGACCAAAAAAACCGATGGATAGATTCCGTGGAAGAAGATATGGCTAGAAAAATGATGGCTGATAGACAGGTGTGGAAGAAGAAGAAGAAGAACAAGAAGCGTCAACGCCAAATAAATTGGGAAAAAAAGTAGGATGACGTTGATATAGCCACAAAGAAGTATATGGAAAAAGAAAATATCCGCACAAGAAATAGACAGGAGAGGAAGTAGGATGACAAGATTAAGATTGAAGCAGCTTAATGATGACATTGAGATAAACCACTGAGAGGTGCATGAAAGAAGAAGACAGGAGAGGAAGTAGGAGATTGAGATTTTCACATAGATTCTGTACAAGATGATTCGAAAAGAAGAATACTTGATAATAATGATATGGAAGAAGACCTGTTACGCGGCGCCCCACATAAATTGGGATAAAAACAGTAGGATGACTTGAAATAACAAAGAGAGACGTGTATGGAAGAACAAGACATGCACACAAGAAGAAGACGGAAGGAAGTAGGCTTTGGGATGACAAGATTGAGATTGTAACTTGGATTGTGTGCAAGTTGATTGGTTCGACAAGAGGCATACTGAGACGCAGACTGATAGAGAGGAATGGATGAAGACCTGTCAATGGGAGCTTGAAATAAATTGGGAGGAAGACAGTAGGATGATGGTGAGATAACCCACAGAGAAGTATGGAAAAAGAAATGCACACTAGTAGAAGAGAGGAGAGGAAGAAGGATGACAGAAGGAGATTGTCAATTGGATTGTGTGCAAGATGACGCCACCACAACACCTATAGTGTTTATAGTTTTTTCACAATCCTGCAGCTACATTGTGTTGCTTCATCCACACAAAGGTGTACTGTTTCCGAAACAATGGCAATATGTGTGACTGCCACTCAAAATTTACGTGCAGAGATAGGCGGGTTGCAAATGTTAGATATGTGGATATTTACATATTTACCGTTAGTAAATAATACTGTTACGTAAAGTGGTATATCTGTATATACAGTCTGGCCATAAATACTGTTACAATTAAAAACAAGAAAGATATTACATTTGAATTTGGAATCTGTCATTTTTATACGATTGTTCATTGAGTTTTCTAATTTTGGCGCTAATACATTGTACAATATTTTGCGATATTAAAATGGAGTGGGGTGATAAAGAGAACCGAATCGCTGTGATTGCATTACACAAAGTTGGTATGGAGCCAAATGCAATTTTTAAAACTCTCCATACGCTTGGTATTAGTCAAATGTTTGTGTACCGGGCTAGTAATAGGTACAATGAAACCTCCTCTGTTTGTGACAGAAAAAGATCTGGACGTCCACGTAGTATTCGTACGAAAAAGGTGGTCAAAGCAGTAAGGGAAAGAATTCGAAGAAATCCTGTCCGAAAGCAAAAGATTTTATCTCGGGAGATGAAGATAGCACCCAGAACCATGTCGCGTATTTTAAAAGACGACTTAGGACTTGCAGCCTATAAGAGACGCACTGGACATTTTTTAACTGATAATTTAAAAAAGAATAGGGTGGTAAAATCGAAACAACTATTGAAGCGGTACGCAAAGGGAGGTCACAGAAAAATTTTGTTTACAGATAAGAAAATCTTTACAATTGAGCAACATTTTAACAAACAAAATGACCGTATTTATGCTCAAATCTCTAAGGAAGATTCCCAATTAGTCGACAGAGTGCAACGTGGGCATTATCCGTCTTCACTGATGGTTTGGTGGGGTGTTAGCTATGAAGGAGTGACTGAGCCATATTTTTGTGAAAAAGGTATCAAAACATCGGCACAAGTATATCAAGATACCATTCTTGAGAAGGTAGTTAAGCCCCTTAACAACACCATGTTCAATAACCAAGTATGGTCCTTCCAACAAGACTCAGCGCCGGGTCATAAAGCTCGGTCCACGCAGTCTTGGTTGGAAGTGAACGTTTCGGACTTCATCAGAGCTGAAGGCTGGCCGTCGTCTAGTCCCGATCTTAATCCGCTGGATTATGATTTATGGTCAGTTTTAGAGAGTACGACTTGCTCTAAACGCCATGATAAATTGGAGTCCCTAAAACAATCCATACGATTGGCAGTGAAGAATTTTCCCATGGAAAGACGGCGTGCTTCTATTGATAGCTGGCCTCAACGTTTAAAGGACTGTATTGCAGCCAATGGAGACAACTTCGAATAAGCTTTTTATATTTTAAATTGTTTTATATTTATGTATTAAACTAACACACTGTAAAAGAAATAAATATTATTTGCAATAAAAAAAAAATTTTTTTCTTCTAGACAATATTCATGGCAAGACTAGGTATATAGCATAGCATAATCAGCTATGTATTGTCCCACTGCTGGGACACAGGCCTCCTTTCTGTGAGAGGGAGTGTGTCATAATCCACCACGCGGGTTCAGTGCGGGTTGCCGTTGGTATCTAATGCAGATGTAATTCTGAGAATATAGAAACGCATATGACTAAAAGAGTGATGAATATAAATGTTGATGGATTATGTGAGGAATGATATGAAAGAGAAGGAAGTGAAAGCTAGCGTGGCGGTTGACAGGAGAGAATCGAAGACGATACAAGATATGTTCTTGAGGGCCGTTTTGAAACTGCACATCTGAGAAGAAAATTGGGAAATCGCAGGCAATAGCTAATTCAATTATAAGAAACGGCAACAGACAATCGTCAAAGCGTCAATAAAACAAGTTATGTTAATCCTAAACACGGAAATTCCTAATTAACCTATTTGTTTTTACAGGTAACTGAGCCTATAAAAGTCCACTTCAATCTGATTAAGTAATACTTACTGGCTAAAACAGTTCTCACGCCTCTAATAAAAAATAGCAGGAGTGTTATTTGTACCACGAAATGCGTCGAAAATTTATAGCCCTGCTACGTGTCACAATTAATTAATCAGTACAAGCAATAATTAGCATAAGAATAACATCACACAGACACATATTGCGTTGTTCCGTGAATTTATTGTCTTTGGTAGTTTTTTTTTTTTCTTTTGTAGAGTTATCCGTAGATCTTTGACAGTCGTTACGGGTAGTCAGATAAGAAGTCTAAAAGGTATGGTATACCAAGGCGTATCGTGTTACCCAGTAACTGAGTTGTGGAGGCAGTCGCTCCATGTAAAATACTGATATTGAGCTTCATCCGGTTAGACTGGACACCGACCCCAACATTGGTGGGAAAAGGCTAGGAAGATTGATGGGAAGTTCTGTTTTCTTATATCATAATTTTTCGCAACTTCGTAAATCGTATGTCACCAATGGCGGTCTGCAGTAACTTTGAATGTTATAACGATTGTATAGCGTGTTTGGCAAACCGAATTCTATGCTATATGGATAAAGGACAGCGGTTAAATAACCCAGAATGATGTTATTTATGGTTTAATTATCGGGGTAATAAAGGGGATTTCGGATAGGTCTTAGTTGCAAAGTTTGCATAAGGCATCAGTGGTGATCGCGAATTCGCGACGTAGCCACATAAAATCAATCTGCCTAGCCTTTTACCAACAGCAATCAAGAAGCACATTGATGATATTAACATGCTTATATACACAAAATTTAACATAACTAACTATTTACACTTGGTACTAAATTAAATGACTAATATCAGTAAATCTGCAAGTCAGAAAGGATCCCACAAAAAGGATAAAAAATTCAAACAAAATATCAATTCAAGAGAGGATTCATCATATTTTGAGGTACATGTTATGCAGGTAGACACTGCAAGAACACATTGTCTTGGCAAGGGTCGGGATTTTAAGGTCCGGGTCGCTGTTCATTCGTGTTAAAAAAAAAGCACGGTGGCTCTGTAATTCTGTACGCTGAGATGGCGCAATTTGCCGAGGCTCTTGTTCAAATACAACTGTACAACAAATCCAAAAAAAAATCTGATTGACATTACAGCTGAAACAGCGTAAAATGAATCTGAAATTTTTTAGAAATTGTGTTTTTAAGAACCTGCTTCCTATTGTCATTTTATGGAGAAGAAAAACATAAAAAAACACTGCATTTTAAACTTACTTGTCAGATTAAACGAATCTGAGCAACGACAGTGGGTATTGACAGAAAACAAAACAATTTGTTTCAACAAATCTGGGGTAGAAACAGTTAGATTTTCGAGCATCGCCAAACGGTTGGTCGACTCTTCGTGTGACCAGAGGGCTGGCCTATTTTTTTTGGCCAAAGAATCGGCATTGCCTTACAACGTGGCAATACTGAAAATAATGCCAGCTTTTTGGATACTTTTTCTGTTGACAACGTTGCCGACGTATTTTTTGATGCCCTATGATTCTTTCCCCTCCCTTTATTATATACTTGCAAGTACCTACATAGTATTTTAAGAATGTTCAATTTGAAATACAAGACCAGATCACACACGTTACTTGATAAAACAATTGAATCGCACTGTTAAGCCCAAAAGCCTTGTTCCTCTGTTTACACAGTAATTGCAAGCCTGAATAAATAATTCTGTCACAGAGTAACAGAATGCAGATTAACAAAACCCCAGTCAGCCGACAGATGTCCGCGGTGAGTCAGTCTCACACGCTATTGTGCGAGCTGTGCACAGCCAGGTGAATGACTCATACACACCTTATGAAGCACGGATGAGAAACCAATTGACATTTAGATGCATTTGGAAAATATATCGTTTTCTTGTTCACAATAGGATTGCTGTTGATAAGAGACTTGCCATGGCAACAAGTAGTGAGGTAAAATTGTTTGTTTATTTGTAAGAGGTCGAGTTGTAAGTCGAACTTATCGAATCCAGACAGGCGTTTTACTTTGTGTAAATTATTTCATCACCACTACTCTCAAAACGGTGAAGGAAATCATCGTGAGGAAACCGACATGTCCTACAACCAAAAATTCGAAGACATGTGACATCTACCAACCCGCACTGGGCCCGCGTGTTGGATTATGGCCCAGTCGCTCTCACCGAGAGGAGGCCTGTGTCCCAGCAGTGGGAACATTATAGGCTGATTATTTATGTATGTATGTACTTAATCTCTGGAAGTACTGATCCGATTACAAAAACTATTTCACTGATAGAATGCTACACAATAGGTTTCTATGTTTAGCTTCCTATCTGCCGTGTGCCTTATGATATTTCATCCATGCGGACAAAGTCGTGGGTATAAGCTAGTGTTCTTAGTTCCATGTATAACTTTTTAGAAGTGTTTTGACAAGCCTAACTCTCATACATATCTTATATAGGTCAAAAACACTCCCACCAAAAAGGTTTTATCGACACAATCAACCCCTGTAGGTGTTATTTTTGCCCTGAAGTTTTCAGGGCAAAAATATAAGAGTAAGGCTCATTGTTGCTCACAATTCGAAATATGAAGCATTTCAGAAACCGTTGACCTCGCCATTGAGAAGGCATAAAAGGTTCCACTTCAGAAAAAAGTTCCACGTATTTTCCGTTTGATTCTTCTCTTTTATGTTTATAAATAGGATTCAATAAAAGTAAGCCTGTATAGGATTATGTACGAGCTTCGTGGATCCAATGCTTTTTTTATTATTTAGATAAATACTTTCTATTGGCTTATGAATCGTATTACCCAGTAACTGTGTTGTGGAGTTCAGATAGGCAGGCGCTCCATGTTACAAACTAGTATTCAGCTGCAGCAAATGCGGCTTTCTAAAAAGCAAGAATGCGTAGTTTAAAGCAACAACCACGCCATTAAATGATATTTATCGCCGTCTATTCTTAGAAAAAGGTGAAATCTATTGCCAATTATTAGGGCAGTGTCCATTTTACGCGCGAATTCAGAGGTTGTAAAAAAAATGGCCGCTAGAAATATGTTATTTATGTCCGTAAGTCGTAAAGGATGGGTCGAATGGCTGCGAGACGGATAAGGTTATCGCATCAGCTCATACATAAACTATGACCTAGTTGTTTCATGTTTATTATACTGTTAATTCAAACTAATTAGTAATTACACTGAGTGACATGCTATTGAACTAAGTTCTTGGAGATGGCTGGCACACTTAGCTTAATTGAGGTGTTTTTATTGACACCGACTAACAGTATACAGTAGAAGCAGATGGTGAAATGAGCAACGAAAAATGCATGTCTTTTTAGGTTTCCGTACCCCTGAAGGTGCCAACGACCGTCCGTCCATCTGTCACAGCGCTATCTTTTGAACCGTAATAGGTAGACACTTGAAATTTTCACAAAGTGTGTTCTACTATGGCCGCTATAACAGCAAATAATAAAAATAAAATAAAGTAAAAAAATAAAGGGAGAGTCCTCTTTACAAGAAAGGCACTTCTCTCGCACTTGGCCGCTTTTTTCAATTCGGCCGAAGTATAGTCCTTGTCCTTATTTCCAACCGGAAGAAATAACAGCATTACGTCGAAGCATTTTATGGAAGGAATCCGTTGACCTGACAATGTCTGGTATGCTATGTATCATTGGCTTCGCTGCAGCCAACAGTGTTGTGAAACAGAAATACCACTGGGGACTTGGTCGCGTGACGCTGGTATACCCGAATCATTTTAGCGTGGAAATTGACCCACCTACATTGTCTACCAGTCTTTACTTCAAAAACTGAAATAAAGTCTGTTAACGTCCTAAGGGGCAATTCTCGTAATTTAAAACGTTCAAAATCTAGTCGCAGTCTCATCTCGGCGACAAACAAATGTCAAAAACTTGAAAAAATGTAGGAAAATTAGAGGTACTCGTATTTTTGACAGATTGAGACTGAGATCAGACTGAACGTTCTTAGAATTACGAGAATTGCCCCTCTGAATCAATATATATCGTGATCTTCAACATGTTCTTCTAAGGAAAAACGGTACAAAGTTTAGTGTTTGGGTTCCTACGGAGGGATATTAGGGAAAGGGCAATGACCGCTAGTGCCACACTAAAGTGATTCGGGTATATGTAGTAGGTTTAGTAGTAAATCGGTCGTGAACACGTTTTGTTCACAAATGTGGAGGAACTTGCCAATGATTACGAAACGTTTGCACGATCGAGTATAGCTCGGTGACTGTAGAAAATTGTATGTATGTAAATGTATCTGCTTATTCGCTAGTCGATACTTACGAAAATTTCATGATATAAGTACTGTTAATTGCTTGGGTGTACAGATTCGTGTGTTCGGCCATCTTTGACACTTGGATGACGTACTTCGCACTGCAATCCGACATCTATAGGTACTAATACTAATAATAAAGCTGAAGAATTTGTTTGTTTGAACGCGCTAATCTCTGGAACTACGAGTCGGATTTGAAAAATTCTAGAAAATGCCAGAAAATTTGCAGCAAATTTTCACAGTTAACGGTGTATCCGTTAACTGTTTTATTATAACAAGAAATTTCACGCGGACGATGTCGCGGGCAGAAGGTAGTCATGAATAAATAATTATGCAAAACGCCATTGAAAAAATTAAGAGTTTAAGAAGTCAAGGCAAACAACTAATTGCATATTATAGAATACCAATTTTGGTTCAAGTACAAAAACTCAATTAACTTGCTGAGCTAACTACCGAGTACCGACATCCTGGTGCGCACACACACATGCTCGCGGAACACTGCGCGCGCGCCACCCACGTGTCGCCCTAACCTTGACGCTGCAACTGTCACCTTTTGACATATCACGCGAACGCACCATACTAAATTAACCTCAACAACTACTGGCACACATTTCCAAAGGTAAAATAAAAGAAAGAACATCATCCTGTTGTTTTTTTTTTATTCGACGTGCTTCGCTTTGACAATCGTTGTACTGATTTTTTTACACTATAAATAACTGTGATAATAATAAAGGAATTACAATATTGTTATTGTAATTTTTTTTATACAAGTTGCTTCGATATTTTAGATAATAATATGTATACTGATTTTTTTACGCTGTAGGAAATCCACTCCAAACATATTTCGATGAGGAAAAATTTGACCTTCATTGCATGACTAAAGGTTAACTACACTTCGTAGATTAACACAACTGACGCGCATAAACATCGAGCCATGCGGTATTGTGTTATTTATAATTATGATAATATTGGTATTGTGCAATGTTTTCGGCGGGAAATAACCCTTAAACGACCGGAAAAGCAATTAAGGTTGCACATAGTTTATGAGCTGGTTGCTAAGTCATTTAGCTAAACACAATAGACCGTCTAGCTAGACCCTAGCTAAAACATTTTAACTTTCGCTCTATAGTCTTGGCTTTTGTCCTTCGAAAATAACGTAGAAGAAGCCTTTTTGGTGCTTCTTCATACAAAACAAGTTATTTGAACAAAGCATGTCTTGAATTACTTGCAGAGTTGCAGGTTGCGTTCTGTAGTTTCTGCTTACCCCTATGGGGAAAAGATGTGAATTTATATCTTGTATGCTTATAGATTTGTCGTGCAACACTGATACGTTAAAATTGTTGCTGTAGACTAATTTGAAGTTTCGTATACAACAGGGTGGCAAGGACATCGACGAAGAAAAGACTGCCCCTAGCGGAGATTTTTTTTGTCGGATATCAAAAAAGAAAAAGTGCTGATTCATAGAAGAGTACCTACGCTATCAAAATGTAAGGAGCAGGTTTTTTTTTTTTGATAACATGAAAAGTTTCGCCGCAGGGATTTTTTTTTCTTTGGTTTCAGAATCATGTACTGAATCCATGGTAGCAGGTTGCTCGTCGATGTCCCTGCCATGCCGCCCCGTATAGAAATGCTGCAGCGCCTGCAGCTAACATCTACTATTCTTGGAACTAAGTACCCTAGGTGTCAAGTATCAAACATTACGCACTTAGCTCGCTCTCTGTACCCTATTTACATAATGACTTGAATATATTGAAGTACGGTACACAAGAGTAGGTAGGTCGGTATGTTTATTTCCTTATACACGTAGGCACGTCAAATAGGTAAGAATTAGTCAGAAAATATCTACCGTTGACTCACAGTTACTGGTATTATTCGTTCGTCTGACTTGTTAGTCGAATCACACGAATTTACTCGCCCGAAACGGGCGAATCGTCAATTTAAATAATATTACTTTTTCTATCGCACGAAGTAAATTTATTTGTGGGCGAGTCGACAACTCCATAAATATGTATTAGGCATTTTGAATATGAAGCAATAAATTATAGAAAAAAGGACACTTGCGCACAGGAGTGGTAAGAGTTATATATTACAAAACGTGCACTTTTTCTTAGTATTATTCGCCTATAGAAGAAATCGTAATATTTAAAAGTGACGATTCGCCCATTTCAATACTCAATACTTTTATTACATTCCACATGGTATTCGTATTCCTAACGATAATGATTAATGATTTTATTTTGTAAGTAGGTTTAGGTGGTAAACTTATAATTAGATCTAAGGGAGATAGAAGCATTTGTTAATTATATGTATAACATTACTTAGTAAACTACTATATCATAATAATGTTTCGGGCGAGTAAATTCGTGCGAATCGACAAATTAGCCGTTCGTCTCGGACGGTGACTGATGCAACGTCATGTTACAAACGGCAATTGTTTTCGCTCAACAATTCGATGTTGCTATGCTGAAAATGCAAATAAATGGTGACATGTCGAGTCGCAGTTTCATAATAATGACTGTATGTAAAGTAAATAGTTAGGTTGAGTGGAATGTATCCTTTGTTACATAGAATAATAATGAAATAGAGATAGAAGAAGAAAGGACCAAGGCCAAGTGCGAGTCGGACTCGCAGACGAAGGGTTCTTTCTGTACCACAAGGGAAAAAAAACGCTGACAAAAACACGTTTCTTGTATGAAGATTGGAGGTAATAGAAATACACTCTTTGAAAATTTCAACTGTATAGGTACCTATTACGGTTCATGAGATACAGCCCGCTGACAGACAGACGGACGGACGGACAGTAGAGGCTTAGTAACAGGGTAACGTTGGCACCCTTTAGGTACGGACCCTAAAAAATATCTTTCATTATACAACGTGTTACTGTACTTCATACATATAAATACATATATTTTTTTTATACCTAAGTATTTCTTGAAACTACGAGGCATCAGGCAGTTTACTTAAAATAACGAAACCCCATTCTCGCACGTAGAAGAAATAACATCAAAAAGCGACAAAAAGGTCCCCGGGCGGTACCGACATGTCTATGTGTATGTCAAGACAGCGAAATCACCTCTCGAGTCGAGTGACCTTCGTTCGCTAACAAACAGCCGGCTGGCAACGCAGCGTAACGTAAAACGACGTCCGTACACATACATATACACGCTGTATAGAGATCGGATCAAACAACGCTATACATACTGTATTTATACACATGTATAAGCGCGATGACCTGCGCGCCACCCGCCCGCGCGTCCGCCATTAAGTGTGACGCATGCACTGCCGCCGAACAAAAGGTCACAATCGCTCACACCCAATAAAAAATAACCAATCTTATTACAAAGACGTAGGATTCAAATTCTAATGCGCTGCGTTTGTAGGTTAAGTTGCAATTGAAGTGCAAAGCGGCGGGAAAGCGTTCAGTGTTTTTTATTTTTGTACCGCGCGCAACACAAGTGCAGTGTACCGAGTAAACGAAAACAGATACTGTCCGGTTCGAGTTTAGAACTGATGATGCGAAATGCAGCTGGCCGTCTGCCGTCCGGAATTATCATGTATTATATTGTCACGCCAAGAACGGAACGTATAGGAATGTGATTCTAACCGGCCCACTTTGCAGGCTTCCACCAGTACCTATGTATCTGCAACTAACTTCTGCCTGCGACTTCGTCTGCGTGAAATTTCTTATTCCCCCGACCCACCCCGTCGCCTCGCATCACCTCCCGCGCTATCATTTCGTTTTTTTCTTTTTGCTCGGCTCCTAAAGGTCATATTATCGTGATGTTAAGTTGCCGTGTCGTGTAGTGCTATAGCCTTCCTCAAGAATTGGGCTATCCAATGCAAAAAAGAATTTCTCAAAGCCGACCGGTAGTTCCACAGATTAGCGTGTTCAAACAAACTCTTCAGCTTTATTATTAGTAAAGATTATAATTATTGTCATGCCAAGAGACAGACGAACGGATAGGAATGTGATTCTAACCAGCCCACTTTGCAGGCTTCCTCTAGTCTAGAATACATTTTTGCGTACCGTACCTATGTATCTGAAATTGTAGTTACATTATAAGACTTCACATGGCTACGACAGCTAGACGAAGACTTTGAAACTTCAATCGAAGCAACATTACAGCATTATAAGTCTTTCTCGTGACTCGTCGTGACACTGTTTTTGTACGTATTTTATTTATACATTTTGCGCACTGAATGGCACAGTAAGCTGCTTACCTTGGTTAGTGTTTTAAGATTATAGTAATGCTTTACCGCATTCTTGATCTTTCAACTGTTTTGTGAATTGTAAAAGAGTTTATAAACAGACACGTCTCTTTTTTAGGGTTCCGTATCCAAAGGGTGTCAACGGGATTACGGGACCCTATTACTAAGTCTCCGGTGTCCGTCCGTCTGTCACAGAGTTGTATCTTTTGAACCGGAATAGTTAGACACTTGAAATTTTCAAAGACTACGGCCGCTATAACAACAAAAGTTAAGTTAAAAATTAAAGGAGGTCTCCATACAAGAAACGTACTTTTTACCACTAAGGTATTTTTTTACAAACGTAGTGTTAATACAGTGGCACGAAATCCTTATCTCGCACTTATTTTCTACACGATAAACTATTCTGCGGAAGCCTAAACGTTCCAATTAATGTTTTTCTTGACGTAAAGTTCTTTTTACACAAAGAAAAAGTCGATAACTAACCCGCATTGATCAATTGTCAAGTAATTTAGAACAAGAACCTCCCGACTCTATATTTAATTTAAATTACATGCCCATTAAAAACATTACAAAATACGCATTAACATATAATGGAATATATTAATCGTTAGTCTTTCTTGTTTACAATTAATCAAATAGTTTATGAGAATTTATTCTGTCCTTGAGAACGTGAGATCATTTTAAAAAAGTTGTACCTATTCTTGCTGTTTAATTATGGAGTTTTAATACGGCATACTAGATCTAAATACATCTGTTGCTATCCAAGTAACTATACAAGTAATGGAGTAAATATTGATCATCCAAGAATCAGGCTTGTTAAATTAATATTGTATGTACGACAATGCTTTTCGAAAATAAATAATCTTTGGTCTTATAAATACTTCGTTAATTATAGTAAAATATGTAAAAATATGACTGTAGTAAAAGTATGAAAATAGAATAATAATTACTAAGTCACTTGGCCCAGCCATCCTAATGATCACTAAAATTTTACTCCGTTTGCAATAACTATTTTATTGGAATTTTGAGGAATCGCCAAAATTGTGACGGGGGAACTAGGAAGATTTAGTTGACATAGATTATAATTTCACAGTTGTTTTAAATGATTAAATATCTTGCAAAAAAACCCACGTGCAAAGTCAAGCATTTTATAATGATTCATCTTACAGCTTCCGCCATTTTTCAGCGGCTAGTCATTCTAGTGACGCAAATATTGAAACCTAACTGTAAACGTTCCGTAATTCAACCAGTGAATACCGAAACATAATAAAATTGAAAAAAATATGTCAGCACAATGAATAAATGAATTAGCAATGGGGTACATACCTGGTCTTAAACAACCAATGGATGTTAATTATTGTATTGTTTATTGACAGATTTAGATGCTTATCAACAGTAGCACAGCAAACAAAATCTGAAAACTTGGTCTTAAAATAGGCGTTTTCATGGTTTTTTTTTAAGTTAAATCTAGCATGGGAATAGACTGAATAAACCAGCCTTCAAAAATCACATACAGACCTACATAATTAATTTAATTTTAACCATCGTTATTATGTGTAAACAACAATAATTATGCCCATAACACGACCTCGTTGGTAACAAAAATAAGTTTTGCACCTTTTTCAGTAAACCAGTTTCCTTTACTTTTATTGTAAACTTCCATTTAATTGGTATTTCTTGCCGAAATTGGCAATCGGTACCGCCGTCGTGAGCGTGGACAGTTACCCGAAGTTTTACATTTTGGTTTGTTTGTTACCTAAAAACAGGAAACCGTATAGGGTTGACCAAATATCAGTTGGTGCCACAATCAGCCTATAATGTTCCCACTGCTGGTACACAGGCCTCCTCTCTTTGAGAGGGAGTGGGCCGTAATTCACCACACGGTCCCCGTGCGGGTTGGTAGATGTCACATGTCTTCGATTTTTTTTTTGTCTCAGTTTGTATAGTATAGACATTTGAAAGTCAATTTCACATCGGACTGCAAATAGGTACATATTTCAGTAAAACGAGCCTCTTGAAAACCAATCGTCACGTTACAAAGCAGAAGAATAAGATTAAGATTAGTCATGGAATTTTTTGAGCATTTTAAATACGAGTTTCTCAGAACGTATTAAACGATTTTACGACTTTACAATCTCTGTTATTTACTTACTAAAGAAAGAATTAGCGGTAAAAACATTGCACATCATTGTGCAATCTCTCTTTTAAGGTGAATGCGAAACCAAACCACGTACGATAAGGTCTTAGCAGGTAGGTATTTACTTGGTGAGTTGAATGTTCTAATAAAATCCCCAAAAAAGATCGAAGGCCGGATACTGGCAACCCTAGCAGACCGTTTTAAAAGTCAATAGCTCAGCTCTTGTGCCGTTTTCATGTTGTTAACGGTCTCATGCAAATGCATGCGAAAATGCTTACAGAATACAGTCGTATTGAGGTCGTGTAAATGTGGCGTGTAGCTGTTTCAGTTCTCTCAATAACATCCGTAGTTCCCACTATAGAGATGAGGTTTTATGTTGTTTTTAAGAACCTTTTTATTCGTCTTCAATTATAGAGATAAAGAATAAAATAATGGTTAAAACTAAGAAGCCTGTTATAGTCGTATAACAGAAATTGGTTACCGTTATAACGCTGTTTTTGTTTTATCTATCGAATGCTTTTATCTAAAGATAGGAACACCAATAAAACTGGACAGTCTACAAGCACAACCAATCAGCAGCCGATAACTTTACAAACTAATCAACTTTCGCAGGAAACAACACGTAACTCAGCAACGCAATCAAAACATTCTTTCGTGAGACCGGCGCGTGGAAAAACACAGTATTTCTCTCTTTACTATCAGATTGACATTAATGGGCGGCTCGTATAAAAACAGAATCTACGTGGAAACAGTGCTCGGGGTTTCATAACAGAGTTCTAATCCAACATCACATCATTACGATTATTCTTCATAACAATAACTTCTTTTATAAATATTTTGATTCTCGCGAAAAATGCCACGAAGCAGACATGTAGTCAATCAATCTACGTAACTATACGTAGGTAGGCCTGTACTACGATGATATTGATATCTAGATCCGTGCTAGACTACAGACAGTAGGTAGTGGTTGCATAGCAACGCATAGTCGGTGTTTACAGGAAGCGGGCCGGCCGGTCAATAATCGCATAGTTCTGAGAAACGCCGCGCAACTCGCATCCTGCTGGTTTTACTTTCATTGATGACGTATTCATCAACAACATACATAGTATCGATAGCTGTAACTCCATTTTATTTGCTCTCAGTTTTCTACTGTGGTGGGCTAACGCTGCCTCGAAATAGACCGCTTAAAATGCCCACAAATTGTAATGTACTGTGTACTCTACACAAGCACGCTGTATACTTGGAAGATGCCACATACATAATCCTAGTCTACTTTAGCATACACACAGGCTACAATTATAGTGCCTTCAATCTATGGCTGGAATCTATTTCTTGGCTGTGGAATACATATACTACGATGCATATAAAATTTTCATTGTTTAATTAAAACGTTTCTTCAAATGTTGGTGCCGTTCGTGTTCCAAATTCTGTTAAGTCAAATGTGGCTGCATATCAGAACTTTATAGGCATAGCAGCATCACTTGAGTAGCCAGGCGCCTTGATGAATCACTTGGTCAAAGATGTGGGTTGTGGGATAAGCCCATGGCCAACATTAAGCATAAATACCTTCATGCATGATGACTCAACAAAAAAGTAATTAAATCGTTCGTTACGGAACAGTTCTGGAAACTCAAGAATTTTGTAATTTTCCACGAAACGTTGCACGTACACCCTTTTTCTAAGAAACTACGAGGAAAGGTTCTATATGAATCTGGGTTCTAAAATTAGATGGAAGGACTGTCGAAAGTTGGAAACAAGTTATTTTCAAGTAATATTGAGTATTTATAGGGTTTCTAACAAGCCCTGGTCCCTAGTAACAGTTCTTGGAACCGGAACGAAATTCGATAATTTTTATAGCACACTTATTACTATATTGAGAATGTGAGCTTGCCTGTTTGGTACGTCTTTACGACTAAGCTGCAGAACTTAGTTTGATGAGATTGAGCAGAGAGATAGCTTAGTACATGGAGAAAGACGAGACATAAGATGGTTTCATTTTGGAGAAATGTAACTTTTCGAATCATCGATCATCGTGTCGGAAAACATCGTGAAGAAACCGGCATGTCCTAGCACCAAAAATTTGAAGACATGTGACATCTACCAACCCGGCCCACTCCCTTTCACTGAGAGGAGGCCTGTGTCCCAGCAGTGGGAACATTATAGGCTGATTATGAAATCATCGATACGACGAAGGTGTAGGCGATGTCAGGAAAACTAGTGACTATAATAAGTTTTATGGTATTTTCAAGGACTTCTGGGCTCTCAGTTCATCCATCCAGGATATAGTTCTCTATTGGTTACCCAAGGTGTAAAAATTATGAGGTCACACAGACGATTAGAAATAGAACCTCCTCGCACCAAGTCGATCGATGTGTCATCGACACTGCGCCACCGCGACGCGTGGTTGGACTTTGTGTGGCATTAGTATATTACAATTAGTAAGCAATAACGGTTTTAATTATACAGCTTTATGAATATTTAGTAAATAATAATTTACTAGCTGCACCCCGCGGTTTCACCGTTTCGATCCCGTGGGAAAATCGGGATAAAAAGTATCCTAATGTTAATCCTGGTTATAAACCATCTGTGAGCCAAATTTCATCCAAATCCGTTCAGTAGTTTGTGCGTGAAAGAGTAACAAACATCCATCCATCCATCCATACAAACTTTCACGTTTATAATATTAGTTGGAAGGATAATATATTTTTTTTAGCCTGTGGCTATTCTGTCAGTTCTCAAAACTGGAAAACTTAGTCAGAAATTAAGTATGTATGTTTGTTACAAATGGTGCTGTGTGAAAAGTCCAGGGATTTTTTTTTTTTTTATTTATTTGTTACATAATCACGCCTAAACGGCTGAATAGATTTGGATAACATTTAGCACACAGGTAGGCTATACTATGACGTGTATTAAAACATGGGATACTTTTGACCTGGATATTTCTAGTAGTTTCTATAGGATGCAAGTAAAAATTACAAGCAACACCTAGTGCTATCATACACCCATAGTTACATACGTACGTTTCCGCGAGGGTGGTATTAAGTCTATGTACTAATGCCTAGAGGACGAGCTTATCAGCGAACTGCACACATTACATAAACCTATTTATATACTATGTATCTTAAGTCTATATTTACTAGAAAGGGGTTATCTGTATGTATATTTGTAAAGACAAGTAAACCAGTTTTACGTGTGATACTGATAAGTCTCGCGATTTGCGTTCTATTTATATCAATTAAGACCATTAGAGCATGATAGTGTTTACTGGCATTTTAATACTGTATAAGAGGTACGGACGCCAGCACATCAAGTTACTACAATCTGTCAAATTTCTTTAATAGATTTTCAACTTTATCGCTAAAGCATTAAGGTTCAAGGTTGATTGGGAAAATTTGACAGTTTCAGGTAGCTTGACCTGCTGGCGTCTGTACTATAAGTGCTGTTAGGATAGCACTTAAGAAATTCAAACATTCTTATAATACAGGTTATCCTGCACGCTATAAGTCATAAAAAGGCTGTATTACCTACTTACTATTTTAAGCAGCAAAATCTAGGCTATCGTTAATCGTCTAGGCTAGTTTTTATACATACACCACATGCGTGTATATTGTATATTATGTAAAATGCAACCTACGAAAAAAGTTGCACAGTCAATTCAATTTCATTTCCAGTGGATTTCCCTAGGGAACTTTGGGCTGTAAAAGTATCACGCAATTTCTACGTCCTGCTATTACAAGTGCATGTTAACAAAATATTGTCGACTCGGATATTTTTAAATGTAGGTTCATTTTGAAAAAGTTTTTTTTTTTTTTATATGGACCTCGTCATTGTGAAAATTACTCCATAATATCCAGTATTATAAACCCTTTTTTTACACATATATATTAATTAACTTTTTTAACCCGATCTTTTGCAATCATCTACTACGTTCGTCGTAAAAAGCAGTCTACTAAATTCCTGTGTTTCATGATTCAGCTGGCAGAAATGATTGAAATGATCTTCTATACACCCAAAATTCTTATCAGCAAATGATTACTCTCGATACTAGACTTATACAAAGACACTATATCAACAGAATGAATCATGTTTTATTACATACATGCCCTAGATTGCTTCCACTGCCTGGTTTTAGTACGCAAACCTCTAGCAATGCTAATTTTAATCCTATTAATAAATCTCGACATTAATAACCAAGTAGTTTAGTAGAACCAGTTTCCCATTCCGCCGTGTATCCGCTTATAGGGAAAACTAAAGTACAAATATTTTCAACATAAATAATATTCTCTGCTCATTTCCATAGACTAACATGGCAGGTTTATATAAGTTATGGTTTTCCTATAACCACGTTGGTATTAGGTATGTTTTCCTACCAAAGACTGTTCGACATTCAAAATAGAAGACCTGTTCTTTATTTAAAGCTAAATCCGTCAGCACAGACGTGCAAGAGCATATAATTTAGTTAGTTTATAGCGATATACCAAACCAAGGGCATAGTGTCAGAGTGAGTAAAGTGACGGTCGACTGGTCAGTCCGAAATAACCTTCAGTGCCTAGACTTCATAAACAGGTAGAATTAGCTAGGTTCACCTTCCTTTATCAAAGAAACAATATTTTAATTAAAAGACCAAATCCGTCGATAACGCGTTTGTGAGTAGAAACATTTGTTATCAGCTGCTGTATTGCACGTTCGAGCAGTAGGTAATTCGATAAAGATTGTAAATTATTACAAAATACTTTGTATAATACGTTATTAGGTTCGTGCTTGTTTGGCGTGAATACGATTTGAGTAAGTTTAATCAAGTAAAATGCAGCAGCTTGATGATCTAATGACCCGCTGAAGTCTGCACTCTAATTGCGAAATGCACTATCAATCTCAATTTGAGTCATTTTGAAGGATATTGCTTCATATGTTCGAAAAAAAATGTCTGCTTACCAACGTAAATAACGCAATGAATGTTGTTGAACTGTCAAAATGAAAGCCATACTGATAGTGTGTTACGCAATTACCCCGCTGGTAAATAGTCTGGATCCAAGCTATTGTGCCGCAAGCAAGAGAAGCGTCTATTGCTTGGGTTAATATGACTTTAATCAACCTGTGATATCAGATGTAATAAGTAAGTTAAATCCCGATATGATCGTGCTTGTTATCTCTGTCTGATCATCTCTCGTAGATGACACCATTCAATTAGCAAAGTTTAGAGAACTTTCCTAATTGAATAGTGCCATCTATCTACCAACGCAGCCTATCACAGTCTAAAGCTGGACCTAATCCTCTTCTAAGTTAGGTACGCCCTAACGATCTTACAATTGCTTTAATCTCGACATTTGAACAGTATTCTAGACAACTAACAGTCGTCGAGTCGAAATCCTCCACAATCGACAAGATGACTCCCAAAACAATTGCTGTTAATGAAAATTAATTAAGCTATCAAAAAGAAGTTGATAGAGCGATTGTGATTTTATTTATAACCACAACCTATTCTGTTAAATTCTCACCGTGAAAACTTAGCTGAAGTGAGCTGTCATTTCACTTGATGCTAGGAATTGACATTATAGACAGCTCTTTCAACCTAAATTTTCACGGTGAGATTTTTACAGAATAGATTGTCAGGTCTTGTATCAGCCCCTTGAGGTAAATCATCAGTAGAAGCCATCTCAAGTTAGTTCTTTGTGTAATTTAATTAAATTGACCACTAAGTGTGCTGACGTAATCCTGTAACCTATATCTCTCGTTCTCATGAAATGTTTGCAGCAGCACATGGCCGCAGCGTAAATAATAATAGTGCTGACAACGAGGCTCCAATAAGTAGGTTAGTTACGATTGTGCATACCTACTGTGAACCATACTTTAAGTCAATGCTTCTAGGTAATAAATTAACTGTTATTTTATAATAAATATTTCGATGAATATAGTAAATTGATAAAGAATTAACTCAACTATAAAATTCGAATAATAACTAATTACCTGTAACTTGGCCCAGGCATTCTGAAGTTCACTAAAATTTTACTGCTAAGAAATTTAATTTTGAGTAATCGTTTGTTGTACTTTTGCTACATACTCTGCGTTGCATATTGAATATCTGAATGAATAAAAGTGCTAGTATACAATCAAGAGTTGGTCTGAATAAGGTAGCTGATATCATGAACTCATGACACAGAAAGTGTTCTTACCCAGTATTCTTATTCTTCTTATTCTTAGCTACACCCACTATACTTAGGAAGTCAGAAATAAGTCTACGACAGTGATGACGTATAGATGAACTGTCAACTTTTCATCTGAAGAACAAGACCTCTAGTGATTTAAATGTCATGTTAAAGTCAAATAGGCTACTCAAGATTACAATTGTTGATGGTTTATGGTGGCATGGTAACTAATACCACTACTAAGTCTCTGCCTAACCCTTCGGGGAATACAGGCGTGATGTTATGTTATGTGTGGTAAGTATACAACTTTAAGACTAGAAGTCTTATAAAGTTATAACTCCTATAAGAGCTGTAAGTGATTCTGTGTTTGTGTTATGCCATTTTATACTTGCAAATGTGTCGTAGCAACTATCTCAATTGGTAGGTAGGTATTGCAGCTGGAGAAGAAGACCTGGATGAGACTCACACAGACCAGGGAAGCATGGCACAAAAGGGTGCAGGCTACCTACTCAGCAGTGGGTGGAACTGGGTTGTATAAGGCTGCCAATGGTGATGACGATGATGATGATTGCAGGTGGCGTTTCAGTGTGATATGTTATGATACAGTTAATCCTTTAAGATCAAACTATTGGTAGGTATTTCCAACAAGACCAAACAAACTTTGATCTCGTTCCTAACTTCCTATTATTGGATTAGGAAGGGATGTTATAGCATGTGGTGA
The DNA here is from genome assembly GCA_911387795.2 of Apamea monoglypha. Classification (NCBI taxonomy): domain Eukaryota; kingdom Metazoa; phylum Arthropoda; class Insecta; order Lepidoptera; family Noctuidae; genus Apamea; species Apamea monoglypha. The sequence continues at coordinate 9,252,240 of OU426934.1, read as the reverse complement.
GAGTTCCACCTTTGATGCAGATGTTTCCAGTACAAGTATAAGTAGGTACGTTCAGTCCTGGTACAGTGTCATTGGACACTGAAACTGCAGACTGGTTAATCTGCAATAGCAATCTTAGTAAAGGCAAATTGGAGATCGAGAGATAACATTCCTTAGTGACCAGTAGCGCTCTAGCTATAACCCTATAATAGTTGTTGTTGGTTTCAAAGTTCATGTTACAACTCTATGCTAGGTGCACTGTGATGGTGTCAACGACCTCCACGATGCAAGAATGCAACTTGAGTGTACTCCTATGTCCATCTCGAATGAGATTGTGAAACAAACGTCAATAACCTTTGATACGTAGTTACACCGACAAAACGATACTTATCACTAACTTTAATTCAAAACATCGAATTAAGCGATAAACAGTCACTAGCCGTGATAATACTCACGCAGTTTAGTGAATGAGGTAATTGTAATGTCACATGACTCAGGCGTGTTTTATGTACACAATAAAATATAACGAATTATGTATGTACAGTACCTCGTTACGATGTCAATCAACACTTCGCCAGTTTGCGTGGACCACACCATAATAAACTATAACACAACACAACACATCCACCTGCGCAGAACCATCTCACAAACGGATAAGGACCTCAGTACACGTTCCCGAATGATAACGCGGCCAAACAAAAAAAAAACCGGGGGTCCTAAGAAGGTCGAATCTGGTATTTTTTTTCTGGTAAAAGCTGGCAACGTCGCACGTTCGCCGGACGGACGTGCGTTCGGCTCGCGCGCCGCTCATTGGTTGAATGCGACGGCGGCCATCACTGCGAGTCGCGAGTTCGCCCAATGACGCCGCGTCCCGCACGCCCCGCCCACATCCTGTCGGCCTGTTGAATGGATTTCGCGGCAGTCGTGCTGCGGATGTCGAACGTGTTGAGAGTGTTCGATACATCATAGACAAAGGATGATTGAAGCTTTCGAGGATGTGTTCGGAGTGTCCAGTGACCTCTTGAAGCTAAATAATTTTATTAAATCGATGTAATCGCTACGAATACAGTAGTGCTGTAGATTTAAGGTAAAAAATTAAGAAAAAATCGAACCATAATCTAAAAATAATGTATCAATAAAAGAAAAAAAAAAAAAGGTGAAAATTGAAGATAATATAATTAGTGAGTTACATGTGTTAGCAACGTGTCTTTGCATATTATAATTTATCTCAAATATTCTGAAAATTCCAGTCTGTTTGGTCCTAATACTCAAGTGAACAACGGTACCTTTCAAAGAAATGATCAGTGACAGCAGCAATATTTAACTTGTACCTGAAACAATCAAAATAATTTCATGAGTATTGGTAAAATCGTGAAAAACAGTGATGTTTTGTAAACATAAACAAGGCAAACATAATTTTCTGACTAACACGTGTGACATACTAATTTTCAATCGATGTTATCTTATTGCTTCTGCCAGAACTACCTCTGCTTATTTACCTACAATAACAGTTTGAACGTTAACAAAGACAATATTTTTTTCTGCAAATAAATAAACATAACCTAGAAATACACTTAGTGAAAATGTGGTTACAAAATTTAAAAAAATACACTGCTAATTAAGTCTCACGTGTTTTTTTTATCGATTTCAATTGATTTATCAAAATTAATTATAGCTAAATTCCTATGTCCAACTCATTGAAATAACTTACCAATCGTGTGCAAACAAAACGAAATCATAGATTTTTATGTGCAATATTTACCTATAAATTCAGTAACGTTATAGTAGTCCTATAAGATAGGTTCGTGATTATATTTTTTGCATAGCAACACGGTGAACCTTATCAGAACTCGATATATTTTTTATCTGAATGAATGATTTCCTGGATTAAAAGATAAATACATAACTGAAGATTTTTTTAAATAAATGTTTTTTTTTTCCTTTTCTGTGTGTATTTTCTCGTTCATAGCATCAGGCATGAACTTTGGACCGATCTTCAACGTAAGTATGAAAAAACAGTTTCAGAGATAATTTTAAACACTGCCACGTACACTCTGCTTAACTACAAACATCTAAAGGTGGGGCCTTTAGATAGTTGTAGTTAAGAGTAAACAAATCTGAGACATACCATACACAAATATTTGAGGTTTTCTAAATAGTCATATTATGCCTAAATTAGTTAAGCAATAAAGCGTATCTAGACAGTAGATCTAAGTTACACAGAAACGGTTATAGGTTTACTAAGTTAGAGAAGCGAGATAGTCAACAAGAATAGATATAACCTAAGTAGCTAGAATAAAATAAAACATTTTGCCATAAATCCAGCTAGACGTCATATGTTTACGACCGATCGACACTCGATGACTAGTCTCGTCCAATATCGGAGGAATAGAAAGCAAGAGCGCTCCAATGTAGCTGAAATCCTGCGCCACTGGAGTATTGACCAAATCCAGAAAGATCTCAAGACCGATGTGTACTAGGTAAACATCGGTTTACGTCATGGGCTGATTAAATTTAACCACAGTACAACTTATAGTTAGACAAGAAAGTCTGGTCTGGCAGTTCTGGGACATAGACATTTATTTAGCTGAGTTTGCGAACAACAAAGCTGATGCAACCAGGGATAACAGCTAACCAATGAATTTTATCTAGGTGAACAAAGTATAAGTGGGTAGTTTTTACACAAGATGTGGCAATAGTCCCAGAAAGTCAACCTGGTAAACCACTATTACAAAGAAATAGAAAGTTGCTAACGGACGGATGCCAGACGTTACGAAATTATAAGAGTTCCCTCTTTTACGAATTCAACCTATTACGTTTTCGATAAACTTAACCAGCGGTAAGCAAGAACATTAATTATCGAAAACCGTCTCTGAGATATAATTGCTAGCTATAATTTCAACGCAGGCCAATGGAATTTGAAAATGAGAGATCTCGTCTTTCAGGTTCACTCTAAATAAACATGTACGATGTGACATTTAAATCGTGATCCTCGGCTAAGAATAGTTAAAACAGCTAGGTCTGATCATAGGTCGAAACTAGAGAGGCCATACTGAATTATAATGTAATATCATGTGGATGTACCGAGCATAACTAATAGATTATGTCGTTACATCAAAGAACATCTAATATCTCCAAGATTTTAGGTGTTCCTAAAACCAGAATCTCACTGTATCATGGCTACAAAAACAAAGTAGCCATGTGCTTGCTAATAAGCGCAGTTCCTCTCAACAAAGCCGACTCTGGCAATAGGCCAGAAAATGATGAGATGAGGACGATAAAACATGCATTGCATGACCATTTCTATCTTCTACGTGCTCCAAGCCTCCGAGCTTCTTAGAAGCCTGCCCTTGAGGACAAGTCCACGACAAACACGAATAAACGTCGAATTGAACTCGCTATATCTATTTGGGTTACAATTATATATGTATGTGTAGGTGGCTACAATGTAGGTGTATAGTATCTGTGGAATGCGAGATAACGTGAGCGTCTGGCGAGCGCGGGCGCATGAGGGCGTTGCGCACTAACGCACACACGCGCAAAACGAAAGTGTGCACTACACACACTCGTGCATGAGTCCGTATGCGATGCAAAACAAACTTTTCCTGTTTAAGGCATCGCTCTCAGTAAATGACGTTTTCCTTGCTAGCTATCTGCAATTATGCTCGACATTTGCATTATTCAATATCTGGGATATTGACTGCAGCAAATATGCATGCGGTATGGACTGAGTTTATTTATGCGAGCAATTTATTTGGGCATGAGTTTAGTTTATACTCTTCTACGGAAATAGACATTACGAAAAAAAATGAGTTGTATTCAGGTTTTGATTGTGTTTAACGTTAAACAAGCACTTCATAAACTGTTTAGCTCTTATAAAATCTGTCACAATAGTTTTATAAGAGCTCTAGAACATCATAATTTACAATATCAATAATAACTTTTTAATAAAGCTAAATTGAATTTGTTTATATTATAGCGCTTTGAATGCTCTAATAATAATATGGCTTTTATGCGACTATGTGCAAACACCTTATTATGACTTTTATGCGATATAACACGTTACAAGATATTGTGGCCTATTTTAATGGCTTTAGTGCTATTCGCATCTCAAGAAAAAAAAGTTTTTTCTAGGTTTGTAGAATGTAGTTTCTCAAATGGGATTGGGCGGGTCACATCAGCCGTATGCACGATGACCGCTGGGCAAAGGCCTACACACAATAGGTGCCTGAAGATGGACGGCGCCGCCGAGGCCGGCCCAGAAAGAGATGGCGAGACGATTTGGACGCGTACCACGAGGGCTGGTTCGATGTGGCGCGGGAAAAGAGTTCCTGGAAGGATTTGGGGGAGGCCTTTGCCACGCAGTGGGACAGTATAGGCTAATAAAATAAAAAAAAGATGTTTTACCGTTTTATGTTATTGTAGGGAAGGAAACTAGGGTTTAACGGTGTAAAACTAAGGCTCAATTTATACTGCCGCGGAACGGAGTGGAAGCGAGTTTTCGTAGCGATATTATACATAGCAAAATGAACTTTATGTCAATTGTCTAACGTATTAACTAGATACGAGCTTATTACTGCCGGAATTCCCGAGAATGCGCGGTAATTCTCCAGAAGATGCGCGACGTGTGCGTATGTGTGTATCTAATTTGTGCGTTACACTTTTGACATAAAGTTCATTATGCTTTGTACAAAAAAAAAATCGCTTCCATTCCGTTCCACGGCAATATAAATAGAATATGTTAATGTGAAAACCAACAGCTAATGCTCGGTCCCTTTTTAAATATAAACGAATCGTTTTGCTTACCAAAGGTAGCATTATTATTGCCAAACTGGGCATATATTTAAATAGATTCGTAAGCTAATTTTACCTGTGAGAGCTACTTCCATATGGGAGGGTCTACTATGCATTATGCAAAGCTATGAGGTCTTTGCTTCATTATTGCTAAAGATACAAGAGTCTTAATTTTAACCAACAACAGTCTGTAAATTATACGAATGGGCTATAAATAATATTCTAGTTGCTACCGATGACGTAATAATTTCTATACTGTTTTGATTTTAAGTGCTGGACTGAAGGATTTGTTGGCAGCCTATAAATATAATTTGATAACTACCAGACACATTCCAATACTTCACATGTACGGTTTGTTTTAGATCTAAATAGAGCTTAGTGCTTTGTTTTGATCAAATAACTAAGTGCGGTCTTCTAAATGAGAACCGTATATTTCTAGAGTTTCTTTAATCATAAGCTACCCCATGATTAAAGAAATTCTAGAGTACTTATATGGTTCAAGAAAGAAAAACGATTGATGTTAAGAACAATTTCTATGAAAATTTCATGGAAATCGTTCTACTATAGTCGCATTGTGTCGCGCCTGTTTGCGGGGAGCATTTAAATGAGCTGTCAAAAAAAATCCAACTGCAAAAAATGAGAAAAAAAAGTTAAAGACTTGGTTACCGTATCTATGTACCTATGTACAGACGCCAGCAGGTCAAGCTACCCAAAACTGTCAAATTTTCCCAATCAACCTTGAACCTTAATGTTTTAGTGACAAAGTTGAAAATCTATTAAAGATATTTGACAGATTGTAGTAGCTTGATGTGCTGGCATCTGTACTTACAGGCGGAATGTCACGCTCAACCATGTCTAATAATGCCACAGAAGAAAAATTCTTCATCCACAGCCATTTTGGCGGCACAAATGACGGTCGAAATGGAACCAGCAGGGCAAGCAAGGTCGGCCCTATTCCGGGAGGGTTCGCGATTAATTGCGTAGGGAGGGCGCGTCCTCTGAGGGCGACCGTTGCCTAGCAACCACTGTTACCACCCTATGATTTAGGGTAGGGCTTTTATGCCGACCCAACGTGGGCGCGACTTTTTATTCATTCCTTTTATGTTTTATGATAGTACCTAATGCACTGAAATATTAAGGTACAGTGGGTGGGTATGTACTGTAGAGGCTGTAACCTGCACTGCTTTTTTGTACCTAGTCATAGAACAAAAAAACAGTGCAGTTCAACTTCTGCTCTGCTATAAGAGCTGGTGGTAAGCCCCCCCCCTGACATGGTTGTAGCATGTAACCTCCGCGAGTCCGTTATAAGTATGTAGATGACACAAGTAGATACAAGCATTAATTAGTATTAAGAACAGAGATAAAACAGTAGTATCGGATCGGAGGTAGGTAGTACTCGGATTAGCTGACAAGTATTAAAAATGTAGAACGGTTTTCTATGAATACTTATCAAGTTAATGACAAACCTTCGTTTAATTTACCCATCCCGGTACTGACAGCTCGTAAAGAGCTCACAATGGTGGAGACCATGGTATCTATTAAATAAAATAGAACCGGTTTCTATTTTCTGATTGATTTATTCAAAATAAATGTTAATTTCTAACCCGACTGGATAAATGAAGTTACGTTGTATGTAACTAGATATGCAAAAAAAGTTAATAATCAGAAGGCAATTCTCGTAATTTAAAACGCTCAAAATCTAGTCGCAGTCTCATCTCAGCGACAAACGAATGTCAAAAACTTGTCAAAATGCAGGGAAATTAGAAGTATTTTTGACAGATTGAGACTGAGATCAGACTGTGGACGTTCTTAAAATTACGAGAATTGCCCCTCGGATATCTAACTGGGCACTTACACTCTGTAATAATTTTCTGCATCTGCCTATACTTGTTGTTTATTTTTTTACTAGAGGCCAGGTGCAAATCTAGGCATCAGTACTACTAATCAGGGATTTTCAGCATAAAGATTTAGAAGAATGCATTTTGTTCCGTACGTTAGTGACATCACAAGAACAGAAGGCAATTCCCGTAATTAAAAACGTTGAAAATCTAGTCGCAATCTCATCTCAGCGACATTCAATGCCAAAAACTTGACAATTTAGGGAAATTAGAGGTATTTTTGACAGATTGAGGAGACAGATCAGACTGAGACGTTCTTAAAATTACGAGAATTGCCACTCAACTTTTCATCACAAAATCCGAATTTGTTATTAGTGTTCTAATTATTATTGTAATCACTTCTATTAGTATAAGTACTTACATATTTAAACTAACGTTATATACTATGAAAGTACCATGCCGACTATGATTTTAATTATAACTGTTAGTTACGTAGATACTTAAACCAATGTTTTATACTAGGTATAAATGTACCATACCGACTGTTGTTTTAACCTCAAAAATAATTTAATGTTGTCATAATTACCTGTCATTGTCATATTAATTCTTTCATTTAATAATAATGTTTGAAGGCATAATATAATTGTAAATTGTACAAGGATAACCCATTTTACTGTTTAGTACATCTAATTTTATGGACCTACCTACAATCTACGTAAATAAACTTTTATAAGTACCTAGAAAAAGTCTTATCCTGATACTACCTAAATTATGAATTTTGATAGTTTTTCCATAAGCACTAGAACTGTCAGACGTCAATTTCATTCTATGGATAAAAGATATCTGACTGTGGTAAAATCAGCCTTTAGTCACTGCCGATTTAGTTAGGCAAACAAAGTCAAAACTATGCGCAACCTACGAAACCTATCCCTACACGTACGACTTTGATATTTAAAGTAAGTAAGTACCAATAACGTGAAACTCAGCGGGGTACATGAACAGCTGATTTTGTGGCACGGAGTCGCCTCAAGGTCCCGGGAAGGCGCACCCCGGCACCCCGGGAGAAATCTAATTTAGCACCCCTGTACTCCCCGCGCCCTGTCCCCGCCTCGCCTGTCTCGCTCTAAGCCGGCCGAGTTCGTCGACAAACTTGTATGAACGTAGAAATCAATGTTTATACATTCATATAAGCTCTAAATATTAATGGATTGGAGAGCTAAAAACGGTAGTGAATATGAATATGAATATGAATATGAATTGCACCGATCCCAGCGTGGTTAAACCAGACTCGATTAATCGAATGAACCCCAAGATTCGCACTAGCTCCTGTAGCCTCATGTTCATGGTGCTACAGCGACCATTGCATATCAAGAAGTAGACCGGGGGGCGCGGTAATGGTAAGGAAGAAGTGCCCGTAGGATGGGATAGGATTTAAGAGCCTACCGGATATGCATCCTAGAGTAAGCATTGGACTAGTGGAGAGATGGGTGATATTTGTCTATGGATGGGCATCTTTTAACGACGTTGCGGCCAGGTGCAGGTCGAGTTTCACCTGTGAATCTTTTGGCGGTGTTTCAACTGCTTTCTTGGCTCTTTTCTGTATCCTTGCTCTGTTAAATGTTGCTGTTTTAACGTCTTCGTCGTGGGTCTTGCTACTGTCAGCGTTTTACTGCCAGTGTTTTTGTAAATCTCACTAGCAGGTTTCTTGATCCTATTTCTGTGTTCCGTCGTATCCCTCCAAAAATTGGTTCCCTTGTCGAAGTATTTCATGTCCTATTTTGAGTTGTCGTTCCATGTGTAAATAGGTTGGCCGATTTTCTTGGATTTGGCCTTGTACTGCATTGCTGTATGCAGCAGGTGTAGTTCGCGGCGCCTATGAACATGTGCGAGTTAGCACAACCTGTCGGTCTTGATGCGTTTGGTAACAGTTTTTGCACCTGAGATTTCATGCATTTCCTTTTGTCTTGATTTATTCCTAGCGTGGTTGTCTCTCATGATAACTCGCTCATATAGCGAGTACATAAATTCTGTTACTTGCAAGCCGTTCTTCATCTAAGACCCTTTTAAGCGTAAATATGTGGTCGTCTGTTGATCTATTATTTAAAAAGGCAGCTTGATAGTTGCCCAACTCCGTTATTCATTCGTATCTTTAGGGTTATTGTTTTTCGGAATTGGTACCTGCTCCAGCCACATGTTGGGCGTTGAGTTTGTTTTGTTGTTCATACTGTGTTAATGAGCTAGCCAATTGGGGTCTGTTTGTTTGAGACTGGGGTTTCATGCATTGTCCTTGCTCTTCACGTGTGTTGTACTGGTTAACTAAAGGCTTAATATGTTGTGGTGTTTTGACGTTGGTTGTTTCGGTCTTGGATTAGAACTATCGGGTTGCTGTTGTAATGTTTGTCGTCGGTCATGACTCAGCTATCATAATGCTGATCCTTTTACTGGATGTGTATGTTGCCAGGTTCTGGTTCGTCAGTAGGAGAATACACCAGTGTGATGCTGGTATGACGCGGTGATTAGGATTAGATTATCCTCTCCTCCCCAGAACGTCATGTTAAACTGCGTGGTTATGTATTTAGTTATCCTTTGTTCCTGGAAGAGATTGCTGTTACAGAGAAATTCTTGTATATTATTTAGAAGTGTTAATATGAAGCGAGGTCTCCACAGACATTCACGTGGTCGAAAGTTAAACCCATATTTATTTGGTGGGCTACCGGTTCGCCCGGAACTAAGAATTCCCATTTTTGTCATCGGCACAATTATGCCAATACATTGCAATAGCTTTTGTTTTTATGGTGTTACAAGAGCTTCTCGACACATGTGCTCGGAACTATGAAATTTATGAGCTTCGCTCTTTTTTCTATCTTTAGAAATATACCTTGTTATGCAAACTTGAGACTTCGGGGTAGTTTTTTGCTGCAAAGCGACGTTTTTTTTTTGTTGCAGCGGTCTTGGGTATAGAAACTTGACTCACAAGTAGGAAAATAGATAACTTGTTCAAGGCAGTTTTGGTAATTTAGTACAATGTTACAATAAGAAAAGCGTGAAGTACGAAATCTAGAACGATACCGCAAGAATAGAATGTATTAGTTTTATGCCGCCCTACTAAATATCATATGAAAACATTGTCCTAAAGCTTAGCTATAGCTTAAAATGATGTTAATTCGCGCGTGGCTTCAAAAGTCCCAACAAACTAAAAACCAGCCGGACACAGCTTCCAATGGAGATCCCTGAAATAAACGGAAAGATCTCACCAGATTGGCCCGCAAAGAGCCCTCAGAGTCACTCGACGTCACCAGGATCCTCGGCCGGAAAGCCTAGGCCTCTGGCTGTAGATCAGGAACGCACGTATGTCACTTTTCCACCGTTTTAAGGTGTTTTAATTTGCACCCACGAAAACAACACGCGAAACACCATTCAAATTTCAAATTCGAGTTTCAAACTCACAGTCAACCAACCACATGTGGTGCAAGTGAAATCACGACGGGACACGTCTGCGCTCTTCGACGGTCAGTATTCGAATCTTGGAGAGCTAAAAACGGTAGTGTGTAAAAATACCTCATAATTCAATATTATTAGTTAAATAGTAATATTATCCAGGTACTTTTTTTTATGTGCAATATGTGTTAAAATTACAAAAGACAGTCCCACAAAACGCCCGCCCTTCACCACTTCCTAGTGCTATCACTGGGAAGAAGTGGCGCAACAAACTCCCCAGCAGCACACCTGTCTGTGTATATTTCTACTGCTGCAACTAGAAACTGCAACTGCTTTTTTGTAATATGTGTTAAAATATCTGCAATCTACCTACTTACTTACTATTAAAAAATATGAAGACCTAAGTTAGAACATTCCTACTATACTTTTCGAGAAAAAGAAACTACACTGTATGCACACTATGCACAGTGGTTCCTCTTTTAAAGTCAAGAAAGAAGATTTTCTTTTTGCCAAATTATAAGAAAACCCTCGCGTCTGCTTCAAACAAAAGTCGATTCTTTTAAGCATTTTATTTTTGCTTCATTTTATCTAGAATACAAGATAATACAGACCAACATTCATCCAAGAATTTTCTAAACAACGTCGTAAAATTCGCATAAATCTAGTAACATCCGTTTTATCAATTATGTAACTGAGTCAGCCCAGTCCCGCCACTTTGTTGTTATTTTCCACTAAAGATATTTTAGCTTGAACTGTTCCAATAGTAATTGGGGTACGAATCATATACATTGATATACATGTATACGGTAGGAGCGGCCACAACTCGACCGACCGAGACGAACACCACAATACCTCTTGATAACAGATAACTCCGCGATTGTTGCTTTGATAAAAATACGCACGAGACAACGTTGCCGCTCCGCAACAACCCACCCGTGCGACGTTGCCGCGTCTCCACGCCGGCGGCCATTTGCAATTCAGATGAGAGCTAGTCAGTTGTTAACTTGTTACGCCACACACTCTCAAAATAAAAACAAAGTTTTAGTAATAAATTATGGCGGATCTAATGTGTGTTGCTAATATAATCAGTCGCGCGTCATTGCACTTGTGTTTGACTTACGAAATAATTAACGTCGTAATCTTTTTCGCACGACACATTGCTACTGCTCATAAAACATTTAGTTGACATTGTATTAAAGATCCTTTGTAGGTACAGAATTATAATTGGCAACATTTTATAACTACATCCTTCCCAGACGAAACTAGAAGAACGTACTTCTTTTATATCTTACTTTGTTACCCACTGATCGTTAAGGCATAAGTATAATGACCACATAAAATGATTAGAAATCACCTGCCTAGTTAACAACCGCTTTGAATAATTATGTGCAAACGAAGTTTTACATTCTCCCGATGAAAGACTTGTGTCTAGCAACAATTAAGAAAAGGGTACATAATCACAAAGGAATGCATTAGTTATTTTTCTATATTCGCCGTTTTATTCAAATTGTCAGTTAATGTGCTAAATTCGTTAGTTCATAACCAAAGACATTAAATTTTAAATGTCTTTGTTCATAACCAACTATCACTTCGAGGGCGTGGCAATGCAAGGACAAGTTCTTGATCACAGAAACTACGCAGTTACTTCAGAGATATCTAATACCGTCTACGTACCTAATATTTTCATCCTTATAAAGTTTTTAAAGTCAACATCATAGTCCTCCTGCCCCCTTATCCCAATTTATTTGGGGTCCAAGCATACATTTTTGGCCGTTGAGGTTAGGAAACGTCTTTTTCTTCTCAAAAATCTTCCGTGATATGACTACGCTCTTATACAGTTTGTAGTGAATTGTAGTCTATAGGTAAGTTGCATGTCTACATGTTACTTGTTTACTTGCTGCGTGTCATTCTAGTCGCGGCCGTCAGATCAGGTTTCTGCAGTCCCAACGGACGTATAGACTTTCACGAAGCCGTGCGAAATTCGCACATATATGCTATATTTTCATGAATACAAATTATTAACTTGCCATAACCTATGATTTAATTGCGAAAAATAATTCTTGTCAGACATATTTAATGACTGTAAAGCTAAATATATTCATACCTAATATCGCTATTAGAAACGATTGAATTTTAAATTCACAGCATAAGCCACAAGCAAAATAAAAGTAAGCACTAGCAGAAAAGAACTAGTAAAAATAAAAAGAGCAAAAAAGTATGTTGCAAAAGCTTTATGTTCCGAACGAATACTTTCATTTCTTTCCTTTGGCAAAGAATGCCAATTTAAAAAAGGCAGACTCGGTAAAAATGAATGAAACGGAAATATTGTAACAGACCATGGCATAGTAAGCCGCATGGTGGATATGTGCCAGGAATAAGTGCTTCAGTTATTTGTTATAAACATGGAGCCTCTGCCAACACTCGATCTGAACTGATCTTTATATATTCTGGCAGAGCCGCAGTAACTGAAATAAACATTATCATATACCTACGTATACTTAAAGCATTACTATTACTGGCAGCCCTTGCTCGTGTGTAAAAGAAGTATAATTTATATGTATATAAAAAACTTTTACGGTTAATATCGGATTCGTGAAAAGAAATACATTTTTTTCCCATGTTAGTTAAACATAGGTATAATCCCTCTTCATTGGAGAGCTATATGTATGGCAACTCTCCCAAAAATCATTTTTCTCTCAGACTGAATCTGGCCGAATTTAGGGAGAAAAATGATTTTCATATTTTAAAACCTGTGCCTTAAAAGCTCCACCAAGCTCTACATTACCATAATCATCTCAATTGGCACGTAGTTTTTATGCAAGGCTATATACAATAATTAAAGAAACAAAACGATTTCTGTGAAAAAAGATAGTATTTTCAATTCACAGATTCAATTAGAGTAAGTGCTTTGACATGACACTGTCCTAAACTAAATTCTTGAAGATCTTCGTAGTTCGTCAGTTATCTTCATTCGGTTGACTACAAATAGTAAGTGCAATATCTGCATGTTACGTAATAGCTCTAAGCGTGTGTTGCAAGCCTGAAACGACGTCAGTTTGGCTAATAGCCTGGAATCAACGCAAAAATACCGCAATATGTGAATAAATTTCACCCCGAGCGCAAACGTGGCAACGCAAGGGATATTTAGATTTGCGTCATAAATTGCTACCAGTAGGTACTTCAGCTTTATTAAGATTTTATGCTCGCTCTCGCATAGTTGTGTCGTGTATCAGCGCAAGTAATGAAATATGTATGCCGTGACGCCGTAAAAACATAGAAGGTATGATATTCTTCTTCGAAACTCGAACAATATGGTTCTATCACTATGTCAAAAAAACCCGTTTTGGCTTGATAAAATCCTTAGAAGCAAAAGTTTTTATGTAGTAGAGGGTGAAATGATTTCGCGACGATATGGAGTGCCGAGGCTGGTGAGAGGATTGGGTGAATGGATTTTGGAATGGGCATAAACCCTTCCGCTGACACAAATAGGAATAATCCAGCTAAAAACGGGTTTGGAGCGGCTAGCGTTCTATGTAAGGATGAAGGGATTTAGAGTGGAGATAAAACGGGACGAAGGGGTACGGAAATCGAGCAATCAACGAAATTCCGGACCATTAACGCTACGATTGGTCTCGATTCTTGAATCACCAACAGCCAGCAACACTAGAGCTGGGAAATCTTTTAAAAAAAGTTACTAGATGGCTCCTATTGGTTTTATTCTGTGCCCACTGTGCACACTTATGACTTATGAGACTGTGACAACAGGGTAAGCCTACGGCAGTCGGAGATGATATTTAAAATTATGAATATCACTAGTTTTGGTTGATCACCTTTATTTCTTGTTTTAGTTAGTTTTGGTTCATGTGGGTGTATACGTGACTGCAGTCGACACAGTTTGATAGAAGCGAAAGTTAACGACAGCTCTTGTACTTTTATTTTGTATTTAATTCGGATCTGAGACACGTCACAATCGCGTGTTGTTAAATTAATGTCTGTTTACGCTTATCGATGATTTGTCATGGACTTGGCGATACACTTGAACCGTAGAACGAATGCCCATGATAAAGTTATTTTTCATTTATTTCCGAAATAGCACGCACAACTAAAACGCACTTGATTACATTAACATAACGCGTTCTAACATTCGCATGTAACTTTTGTGAATTCATTATAAGTTTGATGTTGCTATCCTACACATTAATTGAATGAATGGTATTTTACGGTTTATATCGCGCTGAACGGCAACGGCGCGTGGCGCCCGCCCGCACCGTGCGAGCTGGCAACGTGGCGCCTCGTATCCGTCAGAGCGGCAACGCGCGCCGTACGCCGAACGGCAACGTCTCGCACTGATTCAGCAGTTAACATTCAACGGAGATAGCATCGATTTGTATAGAAGTTGTTGTTTTAATTTTCAAGGGAATTGAAGGTTATAGTTATTGATAGTTGAGTAATCGATGTTATCATTTAGTGAGAGTGCAATATTTACTAATTTCAAGTTAAATTAGAGGGGCAAAGAACTCCCAAACATTTTATTTGGTTTCTCTGGTTTTCTGTTACCAAAGCCTCCGCCTAAATCAAGTACCAACCTAGTTAAAAACTGCTTGGACAGTATGATAGCAGCATGACCTCTCAAAAAATCTCAGAATTCTCACTGTCAGTTTGTCACGTAGGCTCACGCTGAGCAGATTTTGGCAGTCCGGACTAGATAAAAAAAAAACTGCTCGACTTGGTAAACAAAATGCTTAGCACCTACCAAACATGAAACTTTCATGAATTTCGATTGAGTAAAAAAATAAGCAGACAGCGTGGAAGGAAATAAAAAAAATACAGCGTGATTTTTTTTGTTTTCAGTTTTTTTTCTTTGTTTCAAAACACATTGTTATTGGTAGGTATAACCTATACAGACTTTTCTATAGACGCCATTATCTATAACCTGTTTACTTATCGACTGATTAAGTTATTACAAATCGTCATTCCTTTTTAAAACCTATTGTTCTGCATGACTCAGATCTTACATGCAACGTAATGTATTTCCCTCGATCGACGCTTCGACTATTCGACATGCGTTATTGCATGTTATAGTTTCCCTGAACCGATTGGATTTCAAATAGCATAAATAAGTACCTGCGTTTTTATGACATGTGTTTTCGCTAAAAATAATTTACGTAACCACTAGAGTACCTAGGTAGTCACAAAAACTAAGAAAAAAGCGTAATTGCTTATTTTTTTAAAGCATTTTGTCTAAAGTGATTACTTTTTCGCCCACCAGGCACTTAGCAGTCCATTAATGGTTGACATGAAATTGAAAAACCAGAATAAGCGAAGCAGCTAAAAGCCAAACCCATGTCACGCAATGCCGTGGTTTGCTTTTCTCAACAAGAACTTGGCTAATGTATGTACTATCGCCAAAACCTATCTGACCATTTTGAAAACAAAATCCCGTGCACATGATGACCACAGCTGCGTCCGAAAGTAAAATAAAAGAGGATCCTTTTTAGGTCGATTAATAATATGCGCTGCAAGCAGGAATAGTCCTTACGGTGGTCAGATATAGATTTTGGCGATAGTACCTACTGCTCTGCGCATTCAATCAGATGCGCAATGCATTTATGGGTCGACTGTGATAAAAGTCAAATTGACATTAACACGTTTTTCTTTTTCGCAGGTTCGAGATAGTTAAGATTTTTTGTACGTTCCAACTTTTTCTAGTTTTCCACGTTGTAAATGCGTTCTACTTGTTGTTTGTCATTTAATCATTTCTGTAACTGGCGTCCTCCACACTCCGTTACTCCAGCGGGGTAATTGCGTAAATACACCAACAGTTGCTATCGCTTTAATTTTTACAGTTCAACCACATTCATTGCGTTATTTACATTGTTGCAGACAAATTTTTTAAACATATGAAGCAATGGATTATCAATATCCTTCAAAATGATTAAGATTGCGATTGGAAGTGTGTTACGCAATTAGGGTGCAGTTCCAGACTGCCAATTCACACGTTTACTTAAAATATTTATGAGATACCGTATTTCAAACTGGATTTCTTTGATCGTTACCCAGAATATAGCACAAAATTGAAACCCCGAGAACTCGGAGCTAATTCAATTTGCATGTCCCTTGGTAATTAAATTAGCATCGTATCTTCATCCTAGTTGTCAGGTTGTTGAGAACTTCAGATAAAAAGTTACTATAATATCATATAAGTACGTATAGACAGACATTCTTGCCAGTGAAGGTCAATGTCGTTTGCCGAGTAAACATGTTCGCCGCTTCAAAGATAACATTTTTGGGCGTAGCAAAACTCATAAAATTGATTAATGACGTCTTAAATTTTGATAGAAACAGATAGCAAAAAAATAACGCATTTGTCATTCTTATAATAATACCTATTGCGGGGATTTTCGATCATGAACTGAGTGCATCAGAAAAACGTCGAGTGGTTTCTCTGCATTTAGATAATTAAATAAATAAGTACTTTAGCTAATTGAATAACGTATTCTAAAACAAGTAATGACTATTTTTTTTTTAATTCGCCCGATGGGCAGTCTATATAGTCTTTCGACCATACCGCCTCGTCTTCCGTGTAGAATTTCTTACGTGGTAAGTGTAATGGCTAATAATTTTGCGTGCATGGAAATCAATAGATATTCTAACCTAAGCACAGACCACACAATAAAGTTTTTTTTTTTTTTGTAAAATCTTAGTATTTTTTGCAATAATCGTTTAGAAAGCAACTTTCTATTTAGAGAGCATTGAGAACTGAAGCTGCACAAGTCCTTGAATGCTTTTTAAAAGCCCGTGGACTTACGTAATCCAATTTACTGCACGTTCACGAATCCAATTACTGGCTTTGATGAGCAGACTGGCGCTCGACCGCATTGACCTGTGCTACGACACACGACCAAGATTATAGGGAAATGGTCAGAGATTAGAGGACGCTTCCATCGTTTAGAACTTTATTTACACATGGCTAGAGTCGGTTTGCTAGGTTTTTATATTTGGAGCCATCTCCAAATATATTTTTTTTTACTTAAATCAATATATGTATTAAGTACCATTAATACATATAATGATTTAAGTAAAAAATTAAAGAGTGGATTTGGATACTTCTTCCATTGGAGGAACTATGAAATCATTTCCGCCTATCCCGAAGAAACTCTTAGCTGGCAGGGTTCTCATCCCATGCTCTTGGCACATAATCTCCATAAGATTGGCAAATCTACAGTTCAAGTATTATGTTAATGTCTTCATTGTTTCATTCTTTAGCTTTTTCTGAATCTTTTGGTCTCTGGAGCTGTCTGTTCTTTATCAAATGTCCATGAAATCTAAGTTCTATTCTAAAAATAACGTAGCAAACGTTTCATGGCAAGTGGCCGTCCTACACTTGCATATGCGAGGGAGCATAAAGATGCAGATCTGTGTGGCACCGACAATGCACCGGATGTGCATTGTGGCCACAACTGATGCTAACACAAAAACAACGCACACATGCACATGTATATGCATATTGGTAAACTAGCGTTGCGTTTTGCGATGTCTGCAGTAGACGAAATTGTAGACGAAACATTCAAATCAAATTCTTGAACAGATTTCGATAGTGTTATAAATATAAAGTAATCGATGATTCGATTGAAGATCTAAATAAATTACGAGTTCTCGATTCGAGATCGAAAATAAAAGTTAATTCAGATGTAATTTATCGCTATCTTAAATCTGTGTCATGAGTATGACACTACCAATCAAAGTACAAATCTTCAAACAGAAGTTAAAGAAATCCTTGAGCTGTTAACATCTGCATATGGGTTCTAGGAACTGATGTATCCGGTTGTTCAATTGTATGGGCTCTGTATACAACTACACATTTGCGTCGGTGAAGCATATTTCCCGGGATTCTGATACGAGTTATGCATGAAAAATAGAAAAAGACACAGGATGGGTGAACTAAAATATCGAAAATAATGGCCAGGCTTTCAGGATTTCTTACTCTTCCTATCTACTACCGACAGTAATATAGTAATGAACTGTTTACCTAGCACTTTTTTTAACAATATAGATTGCCTAATGACAGTAATGACTGCACCATGATGTTTTTTTTTGCCCCATGCAATTTATTTGGCTCCACGATGTAATTTACTATGTGATTTTGCGCAGACATTAATTTAAGATAATATCTCCTCGTTTTATGTTGGAGCCTACGATGGTAAGTACGTTGGTCAACTAGTGAGAACTAGGCAATAAAATTACGTAGTAGACACGTACTTTATTGCTATCTAATCTTTCGGATAATTAACAGGATTTCGCGACTGAGTTGATAGAGAACTATTATATTTATAAGTATAAATTATGCTTCCCCATAACCCTACTATAGGAAATTCCAAGTTACTTCCCCATAGCACTACTATAGAAACTCCAAGTTATGACTAAGCAAGACTTGAAATAGTTTAAAGTTTATTTGATGCTGGCTGGATTTTGTTTGGTCAAAACCCGAAAGATTCATTACAAGCATTACGGAAATTAATCTTCCCCATCTACTATAGAAATTCCAAGTCACTAGCAGACTTGAAAAAGAAAGAAAATACATTTATTTAACACAGACTAAAAGATAGAAGAGAGAGAAAGTTAAATGTAAAAAAAGCACAAAAGTTTAAAAGTTTCATTAATATGGACTTGCTGAATTTTATTTGGTCAAGAAATATGAATGCAGAGCTTCAAGTAAGAGCTTAACAGAATCGAGAACAAGCAAACGAAATTGCAGCACCGCACCACCAATATCCCTCAATTCCGGTTTTAAAATCCAATCTGTCACTTTTGTCGGCACTCAAATGATCAAATTGAAATGTCTTTAGCGATCTTTCTACGTGAGACGGAGGCGGTGCGAGCCTGGGGCGATGACGGGCGAAGCTGGGATGTTGTATCTTACCGCTGCGAGGCTTCGACCCGCTGCTATATCCCGTCAGACTTGTTTCAAAGAAAGTTGGACCAAGATAAGAAACCCCGAGAACAACTTCGAGTACCTAACCAATAGTGACGCACGCTTGTGTATTAAATAGCAAGAATACTCGTATTTACAGTAGTGTGGCTTTTGATAATCGATACTAATATTATAAATGTGAAAGTAACTTTGTTAGTCTATAACCTATTCACGTCTTTAGCGATCGTTATGGAATTTGAGAAGCAATGGCTTTCATTTTGACAGTTAAACAACAATCATTGCGATATTTACGTTGTTGTGCAGAACATGTTTCGAACATATGAAGCAATGGATCAGCAATATCTTTCCAAATGATTCAGATGATTGTTAGTGCGTTACGCAAGGGTGCTGGAGAAGGACAAGCAGCAAATGTTTTTATTTTTCGCGGATCCCGTGCTGATCAACATTACGCTACCTATAAATTTTGAGCAAAATAATGCCAAGTCTGATAAGGTGAACAAAAAACTACAATTTATTATGGTTGCGAACTATGGGTAAAGAATGGCTGGATTTTTAACCAAGAATATAAGCTTTGTAGAAGAGCTAAGGGTCCTTACGCACGAACTACATTATAATATTGATCCCTACCACCACAACGATACAGCGTTTGTTCCATCAGACTGGATAAGATCGCATACTACATTATGTAGGTAGGTTTATAACTAAACTATCACAGAAAATATACCAAAACAGAAATCTATAGGTAGTTGAACTCCCCAAAAATAATAGAAATAGCTCCAGTGGAAATTAAACCCAGCTGATATATGTTTGGTCACTATACAGACTGCTCGCTCGTTCTTTCCAAAAAGTAAAGTATGTAGTAGTAGTAGGTGAGTAATATTACAAAGTGTCCGAAATACAGGTTGTGACACGGTATTTCACGGTAATGTTATCTGACAGTATTGTGACTCGGCCCTGTTCTTGAAATAATTACAGTATTTTAATTTCATCTGCCTACTGTTTCTTTCCAGTTTTTTTATTGTAAATATTATATTTTTTATTAAAAAAAATGAAGTTCGTTATGAATGAAAAGGAAGTGTTCAATAAACAGGCATGTTGTGTCTTTTGATTAGTAGATTTGATTTATAAGGGTGGTTCCCTTATAAATTTGGGATTGAAAAATATTTGCGCCTCGACTGAGACGTTCGAAAAACTTTATTGTTAAATTTAATAGTATAAAAAATCCGCATTCGGATAAAAAGTTTAATTAAAAATACCCTTGGGAAGCATGGACAAGGAGGAGAAAAGGGAATATCTTTCACTTTGTTATAGATGCCTGCAGCTACTTTACAATTGATATGTTTTGTTTTAAATGACGTTCGGAATATTTCCTCCATTTTTTCTACATATTCCAGAAAATCATCACTGGGTTCTATTAAAAAAGTTTGTGAATTATTCTTATTGTAGTCCCGGTACCTTGAATACCAACTGTCTGTGCTAAAATTGTGGCTTCTTTGATTGGGCTTCACGTACGACTTCAAAGCCTGACAATCGTCATGTTTTTCCAAACAACACTTAAGAAGATACACACAAGTATAAAAAAGCGAATTTTCTTCTGGCATGTCTAGCTGATTATAATCAGCCGATCGATTCTGCAAAAATCTCAGCGTGAAAAGTTAGGTGAAGTGACCTTAGAGTGAGCTGTCAATAGTGTCAATCCCTTAGCATTAGTTGGAATGACAGCTCACTCCACGCTCACTTCACTTAAGTTTTCACGGTGAGATGGTTACAGAATCGCACTGCTGAACTAGTAATTTGGACGCTGGGGAATTCTTTATTATCTGTATTTGATATTTCGTTGGTTGGTACAGGTATTGCACAGCTATTAACTTTTTCACGTGTCTTTTGAACGAGAAGTTTTCCGAAATCAACTGCACGATTTTCTCTTTGTGGGGGTACCTAATCTGATGTTGCTGAAAAATTGGTTTTTAAATGCCGATGCAAACTACACGTACACGTACTACACGTTGGATTTAGAGTCGTGCTATTTTTAGTTCGTATCTGTCCGAATAAATTTTCAAGAGCGTCTTGATTGCATCTTCTTGTCATAAGAAAATTATATCCTTCCACACCCGCAAGTCATCAAACAAGAGCATTAGAGATGTGATAGTAATTTGGAAATCTTCAATGAATCTAACACTTGATGTGTGGTCACGGCCATTCTTTGGGTTTACTAATTTTAACTCTTGAAAGAAGCTCATCATCTTTTTGAAAAATGCCTTTTGTGATTCGTCGCCTGTATACGCTCTTTTATATTCATAACTACATATGTCTCAAATTAGATGTATTCAAAGAATCGAACAAATCATTCAGTCATTAAAAAGTTAGCCGTGTCTCTGTCGGGTTCTTCAATTTCATTATTATCTATATACGTAGAAATGCCATTTGCAACGGACCTACTAAGTTGTGTTGCAAAACAAACCTTCATCTTTTCAAAGTTTGTGGGTTTGATATGCCTGTTGGCAAGTTTAGGTGCAAGCCTAAAACTCTTTTTTATATCCTGATTATAAAACTGTATAATATGATCGTATTTCGCTATAGAATTTCCGAAATGAAAATCATATTGCATCAGGTTATTTCGTACGTTTTTGACTAGATGCGGTGCATCAAAAATATAAAATATTTTTCTATTATTAATAAGAAAATAAGGTGTTTCAATTCAAACTGTTACTTTTTTTGAAGCTTTCCACAAATCTGACCCATGGTCGGACACAAAAATACGGATGTTAAGACCAATTTCGAATAACTTTAGTACTTTATCAATCCATTTATTTATTTCATCATAGTTTCGACCTTGTGAGATTAATGCGTATACTACAGGCTGTTTCCAGTTTACAAATATACCACGAATCATTATTACTAACGCATTTTTAGCTGGTTCAAGAGACTGCAATCCTTCAATTTCGTGGAATCCGTTAATTTTGTCTTCTTTAATATTAAAGAATAGATTTGCTTTTAATGACATAAGACCAATTATAACTGAACATTTTTTTTCTACTTCTGTCATTTGTGCAAGTTTCATTTTAAGAACAGACATAGCTCTTTCACTAATTTCACTAGTGAGTGGGAAAGAATGTTTGTACAATTTTGAAGGACAGGGAGGACATAACGCACTTTGCAAAAATCGGTAAGCTTGTGGGCTGATGTAGTATAAATTTAAGCAGTAAATGATGTAGTCCTGGTCGTATCGATTTCCTTTTCAATTTTGCTTTAGGTTACTTTGTGCTTTTATTAGGAGAGCTAGTTCATTGGTCAAAAATTTATCGCAAAGTTGATGGAAAGTAGTTTCTTCATCTTTTTGTGTCTTATTTTCTATTTTCTGTGGTTTTATTTTCTTTCTGCATTGGAGGAGTTCTGCCTTCAATTTTCTTTTCCTTGGAGTGGTGCAAGAGAGACTCCTTGAGGCTTGAGCATAACTTTCATTCGCTGCATTTTCAGTCTGCGTACAATTTTCAACTCCAATCGACACAGCAGTTTGAGTTTGTTTGTCTTCTTTCCGAGACCCTCCTGGTAAGCTTGGCAGCATCAATGATGGAAGGGTATTCTTTTTTAAAAGTTTTCGATTTACTGATTGTCGTATGTTCTCCACATTAAAATGTTTTTCACAAATCCGGTAAGCACCAAAGTTAGGTTTGTTTTCTAAATCATTTCGACAGATCAGTTGCAGCCATTCAAGGCGTCTGAAAAAGAAAATGATTTCCCTTTATGCTGGGTAAAAAAATAAACTGCTGTCGCCGAAGGTTACCAAACTCCGATCCTTACAAACTTCAACACCTACTACTCAACCAAAATGCAAGAACAGCTGACGAGTAATTATAATATCTTTTTACATGCTTTTAAATACCTACCTATTAAAAAAAGAAACAAGATACGTACTAGTAGGTTAAGTATAAAAAAAAATTATAGTCTTACCTTTCGGAGTCTCCAGGTAATTTATAAAATGTTATCTCTGGGTGCGTTATTGTCGAATTCAAGCAACCAAAAACAGCACAATATAGTCTATAATTGCTCTTTGCCATATTAAGTGAGTACTTATAATTATTTCAATGAATTTTTCGTCACAAATCGAACGCTTCCTGCTTACAAAACCATCACACCATCCGTTCGTCACTGCGGCGCATTCGCGACTGTTTGTTTACCGAGTGTATACCGATTACCGAACTCGAGGCGCGTAGGTATGACTCGCGTTCCGACCGTTTGTATGAAGATAGAATACTGTAGATAACATTACCGTGGTTGTGATGAGAAATAGAATAGGTAAATGTTCCAGGTGGACGGAGGACCTAAAGAAGGTTGCTGGGGTAGACTGGATGCGGAAGGCAGAGGACACGGTGTTGTGGTGCAGTCTGGGAGAGGCCTACGTCCAGCAGTGGACGGCGATAGGCTGAATATATTGAAAAGTTTCAGGTATCTAATTATTATGACAAAGTACGGTATACGTTTGTATATGCACCTGTAGCACCGTCTTTAGTGTCAGTCTAAATTAAATGCAGCTATAAATACCGGTAACAATTTTAGAAGGGTAATAAACTACGAAACTAGTCCCAATTCTGAATACTCTGAAGCGTTTCAATCTGAATTACTTGCGCGCACGACGTAAACAACAAAAGGAAAAGTAAAGGCCGCGAATATCGAAGCCTTTACCAAACTTTGATATCTAAAAATTGCAAGCAATTAAAGCTATAATATAAACTCCCGACATTTTGGCGAGTGAAAAAAGTGCGCCTGTTGCCGCCTTGGAAGTGGGTCGAGGCGGCAACGTCGCATAGCGGTACCGGCCGCGGAACGGCAACGCCGCGTAGTGCAGCGCTGCCACATGTATCGTCGATAAATTCGGGCTCAATACGTTCAAGTAAAGGGGAGCCATCCATTAACATTTTTGCAGATTCTTTTGAACAGTCGGTGCTAATCAATCATTCTGCTCAATGGAAACTTTTAATCTGGTACCTACTGACAAAAATAGTGTCATTAAAAAGGCCGAAAACATATTTAACTGTAGCAGTACGTGCAATTTCCTCTAAGTACTAAAATACTGCAGACCTACCTAATGCATGTATTTTATCTCATTTATGGCTGAGTAATATGTAGCTAAATAGGACGGGCCGTGACTATAAATTACTTTGCGATTCACGTCACCACAAATCATAGCATTACTGCATCTGCTAGCAACAAAAACGATCAAATAAACATTCATATAACACCAAATAATTGTCTAGAAACGTAATCATTTGATGTAATATGGAAACTTGCACATAAAAATCAATTTGGAATTGTGATGTTAGTGGTTATATGTGATGGTAAATATATTGACGCACCTTTTTGCAAGCTAGGCCTTGGTTTGAAGATATCGAGTGTTCTTATCTTTCAAAGACACATTGGCTTTGCATCATACAGTAGTACTGATTACGGATGTTGTCTGAGGCTGTGATGGTGACCCTGAGAAGAATTATTCGTGAAGCTGAGACCTCAGATGAGAATTTTGGCTGTATGATTCATCGTGATGAAAGGATTGGTCCATGAAGTAACTGTTTAAGTGTTTCTGGACGTGGTATGTGACTGTAGTGACCCTGAAAAGGATGTTTGGTGTGGCTGTGGGTTTAATATGAGAGAAATTTGGATGTATGATCATCGGTATAGAAGAATTGGTCATATAACCTCGTTTCCAAAGGCTAGATATAATGCGCCAGAAGTTATCAAAATCGCAGTGGCGTTCGTGCACCTCAAAGCAGTGTAAGTAGAAACTTCAATACCTACATACCTTTACATGTACCTATTGAAGTTTCTGGTACTTAATGGTCTGCATTTATGTAGCCCAAAACATCAAAGTCGTGAAACAGAGCTTAGTAATACCAACTTTGTTGGAAATTTGAAGTCGAAGCAATACGCTTTGACGAAGCTGGGACCCACAGTTGAGGAGCAGACAAGTACGATATTGGACAACATTTTAAGGAATCTAATGCAAAAAAGCTGCATAATGATCTTAAACTCCATTCTAGATTCCTAAAAGGCATTCAACTATCGTTCAAAGCTCATAAAAGTGATATGAAAGGAAAGAAACAACACATTTCGTGGCAATTCCCAGAATAATGGTAATGTTACGACACGTAAACATTCTATTTCTGCCTTACTCTTTCATGTGTTAAAACAGAAACATATAAGAATAAAAACAAGGAATGTCTGCAGCTTGTCCGTTCGCGCGGTAAGTTAGAGTCGGCCGAATCGATACATGTTTGTAGGTGAGAAGTGTTCCGGTTCGACGGCTAGGCAAACTGAATGTGGATGATAGAATTCAGCGCTGAGTGTTAGTACCTACCTACTGTTGATCAAATAAACTATTTGACAGATATTCAATGGAAAAACCCTCGCATTTCTTTCACAGAATTACATAGTCAAATATTACCTTAGTAAAAAAATACAACAAAGCGCAATAACTCAACTGTTTACTCAACCGAAATAGCTGTGCAGATAAAACGTTATTTATCTACACGTCAATTAAAATTATGCAGAAATATTTATAAGTTCCGAAAAACCACATCCTTTGTGTAATATTTAGCGCGTCGAAGGTTTAGCCTTTAGCATGAAAACACGAAAAGTGCATCAAATTAAAAAAAAAAACAGAAATGCGGTCCGCGGACCATGCGTGCACGATTTGGCAACGTCGCACGACCCGGCCGCACGCTGGCTGGCAAACACAAGACGCGTTGCGGTTGCTTCGTGAGTCGTGCCGAGCCACAAATGGTTATTTTAAATGTTTTTATAAATACCTGCAACATGGGCTTATGAATCGCTCACATACCAGGTTTAAGGCAGGTGAGCGGGTAGAGTTAGTTGGAATCTTATCGTTCAGAAAATAATTAATTTGTTTTCTATATTTTCTATCACACAAAATCGGTAGTATTCATCAAGACTTGTAGTCTGGACGTGGAAAATAATCCATCTCAATAATTCATCGAATAAGTATATGTAGGTAGGTAGTGTAGGTACTTAGGTAGTTACAAAAAAGTTTTGGCTTTAATATTTCCAAGTAAGTAGGTATTTATTCTTCAAAAGTAGGTAGGTAATTAAATAATGTAGTTTCATTGTTTACTAACAGATGCGAGCATTTATTTATTTTTCACGGACATAGGTATGTGTTGCAAGGTATGAAACAATAATATAATTTATCAATAACTATAAACGAAAATTACATACCTAGGTTCTTATCGTGTTAAAATGAATCGATTCGACAAAGTTTACGACACGGCGACACGCCAGTCGCAGTGGGCGGGCATTCTGTCAGCGGAGTCGCAACGCGGCCAATCACGAGAGTCGAGCGTGCGCACAAACGCGCGATAATGCGTCAGTCGCATCGCGCCCCGCTGCGGAGGTGGCGCGTTTTTTTCGTCGCAATCGTAACTACGCCCTTATACCGACGATTGAAGTGATTTGTCAAAATGTCAATGTTTAATCCTGTTCAATTGATAGATGAAGTCAAAAAACGACCCGGGTTATACAAGGCTGACCATCCTGCCGACCGCGAGGAGAAGTTGGCGTTATGGAAGGAAATAGGATCGGTTATTTACCACGGTTGGGAACATTTCAACAAGGCGACAGCGTATGACAGAGGTTAGTATTGGAAAATACACGACCCTAACCTCTGTTACGTCAATGTCAAGACTGAGATCGCGAAATGAGTCACACACTATTTTCGTATTTCCTAATCGTTTTTTAACTCGATTTACATAGCTTGTGTTTAATTTTACGTTAGTAAAAGGAACGCGTAATGTTTTAAGCTAGCGTTAGGTATGTAAACATAAACAAGTCGTTTAAAATCCGAAATACGCAGCGACAACATTGAAGTTTGGTACAAGTCATTCGTTCAATGTTTAGCATGCAGCGCGGCTGCGCGATGAATGAAAACCGCATTCCGCTATCCGTTTCCCGCCCTTTTGCCCTTGTTACATTGTTTTTGAGATTTAATAACAAAACTCAATAAGGAAATAATGTAATAACAATTCGCATTATCATGTTGGTTCTGTTTCGTGAGAATTAATCGCAATTACGAGTTTATCAGTATAATAAATAACAATGAATAATTATAATAAAAGAACGGCATTCGTTCTTCTCGTGGACATGACACTGAACTTTCTATTTTGCATACGGTATTTCATGTGCATATATCTAACATTCATCTATCATTATTAATTTATTATTCCACTTAATTACTGTCATAAAGAAATTGTTTAACATTACGTAGTTCAGGTATTTGACCGCATTAAAATAGTCTGGCGTAGGTACATTATAATAATGGGTGCCTACAACAAACACATGTAATTTGCATGCCGTGACGCGTGTGCGAAACGGGTGAAGTTCGTTAATATGAACGCAGTATGGTTACGCCATTTAGTATGAATCACAATGTTCATTACGGACAGATGATGGCGGACATTTCTAGTTAGATACGGCGCGGCACTTTGATTTAATGATGCGTAGGTTTTTTTTTAGCTTTTCAATACATTGTCATTTAGGCTTGGTAACTCACCAGTTACCAAGCCTAAATGAGTTAGTGACATGTTAGCTGACATGAAGGTTATAATATCACCATATAGGTAACCTTCATGTCAGCTAACATGTCACTGACTCTCCTGAGGCTCGAACGAGGAACTCCACGCTACGCTGTCGCATATGCGACCACTAGACTATCGAGGCTCTGGGACTGGTTTAAATATACTGAGAAAAACGAGTGTCAAGGCACACTGCAACAAAACATTCGGAACGCGCACAACACAAGACAAACTGGTCTTGCTCGAGCAAATGTGCAAAATGACGACAAAACGTTCAGTCGCATAGTCGCAGGGCATTTTCTTTTGGCTATGAAAAGAAACCTACTAGATTAGAATAAGATAGTAACAATATAAAATCTAAAGTTTCCTAGGTCCTAATTCCAACAATTTTCTTAAATAGTTTTACAGTTGCAAAGAAAATGGCGGTCGTTGAGGGACGCGTACAACCGGGAGTTGCGCGCGCGCCGCTCTGGCGTCAGGATCAACAGGCGGGTGTACCGCTACTTCAAGAGGATGAGCTTCCTTGGAGGTTTCGAGGGTAGTCTCAGCGAGGAAGAGTATGTTGACTTTCTTCCGAATAAAAAGTTGGTTCATTCTTCATTAACGCAAATTCAAAATTTTAAGTTCTAGTTTGATAAACGTTACTTTACTAAGCAGTGAACGTACTGATTAAGCATTTTTCCTGTCACTGTTGTACAATTGTCAAACTACAAGACGTGTAAAATAGAGATGGCAATAGATTAAAATCGCCCTTGAACTTTAACGCCTTTAGACGCTTACATACGGTTAACCTTATAAACAAAGAAACATGGAACATTGTAGTAATTATATTTGTCTTGTCACAAGGGAGCTGGATGAAGACATCTTAGCGGGGCCGAACCCAGAAGAAGAAATCCACATCGAGCCTGTCGTCAAAGTGAAGAAGGTTAAAAGGAAAAAGAGGAAACGGGAGTCCAGTGAAATGAGTCACCAGCCTCCAGAGGAGCTGGAAATGCCAATGTTTCCCGTCGAAATGGCTGAGAGTGAGACAGACAGCGATAGACTATTCCTACTATCATTTCTTCCTGAAATGAGGCAGCTACCGATTAATATAAAGATGTGGGTGAGAGCGCAGATAGCCAATGTCATGCAGGAAGCGGTCTCCTGCCATTATAACAACACCAGGCCAGGAACTTCAGGGGATAAAAACTTCATTGACATCAAACGGCAGAGGCATGATAGTACAGAATAGGCTTCGGATTCATCCAAATAGTTTTATTGGTGCTCTTGTCATAAATAATTGTTTTTCGTTTAAGTTTCTAATGTATATTTTTGTTGGTGTTTTTGAGGTTCGTTTTAGATAGATGAGAAAAGTCTTCTAGTATTAAAAATACGTTGGTTTTTTAGACTTGTGACGGCTTTCATAGAAAAAAGTTCAGGTCTTAACACATTTCCAGTGTTTATTTGGTCACAGATGGAATAACTGTTCTTAGTAGTTGTTCCATAAATATAAGTATTCAATGAAAAATGTAGTCATTGCTTTACATTATGTGCAAGAAAATATAGGTCCATACGACGATAATATGTTATACAAAGTAGGTAGGTATACTACATTACTTATTCCCATAACAGTTCGCCAAGTTCAAAAAAAAAAAAAATATATATATATATATCTGATATATGGACAATATCCAAGTCTGTTGGCAAAAACAGAGAGTTTACGAGTGTTGCTTTGTGTTGTTATTAGTTACGCTAATATAAACGGACCCGTTTTTGGCAATGGATCAAATAAATAAAAAAAATGTTGTTTTGCTATGGTTTACTACTGCGGTATAAAAAGTCTAGATCTTATCTTGTCTTTGACTGCAGTGTCTGATTGTGGCATGGGATTGTTCATCCATTTTAGTTTGTATGTTGTTGATGTTTTTAGTACTTTATCTACTATTTTGTAACGAAGTCAAGTTACCAAGTGGCAGTCAGAAGTTGATGATTAATAAATTAATTATATTATTTATGTTAGTATGAGTACCTATTATTTTATGTAAGTTATTGAAGGAATCACCATTGCCAGGATCGCCCAGAGGACACGGTGGAGCACACGGTGGAGGTCTGCCCCGCTTGGGCGGAGCACCGCCGTGTCCTCGTAGAGGCGATCGGCAGCGGCGGCGGCCTCTCGCGCCCGGACCTGGTGCAAGCCATGGTCCGGAGCGAGAGGGAGTGGGAGGCAGTCGCCTCCTTCTGCGAAGCAGTCATGCTAGCGAAGGAGGTGGCGGGACGGATGAGGGAGAGAGCCTCCCGTCCCAGCCGCCGCGGGAGACGCCCCGGGCGTCGGGAGTCGAGCGACGACTACCGGCCACCGTAGGCGCGGGCCTGCGGGCGGAGAGCAATGGGTAGCTCACCGCCCGATCAGGACCAGGCCCGTGCCGGACGGCGCGTAAGTGTTCCACGCGCGCCTCAAAGAGATGTCAGCATAACGAGGGGCCCCTCAGGGCCGAAGCCTGCCGGGGCAGCGGGATTGTCCGAAAGGGTTACCGCTACCCCGGAACATAAAGGGCGAAGGAAGGAACATGGGTGGGTTTTAGTCAGTAAGAGTCTGACACTCCCTTCCGCTCCACCCAGAGCGGGAGGGGTCATTTGACGATTTCCCATCCCAAAAAAAAAAAAAAAAGTTATTGAAGGAATAAGTTAAAGATATTTTTTGTTCTAGTCTAGTTATAGTAATAGTTTAGATAAATGAATAATATTAATAGGAATATTTCGTTTTTGTTAAAAGGTTTTAGAAGAATCTGCTTCCAGATTATACAAGCATTGCTTCCAAACGTATGCCCTATTTGTTAAGAGTGTCCTAACCGTTGTGTTTGTGTGACAAAACATTAGTCACGAAAACGACAATTATATAAACATGGTTATTTTCCTCAGTTATATTAGAACCTGCCAATAATAATTATAATACTTTTTCATATCCTTGTTTCCTGTTTACCTACTTAATAAATGTTATCGGATTTATCAAATAACGCTGTATTATTTTACCTCAATATTACACACGATTGACGACTATTTCTTGGGTTTATACCTGCAACAAAAATAACATACGTTAGTTTATTTCGCATTTTTTTTAAACAGATATTGAACGTCAGGTTAGTATTAGTAATAGTAATACAATAGGTATTTGTTATCAGTTCATATTATTTAGATAAGAAAATAGGTAGGTACACACGGCCACAAATCAAGCTATACATTTCCAGTTTTAGCTGACCTCGCATTGTATAGGTTTTTCTTACAATCAGAAGTCAGCTTATACTGGTTATGTATAGCTTGATGTGTAGCCGTGCGTACCTACACAGTTCAATTGTGAACCAGAAAAAACAAACAAAACCACAAAAAAAAGTCCTAGGAAATCCTCGAACAAAGCGAAGTTGGCACTATAAGTGAGAAAAAGTTATGGAAACGCGGCCAGTTTTTCTGGCTTCCGCCATATCTTTTGGCGAAATGCAAAACTTCGCGTTTGGAACACAGTTCGTAGGAAGTTGGCGCCCTAAATTGTAAAGTTGTGCGATTATTCTAAAGTTTCGCAATAATTCTTGGAGTTGTGCGCTTTGGGTTATACATTAGTGGGATATTCTTATTTCCCTAACACTATATCCGCGGTTAACGCGGCTGCTGTAGCATCTTTTGCACCGCTTCTAGTGGGGAAGAGACTTGAAGCACTGGTCTTGGGCTGTCAACAATTCAAGACAAAGCATAGCTCAAGTCACAGCAAGTCAAGTCATAGCTGAAGTTGGTAATTTTTTAAATACATATCAACATTTGTAACATCTCCATTCAATTGCTGGTCAAATTCATTCATTTTCCAGCTTACTCTTTTAAGCAATTATCCAGAACGATCCATAAAAGTTAAAGTAGTATGTAAAAAACTAAAATCACAGAATTAAGTACACAATGGCGCCGATTCCCTCGTTCACAAACTAAACTAAATTTAAGTTCAGTGCATCTTTTTCTTTCTATTTCATTAAGAAAAGTACAGAAGATAAATATATTAGTTTAGTCCTGTCAAATTAAGATACTCCATAGACAATTCAGTCGTGATTAAAAACATGGCTACTAAAAATACATCAATTTACGTCAGGCGCTGACTAATTTGACAGGACTAAACTAATATTTATCTTCTGTCCTGAGGGCAATTCTCGTAATTTTAAGACCGTTCACAGTCTGATCTCAGTCTCAATCTGTCAAAAAATACTTCTAATTTCCCTACATTTTGACAAGTTTTTGACATTTGTTTGTCGCTGAGATGAGACTGCGACTAGATTTTGAACGTTTTAAATTAGGAGAATTGGCCTTCTGTTCTTTGAACAGAACTTAAATTTAGTTTAGTTTGTGAACAAGGGAATCGGCGCCAATTTCATTAAGTTTAGTAAGTACCTGATTACGTTTGTCCCTGTTGTTTGGTTCACTATTCTGCGTACTGTAATAATAGGTGCCTGATTCATTACAACTTTGGCACATATCTGGAAACACACCTTTAATTACACGACTAATTCAATTAATACTGCGCACAACTGTTAAAACCATAAGTGTAATATTTCGAACCAGTTAAGAGGAAAAAACAAGAATATTAATTAGCATTGCAACTCTTAAATCTTATGTGACACCCATAAATTCGTATTAAACTAAATCGCAGTGTTAAATGAATGGAATAGGTAATATTTTACGTGTCTCGGAGTTATTCAATAAAATAAGACCACCCACTGAGCACAGGTGTACGCACGGCTACACATTAAGCTATACAAAACCAGTATAAGCTGCCTTCTGATTGTACGAAAAACCTATACAATACGAGGTCAGCTAAAACTGGAAATGCATAGCTTGATGTGTAGCCGTGTGTACCTAGTTAAAGAACGAACTTATGCTAGCCACGTATGCTTTATCAGACAAGGCTACTGTTATTATGAATTCATAAAATTAGGACAAGGAGAGTTTGAAAACCGGGTCATTGTGTCCGGTCTTTAATATTGATCCTAAAATATACATATATATCCCCGAGGTACGCGGCTTAAAAGCTGCTGAAGGTAGAGGTCGACAGTTTTTTGTTGGTGCAAATAACCTTACAGAAAATTGTGGTCTTCCAAATCAAAGACAAAGAGGCACGATATATATGTATTATTCCTTCATTTTAAAGGGCATCATCAAGCCACACTTTGTCAAAGCCCTGTATAATTACTACAAGTGTCTAAAATCCACATTAAAAAAAATCAACTAAGCAATGTTGATTTCTTTTTTAATGTGGATTTTCTTTGCTTTTATAAACATATAACTAGCAGCCTAGTTATTTTGTGTGTTATGTGGTAATAATGGCAATATTAGTAAGTAAACTCTTTGTAGAAGTGTTTTAAAGATTTATAATATTCGGATTGTATGTAAACAGTACCTATAGTAAAAACCTTGAACGAATCCGGTAAACCCATTGAAAACAAGATTCTACAGTAAAGTTGAAAAGTAACCACCGTCATCATAGTCGTTATGAACATATTACAATTTAAACTGACCTAGACAAGATCACAAGACACGTACGATACGTAGTTATGTAATATTTATAAAAATAGCAATTGGACATGACCCAGTCCTTACATAGGTAGGTATTTTCTTTGATGTTTCCTACGTTGCCGGCTTGTATCGTACCTTTATGTATCTACGTAATAGAGCACATATCCACTGTGGCGGCATTGACAGTGGAATAACTGCACATAACATTAGTACCAATATGGCCGTAGGTAATAAGACTGACACACGCGGAATTACAATCACGGAGATAAAAATAAACCTTTGCCAGCTAATTGATTCATTTGATCATATCATGTAATAATAATGACTGAAATTACCCACGTCATTCAGATTACTACTCGCTAGACAATACGGTAAACAAATAAATTACAATAAATTAAAACAAAAACTGAGGACGACCGGCGGATCGGCGTGCGAGCGTGCGACGTTGCCAGATCGTGCACGAAACGCAGCTGAGGTGCGGCGTGGCGGCGGGCCGCTGCGACCCCGCTGCGTCATTCCGCGTCGATCGTCCGTACCGGCTGCCGTGTTTGTTTGTCGCAGTAAAATCGCGGCTTTTTCCAAAGTGCCAACCATGAGCTCATACTGTCTTGACGTTGAATCGTTTATAAGTGAAGTGAAGAAGTATCCAGAAATTTGGGACATAAACAGTGAAGACCACCGATTCAAGAGTAAGAAGCAGAACGCGTGGGCGGAAATAGCTCGGGTATTTATATCTGATTTTGAAGAAATTCCCGATAAGGAAAAAATCGATGTTTGTAAGTATGACGACACTTTCCACGAATACAATACGCATACAAATCAGATAGAATATACATATTTATCAGCTCTTCAAGAAGTGTAACAAATAACTATCGATAAGATAGTGATACATTATGTAGGTGTCTTACTAACGGCCCGATTTTGAAAAGAGTTTTCTAGAAGTTTAAAATTAGCAAAAACCAAAATGTGTCAACACGTCATTGAATATTGACGAACGAAAAAAGTTCCTAAGTATAAACACGTTTTAAGAATCATCGACAGTCGGTATAGCTCAGTGGCGTCAATATTCAGAAAGGTCTAGTGGTGAATAGGCAATCTCGATACTTTATTTACATAAAAACAACGTGCGTGATCCAACGTATACCTGTGAAATGCGTCACCTTGAAAGTAGAGGTCGCGACTCGCGATTGGGCAACTAGTCGGCCGACCGATCGCGTTCGTTGTCGCTCCGAAGCGATTGCCTTTCGCCGTGCAAAGTAACTTCAACGCATCCATTCACTTCAGGTTATTTCTCGGTGCTCACAATAAGGAAAATACTTACATGCGTACTTAGAATATGTGCTTCTACAGCGTTTGTAACTTCGATGAGTGCACGACAATAATAGTAGTCCGTTACAATTTTAATAAAATCTTCATGAGTAAGACTCTTGACTTGTGCAAATCAATTAACTTCATAAAAAGCAATTCTCGTTGCAGTACCTATTTTTTACAAAGGTTTAATCAACTTTTCAATTTCTATTTAGTAAGTCCACGTAGGCCGACGTCTTGTACGCACGACATTTCAAGCTATACATTTACAGTTTAAGCTAAGCTGATTTCTGGAAAATATAGGTATAGCTTGGTGTGTCGTCGTGTGTACCATCAACCTGGTAGGATTAACAGATGCAAATCTCACATGCACAACAACGCTGATTCTGGCAGTTTGGGGATTTTCCGTACAAGACATACAAGCACATAGCCACATAGGTAATTTTAACTTTAATAAAGAGCACTAGCTCTTACTTCTTTATTAAAATGAAAATACTAACTTCATCCAGTAGTATTGAGGGGTATAGGTATTCGATTTGAAGGTAGAGTATGGTCTGGAGGTTACCATAAAAATCATCTGTGGGCTTCCACAAATACTCAGGACAAAAATAATAACCTTTACGTTAAGACCAAAGATGAGAAAGAGTAGAATGCATACACGATGACACAATCGAAGATTTCCAATCAATAAAAATAAGATTAACAAAATGGTGATAGGAAATCTTTCCTGAATTGATTTGAAGAGTTAGAAATTAGAAATTGGTGCTAGGAAAACGTATTATCCTGCAGAAGTAAGCTGTTCAGTTTAGTCAATTGTGATACCAAGACTAAAACTGCGGGGCAATTGCGTAACGCGCTAACAGTAGCAATGGCTTTCACAGCTCAACAACATTCATTGCGTTATTTAGTATGTTACGCAATTAGGGTGTCGTTCCGATTATTCTCAGCTAGCGTTGACTCTTTTCAGTAGACAAATCTATTAGGTCAAATGAGTATAGCAAAAGCAATCGTCGTTTGGGTTTATTGAACTTTTCTGCATTTTGTTACAGCTTACAGGCTTTTTCGATGTGAGCGTCAGCGCAGTATTAAGTTTTAAATTGCAGTAGTGGTGTATTGGTTGTTTGCTAGTCTTTCTTGATTAGTAACCTAGACTTCGTGTGTTTACTAGTTATTCGTATCCGAGTCTTCTCGACGTTACGATGTTATTCCTTTTTTCATGCCTTGACTAGAATGCTTCATTCAACTGCTGTGTTTATATTTTATTTATAAAGATACTATAATAATCAATAGAATAATCATATCGTTTATAATAATTAAAAGAATCATATAGAATAAGTAAAACCTAGCGAATATTATACCTATATAGTGTGACGAGAGATTTTAACAAATAAAAAAGCCCTAAGTATATACCTACTAACATATTTTATCGTAAGATAAAAGAGAAAGAGATCTACTACCATGGACTATTAAAATGACTATAAAATATGAATATTCCACATTCCAGATCGTAAACTGCACGGAAAATGGAGAAATATAAGGGACTCATTCGTGCGTCATCGTAAAAGGAAATATGGCAAAAAGGGTTATGTGTACGCGAAACATTTGTCCTTTCTTACTGACTTGTACAATAATAAGAACAGCCAGTCGGGAAGCGACGTGGAATGCGATAACGATGACCAGAGCGAGGAAGAAGATCCTAAACTGAAAAAAATAGGTGTTAGAACGAGAAAATTCGATTTGTTAAATGACTCGAGCATCTGGGGCAGTGACCCGGAAGATTCTCCATCCACTATAGAGAATTTAAAAAGAAAAAGGTCCACGAAGCAGGAAACTGACATAGAATATGTAGATACGCCATTCCCGGACGCTACAGTTAGTTTTAATACTCCCGCTGAGGATGAAGACCGGTCTTTCTTCGAATCATTATTACCTGCAGTTAGGGAGTTTAATATGGACCAAAAACTAGAATTTAGGAGTGAAGTGTTGTGTTTAATTAAGGGTTTAAGGTCGTCTAACGGTAAACGGAACTATATAAAGCTGGACCCATCGACAGGTGATTTCTCCTAACTGATGTTCTGCTGCTTAATCATTCCATTTTTATAATAAATAAACGTTCATTTTTGCAAACAATGTTGTATTAATTGAAAGAAATAGTGGTACTTTATAAAGGTCTGGTCTTTACTTCTTAGTAGCTCTAAAAATAGAGAGAAGTGGAAAGAGAGGACAAAGGTATACTAGTGGCCAATACACCCTTACAATAATAATATATACGTTGTCATTGACATCATCCTCATCTCCTAACCCTGAATCCTTACCTTATCCTAATTTATTTGATGCAGCATGTGTTTTTCTTCTTTTCTTTATCGCTGCCATCATTTTATCATCATCATTATTAACTTCATCCGTCTGTTTTAATTACTCTGAGATGAATATTTAGGTGTCTTAACAATGGTACACAATTAAGTTCAAATAATGATGTAATATACGAATCTATTATGATCTATATCTGTACTAAGAGGTAAAATTTGTTTGATTGTATGTAGGGGGTAATCTCTGGAAATAACAATCGGATTTTAAAAAAAAACATTTTGAATTTATAAAATTCAAAATGTTTTTTTTTTTAATTCTTGAGGAAGGCTATTTAACATAACACTATGCACCTTAGGAGCCGAGTAAAAAGAAAAAAGACAGAAAGTACGCTAAACGAAAACGAAGTGGTAGTGCGGGCAGGTGATGCGTTGCGACGGGGTGGGGCGGGGAAACAAGAAATTTCACTCGGACGAAGTCGCGGGCAGAACCTAGTACCTAATATATCTGGTCGGATATTTTAAATATGAAAGCAAAAATTGCCTTAGGAGCACAACTCAGTTAAGTTGAAATGCTAAAATAATAAAAGCGTGTTAATAGAGACACACACACCATCTGTTTATGTAAGTATAGTCCAATACGATAGTATAAAGATGAATGAAACGAGTTTATAAACATCAGAATTTATAAATAGAGCTCTGACGATACCTAAATATTTGGAGCAAGTGAAATAACGTTGTCCGTTAGTCGTTCTATCGCTGAAAAGCTAAACAGATTCCTAATGTAATAAACAAAATAATACAAAAACGCCTGAGACTAGGAGGAATGTACTTTAAATAAACTTAAACTCAGACGAGCAAAAAACGCCATGATGGAGGCTAGCTTACAAAGTATAGCTAATTTGATCATGGTAAACATCCAAGGGATGCCAGGCCCAGTTCTAACGTAGGATTACAGCGAGGAGCGCCGGCAACAGGCAACAAGTAATGATACACCAGTCAGTCTTGTTACAATAATCTGTCTAAATAGTAACCGCGAGCTGGCAACGTCGCGGGGAAAGTAGCGGGGCGGCAACGTGGCGCGATCGATAGAACGCGGGGGAGCGGCGCAGCGCGGGGCGGCTGACCCTTCCGACAACCACATACATTATACCTACTGCGTATATCTATATCATTGAGCGTACTGAAGCACGTGTTTGGTTGACATCGAACGTGCAGGCAACGGGTTATCATGGAGGCGATATACGACAACTCCAAATGAAACTGTCTGTTTTTCTTCACAAATAAATACACACGAATTTGTCGTCCATTATCGTAAGGTTTGTCCGAAGTAGAATCTGGATAGGCTAGGGTGTAACATTTTCAAAATATGTATATTTAGTTAAAATATACAACCTACTCTTATCTACTGCTAAGTCGTATACTTAGTCAGATAAGATAACTCTTCAAAAACGACTTTCTCATTACGCATTTTGTTGATCGAGGAGTTTTAGGAATGATGAAATCATCAACGTCAACACGGTATTGCCAACTTTTTTCAGACCCGTTTTTTGGTATTGCGTTGTTATTGACAGTGTAGCAGCTGTAACTGATACAGAAGCCAAATAGACTATCTCGTACATAAGATCTAAAGACAAATATATAGGAATGTAGAACTAAAGAGCTTTAGCAAAGTCACGGCTGATATTGCATGAACAGTAGAAGAAACTCCAAACGATGGTGAAATTTGATTTAAATTAAATTCAATACTAAAGTGTTTTATTTTTGCTGGTGTTTACTTATCTCATATAGAGCTTACCTTAATATGATGTATGGTGCCAAAGGAGTCATAATTTTGGAAATATACAAGCATATACTAAATTGTTATAATTACGCTTCCGTTATTCTCTACAATCATAACAACAGCTTTAATTTTCTATCATACACCCATAGTCTGTAACTTTATTTCTCGCTTCACCACTGCTGCATGCCAAAATGTCCAATTTCATTAAGGAAGACCCTTCATTTCTGTAATTAAAATCGTTTGATGTGAAGACGTGTCCTTCCACGAATCAGGGACATTAGTACCTTATTAACGTTTAATGAATGAGAGTTTAAAATATACCTCTAAAACATAAACGATGAAGTAGTTTACAAGATAATAACAAAAGTACTCAGGGGTTTATACTTGTTTACAAACCAGAAACATGTTCTATAGGACAGAGAGCTAGTTTCAACTCTAACTAATTACTAATCAGGTTAAGAGCTGCTAATGAATTGCTCTACTAATTCGTTTTAGCAGAGCAAACAGTACATTCAAAGCTAGGCACCCGATATGCGCAACACTGGAAAATTGATATAGTAAACACACGCGAGAGTGTCTACGGCTGCTTTGTTTATGAAAAAAGGTCGTGTGACATAAACACACATTACTCTAGCCCAAATGACGCGAAGGTCTTTACGAGACAGGCGGTACATTACGGCCTCGCCTCTATAGCAAAGGCAAGGAACCCTATATAGTCCATGAGTCACATAAAACTTGATGTCAGAATCGCGTGAGAGTGCTCAATCAATAAGGTTGCTTATAATAAAGCCTTTTCCCCGTGAAACATTGCACCGCACAGCTGATTACACCGTACGTGCTTTAACGGGTTCAGCAATTATAAGATTGCGCAGGTGTTTTAAAAACTTAATAAATAGTACTTGGATGTTTTTTGCTAGGCAAATTGCATATGGCAAATGAAATAACAGCTGGTACATATTTCTATATCTTAGATGTAAATAAACAAGCACACAATAGGTTCGTTCAGAAATTCTAGCTAAAATCGAGCTGCACAAACCCGTTCACGGATAT
This sequence comes from Apamea monoglypha, assembly GCA_911387795.2. NCBI lineage: Eukaryota > Metazoa > Arthropoda > Insecta > Lepidoptera > Noctuidae > Apamea > Apamea monoglypha. Next base: position 9,212,707 of record OU426934.1, on the reverse strand, counting down.
ATACGCAGCCGCAAGCGAGATACGAGTAGAGGTACAACAAACTGGGTGTGCCTGGACTAGATCTCGGGCGAGGCAGAAAATCTATAATGTTTATAGCGCGCTGGGCTGGGCGTCCGTCACCCTGCGAGGACACGACAATACCTGCCACTTAGCTCTTTGTTTGCCACACAACAGGCAGGCTGAGAGCAGGGTGTTCAGCGCAGCTGCGTAATATAATAAGTAGGATGTGTTTTTTGTTCGGAGATCGCCCTAGACTTTTTTATGCTCACCGGGCGTGGAACATCCGGTTTGAGAGCCCAGTAATAAAACGTTGAAAACAGGTGAAGATTTTACAGTTACCAGCATTCTTAATGGCGGATTAGGGATCACGCTACAACACAATGTTATTTTGCAGGTAAACGCAATAATGCATCAATTAATTCCTACTGTACCTACATTTAGAGCAAATAAAATTCTGATTCTGATCGTTACATTAAAATGAACTCCATAGCACTATTGCCATTATTGGAAACAATATGCATGACGTACCACATGTTTTACAATATTCCCACAAAATATAAATATTGTCATAACAGCAGACAAACATTTGCAAACAAGGCCTATTTTGCATATATTTGGTATACCTAATATTTTGATTGTCGTGTCAAGTCTATTCTGTTTAAGTATTCAAAGCAGCTGATTCGTTCTACGTCTGAAGCTAAATTTTAAAACATATGTGAACTGAATAATTTTGGAAGCAAATATTACTTGATCATTTTCTTTGGCTGTATTTGGTACCTATTCTAATGATATAAGATTGAATGATTCCCGAAGAAGTGTTGTAAAAATATATAAAATGATCAGTTTTTGTACGGAAATAACAAGCACCGCGTGATTGGCATCACTAACTAGCAACTAGTGTTCGGAAAGCTCGAAATTAGCCAGGCTCTCCAGTCCGCCACATATTCGACCAACTTCGTCTGCTTCAAATAGAATGGGATCGTTATTTGTTTCATGGTTTTCATCGCTAACTTCTTTTGGCACCGCTAGAGTTTTATTGATCATGCAAATTTGGAGTCTGGACATAGCGGTTCATACCTACTGATGTGTTTTGATTACCAGTGTTTTTGTCTGACCACAATACTTTAGCACACAATATTGTAGTTTTTATCATCAACACAATGAAAACCAACGATTAAGTAAAAAAAAAAACATTTCGAATTTGGTTCGACTCTTTCATATTTTGATCTTAGATTATTTTCTTGCTGTCCTAGGTCATAATGTCAATCCCGATTAGATACCAGACGAGAAAGTTCTGCTTCTAAGTTCTCTGATATAATTAACATTATAAGAACAACACTAGCCACTATGTCGACATCCTTTGATTGATAGACCAGCGCCAGTGATGTAACCGTGATGTATTATTAATTATCAATCAAGCGTTGAGATCATTTGTGACTTGTAATACCAAAAACCAAACCACCTAAACCCTCGTAAACCTTCTAGCACGAAGTCCGGAACTGTTTACGTTTCATTAGAATTCTGTACTGAAAAAGGTGCTACTAACAATACCCCAGCTTTTAAATAAAATATTCTAAGTTATAGAAAAAAAGTATTGGATGTTTTAGACCTAAAATAACAAGAACAAACCAGTTTATATCTGTTAAAAATGTATCTACGCAGACTGCTACCGAATAGAGATTAATGGACGAAGACTAAGCGAGGGAGGTATGCAAGGTCACACCAAATTGCCGTGTTTGTCTCTTTTAACAAAGACAGACTGTCGAATTCCGAAAAAAAATATGATGTAAGTGTGACAAGTTTTAAGAGATGTTAAAAATTGAGATTTTGAAGCAAGAAATCGTCAGACCTATATCATTTTTTTTTTTTTGCGAGATTTGCCTTCAATGTATCCAGTTCCAGTCTTACAAATCCATTGTGGTGTATTTTTACACACAAATGTTCCCTTTCTTCAACGCAGGTAATATTGTATTGAATGAGGTGTCTTTTGCTGCCAACTGGCGCTATTATTATTTTTGTGTTCGATTTGTAAAACTTGTTTTACCTCGACGATATGATTCGCGGATGGAATCCCAATTAATTTGGCGTCTTGCTCGTACGACGATAGCGAATAATTTCTGATAAATTCTAGAGCAGAGTATTTCCTGCACTCTTGATTGGATTATTTTGGTCGAATGTTGCACTGGCGGGAAATAACTTGAAATCAATATACATGACTAATAATAATTAAAACAATTTTAAAAGAGATCTTTTATTCATTATGAATCAATGATCAGGCTGTTGACGGATACAAAGATGCTTACATCGCGGATAATTGATTCTCCAGTTGTCTTAAGATAATTCTACTTCCCAAGTCCCAACCGATGGAGCGAGCTTACAGACAGAGGGCCCAAAACAGACTAAGAATCACTAAACCAAAGATGAAGGCAGACTACACAAGATAATATTTTCGCAAATAATACTCCTACATAGCCTTGATTGAAAACACACAAGTCTCAAATCGTTCACAATAATTTTCGTTGACAAAAGTGAAAGTTACATTAGAATGTTTTTCATCGTTGTTGACTACTTAAAAGATATCTAGCGCAAATGGAAACGTTTATTTTACCTTTCAGCGGAAGAAACGAATGCTGCTGGTCGAAACAATAAAGTTTTAGCTTTTCTAGGAAGGCTAGACATAGTCTTGTATTTATACTTTTGTTTCCGACAGATCTAGGTCTCCGTGGATTGAGTCATAGCTAGGATTAACTGTATGGATTATCCGTCCAAGTTCTACATGTACAAGTTCTCCATCATCCTCTGTTCTGAAGACACTCTGGCATAAAACACTCGAGTCCGGGCAATGCACGAGTGACGCAAGCCGTGCAGCGGCCGCGCGTAACATAATAAATAATAATAGGCGCGCGGAGCGGCAACGCGCAGCGCTGGCGGAGCGGCAACGTCGCCGATCGATGCCGCGCCACGTTTATCGGCTGGCTCCAACTTTGTTTTGTCGGCCAGCCCGGCTTCAGGCTTGCCCGACTGCGATGTGCGAATACTATCACACGCTCCAGCTTCCATTTCATGTTTATAAGAAATATCTTTGTGGTTGAAAGAAAATAGAGTAAGTCAAAAAACAACAGTTACGAGTACGAGAAAGTATGTTATATTTGCTCAAATGTTCAAGTCGATTGTAAAGGAGCACTTTTATTTCAGTCCACTTTTATTATTTCATACTGGCACTACACTACATTTCTTCAACCGTTCTATTTTTAATTTCTAAATGCATCTCTAGACATAATTGGAATCTTGATAGCTTATACATCCTCCTAGATGTTTTATTTAGTTCTCTCCAATGGCGTTGCATTTGTTTCCACGATTAGATATTAGCTGAAGTAGTTTAAAGGCCTTGTTGATCTTGTCCTTTCTATTTTTGTAGCTAGAAGGTAAGACCCACCCAAGTTACACACAACTCAACGAACATTCAAAATCAATACGGTCTTCGTGGAGGATTCAAGACTCTCACACATAAATACATAAACTTACGCCTTCTTCCCAAGGGGGTAGGCATGCTTATGTATGTATGTATGATCATCTTAGGTGTAAACTTGCCATATCATGGAGTACATTGATGAAGGGACTATTCGTGGGATGGCTCAGATAGTTAATGTGTGCATGACTAGTTCCTATAAACGTAGGCTCGCCTTGGATATTGCGAGGAATTCATCAGTCATTCTTGCGTTTTCCTGGCAGGCACACGCAAGAATGAGGACGATGCCAAGTATTATGGTAACGTCGTTATATATAGAGGTAGGCATATATTTGTTTATCTAGTTTACGTAAACTGTCGTGTATCTTGCTATATTTATGGAGAGGACAACCCAAGAAAATATGGTTGGATTGTGAGGAATGATTATGAAAGAATATGGAGTGATTAATAGCGTGACGGTTGACAGGGGAGCACCTATGGAAGAAGACAACGTATTGCGCCGACCCCAAGTAACATGGGACATGGGCTGGAAGATGATGATATTAGTGTAACTATGCTGTATATTCATTTGATTTATTACCGAACCTTATACTATAGTTACAATTGGGGTGCTCTTTTCCCCCATGATTACCCAACATAGAAGAAGCATCATTGTTGTGCATGTGAGACTTGAGTTTGTAGAAGAGGAAACCCACAAATACAATATTTTTAGATCAGATTGACGCGCAGTCAAGTTTCAATCATTCCAGTCTTAATAGTTTCGATTTTAACAAAAGAGGAAGGTTGGTTAGTAGTATAAAGGTACGAGTAGGTACAAATATTTTGTCCATTACTACTTAACAAGCTCAAAGTCACGATTAGCGGCAGCTGCCTACAACCACGTGACCATATTGTTATTGTTAACACTAAATCGACAACAGCCTTGACAAGTTCTGCGCACTTTCTAAACTTATTAGTCACCATGGCTAAGGTCGTTTGGAGCAGAGGAATTTAATAGCTGACTAAGAATTAATGTTACGGTAATCCCTTTTACATTCGTAGTCGTAGGTAGCATCTAGAATGTCCATTATATAGAAATTAAATAACGAAGGAGTTTTTTTACCTGGATGACACAATAGTATATGCTTAAATCATAGATGAATAAGGTGCAGTAGTGTAAAAAGCTTGTAAAAACGATCCCCAAACAGAAAAAAAAGGCACCAAAAGCTTTGTTAGAAGGTAACTTACCCACTCTGGGGATGCTCAAGGCCCCCAAAATTAAACAAACGGGAGGAGAATCCTAACAGTTTCAATTCAACTGTTGGCATTCTATTCTAAAATGTTGTATAGTAAAGATTCAGCAAGCAACATGGTAACCACAGACTACCTGCATTAATGACTCTCCTTCTCTCCCTTCATCCATCCAAAAGTTACCTTAAAAAGATCGCTTTTAGTGATAACACCGCCCATTGTGTCATCCCTTGTAAAATTTCTTCATTTATATCTGTAATTTTTATGGTGTACATAATGAAGAGTATTTTATCCATCTATGTATCTCTATAACCAGCTAGTTACTTTTGGACACAATGCATCGAAAACTTAAAAAATAACCAGTCGAGGTTGTCCGGTCATCATGCAGAGTTGGCTTGCCATAAAATTTCTGATCACAATTTAATGATCTTGCATTTTATGCGCTGAAAGTACCGAATCTTTGACCAAACCTACAAGAGATACTGCAACCGTGTATAAAAAACCTCATTAAAACGCATTCACGTCCGATGTTTTTCTCTTTACCGTCCAATTAACAAACGCCCGAAATTAAAACCAGTTTCGGCCCATTTAATTGGCAGACAACCGTTATTGAATACCTACTTAATATACACATATACATACTTACACCAGTTTGCACGTTATCCAATTCGCAATGCCATCCAAGTTCGAATTTCGAATATTTACTTGTGTTGTGTGGTGTGCGGAGCGGCAACGTCGCGTCGGGCGCACGGAGTGGCAACGCCACACAACGCTATTTCGCTACCCGTCTCGAAGTGATCGGGCGAGATCAGCTGTACCTTGCGTCTGTGTGAGTGTTTACTATAATACAGCGCGCGTACGATTTATGTATGTTTGTGTGCGTTAGGACTGGATTCTGTTTTGTGGGATTCTGCTCAGTGCTCGGGGCTCGGAGCAGGGTAGGTACCTACTGAGTGGGAGATTAATGTTTTCGTTGCTAAATGCTTAGTTCGCTTAAAACTGCAAAGAAGGCATAATCTATTATTTGTATTTAATTGATATTGGTGACCTTACACTCTGACCTGAAATACAGAAATAATGTAGAGATATAACGAGCCAAAGTCCACAAAATAATTCTGAACTTCTATCATTTAGTATCTAAATGGACCTAATTCTATTCTCTAAAAGTCTAAAATGAGTTTGTGTGGACGTTTCGTTAAAATGCTTTTAGCTTTTCCGAGCAAGGTTTCAATCCGAGTATCCGGAATATTCGGATGGCCATTTAGAACCCCTTCGCGCTATACGCGTATATTCAATCGCGAATTATTTGCCGAACGGAATTTAGGTAGATATTTGACGATGGAAATATGGAAATTGCCAAAATGTTCCTCATATATAAAATGAACCGTAGAAACTGTCAAAGCGGTTTTGAGTATGTAGAAAATGTTTGAACATGAACCAACGCATGGTAATATAGATGACCAATACAGATGATGCACAACTACAGGTAAAACTGGCATTGTTCACAGAACGTCGGTCAGATTCTTCTAGAACATTTTTCTAAAGTAAATAGACAACTAAGGCTTGATTTACATCATCAATAATAATTTAGTATACAAGGTGGAGACGTCAATACGACTATAAATAAATCTGCTAATGACATTTCCACTCGGCATACGAAAATTTTATCACAGATATCCAATGGTTTAGTCACTATAGCTAAACATTGTTTTTAAAACCCAGATATACTAATTTGACAGGTGTGATGTCAAATTTCTATACAAAAAAAAGACTTGAATGCCAGATTATTCTGGGATTAAAAAACGAACTTTACTCAAAGATTGGCACACATCACTACTATTTAGTTTGTTACAAAAAACACTTTTTTTAACTTCAATGTTAGGATTTATTTAATAGTTCCTATATCCCATGCATTAGTATTGCCAGTGTTTTCAATTTATTGTCGTATCCAGATTGTAGAAATAAAAATTAAATGCTGTTGTTGTTGTCGTTGGTATGCGCATCTCGAGAACGGCTGGAAAGAGTTGGCTAGTTTTTGTTTTAAAATGTTCATAATAGTCCAAATCAGGTTTATCTGGAAAGAAAAAATTGAAATGTTTCCCGGGAAAGGTTCAAATTCGACAAAACAGAACGTCCATTTTCTATAGGAATTTTGGAATATTGTTTGGACAGGACAACATCTGTCGTGTCAGCTAGCTTTAGAAAAAATCAATGAATATGTGTATTTCTATTGCCGCTAAGTACAACAAATAATAAAAATAAAATAATGTAAAAATTAAGGGTGCATAAGTACGATAGGATAGAAATGTGTTTAAAATAAAAATGTAGTGTTAAATATTGGACGGTGCTACGGACCCCTTCGTGTGCGAGTCCGACGTGCACTTGGTCGGTTTGCATTTGTATTATGTGGAGTACTTAGGTTTAATAAAACTCAAGCCTACTTATTAAGAAAAGATTTATTCGAACTGAAACGACTGAAAGGTTTAAAAAATAAATTTAATTTAACTCTAGAGCTACATTAATTCCTCTTTAATAATATCTATAGCATGGGTTTGCTCCTCATCGTCCTGAAAACAATAACTTTCCGTGTCATATCTTTCCATTTTGATAAAACTCACTGCACTTTCTGTCTCCGCTATTTCCTTCTTTATGAGATCTTCGGTGGTATCCTGTAATGTGCAGCTGGACGAAGATTCTTGTTCACCGGTCTCGAGAGCTGTGTTCGTGTCATACCAAGATGGTCCCGCTTTAGGAATCAAGATATTATTATCATCAGTGGTTTCTTTTACATCAATAGTGGTGTCCAAAGACAACTGCTCCATCTTCGCGTGGTATATGACGTCAGATATAAGTTTCTCTGCGATGCATCTCTGCATTTTTGACAATTGGTGCAGCTGAGCGCCTACTGATCTTCCGAAGGCTGCTGCTGATGCGTCTATCGATGTATCTGGTTCTACTTCCTGGTCGATTGATGTTGAAGCTGGTCTTTTTTGACCACGGGGAAGTTGCACGTATACGGTGTCCTGAACATAAAGTAGGAGATTAGCATTTGAAAACAAAAACATTCAATTTTTTGTTATATTTAGGGCTGATTTTTCAATCGCCAGATAACTTTTATTCGAGGAATAAAATTGACGTTTGACAGTTTTTGTATGAAATAACTGTCAACATTTCAAAATTATTCCTCGAATAAAGTTATCAGATGATTGAAAAATCAGTCCTAAGTTAATTTAACTTGATAAATATAGGTATCGCAACAAGCCTTTGAAAAGGTACGGTAGATAGAGAGTAGTTTTTTTTTTGTTTGTTTGCTAGGTCTTGGCTTATTGAACCATCTGCTAACAGGCAACATAAAACTGTCTCCACTCAATATCTACATTGTTAGACAAACCAGCGGGGTAACAATATCATCATCTGCGTAGAATTTCCCCAACTGTGTTGGGGTCGGCTTCCAGTAAAATTAGAGTGCTGGGATTTTTACGCTGACTTAATTATCAGTGAGTCATCTTAGATCCCGCAGACTATACAATGTGTAACTGAATTAATGCACATTATGAAAGTAGTTTGTTCAGAACCGTTTACTGAATCGATTTCTGTAATTTTTAATATAGGTAATATTTTATCCCAAAAATAATTAAAACTACGTAAATTACTGTCACACTTCCGCTGTACAGTAAAAACAAACCAAAATGGATGAAGTACCTACTGCGCTAGACCCTTATACGAGTGCGACTGTTTGCATGCGTAGATTTGTAATGTGACCACAATTTTCTCCCACAATCAGTGTAACTAATTTATGAGAAAAACAATGTTTATTACATAATAATAAAAATTCAGTGTATGTATTATGATTATAACATAACATTCTAATTGGGGTGTCTGGTGGTGTGCGTTAATTCCGGGACAAGTTGTATATTTGATTCTTTGGTACAGACGCGCGATTTCGACTCGTTCCTAACTGATTGGACGGAGAAGGCACAGGACAAAGAAAAGTGGAAAAATATGGGGGAGACCTATGCCCAGCAGTGGGACAACATACGTTGAGAAAAAAAACTTTGAAATTTAATACTTCAGCGATAAAGTTGAAAACACAGATTTATAAACTAAAGGGAGATATGCCAAGGGGGCGTGGCGTGTGCGAACAATGTATGCACAAAACAGAAACAAACGCGGGCGCCGTTGATTTGTCAATAAGAATTGTCAATGTAGTGTCTCAACGTTGCGATCTGCGTTACGCGATTGGCTCGCGTTGAGTGTGGTGACTGTTATAGTGTGAGTGAGCGCGTGTTCGTATTGTAGTGCATATGTAGTTGAAGGCGACAGCCGGACTCGAACAGTTGGGCAGCCACACCATGTCTCCCTTTAGTTTATAAATCTGTGGTTGAAAATCTATTAAAGAGACAGATTGTAGTAGCTTGATGTGCTGGCGTCTGTACTTTCGTACAATCAAATAAATAAGTCTGTCTGTGTCGTGTCTTTCAAGCGAGTTGTGTAATTAAATTAAATTTTGGATTAAGAGTTCAGTTAGACTATATTCTAAACTGTACTGATTTTCTGGTTTGTTCTGCACTAAGTTGCTTTCAACACGTTTTCACCACAAAATACTTCATTTACGCATATCATTGTGCTTCTTACTTCATTTTGGTCTGATTCCGAATCGTCAGAATCAGGATCCTTGTTGCCAGACAGGAAGTTCAGATGTTTATAGTACCATAGAGTTGGTTTGTAGTGAACAGCTGCTGCAGAACTCGACTCAACCTAAAAAGAAAATTAAAATCAGTATTCTATACTAGAAATGCTCACCACGGCTACGCGTCAAATCCTTCAGGGATAGAGTAGCGTATCTAGTTCTCATTACTCCTTATATTTAAAAGGGCTAATTTATCCAACGCCAGATAACTTTATCGGAGAAATAATTTTGAATTTTTGACAGTTCTTCCATACTAAAACTGCCAGACGTCAATTTATTCCACGAATAAAAATTATCGGTTGATTGAAAAATCAGCCCTTAATATTATTAATTAAAATCGCTTTTCGTGTCTGTCTGTGTGACCGCGTTGCTCTTCTAAACTACGCATCGTATTTTGATGCGGTTTTCAACATAATGTAATGTAAAGAATTTGTTCCGGAAGATTTATGTGTAAAAACATTAATAATAAAGTTACATATTATATAGAACCGCCGATGTTTTGCAAAGTCCTTAAAACCGGGCGAAGCAGGGGCGGGTCGCTAGTTATCTACAAATTAAAGTCATTTTTCGTGTCTGTGTGACCACATCGTTCTTCTAAACTTCAAAACGAATTTTGGTGCTCTTTCCACCCTCATTTAGAGAATTAATTCCGGAAGGTTTATACACATAAACGTAATAATAGTGTATTAATAATAAACTTAGATATAATAAAGAAATCTCGATGTTTTGTCAAGACAAAAACCGTGAAGCAGAGAACCGTGAAGCAGCAGGAAGCAGGGTTGCTAGTTCATATGTCTATAACCTGTAGTTTAGCGGTTTTTATCGCTGCTGACCCAACATTTTGATAGGTACTATCACCAAAACCTATAATCCGACCATTTTGAAAACAAAATTCCGTGCACATGATGACCACAGCTGCGTCCGTAAGTAAAACAAAAGAGGATCTCTTTAGGTCCACTAATAATATGCGCTGCAAGCAGGAATAGTCCTTACGGTGGTCAGATAGAGAGTTTGGCGATAGTATATTTTATAAAGGTATATTTTAATTAAAAGTGACTGCTGCTGACTATTCTAATATTTTTATTAATTGGACATTCATAGTGAACGATGGAGGTAAAAAAACCGCGAAAGATTTCGCATCGTGAAATTCCAAATACCTTCAAACATTGCACTGAAAAAAAGTCAAGATTTCATGAAGTATCAAAAGTAAACAAATGATGATTGACTAATTATTCATTTAATTTAATTATTGTTAGTATGCTAAAATGTTGTTCAAATCGCCACAAGACAGTTTTAAAAAGTTTTGAAGTTTTTAAAAGAGTATCGGTGGAGTTTCTTGCCCATTCTTCTCCATACGAAAACTGCTTTTTGAAAGGAACGACTAGAATCAGTTCTATTTTACAGTAATTTTTACAACTTACTTAAAGTTGTAATGTTTTTGTAATACCCTTCTAATCTTATTTATTTATTTTATATATACAATACAGATATCCTTTATTGTACACCAGAAAATATATAACAAAAACAAATACAATTATAATACAAAACATACAATGGGCGGCCTTATCGCTTTCTGCGCTCTTCCCAGGCAACCCTGGAATGGACAGTGACTGCGTGGACATCAGACGTTATCAGTGGTGCAAAATAATATCTTAGATACGGAGATGGCGGGATGAGCTGGACACCTTTCATAAAGATTGGTCCTTGGCAGCTCTGGACAAAGAGGTGGAGAGAGCCTTTGTCCAGCAGTGGGACAGAAACGGCTAAAAAAAAAAAATAAGACCCGGTCTCCAGTTATCAACATGCTCAACTCACTTTTTTCCTTTCTCTTCGATAAAGTGACCGTATACCCTGAATTTTTACTTTTAGTCCTTTTAATGTCATATGCTCATAATTATTCCATAGTTTTAATAAAACTAAGAGAGCGTCTTCCTTTGCAGGTTTATTATAATAGTAAATATTCTCAGGATTCCACAAGCACTGTGATGTTTTGAACTGTTTGATGAATTTATATAAAAGTTCTCGTTTTTTTAGTTTACTCAACATGTCGATTACGCACAAAGAGTACAGCGGGCGGCCGGCACTCGACGCGTTAGGCCGGCGGAAGCGCAGGCGTGCAACTGGCGAGTCGGGCTGCTCGGGCGACATCGCGGACCCTTCCTTATCTATTATAAATATTTCGCTGCTAAAGTTTTAACACCACGTAAGTCAAAAATATCAACTTTACAGTAGAGTGACAAAATGGCATAATTTTACATAGATCTGATAGATACTATATACTTAAAAATAAAATTACATATTTAATAGATCCAATTTGAAGTGTACACAAATTATAAAATAGTATTGTGATGGTATCTTATGTTGGTAAAATTATGCATATTTTTCACTCTCCTGTAAAGTTGTTATTTTTTACTTACGTGGTGTTAGAGATTAAGCGACGATTTGTGACCACGGTAATTATTTCTTTTGCGGGTGGGTGGATTGAAAAGTTTTAAGTTTTAGTTAATGTTATTTGCGTACGAAGTGAAATGATAATACGTAAGTAAATGATTTTGTTGTAAAGGAAAACAATAGCTGCTTAATTTGTGTCAAAGTCCTTATAAGTTTTAAAAATGTTCTCAAGTGAAATCTTTGTAATTTCTTATTAAGAAATAAATTTCCTTTCTTATTATACAAAACCTGAATAAATTAAATAACTGAACAGTTACCTACTAACAACAAGACAAGCAACTATTATAGCTGCGGCCCGAGGTTTCACCCGCATATCGAGATTCGCACTGAAGCCATACGCTCTTTACACTCGAAATTAGAAGATTTTCGAAAGTATTCGGGTGGAACTTACGAGAGCATTCTGTTGTGATTTTTCAGCGCTTGAAACTTTGCTATGCAGCCGCTGTAAGCGTTCCTTGCAAGACTTGCGAGCACGTGCAGCAGCAACAACTTCTTTGGCTCGAGTGATCCGCTGCAAGCGTTCAGCACTAGTTTCTCTAGAACGTACTTCCCTTATGTGCTGTCTTCCTCGTGCCAGACGTTGTTCTCTCTCGGAAGAAGACTCTCTCATTCGGCGACGTCTAATCCTTTGCGCTTGGGTCGACAGATAAGAAAGTCTAGATTTTTTTTTACTGGACATAATGTGGGTCACTCAGTTGGCACAATTATGCGTAAGTATTTTGAAACAACATAAATATAAATTATTTTTGAGAAAAAACTGTTGGAGACAAACGTTGCGTGAGGCGCCGACTGCGCGAGTGAACCGCGGGGCGCTTCTTGCAGATGTAGAAGCCCCGCCTTCCCCACCGCGGGCAATGAATTTTATCTTGCGTATTTCCATCTTTCACCATATTGGGATTCCCACAGGAATCATGCATTTTTTTGCCATAAAAAGGTATGCTATATCACTTAGGAATAGTGTAGCTTTCTATCAGTGAATGAAGTTTTGTAATCGGAACTATATTTCCAGACATAATCAGTTACAAACATACAAACCATTTTATCTATTTATGATATTGTTACTAGCGACCCGCCCTTGCTTTGCACGGGTGCCATCTACTGATGTGGTGACGTTGTAAAAACATCAAGATTTCGGTATTATATCTATACCCTGTCCATTAGGTCAACCGTTTTTTGACAGCTGTCTTAGAACGTAGATATTCCAGATTACGTAAAAGTTAACTTTAAAATGAGTAATAAAATAAATACATGCGACTGCCTTATCTTATTGAATTATCTTATTTATGGCTTCTTACAGACATTATAATACCGTACGTGTATCAATCAATGTATTGTGTGTTGCTGCAATCACTAGTTTCATCTGTCAAAAAACGGTTTACCGAATGGAGAGGGTATAGATAATAAAACAAAAAAAATATGTGTCAAAATCACCAGTCATTTGTTTACGACGGGGCTTCAATAAATAACAAAATATAAAAGACGACGCTAATATTATGACGGTATTCACTATATCGCCCACAGGAATCAGCAGTCTGAATGTCATTCACACTATCATCAGTAACATTATTAGGGGGAAGCACCAAAAAAAGGGTAGCCCGCAAAATTAAAATTTTCAGGTCAGTAATTCAGTATCATATTGAATGTTGATTAAAATATGATTCGCGAGAGTAACAAATATGACATTACAGAATTATAATCATTAAAATCATCAATACAACCCTCTAAGTTCATATAATCCTATTGATTGATATTCCATGAAATAGTCATTTAATAGGGGCTTGTGGCTAAGAAATAACAGCCAAACGGGTCGATCGATCAGGTTAAGCTGAGCTTGCCGCGGTTGGTCCGTGGATGGGTGACCATCTTTACATACCAAGACCCTTCCGTGCCTCGGAAAGCACGTTAAGCCGTTGGTCCCGGCTGTCATTCGTAGATCTTTGACAGTCGTTACGGGTCGTCAGAAGCCCGAAAATCTGACAACCAGTTAAGACTGGTAATTACTGGGTAATACGTTACCCCTTGGTAAGCAAGGGGTATCGTATTACCCAGTAATTGGGTTTACCCAGTACAGGGTTGTGGAGGTCAGATAGGCAGTCGCTCCATGTAAAATACTGGTATTCAGCTGCATCCGGTGAGACTGGAAGCCGACCCCAACATAATTGGGAAAAGGCTAGGCAGATGAGTCATTTAATAGGATTATATTAACTTAAGGGTTGATACGTTCGCGAATCATATTTTGTTCAACATACAACCAACCACACCACAACACACAATCACAAAATTGCAAGTCAGTGTTAACTTTCAATTTGCAAAAAACGTAAGAAAATTGAATTTCGCGGGCTACCTAGAGGTCCTAGAGCATGCCCCTTAATGATGTTGGTTGCAGGCACAGATATAGATAGACATAGATAACGCAAGTATCACGATCTGTATGAAAACCAAGCGTGCCATTTTTTGACTACCTATTATGACGTCACAAGCACTATTTAGTGATGGGAAAATCAAATCGATTTGAAGATTAGCCGCGTGCGGCACCCGTCTCGCCTCACACCCCGCCTAGCGCCAGCGCTCACCCAGCCCAGCAGTACGTTGAAAGTACAGATATACAACTTGTCCCGGAATTAACGCACACCACCAGACACCCCAATTAGAATGTTATGTTATAATCATAATACACACACTGATTTTTTATTATTATGTAATAAAAATTGTTTTTCTCATAAATTAGTTACACTGATTGTGGGAGAAAATTGTGGTCACATTACAAATCTACGCATGCAAACAGTCGCACTCGTTTAGGGGTCTAGCGCAGTAGGTACTTCATCTATTTTGGTTTGTTTTGACTGTACAGCGGAAGTGTGACAGTAATTTACGTAGTTTTAATTATTTTTGGGATAAAATATTACCTACTTATATTAAAAATTACAGAAATCGATTCAGTAAACGATTCTGAACAAACTACTTTCATAATGTGCATTAATTCAGTTACAAATTGTAGATAGACTATATCTGTGGTTGAAAGTGTTCGTAGGGAGAGGATGCGTGCTCGAGCGCTCGCGTTCCGTCAACGTGCTAGTTTTTGGATACATTTGCCATAATTTCAAGTAAGTTTATCAGTATAAACACGTAAAATAATATTCGATTGAAACACCTTATATTCAATTTAATTCTAGTGTTTACAAAAAGCAACGGGATTCTACCCTTTTTCATCTCGTTCTCTCACTCAAACATTTGCTGGGTGAAAACTCAATTTTGAATAAAGTTCGCCTTTGTAATATACCATTTCTCAATTACTGTACGAATAATAGTATTCTTTACTGTACACAATTACTCAATAAATAGTTATTGAGTAATTGTGTACGGTAAAGAATTATTAGAATTGTTTAAATCGATTTATTAATCGATTTTGAGACAGAGTAATGAGACAGACAGAGGAATGAGATAAACAGAGGAAAATAAAATACCTAATCATCTTAGTAGGCAGTTAGGGATTTATATTTTTGCAAAATTGTTAGTGTTTCTCTGATTTTCTTGTAATTGTTGTAGACTGTCAAAATGTCAGAAACAAAGAAAAAATCCAGAGTGGAAATTTTAGAAGCAAAACGAAAAGCAAGTAAAAAAAATAGATACAAAATTACATGAGCTACGAAAACAAAAAGATAAAGAAAATTACTTGAAGAAAAAGAAAAACAAATGTGTTGTGGGTATAAAGGACAAAAGCATAGATGAACAGCAAAAACAAAGAGAAAAATGGCGTGAGAATTCGAGAGCTTATTACAGACGTAGGCAGAAGCAGAAAAAAACCCTCTACACACTTATAATAAAAACCTCGAAAGTACATAGACTTATCAATTAACTAACTTCATCAGTTATGATACTTATGGTCTTCAGTAGATCAATAGTCGGATATGCTTCTTTTGTCAATATTCGTTGCTTTTTCCCTTCAACAAAGCTTGCTTCCTCAAAATGTATTGAACATATAGTGCTATGCTTTGTTGGGAACCAATCTTTATTTCCCGTCGCCTCAATCCATTTTTCTTTCAAATTGGGTTCATGTGGAAAACTAAAATAATCACGAAACATTACGATTATTTATTAAAATTGTCTATATATTAAGTACCTATAAAATACAAAATCATTCCTCTGTTTCCAAAATCGATTCTTGAGAATCGATTGGTGTTGCATAGCATGAACAGCACTAATCGCTAAAATGGACAGAAAAATGATAAAAGCGCCTGTACTACGAAACCGAAGCGATATACGATAGTATCACTTGTTTCGATATCCATCATCTGTTAAAACAAAACATCGCATCAACCGCTCCAAGTAAAAACGGCAATGTAATACGAATATTATGCATCTTACTTTTGACAACCTATGTTTTTCTCAAATTTAGTATTACCAGGTATTACTGTGCGTATTAGATTCAAAATAATTGATTTTAAAATTAATTACGCATAATATTAATCACAAAATGACTTACCGATGGAAGGAAACGTTTACTTTATTTTTTCTCACCAGATTTGAACTGTTTTTACAATTTATAACAGCGCAATTAACCATTTTAAGTTTTTTAACTGACGTCCGACTAGCGCGGCCACACCGATGCGACTGAGCGCGAAAGTGGCGGCTTATGATTCTGCATCATAAGCTGGGCACGCGAAGTAGTTGCTTTTGCGTTATCTATGTCTATCTATATCTGTGGTTGCAGGATTTTGACGAGTTAAACTAAGGAGAGCTGTTTCACGATATATCACACAATTGTCAGTATATACCCCACTGTTCGAAGATCCGGGAGCGGAAGGACTAGATAGTGGCTCGACAACAAGTTCGTATGGTCGCGCTCCGCATTGTCGACTGCGTGATGTTCCTGCGTTGATTGCTTCTTGAGATACTTCATCCAGCTCAGCTGCTTCTTCGACGCGTGAATGAGTTGTGATTTCTTGATTGGTTGCGTTCTTCAGAGCTTTTTTCCGTTGCCTATATGCGCGGGAACGTTCTGCTCCTGTTTTAGCAATTTTCGAATGTATCCTCAACTTTGTAACTTTTTGAGCGCTGGACTGTATTTCCATAGTATTATTTGACGGAGTCTCAGAAAGGAAAGGCGAATCTTGTTTATGTACATTCATTTGGACGGGAAATTGTCGATGATTGTCTCCTAATTCCTGTTCATCTTGTTTGCTGTGTCGACCGAGGGCCTCGTAAAGTAGCAAACGTTTATTTTCACCTTCCAAATTTTGTTGAGATGCCTTTTGATAAACCATACCCTCAACATTAGTTGCAGATCTAGCTGCGGGTGCATTCTCGAGAGCCATTATTCGCGCTCTGTATGCACGAATGCGCTCTGCTCCTGTTCTCGCTACTTTTCTCACCTTCGGAACATTATTTACTCCTCGACTTCTGCGGGATCGTTCGGTTACTTTTTTTGACATGGCGAAGTCTGTGTAGTAGAAAAACGCTTGAAAATGATGTTGTTTAATCGTATATGACCTATATACATATACAGCGTGGAATCACGGAAAATACTTCCTGAATGCTTCCCGAAACTTAATTATGATCTTAGGAAAGGCACGGTATGTGTCGCGAAGGTTGTAAAACTTTTAATTTGGAAGTTGGACTTTCCTAACAAACTAAGTAATTCATATTTTAAATAATTTCTGATTTGACCTAGGTATAAGGTAATCAATCATAATAATTATCAGGCTAACCTAATGAAGTGGCCATTAGGTTAGCATACTATCATGGTAATATCACATCTCGAGCTAAACTGATTAAAAAAATTGCGCGTTCAGTACCGTACACGCGATAAAAGCAAACCTTCTTAAAAAAAAACGAATAAGAGAGTGTTAGTGTGATCTTTTTTCCCTCTCGTGTAACGAAATGTGCGTAAACGTGACGCGTCCTTGAAATTTCACATTCAATTCTCGTCCACTTCAAAAATAAAATAAAAGCCATCAGTGTGAATGATCAGTGAGGGCTTGTCAAACTTTTTATTGTTGGAGGTAGGGACGTAGGTACTTAAATACCTACCCACTTTACTTTTCATTTTTAATCGACTTGTAAAAGATTTACGCGACAGAGCTACTAACTATGTGAAAAAATTGACTCAATTTTTTTTTGGAACCATTTTGATATTATTAGTTCATAAAACTAAATAAATAATAATGTTATTATATAGAAGAAAAATGTTCCTAAACTCAAAATGATATCGTAAATTTTGCGTGAAGAGGCAACGGAAATTCTTTTTTTAAATATTATAAACCAAAATTTTCGAATAAAAAATTGCTACCATTTAAAGGTAAAGGAGTAATCTATCTGTGGTAATTATTAGTTACATTTGGTTTAGTTTCATTATGCCGCAAAATTCACAGAAAAGCTGCTTATTTTTGTCAGATTTGCAAACGCGTCCTTAAAATGCAAACTTGAACCTCGATTTACGGCTAAACTAGTAACTGAGCGCACGGGACCAACAGGGAAATGTTCCTAAGGCAATTGTAATCCACAGACTTTCGGTAGTACTTTCCCTTAATTCCACGCTGTGAAAAGTTTTGTTGAAAAGAGCCGTATTAATTTTCATATTAAATTCAAATCGATTCGGCAGTCATAATGTTATGCTAGGACCCGGATTAACAGCATGAACGCACACCGACGCACAAATGTGTCGCTCACACACAATTACATGCGTCAATGTGCGTTTCAGCTTAGAAACGTCATTATTGATCAAATTTAAATAGTTTCTTAAATATACTTACGTAATAACTGTTCACTTATATAGTCAAACACAGGACACAAACGTAAAAAACGTTAATAATCACAAAATTTAATCATTAATATTAATTACACAACGCGTCTAACCTCAACTGTTCATACATAGCATCTGACGCGTAATATGTCCATGTTCTCAAATGCACGCATGCGCGACTCTATCTCATTCTTTCACTTCGCATTGAGTGTATACGTCGCTCTCTTTTGCTCCACTCCCGTGACAATGTAGTCATATCTTTCTTCTCTTTCATGTAACGAAATGTGCCTAAACGTGACGCGTCCTTGAATTTTCACATTCAATTATTGTCGCCTATGAAGTTTCACTTCAAAAATGTTAAATAAGTACGTAATAATAATGTTTTATAAATGTTATAAGTATAAAGTTATAAACTTTCCGGAATAAATTCCGCAAACCGTATCAAAATTCATTTCGTGCCTACTTTAGATGAACTAAGGAAGGACACACAAACACGAAAAGCGACTTTGTTTTATTTTATAGTATTTATAAATATCTACATTATCAAACCGTTGGGTTAGCGCACGTCGCTGGCATGTAAATAAGCCAATCTGGGATTTCTTACTCATTTTTTTTTTGTAATACATAAATATACATGTAGTTTATTTTTCACAGTTATCCCTGTTTCACTCGGTGATAGTGTCGCTGCTTATCTGTGAAATCATTTCCGTAACCAGCACCCTAGTTGCGGAACACACTATGAATAATTTTGAAGGATATTGCTAATCCATTGATTCATATGTTCGAAATTTTTTTCTGCTCAACAACGTAAATAACGCAATGGATGTTGTTGAACTGTCAAAATGAAAGCCATTGCTACTGTTAGTGTGTTTCGCAATTATCCCGCTGGCCTCTGCCTACCATGTTTTGAAGAATATAGGCGTGATTTAACGTTTTGTTTGTTATGTATAAGTAAGTATAGAAATATGAAAAATAAAATACATGTATAGTTAGGGAAATTAATTGTTAAGCAATTTGACACCCTATCACGTGAATTCGCCTCATAGCGTTGCGTTGAAAATCCAGTGCACGATATTAAAATCACCAGTACAGTTGTTTACAGTCATTTCATGCAACTGTCAAAGATGACGGTTATAATTTGAATATACCTAGGGACAATTCAAGTTGGTACAATTAACATACTTAGGAAAGGATAAAAATGAATAAACGAAATATTCACATTATTGTTACTAAATGAAAAAAAAAAAACACTTACTTTTCTTCTCTGCCGTGTGTAATTCGTCCGCATATGAAATATTTTAATTTTCACATCGTGCAGTGTAGCGTTTGGCTGGCATTTCCGCCATAGTTGTAATAATGAGTCCCAAGCTTCGGCTTTGACTGTTTTACTATGGTAATATTTATGTGTGATATCCCACAAACAAGGATTATTTTTATACTTTTTTAAAACTTTAATTAGAATGGCGTCCTCTAATCCTAAACGACTGTTCTTTAGTTTAGGAGTCATGATGTCGGTCGAGCTGCACGTATGCACGCGACGAGCTCGCGATCAACACTGCTGGGTGTTGGCGAGTTTGTGAGGCGGTTTCAAGCGGTTCGCCGACGGACGGCCGACGCGAGACGACATGATCGTGCTATCGCATCTAGCTACAAAATAGATACTTTACAGAAGGCCGACTTCATAAAACAATTGAAAACTCATGCACACACGCGTCCTAGCTACGTATAGTGAGTAGAAGTGCTCTGGAGTCATGACTTCTAGGATTCTTTTGAGTTTAAGGGGGATGAGCTAAGGTAGCCCGCAATATTCAAATTTTCTTACGTGGTTTTCAATTTGCAGGTCAGTATCAGGTTGTATGTTGATCTACATATGATTCACGGCCGTAACAAATATTTATTTACAGAATTATAACCATAAAAATAGTTATTTCATGGGTTACCCCATAGAAATGTTAAAAACAGGAGAAGTGGCAAGGAGGCGTGTCTGTGTCGTCGCGGTATGCCCGAAATGACCATGCACTAGGCAAACGGCCGTCTCCGCGAACTAGTGCGCTTTCGACCGTGATCGTGAAAAAATATAAGAATGCCGTGTTGTTCAGTGGTTTCTTGTAAAAACCGAAGCCAAAACCAAAACTTTGTAAATCATGGAATCACTTACCATATATAAATATAAGTATTTTACTATATTTGTCTTTAAAATCATGAAAAACAACAAATTGTAAAATATTTCTTGCTTTTACTACGTTAATTTTGTTTTCAAATATCGCAACGACTGTACTATTTTCGCAGTAAATACATTGCTCCTTAACCACTGCCTAAGTATGTCACTAAGTGACTAGACAAGCAATGTAAAAATCACAAAACGATATTTTATTTATGCGGTACATCGCATGGTACGGCCGCTGATGGTTGCGGCCAGTTAGTGATGTGGCTGTGCAGATCCACTAAAGTAGGCTATCGACAACAATGTCGATTACCCAATGAATATATAGTTAATTTTACAATTTGTCAACCGTTTTAACCCAGTTGGAAGACCTAAAAAGATGACGTTTAAATCCGGTTGGAAGACATAATGTTAAATTTTTTTGTTTCCATTAGGTTGGGTTTAGGTTTTTTATTGATTTATAATACAATATTTTCTGGACATATCGTTTTTTATTTATTTGATTTTCAGAACCCCAAATATTTTTTAATACAATTATAAATGGGAGAATCGGTAACTCTCCGATTTTGATTGACAAAAACTAGCGTATATATTATGTAAAATAAATAGCTTTTGCACAACACAACGATAGCGACAGATGTCTTTGTGTGAGTAAGTTGTATGCATGGTTAATGCACGCTATCTTTGATGAGTTCAGGTTTATAATTGATTATGTAGTACGTTCTGATTTATGAATTGCAAGTGTGTGCGCAACTTTGTATCTATTGCTTTTACTGAACAACATGTGTAGTAAGTGGCGCGGTAGTGGGATCGTCTTAACGACATGCAAGTTCTGATACATTTTCAACTACAGCGCATATCTCCTTCTATCCTATATCTATGAGTTACCCTGACGCTTTCGCCTAGTACTGTACGTCCGCATCTATTCTGTGCCCGTTTGCCGGTTTTTAAGAATCAACTTTTGAATTGTTTCTTGAAAAATAGACGTCAGTGTGATGTCCATTTACTTTATTACCCTTTTGTGTCTGAATAGAAAAAGGTCTATCACCATCAAGATGGCAATGGGATCACATTTTGTAGCCGAAAAGCCCGTAGAAAGGGTTTTTTGTAATTCAAGATACTCGACGAAAGATTAACCGTACGTAGGTAGGTATACTGTTGTTGTTAACCTGTAACATCAAGCTGCTGGGCAAAGGCCTATGGACGGTACACGGTATTTAAAATACACTGGCCTGCTAAACTAAGTATCACACTTTTTAAATTGGAATATCTTTTTAAGTACACAAGATATACTTTCGAAATAAAAAGGACTCGAAAAAGAGTTTAATTTTGTATATAAAAACTCCATAGTTGAGAACCTTCTTTTAAGAAATGGCTGAAAAAAGCTTTAAAAAAAAATAATCCTTTTCGAATTACAATTTTACCATTCTTTTTTTTTGTTTTCAAATTTTTTTCCTGATCGATGAGTCTTGTTACAAAAGGTAAGTTAGACAACAGCACATAAATTTTATCTATTATGCCTCTTTCACCTGAAGAATGTGCTAGGATCATGACTTTTCTGGAACTAGGCATCAGTATGCGTCGTACTGCAAGAATGGTGGGTGTGACGTTACGAACGGTCCAGCCTTCTGGACCGTTCGTAACGTTCGAAGCGAAGGTACGAAGAGACTGGAAACTATCTGAGGAGACCTTGTAATGGCAGACCCAGGTGTACTAGTGCCCGAGAAGACCGTTATATTGTTTCCACTGTGTTAAGAAACCGCCACCTCAATGCAGTTGAAGTCCAGCAACAGCTTCTTCACACCCGAAGGGACTAACTACATTAGTGACAGTACAGTGAGAAGAAGACTTGCTGAAGCAAATTTGAAACCCCGAAGACCAGCGAGTGGCCCCAAACTAGAGAGAGAGCATCGAGTAGCGAGGCTGCGATACGCCCTTGAACACATACAGTGGGATGAACAAGAGTGGTCAAGAATTTTGTTCACAGATGAGTCTCGATTCTCACTTTACACTTCTGATGGAAGGCGAAGTGTCTATAGGCGGCCTGGTGAGCGATACCTTCAAGTCTGCTTCTCAGAAAGAGTCCAGTACGGTGGAGACAGTGTACATGTATGGGCTGGCATATCTTCAGAAGGTCGCACAGAGTTAGTGGCCATAGAAAATGGCACTCTGACTGGGGAAAGATATGCCCAAGAGATTCTTAACGAGTACGCAGGGCCGTAATTAGCAAATATGGGTGATAAATGCTGATGCATGATAATGCCCGGCCACGCACGGCTCAGGTCATGCATAAGTATATTCAGGAGGTTGCTATCAGCGTGATGGCTTGGCCATCAACAAGTCCTGATTTCAACCCGAGTGAGCATACCTGGATGAGCTAGGGAGGCTAGTCAGATGCTGCAGACCACCACCTACCACCCTCAGGGCATTAAAACAGGGCCTGATTGAAGAATAGGAGAATATTCCCCAACATCGACTCCAAAACCTCGTGTTTAGTATGCCAAACCGGTTCGAAGCTGTAGTCAGAGCCCGAGAAGGCAATACCACTTATTAAAAATTAAATAACATGTAAAACATACTTATAAATGTTAATTGAGTTTTTTGACACTAAGGTAAAAATGGCTATTTTTATTGTTTTATCTTTTTTTCAAGTTAAAAATGTTACTAATGTATAGTTTACTAGTTTCAAAGAAAGCTGATAAAATTTGCTGTAAAACGTTTTTTTATTTTAAATCTCTAACTTTTATAGTTTAGAAAAAAATGAAATTTTAAAAGTGTAGTACTTAGTTTTACAGGCCAGTGTAATTGGTTGAATCTATAATTATAGATTTTACAATATAAACTGTTTCGCCTAGTGGGATGTGGAGGCTGACAAATTCATAAAGACATCATTGCATGATTTGATCAAGTCGATTCGTCGATCGTGCTAAGAGCAATTGAAGTAGTTCTTAGCCACTCCTTCAGCACACATTGACACCATTTTAAAGTGCACTGAGTAGTTCTTACCCTTAGAAGGAAGATCGGTAATGTTTTTTAACATAATACTTACAGCGGAGTCACATAAACAGCAGCCACGTTCTTTGTGGACTGCACAGACAAAACAAATAGACATTAAACACCGTTCGCAATTTATTTGCCAAACATGTAAACAACTTTGACGCCCACATAATAAAGTTCAGTTTACGCTACAACTTTAAACATTTTTATAATTTTTTAAACAGTGCTAGTCACTCTGAAATCAACTTAATTACTACCAATATAAAGTTGATATTTGTTTAATTTGAAATAACAACAATTGGAAACATACATTTGAATAGATCTTACGTGCGTCACTACCAAACATATATTTGGTTGCTAAAACTCTTATTTCCAGAGCTTGGTTTAATATGTTAGAGCGTTCTATTTACGATCGCACTCTGCGACGAATGGTGCCCACTTGCCCAGCTTATTTTAATTCAAAATCGATAGCTATTCGGTTGGTGGCTGGTCCATAAATACTGGTGACCTGACACTGACACCCGCTAGACAAGACTGGTTTATTTCTATGCAGAATTGCTCTACTATCTATGTAACCTATATATATACCTATTGAACTTTCGTGTCACGTCGTACATAACTATTGAATTAAATTACCAGGCTTCGCCCGCGTGGATGTCGGATAAAATCCTACGGGAGCGTACTATCGGGATTAAAAGTATCCTATGTGTTAATCCAGGTTATAAACTATCTGTGTGCCAAATTTCTTCCAAATCCGTTCAGCCGTTTTTGCGGCAATCCGGAATATACGTTCAGACGATCAGGCAAACGGTCAAAAATCTAAAAACTATATCTTCTGCATCAGACTCGTTCCCACACCTCGTAGCAATTGAATTGAAACAAAACTTACCATAGGGGGTGGCAGGGACGTCGACGGAAATTTGTCGATAGTCACTGGTTACTTTGGTCTCTTGATAATGATTGTTTAAATGCTAACAGTAAACTTAATAAGATTGAACTGTGTAGTTTTGATAGTAAACACATTAGAACCTGTCTTTATAAGCAGTATAGTCGACCTTGTAAGTACAGGTACGAGCAAGGAGATGAATTATTTACCAAATTGACTAACAAATTAAATTAACCGTATTT
Source organism: Apamea monoglypha (assembly GCA_911387795.2). Taxonomy (NCBI): domain Eukaryota; kingdom Metazoa; phylum Arthropoda; class Insecta; order Lepidoptera; family Noctuidae; genus Apamea; species Apamea monoglypha. Next base: position 9,187,836 of record OU426934.1, on the reverse strand, counting down.
TCTAATCGCAGTTGCCATTTATTTATTACGTAGTTGTATAAAATGGCTATAACACGGCCAATTTACATTGTGTGTCAATCTGATAAACAATTAATTTCACTAACTGTACTTTCTGTTTATGATAAACGATTTTATTTCTGTAAGTAGGTTGGACACAAACACTTTTACACGTCAATCATATTTTAAAAACTAGATGACGTCGGAGGTTTAAGCCAGTGAGCGTTACCATGTTCGGTGATTCCCTTTTTAGTTCTGGCTGTCGGGTCACAGCGGGTCATAGCATAGTGCAGGCATCAGAAAATAGAAACAAGACCAGGTCAACGTTCTATTATAGAAATAGTCAAATAGTTGCCAGACTACTTAAGCAATGGCGAATGTATTTCAAGCTCTCTGCTGACCGCATTTCGCTAAATGAAAAATCAATAGTTTGGTATTAGGGCCGAGGACGACAACGCTAGATTGTTGTTGTTATTTACAGTTCCATACCCTTGAAGGAATGTAGTATTTGCAAGTACACTTTAATCAGACGGGCAATTCTCGTAATTTTAAGAACGTTTAAAGTCTGATCTCAGTCTCAATCTGTCAAAAATACCTCTAATTTCCCTACATTTTTGACATTGATTGTCGTTGATCAATAGTGCTCGCTTCACCTAAGTTTTCTTGGTGAAACTTAAACAGAATTAGCTGCGTCCGCGGTTTCACCCGCATAAGTCTTGATCCCGTAGGAATATCGGGATAAAAAGGATCCTATGTCCAAATCCAGGTCATGGTCTACTTACGTGCCAAATTTCATCCAAATCCGTTCAGCCGTTTTAGCGTGAAAGCTTAACAAATAAACATATAAAAATTCAAATCTTTTTTCTTTATTTATCGCGATTCCGTCCGCGTGAAATTTCTTGATTAAGTAATCATGATTCGAAAGACACGTGGTGCCATCTATTATCATAACGTTATTGTTGTTTCGGGATTGCAAGGTATCCTATGTCCGTTTCTGTACACCTGACAACGTATATGCAAAATTTCATGATGATCGGTTCAGTGGTTTAGGCGTGACAAACAAACAAACTTGCGTTTATAATATTAGTTAGGATATTAGCTTAGATTTAGACAGATCGGCAGATCACATTGGCTTCACTTATGGAACCTGCTTCAGCCATGACGATATTTTAACGTACAAGATGAGATCCAAAACGAATACAGACAGGGCTGCCAAAAATACGCCTCATTCAAAAGGAAGTAGGTAGGTACAGCGCTAAAAAAAACCATCAAAGAACTCTGGCCACATAAATATACCGAGTCGGAATCTGTCACTCAAATGTTAGTTAACTAAGTCATTTGATACCAACGTCGTAGCGCCTGGCGTTGGCACGGCAGTTGGGCGTCATGCCATAGACACGACTAGCGAATGCGAGGAAAAACAATGTTTCAGTGATTTCACTCGGCAAATGTCACGAGTTCATACTTCATAGATAATACCTAAAGCATTATTGCAGCAGGAAATCTATAGATTTATACGTAACTAGCTTCTGCGGGGAAATAATCGGCCGCGCTGTTAGTTCGTTTTCGCTGATTTGTTTTCGTTCTACTCGGTTCTAAGTGTCGTAGCGTGATGTTAAATAGCCTATAAGATAACCTTCCTCAAGAATTGGGTTATCAAATGTAAATTTTTGAAATACGACTGGTAGTTCCAGAGATTAGAGAGTTCAAATAAAAAAACAAACTCTTCAGTTATATGATATTACGAGTAGTGTACGTCATTGGTTTGCGAAATGAGTTTGCGACGAAGCTAGTATTTATGAAGGCTATAATTGTGCAAATGACACAGGTTGTCATTCTCCCTTTTGTTTTTTTTTTTTCATTCATCATAAAAATGAATATACAGGCTTATTGAAATATGTTTTAACTAACCTGTATAAAGTTTAAGATAGAGTAAAGATCCCAACCTCATGACGTTTGAAACGTCCCTATAAGAAGGCGTCGGTTCATATCGATTCTGATACCGTCACCCGTGACGTCGGAAACATGTTTAGAATTTGAAAGCAATCGTAAGCGCCACGCGGCTCCAGAGGCTGTCAAACACTTTGTCGCGCTCGCAGACTACTCTGCTAAGGCTTCCTTGATCAAAAAACTTCATAAAACATCTTAATAAGTTGTGCAATCTTGCATCGAAACCCGTTTCTCGCTCCTTAATTAACAATTTCTGATTCTGCCAAACAAAAACTTCAGCCTTCATAATCAACTTCCAGCGCGTTTTAATAAGAAATTCTAGGAAAAGTAACAACCAAGCGGAGCATTTAAACAAATCACGTGTAATAAACTTGAATCTTAGCAAAAGTTTCAATGAGTGAAACCTTGACAGTCGTCCGGAGTCACGGCCGGCGCGCTGCTCAATAGAAATCGCTGTTGTGTAACTGATAATAAACATTTATGTATTATTTCGTTCGTGAAATTAGTCTAGACTACATTTTAGACGCGGCTTCGTTTGTAGCTGGCATAGCAACTTCCTACTTTAAATTCTCCGAACATTTCTGAGTTTTCTCATGCATCTCCGATATTTTCCATTGCTATAATAGCTGGCTGGCGATCGAGGGTACGTTGCCATGACAGTCGTAACGATGTCAAGGTATTTCAAGTTCCTTTTAAAGTATTTTCATGACATACTTACTTACTTTTGTATTTTTCGGTTATATTTTTGGCTTGTACGGTACTCGTAAAATACCTTATATATGGTGTGTTGTTTTTTTTGTGCTAATGTACAGATAGATGCCAGCACATCAAACTACTACAATCTGTCAAATTTCTTTAATAGATTTTCAACTTTATTGCTAAAGTATTAAGGTTCAAGGTTGATTGGGAAAATTTGACAGTTTCGGGTAGCTTGACCTGCTGGCGTCTGTACTTTTTAGCTAGGAAAAAAAGATGCATTAAAAAAAATGACAAGTAAAATATCGTAGGGACTAGTCATGAATTTCGTTGTAGATATATGTAGAGCAAAAAAGAATTTCTATGGCTACAAAGCCGAGCATATTGTGGGCGAGCATCGGACAATGCAGTTATTATAATAATATCGTCAGAGTGCCTGGTGAGTTACTGATGTCATAACTACCTGAGATGTATTGGGCCAAACAATACTATAGTTCGGAGAACTGTCTGTCCCACGGCGATCATATTTGTTAAGCGTAGAGTGTCTTATAGCAGGGTTATTGTAAAGAATCATATTAGACTGGGCGAAAACAAGGCCAAAAGAAGACACGAGTTTAATCAATTTAACGATTTCTTTATTAAAAATATAGTCTTTTAGCACTTTCTATACTAAGGGTACTTAGAAACTATACTTAGTTTAAAAATCATAGAAAAATATGGTAAACACAGCTCATAACGGACAATTAGTCTTATCAAATTTGAAACTCACTCATATATAAATCTTTCGATCATTATCAATTAAATGCACCTAAGTATACTTTAAAATCTATTTTTAACATACCAAAGAACAACTTCTTAGTTTCATGAATCCGACTCTCTACGCCAGAAGTGGCATTTTTATTTGGAACAGCTACTGTCAGCTACACAATAACTGATATCCTTACAATATTAACCTTACTGATCTAGGGGTACAGTATGGGCACGTATAACCTAAAATTCTATCACTTTTGTGGCTTAGAACCACGACGCTTGCGTTTAGCAGGCTTCACTTCTGTGACATCATCGCTGAATCCTCCCGACATTTCTGACTCGTCTTTGTCAATATATTCCGTTTTAATAATGACAGGAAAACTTTCTGCAGCTTCTACCCTAGATTGTTCGGCATCATCTAATTGTTGCAGTTCTGCGTTAGCAAATAACTTCGCAAGTTCTAACTTCATAAAGGTTTGCTGTCTCGCTGGAAACTTCTTGAATGTTCCCGAGTAGCTCAGGAATAGAAGGTCAGTGGCGTCTATTTCCTTAAATTTAGTTTTTGGGTCGCCCTTATTACTTAGTAGGTCTTGATTGGATTGGAATGATGCAGAGCTACCTTCCGCCATAGTTAAAGTTCCCAACGGTGCCAAAGGCGGTGGTGAAGACGATATTTCATTTGTTAAATCTTCCCGAACCTTTAATGCCGACTCAGCTGCAGCTCGCTTACTCGACTTCATCTGTTTACTAAGCGTGTGATAAAAACTTCTCCGGTTCACATTGTGATTATCTAAGAATTTCAAATTGCTACTCCAAATATAGTCGATCTCTTTTGTACCATCTGAATTCATTAATAGCCTTTTGTACTTAATATAGCTATCTCTTACGGTCTTCCATTTGAGTTTACAAACCTCACCTGAAAAGATACGGACATGAGAAATAATGGTCGTGATCAAGTCGGAAACAGAACGATTGTCACAAAGTTGGTGTAGAAAATAACTGTTTGGAAAAAATCTTTTAAGATAAAAAGCCTTTCTCATAATTCGTACCTAGTATTGTACATTTTTCAGGCACATGGCATCTTGGTAGGATTGGGGTTTAAGTACACTATGTTGTTAATTTGTTGGACATAAAATGCGCACTTACTTGTTCCATTCAACTCTCTCGCAATTAACTCCCATGTCACGGTTTTAAGGCTAGGGTTTTTGTAATCCTTATGACTTATATCGAATAGGAACTCATTCTTTTTGACAAGTTCAATTAATCGTTCTATATCAATCATTTTTGGCGGGAAATCGTAATTGTGATGTACACGCTAGTCGATGCGCGTATCCCGCACTCTACGAGCCAACTGTGCCGCTCACGCTAGCGTCCCGCCCCGCGCCGCTCCGCCCCGCCACGCCGCGTCGCGCCACTCGCCGCCGCCCGTCGCGTTCAAGGCTTCGGGTAGCTTCGTCTACCTTCGGTGCAAAGCGACGTTGCCAGATCGTCATAGAGGGACGATTTGCTTTGACGGCGGATATTTGTTGCAGAAGTGTAGTACGGTCATAGTATTTGTAGTTCACTTTCACTCAACCTTGTCGTTAAATAAAAAGTGTAAGGGCAGGTTATTTTTAAACTTCGATATATTCATTTGTTTGGTATAATATATGTCTCGTTTGTGTGATTTTGTTAATTGAGATGATACACTTTGCTCTGTGTGAGTGCTGTTTATAATTGAACATTGCACTTATGTATTATGCTTCCTACTTTATTATATCGAGTCAGTTCAATATTATGAGTAGAGTTTGTGGATAGATAGTATGTACTACATACATACATACGAAAGTATGTTATACATACTGTATGTATGTACTACATACAGTATGTATAACATACTTTCGTTGCACTACATACTATGTAGTGCAACGAAAGTATGTTTAGACAATAGTATTCTTCTTTGGTTTGATAGAAAAGCAATTTGGCACTCGTACACTCCTCAAAGCAGTTAAAACTACGGAGAATATGATATTATAGAAAACGGGTTACAATTTTTTTTTTAGCCTGTCCCTTTCTCCCTGCTAGGTAAAAGCTTCCCCTGAATCCTTCCATGAACTCTTCCCGCGCCACCTCAAAGCAGCCCTCGAATTTTATTTTATGCTGACATTTTTTTTTGGATTTTTACAATGCTGGAGTTTTGTCTCTTCAAGTCAACCCAGCGGGCGTCCGTTGTTGGTTCGTAATAGCGTCGTCATAGAGCCGGCAACACTTCGGCGGTCTTTTAAACTACCTAGCGGAATTTAGTGACGTATATTTCATACGGAATGCGTCATCCATCGGCATCCCCGTTGCATGCCACGTTTTGTATGACAACCTTTCAAACACAGATAACTGTCAGAAGCAGTGTCTATGGGTCTGTTTACTGGCTACGTCAGCCAATCAGTAGCTTGGAAAGGCGATAAGGGTAGTTTTTCTATATCAGGGGCCAATGTACGTACAGGTGTAAACATTTGCATGTGAAATGAATATAACGAACAAACCAATTAATGTTTATTCAATGTCACAAGAAATCGATACCTGACGTAATTTTTAAGTAATCAATTATAAATGAGTTATTGCCCAATGTGATTAAAACTTGCAGAGATAATGGTACACATTATAGGTATGTACCTAGTAATGTGCGCTTTTATAATCTATATAACAAGACGATATTATCGAGGACGTCCACGTCCATAAAAATGTATAACGTTATATAACGTTATTGTGGACGAAAAAAAAAGCGCTTCGTATATTTCCATACATTTTACTTCCCTGTGTTATCGTCACTTTAGAAATTATAAAAACCCACAATGAATGAGAGACGGTTAACTATTGAGCACCGTTCCAATTTCTGCGTGAAACGTATTAAAATGAATGGCAGTTAATAATTCAACGGTGGATTTGTTGGTACCACCTACAACTCGCCGGAAACCATTGCCCTAACGGTTTTATTCCGATAAAATGGTAAATAGGTAGTGAATATACCTACAGCTATTTTTTTGGCAACTGCTTTCACAGTTCATAGCTATTTTTTTTATTATATAGCTATGCAAAATCAGGTAAAATGGTTGCTTCACAAACGGTCGTTCTTTTGTCAATCGAATGAAAAGATTATAACACGGTAAATTCAAGCATGACAAACTGCTAAATAATTAATATCCCTGACTGTACCTCTATGCTTATCAAATAAATCCGTGTCAGTCATTTATCTCGCATGACATAAAGTCTTTTAAACATCCCTTTTCGGCGAAAATATTTACTAAATATCAATATTTGGCATGTAACACTCAATACATAATAAATTTTACTTACCGCAGACTACATGCAAAAAGTATATTTTTTCGGTTAAACTGATCCAAGAATCCCAAGATGGCACGTGTCGCATGTCGTGATGTCACGTAGGGTCAACGAACCAATGTTTACTCTAACTAGCCAGACATAGTGTAGTATTTACAAAATATGAGATAAAAATGTTGCGTCGTAGTTCCATTTTGGAATGGCGACGAACGGCACTTTTGAAAGTAGAACGAAGAAAGGCTGGTCGAAAATCCTGTCGGACTTAAAATTTAAATACAGAACAGAATTGATCACTATTACGTGTTCGGTGTTGCTATTAATTTATTCCTCTGTGCCAATCTGTCTAAACTAAGCTCTGATTTTTTATTTGCTAGACTAAAATGACAGCTGCAAATGCTGCGATCGACCTTTTTTGTCAACATGAATGACATAATTTAGTATAAATTAGCTGTCATTTTGGTCTAGCAAATTAAAAATCAGAGTTTAATCATTTAGTTTCTTCATTATGCAATTCTTTCTGGATTCCTCTAAAGTCCCAAGATTTGGAGGTTTTACCTCCAAATTTTTTTTTAACGAGTTGATCAAACATTTACAATTCGAAGGTGGATAAACCGTAGTCTTCACTTCAATTTCGAATTTCGCATGATGCACCACGATTGCCAAAAAATAAAATATAATTGAGCCCATAAAATTAAATGATTAATCAATTAAGTGATTGGACGTGAACCGAACAATACAATTTAATGATATTACAACGAAATTAATTAACTTCCATTAGTAAGTACTAGTAAGTAGGTATTTATCTGCTCGTGTTAATTAAATTCAATCATCATGCAGAAAACTATACGTACATACTAGCTAGCGCAATGTAGGGAAATATGGCATAATGCGTGAATCAAAACAAATCATTACGATATAGAATAATGGTCTGTTATTTATAGAATGAACATGTTTTTTAATAAACGTATGCGGGATATGGATTGCGTGACATCTGTATTGTAATATTATCTGAATACAACATAAACAGGAACAATGAAATACGCATCACTGATAAGCAGGATCTTATCAATCTAGTAGTTTTGATGGCAAATGCTACGTACACTACCTACCTACCTAACCTTTTACAAATATATTGGGATCGGCTTCCAGTCTAACCGGATGCAACTGAATACCAGTATTTTTCATGGAGCGACTGCCTATCTGACATCCACAACCCAGTTACTGGGTTACACGACACCCCTTGGAACGACTAGTTGTCAGACTTTTGGGCTTCTGACTACCGGTAACGACTGTCAAAGATCTTGGAATGACAGCCGGGAACACCTGCTTAACGCGCTTTCCGAGGCGGTGCCTTGACATGTAAAAAAAAAATCCTACGTACAAAGAAAACAAGTTAAAATATTTCAATACAGGAATATACAGGAATATTTTGTTTTTAGTCAACACCGTCAGACATAATTTGTATAGATTAAATGGCATGTGTCGTAGTAATAAGTGTAATAACGATACTACATACAACTGGTGGTGACGTCACGAACCACCTGCCTTTTACGGCGTCAGTTCATATACGCCAATTATAATGAAGACATAAAAATATTGCGTGCTACTTTTATTAGTATTACTTCACCATGGTAATTGACAGCTGCTCGGTAACGATGGACGGCGGACACCTTAGGGACCCTGCACGTCAAATTAGCTGTCCAAGCAAATTGCATTAAAATATAATAATTATACTTAAATAAACATTATATTGCGTAAATAATGTAAACGCGTAATATAAAAAAAAATTGAACAAAAAACGTTCATGTCTTTGTCTGCGAATTTATTTTAGACACAGGCTGTCTGGCCCAGCGTGCAGCCAGGCGCAAAAAAAAAGAAAACAAAATGTTTCGGAATATCACTTTGTTAGTTCAGCTATTTTTTTTTCTGTTTTTCATTAGGTCATCCCTGTATAATGTAACGGTCTACAAAAAAAAGCTAATGTTCGCCAGTAACTTGGCTAGGTACTCCTTCAATGGACCTTCGTAACATTCATCAAGGATCTTGGGATGGGGGATCTTCAGGATTTCATGATCTGGTATATAAAAGGTTTGGGATAAGGATATGTAGCGCACACAAAAGTATTTAGCAAGTTGCTAAACGGTGGTAAACCTCGATTTCGTTTCAAGGTCAAAATATCTGACGTAATAAAATTATCCGAAGGCAATTACATTATTATTATAACATTATTATTATTATTATTATTATAACTTGGATGAAGACTTCATAATGAGAGATTCCCGTTATAAAAGAGTATCCAATTTGTGAGAGGGACTCGGACTATGACGCGGTATGGGTGTGGTACCTGTGTTGCTAGTTGCAACTTCGCAAGCCCGCAGCCCGCAACAATGCCAGTCCGGCTCAACGCACCGGTTTTACTGTTCTTTCCAATATCTGCCTTGCAGTAAAACTGAGATGAACAGGTGAACCAACCAACGAGAACATTATTGTTTAATTGAAATTCAATATGGCATGCCAGTTAACACTGCACGTCAACCGTTATAAATCTGCCGGTACAGTAATGATTAACGTAAAGAATGTTCTAGACGTTGTCGATGAAAACTCCCGTATATCTGATTATTCAGCTATTCTGCTCATCGTTTTTAAAGAGAACGTATTCAAAGGAATACCATTAGCCGTACTTACACGTGGAGATAATATGAAAATGGACCCAATTTTCAACGGAGAAAAATTGAACGGAACCAATTTTCGTTCGATTCGATCGGGTCGTGGCTGTACTTAACGTCATACATGTAGGTGAATAAGTAAAATATATGTTTTCTGAATACATTTAAAGTTGTTTCAATTATATTTGTGCAACATCAGAAGCTCCTGGAAAAAATAGCCTTGACAACAAAGGTCGTCTCACATTAGGTTCAACTTATACTTAAGAATGATGACTTTGGTGCCTGTGGGCTCCAGTCGGTGCCACATATAGGTCTCCTTGCTCTACAATCTAAGACTATGTACCTGTGCATTGGCTGTGTCCGTTGCGAGTACTGCGCCATGTCTCGTGTTGCACAGCAGGCATGGCTAGGCGGCGCGCATGCCGCGGCAGGCGCGGCTCGCTAGCTACGCGCCATAGCGGCGCTACCTCGCACAACACACACAAACACGGATGCACACGACACACCACTGCACACGACCGACACGACCGACGACACTGCACCGATAACCTGCCGACAAAAAAAAAAACATGTCAGAAAAGAAAAAGCATAAGAAAATTTTACGTTACTCAAAAACTGTACAAGGTCTTTTCAGTCCGATTACACGAGGTGACCCTAAATCCCAGCACAGTACTGATAACGAATAACCTGATACATCTTTCCTAAAGCATAATTTTAGAAGACAAAACACGCCATTCATAAAAGCATTTTTGTTTTTTACGTTACGGCCTTTCGTGGTCCTTTCAGTCCTACTCATGATAAGAAGATAGCCTTAACGCCCACAGCACAGTATTGATACCCAATAACACGATAGGCCGTCATACATCTTTCCTGAGGCATCATTTCAGAAGACAAAACACGACGTCCATAAAAGCAAAAGATTTTTTTTACGTATTCAGAAACATCACCAGGTCCTTTCAGTCCTATTGTTGATATGAAGATAGCCTTAATGCCCCGCAGCACGATATGCTATAGACAAAACACGACAATCAAAATAGCAAAAGTTTTTTACACATCCAGAAACTGTACCAGGCCTTTTCAGTCCAATTTATAATATTAGAGGTGACCCTGGCCTCCCAGCTCAGTACAATTACCCAAAAGGCCAATACATCTTTCCTAAATCAATTACACCTGAGGATTGAACTCAGGAGTTCAGTTTGACAGCCAAACATCGATCACTAGACTGATGAGGCGGTGCCATGTCTAAAACTTTTCAGTGAGTGACTTATGAGGGCCTTGCATGCCCTTATTTATAAAATAAAAGGTCTTTGGAACCTCGAGGGAGTCGTGTTTAGTAAGGTTACATTATGGCAAGGTCCTGAAATAGAAATAATAAACCGAGAATGATGAGTGGGAGGGACGTGCCAGCCAGGTTTATAAAAGCAGTAGGGGTTGGCTAAATCAGAAACCCGAGAGAATCATCCAATTAGATATTGTAGACTTCTCTTTTCCGAAACGTTTCGAAATGTTTAGTGATTATTTCTCAAGATAGTGGCTATAGAGAAAAGTCTAGCGGTAAATGCCAGGCTCTTTTAAAAACTATTATTGAAGATTTCCTTGCCTTACGCTCGGATGACTCATACCAAATTGGTTTGATATTTTTAGATGACACCTGAATGTCGAAGTCGAGACGCAGCTTCCAAGTTCCAACAATCAGGTTTGTAAATGCTAAAAAATGCCTTAAAAAACTACGAGTTTTTTGGCGTGCAGTCAAAACTTGGGAAAAATTGAAGGAACGAATCGTGGACGCACTCCGGAAGGGATTCGAGTCTTCGGGATGTGTGCATATCTGCTGAGAATGGCTACAAATCTTTTCCATAGTAAATGTGAAGTGCAACGTTTGTTAAGTTTGTTAAACATTTTTCCCTTATCTATGGTATTAATACCAACGGTGTCGATGGACACAAAAACACCGTCTATGTGGGCAGGTGGGGGAGAGAATAGATAGGACGCAGTTGGTGCGAGTATTTTTAGTATTAGAACCACGTTATAACGTAACGGTAAAATAACGGTAGTCTTGTATCACCTTGGTAACGATATAAAAGTGTTCCCTTTTCTTATTACAATAGAAACTATTTTGTAATCTGAAGTAGTGTTGCCAAAAGCTTTAAGCCGTTTTCGAAACAAAATTCCATAATCAGAAATATGTAGGTAGGAAGGCAGACTTAAAGCCTTGACGATCAGACTAGGATACTGGTGGACTAAAACAAGGATTGGGTCTGATCATACTATAATTTCTACAACAATCCTACAAAGAAGTGAGTCACATCACGATTATAGGGCTATGCATTGCTGCGACACTGACATTCCGCAAGGCGACACTTTGGCAATCCAATTACACAAACCAGTGGTGTCGTTTGTCCACGTGTTTGCAGGTCATTTTGCTGCTGTCGAGTTTGTGTGTCGCCCATTAGACGGAAAGGTGAGCGTGTTTAATACTAATGGTTGTCTGCTGACGTGCTCTCGGGTATAAAATTATAAACGAAGTCATTACGACAGGAAACATGAATTGCGGCGGTCCCGCTGGGATTAATCATTGACATTGTTTCCGAATGACAGCGTAATCAGGGTGAATTCAGTTTGGTAGATTAGGAACCTCATGTTCAACTATCCAATGGTCATACTGCTGTTTCTATTGTCGAAATTTCTTTGTCGTCTGGGAAAACATATTTTTGCTGAGAAACTACATGTTCAAGGTTCTATTTCAAGACCATGACACGTTCAGGCGATTGATGATTATGTGAGTCTGTGTCTACTGCCTAAACGAAATTACCAACGGAGACGAGATTGAAGAAATGGAACGAAAGAGAACTACTGCAGACACGTTTATAGAATCCAATCCAAATAATTTTGGTGCTAAAATAAGTAAATGGTTGAATAATAGCTATAGGAAACCAATCATGGATATGGCCGGCTGGATATAAAATATAGGCCTTTTAGAGGGAAATTAGGTCACGCGGTATACCTACAAACTTTATTTTTGTTTGTAACCAGATAATTGGGGATATTGGTCACGTTATCACGTATCTGTGCGCTCATTTTTCTCTTTATGGGGTAGACGGTTCCAAGCTAACGGTTCCGAAGTTTCAGAATTGATCATTTGGCTAAGTGAGTTTTAGGTCTACTCAGCTCTCGTAGGATGACCTCTAGAAGTAGATAGAAGTGATAGAACTAGCAAAAGATTGGAGATTCTTTAAGTGAAGGTTCCTAAGAACCGTCTACGACGACCTGAGAACTATTACTAGGTTCATGATTAATCAGCAACTTTTGAAACCACGGCATTGTCTGGTAAGTTGGAGAGAGCAGCAGTCCTTAGGCATATGTTCCCATAATTATCATGAGAAGTGACAAAGGTATTCTTTTCAGTAAAAGAACTTTTCCATAGCTTTGGTTTATACTAGGTATACTCTCAACACCGGCTTTCCTTGAGAGTTGAGGAGTTCCTACAGAAGTAGTTGTGAAGAAAATAAAAAGCTCGCTATAACATGGATGCAGGAACAGAGCATGGTGTGTTGTCAAGCTGCCTGTCATGTTGAGCTTGAGATCATCAAACAGAAATCAGGATTATCATCATCTGCCTAACCTTTTTCCATGTTGGGGTCGGGTTCCAATCTGAACAGATACACCTAAATACCAGTATTTTACATGGAGCGACTGCCTTTCTGACCTCTACAATCCGGTAACTGAGCAATACGATACCCATTGGTAAGACTGGTTATCAGACTTTCGGGCTTTTGACTACCCGTAACGACTGTCAAAGATCTATAAATGACAGCTGGGACCAACAGTTTAGTGTGCTTTTGAAGCAGAAATCAGGATATATGCTGATATACATGAACCACCACCACCACCATAACCACCAACCACCACCACCATGTACCATGATCTGTTAAGTAATCTAATCTGTTTGATATAATATAATATTGTATAGTTCAGTAGATTCCAATCACGGGAGGTGAATCTCGGGGGATATCATTAATTTAGTGTTACATAACATAATCTTGTAATCCCTAGGGGCATGGCAGAGCTCTATCATCAACTATCGTTAACCTACAGACTGCTTGTTTATTGAGGCGATGAGTATCGGAGAAGTGCAGAGGAAGCAACCACAAAATTCACGTCAAGAGAATTTAGCGGAATTCTATTGAGTTGTTTACACCTCCCCGCTCCGGTCCAGTAGATTTATTTATATGACAAATCCTTGCTGCCCTTACAGTTTACACCAAAACGTGCAGATTTTTAGTCGAATTGGTTTAACAATATAATATCCTGCTAAAAAACCTTCATAATAACATTAATTTTTATTGTTAAAGGGGCCTGCTCTTGACATCGATCACGCCTCTTGGAAAGCGATGGATGAGGTATATTGTGATGGAACGAGCGTGCCCAGAAGATGCCTGTTCAATCTTGCTTTGAAGGCAGACGGGTTAAAAGTGGGAGAGAACACGACATCCGATTCCTGCAATCTGGGTAGATAGGTAGCACCATATTTATCACCATATTATCCAGAATACACCCAGAACTCGCTTGGGTCACCGTCAACTATAACATAGTTATCATAAACGGTGGTACAGTGATTTCGCAACAACTGCGCTTGGCAATCGCCCATAGGTAAACGAATTACGTCTTTATTTTCATAACATTTTTAGTCGTCATGCCTGGCATAGGTATACAAACTATTTCAGTATGGCAATACTGTGACTCACAATAATAAACGATTATTTTTGAATTCAAATGTATTTCTCGATCTCTTTCGAAATGCTTTCACGCTAAAACGGCTGAAAGAATTTCGATGAAATTTGGCACATGCATAGGCCATGGCATGGATTGGGATATATATAGCATACTTTTTATCCCGATATTCTCACGGAATCAAGACTTATGCGGGCGAAACCGCGGAGCGCAGTTAGTACGAGTATAAGTCTGAAATCGCCAACCCGTCATGAGCAAGCATGGTGATCAATGCTCGTGCCTTCTTTGTAAGAGTGCAGTGGGACCATAACAGGCTGGTAATATTTATATTTGAGGGGGACTTGGGAGATTACCAATTCGTTATAGACTGGTGATTGCAATGCAACGGCTGACGATGATGAATTGAAGTTGGACACGTTATATTCAGCTTATTAACATAATAAAAGATAGCCGAATGGTCACAGAGGGGGTTAGGTACAATTGCAAATGATGTAAACCGACTTTAATTCATCGTGGATTTATTGTAAGAGTGTATAAAATAGGAAACCAGTTCTCCGTCTTAATGGTCGATTTGCTGACGTCATTCGTAAACCCCACCTGTAAATAATTGTAAGGCAGGCAGGGGGAACTTCAGAACAACAAAATAACAAAAGCAGTTTGGGAAACTGAAACTAGGTAAGTAGGTACTATAGACGGATTTATATTACTGCGCAATACGGTAGGTACCTACCTACGTAGTATGTTGTTATGTAGGTTGCTATCCGTAGTTATTATTACGTGCAATTTTGGTCACACGTTGTTACCCATCGACAAAATATGCGAACATGTTCGGGTTGCATAAGTTTTCAAAACATACCTACTCGTACAGTATTATCATTCTGCTAAAAATATCGGTCTCAGGAATTTTGAATGTAAAATGGTAGGTATTTTGGGTTGCACATCAAATTTTTTAAGTTCACATTTGGCTGTTAAAAGTTATGGATACCGGTCTGTTTCGATTTTTGAACGTCCAGAAATAAAATTACGAATATTGCTTCTGGTAGGTACCATGGTATTGTGGGACTCAATAACCTTCACCATGATTTTACGGTGATTATTTTAGTTGATAGATATACAACGGAACCCATAGATTCTTATTAAATTGGTAAGTTAGGTAGCCTACTACCATGAGAGAATATGATTGTCCACTTTAATCAAAAACTATAAATAGATTCTAATTATGCACACTTGCTTTTCCAATCACTTTCGAAATTGGGAAAATGGTCGACTTCGGCTTTGCTTGGCATAATCAGAAATAGAATAGAATAGAGGATACCGACTGAGTTACTTTGAAATTGAAAGAGTTGGGAGGTAGACCCTGGCAACTGGTAATCACCTGGTGCTCACAGGAAAAAAGAAGTCGGTTTTCATGACGAGTAACCGTATAGGTACTGTCTATGGTCTGTATTGTGTGGTGTATTTTAGCAAGTAGGTAGGTACCTAGCCTTGGTGTATGTGGTGAGTACAGTGAACAGAGTAGGTACTATTATAGGCTTTGTGACGACGTTATAAGTATTATTAGTACTGAATTAGGTATTGATAGGTATTGAGTACTGCTTTGCGGATGGGTGACCGACAATGAGGTGAGGTTGAGATATGAGTACAGGTACCTATCTGTATCAGGCGACGATAAGCAGTCCTGATAGATATTCACGAGATAGAACTTTTAGACACGTCACAGTAGCAAAATCTATTTACGAGACCAACTTGCACTGAGAAGAAAGGGGTTTTGAGTGCCACAGAGCACTATCTCACAGTAATTTACGCATGAACAAAAATAACCTGGCATGATCTTGACAACACTGGCTGTTTTATGAGTGGGAGTGTTGTGTTTAGAAACTACTTTTCTCAACCTATTTTCATGTTCGTAACTTTCTTTGTTTTCTTTTCACTGTTTTCTAACTGGCCAGACATTTCAGGAACGTAGTTCGAGGACTACTTTGGTTTATATTAGGAACGGGCAAGTGCTAGCAGGCAGTTTGTCGTTGGCGCCGCGACTCCGCGAGCCCTGAACCGATATAGGCCTACAGCAGCGGTCGAGGCTGGCCGTTCACACCACAACCCAATTACACACGCACTACTGATCGACACATGGTGCTGGTGTCGGATGCACAGCTATTTTAATGTTTGGCCAAAGGGCATTCCAAGATAAAAATAACGATGCCCGACCACCGGCGGCTGTCGCTACAACTTATCTTGAGCTTATCATGGCTGACATAAGCTGGAGCCTGCACGTGCACCACCAGGGTACCACGCCGTGCCTCACACATCTAAGTAACTACACTTTACAAGAGAAAACTGACGCCGCGGTTATTTGCGCAGTTACCTAGAAACTTGATTTCGATGACGGAATAGGAAAAGTAGGGGAACTTTTGAGATAGTTTTCACCAGATTCTAACACGTTTAACAGTCAATGTGCATGAAACCTAAGCTGTGTATTATAAAAATAACGTTCTAGTACTCACCTTAGAGCCGAAAACAGACGTGTGAGCTCCAAACGGGACTTTGTTCACGGATTACAAGCACGGACACGCAACTCACACTCAAATATCACAAGATAGAAACAAAACAGACGGTCACACACCACTCCCTACAATAATCTATGTAACACAGGACTTTTTACGTAAAATGACACGTTTAGAGTTTTCGAAAAGTCCATTGAACTGTTTCGGTTGAAATTTACGTCCAGCGAAATTATAGGTACGGAATGGCAACGCTGTATAGGCGACGTGTCCATTGCGCGGCGCGGCCGCTACGCGGCGCTGCGGTCGGAGGGGGGCGGAGCCGAGCGGGACGCGGCGGGCGCGCGAGCGAGACGCCGCTACGCACCACGACGCCACGTCGCAACAATATTTTTTTCACGGTGTACTTATGGGATTCTATGTCGAAACTGCAACTGTTTAGATGGCGAAGACATTAGCGGATGGTGGCGAGTGGAGTGGCGACTGGTGACCTTTTCAGCGTATCGCGTCACCGCGGGCGATAACGCGAGGTCGTCGGTCGAGCGCGCGATGTTGCCAACTCGCTGCGGCATTCGAGCCCACGTTTCCACAGATTACGAAAGTCGGCGAAATCCCCGTGGCCCTTTGATACCTGCCTAACGAACCTAGCCCTAGACACGCGAAGCCATGCGCTAACCTACATATAGACAAGCAAACGGTCGGCGTTACACAACACGCAGCCACTTCGACTTAACATTGTAACTTTCATGCGAATGGTGCAAAATGAGAGTTATTACGATGGCTTACCCCCTATGGCGCCGTTCCAGGTTTCACAATTTTTGCGAAATAGGACACCCTAGGGAGGAATTAGGTAGCTTCAATGCAGCACTCTGTGCTTAGTAAGCCGGGTTAGGTAGTAGGTATGGAGTCCCTAGGTATGTGCTATGGCGCCGTACCTAGCCATTAACGTTTTCCCGAGTCATGCTATAGGTATTTATAGTTTTAACAGCAGTGCTCACGAAGAACTTTGTGTATGCAGTATGGAACGTGTTCGTTTGGCTTTAAATCAGTTGGTAATATTTTATGAGCATATAATGGTTGGATCTAGAGAGCTGTAAGCGAAGGGGGCACTCCACAATGTAGGTATGGGGGTTAGGTGGAGCACACTGCACAAGAGCCTTGATAACGTATTGTGTTGAACACAGACACAGGTGTTAATAATTGAATATTGAGATATGTGGACTCACCTACATACCTAGGTATATGTTGAACGTAGGTACGCTAGACGGCTTATCAAGCTATACATTTCCAGTATAAGCTGACTTCTAATTGTACGAAAAGCCTATACAATGCGAGGTCAGCTAAAACTGGAAATGTAGAGCTTGATGTGTAGCCGTGTGTATACCTAATTAAAATCAGACAAAAGCATATCGGTAGATATAACTACGAGTAAACTATTGTAATCGGAGAGATAACAAGCGAAATATGCAATAACAGATGACGTAATAGGTTTGCCAGATAAAAATACGATTTCTGCGGTAAATTAAAACTGTGAATTCAAATTGTGCCGCAGCGCAGATGTGAACTTATTTAATTATGCAGATCGTCTTTCCTTGAAACAAGGATGAGTCAAAGAATATAATAGGTGCTTAGGTAGGTAGGTAAGCCAGTTGCGCCAGTTTCCTTATTATGGAACATATTTAAGACTAGTTGTGTGTGATTTCGTCCGCGTGTAATAAAAGTTGCTCGCGACTTTGTCTGCGATCTAGGATGAATGATGCGTAGGTATGTCCTTCTTCAGGTCCCAGGCTACCTATCTGTCTAAGTAGGTACTATCTGGCTACCTATGCGGAACAAACAAACTCACTTTCGCATATTTTATAATATTAGTGACGCTCGGCAAAACAGGGGGTCTACTCCGAAGTGGTATCGGCCGAATGTTCGGCCGTTTCCTGCTCCGAAGTTACTATTTGGTTCGGTCGGTCCCGATCCTACACTCCTACACTCTTTCGAATATTGACTATGGTCCCGACCCGACTAAGCCGATCCGAACTTTTTTCGCATTTTTCAATAATATTCGGTTCGGCCATGTGTCGGTCCGATCCGAACATTCCCATTTTGCACTTCGTAGTAGACCCCCAGGGTGGCAGGGACATCGAAGCGCAAATTGTGACCATCAATTCAAAAAATTTCGACGCATGGTGGTTTAGAATCATGTACTATCCATGGTAAAATGTTGATCGTCACGAAAATAGGTGTAATTTTTCAACGCAGCTTGATAGTTTCGTAATTCGTCAGTCACAGATGGAACGGCCATTTTAGTTATTTTTTTATCTCCATAAAAATATGTCCACAATACATGTCACATAAAATAAAGGACAATATCAGGTAATACATAGGTGCACAGCATGTATAGCAAAGTTAACAACTAAACTAATAAAGTTCAAATATTGATAATAGGTAACATTTGGAAAAGTTACTAAATTATTAAAGTACAGACGCCAGCAGGTCAAGCTGCCCGAACTGTCAAAATTTTCCAATCAACCTTGAACCTTACTGCTTTATAAATAAAGTTGAAAATCTATTAAAGAAATTTGACAGATTGTAGTAGCTTGATGTGCTGGCGTCCGTACATACATAAAAAAAGAAATAATTATAATGTGTAGATCATGTGTAGATAGATATTCTAACTAATATTATAAATGCGAAAGTAAGTTTGTTTGTTTGTTACGCTTTCACGCTAAAACGGCTAAACGGATTTGGATGAAATTTGGCACATGAGTAGACCATGACCTGGAGAAGGACAAAGGCCACTTTTCATCCTGGATCGCAGATAAAGTCGCGGGCAACAGCTAGTACTTAATGAATAAAAAAAAAACATAGATATATACACACGGGTTGAATACAGAACCTCCTTTTTTAAAGTCGGTTAAAAAATTGAATGAAAATAAATTGTAGGTAGTGAGGTTGAGATTCGCCTTTTGAAACACTAATGCCCGTTTTTACTAACACTAGGGAACACTTAAACAAAAGGGCGGTGTTGGATTTTCAATTTTCAGCGCTGACTCGAGCGTAGAAAGTCCACCAGCGTACTTTTATTTAGGCATTCATTTAAGAGTTGCCTATTGTCAGTGAATACGGGCAGTAGTTCCTGGTTATTTGGCTGCCAACAAAAGTTTAATTGGGTAAGTACCTAGTTACCTAACTTCTGCTGTAATATCTATTTATTATGTAGGTACCTATGTAGTTTATTTCAGTGCATGCATGACAGCAGCGCTTACACTAAAAGTGTCAGGACGCTATTCTTGTGTGAGCAGCAGACCACCCACGATTTTCGCAGAAAAGCTGGCACCAGCTGGCTCGTTAAAACCAAAGATCAACCATAGACATCACATTGTAGCAGCCATAAAGTAGAAGAACTCCTGTGTGAATATAGCTTTATATTGCGTTGTTAGACACGACCATGCATAAGCATAGCATAGTCATTAATCAGCCAATAATGTTCCCACTGCTGGGACTCAGGCATCCTCTCTTTGTGAGGGAGTGGGCTGTAATCTACAACACGGGCCCAGTGAGGTTTAGTACTTAGATGTTTCTTTTCTTTGAATTTTTGGTTCTAGGACATACTGGTTTCCTTACGACCATGAGGATTGAGGAAATTAGTTCTGTCAGCATTTTCTTAATCTGGTCAGCATTTTTAAAGATCGGTGCGATGTAAAGTAACTAAGTTCGGTATCAATGTACCTATAACGAGAAAAATAACTTGAAGTTGGGGTTCTTGCGGGTGAAATCTCTAGGTACTTTTTTAAATAAAATGTTGCATTAAATGACAGTAGCTTCTCATTTAAATACATGAAATTAAAACAGAGCGCTGTCTGGTTTAAGTGTACCATTTCATAAAATAAAAAATGTAAAAAATACGAAATAAAAGTGCGCATTTTCCCCGTCCGTTTTGACTTTTGAGTAGGGTAACCACGAGACAGGCCGAATTTGATGGACATCCCGCGTTCTGTCTGCCACACAGTCTGACAGTCAAACTGACGTTTGAAGTGTTTCGATTTCCTGGTTGCACGCATTCTCTGTCGCGAATGAAATCTATACCTATTTGTATTTTAAAGTAGAATAGGATATATAAAAAAAAACGACTACCATGTTGCTATGTTCGTAATTAAAATATCGCATTGCGTAAAGGAGTTTTGAAAATGATGATTTGCGAATGATGTTAGACACTTCTGTAATAAGTTAAGTATAGAATAAAAATTATGCTTAAGAATAATCTAGACAACACTATTATTATTGCATGATTGTAGTAGCTTAACGACAGACAGGTAAGTAATAAATAGCTGAAAATCAGCGTCAGGTGGTACACCTTGTGTTGTTATCTGACATTATGCTGAGCTGAGGCCCTTTTGGCATTATAATCTTTGTTTTCTGTTTTTATAGTTTTAAAGTGTATTTGTTTTGCTGTAATGCCAATAGCGCATTTTTCTTTCTTTCCAATAAAAATAAAATTTAGCATACTACTAAGATGAAATAAAAAAATGAAACTATAGTAGACTGATCACGTTTATACAAATTACATTTCCCGGAATCTATGAAGCAGCCATGGATTCAGAGAAATTCAATTTAAGCCGTCATAAAAATACAAAAAATAGTTCCAGACCGACTAGCGCCATCTACCTATTGGCACAAACAGCTCGATTACTCTTCGTTACGAAATATAGCGTACCATTTCTACGACTGATATTAATAAATTATAATGTTGCAATAAAACCATATCTAATACAATTCAAACAAGTTGGCTTGTATCCAGAGCGCTGTGTCCCTATCTGTATGCACAAATAAATAAGATTGCGCTATCTGTTTGTGATCTCAGTCTCAGTGTGGCTTGTGATAAAGAGCAAAAACTAGACAGCTTTTAATTATTTTATAGCGGCCGTCTAGAATGGCCTAACTTGTCGATAAGCCGACGTCTCTGATGGAATTGCAGTTTACCATTAGCTAGTACATTAGAGAGAGCATATATGCTGCTAAATAAACCGGTAAACTAGATCTAAAACAGAACAACAGAAAACGGGCAAAACATGAGAATGTTTAGAAGCCTATCATTAGTTGAAATCAGCAACCTGCTTTATCTAAACTCTCAAAACCAGTCTAACATAGCCAGAACTTCACGTTCTAACAGAGCTAGCCTTATTTAACTTTTTCTTCTTATCTAAACTCCTCGTTAACTGAACACAACGCGGGCAAAGTCAAAGGAGCCAGCATGCCGTAATTATATTACTCCTTTGTTTACTTTCGACCAAGCGAACGCTCTTAGTCATCTATACTGTTTATAGACATACATACAATCGTGTTTTATTGTTATATCAAAACAGAAGCTGGAAATACAAATAGAAAAGACATCGGTAGCTTGTATGACTTGTATCTTGTATTACTGCTAATAATAAAAGATCTCGTATAAGTGGGGTGTGACCGTGTGAGGATAGGAGACGCCTCGCACTTTATTCATTTTTATAAGCAGTCGTAAAAAGAAAATAAAGATATGGTGTCACTGAAGCTATGTATGTCCGACATTGGGGTAAATAAATCCGGCCGAGAAAATACCTTGCTTAAATCTCGGTTCTCAACGAAAAGATGAATTAAATATCATAAAATGCCATGTCAACAAAAGATCTAAGTATTGCAAGGTGAAATATAAACACAGTGGTCTTGTATTCAATTCCAATATGCTGGAATATACTGTAGTTTGACTGTGGCTAATTTATAGGCCAAAGTGTCCAAAAAACCATTGAATTTGATCACCACTATAATAGAAACCGTCTTGATTGCATTGAATATGGAAAACCTGGAAATCCTATTGACTATTCTAGACCTCTATTATTGCTTGCTTGCTTATTTTTTCTATCGCTGTCCACAGTCCACGCCCATTGCCATCTGCCTTTCTACTAAGTTATCCACTTATCTCTAGTTCACTTGTTTTTGGCATCCTCAACGATTAGATTTTTGGCTCTTGTCGGATATCGTGCGTGTTTTGTTCCTGCCAACTATCAAGGCTTTTTGATCTTCTAGGCAGTTCTAGCCCGAAGCAAGGCATATGTTGTCAAAGTATGTAGAATAGAATAGAATACTCTTTATTATGTAATGTACACCATATAAATCAGTAGTGTAGTGTAGTCATGTGATTTTACTGCAATGCAGAAATTAAAACACAAATTGCTATAATGAGGAGACTGTATGTCGCTAGAGTACTCGTCTCTGCTTTCTATTTGCATAAATAATTACGAACACAGTCCGAACATTGTACCTATCATAGTTGCATGTTTCCATAGAAACTAACCACAAAGCATGCATAATTGTCTATGCTAAACTAGCACTCCTTTCAATTCCACTCATATGTATGTATACCTATATTTAAAAGTAACTACGGTTTATAACTCGTTGAGTCTAGAAACTGCTGAACATAATAAAGCATGTATAGTTAATTGTATGTAACTGCATGACCAATTAGGTGTACGGAAACGTTATCACATCTTCACGCTGAGTTGGATGCGGTATCGTGTATTCAATTACATACACCACAGACAGACATACATGCCTATGTGTGCACATAGCTTAAAAAAACGGAGATTTTATCGCACAACGGACAAGCAGTTTTATTTATTCTTCAAGTAGCCTGTTTATTTACTTTTACTAATCGTGCAAGGTTCCCAGTAAGTCCAAACACTGTACATGGTCCAACTTAGCTAAAAGGCTAGTTTTCGTTTCCCCACGAATGCTGTTCTCTTTGGTACAATTCCAACCATTTACTATTGTACCGAAGCCATAGGCGCACTCTTGCCAAGCCTAAACAAGTTAACTTATTTCTTTTAATTGGTAATGGCAGCGGCCATACCGCATATTTACGTAACGGTCGCTTTAAAAAGCGTAGCGTTAATTACACGTGATTTTCCATCCATAAGAAAAGCTAAGCCGTTCGTTTTCCTGCGATGATGAAAGTTGCGAAATCATAACTAAGTTTTATTTCAAAAACATTTCGGTGAAAACTGCCAGCTGTTTTCTTATTCTTTTACAAAGATCAACAGGGCACCAGCCACGAGCGTAAAACTATTACGTGTCGCTCACGTTGGCGGGTGAAAATCAATGTAGCCCAAAGAAAATTGAGTTGGAGGGCTGCTGAGGCCGTTCCTGTAATTACAGCTGCGAGTAGGACTTCCGCGAAGGTCGTCACCCCGGGCCGCCCCACACCAGACTACGCCCCGGCCGCCCCGCATCGCCCCTCTTTCACCCCCATACCACACTAGAACTACCAACATTCACGTATACGTTAAGACTTAACGTGACACGTGGATTTGCGGCAAGTAATTTAAAGCTTGAAACATTGAACGGGAGTTTTGAACGTCTCATCTAGGGATTCGTTTACGTCATAACGAGTAATTATTATATTATTTAGGTATTAATTATACACGGATAAATGGCAGGGGGTGACTTGTACACTCAATTATTATAATTATTATAAGAGAATTATTGCAATGAAAACGTGCTCGTTACCTACTCAATCTAATTATCTACAGTGGTATTATTTACTCATAGTGTTTTTATATTCGAGTTTAAAAAAAAAAAAAATATCCGCAGAAAAACAGTAGCATGGTGACAGCCACCGAGCCCGGGGTGTGGAAACTGGAAGGTGCTTTTATTTCTAAAATAAACAAACGAATAGCGGTCCTTTAGAATTTACGCAACCCGTTCGTGATGGAGAACTTTTTAAAGTATATTTTTTTACGTAAGTATCTCGGCTACGTTTCCCAGAGAAAACGGGTCGCATGTCGGTCGATTCATAACGGTTCATTTCCAAAACCAGGTACCATCTACCAGATACCTTATCAATTTAGTGTAGCAAAGCAGGTTTTGAAACATTTTTTTTAGAAACAATTAGGTAATGGAAAAGAGCTTCTTGGATACTATACCTATCTAAAATTAGAAAATCAATGCCTCCTAAATACGGGCGGTGCCTACGATTTATTGGGCTTCGGGACCTTAGATCCAATTTTATAGTTAAGTACTTAAAATAAAAATATCGATACTATACTTACCAACCGAGTTATTCAGGCAAGCGTGGAGAGCGGAGACCTATAACTAGGGGCTCGTTGGGTGGATACAGGTTGATTAAATAGCGAAGGGGATCACTGGGATGAAAAGGGGTAGAACATTCTCGACTCGCAAGGGGCGTTCTACTATGATAAGAAATGATATACAGCCTCAAATTTCAACATATTCAAGAAAAAAATATTTTATAACGTCTAATTTGCTGGCTATTATTGGCACAGCTTTTGCTTTATAATACATACCTACGTTGAAAACACTGCGTTTCGTGACGAAAGAACGCTGCCTGGAAACAACTTCCTGTTTTTTTTAATTAATGTGTCAATAGGGGAGCATTTTACCGACATTTAAATGACATAATTAGATATCATTATTGAGCCCTTTTATTTCATGTACGCGACACGTGTTTCATTGTGAAAAGTGAAATGTGTGCAACGTAGCGAGCGAAGGCGGGACAGGCGTGTTCGAATTTCAAAGCAGTGACAGGTGCGCCATTTTGGAAATAAATTCTGGTGACGCCATGCCAGGAGCGAGCGCGGCGAACCGTAAAATGATTGTAGAAACTGTTTAGTGCTTTCGCATTTAATCGTCGTGCTTTGTAAATCTTAGCAAAACATCTTTCTCTTCGTGCATTAAAGTCTATTCTTAATTTTTTGCTTGTGAGTATTGGCGAAATCCTGTTACGACTTTTGTAACTACGTAATTAAGTACGTATTTAGATTAGAACTAGAATCATAGTCTATGTTTTTATGGTGGTTGTAGGTAATCTAAGGTAGATTAAGATAACTAGAAAACGCAGGTATTAACAGCAATTTCTAGGAATCCTGGCTAAACTCATCGCTTTCAGTAAAATATCCATATTTTTACTGTGCAAATTAACAATATCCATATTTGTACTAGGTACCTACTTAGAGCTATGTACTTACTGATAGTAATTAGTGGTAAGTGCCTACATCCTGGTCCTTATCTTATCAATTATCATGCTGCGGGTTTGTTGACAGCTTTCACTAGAATATTGATGTTATCTTGTCAAGCATAAAAATCAATAACGTACCGATAGAACTGAACTCACTTGTTACTTAAATAACTTAATAAGCCTATAACTTAGGCCTAGACTGTTCCCACTGCAGGGACTCAACTCAAACCTCCCCTCTGTGAGGGGGAGTGAGCCAGACCCATAGAAATATAAATATATCTATGGCCAGCACCCTAATTGCGTAAAACACTATCAATCTCAATCTGAATCATTTTGAAGGATATTGCTTATCCATTGCTTCATATATTCGAAATATTTGTCTGCTCAACAACGTAAATAACGTAATCGATGTTGTTGAACTGTCAAAATGAAAGCCATTGTTACTGATAGTGTGTTACGCAAATACCCAGGCCACATGCACAGACTCCTCCGAAAATAACTGAATCAAAATTAAAAGTCATTTATTCAAATTAGGCTGAGAATCTGCACTTTTCGAACGTCAAAATTACAAAAGAGAGTCCCCCAAAAATGCCCGCCACCACTTCCTAGTGCTATCGCTGGGAAGAAGTGGCGCAACAAACTCCCCAGCAGCACAGCTGTCTGTTCAGTTAGAAAATACTTGATTGTATACAATACTTGGTATGTTAAGTAATTAACATTACAAGACAGAGAACATGAAATTAAATTATTTGCCATATGTCAGCTAGCCACGCCAATATACCAACAAATATAATAAGAACTATACGTTATTTACAATTTAATAATTAATTAAAATTAAAATGTAAATAAAAACATACTACTTAGATAAAAGCCTCCAGGCATAAAGGGCGTGACCGCTTCCATATTTATGCATTGCTGGGTTTTGTTCACACAGCTGTTACTTGAAGTCACAAATGATAAACTAGGATAATAACAACAATAAAACCATGGTCAGCAAGACGACCAGTCACCACAAGCAGCACCCGTTCACGAGCATAACACAAAGATCAGCCATTACCCCCCTCGCCATATTTGAGGGAAGGAGGCAACCCGACCCCTCAACCCGAAGCTACCGCAAGCAGTGACATCTAACGAACTTTCTGCCGGTTGTTCAGGTAAGAATAATATGATGAATCGTCGAGGTCACTAGCTAACCACATATTGCAATCAACTCATTAAAAAACATTAAAATGAGTAGATTACGTCAATAATACATTAAAATAAAATTAAACTGAATCGACTTATACAGTCAAATAAAAATCAAGAAGTATATGAACTCATATAACCTGTCAGTAAGCTAATTCTGGAAAAAGAACATAAACATTATCTTGAGTTAATCACAGTTTAGTCGAATTCATTTTCTAAAATTCTGACTGATTGCAGCTTCAAGATTTTTCATGGTTGTGAGTTTATGACTTGTGATGGTAATTTTGTCGCCTTGTTGTCTGACTTCTCAAACATTAGTTTCCAACTCTCCATAAATATCTAATGTTCCCACTGCTGGGACACAGGCCTCCTCTCTGTGAGAGACCTTTATGTGACCTCACCAAAGCCTAAACCACAGATTTATAAACTAAAGGGAGATATGGTGTGGCTGCCCAACTGTTCGAGTCCGGCTGTCGCCTTCAACTACATATGCACTACAATACGAACACGCGCTCACTCACACTATAACAGTCACCACACTCAACGCGAGCCAATCGCGTAACGCAGATCGCAACGTTGAGACACACAACTACATTGACAATTCTTATTGACAAATCAACGGCGCCCGCGTTTGTTTCTGTTTTGTGCATACGTTGTTCGCACGCGCCACGCCCCCTTGGCATATCTCCCTTTAGTTTATAAATCTGTGGCCTAAACCAAGAAAAACACTCAAGACTTGGCTAAGTAGCTGTACTTACTAAGACCTCGGAAAAAGGAAAAGAAGAAACGGCCGCCTTAAGTAGATGGTCTAGCTACTAAGTCAAGTTACTCTTTTTCCGGTAGTATCTATATAATCTATATCATAATCATGACAAACCAGGGTCCAGATGGTGACGATCGGTTTGGTTTTAGTGAGGCTAACCCAACCGTATTCTTCTTAGCGTGTCGATAGCAATCTGAATGGACTGGAGCGAAGAATTCGGCCACTTGTTTGGCGCCATCACCAGCGTCCATCAGTTCCTGTAACGTGCAGCTGACAGGACACGTAGGACACGATATTAAGTGTCCCATCGTTTGTGGAACAGCACCACATTTACACTCCAAGGCGGAGTCGTCTATGAATCCACCTGAACAGGTTTTCCTTGCTTCGGCCAACCTGGATCCGGAGTCTGTTTAAAGACTTCCAGGGTACCCAAGCTAACGCATATCCAGGTGGGAGGCCTTCAGCGGGTGGAACAAATGGTTTGGCTAAGGAAGCATTGTCACCACGATGGCAATCCAAAGTCCACCTAACCGTATTCAGAAAGATCTATGGTCGCGTTATTCTAAGAAAACAAAGACACACTTCACATAACCAGTATACCTACGTAAGTAGAACATTATCGTTACCGCGCCTAGAAGTGTCACAGAACGTAGCCACTAGGTGCATAGACAAACCAGCCATATCAATACGTAGTATATTGTTACTGGCCGGTCACATGCAGCAATAACGCATCCAGTTTATTGATTTCAGACAACACCGAGCGGTGACCCATTTGAGTTGACTCCAGCGGTTCATGTTCCACACTGACGCTAAACTTAGGTTTTTTATTTCTGATCAGAACGTTGGTACACAATTTAGTACTAGTAGGTAGGCCAGGACGTCTGTGTTTTACGTCAGAGTATATGTTTACGGTACCTATCATAGATATTTTATATTTCTGTGGTACAGACGCCAGCAGGTCAAGCTACCCGAAACTGTCAAATTTTCCCAATCAACCTTGAACCTTAATGCTTTAGCGATAAAGTTGAAAATCTATTAAAGAAATTTGACAGATTGTAGTAACTTTATGTGCTGGCGTCCGTACCTGCCAACAGTACCAACCTTGGAGTATGTAAGGATCGTAGCGGGTAGCGTTCCGCAGTTTCCGCCTACCCCCATGGGCAGAAGGCGTGGACGTATATATGTAATACCTACCTATGAAAAGCTACTTCATAGGTGTTACGATGACGAAATAATTATGCCTTTCAGGCTTTGACACATTAATTTTTTTGTATTTTTGCACACTGCACTGCCTAAAATAGGTGCTGTATGATTATAGGTACACACCTAACTGTACCTATCTGAGAATGTACCTATACTGTGCAAATTTATACTAGCAGCGCCCCGCGGTTTCACCCGCATAAGTTTCGATCCCGTGGGAATATCGAGATAAAAAGTATCCTATGTGTTAATCCTGGTTACAAACTATCTGTGTGCCAAATTTCATCCAAATCCGTTCTGTAGTTTTTGCGTGAAAGAGTAACAAACATCCATCCTCACAAACTTTCACGTTTATAATATTAGTAGGACAGTAGAAAGTGGGAGTGTAGGACTAGCTGTGCCCGTGAATTCGTTCGCGTGCATGTGGAAAACAATAAGTACCTAATATATATTTTTTTTTAAATAAAAGTAAACCTAAGTACACCTTATAACATCAGCTATATGCCAGAGAAAGTCCCATCAAAATCGGTCCAGGCATTTCGGAGATTGGCCGGAACAAACAGACAGACAGAAAAATGTTTTTTTGTTATAAGTACGGTATATACTTTCATATACATTTAGTAAAAAGCTGTTATTTTGATATTAAAATTATATCTATGTTACAAACAGAGACTTTAATTTTATTTATTTCTATGGATTATCGAAAACAAAAATGTCCTTATCGGAGAGCTGAATACCGAGGACCAATTATTATAGATTTAATCATAACTGCAGGCGGAATTAGAAGAGGTATTCCGACTACGGTACCACCAAGCTAGTGAAAGCCTCTTGACCTATAGTCCTCAGGAAGGATTGCTCAGGGTATCAGAAGTGCCTTTAAAACTTCCAACTTATTATTAGGTACTATCGCCAAAATCTCTATCTGACCACCGTAAGGACTATTCCTGCTTGCAGCGCATATTATTAGTCGACCTAAAAAGGATGCTCTTTTGTTTTACTTACGGACGCAGCTCTGTGGTCATCATAAATGCACAGGATTTTGTTTTCAAAATGGTCAGAATAGGTTTTGGCGATAGTACCTACCTAAGAATGTTTACAACAACGTGAATGCCTCATTATGTTACTGCAATTTTTTTAGGAAACCCGCACCTGAATCGATCCCCACCTCAATCTAAATCAGTTTGAAATTGCCAAAGACATTAAATTTACAATGTTATGTTGTACCTATCTTAAATCTCTTTGGAAATTGCTAATCCGTTGCTTTATTTCGAAAAATTAGTCTGCCCGTCAACGTAAATAACGCTATGAATGTTGTTGAACTGTCAAAATGAAAGTCATTGTTACTGATAGTGTGTTACGCAATTACCCCTGCAGGATATTAGCAGTGCCTACTTCCAAATTAATATTAGGTACTTAAGAGTTTCAAAACAACGTGAATACTTCATTGATAGCAGAATCAATGAAGTATTCACGTTATTTTAAAACCATCTGTTCAGAAACATGTAAATAAAAAAAAAACTAAATAAAATTCACAGATAGATGTCTGTTCCTATGTGTCTGCTTGTTCCTCTATCTCTGGGTACATGGCAGTTTTTGTTAGCTCTTTGGAATAGAAATAAACTAAAGAACTCAAGATAATGAATTACGTTCCCACAGTAGATACCAACAGCGTATTTCAATGTGTGTTTGCAAATGAATGCAAGCATCTTATTTGTTCAACTGTATTTAATATATCATTAGAATAGACTCCAGACAACGATACTACAGACAAAATAACGCTGAAATACATTTCAGAAATCATACACCTCCATCCAAGGTTCATGTTTCAAAGTACAATGTTATTTATCGTAAAAAAATACGCAACTAAATATGTGTCGGGGAATGGAGCAAGCATACGCGCTACCGCATCTAGGCCCGCGTGCCGAGTGCTGGCCGAGCCGAACTCGGCACAAGAATGTTGGGGCTGCCAGCTCAAAGATAAATCTCCCCAGAAATTAATTAAAAATATTTAGGTACTCATGTCATTTGCACTGCCAGATTTATAGATCCTGTTTATGTTATTTTTTGCTTTTGTGGAGCGTAATCATCGTCTTTTCAAGAACGCATAAAAAATTTTACACCGTCAATCAGTGAGTGCTACTTAGGCGATTAGCACACTGCCACGCACCACGCAGCGTAGCGCGTGAATGCGTGTATTAACGTTGCTTGTAAGTATCTCTGTATAGAAAACACGCACAGTCCAACACACAGAAAATGCATTGGCACGCGTTCATTCAGTGCGTTGACACGCAACATGCAGCGTGATACGTGGCAGTGTGATAATCGTCTAAGACACACCACGGAATCATCATAAGAAATGCTGTTTCTGCTGGAGCTTTATCGTCTTTATAATACCACTTTTTACCTGTGGAATTCCTTGACGTCCGTTTTCAGCTATTTCATTTACTTAACTACGTTTCATTTTCTTCTTGTTTAGTACGGTATATCTAATATCTATGTCTACCACAATAACGTCAAAATATTTTTATCTATTCTTTTATTAAACAAAACATAGAAACACATACGAAAATTATTTCTGTTCGTTTTCTCTTAAAATGGGTAAGTTCTGCGCGCTAGCAATAATACCGGTTCACGTTCGAAATTCAAAGTGCTCGCCAGCGGGTGCGAGCTGGCAACGTCGCGGCGACCGACACAACGTGGTATAAATAGGTGGGTGGTTCATAACTGCCAAGATAATCTTCGGCCTGACAAGACGCTTTTCATTTTTTACATTTATGTACTGGCTGACGCCTGGGTTGGACTGACTTCTAAACTATTCATATCCCTCAACTGGAATTCATTACTTAAATCAATATAAATGAGTCCATTCATGAAAACAGAAACTGCTGCTGGGTGCGTCGGAATCGGAATATCCCATACATTATAATCTGTTCCCAATTTCATCAGTTACAGAGAGTAAAACTTTGTTCACATAGCTCATCCATCCACGTAATTGCATATTCGCGAAGTCGTGACTCGCCGCAATGACCCCATATCTACATACAATCTATATATACTAGTGTTCATGGCACAGCATAAAAGTATAATATTATGCAGATACTGTGAATATATGGGCCGTGGCGTTGTATAAATATGATATTTTGGCATTCATTGCAGATATTGTGTGGAATTAAAAAAAAAATGTGTCACCAGCATCAGAATTCAGGATCACCTGTCATTTCGAACGACAGACGGGAATCTGGACAAGTGACAATTATCGTCCTGCTCCGTCGCAATCATCGCTAGGATACCGTCTATCTTTAAGCCACCTCATCTCATATTAAACTGTAATTTCGTCAACAAATCATTCTTTTTTGTTTCTCGCCTCAAAGCAATTTGTGATCGGTAGATGGCAATCGATGAGTCATCTCCTAATGTTATTCTAAACCACTGCATAGACTCACTTGTGTAGTCTTTGTCATTATGGAAATTATTTTAGGCGTTGGATTCAGGTAGTTATTTACTCGCATTAATTCTCCATTTGACGTCACAACGGTGTGAATGGAAACAATGGATTCAAATAATCTCATTCTTTCGCTTCGTCGTTCTACTAACTGTAGAGATTCGTAACTTTCACCTACCAGCTTCCCACTGAAGTTGCAACCAGTTGTCGGTGCAAAACGCGATGTGGGCGCGTTACAAGGCACGTTAGCTATCGTCGATCGACAACATGGGCTACCGTTGTTAGTTAACACTTTAGATCTGTCTCAGGTAGAGAAGGGAACAACGTTTCAACGGCTCTGTCCTTGCGGCGCCTTATGGCTTGCATACCTCCTCTCGCTATGCACATTCATTGATCTCCTCATGCGTGCTCTTCGATTGGTCATGAAATTGTTTTGGTAACTTCTAACAAACGAAGGTCTTTCATTCTTCTGTTTTATTGATTCAGAGATCTATAAGCTGAGATCCTTCAAAACGTTCTGTAAATTGATACCCGATTCGTTTTTTATGTAGAGGCATACATAACGCAAATACTGCAATACAGTGTAAGTAGGAGCTCCAATTTGTAGTTAGTCACAAGCAGTCATTATCTATGTATACTTAATGACAGACTTGACTCGACTCCAGTCTGAAAGCTTTGTTGAGTGAATTTGTACCTTATGCTAGACTGATCGAAAATATACACCAGAAAGTGTCTGCCTTCTCAACCCACACTGCATGACATTCAAAACGTTTCATTTAACGTTAGAAAATTGAAGCCAGGAAAAATTCCAACCTAGAAATTCATGCGCCATAGTATCCGACATTTTCTTGATAACAACTTATTTTTTTCAGACCCAGTAATTGAATGAACCGTCCATAACGTGGGCGAGTTATTTATCTACGACAGAATAATGAATGACGGATTTCTTCGACGTCGATGCCACATTATATAGTTGTTATGTTCGCCATTTTAGCCCAGTGAAACATTTTATATATCGGGCAGAATTTTGTGATATTCCCCCAAGCTAATCTTATCCAAGCTATGTATCGGGCAGAATTTTGCGATATTCCCCCAAGCTAATTTTATCCAAGCTGTCCCAGGAATTATAGGAAGCCCAGAGTAATTAGTATGAAAACAATTTGGATCACAATGCTAATTTTAATGAGCTGTGGTTGGATTTTACTAGATAGGATGACTCAGTTGCTTATTAAATGCTTTATTTAAAATTAAAGATCAAGTGCCCTCGTATCTTTTACATGTACAAATCAACAATCGTTGTGCTCACAATTTGATATGAAGGCACTTGAAGTGTTTCTACAATTAACGTCTCTCCAATTAAATGTTTTTCAACTAACTTCGAACTTGGCCAGAATTTCTGACAAATGTTTTCTCAGCAAATAAGTAGGTATTTACGTAACACTCAACTCAACGAAAGAAGTCTGATTGTAAAGAAACTGAGTGTATTTCTCGTACGGGGAAACTCCTGTTGGCCTTAAACGCGGCGTCGATCGATCGTGCGACGTTGCCGCTCTGTGGCCGGGCTCGCCGCCCGCTCCGCAACACTTACTGTTTATTTTTATTGTTGCCAATCAATTATTATGAAGGAATAATGACACCTGCCCCTACTTACATAGTAACCTCTCCGCTCTCAATGAGATCAATTGAATAAAACGTTATCACTTTTGAAATGTAGTTAGGTACCTATATAGATAAACGTTAAAATTAGAAACAGTTGTCTTCCAGGCAGGGAGATACAATCATGATTTACGGAGGTGGCGTCTGTGGCTAGTAATTCAGACTCAATTGCAAGTTAAGACCACTAATAACATATTGTCATTGTCAGAATTCTTGGAATCCAAACTCATAGATAGCATAATTATGTATATGACATACTTGTATGTAGTTGATTATCCTTAGCCAAGCCAAGGCTGATGACAATACTGTCACAGTCATGACTTGCATAGCTAAACGTTTAATATTAACTCAATGACCTTTCGATGCCTCTGCAGAATAACCATAACATAGCAGTCGACAGTTGGTCACTGACAATGAGAACCATGAAGAAAACTGATGTATACTGTCAGACGCTAAGACATCCAAAGTTTACCTAATAAAAAACATACACAAAGAAACCGACAACACTGTTGGAAAAAAGATTTCTGTCGTCTAATACATATTATATATATTATTTTTAATACAAAACTTATTTTAAATGTTGAGCCAACTCTGAAAATGTGTGTGTCTGTCTGTATCACTGTGTGTGTGTCTGTATACATAATTAGAATAGATATAAATAGGCATAAAATAAAAATAAACTAGCTTTGTTACACATACTAGGGAGGTACCTACTAGTATTGATTTAATTAAATTACCCAAATTTTAGGGAAATTCTTTTATTACAATGGCAACATGTTTTGTGAACTCGTGCGTGATTCGCATTTTTCACGTTTAGTTCCTTTTTATTTTTTCAATCATGTTATTTATATATAATTAGTACTTGGCTTGGGCTTTGATTATTCACAATAATTCAGTTAATCGATACAAATCTGTTAGCCAAACGCTAAATAAATACCTAAAGAATATTATGAAAAATTCCATTTGCACAAGCTGCAACAGTGATTTCCTTTTATACAAAAATATTTAAACTCGAATCGCTGCACTTGTGTGGCTGCGGCTTATCACGAACACATACACAACTCTCCGTTTATACGGAATTTAGCGGGGGGAATCCAGTCGCGTCAGGAACATTGCTTGCTGTGAACGTACGGCCATTTTAGTGCAGCCTGTATTAAAATGGCGAAAAAAGTTTGTTCTGTGTTTGGCTGCAGCAACACAAATGTCAACACGCCCAAGATATCGTTTTTTTCGTTGCCTTCAGAAGATGACAGGTAGGTAGATTTTGGTAGAACTTTGCAGTCAGTCATTTCTAAGGTTACCATCGGTCCAGATTTGTCCGGACATGTCTATCCGAGATTTTATTTAGACAATAGAAACGTTCATTGTGTAACTACTGAACAAAAGAAAGAATAAAAGTAAAATGTCCGGACTTTTTTGCGGACAGTTGCATAAAAGTCCGGACATTTTAATTTTATTCTTAATTTTTTTCTTTACTTTTTGTCAGGACATTTCAAATTTCGAAATGGTAACCCTAGTGTCACTACTCATTTTGGTCTCTTTGAAATTCGCAGTACCTATCTGCACCCCGAACTCGACCTATTTGCACTGTACCTTCTGTATTTAATTACTCGTTGTTTGAATGCTCGTCTGCCTACATTATATCGTCCAGCACACGTGCATACATACATCTACATATACATCACTCGTGTTACACGGTATGCGGCGGACGGAGGGGTCGCATCACTCGCGTGACGTGCCAGCCATTTTACAATACAAATACGCACGTATATGTAATATACATTGTACTGTATTGTATAGACACACTACTGCACTATACCGCATTCGATTTATTTTCATTTCGAGCGTTGCGTTTCGAGGTTTCTGTATCTACGTACGGACGCCAGCACATCAAGTTACTACAATCTGTCAAATTTCTTTAATAGATTTTCAACTTTATCGCTAAATCATTAAGGTTCAAGGTTGATTGGGAAAATTTGACAGTTTCGGGTAGCTCGACCTGCTGGCGTCTGTACATAGGGTTTCTTGAGACTGCGGTCGCCACCACCACATCATCATTTTAGCCTAAAAACATCGACTACTGGAAATAGGCCTCCGTCAAGCACCGTCACTCCGACCGGTCCTGTAATTCTCGCATACAGCGGACTCCTTAGTGCTTGTCATTTGTGGGGGGGTTCGCCACAATCGCCACGCTTGGCGCCTCGGGTTGGCGATCGCAGTATGGTCGCCACATAGCGTCAGCAATGTTATTACGGAAACAATACTCAAAATATCATTATATTTTGAGTATTGTTTCCGTGATAATTATGACGACAGTTATTAATCCCATCTTTTTATACCGTGCTTTTATGCAAATAAATATATTATTATTATTAAAGTAACTTGGAGTCTAAAAACTCCTAGAGTTCCATAATTTTCATGACGTCCGTCACCGCGGTCGTTAAGTGGCGCCCACCGCTCTTCTAGGAAATACATAGTAGCTTAAGCAAAGAGTTCCGTTTAATTTTAGTAGTACAGAGGCCTCTTTTAAATTCCAGACTTAATCTTGGTCAGGTCATATGAAGACCATGTAGTTTGGTATCTGAAATGGTGTTTTGAGGAAAGGAACTCATAGATCGATTTGTGTTGTAGATTGGCATTTTATTAAAATGAACGAAAACCTGTTTTTTACATTTCTATGACGATAACAAACGAAAGACTTAGAATTTTCACAATAGGGCTTATTGTGATAATTATGCGTCCGTTTGTCTTTATCACACCGTCTGTTATCCCGCTATGATAGGTTATTTTTAGATATAACCTAACTTTTATTTTTGTTCCGGGGTGGAAAATCCTCGTGGATGTCCGCCGCCCTGCGGCGGGCGGCGGGGTCTGTCAGACTCTTACTGACTAAAAACCACCCCAGTATTCCATCTCACACCTACGCCGGGGGTCGCGGGAACGTACGATCCTTCCGCAACATATATAACCTAACTTAACCCAACCTTACATGCAATACTAGTGCATGGGTGGGCGCCATTTCATAAAACATACATCAATAAAAAAATATAGTTTTAAATCATTAATAACCTACTTAATAAATAAATTATATTACAAATTGTATTCATGCACATTTTTTTTTATGTTGCCCAGATACTTTCTTTTTTTCTTGATATCCAATCTGCATTCCAGTGTTTCTGCTTAGGTACCTACCTACTTCGTGTATAATCGAGATAATTAATATAAACAGTTTTTAAAACTCACTCTAATAAAAAAAATGTTTGGAAATATAGGTAATGTGAATAATGGAAATAGAACGAAATTGTGTCACTGTAGTTTCTACTGAAAATAAAATAAAATCACCAACACCGAGATTCCCGATATTGGATATTTCAATACCGGTATTGAACAATGACAAAAAGTGTCCTGGATCTCGGTATTAGCCAGCACCGGGATACCGGTATTGGATGCCCTCCATTACCCACGTAGTCCCCACATTCACAATAATTAAAGTACTAATTGTATAATATTTTACAAAGTATGAAAGTGTCACACAACATAACTGACCGTAAGTAAAACATCGATACTTGAAGCTGCAACATGTTTGTTCGCGTGGTGAGAAGCAACTCCTTAGAAGAAATCCCGCCATGGGTCAGATTATTGAAGCGGCTATTATTTTTACACTCTAGTATGGCACAACCGGACATTTTTATGACTAGGTACAGCTGGTCTATTCCGTAAAACCCCACCTGCAACTGCTAGAGATTGACAAATAGTGTCAATCTCTAGCAGTTGCAGGTGGAGTAGAGAGACAGCTCACTTCACCTAAGTTTTAACGGTGAGATTTTTACAGAATAGGTCTCCTCGCTTTTTCGAGCGAAGCCGTGTCTTGCTTCGTCCAGGGCCGAAAGGCGACTGCGTGATCTGGGGTGTGGAGTAGATGTGTGCGCAGGTGCAGTTTGCACCCTCCTCCCCCACCCACGCTCGATTTCCGCTTCCATTCGTTTTAAAACGTGGAGAATTCCAGGTATAATCTGTGAAATAGTTCAAGGATATCGTAGCCCCGGTGATTCATAGCCGATATTGAGTAACGTTAGGTACCTATTATTATAAATACTGAATGGATAACTGCGTCCTCATTATTTAAGAAACTTATGATCGCTACTTTTTGTAAGTACCTATTATTATTTCCTATATTTCAATGTAAACATATAAATTATATTTTTAAATATTAGAATATAAAATAAATTAAAAACATTTAAAAATATAAAAAATAGTAGCCCACCGGTATCGGGAACAGGGTCCAAGCGGTCAGGGCTCCAGAGAGAGGCAATGCGAGCCGTGTCCAGAAGTACCGCTTTCTGAATCAAGCTCTTGATCCAGCTGCCCAACGAGAGCTTCCTCAGGTGTTGGTCGAGGCTCTTGGCTATTAAGCCATTGGCTGTCACGACTATCGGCACAATGATCGCTGAGTCCACATCCCACATGTCGACAACCTCGCGAGCCAAGTCAAGATACTTGATTTGTTTATCTTTCTCGGCTTTCACGAGGTTCTCATCATGCGGGACGGTTATGTCAACAATCATTGCGCGCCGCTATGATCGATCCACCACCACTTTATCAGGCTTATTAGCAACAATAGTTAAGTACCTATTATTGTTAAGAATTCACTAAAGTTATTGGAATAATAATTTTAACAAATTAATGTACCCTTTTAATTTTTTACTTGTAACGTGTTTAAATACTTGTATGCCAGTCCTTGGCGAAATATGTAAGATCATAATTCTATTTATAAGACCTTAATGTACCATGTTTTAAAGCAAATAAATATGTTATTTTATTTTTTATTTAACCATTTATGTACACACTTAGTATAAACATACAAGAAAAAACAGAACCGAAAAAATAGGTACAAAGGTGATGTTCTATTCTATTTTATTTCTTTATAGGGTTCCGTACCCAAAGGTTGCCAACGGGATCCTATTACTAAGGCTCCGGTGTCCGTCAATCCGTCCGTATCTTTTGAACCGTAATAGTTAGACAATTGAAATTAGTGTGTATGTAGGTAATAGTACCTACATACACACTAATTTCAATTGTCTACTATGGCCGCTATAACATTTTTTTATGAGTTTTATGTATCTACCTATATACGGATTACACATCTGCCAATATCCGGAAGTAAATAAGAAGCCTAAGTATCGCTTGAATTAAACTAACGTTTTTTTTTTATTTCCAGACGTGCCATTTGGCTGCACTTAATTTCAAGGGAGGAGTTACAGGACAAGCAAGCTCACAGCTATGTAGTCTGTGAAGAGCATTTCGACCCTGGCAGCATTCAGGGGACATCCGAACGAAAGAGATTGAGGAGATTCTCGGTACCCTCCCTAAAGTTACCTCCCAAACGGTCCGTAGCCAAACAAACACAAACCGAAATAAAAGAAACACTCAACAAATTCGCACAGACAGACTTTTACGTATTGAAAATAGAAAAAGGAGCGCAAACGGCGAATTTTCTTACAACGTCCCTGCCATCTGTGAAAAAACTGAAGGAAGAGCTTATAACGTGCAAGAAACAAATGAAGTCAGCTGCATCAAGCAGCCTCACGAAGGACACTTTCCACAAGCTTTGTGACAAATTCCTGACGAAACCCTTAGCAGAAATTGTAAAAGCGCAGACAAAATTGAAATTTCACGGTAAAGGGAATAGGTACTCCCCGAAATATAAACAGTTTTGTATTAATTTGTACTATACTAGTCCACAGGCGTACAAGTTACTGGAGCAAGCTCTGTGCCTCCCAAACGCTACGACTTTAGCCAGACACTCATTACCAATCAGCACGGAAGTTAATGAGCATCTGATGACTACCCTGAGGGTGAAAGTCAATAACATGACGAATTCCGAAAAAGTTTGCTCCGTCGTAGTTGATGCCATTAGTTTAAAAACTAGTCTATTTTACAATATAAAGTTGGACAAAATCATTGGATTGCAAGAGGTGAACGGACATCAAACCCCGGTGCTGGCAAAAAAGGCTTTAGTAGTTATAATAAGGGGCATATTTGGAAACTGGCAACAACCTATTGGTTTTGCACTGCTCGGGGAATCCAAAAACAGCGATGACATATCTAACTGGATTGTGCAATTATTGGAAAAACTTATTGATGTTGGACTAGATATAAGAACATTTGTTTCTGATCTTGCATCCGATCTGTTAGATGAAGAAAAAAGGAATATGATTTCAACTGAAAGACCTTACTTTTTCATTAAAAACAGAAAAATATTCTACATAATTGACGCACTGCACTTGATTAAATCATTGAGAAACAATCTGATGACGAGTGATTTCTATTTTCATGGATCAGTTGCAAAATACGAACATATTTTACAGTTTTATGAAAGTGAGAAGAACAAAACGTTAAGACTTGCTCCAAAGTTGACAGAGAGTCACATTAAACCCACAGTTTTTGAGAAAATTCAGGTCCAGTTTGCTACAGAACTATTAAGCCATACTGTTGCAACAGCTATATCATGTTATATAGATTTTCAGGCTCTGCATGAATCTGCGAAGGAAACTGTAAAGTTTATCAAACTGATGAATGACTTGTTCGACATTTTAAATTCTTCATCCGTCCACTCGACATGCGAATACCAGCAGGCGTTCTGTGGAAGCGTTACACAAATAACGTTTATGAATGAAATGCTTCAGTTTTTTAAATCGTTGAGACTAATTAGTTCAACGACAGGCCGTGATGTGACGTCAACTGCTAAGTTCATTACGGGGTATCAGATTACGATAACATCTATTTTACTTTTGTTTGATGACCTCAGGGTGGAGGGGTATAACAATCTACTAACCAGAAGGTTGAATCAAGACGTTACAGACATTTTCTTTGGACAAGTCCGAAGCAAGAGGAAAAAGCCGACCACCAGACAATTTGTGTCAGCATTTAGGAAAATTTTCTTTACCAATATAATAAAACCAGGTAAGCAAGGAAAAGGTTCGGGGGACTTGACACAATTACTGGTTAATACAGAAAAATTAGGATTTATGTTAAACACTGAAACAGACGAGAATACACGAATGGAAGAAGATTGTAACGAAACCATCATAGAATCCAGTACTCCTTCAATTTCCAGTTCAGATTATTGTAAAATCGAATTACCTGAAGACAACAAATTGAGATTTATTAGTGGTTACTTGTTTAACAAATGTGCGAGTTTGCACGGAGATTGTCATCAGTTGAAAGCGTCTTTATTTCCGGATGATAAAATTGAAACAGTTAACATGGACGTGGACGGTTTGGCGAACAACGAAGCTTATAAAATTCAATTTATTCCACCGGAAGACTTCGTAAATTTTGTGGAAGAGATGGAAAGGCATTATCAGAGCTTCTTCAATAACTTCTATATACAGTGTAAGATTGCTAAATCTATTTTTGAAAGCATGAATCAAATAATTTACATTCCTCCGTGTCCCTGTTTTCCAATTAACTACGCCAAGAAACTGTATATTAGGATCAGAATTTACATCACAGTGAAATATAACAATGAAGAGTTTAGCAAACATCGATCTGCAAAGAAATGTTTTTCTGTTGCTAACTTGTAAACTCACCATACACACACATACTCACTTCACTCACTTTTCTTGTTGCTGTGTTGTCTCTCTTGTAACTCTTGTATTCTCTATTTAATATCATGCGTCAGTAGTAAGCAATATAATATATAATCAGTTTTATGTCCGTATCAGATTGGTTTTTAAGATTTTAGCGATCTTAGTTTTAAAACATGACCGTTATTAAATGATTAATCCATATTATGTCATGTATGTTGTGTTTTATTACCCTGCTCAATCCCGTTGCCAAGCGTGGTCAGTGTGGTGGTGGTGATGGTGACCATCGCGTATATCCTCTCTCACTCCACTCATCACACCTCTCACTAGGACACTAGTAGCTGCGCAACCAGTCGCCCTATCAACAAAATGTAGGTATACAGCTCCATGGAGTACCCCACAGGTGTCCGCTTGGTTGCAAAAAATGTTGATATTACCTTTGTCAGTGGCGTCGGTGTCAATGGCGCTACCATGATCCTAGTGAGATATAAGCAGCACCCTAATTGCGTAACACACTATCAATCTCAATCTGAATCATTTTGAAGGATATTGCTAATTCATTGCTTCATATGTTCGAAAATTTGTCTGCTCAACAACGTAAATAACGCAATGAATGTTGTTGAACTGTCAATGAAAGCAATTGCTCCTGATAGTGCGTTACGCGATTACCCTCCTACTTATAGTTATGTTCGTTTAAAAAGCAAGTAAATATTAATAGATCAACGTGTTTTCCAAAACATGGAATTCGCCTTCGTTATGACTTCTAACAACTAGAATTTAAGTGGTTTCCTTCCTTTTACGGCAAACCTGCTCTATGTTTCTAAATAAGGCAACTCATGGTGCTTTGGAGTTATCAGATAGCTTTAAACTAGTTTAAAGCTTAAAAATAGAAAACGTTCCCTGTGGCTCTGTCTAAACCCGCGGGGTAATTGCGTAACACACTAACAGTAGCAATAGCTTTCATTTTGACAGTTGAACAATATTCATTGCGTTATTTGCGTTGCTGAGCAGACATATTTTTCGAACATATGAAACAATGGATTAGCAAAATATCTCAGATTGTGATTGAAAGTGTGTGACGCAATTATCCTAAGATTTCTACTACCTTATCCGTGTCTACTCGTGAGAACCTGTAATTGGCTCTCTGTCGCTTATACAATTGTTATTAATTTGGT
The DNA here is from genome assembly GCA_911387795.2 of Apamea monoglypha. NCBI lineage: Eukaryota > Metazoa > Arthropoda > Insecta > Lepidoptera > Noctuidae > Apamea > Apamea monoglypha. The sequence goes on along the minus strand of OU426934.1, from coordinate 9,145,222 downwards.
TCAGCTGTTGGTTCTCCTACTTTCAAATAAATAAATAAATTAGGGTGCAATTTACGAAGCGAGATGGGCTATATAACGAAATAACTGGTATATTCGCCATTTAAATATTGTTTGTAGTTCTCTGTTTGTTGTGTTGGTCAGATAAAAAGCTGCTCGAGACAGTTGCGTCACTGTACAGTGGCGGAGAAACCTGTCGTGAACTCGTAACGGAGATACCACAGGAGGTAGGAGGAGAAGGTGTAGGCGTTCCTGCGGTAAAAAACTAGGGAATTAATAAAAACAGTCAATCGCGTCAACCTACAAATTCTGCGAACGTATCTTGCTTCATAATCATTTTAGTATTTACGAAGAAAAATTATATTTATGCCTGTAAAGACCACTTTCACAGAGCACTTTCGCATTTATAATACACACATCAAAAGTGTCTAGGGATCAAGTACGTTTTAGGGTATCGCCGCAATTGAGGATTATTATTTTAACTTTTTTGGATCGTTATTGATTCTTTTTAGTTAATTTCACTATTTGAATAAATAATTTTCATTAAAAGTAGAAAATCAACTGTCAATCAGGATTCCTATAAAAGTGTGTAATAGCGTTTTAACAAAACCATTACAATTTCCGCATCGGAACTGAAAAAAATTGCATCGATATGGAATGGAGCGACGACATCATTTGACACGAGACGAGATGATGGGAGCCGTCGGAATGTTGCAAGCTGGTTCCAGGCAAAGTACTGTGGCTGTCGCTCTTGGCACTACACAGAGCGTCATAAGCCGCCTCTGGACACGCTATAGGCAGCGTGGCCGAGCGACATGGAGGACGATCTCGCATCGCCACTCGCAGACAGGACCGGTACAACCAAAATACTGCTCGACGGAATCGTACCATGACCGCCATGATGTTGGCTACGAGGCTCCATATCTCTTCAGGCTTGCTAATAAGCGACCAAACCATCCGAAATCGTTTACGTGAAATGGGTCTGCGGTCCCGAAGGCCGCTGAGAGTTCCACCTACAGCACCCCGCAATCGTAGGGCCCGTTTATAATGGGCTCGCGAACACAGAAAATGGTAGGAAGAAGACTGGCGTTGTGTTTGCTTTTCCGATGAATTTCGTTTCGGTATGAGGCCGAATACAAGAAGTACTCGAGTTTGGAGGACCTCTGGAAGTCAAGAACGTTTGAAATTTTGTCAGGAAGTTCATATGGAGGGGGAACAATAATGGTTTGGGCCGGTATTTGGATCGGTGGAAGAACCGATCTCATTCGGATCAGGGGCAACCTCAATGTTCAGATTTATGCGGAGAGGATTGTTTCAGACGTGATCATCCCTTTGCGAAGTCGGTTGGGTGATTCGTTCCGACTAATGCACCACAATGCACATCTACACACGGTTAGAGTCGTAACACGCACTCTTGCCGATGCTCGCATCAACGTTCTGTCTGCCGTGGCCTGCTCAGTCGCTAGACCTCAACCCAATTGAGTACGCATGGGATATGCTCCAAAGAAGAGCTCTGCCGAGTATGGATGCCGTGCATACCCACCAACTTTTTGACTTGTTAGAAAGAACATGGCCATTCCTCAAAGTCATTTTGATGAACCGCTGGTTTGAGCTTTTAAGCATGCCAAATCGTTGTGATGATGTGTCAATGGTGGAAACACAGATTACTGTTTTTTTTTTATCTTTACAGTATAAATTTAAAAAATCCTCATTTTTGCCTTTTTTGCCATTTAATTGACGACATTAACTTAGGTTATTTTACCACAATTTGCAAAAATTGCAATTTTTTAAAATTTTTGCAAAATATAGGGAGAAGTTGTTAACTTAAACATAGGAATTAAAGTAAGAAGACAGTCTGGAAGACTAGATTTGGTAATATTAATTGGATAATTTTTTTATAGTTAAAAATGTACTTGATCCCTAGACACTTTTGATATGTGTATTAGTAAGCATGGATTAGACTTCGGGATTTAAATTAAATTGAAAAAAATCAAATTATGTGTATGAGGGAAAATATTAGTACCTTTAAAAGAAAAAAAAAAAACCGGTCAAGTGCGAGTCGGACTCGCGCACCGAGGCGAGAGTTCCGTACAAATTTGTAGGTACGTAACTACATATATATGTACGGTTTTCGGATTTTTTCATTTACTCGTGCTACATAACATTGCTTCTTGCCAAATTTTATGATTCTAGGTCAACGGAAAATACCCTATAGGTTTTGATTCCCTTGTAAGTGCCGAAATATGCGACATAAACGGAACTTAACTGCCCGTATCTTTTGATTGCTTTGATTTAGAAGTTTGATTTTTTCACTGCTTCAAGAAATTCTAAAGGAATTATTTTATTATTGTTTATATCGTTAATTAAATTTCTAGCAGTACATACCTATTTACAGTAAGACTAACAGTTTATCAATTCTTTTAGCGACCTCGTCATGCTTTCTGGATTCGGAGAGCATTGAAAATCCGACGTTACTTCCAATTGTCGAAAATGCCACGAATCATCAAAGCGAAAGCATCTTTTGTTGGTTCTGGCGATTGTACTCCATTCTCGATTCCAGTCACAATCCGAGAGGGTTTGAAGGAAATTCCTAATCCATTGCTTCATAGGTTTGAAAAATTCGTCTGCTCTACAACGTAAATGACGCAATGAACGTGGCTGAACTGTCAAAATTAAAAGGCATTGCGATCGATTGCCATTTTATGAGTGTAACGCAATTTCCCCGTTGTTTTTTTTTCATACCTGTGATTGCCCCAAGAGTTCCTTCATTAGACTATCATTAATTTCGGTCGTAATTGGAATTCCATGTTTATTTAAAGTATTTGGACACAAAACTCATAGAAGACATTGCACTTTGCAGCCGCTAAGCTATCGGGCTGGTGTAATTTTATATCTTTTTTACTTTTTCAACTTTTACAAGTTTAAAGCTGTTATCCACAGTTTTAAATTCCAGGAATATTTCTTAGTAGTTATTTCTTTCAAACTTTTATAAAGAAACTTCACATTTTACTTCGCAATAATAAAAAAAGGTTTTATAGATAGAACTTTAAGGACTGTTTGCTTTCGAAGTTCGTGCATAGGCACGAACGTAAAGATAATAAGATATCCCACGATATTAAAATTGTCTTACGCGAGCTACATAAGGTCATTCGCCTCATCTGCATCTTTTAATTATTTTGGGTAGATAGGTACCCACACTAAGGAGCCCGAAAGTCTGAAAACCAGTCTTACCAAGGGGTATCGTATTGCCTAGTAACTCCTATGATGATGATTTGTAAATAATCTCATCATTTACATAATAAAAGTTGTGTATATATGTAGGTATAAGTAAGTCATCATCTGCCCAGCCTTTTCCCAACTATGTTGGGGTCGACTTCCAGTCTAATCGGATGCAGCTGAATACCAGTATTTTACATGGAGCAACTGCATATCTTACCTCCACAACCCAGTTACTGGATAATACGATACTCCTTAATAAGACTGCTTGTCAGACTTTCGGGCTTCTGACGACCCGTAACGACTGTCAAAGATCCAGGAATGACAGCCGGGACCAACGGTTTAACGTGCTTCCCGAGACACGGAGGGGTCTCGGTATGTGAAGATTGTCACCCATCCACGGACCAACCGCGGAAAACGTAGCTTAACCTGATCAATCGACCCGTGCGACTGTTATTATTTAGCCACAAGTATAAGAAAGTAGGCTTATTTTATTATTACTATGGGATGTACATTAATAGGTAATTTATTAAAACAGAAGAAGAATTAATCATTTTATTTTATTTGGTCTAGCAACATTTATTCAGTTAAAATCTAATACCGTATAAATACAGAATATACCGCATAAAACACTAGGTAGGCATTAATGCATAAAACTAAACATAATAGGGTCATTAAATACTCGTACCTATCGGTCTGACAAATGTTGAAAAAGTACTTATAATACAAATATAATAATATTTTAGATATTATTCCTACTTACATGATATTTCTCTACATACCTAATATCTACGCTAACAAATAACAATTAGGTATATTTTAGACGTAGATATTTCATAAAATTCTAAATCTTAGGCATTTTACTTAATTTTATTCTACTTACATGATATATTTATAATAGGTAGGCTAGTACGTAGGTAAGTATAAATTTTTCCAAATGTAGGCTTTCAATATTTCCGAATTTATAGGTGGGAAATCCCACCCTTGAATTGAGAAGGTAGGTATTGTCTACTGTGCTGTCTAGGTAACTAGGATGTGGAGTGATAACCTAGAAACAGTACAGTGAACTTTAACTATAAAAAATCAATGTTTTCGTTCCGCGGCAGATAGCCTAACTGATAAAAAAAAAACTCCAAAAGATCACAACAAAGCTTTTAACAAAGCTTTTTAAAATTATTTACGAACGCATTTTTTTAAATTTATTTTAACTATATTCAGATACGAGCCTTTTAGCCAACATATCTTAATTTGTAGCGTTCATTAAAAAAGACGAATTATGGCACAGACTAGCCTGAAAATACATTTTTGTTTTCATTCACTATGTTTTCCTACGTGCGAGCGATTTCACTGGTGTTGACATTGTTGCGAGGTATATTCGTGGGTCTGTTTATGTAGACGGTGGGGTTGTCGTGCGGGGGTCTCTGGAGGCGGCCGGGGCGCGGTGGGGGTGGGGGCTGCCTCCCCTGCTCTATTCTGATCGGCTGTGGCTGGGCTCCGGTGTCCTGCCGAGGCGCCATCGCTGGAAATCGATTGATGAACTAGTTAGTAAAGGAAAAAAACCCAACATTGTTAACAAAGATAAATGGAACTGGAGATTTTTATCATAGTCCTCATTAGAGAAAATGGCAAAACAGGAGCGGGCAAACTAGCTGTAGGTTTTCGCAATATTATTTGTATAATAACGTTACTGAAACTGTTTATTCACGTTATCGATTTGCATTATATGATACATGATAATTTTATCCGATAAGACGGGTCGTCCTTGTGCGACGAACGTTACTTTATTCTTTCAGAGAGCAAGCGATGCGAAAACCATAGATTTGATTTATATAGTGTTATCGAAACAATATCTGGTGTTTACATAACGATGCCCAATTTTTTTTTTTGTTTGCCTACATTTTGCCCACTGCTGGGCAAAGGCCTCCCCTTTTTCCTTCCAAACCTCCCTGCCTTGTGCGATCTCTGGCCATGTTGGCCCTGCGAACGTTACCAGATCGTCACACCACCTTCGCCGTGGTCTACCTCGACGGTGATGCCCAATATGCGCTGTTATTGTGATATAGCTGGGGGTCTGTCATTGAATTTATTTATGCTTAACGTACATTTCTCAGTAGTAGCCCAGGTTCCGGTTTTGTGCCCGGTTGATGCAAGATAACTGGCGAAATGTGGGTGTACTATAAGTAAATACACCTCTGCCCATCCCTTCGGGGAATATAGTTTTGAGTGAATGGTAAAGTTATTGAAATTAGAAATGTGCAGTGAACAGTAAAGAATCCCATTCCTTAGTCGGTTGAAAATATAGATTGTCCACGTAATTTAGGATACGATCCGCGTATTGGTTATATAAAATAGATAGGTACATATCTGCAGACTGTGATATTATTCTAGACGGACATTTCTTTCAGATTATGAAAAAAAAATGTAATGATAGTACACTTACATATTCTAAAATAAGCATCGGATTACGTTGTTGTTTTATCATTTTATCAATCGTGTCGATAACTACGCTGTTATTTAATATTTTCCTTGTTATTTAGTTAATTTTAGTAATACTATGGAATAAGACGCAAAATAACTGTGTTAACTGCAGAGTCCTGGTTGTTATAATTGGGCTCAAATCCTACATTTTGTTTTTAAAAAAATGGGCAAGTACGTACTCAAAATAGATACGTATTATCCAAAAATACTCCAGTACATAAACTACTAACTATTCTTTATAGTCGAGTAAAAATAAAAACATCATGTGATGACTTACCTGTTTGAGATAATTAACGAATTCAACTAATTACGACGATCTTTTCAACCAACTTATAGCGTGATAAACGTAATTAAGTGCCAAGACGAAAAAACACACCACCCGTTATCAAATTTCACCGAAAAAAGAATTAAAAATGATAATTTCTAAAACAATAATGTGTTTCGTGGGATCTCCCGCTGCGTGGGATGTTATTGTGAAAACATGTTACTTCGCTTAAGCATTATCTTTGTGATGATAAGTTATCTGAAGTGATATTATCATACGAGGCAGCAAATAATCCTGGCATTTTATTATCGTAGTAACGACTTTCAATAACCTGAGCTGAGAGGTGAAATAGACTGGTTGAACCATAGAAATGTAAAAAACAGGAGAAGTGGCAAGGAGGCGTGTCTGTGTCGACGCGGTATGCCCGAAATGACCATGCACTAGGCCAATGGACGTCTCCGCGAACTAGTGCGCTTTCGACCGTGATCGTGAAAAAATATAAGAATGCCGTGTTGTTCAGTGGTTTCTTATAAAAACCGAAGCCAAAACCAAAACTTTGTAAATCATGGAATCACTTACCTACTAAGTATTTTACTATATTTGTCTTTAAAATCATGAAATACAACAAATTGTAAAATATTTTTTGCTTTTACTACGTTAATTTTGTTTTAGAAAATCGCAACGACTGTACTATTTTCGCAGTAAATGCATTGCTCCTTAACCACTGCCTAAGTATGTCACTAAGTGACTAGACAAGCGATGTAAAAATCACATAACGATAGGTATGTACTTTATTTATGCGGTGCATCGCATGGTACGGCTGCTGTTTGCGGCGAGTTAGTGAAGTGGCTGTGCAGATCCACTAACGTAGGCTATCGACAACAATGTCGATTACCCAACGAATATATAGTTAATTTTACAATTTGTCAACCGTTTTAACCCAGTTGGAAGGCCTAAAAAGATGACGTTTAAATCCGGTTGGAACACCCTTGAGAAGATGTAAAATAATGTTAAAAAAAAATATTTGTTTTTTTTTTTTTTTTTCTATTTTTTATTGATTTATAATATAATATTTTCTGGACATATCGTTTTTTATTTATTTTATTTTCAGAACCCCAAATTTTCTTTTATTACAATAATAAATGGGATAATAAACGATAACTTTCCGATTTAGTCAATCACTAGCGTATATGTAAAATAAATGGCTTTTGCAAAGCACAACGATAGCGACAGATGTCTTTGTGTGAGTAAGTTGTACCTACGGTGCATGGTAAATGCACGCTATCTTTGATGAGTTCAGGTTTATAATTGATTGTGTAGTGCGTTCTGATTTATGAATTGCAAGTGTGTGCGCAACTTTGTATCTATTGCTTTTACTGAACTACATGTATAGTAGTGGCGCGGTAGTGGGATCGTCTTAACGACATGCGAGTTCTGATACATTTTCGAATACAAGGCATATCTCCTTCTATCCTATGCTATATCTATGGGTTGAACTATCATAATGTTTTGTCTCAATTTTAAAGTCACGGAGTAAAAGGTCGGGTAAGCAGTTTGGTTTCGCTAAAATTAAATCTAAGAGGCATCTCATATATATTATACGCAGGCCCGCCGCTAGCTACTTAGTAGCCCGCGTGCAATACCGATTATGCCGCCCTACGACTACTTATGCTGAGTTTTGTCAAAAAAGGCTATTTAATGTTTTCTCAATTAAATAAGTTATTGCTAAAAAAGCCAAATACATCGGTAAATGTTTTTAACTCGTCGAATCTATCCTTTAAATTGTTATTGTCTGATCTAGGACTCTAAAATAAAACTCTACTCTATATTTGATTTTGGGGTCTACTAAAACTTCCATCACTGTGTTCATATTGAAATTGTGTTGGTTTTCTTCTTGGACGAATTGTATTTATTGGTGGGAAATCTGTTTCTACATTGAGCCTGTGAGCCACTTTGGAAGCTTCTGCTAACACCATTTCAAAGTGTTCATCCGTACGATATTCTGTAAACTTACCAATCAACTTATTTAACAAATTTATGCAGATTTGATTATTCATTGTGGGGCTCTGCATCATTTTGCTCAGAGCATAAATTTCGTTTAAAATAACGAACCAAATTACTACCGAGCAAATAAATCTATAATTTTGAATGTTCAGAGCAAGTGCAAGCAATGAGCTTTGTGAGATGTAGTACAATCCCATTCCAAGGAATCACCAGATATTTCCAGCAAAGCATCAAATATTTTTTCGAGGTGATACCGTAATGGTTTAACCGCATCAATTTTGTTAGACCATCGCGTGGCGCTTAAAGCTTTTAATTTTAAATTTGGTAAATGTTTGCAAATTATCGACCACCTTTTTGTAGATGATGAAAAGAAAACGTAAATATCTTAAATTATATTAAAGAAATTCAAAGTTTCGTGCGTAATATTTGCTGCATCATTCACTATCAAATTAAGACTATGAGTTACGTAGTAACTATTCAGTAATCTGTGCTATGAGCCGAGCATGGGACGTAAATACGCGGTTATTGATTTCCCTATTTTTTTTTTTTTTGTAATCCGTTGTATTTTCACGCATATTAGAATCATTATCATAACCTTGACCACGTACGTTTTGAATGTTAAGATTTAATTGTGAAAATAAATCTAAAACAAAATTTAATAGACTTTTACATGTGGAGCTGGTGATCGGACAGAAACCGATGAAATTTTCACAAATCGCAACATTTTTGGTTTCATTATTTAAAACATTACAACTGTAATTTGTTCTGTGTGACTTACATCTGGTGTGCTATCTAATATAATGGAGAAAAATTTCGATTCTCTGACTTTGTTCAATATATAATTTTTATGTTCGTGCCGAGCAAATCAATTATTTCATTTTGAATTTGATCTCCTAAATAGTGAGTCATACGACTTGAATTCGAATCGTACCAGGAAACGGCAGAACATTCGGCCGATACCACTTCGGAGTTACTATTTGGTTCGGTCGGTCCCGATCCTACACTACTACACTTTTTCGAATATTGCCTATGGTCCCGACCCAACTGCGAACTTTTTTCGCATTTTTCAATAATATTCGGTTCGGCCATGTGTCGGTCCGATCCGATCATTCGCACTTTGCACTTCGTAGTAGACCCCCTGGTTCTTAGTAGTACCTTCTCTTGTTTTACTGGACTCTCCTTCTGAAGAGCATACATCTTTTTCTTCAGACAACTCCACTGCTTCTTGATTTAAGGCTGTGCTTGTTAAAGCTAATTCATCATTTTCTTGACATTCCGGTTCCTTATTTTCTGGTTTGTTTAAAAATTTCATTGTTTTTTTCCATGCTGCATTACATTTCTTATTCTGTAGGTGGGGTGGGTATTATGACAATGATTTTGAATATTACGTGATGAGTCGCTCGATTTGCCGCCCCCCTGGACGTGCCGCCCGCGTGCGGTGCACGCCTTGCACGCCCGCTTACGGCGGCCCTGATTATACGGGGTGGTAGGGACATTGTCGCGCAAACTGTAACCATGAATTCAGCAAATAATTCTGCACCCCTAGCGTAGAAATCAGAAATCTGAAAACGAAATACCTACGAGCTCAAAATCTATGGAAGAGCTATTTTTTTTTAATAACCGACGTTTAATTTCAACGCTGCGCAGTAGCTTCAGAATCATGGTACTGAATCCATGGTAACAGGTTGCGCGTCCATGTCCCTGCCAGCCTGTATACAAACGAACGAGAGGATTAAAGGAAATACCACTATGTAATTGGTAGGCGAAACTACTGGTGTGATGTGTTATTATGGGAATCAATATCCAATCATAATAAAGGAAAAAAGACGACTCATCTACATAGTCATTGTTAAGTCCATGGTCGGGAGCGAAGACATGGTCGCCAAGGAGGCGGCTGAAAGAGCGTGAGGCTACAACATCTCTCCCTATACGCAGCAAAAGAGCCCGGGCACCAGAAGGCGTTCAATGACCCCCCCGGCCAGTATACGGTGTGGCTAACGGGTGCCTCAAAAACAACTGCGGTCTGAGTGATGGTTACGAAGAATGACGGTCAATACCTGCCGGGATATCGACAGGAATTACGCGAGTGCTCCAGTGCCCCAGCCAGTAAGCATCTTATAGAACTTTGCGGGCGCCCTAGAACAGACACCAATAATGATTTTCACACACAAAAAAAAAAGGATGGGCGTACTTAACTCATGCCCGAATTTTGTCATACCTGCAGTCGTACAGACGCCAGCAGGTAAAGCTACTCGAAACTGTCAAATTTTCCCAATCAACTTTGAACCTTAGTGCTTTATCGCAAAAGCATTAAGGTTCAAGCTTGATTGGGAAAATTTGACAGTTTCGGATAGCTTGACCTGCTGGCGTCTGTACATGAAAATATCGGTATCTAAGATGGAACTTTCATTTATGGCTTTTTCTAAATCTCATTATTGATATAGTGGTTAGTTAACAGGGGGCATACAACCAACTCTTATAGCAGGGCAGAAGTTGAACTGCACTGCTTTTTTGTACTTATTCATAGAACAAAAAAGTAGTGCAGTTCAACTTCTGCCTTGCTATAAGAACTGGTGATAAGCCCCCAGGCCTACATCGCACACGGACGCACGGCTACACATCAAGCTATACAATACCAGTATAAGCTGCTTTCTGATTGTACGAAAAATTTATACAATACGAGGTCAGCTAAAACTGGAAATGCATAGCTTGATGTGTAGCCGTGTGGACATGGTGATCACAATGGAGTGCGCTGTAACTTTTCCTTAGAAAATAAAAGTCTGTATAAAAAAGACGTTTTAACAAATAAAAGTTTGCGGTCTAGTTATTTATTACATTCTGATAAATCTACACATACGGCTGCAAATTCTGTCGGATAGTTATGATGGGGAGAAAAGCGCGCCGATGTATCACTGAAAAAAAAAACACATTTTGCTTATTTGTGAAGCGATAAGACTATGACTCTGTACTAGATACCACAAATTATTGTCAGAGTAAATATTGTGAAACCAATTTTTTAGTTTATGATCTATGCAAGTGCCATTAGTGTCAGCTTGACAGTCAGTGTTCCCACCTTAGGGATTTTCCCCCTAACACTTGGCTATTTTACATGTTTAGGGGACTAAAAATAATCAGTGTTTTTAGAAAAAAATTAAATAACATTCGCATGCTTTGTATGTATCATAAGGACTGGTAAACCTTGAGTAGTGAGAAAATGACTGACACTGAGGAGTTTGAATCTTTAACAATAAATCCATCCCCCCTCCTCCCTCCTTTTCTCTTAGATCTTTTAGAGGCGTACTTATTGTTCATAAATTATGTAAAATCAAAGGAAAAACTGACTTATTGACATAACAGCGCACAGCCGAAAATACAAGCAAAAACCATGAAATTTTGCATTAGGCTTTCTTTTATAATGTAGGCAAGCACAAGGTGCTCGGAAATTCATCCTTTATCGGGGTAATAGGGGTGGTTATGTTTTTATAAATACCTTTTTTGATAGGGTAATATGCTTGAAACTTGGCATGAATACTTGAATAAAGTAAATGATATAGGTTTTCATTATTCGTTTTTCAAAACTGGGATAGTTTTGAAAAACGAATAATGAATACCTTTATTATTTTCTCTCAAACTTTTGAGAAGGTGTTAAAGTTTGTATGGAAGAACCTTAACGCGCGGTTCAATTACCTCAAAACTCGGTATCTTAAATATCAAAACTCAACTCAAAACTCGGTATATTTTGGACAGAAAATCAAACGTCAAAATGTTTGTTTTCGAAAATCGATCCCTGCAGTGCGATTCTGTAACAATCTCACCGTGAAAACTTAGGTGAAGTGAGCATGGAGTGAGCCGTCATTCCAAGTAATACTAGGTGTTGACACTATTGACAGCTCACTCTAAGCTCCCTTCAACTAACTTTTCACGGTGAGATTTTTACAGAATCGATCGGCTGTCGGGGTGAAAAGGGGTAATTACTTTTTTAAGTGGCGATTTTATTGCCTAGCATTAACTCAAAAGTAAAAAAAAAATCCTTTGATCAATAAACTTGAAAACTGAAATAAATAATAAAGATCGTAATCATTAATTTTCGGAATCCAAAGGGAGTGGTGATCAGTGGTGTAAAATTTTGTGAGGAAAAATAAGAAATCCACGCGGACGATGTCGCGTGTTTGTATTTTGGATCTGAATTTTTGCGGGAAACTAGGGTAAATCCAAAATCTGAGGGTGGCATCACTAGACAGTTGACATCGTGAATTCGTGATTGTCATTTCAAATTGAAGTTTGTTCAATGTGGTGAAGTGTACTCTGTTAGCTTCTCGATATTTCTTACGTTTTCTAGAAGTTGTCTTATAGGTGATTCATCGCGTTCAATAAAAGCTTCTTGGTCTGTGTGTACATTGTTAGTAGTGTAACATCAGTCTTTCAAGTGACTTGTCGTCAGTTAAAGTGAAGTTCAACTTGTGTTTAAGATAAGTTTTGGTTATTCAAAATGAGTTCAAATAACCCCCCTAGTAAGAATAACAGGGTTGCTATTCCTGCTAATAGTCAGGGTAATGCCCCACCAGTACAAGGTATTACTGGTGCATTGACTTTTCCCGCTGCCAACAATCAACAAAATACACAAAATGCAACTTTGTCACTTGGTGGATCTTTCCAAACATCACCGGCTAGCAGTCAGAGCTCTGGGAACCGAAGACAACCTAAAAATCTACAGGTAAGTGACTAAATAACAAGATATAGTTTACCATGTTTTTTGAAGGCTGTTCTAGTAGGTACTTATATAATGCCATGTTCCATATGGTGTTTTCAGAGTCTGTTGAAGTTTGCTATGGAAGCAACGCAAGCGGAAGATGCTCCAGGGACCGCAGATAGAGCACCCCTGGATGAGCAGGTTCGTAAACATGAATGCTAATTATAACTTTGTAAGTTTTTATTGTTTTTAAAACATAGTTCAATATCTTTTTAAATGCCAATTATTTTGGTGTTCCTATTAGCTACATAATATTTCACATGAGTATAATAATATTTACATAATACATAACCTCAGCAATTTTTTAAAACATTACATCATAATATTACAGAGGCGTAGATTCCTTGAAGACGCCCTGCGGAGTTTAACTGTGAATGTGTCCGAAGTGCTGGATAACGCTATCAAAGTCCTGACGAACAGGGACGTGTTGGACAGTATAAAAGAAGGTGACGAGTTGCCTGACGAAGTGAGGAATTCATTCACCATTCTACTGGATCATCTTGATGACCTAGATGTGGCCAATGGTAAGAATAGTCTTTACTGTTCTAATTTTTATAGCATTATAGTCCTAATTGGATGGTGTTATGTAACAAGTAACTCAACACCAATCAAGTAACTGTTTATTTATTTTTTATTTATTTATTCACTTTATTAATGAACATGGTTTACAACCAATTAAAGTACCTGTCAGTTCTTCTATACTATCTAATTGGGAAACTATCATCATAACAGTTTGCCTAATAACTACGTCACTGGATCCACCTCCTGAATTTAGTTAAAAAAGAGATTTTTAATAAGAAGTAAGTTTGTGACAAAATTCGAGTGACCCTGCATTAATTTTGTTGGCTTCATTCAGTACTACATAATGATGTCTAATTAGTCTGGTGTTAACTCACAAAATAGCATTCAGGTCAGCTTCCTTTCCAGCCAGCACCTTTTCAGCAAAGCTTTTCAGTAGACTACCCCACAGATTTTATACGGTTTACATGTCTATGACAATATGTGACTCAAGGGCCTGTGTCATATATACATATCTATGACAATTAGAGTCAACAAATACTATATTGTCATTAATTATCATTACTATCATTATAATCAAAAGACGTCCTGGACACAGGCCTAATTAAATTAATATTCGAAGACATGTGGCATCTGCCAACCCGCACTGTGCCCATGTGGTGGATTACGGCCCACTCCCTCTCACTGCCAGCCCAGCCACAGTCCCAGCAGTGGGAACATTATTGGCTGATGATGCATTTAATCAACCGCAGGGCTGAATTAGTTATGCTATTATATCTAACCAAACTTTCTTTTTCATTCTTAATTTGAACAAAAAATTCCAGACTTCTACAAAATGGGAGGGTTTGCAATGTTCCCAATGTGCTACGCCAGTCAGAATCAGGAATTGCGAGCTCGCGCCAGCTCGGTGCTGGGCACGGCGTGTCAGAACAACCCGTTCTGCCAGGAGAAGGCTCTGAACAGTGGGCTGCTGCCAGTGCTGCTCAATTTGGTACAGACTGAACGAGGGACTGCTCTTGCCAAGTGTCTGTATGCTTTGTCATGTAAGTAACAGTAAACCTTCATCTGAAGATTGATGAAATGAAGAGTATTTATAATTTCCCGAAATTGAATGGAAAAAAGAAATGAGCAGGTCGGAAAGTATTATAAAATATGAGGGTGCTAGTGTGTAGTACCCAGAAGTGTAAGCAAAAAAAAAAGTAACAGCAATGTTAGCAGACTGCAGCCAGTTAAGTATGTTCAAATTTATTAGTCTGAATTTTTGTTTTGAGAGTTTTAAAATAGGAAATATGTCAATCCCGTATTTTATTCTTTAGATAAAAGATATCTGACTATTGTCAAAAAATCAGCCCAATTTTTTTTTCATAATTTTTTTTTAAACTTGGTAAAATCATGCATTGAATGGACTGACTGAGAGATTCTAACACAATTAAAAAATAAACTTTGATACTAGATCAATGCATCAGATGTGCTTATAAAGTAATTTTGTGGTCTTCCCGGCCTTGTATTGATATTATCTTATTTCCTTTTTTATATTATAGTAGTAAATATAAAAACCAGCAGGCGTGTATGAACGCAAACGACGCATACGCAGTATGAAAGCATGGTAGCAGGTGGCATTCTGTAGTGTCTGCCTACCCCCATGGGAAGAAGGCGTGAGTTTATGTATGTAGTAAATAATATAATTTTCTATCCTTGCAGGTATGTCTCGCGGGTACGACCCGGCTTCCCTGGAGCTGATCAAGCAGGGAGGCTGTCCAGTCCTCGTTGAGCTACTGACGTCGTCTGAACCATCTGCCAAGACAAAGGCGGCTTTTCTCATCAGACATTTCTGCCAGAATTTCGTTGACTCAAGACGTAAGACCACTACTCTTAAATATATTATCATACGAGGGTGACACTGAAAGTTCAGAACAAACTAGCAAGTTATTAGTTGTATTATATCTTTTCAAAATGGTGTCCATTTACATCAATACATCGCTGCATCCGATGGAACCACTGAGAAAAGCACTTTGCCCACTCGTCCTTAGGGGTCTCTTCGACGGCATTTTGCTCGACGTCCATAAAACGTTTTCGTTTCTCGAAGTTTTAATTTTATTTTCGGAAATAAATAACTATGATAATGTGGGTGACACAGTAATTCCACGTCTAACGTCGCTAAGTAGTCGATTGTTTGCTTGGCGGTGTGCGACGAGGTGTTGTCGTGGTGAAGGAGGATCCTACTGCGAGGTCGTTTCTCCCGAACTTTTTCCAAGACAAGTGGCTAACAATGGTTAGTGTAGGTACGTACCACTCTGCAGTAACTGTTTTTCGATCCTCTAAAACAATTGTTGCGTAATGACTTGTCCTTCCGAAGAACGAGGCCATCATCTTTTTTCTCACGCTTCGACCTCTCTTCACTTTAGTTGGCAACTCCTCGAAAGGAAACACCCAGACATCAGACTGTCTCTTAGTTTCAGGATCATAACAATAAATCCAGCTTTCGTCACCCGTAAGTATGTCGAACACAGCATTTGAGTCACCCCTGTTAAATCTTTGAACCATTTCACGACACCAATCAACACGACGGAGCTTTTGGGCTTCTGTCAAATTATGAGGTATCCACCGGGCACAAAGCTTCCTGACCGCTAAATGTTCATGGAGGATTTTGTGCACTTGACTCATACCGATGCCTAAGCTTGTCCGAATCTGCTGATAAGTCACTCTTTTGTCAGTCTCTATCATACGCCGCACAACACTGATGTTATCTTCAATCGTCGCCGTAGAAGGCCGTCCCTCACGCAGATCATCGTCGAGATTAGTGCGACCACGTTTAAACTCATTAAACCAGTTGTAAACAGTGGCACGAGATGGGGTTTCATCGTGAAAGGCCAATCGAAGTCTATCATAACTTTCTTGTTGACTTAAATGACATCGAAAGTCATAAAAAATAATTGTACGAAAAATGTCTCGCGTTAAATTCATGCTGACGTAGCAGACGATTTTCAATTTGCCGCCAAATCGTAAACAAATGACAAATGAATAAAATACATAAACAATAATATTGGCAAAGAGTTCCATTTTCAAAATTCAAACTTATTTTTTTATTTAACAAGTGGCCAGTTCTAAAAACTTTCAGTGTCGCCCTTGTACTAGCTTCTGCCCGCGACTTCGTCCGCGTGAAATTTCTTGTTCCCCCGATGTTCTTACTCCATCGTATCGCATCGCCTGCTTCGTTTTCACTTAAGTGTTCTTTCTGACCTTCTTTTTCTTTTTACTCGGCTCCCAAGTCCTAGCGTGGTGTTAAGTAGCCTGTAGCCTTCCTCAAGAATTGGGCTATCAAATCTCCAACTGGTAGATCCAGTGATTAGAGCGTTCAGATGAACAAACTCTTCAGCTTTATTATTAGTATAGATGGCCCGCGGGCTGACACGGAATAAAAATTATGCCCCTAAAAATTGGTTGGGCAGTCTTGTAATACTCTAATGACATTTCGTCATATTTCCAGAACAATTCCTGAAACTGAACATCGTGAAGGTAATTGCAGGAGACCTTCAAGCGGGAAGGAACGACACCACAGAACATTTGCTGAGCATATTGCAAGTGTTAGTGAGTACCAAGGACTCCACCATCTTGCGGCTGTGTCGGGACCCGAGGTATAACCTGAAGAATGCTCTCCAAGATCACCTGAAGAGACCAGAACTAAGAGATGACAGGTTTTTAGAAGAGAAGGAGTATTGTCAAGAACTGTTAACGACAATTTTTGCAAGCAATAATACGAGTAACCCGCCGTTCAGGGAGGGTAGTGTCGAACAAGCAGATAGGTAGTGGTAGTGATGGTAATATCGTTCGTATGATTTCTTTTCTATACTAAATTATGCAAGGTCAAATTATACTCGCTAGCGAAACTCCGCAGACGTCTGGGGTATCGATATCTAAACGGGATAAAACAAAAAAAAAAGTGTGCGTTCGGAGGGTCCCCGTCAGGAACGAAGTACCTTATGCGATACTCGCACGCACACACTCGTATATAAAAGAAAGAGACAGAGAAGGAGACAAAGTCGTATGCAGGGGCATAACGGTTTTTCCTAAGTGACGATTTCTACCAATTAACTCCTACAGCAAGCAGCGTTAAGGAACTTTGTTCCAAAAAGATTTGATGTTCTGTGTAAAAACTGATTTTCTCAACTCATTATACTTCAAGTTTTACACTTCCAGCGATCAATTGATATATCCTCTCGTCTATTAGGCAAGCTTATTAAGTTCGGTAACAATATAGAAAAAGAAAATATTTATTGTCCAGGTAAGCAGATTCATTGGTTAATAGCAAGTTGAGACGACATGAGAAGCTAAACTATTAACTATAAATATTAACTACAGCTAGGTTACAATATGGTATTTGCTAGTGAGCCCCGAACTAGACAGTTAGTCGGTATTTTGGGGCTCGGAAATAGAAAAAGTAATTTATGTCAAATTAGTGGCAGTTGCGCTCATATATAAACATGATAATTTTCTGCAGAGTTTCGCTAACTAATTCAATTTGACCCTGTATTCATTAAATGGCACATCACAGTTCCATTGTAAAATCATAAACTGTGTTTAAAATAATATACAATGTCCGAGAATGGTTAGTTAAACCTGCAATACCAATATGATATAAAGATTTATATTTGTTCTGAAGCATTCATTAATACTTGTATTTGAGCAATATTATTTAGCATAGAGAAGAGACATTTTCTTTATTTGTAAATACAATTGTTCGGGTGTAAATGATCTTAGTTATTAAAAGCTAATGCTAGTGTTCAATTGTCGAATATTGCCTATAATTGGAGCCGTCAGCATTTTTTCATTGTAATAAATTCCTCTCACAGAGAGGAGGCCTGTGGCCCAGCAGTGGCAACATTACAGGCTGATTTTGTTTTGTAGCTGTACAAACACCACAGATTATACCGCTGTGTAGCGGTATAATCTGTGGTCTGTACTCTGTGTTAATAAGGACCTATGTACACGATGACTGTTTTACGCGCCGTCGACGGTCTTATACAAAAATTCGCTGAAAACGTTAGGCTACTGCAAATACCTAGTGCTGTTTCAAGTTCAGTAGCGCAAACCTAGTGCTGTTTCAAGTTCAGTAGCGCAGGACGGCGCGATTGACACTTCGTATGCCAGAACGTGGATCAAGGTCAACTCGTTTATTTCAAATAGGCACGTAAATAAATGGAATGGATTCTAGTCGCCACTTCCAAAAGGTAGTTCCGTATGGAGAAGAATGGGCAAGAAACTCAACTGTTACTCTTTTAAAAATATTTTACGATATTTTCTATACATTAATTATATATTTAGAGGTGAAGATGACCTAGAATAAAATTACTATATCTACCACAATAGGTAAAAAAATGAAGAAGATCCAGGCTAGACACATTTTTAATGGCAATGGCAACCAGTTAAACGTCGTATGCAAAAACCCTACTAAACCAGTCTTTATTTACCTCTGTCCGTCGTGTATTTGAGTGTTTTCTTTGGTTTCGGCACGAGATAGGCTCACCGCTCTTGTTGAAACAAAAATATAAACCAGTCCAGTTGTTACCCACTAGAGGGCGCTTGATGCACTAAAGTATATTTCTTCGTGAGTGGAGGGTTACTTTTTTGCAAGCACTTATTGATAAGCAAATGAAAATGGTGATAACGAATTGTTATTGTGGACTTAATATTATAACTATAATAAGATACATACCTATAGATGTGTATTTATACATTTTTGTAAACAAGAAACAATTAATATACAATAAGTACTTATGTATGTATTGATGCAAGTTAATGTTATAATGATGCTTTTGGTGTAAAATTGTAATAATTGTTCTGTTTCGCGACTTCGCTAATATTATGTAATCTGCTTTTAACTGCCTTTATAAGTACCTGATAGCTAACATTTTCTACTTCCTGGAGTAGGGCCCGTATTAAGAAAAAGAAAAAGGGATAGTGCTATCGGTCATTTATAGCTTCGTCTCTCTTTAGCACTGGAATCGCGATAGTATTTAAACGTTAAAATACGGCCCCAGTACCTACGTGGAAATTTATAACTGCCAATGTTTGTTTATTAATTGTATTTATAAAGTTCTTCCAATTAGCTATGTGTAATATGTTCGTGGTATGAATTTTGCGCCAATGGTAAGTCTCGATTCACACATAGAGTGCAAAAGCGCACTCACACGCAAAATTTTTGTCTCTGGTGTACATAATTATTATGTACCTACGTACATATTAATGTAACTGTAACCTTTACATTGTTTATACACATAAAACAGTAACACCCTAACAATGTGATTAATAATAAAGTTTTAAGTTATAAATTAGTTTAACTTTTTTTATTTTACAACCGTTTACCGCTACTGCCTTATAGATTTTCACGGCTAGCGACCCGATTTTGATGTTTGGTAAGGAGGTTAAAGTGATGGAAGTGACAGGCAGTGGGTTGGCCATGTTTGTCGAAGGACCGATGGCCGGTGGAGCAGACGAGTCCTGGGGGTCTAATACGAAGTGCAAAATGCGAATGATCGGATCGGACGGATTGACACATGGCCGAACCGAATATTATTGAAAAATGCGAAAAAAGTTCGGAACGGCTCAGTGGGGTCGGGACCATAGTCAATATTCGAAAGAGTGTAGGATCGGGACGAAAACGGCCGAACATTCGGCCGATACCATTTCGGGGTAGACCCCCTGGAGTGGAGACCTCGTGTCGGCAAGCGTAGTGTGGGACGCCTCCCAGCTAGATGGACGGACGACCTAAAGAAGGTTGCTGGGATTGACTGGATGCGGAAGGCGGAGGACAAGGTGTTGTGCAGCCTGGGAGAGGCCTATGTCCAGCAGTGGACTGCAATAGGCTGAGTTGATTGAAGGAGGTTAAAGTTAGATGGAGGAACGACATAGGGCTGTAATGTAATAGTAAGTAACTATACTATTTATCCCAGAAATCTATAAAACGGTACAGTATAGCTATTCATCCGACAGGCTATCGTACCGAAAATTACACATTTTGCCTTGCCCCCGACAGCAAACAGCTGTCGAAAGAATAAAGGCCATATCAAAATTTTCGGGTTTTAGACTTGTGAACAGCTTCAGAGGACTCTTACGATAACATTGATTGATATTTGATGCGGTACGGAATCATATCGAGTAGTTGTGAATAGCTTTGCAGGTGTTCTGTAAAAATCTCACAAAATTGGTGAATTTAGCTTGAAGTGAACTGTCAATAGCGTAAATCCCTAGCATTAGGTGGACTGACACGTGGTCACATCCTGCCTTGCACTCTTGCACAGTTAGGTTTTACGGAGCCCCTTTACAGTTTCCCCAAGCATATGCCCTAACAGGCGTTATACTGATCCCAAACCCCCTCTGGGTTTCGGATTAGTCTTTTAAGAGGATATGGTGTTCCATGTGCAGATGGTGACCACCGGGGTGGTTTTAGAAATTCCACACTCCCCAGTCTTATCCCAAAAGACCTCGCCTTCAACGGTTCCCTCGATATAAATAAAACAAAAACGAAGGTTTTGAAGTCATAAAAAAAACTTTTATTTCCTCCATATCAACTTAGTGGTCGACAACATGCACTTTTTGAGCTTCCTCGCTGCTGTCAGCGCTCTCAGAGGAAGAAGAGGAACTCTCGTCACTGGCGTCCTAGGATGAGGAATTGTCAGCTTCCTCAGAGGAGTCTGGCTTAATAGCATCGCTATCCCAGTCAAAGTTGATGCCGGTCACCTCTGTGAACCAGTCGTGGTAGTGGCCGGGACGGACGTACCCTGAGGAATGAGGTTTTAGACAGTGAGTTTGATGTTCGTTATGGCAGTTTTCAGTGTTTTCTAGGGCATTTGTTGTCAACTTCTGCCCTGCTATAAGAGCTGGTGGTAAGCCCCCTGTTCTTTTTTTACACTAATTAAGCTGCTAGAATATAATTTTATTCGGTTCTGAAATCCTTGAAAGTTGCTGGCTGAAATGGAACCGTTTGAACCACCAAGCGACCAAATGGAATTATAATCAAATTATAATTTCCGAGGGTGATCACAACAAAATAAGAATGTAGATACAGACGCCAGTACATCAAGCTACCCGAAACTGTCAAATTTTCTATATACTTTAGCGATAAAGTTGAAATTTTTTTAAAGAAATTTGACAGATTGCAGTAGCTTGATGTGCTGGTGTCTGTACACGCAAGCATAGATCTTTGATAGACATGCAAGTGACGATCTCGTTACCTACTAACTTTGTTGATTGGCTTATATAACCTTCATCCACGTCATGAGTTTTAAGGTAAGTTTTGTGCTGATATGAAAGAAGCTAGATGTATGTTAACGGTGCTCACCAGAAGGCCAGGGGCTGTTGCACCCACGGCTGGATCCGAAGCTCACAATACCGACCTGGGTGCGTGTACCGTCCGCGTCTACGAAGGTCAAGGGACCACCGCTATCACCCTGAATGATAAAACAATTAAGTCTTAAAATAGTAGATATACAGATGAAGGGGTAAAGAGAAGATTTATCTGTACAAGAATCTCCTGGGGTGTGGCAAAAATTGGAACTAACGTTTCACAAAAGTTTACCAACAACGACCCTCTGCCAATGCCAATAAAGCGCCAAAAGCTCCTTGTAGCACTTTTAAGCGTTGGGTACAGTGTAGAGTGTGTTGATGGGTACTCGTAAATAATAACTCCGCAGGCTGGTAATTGAGACTTCATTTATTTTCCAAAACATCCTATTTATATACACATTGTTATTAGTACGCTTAGGCGTAGCATGTTACTCTTTAAATTCTATCGACCAATAGTGACGCGCCGTTGGGCGAACCGCGCGCGGGGCGCGGGGCGCTGTGTTGCACACGGCCTATTCGTCGCGAAGGCATAAATATGAGTCGCGCGCCGATCGCGGTCCTTTTCACCGGACGCCGTCGTCGAGTGCGGATGAAGATTGTCTGCCGATCCGCGGGACGCGTATGTCGTCCGCGTCGTGTGTCCACGTGTCCCGAAGCGTGCAGTGAAGATACGGAGGGTGCTGGTGCTTCCGCTTGCTCTGCTTGCGCTTACAAACCGCTTCTTTCGAAGCGAACGTATGCGGCACGGCGTTGTGATCACGCTCGTGCCCCATCGATGTTTCTTTAATAAGAGCTCTTACGTACTCGTCTTTTTCAAGATGATTGCTTCAATGTTTCTTGCGGGTTTGTCAAAACGTGATCAGCGGTGGTATGTCGTAACTGGTTCGGTGGTACATGGTAACTGGTTTGGTGGTAGGAGGTAACTGGTTCGGTGGTATGGTAATTGGTTCGGAGGTATGGTAATTGGTTCGGAGGTAAGGTACTGTGTCACTACATCACTCCCCCCTAAGCGAAGCGTACGTTGTGTTTCACCGCGCGGCCGGATCGAGTGACGTATGTGTCGCGCGGTGCGCTGGGGGTTGATGACCGTGGCTCAACGGTCGCAGTTGGTAAACTGTTAGTGCGCGATGCTTGTTGTTGCGTACATGTTGTTGTAGAAGTGGTAAACTCCTCCTCGTTGAGTAGGTGCGCTGGCTTAAGTCTGTCTATTGAGACAACTGTAGTTCGAAGTGGCATCTGTATGGTGAAATGTTTGCCATCACGTTGAATTACCTTGAACGGGCCGTCGTAAGGAGGGGTCAATGGACTTCGCACGGTATCATTGCGCACGAAAACATGAGTACACGTCGTAAGGTCCTTATATACAAACGTGCTCCTGTTGTTGACACGTGACTTGCTGCTTGGTGCGAGTGATGCCATTGTTTCGGTCAGCTGGCGTACGAATTCTGCGTCTTCATTTTTCGGCTGTGTAGGCACGAAGAAATCTGACGGTATTCTCAGTGTCGATCCGTAGGTCATCAGGGCCGGGCTGACATGTGTGTCTTCACGAAGCGCTGTACGTAGTCCAAGCAGCACGGTCGGTAGGTCCTCGCTCCAGTGTGTGCCGGCGCCTCTCGCCATGAGCGCGGCCTTCAAGGTTCGATGCCAGCGTTCGACTTGACCATTTGCTTGCGGGTGGTATGCAGTAGTTCGAATTCTGGTGATGCCGAATTTCTTCATCAGTGCATTGAATAACGATGATTCGAATTGCCTTCCTTGATCCGTCGTTACACGTAACGGACAGCCAAATCGCGATAACCATCCCTCGTAAATCGCCTTAGCAACAGTGTCGGCGGTGACGTCACGAATAGGTATTGCTTCCGGCCATTTAGTGCAGCGGTCGATCATTGTTACTAGATATCTGTAGTCGTTAGATGGCGGCAGTGGTCCCACGATGTCAACGTGCACGTGTTCGAAGCGCGATGATTTTTGAAACTCGCCGAGTGGACTGATAACGTGTCGTTGAACTTTCCCGCGCTGGCAACCGATGCATGATTTCGCCCACAAACCAACCTCTCTGTTCATACTTGGCCAAAAAAACTTTGTAGACATTATTCTTCTTGTTGTTCGCACACCAGGGTGACTTAGTTCGTGTTGCGCTTTGAATGCTACTATACGATAAGTCGCTGGTAGGTATGGACGAAAGTTGCCGGTTGATGTTTCGCATATGATGGGTCGTTGACCTCCGGGCAATGTGATAGGCGCAAACTTTAGACTTGGGTTAGACATGCAGCTCTTCAGTTCTTCATCATTCTCTTGGTCTTGAGCGAGTTGGTTGTAGTCGATCGTGGAATGTGACAAGTTGATTTCTTCGATGCGTGATAAGGCGTCCGCTGCTTCGTTCTTTTCACCGTGAATGTATTGGATCTTCGCACAGAACTGACTAATGTAGTGTAGCTGACGTTCTCTTCGTGGTGTATCGCTACTACTCGGTGTTCTTGTCAGCGCGTAAGTTAGAGGTTTGTGATCGGTGAATATTGTTAGGTCACTGCCCTCTATCAGTCGTCGTAGGTGTTGCACTGCGGTGTACATTGCTAATAATTCGCGATCGTACACGCTGTAGCGTCGCTGCGTCTCGCTCATAGTTTTTGAATAGAATGCCAGAGGTCTCCAAATGTTGTCCACCTTTTGTTGTAGAACGGCGCCGATGCTAGTATTCGATGCGTCAGTAAATAAACATAGCGGCGCGTTAGGTATCGGGTGAGTTAGTGTCGTTGCCTTGAGTATGCTTTGTCGGCATTTCTCAAAGGCTTGTTCTGCTACTTGAGACCATTGTATCGGAGTTTTGTCGTTCTTCTTACTGTTGTGTAGGTATTTATTTAATTCGTGTTGGTATTCGGCTTGATGAGGTAAACAACCACGGTAGAAGTTTATCATTCCTAAGAATCTTCTTAGTTCTTGCACTGTTTGAGGTTTCGGATAGTTGACTATGGCTTGTATTCGTTCTTGAGTGGGTTTGATTCCCTCTGATGACACTTCGTATCCGAGGAACTCGATGTTTTCCTTGTCAAACTCGCACTTTTCGATGTTAAGACTGACGCCGTAGGTATTTAGGCGTTCGAGTACTAGTTCCAAGTGGCGGCGGTGTTCTTCCTTATTTTTCGAGTGAACGAGCAGATCGTCGACGAAACAGAATACGTTGTCATCTAGTCCTCGAAGAACCTCGTGCATGAAACGTTGAAAGGTTTGACCGGAGTTTCTTAAGCCGAAAGTCATGCAGGTGAATTCGAAGAGGCCAAAAGGTGTTATTATAGCTGTTTTTTGAGCATCTTGATTTGCGATAGGTATCCAGAAATATGCCATTTTCAAATCGAGTTTTGAGAATATTTTCTTTCCGTGAAGTTGGTATGTAAAATCTTGAATTCGAGGAATGGGGTAACGGTCGGGAACGGTGACGGCGTTAAGTCTTCTGTAATCGCCGCATACTCGAAGTGATCCGTCTTTCTTCTTGACGATGTGAAGTGGACTCGCCCACGGACTGTTTGACGGTTTGCATATTCCCATCTCGATCATGCGCTCGAATTCGAGTTTTGCCGCCTTATATTTGTCGGGCGGTAGAGGGCGCGGCCGTGAGTAGATCGGCGGCCCTGTTGTCTCGATGTGATGAGTGACGTCATGCTTGGTAGGAGTTTTGAGTGTCATTGGTCGAAGTACATCGGGATATTTCTTTAGCAGGTCATGATGAGTGTGGTCGCGGTTGATAATGTAGATTGATTCTTCATGGCTGTTTACTTTCACGGCGTTAACACTGAGCTCGGTTACTCGGTCGATGAGTTTTCTTTGGTGCAAGTCGACTACCAGTTTATGATGCACTAGGAAATCGGCACCCAGTATCGAAGTCTTCACATTAGCGACGACGAAAGTCCATTTGAAACTTCTTCGTAAGCCTAGGTTGAGCTCGAGTGTGCGCTCTCCGTAGGTACGAATCTCTGTTCCGTTTGCCGCGTAAAGTTTGTAGCCTGCATTCTCCGCCGGTCTTGAATATTTCTGGTTTCGAGCGGCTAACACTGATATGTCGGCTCCCGTGTCAACAAGAAATGTTTCTCTAGATTTTATGTCGATCACACATAAGCGGCGGCTTGGCTGGTTTACATCGACGCCCGCCACTATCGATGTACGTTTTAGTTTCCCTGCTTTGAACACGGCGATTCACATTTCCGTGCCTCGTTGCCGAATCGGTAGTGGTAGCGGCACAGCCAGTCGGGATGGCCGGGCTTGCGGGCGTTATCAGTACGCTGTCTTGAATGTGAGCGTGAGCGGCTGCGATGTGCGGGGTTTTGGCGGGAACGGTGATACGACGAATGTTGATGGTTGCGGAGTTCGGCGACTTCGAGTGATAATTTCTCTATTTGTTTCGTAAGCATATTGATTTGAAGGGTTGTTATTGCGTTTAACTGTACCTCGTTGCCTGCTGGACTTGATGTCGAAGGGTTTGTTGTGGAGACTGCGGCGACTGTAGCGGGTTCAAAATGCTCCATCATTTTGTCTGCCATCGCAGCTAGCACTTCGAGCGATGACTCGGTGTTGACAGAGAGCACGGCGCGAACTTGTGCGGGCAGCTGGTTGAGCCACATAACCTTCAGCGCTTCATCGGATAGTAACTTGCCACTGAGGTCTCGCATTTTACGCAGCAGCTGGCTTGGCTTGTTGTCGCCGAGTTCGAGGCCGCTGAGTAGCTTCTGTAACTGCCGGTGGTCTGACTCTTGGTACGTTGAGATGAGTCTGTCCT
Organism: Apamea monoglypha; assembly: GCA_911387795.2. Taxonomy (NCBI): domain Eukaryota; kingdom Metazoa; phylum Arthropoda; class Insecta; order Lepidoptera; family Noctuidae; genus Apamea; species Apamea monoglypha. Next base: position 9,118,882 of record OU426934.1, on the reverse strand, counting down.
TGAGCGTGCTGTACTTGCCGGTGGTCGGTGGGTGTAAAATGATGTCACCGATTTGTTCTAGGTCACTGTTGCCGAGTAGCGGGACGACGAGGTTGAATTTCTGCTCCTCACCCAACTTGCTGGCAGCCACGGCGGCTTCGAATTGCGCGAACCACAGGCGCGGGTTTTGGCGCCAAAATGGTGGTAGTCGTGCCGGAAGTGAGATTGTTGCCACGTCGCTCTTCTCTGTTTTGATGCCCTGAGCATCGCTAAACTCGTCGTTCGTCATGGTGATTCTACTGGGATCTCGCAGGAGTTCGATGTTGCAGGAACTCGGGCTTCGGCTTCAGGAACGTGTTCGGTTTCACGGGGTCACCAATTTAAGCGTTGGGTACAGTGTAGAGTGTGTTGATGGGTACTCGTAAATAATAACTCCGCAGGCTGGTAATTGAGACTTCATTTATTTTCCAAAACATCCTATTTATATACACATTGTTATTAGTACGCTTAGGCGTAGCATGTTACTCTTTAAATTCTATCGACCAATAGTGACGCGCCGTTGGGCGAACCGCGCGCGGGGCGCGGGGCGCTGTGTTGCACACGGCCTATTCGTCGCGAAGGCATAAATATGAGTCGCGCGCCGATCGCGGTCCTTTTCACCGGACGCCGTCGTCGAGTGCGGATGAAGATTGTCTGCCGATCCGCGGGACGCGTATGTCGTCCGCGTCGTGTGTCCACGTGTCCCGAAGCGTGCAGTGAAGATACGGAGGGTGCTGGTGCTTCCGCTTGCTCTGCTTGCGCTTACAAACCGCTTCTTTCGAAGCGAACGTATGCGGCACGGCGTTGTGATCACGCTCGTGCCCCATCGATGTTTCTTTAATAAGAGCTCTTACGTACTCGTCTTTTTCAAGATGATTGCTTCAATGTTTCTTGCGGGTTTGTCAAAACGTGATCAGCGGTGGTATGTCGTAACTGGTTCGGTGGTACATGGTAACTGGTTTGGTGGTAGGAGGTAACTGGTTCGGTGGTATGGTAATTGGTTCGGAGGTATGGTAATTGGTTCGGAGGTAAGGTACTGTGTCACTACACACTTTACAAGTTCGTTCACAGTTATGTTACCTCTGACAGCAGCAACCTGCAACCTAACGGGAAGTTTATGTTATTTTAACTAAGTTCACAATGATTTTGACAGACTTGTCAGTGGTAGCAAACCAACAACCACCTTAGAAGAATGAGAATAAAGATCAGTGTAATTTGGACAGTGAAAAATCACGACGAGTTGTAAAAAAAAAACTGTCACACAGATGAGATGACGCTCTTCAAAGTCGAAGTTTATCTACAACTCGGATGTGTGTCGTGATATTATTATTATTTATGTACCTACCTAATCCTAAGCTGTGGTCAGAACCAGCGGCGGAGACCCGGGCGGCAAATCAAAATGAGAACCCCCTCCGCTCCGGTATGCAAAAGAGAGCGAAGAGAGTTCGAAAATTTTAGCATCTCGCCTCGGATAGGTTTTCTTTTGACTATACAGGCATTCATAAAAAAATAGGAGTTACTTTGTTGACTTATTATGCAAAATAGATAGATCTATATACCATCCTACGTTTATATTTTGCGTACATGGAGGCCACCAAAAACTGCCTTTTTCGTACTGAACACATTTTGGCCTTGTTTGGGATTTTATTAAAAAGTATCGAGATTTGGAGACGGGGTGGACCAGCTCTGACACGCCCCCCATTATTTAGTTCTTATTGTTTACCTGGCAAGAGGACTGTGAGGGGTTGTCGTCGGATCCTGCGCAGATTGTCTCTTCCTTGATGACCTGGCTGGTGGGGTACCAGTTCGTCAAGCATTCCTCGTTGGACACTCCTCGCTGCCTTGTCCACAGGAGGATCTCGGAGGCAGCACCACCTGGGGCATTTAGTACAATATTACAGGAAGACAGCAAGGGCTACTGGCACCATCATCACGCCTTCGGACGAGTGACAAACAACTTTTTCAACAATGTTTTGGTTTGTGCGAGAAATACTAAGATATTTTTTCAGTAGTTTTTAAGAAAACCCATTCTTTTTCGTGTGTTCGCGTCAAACTTTAATATGGCGGCTCGGAACATTAAGTGAGTCGCTGCGCAGAAACAAATCCATTCGTCAACGGGGGTGAGGGGTGAGGTACTGCGCAGCGATGTGTTACTACGCAGCGACTCACTTTAGCTCCCATAAAGTTTGAATCGGACTGTAACTGTTAAGACTGTAGAGTTATACTTTATGATACTGACCGTTCCAGAGATCGTCAGTACGTCCGAATCCGCTGACGATCATCGCGATTCCAGCGAAGTTGATGTTCTTCTGAGCTCTGCTCATGAGACGGATTGGCTGCACGTTGTCTGCGATAAAGAAAACGATCATAATGAAGTCTTGAGTACATTGTGGTCCGTATCAAAATGGTCGAACAGTGCGAATTTTCATGAGGTTCTTTAGCAGCTTTATTCCACCCAGAGTATGATATGTATAAACTTTATAGTAAAATTTGAGACAAATGCTCAATATTCTCCAAAGCATTTGTGTAAATTTTAATTGTTTAAAATTTAAATTGCTTGTAGGTTGTTGGGTTGGGAATGGGAGACATGGCAGGGCTGTGCAAATCACAGTGAGCCGAGGAAGCTAACTAATTTGATGCAACTAGGATTCTGAGGTCCTGGTTCACAGTTCGGTCAGGTGTAGTAAAAAGTTATTGCCAGATAATGTACAGACGCCAGCACATCAAGCTACTACAATCTGTCAAATTTCTTTAATAGATTTTCAACTTTATTCCTAAAGCCTTAAGGTTCAAGGTGGATTGGGAAAATTTGACAGTTTCGGGTAGCTTGACCTGCTGGCGTCTGTACAGTCACGAGCATAAGTATGTATACACTTGGTTTTATTCAAAAGCGATTTACTCCTTTATTTTTTAATAAATTTTTATGATGCTACGAACATAGTATTTTCGAATCCATAGGTTTTTACAATGTGTCGTATTTCATTGTTGTTTTCGTTATATCACGCAAAAATCGCTATTGAAAGTTTCCAAGTGTTGAAATATTAGTGCTCGTGACTGTACCTGGTTATTCTAGAGATGGTGAAAGGCACACAAGACTGTCCCTGTCCCTTGAGATGATTTTAATTACGTAAATCCTACTTCCTACTTATAATATACGGGTACCTACCTAGTTTAAGTGACAGTGTTCATTTTGTTAACAAAATTTATTTGAACCAATAAAAGTTGCTATTATTATTATTATAATATAATACGAGTATTATAAACGAGGAAGTTTGTATGGATGGATGAATGGATGGATGATTGTTACTCTTTTACGCAAAAACTACTGAACGGATTTGGATGAAATGGCACACAGTTGGTTTATAACCAGGATTAACATATATATAGGATACTTTTTATCCCAATATTCCCACGGGATCGAAAATTATACGGGAGAAACCGCGGGGCGCGGCTAGTACATAATAATTTTCTACGGACGCGAATCATATTTTTCGGAGGTTTTTGATCAACAAAAACCTGATGCTGTAAAAACGGATGAAAAATTGAATTTCGAAGGCTACCCTGCCTTAAGTTGTTAAATATAATTAGGTTTGAGTACTACAGTGCGCTTCTGTAACCATCTCACCGTGAAAACTTAGATTTAAAATAGTAGTCTATGACTTAGATGAAGTGAGCGTGGAGTGAGCTGTCATTCCAAATAATGCTAGGGATTGACAATTCACAGCTCAATGAAGTGAGCAAAAATTAAAAAAAAAAAATTTCATCGTGAAAAGTTTGGTTCACCTAACTTTTCAAAAATCTCACCGTATCTCTCAAGTTAGGTTCACCTAACTTTTCAAAAATCTCACCGTGTCTCCCAAGTTAGGTGAACATAACTTTCCACGGTGAGATTTTTAGAATCGATCAGCTGTACTGTTATTCTCACTAACCGGAGAAGGCGATTTCTTGATCAAGCTCGATCATGGCAAGGTCAGCAGTCTGGACTCCAGCCCTGATCTCATCATATTCGGGATGGATGTGCTTCTTGGAGGACTCCACGATGATCTCAGGTCGGGTCACGTTCGTCAGGCCGAAGCGGACGACGAACGTGATACGGCTGTCAGAAAAAACGCAGGAATATTCTTTTAGTTAAGGTTGTATGCAAAAGGATGTTATGTGTCAGTCAGTGTACTGAAGAAAGACTTTTTTTGGTTTCGCGCTGGAAATCCTCATGGACTTCCTCCATCGTGGGGGGTGACAGAGGGGTATGGTGACTCTTACCGGCCAAAACCACATCGGTGTTCCACCTATACCTATGGTCGGGGGTGCGGGATTCGCATAAGAATTCAGCGCTCTCCTGACAGGCCTCGATCCACTGTTCCTCAGCGGGTCCCACCTCCCCGTGCGGCCATTTTGCGGTGCGTCTCCTGCGGGAGGGGAGAGAGGATGCGACTTCTCTCTCCAGCTCGGCCGCCTCCTTTGCAGACATGACATCCTCGTAAAAGGAGGTAACCCCGTTCCATGCATACTGAGGAAAGACTTGCCAGACACATCAGATAAGCTTGTGTTAAGCACAATGTGAACAAATGGCTATGCCTTTTTTAATACGCTTTTATCATTTTTAACTAACTAACAATGTAACAAAATCTTAAAAGTCAATTTTAAGCTACTTCTAGTTGTCGTATCGAAATAAAACTTTGTATGTATACCTAGTCTTGCCATAAATATTGTCACGAAGAAAAAAAAAAATTTTTTTTATTGCAAATAATATTTATTACAGTGTGTTAGTTTAATACATATATAAAACAATTTAAAATATAAAAAGCTTATTCGAAGTGGTCTCCATTGGCTGCAATACAGTCCTTTAAACGTTGAGGCCAGTTATCAATAGAAGCACGCACTCTTTCCACGGGAAAATTCTTCACTGCCAATCGTATGGATTGTTTTAGGGATTCCAAATTATCATGGCGTTTAGAGCAAGCCGTACTCTCTAAAACTGACCATAAATCATAATCCAGCGGATTAAGATCGGGACTAGAAGACGGCCAGTCTTCAGCTCTGATGAAGTCTGAAACGTTCACTTCCAACCAAGACTGCGTGGACCGAGCTTTATGACCCGGCGCCGAGTCTTGTTGGAAGGACAAGGACTATACTTGGTTATTGAACATGGTATTGTTAAGGGGCTTAACTACCTCTCAACGGTCATTTTGTTTGTTAAAATGTTGCTCAATTGTAAAGATTTTCTCATCCGTAAACTAAAATTTTCTGTGACCTCCCTTTGCGTACCGCTTCAGTAGTTGTTTCGATTTTACGACCCTATTCTTTTTTAAATTATCAGTTAAAAAATGAACAGTGCGTCTCTTATAGGCTGCAAGTCCTAAGTCATCTTTTAAAATACGCGACATGGTTCTGGGTGCTATCTTCATCTCCCGAGATAAAATCTTTTGCTTTCGGACAGGATTTCTTCGAATTCTTTCCGTTACTGCTTTGACCACCTTTTTCGTACCAACACTACGTGGACGGCCAGATCTTTTTCTGTCACAAACAGAGGAGGTCTCATTGTACCTATTAATAGCCCGGTACACAAACATTTGACTAATACCAAGCGTATGGAGAGTTTTAAAAATTGCATTTGGCTACATACCAACTTTGTGTAATGCAATCACAGCGATTCGGTTCTCGTTATCACCCCACTCCATTTTAATATCGCAAAATATTGTACAATGTATTAGCGCCAAAATTAGGAAAATGAACAATCGTATAAAAATGACAGATTCCAAATTCAAATATAATATCTTTCTTATTTTAATTTGTAGTTCACTAGTTCAGTATTTATGGCCAGACTGTGTATCTAGTTCGGAAGACGAAACTATAATTTGGTATCTTGGGGCTGATCTGATGATGGACCCAGAAGGTGGATAGTGGAGCTCTTCAGTGGCTACTAGTAAACCTTCGAGTTTGGGCTCATATGATTCGTTTTGACGAGTCCAGTAGATTGCAATTGGTGTCGAGGGTCCGATGATGGACCCAGGAGGTGGATAGTGGGACTCTTCAGTGGCTGCTAGTAACCCCTCGAGTTTGGGCTCATGTGATTTGTTTTGACGATCCAATAGATTGCAATTGGTGTCGAGGGTCTGGTGCTGGAGCCAGGAGGTGGATAGGGGAACTCTTTAGGGACTACTTGTAAACCCCTCGAGTTTGCTACTAGCCCCTAATCGTCATAACTTCATACTTATTACTACTACTACTAGACGAAAAAGTTAAAAAATAAAAACATGTAGTTTAAAAAAAACTAATAACTGCTAGTTTTTTTTAACTAATTGTTATGTATTATGGTGATTAGGTAGAATCAGCCTTTCAAAGTTGATGACATCGACAAAAGTTAATTTGATTGTCTACAATTTTTGTTTCATAATTCTGCATCAATATGTAATATATTTTAGTGTATCTATAATTCTAAACTATCTAGGTATCTCAGTTGCCTTATTTCCAGAATTTCAGAGTTAGGAAATATTTATTAAAGGTTTTTTTTCAAAACCTAGTTTTAGTACTTACTTAGCCAGACAGTGGGCGGCGGTGAGCAGCCACTTTTTGTGCATGAGCGAACCACCACAGGAACTGACGCCACCAGAAGGGTTCACCATACGCACACTAAGCTGATACGGGATCTGGCCTTCCTCTGCAGGCCAGCCAGCTACGATCCTTGATGCTTGAAAGTCGACTAAGGGAAATAAAATGTTAATTTGCAACAAAATGAAAATTAAACAATGTGTAGGGTGTTGTTTGCGCAGTGTTGCTCAAGTGTTGTTTCATTTCCATTTTGTTATTTTTGCTGTTGAGCTGACACGAATTTTCTTAGAATGAAAATATCAGGCGATGTTGGAAAAATACAGAGAGATTAAAGATACAAGTGAAACTTTCATCGGAATTCGTATTTCGTAGCCATGCGGTTTTCCATGAATGGACTACAAAAGGTCATTCACGGAAATGTCTTTTGAAATGATATAGATAAACTGCACCGCGTCTCTTTATTGATTTTTGTTAAGCGTGGCTGAGGGCCGAAGGCTGAGGGGCGCAGATATTCAGCGCGCCTGCGCGAACTGGGTAACCAGCACGCATGCGCCAACTGCGGCAACCCCTCTTTATATGCAGTAGTTTCGGAGCTTCACATTCAGTTGTCTCGACATGGGAGCCGCGAATAGTCGTGCTCCCATGTCAAGATGATTTTATAAAGAACTTGTCTGAAGGGTAATACCTTCTTCCAGTATGTATACTAGCAATTTACCCGCGATTTCGTCCGCGTAAATTTCGTATATTCCGGTCCGGTTTTCGAAAATATATAAAAATATTTTTGAGGTTTATATTTTTATTTTATTACTAGCTGTGCCCGCGACTTCGTTCGCGTGGATGACGAAACTTATCAATGAGTTTTTTGTGTAAAGTGCTATTTGTTGTATGGCCGGTTCGATCCCTAGACCCGATTACTTTACCAACCGCAAATAATAAGTTTGTCGTAGGTTACGTCACCCGCAGTGGAGTTCACTAAGGGGCGCTGCACACGGCTAAGATACTTTATTATTTTATCTTAAGATACAATATCGCTCGCCATACAATTCAATGGACTTTGAATGAATTTCATATTTTCGTATCTTAAGATGAATTTGTACGGCGAGCGATATTGTATCTTAAGATAAAACATTATAGTATCTTAGCCATGTGCAGCACCCCTAAGTTATGCTGTAAATGTAGTTCTGAAGGTTGAATTTGGCTTGCACCGTACGCAGCACACGCGTGGCGCGCGGCCGGCGCAGATCGCTACCGTATATAAGTAAGGACGGAGTCTGACTCTGAGCGCGCGCATCATACATTTTTTGAACTTTGATTTGAACGGACGTGTCGAGTGGCGAGCGTTCGTTCTTATTAGCATTCTATAAATTGTATGTTTTAACTGCTACTTGCAATTCTAAGCCGTGCTTTTCAGTTTTTTGTTTCCTTTTAGTTTTTACTAAGTACAGTTTAAGGTAGAGTTAGTTAGGTTTATTTTTATAGTCGTAGGTATAGATTTTAATTTTAAAGTATAGGTAGTATATTTGATAGCGAACGTAGTGACCGTAGGTTATTCGTATAGAATATAGATATTAGTTTTTGGGGATTTTGCTTATTTATTGAGTTTAGATTAGTTATCATTAGAAATAGGTTTATTTAGGTAGGTAGGTATTTTATTTTCTGTTATTGAGTTTTTTTTTAATCAGCTAGGTACTTAGGTTTACTTTTATAAGGCGTAGACCGTATAGATTTTAATTTCAAGTATAGGTAGGGGCCCGCGCCGGGACAGAAGTAGGTATTAATACACACACAAATAGCACTTTACACAAAAAACTCATTGATAAGTTTCGTCATCCACGCGAACGAAGTCGCGGGCACAGCTAGTAATAAAATAAAAATATAAACCTCAAAAATATTTTTATATATTTTCGAAAACCGGACCGGAATATACGAAATTTACGCGGATGAAATGGCGGGTAAATTGCTAGTATACATACTGGAAGAAGGTATTACCCTTCAGACAAGTTCTTTATTAAATCATCTTGACATGGGAGCACGACTATTCGCGGCTCCCATGTCGAGACAACTGAATGTGAAGCTCCGAAACTACTGCATATAAAGAGGGGTTGCCGCAGTTGGCGCATGCGTGCTGGTTACCCAGTTCGCGCAGGCGCGCTGAATATCTGCGCCCCTCAGCCTTCGGCCCTCGGTGTACCGGTATGCTCGATAGATAACGTTTTACACAAATAGCACTTTACACAAAAAAACTCATTGATAAGTTTCGTCATCCACGCGAACGAAGTCGCGGGTACATCTAGTTTATTATAAGTATAGATTTACTGAGGTTTCAACTTTGTCGGTTTAATAGTTTTTGAAATTTTGTGATTAGTCAGTCAAACAGTGAGTGATTGGTATTTCAATTTTATAATTATGTACGGGTGTAAAGAGTATCACTTATATTCCCGTCATTGCGATTTTTTTTTGTACTGCAAAACCCCTTTCTACCACTTCCCTATCTGGGAAACTTCAGTAGCAGGATACATGCGCGAAAGACATTTCCACGAATGACACTTGCTCGAAAAGACATTTTCGTGAATGGACTTTTGTGCGACTGGATTTTTGCACGAATGAGCTGTGCTACGGGAAACAAAATAGGAACCGCGAGGCACCTGCTACGGTGTAGCGCGACGTTGCTACGAGATTACGAAGTTTGAAAATTAACTGATTACCTATGAAAATTTCCTACAGTTTTAGATATTTACTTTTTATCAATTTGATGATATTCACTTACCCAAGTCCTCGATAATGGCCGGCTCGGCATTGAGGAGACCTCCCTAAAATAGAGGAAATTTGCCTTTGTTAGTATTTCATATTTAAATTTCTAGTAAGTAAATGTTAAATGAAGCAGTAACCTAGCGATCAATGAATTGTCTAGGAAATCTTAGCCCCATTTCTCAGACCATTTATACGTGCAAAATCTATTCATCTTACATTGTGTTATCGCTCTTTTTGCGCTTTTTGACTTTAAAAAAGAGCACGAGCAAGAGTCACGAGCACCAACATTTGGCAACTTTCAATTACGATTTTGTCGTGAAATAACGAATGCAACGTTGACGTACGACCTATGGGTTCGAAAATGCTGTGTTCGTAACAACATAAAATTTCATTAAAAAATAAAGGAGTAAATCGCTTTGAATAAAGCCGAGTGTATACATACGTTTGCTTGTGACTGTATGTCCGCGATTCTCTCAAAAACTACTGAAGCAATTTTGATGTAATTTTTTTTGAAAGACTAGGAATTTGATTAGTTTGTCTAATGTTTCGAAGTTCTTACCTGCACATAGCCCAAAATGAAGAAAAGTCCCAACAGGTACGCGGCCGCCATCTTGAACGAACGCCTTGCGAGTGACTTGCACTGTACCTAATTACTATATTATAATTAATCTGTCTGTATCAAACATTAGAATTAAATGATAATATTTCCTCATTATCTGGGATTATGATATCAATAATTAATTAGGATTTTTATGGTAGGTACTGTTTAATATTTCAGCATTGTTAGGGTTACCAAACTTTGTGTAGGAATGAGGAATGACTTGCATCTTAGTATGAAAATTATAAACTAGGCATATTTCCCTTTATTCATAAACGTTGCTTACAGTAATGTAGTGATTAGCGACTCTAATTGGGCTTGCACCCTAATTGCATAACACACTATCAATCACAATCTGAATCATTTTGATGGATATTGCTATTATCCATTGCTTCATATGTTCGAAAAATTTGTCTGCTTACAACGTAAATAACGCAATGAATGTTGTTGAAATGTTAAAATGAAATGCCATTCCTACTGTTAGTGTGTTACGCAATTACCCAACTGCTCTTGATCTCGACCTCGCCTGGTGGAATGCGATGGATGAAGTCTACGATGGAACGACCGTGCCCACTTAAAACGCTTTATGATTCATTCCGTGCGTGGCCAAAAACGGAACTAACGCCGCCATCTTGTTTTGTCAGTAAGTATTAAGTAAGTGACAATTTCACAAACGACGTCCCACTGACAATGTCATTCAGGCGCCAAAAGATTCTTGTAGCACTCTACTTACAACAGTAACCTATAGTATAAAGTACGCTGGACTAAATTAAAGCAAATTGTCAGAGATAATTATTGCTTTGTGTTTATATTTGAAAGTTCTTTGGAGATATCAGAAATTGACACTGAACATTAATATGCGTATTCACCTACAAAATGATCCAGCTGCCCATGAGTTTTCAAAACAATTGTCAGAAATTGGTATTGGCAAAATACAAATCGACAGTACCAACGGATTGATCGCTGTACCGAACAATTTTTGTAGATTTACGCAATCGATAGATGAATTGAGTGAATGTGTATTTCCGAATATTCTTCAGAATTACAGAAATCATGATTGATTGAGAGAACGCGCCATTTTAGCACCGAAGAACATTCATATCAATGCCATTAATTTTCAAATTCAAGCGAAACTGCCCGGTGTAGTCACGACATATAAATCAATTGACAGTGTTATGAATCAAGACGAGGCAATGAATTATCCAATTTAATTTTTAAATTCATTGGAACCGGCTGGTATGCCACCGCATTGCTTGAATCTGAAAGTTGGTTCTTTGATTATATTATTGTGAAATATTAATCCATCAAAACTGTGTAATGGCACCAGACTGGCAGTAAAAAGTTATTGCCAAATTTGATTGAAGCTACGATCTTAATTGCTAAATCGGAAGGAGAAGTTTCTTTGATACCGCGTATCCCTATGATTCCAACTGATATGCCATTTGAATTCAAACGTTTACAATATCTTGTGCGTTTATCATTTGCGATGTCCATCAACAAGGCCCAAGGGCCAACACGGTGTGAATTTGGAGGAATCATATTTTTCACATGGCCAACTTTATGTTGCCTGTTCCAGAGTCGGTACCCCCAGCCGTTTGTTTATTCATGCTCAAAATGGAAAAACAAAAAATATTGTTTATCCAAATGTTTTGGATTAAGTTTTAAAATAGCTAGCAATTAATAAAATATTTTTTTGTTTGTATAAATTAATTTGATGTTCCAATTATTTTTTTGTAATATTTCAATTTATACGTAGCGAAGCACGTACCGGGCCGTTAGTTTAACTAATAAGTTTTTATGTCTATAGTTGCATTAGAGACCAGCTTCTGCCCGCGACTTCGTCCGCAGACAATTGTAGGTCCGTCGCAACGCGTCGCGTGTCCGCGCTATTACTTCGTGTTTGCTTAGCGTTCTTTCTTCTTTCGGCCTTTTTTCTTTGTGCTCGGCTCCGGAGAGTACTGTTAAATAACCATTCTCAAGAATTGGGCTAACAATCAAATGCAAAAATATTTTTTCATATCAGACTGGTAGTTCCAGAGATTAGCGCGTTCAAACAAACAAACTCTTCCGCTTTATTATTATTACCTCAACTTGAGATAGAAACAATCGTAAACCAGAATTCCAGAATCAATAGAACGACATCCAATCATTTTACATCACCCATTTTAGATATGGGTGAATGGATAAAACGTCTGCACAAAGCATGTGCACGCGATGAATGAAAGTTGTATTCGTCAATGTTTTTGCGGCATTTTGCGTTTTTAGTAATTTTATATTATCTCCGAAACTATATGACCAATTGACACACTGTAAAGGGCAAATCTTATCTACGAGTATAATGTCCTTGTGATCATAAATAATTTATTTTGATAAGGATTCATAATTAAAAATTATATTTTCATCCAACCGTAAGCATGTGAAAAAATATATTTCTTAAAACATAAAAGTGATATTAAAAGATAAAATATAAAAGATAGAAATATGGTGTCGCAGCCTTTTTTGTAGAACTATTTAAGGTGGACCAGATTGCCATACATTGTTTTTAATTATATACAACTGTTGAGGCAGCGCATGCAAATAATTTTGTTTTAAGAGGTATTTCTTTCCGACTTGCTAGACAAAAGTTGTGATAGCTCAGCTAAAATGCAGGATGTAAACATAATTTATAGCCTATAGCACTAACACATAATGTAGCTACCTACCAATGAAAAAACATTTAGAATGGGATCATTAACTCCGAAGATTACCACCTACATACAAACAAACAAATACTTCTTTATTATATTAGTATAGAAGTATAGATTGAAATTGAAAATATTTATTTCAGACTAAGCACACATTAATTGATACAAGTCCATATTGTGTTAGTAGGTAGATATTATAGCTATGTCAGTAAAATTTAAAATATTTATTATTTTGGACAGGCATGAGCGACCAATGCCTCAGGATTTGTCTGTCCACTCTGTCCGACACCACGCTCAGAAGGGAGTGATTCACGATTACGTTTGGGGTTTATCCAAGTAGTTTCGGACTGGAACAAGGCTCATTACATAGTTTCTCTCGAGACTTACAAAATAAGATTTTGGACAACTGACTGTAAATTGCACTCCAGTACTGGATTTTTAAAAGTTTTTAGGAAATAAGAAGGGCAAATACGTATGAAGGGTAGTAAGTTTAAGATACGGCTTGGATCAAGAATCAGGTCCTTTCCCAAAATATCCACAAGCCCTGGTGTCTCTACGCTGCGTCATTCATTCTGATATTTATACTAAGCAGAAAATCCCGGATTGGATATAACGCGTCAGCACAGTGCTATCACTAGCTATCAGTGTCTGCAGCGGACGCTGGCTTTACCTAGCTTTAAATAACACAACAGCGCTAAAGAAAAACAATACATATTCAACTGGTTTTGTTTTTCCCACTAAGTAAATGGATCCTGCCGTTATCTGCCGTATACCCTTATGTACATACAACAAGTATGTATTTCTTCATATTAGTCATAAACATTTGCGATTGAACATAGACCTTTTGTAGACGGGGTCCGCTAGGGCCGATGCCTGCCAGGGTCGCGGGATGTTCGAAAGAGTTACCGTGGCCCCTGGCACAGGGAGCTGAAGGAACACGGGTGGGTTTTAGTCAGTAAAGTCTGACATGACAAAAAACTTCTCCCACTCCGCCCATAGTGGGAGAAGTTATTTGATGATTACCCATCCAAAAAAAAAATACATGGAACTTTATTGATGATTATGGGCAACACGCTTGGCAACCGGAATTTTGATAATCGTACTTAAGTCGTTTTAAGTAAGAGTTAAGAATGTAAGAGATTGGGTATAACTTATGAGGTTGCTTAGAATTTTCCCTTCTTTCGTGGGGACAACGGAGAGCTATGTCGGACTCCTACTTAGTACGGACGCCAGCACATCAAGTTACTACAATCTGTCGAATTTCTCTAATAGATTTTCAACTTTATCGCTAACGAATTAAGGTTCAAGGTTGTTTGGGAAAATTTGACAGTTTCGGGTAGCTTGACCTGCTGGCGTCTTCAGTAGTGCTGGATTCACTAGACATGCTCCCCCCCTCATTTTACCTAAAGGAAGATACTTAAATGGACAGCCAACGTACTCTGGGCTTCTACAAAGTTGCTGAGTATCTAAAATCTACTTCTTGAGTTAATCTTACATAACTAGATTACAAAATAATCAAAATTTGATTTTTTATATTCGAAAAGTCATTGACTGATAAAATGTTACAAGGATTTTTTTGGCGCACGTATGATGTTGACAAGGCAGCACTGTTGTTTTTGTGCATTTGTTTTGTGAACACCAAACAATACAGACAGCAGTGGTGGCCCAGTGGTAATGGCCGCGACTTACGATTACGAATATACTAGGGTCGAACCCAGACAGGCGCTTTACTTTGTGTAAATTATTTCATCACCACTGCTCTCAAAACGGTGAAGGAAAACATCGCAAGGAAACCGTCCAAGAAAAGAACCAAAAAAAAACCGAAGATCTACAACCCGCATTGGGCCCTCATGGTGAATTACGGCCCACTCCCTCTTACAGAGAGGAGGTCTGTGTCCCAGCAGTGGGAACACTATAGGCTGATTATGATGAAACAAAACCAAGATGGCGGCGCTAGTTCAGATTTTGACTACGCGCTATAAGATTCTTGTATCTACAGCTATAGTTAAAAGTTGTTAGATACGAATCCTACGTTGAAGTCTTTTTCAGTCGATAGTAAACTATGCAGCAGAAATTGTTGTTGTACATACTAGCGAAATCATTAAAATCTTGTAGATTAGTTCCATAATTATCTTTAACTTATCTTAATCCTAAATCCTTAGGTAGTTATATATTAAATTGGATGACTTGCATAAAATTTACCTAATTACATAACATTTTAGTTAAAGAAATGATACATTTCTATTTTCAATTAGGTACTTTTTGGACTTTTGGACTGATCGAACCGATCCTTGGTAGTTGTTTTTTTCGTAACGAAATTCTTAGATTAATCGTCTGGATTTAATAGCTTTGTGGTTTCCTATTTTAAAGGACGTATGTAAATAAATACAAACCCTGTGTCCGCTGGGATTTCTCATCGGCAAAAATGACGAACTTCTTTACAAACTTTCATTCCTATTTACCATTTTAAAAATTCATCCATTTGAGGGATGGCTTTTCAAAAATCCTTCATTTAGTGCTATGGTACAAGGTGGCAGGGACATCGACGTGCAACCTGTTACCAAGGATTCAATATCATTCATGAAAAAAATAAACTGCTGTTCCATAGAAAAGTGCAATACCTACGCGGTCAAAATATATGAAACAGTTAATTTTTTTTCAGTTGAATCCAAACACGAGGAGCAATCCAAAGAAGTGCAGTCCAGCCATCTTGCGCACACAACCTGCAGGAGATGTTGCCACCAACTATTTATGTGGGCTCTAATCCGTATCTTTCCTTATTGTGGGCTCTCGTAGCACCCAGCTTGGCAGAAAATTATTATATTATTTGCTAAGCTGGGTGCGTTAAAGCTACTCGCGTAGTCGCGTCACGATTTTGCAATATAATTAATAAGAAATTACAAACTTCATAATTTACTAACATAAGTATTTGTGCTAAGTTTCAAGTTTATTACTTAACTCAAAAAGATTTTTCATACAAACAAAATCCCCCCTTTTCACCCCCTTAAAGGTTGATTTTCCAAAAACCTCTTCTTAGTGCTCCCCTACATTATAAAAGGAAGCCCTGTGCAAAATTTCACATTCCTAGTCCCAGTAGTTTCGGCTGTGCGTTGATATATCAGTCAGTTTCTCCTTTTATATATAAAGACTAGCTTTTGCCCGCGGCTTCGCTCGCGTTAAGAATTATTATTATTATTAGGTATAGTTTTTGCGGCTTTACTTTTGTTTAGCGTGTGTAAAAAATTAGGGCCTACAAAACTTCTTTGTACACAATATTCTTAACTAATCTGTCATTAGGCGCTAAAACTATCAAGCTATTGGGTGAACTTACTCGTGAGCAAGCAACATAAAACTGTCCATGAGAGAAGCAATGTTCTCTCAAGTCAATACCCGCAAATTTCAGAGTTTGCCCCTGAGACTTGTTTATTGTCATCGCAAAGCAGACTTTTAGGGGAAACTGTAATCGTTTAAATTCGAACGGGATATCATTAGGTATTAATGGGATTCGTGGTATAAATACAGTTTCCCCTTTCGCACACCCAGTTAATATAGTGGGTTCCACTATATTGCGATGTAACGCTTTCACTTGCAGTCACTTCCATTAGGTACTGATAGGTTCAAACTATAGTAGATTATGCACCGAGGGGCTAAAGTTGTGTCTTATGTCACGGGCGTCATATTGAATCTCGAGCGCAATGAAGGATTCGGGATTTAACTCCCGAGCGCAGCGAGGGAGTTAAGAGTTTAACTCACGAGCGAAGCGAGGGAGTTAATACAAGAATCCTGAATGCAGCGAGGGATTCAAGCTAGCCCAAGGCAAAGACACCTTTAGCCCAGAGGAGGATACTCTACTTTTTACACCTACTGTGAGAAAATAATAGCCATAGTACGGCAGTAAATCATTGGAAATATTATTAGCTTCGGTTGTAATGAATTCAGGAGTACAATCACTTTCATCACTAGACATTTTATAATACTTTGTTGATAAATTTAAAGTTTAAATGCCAAAAGTTCGCGCCTTTATTGCGTCTACCAATAAGTAGCCAAGACACGAACAATTCTATTTTCAACAAAAAAAAGTTTCTTCTAGGGTTTTGTCGTGTGTTATTGATTGTCTATTGATATCACTCTCATGGAAGTGGCGTTTGTGTAAACTAAGCTTTATACAGGGCCGGTAGAATGGTTTTGGATGATTGGCTGTATGCATTTTGAATTTAGAACGTCATTGGAGACGCCCGTGAAAATAGAGTATTTTTGATAAAATGTGATAAATCGACTTTAGTATAGATAGGTTTTATTATTTATTTATTTATTCACAAAATCCACAGCAATCTTTGCGCAGTTTACTTAAAATAAATTAACTAATGTTACAGCCAATTACTATTACGGTATTACGGCGCGGTACGGTATTTGTTATTATTAATGCCAGTTTTAATGTTATTCCATTCCTTTTAAAAAATGTTTCGTAGTTATCTAATTATTCTTACAATATTATGTCTTCGAAAACATGGCAACGATATGAAGAAGCAGTCGTTATGATTTTGTAGGAAATCGAGAATATCATCCACGCGTAGTAAGGGTATCGAGAATAGCTTTCCTCTTTCTGGTACCAAAGGGTGTTTGTCAGTACTATACTGCCAATTTAGCTGAGCACGTGAGATTCCAAATTCAAATCACATTATTGACCAGCGGGTCATAATGAAATCCAGTACAACATTATTGACCGGCTGTGCCCCCGGCCACTAATGACTCACTTTAGGTTAAGGTTGCTTGACATATAATTTGACATTTTCGAGCAGGTGGTGTGAAAATACATTTACATCCTCCATGATCCCTTATTTAATCCCCATGGGGGTTGAATTTATCAAAATCCTATTTAAGCGAACGTCTTCATCACCGTAGCTCCAATCTTTAATTACAGTTCAATCAGTCGAAAATCTAAGAAGATTTATATAAACTTTCATCCCCTATTTGATCCCCTTAGGGGTGGAATTTCCACATCATTAGGCGGGAGGAAACGACCGGGTGTCACCATTGCCAGGACCGCCCAGAGGACACGGTGGAGCACACGGTGGAGGTCTGCCCCGCTTGGGCGGAGCACCGCCGTGTCCTCGTAGAGGCGGTCGGCAGCGGCGGCGGCCTCTCGCGCCCGTCCCTGGTGCAAGCCATGGTCCGGGGCGAGAGGGAGTGGGAGGTAGTCGCCTCCTTCTGCGAAGCAGTCATGCTAGCGAAGGAGGTGGCGGGACGGATGAGGGAGAGAGCCTCCCGTCCCAGCCGCCGCGGGAGACGCTCCGGGCGTCGGGAGCCGCGTGACGACTCCCGGCCACCGTAGGCGCGGGCCTGCGGGCGGAGAGTAATGGGTAGCTCACCGTCCGATCAGGACCAGGCCCATGCCGGACGGCGCGTAAGTGTTCCACGCGCGCCTCAAAGAGATGTCAGCATAATTTGAGGGGCCCCTTAGGGCCGAAGCCTGCCGGGTCAGCGGGTTTGTCCGAAAGGGTTACCGCTACCCCGGAACATAAAGGGCGAAGGAAGGAACATGGTGGGTTTTAGTCAGTAAGAATCTGACACTCCCTTCCGCTCCACCCAGAGCGGGAGGGGTCATTTGATGATATCCCACCAGAAAAAAAAAATCCCCTATTTTATCCCCTTAGGGGTGGAATTTATCAAAATCCTTTCTTAGGGGATGCCTACGTCATAGTAGCTTTATGCATGCAAAGTCTCAGCCCGATCGGTTTAAAATTGACAAAGTTTCATACAAACTTTTATCCCCTATTTTATCCCCTTGGGGGTAGAATTAATCAAAACCCTTTCTTAGCGGATACCTACGTCATAACATCTACCTGCATGCCAAATTTCAGCCCGATTCGTTCAGTGGTTTGGGCTGTGCGTTGATAGATCACTATGTCAGTCAGTCAGTCACTTTTGAGTTATATATATTTAGAAGATAGATTAATTACAACTACAAGCTCTACAAGTTTATCTTATCTTACGCTGACTTGCATTAGCGATAGAACAAGATGCTCGAACAATGGCGCCGATTCCCTTGTTCACAAACTAAACTAAATTTAAGTTCGGTGCATCTTTATCTTTCTATTTCATTAAGAAAAGGACAGAAGATAAATATTAGTTTAGTCCTGTCAAATTAGGATACTCCATAGACAATTTAGACGTGATTAAAAACATGGCTACTAAAAATACGTCAATTTACGTCAGGCTCTGACTAATTTGACAGGACTAAACTAATATTTATCTTCTGTCCTTTTCTTAATGAAATAGAAAGAAAAAGATACACCGAACTTAAATGTAGTTTAGTTTGTGAACAAGGGAATCGGCGCCAATATTTGCCTAGTTAAAATGTTATCAGACCTAATCTGTTTGTACGGACTTTAATTGAGCCGTGACCGACATGCTCAATTAGTTTATTTTTTTTGCTAATCTGTTACTACGAATAGGTATGTAGAGACCGTCTCATGAAAGAAGTCCTGCGGCAATAAGTGGAACTAAACTAACTATTATTATAATATAGTTGTCAACATTCCTACAACAACCCTCCAGCCTAGTCACCTTTTGTCTATTTCAGATTGTGCATTTTTAACCCCAGACAAAAACAGAGGGGTGTTATAAGTTTGACGTGTATATCTGTGTGTCTGTCTGCGCCATTGTAGCTCCCAAACGGCTGAACCGATTTTGATTATTATTTTTTTTTTGTTTGAAAGGTGCCTTGTATCAATCAGTGCCTGTAATAATGATGATGATATAAATAAATAAAGATGTATGTTTCCATCGCATGTCTGTGGCGCCGCGTCTGAGACTTCTTTCGTGAAATAGATTTGTGCTTAGTCGTTTCTGAACCAGATCAGCATAGATATAAGGGGAGTCTCTGAGCTGTATACAGGGTGGAAAAAAGACTGTTAGTAGGTACCTTAAATATTGACGATAGGCTATTGAGCAAAGGACTTAAAAAAGGTATTTAAAATATTAATAAAATATTGAATCGATCCTAAAATTATGCAAAAAATCGATGTTTAAAAAAAACTAAATGAAAATGAAAAAAAATCTGGTCAAGTGCAAGTTGGACTCGCGCACCGAGGCCTCCGTACAAATTTGTAGGTATGCACATAGTTTTAAAATTATTTTTCACTGCTTCAAGGGATTGCAGCCCTGAGTATTAGATATTACTTTCAACTTGATAACTCCACGCGTTCCTGAGAAAAAGGGTCTTGACTGACGGACAGACAGACGGACAACGAAGTGATCTTATAAGGGTTCCGTATTTCTTTTTGAGGTACCTAGGGAACACTAAAAATACTGGTGATGTGTAATGAATGAGGACCAGGGAATGATGAGAAGGGCCTTCACTTAAAGGTTAGGAATAAAAAACAAAATGTAAAATATATTCAACATTATATTTTATTCTAAGTACATTCTGTACAGTCGCATTACGTACTAAATATCACAACAGATTTTAGAAATAAAACATTTACTGGCAAAAAACTGCACACACATACCTGTTTGTGCTTGTAAATACAATATAATGCAATAATTATTGTCTTTTGTAGTCTACCGGGAAAATGGGTAGGTACACAAGGTGGAGACGACAATACATAGTCATATTCGTTTATTTGCGTACATACAACAACGATAAATTAAACTGCGTGTATATGCGTTTCCCAATCTACATACAAAAAATCAATCAAATATATCCAATAGTTCACAGTCACTTTAGCTTGTCAAAGATTGATAAAACCCATGGTCGGTATATCACTAGTATTTAGTTCGTTTGAAAAAAACAATATTTTAATTTCGATGCTAAGATTTATTTCATAGTTCCAAAGTACTCTTATGCATTAGTATTGCCAGGGTTTTCATTTATTGTCGTATTGTTGTCTCCACATTGTATAAAAACCAATTAAACACTAGTGTATTGCATTTTTATATAACCTTTTTTTTAATTTTGGGATAGCTGTTCAGTTCTGTGGTTTAGGGCTAGACTCGAAACTATGATAAGTACAGTAGAACTCACTAACACCACCCAACAAAATCTTTTAGTTTATCTAGGAGATGAGCCTAGTCTTATTTTTGGAAAAAAAAATCTCATTTTTTTATATTATCACTCATTAATATATTGCACACTATATAGCTACGCACTTTTATAACAAAAACCATAGTAATACTAAAATATATAAAAAAAAAATAACTAGGTAACATTGAGTACAGTTTTTGCAAGTAAGTATAAGATTATTATTAAATTATGACACTAGAAATTGTACAATAACATTAATAATAGCAACAAAATCTTGATCCAGGCGAGCTTTTCTTAAATAATTAACTAAACTCTTTAAAGCGATTAAGTACCTTTAAGTACTCGATATTTTGCTAAACTATTTAATAAGTTTAATATATTAAATGGGTCTGAGAATTATATATATAATATATAAAATAAAATAAAATGTGATCTAAGTATTGCCTCAATATCACTGTCAAGTCAACGTTATAATATGTTACCTTTATAAGATAAAATTATTGTTATTTCATGTATTATTAATATAATAATTTATTAAGCTTAGTCAAGTTCAGCTAATGAACTACATTGAAGATATGTATAAATATATATAAATAGGTTTGTTTTACATTTTATTTTTATATTTACCCTGCGTGTTTCTTATTAAAAAAATAATGTTATAAAAACAGTGTATCCGAAATAGGAACTGCTAACTGCCCGTGAAAAGGTTTATATTATGAGTTGTTTCTTTTTTTAATTATAAGGTTAGAAAATAACAGTGTACTGACTGCATAAATCATGCACGCATGTCATTTACGCAGTCTGCATGTTGGACATGTAAAATTTTACACTTTTTTTATTTATGGCGGGAAAACCCGCTGGTTACGGTTTACGCAAACGCGTTGTATCAACAATTCGGTGGATGTCTGTCAAACTTCGGTGAGTAAGAAAAAAAATTAAAGATGAGGAAAGAAAATCAGGGTAATTTAAAAATAAAAAGGGTAAAAGATGATTGAGCTATAAGGCCTTACATTACAAAGGCCTTCTTGGTATTTAAATACTACAAAATCCTCTAAGGATTCGGTCTCACGTGGTCATGGTGACCACATGTTTCTTAGATGCTAAATGCTTGTAGTAAACGACCGCGTCGTGAACTGTCGGGAACGTCTCCATTTGCAGTTGGTCTATCTCTAAGGAGTTGTACTTGTCTATCATTTCTAGGACTGGACCTGGAAAAAAAAGGATTATCAGCATATTGTAAATTTTTCATTATAAAAAGTTTGTAGTTATATTAGTCAGGACAAGGCTAAATATTTCATGGGAATTTAGTACAGTCGGTGGGAGAGTTTCTAGTCTGGAGACGAGCTCTACGGGGCCGTACGGGGTGGTGTGCGGCCCTTCCCTCTAGGAGAGAACCGACGTAAACACTAATATTAAAAAAAAAATAGGAAAAACTAAATTTTTATAAGCCATATTAACAAAAGAGTAGTTAGTATGCAGGGTCGTCGGATATAGTTGAAGTTTAGTAAGAAACCGATGGATGTTTTCGAATGAAACTTAATTTGATATATGAACTGTTTGTTTTCCATTAATTAAATAAAATTTTAACCGAAAACATAAATTCGTTTCTTACTAAACTTCAACTATATCCGACGACCCTGCATACTTATCTCTTTTGTTGACTATACAATATCATTGTAAAAAGGTTTGAAATAAACGAAGTCAGCTATAAATTAGTGAACAAAAAATTAAGGGTTCACCATCATCATCATCGTTTTAATCCGGAAGAACTAATGGGAGGCCTCCCCATTACTTCTGCCATAGTTCCCGGTTCCAAACGTCCTTCATCCAATATTTGGGTTTCAGAGTTAGTCCCTCAGTAAAACTGTTTATTTTTCTGTAGTTCAAAGGGGTCAACGTCTGACGCGGATTAAAAATGAATTATTTATTTATTACTGTAATTACCCGTGACATCACAGTGGGCCTTATCAGAATACCAGCGCTGCGACATTTATTTTTTAAATGTCGAAGCATCATGCTGAGATAGCCTTTTGGCCTCCTATAGGACTTTCGGTTTCATTTTTCTTTTTGTTACTTTTTTTAATATAATGGTTTTTATTTTTTTATTTTTGACTGTGTTTGATGATCTTCCTGTACGAGTAGCAATTTTCTTTCTCTCATTGTACCTGCTACAGAAAAGTATCTGACAAAAGACCATCTCAGACATCGATCTACATGGTCTTCATATGATCTGACCAAGATTATGTCTGGACTTTAAAAGAGACTCTTGAGTTTGTTTCGGTCTTTCTTCTCAGACTAGTGAGATAGGAAACGCCGACCTCATCTAGTTTTAAAATATGATTGACGTGTAAAAGTGTTTGTACAAACCTACTTACAAAATAAAATCATGTATCATTTATTTATCATTTGATTTACCATTGGCTCCCGCCAGCAGCACAGTAATATGGCTGGCGACCAGTTCCTTCTTTATGGCGACTAAACTCTTGATGCCCGGCGCGTCCACGTACGACAGGGCTGTCATATCTATTATCACACATTGCACCTGTAAACAGAATGATAACAATACATAGGACATAAATATGTCGCAGCCAACTGGTTTAATTAGCCGTTTAGTTAACCGCCTAGCCTTTTAACTAAACGGCGGCCGTTCAACTAACGGCCTGAATGATATTCAATAAATTATAGTTTAGGTTGTAACTGTAAAATATATATAAAAAAAACATCCATCCTTTCATACATCTTTATCTTTGTCTCAGTGAATTCTACTTTGAAGATGGCTTATCTCGTTTCTGTGAATATTCTACCATTTAATATGTACTTACTTTTTGGCTAAGATTAGGGTCCCACACGAAGGAGTCGTTCTTGGTGAGATTGTTGTCCTCATCGTGGGCCGTCTCCATAGGCTTCAGGTACTCGATCTTCCGGAACAACTTCGTTCTGAACAGATTCTTAGTGGCGAAGTTCAGGCCGCCGCAGTAGTGGAAGATTTTGATGCCTGGAAGCTCTTCAGCCTGGAAACATT
Source organism: Apamea monoglypha (assembly GCA_911387795.2). NCBI lineage: Eukaryota > Metazoa > Arthropoda > Insecta > Lepidoptera > Noctuidae > Apamea > Apamea monoglypha. Next base: position 9,095,234 of record OU426934.1, on the reverse strand, counting down.
AAGTCCTTAATTTAGTTCTACTTAAAACTAGTAGACAGTGCAGTAACGGTGAAGACTTCGATCAAGAATTTATTGAACGCAGGGTAAAATTGATAATGAAGGGTAACCTTGATAATCAAAGGATTTAATAAAGCAAAACAAATTAGGGCACCATTGGTTTTTAGTGAGGAGTATGTAATCTTTAACTAATGTAATAGGCTCCTGGCCGTTTTATATTCAATTAATTAATTAACCATTGACAGCATACGAGAATACGATTTGTTCAAATCACATTTTATGAGCTTTGAAATAAAAAAATATACAACACCTTTTTAGATATCCAAAAAGGTTCTATAAAACACACAATGTTCTACAGACGAAAAATGAAAAATAAACTCCATGTCAATAGATCTGTCACTTCATTAACTACAAATGTCTCGGAAAAGTAACAAATCCTCAAGATAAATCTACAAAAATAAAAACTAAATAAAATGGTGCACATCCAGTCTACAACACTTCTTCCAAAATAGGAGGGTTAAAATGCGACTGTGTTCTGACAATTCGTACCCTTACGCTACAACCTACGACATCGGGTTATGCGACTTCATAAAATGGATCCTATTCACGATAATCTACATAGTGGTTATGTGCTTCGCCCAGTTCATAATCCTTGCTATGTATAACCATGAAATGGACCTGGCTACTCATGGGATGCTGTCCAGTGTGAACAATTGACGAACATGTACTACTATTGCTGGGTGTGTGCTGAGCTCGGCCTGACAAGTGATTATATTTATCAGAAGTATTAGGTAATGTTATTTAAAAAAAAAACAGTACACATGTATTGAACCTTATTTTGTTGCTGTTTTATTTTACACTTTAAAGTTGAGCCAGATATAGAATTTGAACTCGTGAATCTGTCCGGTTACTCCGTTTATCCACCCTAACGTGGATACGCGGAAACGCATGTCCGAGAATCCACCCTAAGCCTTTAAATTCCGTTTATCCAACTAGGCCTAGGGTCGATTCTCGGACGTGCGGTTCCGCGTATCCACCTTAGGTTGGTTATTGTAGAGTGGATTCTCACCTTAGGGTGGATAAACGGAATAACCCAATTCGCCAAAGCTACCACCTTATCATAATCAGCCTATAATGTTCCCACTGCTGGGACTCGTGCTACTCTCTTTAAGGGGGAGTGGGCCGTAATCTACCACGCAACCCCAGCCAGTGAGGATAGTTATCATAAAGCCTCGAATACAATAGGGGACAAATGGAGCGACATGTTGCGGAACATGGCGCTCGACAACTACGTGAATGTCCCGAGAGAATGTCGCGGAACATTATGCAGGCCTACAAATGGCGCGACACTGACGCGAGACGCGTGCGCACGCTCTCGGAGCGGGAACAAGCAAGATGTCCCGCGTCACGTAAAATGTTGCGGGACACTTTGCAACGTTGCAGCGACACGTAGATTGAGTGTTGCGCGTCTTGTTGCGGGACAAAATGTCCCATAGTGTATCCGAGGCTTAATCATAAATCTTTATTTATCTTAAAATTATATTACAGGCACTGGTTAGTAAAATGCACAATCCCAAAAGAGAAAGGCCTGCCCGGCTCTCTGATAGGACATGGTACACAGGACAGGTACCTAGGTATTTACCAAAATTAGAATGACCCTATCTAGATAGGGTCCTGCTAATTTCTCCCCGATTTTTACCTTAATATTGTACAAAATTTAATTAAAGCGCTGGGGCCGTTACCACTAGGTAACTTAAGGGTAATAATGTTTCATTTATTTATTTATTTTATTTTATTTTATTGTCTTTTTTCGTTTCTTGACATTTATTATACTCGGGCATTAACATTTGTATGCTTGAAGCCTTCCTAACCGAAAGCGAATGTTACGCGATTACACGATCGTAACGCTCGTTTATATGAATAACCTGCGTTCTTTTTAAAAACGATCGTCGCGTGATTAAACGATTGTTTGTAAAACCGGAAAACGCCCTCTGTCGGCGCGACCATGCGGATACGCGTCATAGGTAGGTACTTGCGAGGTCAATCAAGCCGCGTTTGTACGTCATAAAGTACGCGTCGTCACGCATCGCGCCGTCTGCGCTTTCGAGTTCCGAATAAACGACGACCGCGCGTTCGCGCGAAGATCGCTTATATCAGGACACGGGGTCATAAAGTAAGTACATATACTATAGAAGAAGAAATAGTTACAGCTCTATATCTCTTGATGTCCAGGTAAAGATCAGTGTCCAACACTTTCCCCAGCAGGCAAACGTAAGGGTCCTGTGAGCGAATGAACAGCGCACCCAAGCTTGCTAGCAGACCAGCGCCAAGTCTGGAAGGAAACGGCAAGGTGTTGATTAGAAACATTACTAACACTGCAATTTTAACCCCTTGATCTCCGGTTAAAAACTTCGTGGAAAAAATAATTATTTAACGTATGTAAAGGATACCAAGGGAAGGGATCATCCATTATATACCTTAACCCCCCTCTGTGCGAAAGCCCCTTGATCCTGGCTGTCATTTGTAGACCTTTGACAGTCGTTTCGGGTAGTCGGAAGCCCGAAAGTCTGACGGCCAGTCTTACCAAACGGTATCGTGTTTGAAAATACTAGTATTCTGCTGCATCCGGTTAGAATGGAAGCAGGGCAGATTGATGATCTCCCTCCGGTCAAAACTTTACGAATCATTAAATTTCATAAATATTGACCCTAAACAAATTGGCTTGCCACAGAGGTGGTGGACCCAAATGGCAATTTGTTTGGGGTCAGCGCAGTATATATCCATCTTCCATACATCAGACATCTGTACCAACCATTGTCCCAATTTATAGCCAAGTCATCTTTCACACAATCGGTTTATTGTTTCCTTAATCCCAGATTCCCACGGGCGTGTTTTTCCCTCGGCGATAGCTTTCCGTGCACTGGATTTTCAACGCTCTGCTTAGGCTGAGAGTTGAAAGTCCAACAGTGTTTTTTTTGACGTCTTGGAATGCACTCTATTGGATTCTTAATGCTAGGCTCAACACCGAGAGTTGAAAATCCAGTGCGCGATATTTGTACGTCTTATTTAGCCATCCACATTCAAACTTAAATGTTTCTGGTGTAATGTAATGTTCATCATTCTTCTAAGTTCCTCCACCTTTTCCGTGTATTGTTCAAACTTACCCAATATCAATATTGACTAAAAGCGTGACCAGGAATGTCACGATCCACACCATGGCATCCAATTGACTGAGCCTCCAGAACCTGAAACAAATAAACGAATTTTAGTAGTACTTCTCCTGAGACAAACGTAGCAGTGTTTAGATAGACAGTGCACAGTCTAGGCAGAATTGATACGAAATGATATGGTGACGAATTTTATAGATGTAGCCGGGCCTTAATAAGCGTGCCCTTAGGCACGGTGACGGGGAGCATACACCCCCGCCCGCGCCACCGCGCTAACCGCTAGTAGACGAAGGATCGCGAGAACGAACGTCACGTTCGCGAAACGTTCGTTTTTTTTTATATTCGTTACATCTTTACCTGTTTGTGCCCTGTATACATACTGTGTTTTTACTATTATTATATATTTTTACTGACAAACGTATGTCGAACTCTTTAAATTGCCAACACACTACGCTGAGAGAGAACTTTTCCTACATAGATTATTCTATACCTTCAGTGTAGGTAAAGGTAATTTATAGAATTAACAGAAAAACAATCCCTGTAAAAAAATTGGTCTCTACCTAGAATATATAATTACAGAACATAACGTCATTTCGTTTCATTTTACCTTTTTTTTTTAAGGAGTAAATACACTTTATGTGGTATTTACTACGAAAAACATATAGGTAGTACTAGGTAGTTAACAAAGGAGAGTAGTTTGAAGCAATTTTTTTATGAGTTTAATTTAACCTAAAACAAGTACTTACTATCGCCAAAATCTATATTTGACCACCGCCAACGTAAGGACTATTCCTGTTTGCAGCGCATATTATTAGTCGACCTAAAAAGGACCCTATTTTGTTTTACTTACGGACGCAGCTGTGGTCATCATGCGCACGAGATTTTGTTTTCAAAATGGTCAGATATAGGTTTTGGCTGGCTTGGATAGTACAGACGCCAGCAGGTCAAGCTACCCGAAACTGTCAAATTTTCCCAATCAACCTTGAACCTTAATGCTTTAGTGATAAAGTTGAAAATCTATTAAAGAAATTTGACAGATTGTAGTAACTTGATGTGCTGGCGTCCGTACATGACAATACTAACTTGTGAAGCTCCTTGCTCTGCATGAACATGCCTTTAAGCGACACGACGATGATGGAGGCCAGCACACAGCGCGGCAGCTGCTCGAAGAAGGGCCCGATCCACAGCAGCACGAACAGGACCAGTACCGCGCTCACCACCGACGTTATACCGGTCTTGGCGCCTGCCTGCAAAACACCGATGGATGGTCTAGAGTACCCGGACGTAATGCGAAAGTTGACTTTTAGAAAGAGAGCTGTACAATGCCGAACTTTTTCTAAAACTCGTAACCGATTTTAAATGCTCGGGAACGTCCACTATAGACAAGTCACAAAATAATAATGAGACAAATTGGACGTGGTTGTTAGAACTCACCTGATACTGTATGTAGGATCGTGACAGACTGGCGCAGAAAGGTGCGCAGCTGAAGAATGAACCGAAAATATTGCTTGCGCCCTGAAATGAAGAGATTTCGTTGTTAAGTGCTTTATGTTTATTTATTTCTTAAATTAAAACGGTTTAAAACTAATTACAAAATTTAAAGACACATTTTGTATATAATACACATAAAAGAGAAAATATAGAATTATCAATTTCAGATAATAAGTTAACAACATTTTAATCCCTCTCACAGTACTTCTGACAAGCCGACAAGATCTTCGTCCATTCGTCCGCCAACAGATCGTTTGTTGGATTAGAGTCGAAGATATCATTAAGTGCGGCCAGAGAGTGAGGGTGTGATATATCTATCTTGTGCTATTTGAGGAAGACTGTAACCATCGATAGTTATGATTTTCATCAATTCTAATATCGATTTCATCATCATCTGCCTAGCCTTTTCCCAACTACGTTGGGTTCGGCTTCCAGTCTAACCGGATGCAGCTGAATACCAGTATTTTACAAGGAGCGACTGTCTATCTGAGCTTCACAACCCAGTTGCTGGGTAATACGATACCCCTTGGTAAGACCAGTTGTCAGACTTTCGGGCTTCTGACGACCTGTAACGACGGTCAAAGATTAACAAATGACAGCCGGGACCATCGGCTTAACGTGCTTTCCGAAGCACGGAGGGGGGTGAAAAAAAAAGAATGATTTTTGTGCCATAGGCTTCTACTCCGTTCATCTTGTATACCATGTTTTTGTCCAGACGGTAAAAAAAGTCAGCCGGTATACGATAATAAGCAACATTCGGCCAATGCGCCAACACCAACAAGACCAACTCACCATAGCCAACAGTTCCTGATTGGCATCGATCTCGTACTTGTCTCTGCCCGCGAAGATAAGCGCCATAGACATCGTGATGGTGTACGTTACCATGGTGATCGTGAACGCATCTAGGGCAATTTCTGGCAGCAATTCCAAGGGAGGGAGCTGAGGCTCGGGGAGTCTGAAAACATTAAAACGAAATCAATCAAATAGGCCCTTCTTGTATCGGCACGGAATATAAATATTATAAAGATCTTAGCCAGTCCGCAGGAAAGTAGTAGCGGGGCCTGCTGCAGTGCGATTCTGTAAAAATCTCACCGTGAAAACTTAGGTGAAGTGAGCGAGGAGTGAGCTATCATTCCAACTAATGTTAGGGATTGACATCATCGACAGCTCACTCTAAGCTCACTTCACCTAAGTTTTCACGGTGAGATTTTTACAGAATCGATCGGCTGATTATAGGCTGCCTAGCATAATCAGCCTATAAGGTTCCCACTGCTGGGTCATAGGCCTCCTTTCTGTGAGAGGGACTGGGCCGTAATCCACCACGAGGGCCGTAATCCACAGTATGGGTTGGTAGATGTCACATGTCTTCGAACTTTTGGTTCTAGGACATGCCGTTTCCTTACGATGTTTTCCTTCACCGTTTTGAGAGCAGTGGTGATGAAATAATTTACATACAGTAAAGCGCCTGTCTGGGTTCGAACCTACGACCTACAACTCGTAAGTCGCGGCCGTTGCCACCACTGTTCTAGGCTACCTAGTTTATAGCTTATTATAGCTTACCGCCTGCGTGAAGGTCAGAAATTATTCCGGAACGGTAACGTTATGTCGGAGCGTACGACTGGGATATAAAGTATAATTATATCCTATTCCAGGTCGTCTTTAAAATTTTGGAACAGGACTTGGCGGTTACCTCGCCATGTTTTCGTCAATCGTTTTAGAGCAATATATAAATAAAATGTATAGCTCATGCCATAGCAAAATTAACAGCCAGTCCGCAAAGTGGTAACCGAGCTGACTGTCCAGATTACGCTAGACCGAAAAAGTACCTAGTCCCACCGAATGAAAGCGTGGTGTTTTCTCGACAAAGACAAAGACAGGTTTATATTTTTCTGAAGCCTTTTCATAAAGGAAATTTACTTACCCGGTAGGTATATCCCCAACCAGGCTGATGCCGAAGGTTTCATGCAGGCGTCCGAAACTGGTGGCACATGTGCCGATGACAATGGCAAGCAACTCTATGGGGACCGGCACTCGGGAGCGCTTGCTTACCCACGGCTGAAAAAGAAAGAAATGCTTTTAAAGTACTTTGGAGGGAAGAGAAGGGAAATGTCAATCCCTAGCAAGAGGTGGAATGACAGCTCACTTCACCAAACTTTTTCAGGTGAGATGTTCACAGAATAGACCGGATGCTTAGGATTGACACTATTGACAGCTCAGTCTCTCTCAGCTAAGACTAACGATAAGCTTCCTAATAAGTAATTTTAAGCTTTTTAGCACGGCCTTCAGAGGTCATGGCTTAGCATTAAGAATTCATCTGCCTAGCCTTTTCCCAACTATGTTGGGGTCGGCTTCCAGTATAACCGGATGCAGCTGAGTACCAGTATTTTACATGGAGCGACTGCCTAACTGAACCCCACAACCCAGTTATTAGGTAATACGAAGCCCCTTGGTAAGCCTGGTTGTCAGACTTTCGGGCTTCTGAAGACCCGTAACGACTGTCAAAGATCCACGAATGACAGCCGGGACCAACGGCTTAACGTGCTTTCCGAGGCACGGAGGGGTCTTGGTATGTAAAGATGGTCACACATCCACGGACCAACCTCAGCAAGCGTAGCTTAACCTGATCGATAGACCCGTGCGGCTGTTATTACTTAGCCACAAGCCCCCCCCAAAATTATAGGCTGATTATGATTATGCAATGAGTGATATCCCTCAATAAGCAATAACTGTTATTAAAAAAAAATGTGTTAAATTAAATCCTAAACCCACTTATAGGTACGATCAGGGGGAAAAATGTGTTTTCTTTTACCTTTAACCTTTCGTTATTGAGTGCGATGATGAAGCAAGTGATGAAAGATATCACGAACGCTCCCCAGTTGAGATTCGGCAAGTTCTTGCACACTTCTATAAAAGTCTGAAAACAAAACAATAACAGTCTATAAAGGAAGGTGGAATATGTTAAAAAGTGGAAAGCCTCCGGCCCGTCGGTCCTGGGGGCCTCCAAGTCTTGAGAAATCTAACAAGGCCGAAATCATCATCTGCCTAGCCTTTTTCCCAACACGACTCGTAACGATTGTCAAAGATCCACGAATGACAGCCGGGGCCAGTTTAACACGACCGAAATTTGTTCAGTTATAGAGGTATGAGGACCAGGGTGTATAGTTCACTCATCCTCCATAGAAAAGGGAGGATCCTATGGCCAGACGCATGTTGTTTCTGGTGGGCTACTACCCGACTGTTGATGTCGGGACGTTGTATATATGCCAGACGCGCGGTAAACTTTGCTTGCGCGATGCCGGATTTTACTTGAAGCCAGTGTAATGTGTAGTTCGCAAGCGGCGATGTAGATGCCGCCACACAGTAAAGTAAGAGGTACCTAATTTGGGGTTCGAACCTCCGTACAGCAAAAATTTATACTCACAAATATAACTTTAAAGTTTCCGGACAGCTTGACTATCTTGATTCCGAACAGGTCCTTGAGCTGCGAGGCCAGCACGTTGAAGGAGGCTGCCGTGGTGAACCCGGACACCAGCGGCTCCGACAGAAGTGTGGACACGCAGCCAAGCCGGAGCATCCACATCAAGACCTGGGGGAACGGAATGAGATGTTATTGTTGTAGGTAGTAATGTCTGTTCCAAAGGTAAGATAGGTAGGTATCTGATGAAGTGTAAGCAAATCACTCACTAGAGGGAATTAGTAACACATTCATCTGTATTTAGTAGGTTTCCACGTTATATGTCACTACTTTCCAACAATTATTGTTTGAATAATATTATTAGATAAAAATTGTAAAATCATCTATTAAATAATTAACACCTTGAAGTTTTAAGGGGAATATACAAAGTTCAACCGGACAAAGTGTTACTAGAAATACAAAACTTCCTACTAATATTATAAACGTGAAAGTTTGTATGGTTGGATGGATGGATGTTTGTTACTCTTTCACGCAAAAAACTACTGAACGGATTTGGATGAAATTTGGCACACAGATGGTTTATAACTAGAATTAACATATAGGATACTTTTTATCCCGATATTCCCACGGGATCGAAACTTATGCGGGTGAAACCGCGGGGCACAGTTATTACATTCATAATTTTTACCAAGGACAATAGGTACCAAAGATTAGCTTGTAATGAAAGAATATAGTAACCTGGAATATCCCCACACACAAGCACACCACACTTAACACTTGTATAGGCGTGTATTGCACAGGATCCCCTACCCCTGGTATTAACGCGGCAACTGTAAATAAAAAAATAACGTATTTATGAAAACAAAACATATCTATAGGTGCATTTTCAAGTTGTTTATATATTATTAAATCATTAAACGTATTCGAAGGTATGGCACTCGTGGACTGCACCCGAAAGTCAGGTAGTACCTACAGGGGATGAAAGAAAGGTTGTATGGAAGTCATAATTTTCGCCGATAGGAACTCCCATTGGGCGCGAGACATGTGGCGAAATGTGGGTGAAACCTTCTTAAACCCTTCAGGAAATGACAGCGTGTTGATTTAATTTCGAATTTAATCTAGGCATTATATCAATGAAAGGTCACATACCTGACAAATCGGTCACATTGAAATTCGGTACTTCTACATGCGTCGCGTATTGTGTTACCACCTGGAAATAACAGATAACACAGGATCAAATTAAATTAGCTAGCGAAACTCCGCAGACTTGATGGATATCATAATCACAGGATGCAAAAGTGGTTTTCTCGTGAAATAACGATTAGTGCTTTAACATTTTTATAGTCCTGGCGATGATCGAAAACAGACTGGATTGCCCTTATATGCTGCAATGCTGCAGCAGACATATTGTCACCTTGTGAGTGTTCGTTTTTGTCTGTGTTTGTTATCCTGTCTGTATCCTTTTATGTATCTGTTTGTATATGAGTCTTGTTACTTGAATTTAACTAATTTTATTTAAGAAAATACCTATTTCATAATTGTATAGTTTCGAGAATACTATGTTCGTAACATCATAAAGTTTATATCAATACTTTAGGAGAATACCGCTTTTTAATCTTGTGGCAATGTAAGATATTTATTCTCGTGACTGTATATTGCTGAATTAAGAAAATAACAGCATGACTGAGGGCACTCCCATAAACTGTAATTATTTTATACCGTTTCATAGCAAAGGCTTCTCGCAACGATATGTGACATCTACCAACCCGCACGGTGGGCCTGCGTGGTGGATTACAGCCCATTCCCTCTCACAGAGACGAGTCCTGTGTCCCAGCAGTGGGAACGTTATAGGCTGATTATGCTTGTAGCCTTTATATCCTATATTAAGTGAACAAATACTGGTATTCAGCTGCATCCGGTTAGACTGGTAGCTGACCCCAACATAGTTGGGAAAAGGCTAGGCAGATGATGATTAAGTAGTACAAAAAAAACTGTTATTTACCTTTCCAGCCATGAGACAGGCTACCGCGAAGGTGCCCATGGACACGTGAGGAGAGGTTCCGAGGATGACGTAGATGAGGACCGGGAAGAACGCCATGTAGAGTCCCACTATTGGTGGCACTTCTGCTAGCAGCGCGTATGCCATACCTGTAAATATTCATGTTGCTGATAAATATTATGGAACATATTTCTTTGTACTGAGTTTTTACTTAAACAGTGTTTTTCTGAAAGAGTTTTAACCGAAAGAGTTTTTACTGAAAAAGTCTTACTCTAAGAGATTTTATTGAAAGAGTTTTTACTAAAAAGGGGTTACAATTTCCCATAAGGTGGGAAGTAGAATTGTTTGCCCTATTCTGTAAAATTAAATCTATTACATAAAAAGGCTTGAAATTTAGTTTTTAGCCTGGTCAAGTTAAAAAGATTCAACAGAACCACATTGCGGCTATCTCTGTCGTCTTCAAACAATTGACAGAACCCTTAGCCCTAATCCAGAGCCTTAGAACTGCTTTGTGGTCATTAGAACTTCGTTTATTCCTTACCTTGTGGTATGTGCATGACGGCTGTGGTAGCGCCTGCCACCAGGTCGCCAACCATGTCTTTCTGATAACTGTACTTTGGAAGCCATCGCATCAATGGGATCGAGTTCAGTAGACAATCGCCAAAACCACAATTCCTCACGAATTTTTTGCATTTCTGGCTCACTGCGAAAAATATTAACAGACATTAGGTACAGTATAAATTAATCACTATAGGAGCCCTGGCGGGTAGGCATTATGTAGGTAGTAGTCATGTGCATAACTTTTTTAGCTTATAGCATACGCAAGATGAAAAAGAATCGACTTAGGTACAGACTCCAGCACATCAAGCTACCCGAAACTGTCAAATTTTCCCAATCAACCTTGAACCCAATGCTTTAGCGATAAAGTTGAAAATCTATTAAAGAAATTTGACAGATTGTAGTAGCTTGATGTGCTGGCGTCTGTACTCAGCACACTCACAACATTGTTTATAACTAGTTAAAAGTTAACTGCTTGTATACAAAATGGCTTGTTGGACTGTATATCTGTGGGGTAATAGTGTAACACACTTACAGTAGCTATGAGTTTCATTTTAACAGTTCTATAGTTGTTGTTGAGCAGACAATTTTTTCTAACATATGTAGCAATGGATTAGCAACATCCTTTAAAATGATTCAGACTCAGAGTGCTGGTGGATTCTGGGCAGTCTTCCCTGCTTCCTGCTGCCTGGCTGGCACAGAGCACGGAATCGTCGCACCGGCCACGTCTAGAGATGACAGTAATAAAATTCGTGGTGCCGAAAGTGCGTTGAGCGAACAGCTTCTGTCACGGCCGCCATTCAAAGTCGTCAGTTTCTATACGTCACTTGTGCCCTAGTGCGAGTAAACAGTGTCACTTTTGGTTTGTATAGAAACGGTTGACAATGCCGCCTGTAGCAGTGGCCGCCGGGGTCGTCTCCATGCACTGTGGTCCAACTAGCCGGTCTATTCTGTAAAAATCTCGCCCTGAATATTTTGGTGAAGTGAGCTTAAAGTGAACTGTCATCCCATCTGCCGGCAGGGATTGGCACTATTGACTTCAAACTCACTTCACTTAAGTTTTCACGGTGAGATTTTTACAGAATAGCACTACTGTTATGGCCCGTGCCGATACGAGAGCAGAAATTGTAAATGAAACTTACGCGGACGGTCAGGTAATTTATAATCTGCATCTTTATTGAGGGAGTCCTGACGGTACACGCGTCTAACTATGTTGAGTTGCTGCAAACTGCTCCTGGGAACACTCTGGGCCCTGGAAACAAATAAGATATTCAAGGTTATTTAGGAGTTTTGAAGATTGCAGCACAGGATGTAGATCATATAGGCACTAGGCTACTGAAATCACCACCAAGCTATGAGGGCTTTGTGTTCTAACATCACGGTCATGGTCTTGCTCTCGTTCCATGTCACTTGGGGTCGGCGCAACACATTTTTTTCTTCCATTCTTCCATGTCAACCGCCACGCTATCACTCACTCCCTTCTCTGTCATATCATTCCTCACACAATTCATCCATCTTTTCTTTGGCCTTCCTCTCCGTCTCAATCCATCAACATTTATATTAAGCACTCCTTTCGTCACATGAGTTACCTTCCTCCTCATCACATATATCAAGCCAAACAACTTCCTTTCAACTTTGTGTTATTACATTATGGTTTTTAATAGGATAGTATATAGAAGGAATTTCTTTGCAGTTTTATTTCGGGATCTCGACTGATTTCGGATTTGAAACGAGCCTTTGATCATGGTTCTTATCATCCAGCTCTGGTAATCGCTGTATCAACGTGAGCTCTGCTATAAAATTATTCTAGAGAAAACGTCTTATAAACATTTTTACCTGCAATTTGAATAATTTGATGAACTGTATTAGAATGAGTAGTAGAGTAGTTCATTCTCTTTGATGTTCAATAGGGCCCAAGTTATTGCCGTAATTGTTTACGTTTCAGCGGAAATGTTTTAAATGAGTGAATAACATTCCCAACCAGTCCAATTTGTAAGTTTAGCACATTGCAATGTTCTCACGTTTACCTTCGAAGTAATAATTTGTAGGTATATAGCATAGTTCCGTGTCTGGAAGTTTGCATTCGGGTCGAACGACAGTACCTATGACCTTTTCTTGAAAATAATAATGAAGATTAAGAGATCTGATGAAGACTTCTAATCATATTTCTCTATACTTGCCAACGAAGTACGCTATGAAAGAACTAGCTTTTTTAGTAAATCACCAATAAGAGGACATGTATTAGGATCAGAAAGTATCATAAAATACCACACCACTGATTTGGAAATTCTTAAACTCTTCTCAAAAGCCCGAAGATAATACCACAAAAAAATCTACGGAGTTACAACTTTGTTGGGTCCATAATTAAAAATACTTTTCAAAAGCCCTCGTTATTTGGTAAAGTACGTATTGTAGAACTGATTAGAATCTTAATAATTAGTTGATTAATTCATAAAATGTTACAGACATGCAATTTATTTATTGTTTACAGGGATACATCGCTGCGACTGGAATGTTTGGCGTTGACTTGACAGCAACTGCGGGCCACAGATTGTTTCACGATTTAGATTCGTTATTAAATAGATTATGCATAGATTTGTTGGTTATATTTGGACCTTATTTGGTTTATTACCTATGATAAAGACCGGGACGAGCTAATGGAACATGGAACGCGAGCCAGAGCAAAGTAAAGGGGGTAATCATTAATCAAACAAAGCAAAGTCCGTTACGAAATTCTTGGTAGGATAAATATGAGTATCTAAAAGTTAAATTGTACATATTATTACAAGCATGCTCTTCGTGTGTCTTCGTATACCTATGATAATTGTGTGCTACTAGGTAACAAGCTCGAAATTAATATGATTTTGTGCCACTACGTCATAGCATATGTATTCGAGGATCTAGGTACATAGTAAGTACTACTATCCATGAAGACCACAAAAATCTTGAAATTAGCAGTTGAGTCAAAATCAAAATCAAAAGTCATTTATTCAAATTAGGCTGAGAATCAGCACTTTTCGAACGTCAAAATTACAAAAGACACTCCCCCAAAAACGTCCGCCCTTCACCACTTCCTAGTGCTATCGCTGGGAAGAAGAAGTGGCGCAACCAAGTCCCCAGCAGCACAGCTGTCTGTTCAGTTAAAAAATACTTGATTGTATACAATAATAGGTATGTTAAGCAATTATATTACAAGCCACAGAACATTAAATTAAATTATTTGCCATATGTCAGCTAGCCACGCCAAATACCAAAAAAATATAATAAGAACTATACATAGGTAGGTACTCAAGCTAAAAAATAATTTATTAAAATTACTGCGATCTCTACCAGGCAACCTTAGAATGGACAGTGATTTTCCTGGACATAAAATGCGACTGTCGTTGGTGCAAATATTATGTATACAATACACTAAAATAGATACACAAATATATACATATTCAATATTATAGATACATAAATACATACATACTACATATAGTCATTACTATACTTTACCTACGTATAATAATGACTATATGTAGATAATATAAAACAGTCTTTTTTCATGTGTGTCTGTATGACCGCTCAAATCTTCTGAACTAGACAAATGATTTTTATATGGTTTTCACCATTTTTTTGAGTATTTGTGCCGAAAAGTTTATTTTTGTAACATCTACATTAATATTTAACTTAGCTATCTATGTCATTATCATCAGCCTAACCTTTTCCCAACTATGTTGGGGCCGGCTTCCAGTCTAACTAAATGCAGCTGAATACCAGGTATTTTGCACGGAGCGACTGCCTATCTGACTTCCACAACCCAGTTACTGGGTAACACGATACCGATACCCGATGGTAAGATTGGTTGTCAGACTTTTTAGGCTTCTGACTACCCGTAACGACTGCATTGGTAAGACTAAGCCCAATAAATTGTACCCAACTTATTGGGGTAATATCTATCGTTATCGAAACAATAGATATTACGAGCCTATCATTCAACCATGAGACCTTGTTTCATCCGCTAAAGATAGGTTGTGCCGTTGATTGCAATGATTTGCGACATTCTACTATGCCACGCTTATTTAGGGCTGTTGCAAACACTCACTCAAGCAAAACGTAGTGTTTATTTAAATCTACGACTTACTTATTTTTACAGATCTTTGATTGTGCCATAAAACGTTTAGATTTATGTATTAACAATCCGGGTACCAGATGGGATGTCCCATCGGCAAGAATGACAAACTTCCATACAAACTTTCATCCCCTACTTAACGCCTTCAGGGGATGAGGCTTATTTTTTTTTTCGGATGAGAAATCATTAAATGACCCCTCCCGCTCTGGGTGGAGCGGAAGGTAGTGTCAGACTCTTACTGACTAAAACACACCCATGTTCCTTCCTTTGCCCTTTAAGTTCCGGGGTAGCGGTATCTCTTTCGGACAATCCCGGTGACCCGGCAGGCTTCGGCCGTAAGGGGCCCCTCAATTATGCTGACAACTCTTTGAGGCGCGCGTGGAACACTTACGCGCCGTCCGGCACGGGCCTGGTCCTGATCGGACGGTGAGCTACCCATTGCTCTCCGCCCGCAGGCCCGCGCCTACGGTGGCCGAGAGTCGTCACGCGGCTCCCGACGCCCGGAGCGTCTCCCGCGGCGGCTGGGACGGGAGGCTCTCTCCCTCATCCGTCCCGCCACCTCCTTCGCTAGCATGACTGCTTCGCAGAAGGAGGCGACTGCCTCCCACTCCCTCTCGCCCCGGACCATGGCTTGCACCAGGGCCGGGCGCGAGAGGCCGCCGCCGCAGGGGATGAGTCTTCAAAAATACTTCTAGCGCTGACCTTCGGAATACAATAAACTCTTGTTCAAAATTTCATGCTTCCAGAATCTAAACCAACCGGCGGGGTAATTGCGTAGAACATTATCAGTAGCAATGACTTTCATTTTGACAGTCATATATAGGTCAGGTCAGGTATTTACGGCGTTGATCAGGCAAATGTTTCGAACATACTTAATATGAAGCAATAGGTTAGCAATATCTTTCAGAATTATTCAGATTGTGATCGATAGTATGTTATGCAATTAGGGTGCGGGTTAGGCTGTGCGTCCTGTTAGCGAAATAATGAATTTAAGAAGATACCGAGGACTGATTTCAAGCTTCTATCCATGACCGAGCAGACATTGACGCCGATTCCCTTGTTCACAAACTAAACTAAATTTAACTTCAGTGCATCTTTAACTTTCTATTTCATTAATAAAAGGACAGAAGGTAAATATTAGTTTAGTCCTGTCAAATTAGGATACTCCATAGACAGTTTAGACGTGGTTAAAAACATGGCTACTAAAAATACGCCAAATTACGTCAGGCGCTGACTAATTTGACAGGACTAAACTAATATCTATCTTCTGTCCTTTTCGTAATGAAATAGAAAAAAAAGATGCACTGAACTTAAATTTAGTTTAGTTTGTGAACAAGAGAATCAGCGGCATTATTTAAAGACCTAATCTAGACAATTTAGTTCTTCTACCTAGACTAGTTATAATTTTTTCTGAGTGATTCTATGGTAGGTAGTATCACTGGTTTCGAGTATTACCTTCATTGCATAATCATAATTAGCCTATAATGTTCCCACTGTTGGGACACAGGCCTCCTATTTACGAGAGGGTCCTTCACTGACCGAGATATAACCTCTAGGTAGGTACCTGTCTAAGGCATACGGTACTTAAACTCACATACACAAACAGCTAGACCCGGAACAACTACCTGTAGGCAATACCAATATTTGTTCCGTGCGGGAATCGAACCCCTGACATGCGGCGCACCAGTCGATCACTCAGCCACTGCGCCAACCGTCGCCTTAGATATTCGTAGCTCGGCACTGTTTTGCCTTAGATATGTCTCTTGTTACTAAAAAAACATGTTTCTATCACAAAGTATGAAGTTGACGTCTCGTAACGAACCTATGAAACCAACGATAGTATGTACAGACGCCAGCACATCAAGCTACTACAATCTGTCAAATTTCTTTAATAGATTTTCAACTTTATCGCTAAAGCATTACGGTTCATGGTTGAATGGGAAAATTTGACAGTTTCGGGTAGCTTGATCTGTTGGCGTCTGTACATTTCAAGAGCTTGTCAACAAGAGATTCAAAATACATCTTATCTCCTTCCTACTTATAATATTATAAACTTGAAAGCTTGTATGGATGGATGGATGGATGGATGGATGGATGGATGGATGGATAGATGGATGGATGGATGGATGGATGGATGGATGGATGGATGTTTGTTACTCTTTCACGCAAAAACTACTGAACCGATTTGGATGAAATTTGGCACGCAGATGGTTTATAACCAGGATTAACATATAGATACTTATTTTATACTATTATTATTTTGATACTTTTTATCCCGATATTCCCAAGGGATCGAAACTTATGCGGGTGAAACCGTGGGGCGCAGCTAGTTGTACCATAAGTGTGGTTTTAGTGATCTAATTGCATACCTACTCAACAGATAAAAGCACTTTTTCAACTTCTACTACCCATATTATACAGCCTATAATATAACGTTCCAACTGCTGGGACCCAGGCCTTCTCTCTATGACAGGAAGTGGGCTGTACGTGGGCCCAGTGCGGGTAGGTGTCACATGTCTTCGAATTTTTGCTTCTGCAGTGCGATTCTGTAACCATCTCACCGAGAAAACTTAGGTGAAGTGAGCGTGGAGTGAGCTGTCATTCCAACTAATGCTAGTGATTGACACTAATGACAGCTCACTTCATCTAACTTTTCATGCTGGTTTCCCCACGATGTTGATGGGTCTTTAGATACCAAGACCTCTCCGTGCCTCGGAAAGCACGTCCGGCAGTCATTCGTGGATCTTTGACAGTCGTTACGGGTAGCCGAAAGCCCGAAAGTCTGACAATCAGTAGTAGCAGTTACTGGGTTGTGGAGGTCAGATAGGCAGTCGCTTCATGAATGTAAAATACTGGACTGGAAGCCGACCCCAACATAGTTGGGAAAAGGCTAGGCAGAAGATGCTGATGGATGACGCATATGGGCGTTTATTGTCCCTCGGTTTTAAAAGAGTTTTCTTTTATTACTACAGGATTACTGACCAATGCGTGCACTGACTGGATAGACATCATCATCATTTCGGATATACAATACATGTTAGATGTCTGAAATGGTATGATCAAAACGATAATCAAATTTTTCTTCTCATAGTAGTCGGATAGGAAAGGCCGACCTCATATAGCTTATTAAAAAAAAAAATGACGCGTAAAAGTGATTTCGATGTCCTATTTACAGAATAAACAATTTCAATTCATCGGGAATAAATTATTGAATTGTTCAATAAATTATTTAACTTTTTTAAACTGTGTAAAAAACTTGCCAGTTCTCGTAAATGTCGTCGTCATCATCGTTTAGAAGAGGTTCTTGTTCATCATTACTTTCAAAATCCTTTTCGAATATCAAAAACGTCTTTTTCATACGCATTCTTAGTTTTTACGCTGAAATACACAACAACACACAACGACATAAGACAATTGTTTTATATGTTAAGTCCACAATAGCACAGTTATCACATTAAAAACAATCCAATGTGGCCGTAACAGGATAATTTTTAACTAATCACGGGAAAGATAATTAACAAACATCGCTCGATATTCTTATTTATTCACTGACACCACTATTAACAAAATCAATTTTATCACACAAAAAAAAACCGCACTTTTTTGCGGCCACTCTTTTCCCACTTCTATTATAAAATTGTATTGTTTAAATTATTATTGTAATGTTAATAACGTTTATTAATAATAACTTCGTGGACGTTTAATAAGCCAATCGGTTAGTTCCGTACTGAGTCTAGCTGGTCGAGATAACGCAAGCCGACATGGCTGGGCGCCCAACGATTGGGCACTTATTAGAGAAATTCATTTAAAAATGACCTCGCACTGATGAAATTATGCAGCGGCATAAGTTTCAGAATAGTGTTAAGACAACTTACCTGTACTAATATTATACTTAAAGAGGTGTAATTTGTGAGTTTTTATGTAGGATTGTATCTTCGGAAGGATCCGATTCCGAAAATTCTTTCACTAATGGAAAACTACAGGGTGCTTGCTGAGTGTTGATATCACGCGGATGGAGTTAGTGATTAATATTTACTAATACAACACTGTAGGTAATACGAATTGGGTTATAAAAGCGTAAATTAAAAATTAGCAGTTTTAACACGCAGATTTGTAAAAAAAATGCTTGATTTTATTACCGCCTGGCTGCACCCCGCGGTTTCACCCGCATAAGTTTCGATCCCGTGAGAATATCGGGATAAAAAGTATCCTATGTTTTAATCCTGGCTATAAACCACCTGTGTGCCAAATTTCATCCAAATCCGTTCAGAAGTTTTGGCGTGAAAGAGTAACAATCATCCATCCATCCATTCATACAAACTTTCGCGTTTATAATATTAGGTAAGTAGGATTTATCTGCCGTCATTGTGAGATGAGTTACAACATCTACAACTTGCATTTTAGGAATGTATGTGCCTTTTACTTGACGTATGTAGGAGGAATGAACTATACTTTTATTTTAACAACTATCTATTGCTGTTGTAACGTTCGCATTGTGCTCTAGTTTTTGTTGCGTGAATGCAATAAACGTCTTATTACGTACCTAGGTACTCATTTTATATGATGATTATGTATTGTGTTCACACACGCATCGGATGACCTTTGAAAACCACTGGAATACCTGAGCATACTGAAGTCAGCAAGAAAGGAAACCCTGTGCGTATAGCAACCGCAAATCAGTGGTAACACTTTTACTAGAGTCGCCCTTACCACTACGAGTATAAGGTCTATCCACACATATCAGGGCCGTGTCCGGGACGTGACAAGGCCGTGGCACACACAAGGCAGGCACTGAAGCTCCGTCGCCGTCCCGGAAACGGACGTGTGTGAACGAGTTCATATAAAATGTACTCATCGATATTTTTTTGAGCCCCTGACGGAGCACGGTCCGTCCACGTCCCAGACACGGCCCTGATATGTGTTCAATGTCAAAAGATTGGAAATTGATAGCATTTGTGACCATACAGTCCGATAACAGTAATTTTACCGCTGAATTTGCATCACTGTCCATTTCACAGTGATCTTTATTCTCAATCAAATAAGGTTGTTGTTCGGTTGCTGCCACTGACAAGTCTGTCAAAATCATTGTGATCTTTATTTTTGTTACAATAAGGTTGCTGTTAGATTACTGCTGTCAGAGGTGTGAACGGACTGTACATTTTATGGTCTTGAAGGAACATATTATGTGCGCCTTTTCGCCATCTCCCGCACCCTAATTGCGTAACACACTATCAATCTCAATCTGAATCATTTTGAAGGATATTGCTAATCCATTGCTTCATATGTTCGAAAAATGTGTCAGCTCAACAACGTAAATAACGCAATGAATGTTGTTTAACTGTCAAAATGTAACCAATTGCTACTGATAGTGTGTTACCCCGGCTGGTTAGCGACAAAGGTGCTTCTCAATAGAATTCTTCACAATTAAAACTGTGAACAATTCAAAATTCGTACGATAGCATAAGCAGCTGGGTGCGGTGTCCCTGACCCCTTATCACTTACTTCTGGGTCATGTGATGTTTGTAGATCGAACTTTATTTACTTATAGTGTATCGACCCTAAGCAAATAGCTACGTTGTTAAAAGTCGGTGGGAATGAGATAGCAAGTTTTAGAACGGGTACGTATTGCAATATCTAAAATTAAAAGAACTAACGTAAAATAACCTACGTTCAAAATCCCTAAAATCTAAATACCTAATGTTTTTAAACACTTTTTTTTTATGGTGGGAAATCATCAAATGACCCCTCCCGCTCTGGGTGGAGCGGAAGGGAGTGTCAGACTCTTACTGACTAAAACTCACCCATGTTCCTTCCTTCGCCAATTCTATTCAACAATTTCAACCCTTTCGGACAATCCCGCTGATGTTTTTAAATACTTATGCGAGTAACTAAGTTTAAAATACTGATTGGACTAAATATCTATCATTCAAAAATATGTTTCTGGCTGTGTGGTCACAGTTCTAACCTAACCTAACCTAGCTGTTTCTATTTAAAAAAGATATACCTATGCGTGTTACGCATGCGGGTACAGAAACATATAACGGTGAGGTAAACCAATTTAAGGAACTTTGTACATAGGAATTTCAAGTTTTAGCTTTATGAACTTCAGTAACATATCCATTTGATATTTTAAGCTTTCGGTATTTTGAATTTATGTGAAACAATCATTAGGTATTTAGATTTTAGGGATTTTGAACGTAGGTTATTTTACGTTAGTTCTTTTAATTTTAGATATTGCAATACGTACCCTTTATAACACCTTATTATAATATCTACTAAATAAAAATAGAGAACGCAAACCGCGGGTCTAAAAGCATGTTTTGCACAAGAGTTGCTTTAGAGTCAAACTAAGTTTGCGCGCTGTCAAAAGTAATCGTTTCCGGAAATAATCGTTTGCCGCCATCTCGATGTTTTTATCAAGTGTCAAGAGAGTGTGCTGTGTTCCTGTGTTCCGTGTTTTCCAAAGTATATATTCGTCATCATTAGGTCGAATGTGATTACAAGTGCTGTCAGGGATATAGTGTTGAAGTTCAAACACGCGCGCAGACGTGGCGCAGACTTAGCTTGCGCGCACTCTAGAATAATAGATTGAGTCAGATTGACAGATGTCAGGAGAGCGCGCCAACGACTACTGGACCACAGATAACATTTGGTTTTTATGATGAAGGCTTTCATCTTTAGATAATGTGATTAAAGAGTTGTGCACAAGTGCAAACTCGAAATGGAGCACTGAGGAAGTGGTTAAATAGGGGATGAAAGATTAATGGAAGTTCGTCATTTTTGCCGATGGGAAACGGTGCCGTGTTAACGGTAATTGTAATTGCGTTTGCGATTTATTTGCCAAACATGTAAACAAATACAGTTATCGGATAAATAACTTTAATAACTACACAATAAAGTTCAGTTTACGCTACAACTTCAAACATTTTTATAATTTTTTCACTCTGAAATAAATTTAATTTTCACACACACTAAAGTTGATATTTGTTTAACTTGAAATAATATCAATTGAAAACATGAATTTGAATAGACTTCTAGGTACGTTATCAGCAAAGTTATCAAGTTTACGTTTACAAGGTTACGTCAAATTAAATTAACTAATTTTACAGACGTTTCCGAAATAGTTGTCGTACCTTATCAATTAAATTTCACATAATTCATCATCGACCTAGCCTTATCACCACTTTGTTGGGGTTGGGTTCCAGTCTTACCGTATGCAGCTAATAGATTTCAGTTTTTTTTTATAGAAACGGTGTAATGTTTTTTTTAGGTCAGATAGGCAGTTGACTCAGTTAGTGGGTAAGACCGTGTACGTAGGTAACGACTTGAAAGATCTGCAAATGCAGCCGGGACCCTCCGAGGTGCGGAGGAGCCCGGCTACACTGCGAAGAAATAACTGATGGAAAAATCCTATAACACTTTGCCCGACCCGGGAATCGAACCCAGGACCTCATGCAGCATCAGTAGCGTTTATGACCACTACACTAACTTCGTATCCAGGATATGTCGCGTTCCAATGCATGATGATGATGATGAAGTCTACCTGCACCAGCCCAGTGACACGATTCGAGTTCACAGATAATAAGGGTCACATCAAGTCACATAATCACATCACACAAATTCTTGAGAGACGTGTGCGCAGCTTTTATCAATAATTATGACGTCATTATTCATCATTTATGTGGGTATAAGAGCTTTCACGTGATATCATTTGTACGTTGTACTTAAGAGATAGTGTCTTCGGCCCTATCTGGGATTTCTTTTTTAAGATAAAGAGTAGGTACCTACTTCCACGAGACCCCTCCGTGCCTAGGAAAGCGCGTTAAGGAACTAACCACACTTATTCAGCTCTGGTGAATTGTGGTTTTCTATGGACAAAAGCTGAACAGAGCTGAATAAGTGTGGTTAGTCCCTAAGCCGTTGGTAGATCTTTGACAGTCGTAACGGGTAGTAAGATTCCCGAAAGTCTGGCAATCAGTCTCACCAAGGGGTAAGGTATTACCCAGGTTGTGGTGGTCAGATAGGCAGTCGCCCCATGTAAAATACTGGATTCAGGTAGATTGAAGCCGACCCCAATATAGTTGGGAAAAGGCTAGACAGATGACCTACTATTTCAATCTGTCGCCGTAGTAGGTGATAAAGGCCAAGGAATATTGCAGGATAAGAGAAAATATGTGTATTGTGTTTATATTCCGGGGTATTTCCAACATTTCAGATTTGCGAGCAGTTATTCCTAATTATGATTCATTCTAATATAACATCACGCCTGTATTTTTCCGAAGGGTTAGGCAGAGGTGTTCTTAAAGTACAGCCACATTTTGCCAGTTATGTGTAAGTCCCACGTAATAGAGGGCGCCTATTGCCATCAACCGAGCACGAATCCAGACTCCGAGCTGCTGCTCGTATTGAGAAATTCCAGAACCAAAAACCCAATAACACTTTGCACGACCTGGGTATTGAACCCAGCCCCCTAATTGCGTAACACACTATCAATCTCACTCTGAATCATTTTTGAAGGATATTGCTTTTCATTGCTTCATATGTTCGAAAAATGTGTCTCTTCAACAACGTAAATACCGCAATGAATATTGTTGAACTGTCAAAATGAAATCCATTATTACCGATAGTGTGTTAGGCAATTACCCTGCTGGACCCCATGCTCAAGAGTAACGTTCATTCTAATTAGCCTAAGATAATACGACGAAAGAGGCAAAATCCTGTAAAAGATCTTGAAGCTTTAATCGTAAGATTTGTTACTGCATGTGCAGTATTGTTTGATAAAAACAAAGAATAAAGTTATCGTTCTGATTAATCAAATTGCACAAATATTATGAGACAGTGATGAAGTACAATGATCCATTGTGTAAGGTATTATATATGTATTTAAAACTCCAGTCAGATTAAATACGTTATTAATCAATCATTCTCTTAGTTTGTGTAGGTTTACAGAAATTGTTAAAGTAAACTCTCTTCAAATGTTGTTTGTTTTTCTTCAGGAACTTCACATTGATCAGCTTTGTGGACTAACCTAACCCCAAGCGAGGTCAGCACCGTAACGCCTGACCGTTTATAATATCAAATATAAATGCGCCTACGTTAACAACAAGAGCAATATTTTACATGTTGCTATGATAATTTTGTCAGGCGTACACAAAGGCTTCCTCCAGCCTTTCAATTCGATCATCGATGGATGGTTTGTTGATTTGATAACATAACATCACATCACGCCTCTAATCCCAGAAGGCTAAGGCAGAGGTATACCTATAGTACACCTACATTTCACTAATTAAGTTTCAGTCAGTTTGTTATAGGGGGTGAGACTATTACTATCAATCGGATACAAATCCAGACTCCGGGCTACTACTGAGATATTCCTGCTGGAAAACCCCAATAACACTTCCACGACTAGGGAATCGAACCCAGGACCTCATGCTCAGCTGCAGCGCTTGCGATCACTAGACTAACGAGGCAGTATATGATATCTCTGATTTGATATTATGGTAGTAGGTTAATTAAATTATATAGATACATAATTAAAATTTAGGTCAGCCGGTCGTATGAGGAAAGAATCAGACTTTTAAATTCACATTAAAATTTCTATCTACTTTTGGAACGTGTAACATAACACTCTTTTAGGATAAAGTGCCTAACTATCAGAATGGCAATTCCCGTAATTTTAAAAACGTTCACAGTCTGAAGGCCAGTTCTCGTAACTAAAAACGTTCAAAATCTAGTCGCAGTCTCATCTCGACGACAAAGAAACGTCAAAAACTTGTCAAAATGTAGGGACATTAGATACTAGAGGTATCTAATGTCCCTACATTTTGACAAGTTTTTCAAGACAAGTCTCAATCTATCAAAAATACCTTTTTGACAGATTGAGACTGAGATCAGTCTGTGAACGTTTTTAAAATTACGAGAATTACCCCTCAGGATCTCAATCTCAATCTGTCAAAAAACCTCTTATTTCCCTACGTTTTTGACAAGCTTTTGACATTTGTTTGTCGCCGAGATGAGACTGCGACTAGATTTTGAACGTTTTAAATTACGAGAATTTGCCTTCTGGTCATTATAGAATATAACTCATTTATTTTCCTTGAACTGTGAATACTGATTGATTGTCTAGGTACAGTAGTGCTTTCGCGACCTATGGCATCACAGTTAATTAAATTACATTTTCCTGGCTCATGTAATTGAACCTCACTCACTCGACAACACTTAGATAGTAGCCGGTGTATTCTGTAAAAATCTCACCGCGATAACTAAGGTGAAGTGGGGCTACCTCGACGGAACGACAGTAGGATGTGGTTATGGAGCTATGTCGCAAACCATGCTCCACCTCCTATCCTGCCCTCTGTGTCCCAAAACATGCAGTCAAATTGACCTCTACGCTGCCACCGACGACGGCGACGCCATGGAAGTGGCGAATGTTTGGGCCAACAAGATCTGAAATACAGTCGTGCCAGCGACACGAAGAAGAAGAAGAGACCTGTCATTCCACCTAATGCTACGAATCAATCAATCAAATTCTTTATTTCAGACCAAAGATCCATATATATATATATATATGTAGTGTTAGTATCACCTTAGCCTAATTGTTAATAAATAATAATAAATTAATTGGCGACATGGACGACTGTGCGCACATGTCTACCCGCCCAGTGTCGCATAAATGGCTCATCAATTTTGTTCGCCAGTGTAGCAAGTAGGTATGTTGTTAGGACAGCTAACTTCACCTTAGTTTTCCCTGGGAGTTTATAGCAGTTTAGAGGTATGAGGAACAGGGTGTAAAGTTCACTCACCCTCCATAGAAAAGGGAGGATCCTCCGACCAGACGAGTGTTGTGTCTGGCGGGCAATTGACCAAAGATTGATGTTGGAAAATTGTATCTATGCTAATTGCGCGGTAAACTCTGCTTGCGAGATGCAGGATTTGCGTGACGTCAGTATGACGCGTTGTTCGCATGTGGCGTTGTAGATACCGCTACATCACTCCCCTCCGAAGACCGGAGGTCGATAGTGGGCTGAGTCTTTGTATTTTGCGATGCTTGCCGGGCCAGCTGAGGTTCCAGTGAGTCGGAACCGGTTGCCGCATAGTTCACGGTGAGTCGGAACTGTCTGCGGAGATGTCCCCAGTGAGTCGGGGTGGCGCATAGTTCACGGTGAGTCGGAACTGTCTGCGAAGATGTCCCCAGTGAGTCGGGGTGGCGCTGCGTTATACTCCAGTGCGTCGGATGTCGTACAGCGCCGGGTTGAGGCTGGCTGCTGCATCGACCAGGAGAGGGTGCTCTGCTTGTTTGACCGGCCGAAAGTGCATTGTGCTGTGCCAAGGTTGCTGATGAGGCTGAGGGTGATGACCAGGTATGCGCGGTAGCTGCATGCTCGTGGTCAGGATACCCGTTGGAGCCGTGGATGCTGGCTGGCTGGGTGACTCGCCGCTAAAGCTTGCGGGACTGATGATGATGACGTCACGCTGAAGTATTTGCACGAAGGCTGCGCTGACGATCACGTCGGGGTCACCAGTTTAGAGGTATGAGGAACAGGGTATAAAGTTCACTCATCCTCCATAGAAAAGGGAGGATCCTCCGACCAGACGGGAGTTGTGTTTGGCGGGCAATTGCCCGATTGATGTTGGGAAATTGTATCTATGCTAATTGCGCGGTAAACTCTGCTTCCGAGATGCAGATTTTGCGTGACGTCAGTATGACGCGTTGTTCGTATGTGGCGTTGTAGATACCGCTACAGCAGCATATACCGGCATAATACTGATGGTACCTACTTCTCCGATAAATATGTAAAACACGATTTTATCCGCAGTCAGCTATCAAAGACATCCACTTAATGATAACAGTCGCGTATTGATTATTTTATCTTTATTGCGTCACAAAAGTCTTGTGCGTCCAGTTACTGCTATTTAAGTACTTATTTATTTTGTTTTAGATGGTATCTCATCAGAGAGCAGGTGGCCCAGTGGTATCGGCCCTGACTTACCGAGTTGTAGGTCGTGAGTTCAAAGCCAGACAGGCGCATTACTTTGCGTACATTATTTCATCGCCACTGTTCTGAAAAGGGCGAAGGAAAACATCTTGCGGAAACCGGCATGTCCTAGAATCAAAATTAGAAGATATGTGAAATCTAACAACACTTACTGGGCCCGCGTGGTGGATTACGGCTCACTCCCTCTCACAGAGATGAGGCCTGTGCCTGTGTCGCAACAGTAGGAACATTATATGCTATGATGTGACACGCAGGAGCGTTTGCACGTATTTTGTGTTTATTACTTTCACAAGTGAACTGGTGACTGGCAATTCGGGTTTAAACCTACGATTTACAACTCGTAAGTCGCGGTCACTACCACTAGGACACCACTAGTCACAGCTGTCACATATTATGTGACATAGAAATGCATTAGCATTTGTAACACTTTCATTAATTAATTTACTTATGTATTGTGTCCTGTCCATCGGTGACACGCAAAAGAAATAGTATTCCATTTCCTTGAACTACTGGGTCTGGGCAGTCGATAAAATTATCGATATGAGTATCGATTGACGAAGTATAGGTAAACATCTCTACCAATAATTCTTAAATATATCAAGACGGACAGTGGTGGCTGTTCAAAATATGCAGCCAGCATTATTATCTTATTAATCAGACGTTAAAGTTCCTCTTTTCTTGTTAGCGGTAGTTTTTATTATTTATTAATTAGCTGTAGCATTGAATTGCCACATGTTAGCTGTATCTATCTAATGGTGTTATTAACGAAAGTTTTATGTTTTTTTCTGAAAGGTTTCCAGCTCTTTAATCGCAGTGGACTTTGCTGCAACTCTACCAGCTATAAGTATGTATTGATAAATTTTCGACAAGCCATGATCCATGTCATATCTTTGGTTAACCAACATTTTTGCTGATGACTTTGTCATCATTTGTTAACAACCTGCTTTGGTTGTACCCTGGGCGTAGGCTAAAGAGAACTAATCCATTTGAGTTAATGTAGTGTAGTGTATAAATAATTAAATACTGAATTAATAATAGTAACAATGATGTGCTGTACATTATAGCACATGAACAAAGTGTTTTTAATAATTATCACGCCCTAAGAAAGTGCTACGGAAATGTGTAAAAGTGCAAATTGACACGATCCTTACATATAATAACGTAATTTATCACGTAAAGTAATAAGTTACAGATAAATTGCTTATTAGTAGGCTAGATTGTAATAAATTATGATGAATTGAAAAATTGGCTGTAGCCTGCAGTGCGATTCTGTAACCATCTCACCGTGAAAACTTAGGTGAAGTGAGCGTGGAGTGAGCTGTCATTCCAACTAATGCTAGGGATTGCCACTACTGTTAACTCACATCAAGCTCACTTCACTTGAGTTTTCACGGTGAGATTTTTACAGAATCGACCGGCTGGGTAAATCATTAACAATTAATGATGAAAAATAATAAATATAGACCAAAGTTATAACCAGCACCTTAATTGCGTAACACACTATCAATCACAATCTGAATCATTTTGACGGATATTACTAATCCATTGCTTCTCATGTTCGAAAAAATTGTCTACTCAACAACGTAAATAACGCAATGAATAGTGTAGCTAACTGTCAAAATTAAAGCCATACCTAGCTACTGTTGGTGTGTTTCGCAATTACCCCGGCGCAGGTATTAATTCTAAATTAATATTTTAATTAAAGAGAAAATATTTGATTGTTTGTTACGCTTTAACGCTAAAATGGCTGAACGGATTCGGATGAAATTTGGCACAAGGGTAGACCACTAGATCGTAACTTGGAGAAGGACATAGGCTACTTTTCAATTTGGATCGCAGACGAAGTCGCGGGCAACAGCTATCTATACTAATAATAAAGTTGAAGAGTTTGTTTGAACGCGCTAATCTCTGGAACTACGACTCGGATTTGAAAAATTCCTTTTGAATTTGATAGCCCAATTCTTGAGGAAGGCTATAGGCTATTAACATTGCGCTAGGATACTTAGGAGCCGATCAAAAAGCAAAAAGTTAGCGAAAACGAAGTTATAGCGCGGACTGGCGATGCGACGGGGTGGGGCGGGGGAACAGGAAATTTCACGCGGACGAACACGCGGGTTTGAAGCTAGTTTGTAAAACAAATAAGTTCTTAAAATAAGTATATTATGATAAAATGATTGATGAATAGAATAATTCGATACACGACGATCGCGATCGTCGATCGTTCGATCGCGTACGAGTGGCCACGAGTCTTGTGAGCCTTACATTATAAAGTATTATCTTACATAACATACTAGATAGGTACCTACGAGTACGTACATACTGTCGCTATGGCGATGGCGTCCCTACAATAGAAAACACAGAAGTCAGGAAAACATTGTCTTGATAAAAGTATTGAAAAGATGACGTGATCAAGTGATACCTAATCATCTACCTACTACCTACTTGCCCAGTTTGTTGGTTTCAAAGAAACTTGGCGCTGCCCAAATGTAGGACACCGTAAAACGCTCAGCGGGGTAAATGCGTAACACACTATCAGTAGCAATGGCTTACATTTTGACAGTTCAACAATATTCATTGTGTTATTTACGAGGTTGAGCAGACAAATTCTTCGTACATATGAAGCCATGGATGAGCAATATTCAAGATAATAAGATTGAGATTTTTAGTCTGTTACACAATTAGGGTGAAGTTTTTTGTCTCACAGTTAGGCGTATTGGTACATTTACAAGCCAAAAAAATTTAGTGTATTGTCAAAGGTTCAAAGAAAAGACTCATTCAATTATATTTCATAAAAATAAAATAGTATCATGATAAAACAGAGCTCAAAAAATATTTTTCGTCGCATAATTCTCAAAATTTTGAGCAAAGGAAGCAAATTCAATCAACGAGAGAAATACCTATACAGGGTGGCAGGGACATCGACGCGCAAACGTCGTGAAAAGGTTACACCTGATGCCATAAATAAAATTACGAAAGTCATTCATCTCGGAAATGGCCGATTAAAAAAGTTTTCATTTTTGAGTGCGCAATGTATTGCAAACAACGCGATCAAAACGCCCCGCGGATGGCACACGCGCGCGCTCTACCTACTGCGATACCGCGCGCTGTCCTTTTGAGTTATATTTACATTGCTGTTTTAAGTGAAACAAGTGAATTTACTATTTTTTAATTAAAAATCTCATTGGGTTCGATAGAAATAATGATTTTATACAGTTTACAGTAAAACAAATTGCAGAAAAAAACGTAAAAATTAAGAAAAAGCCGACGAAAAATTTCAACGCAGGGGGGTCCAGAATCATGTACTGAATCTATGGTAAGCCGGTTGCGCGTCGACATCCCTGCCACTCTGTATATTATTCTACTGAGGCGTGCATTTATTTTTTAATTTACTTAGGGCTGATTTTTCAATCGACAGATATTTTTATTCGTCGAATAAAATTGACGTCTGAGAGTTTTTGTATGGAAAATTCAAAATTATTCCTCGGATAAAATTATCTGGCGTTGGAAAGATCAGCCTAAGGGCTTCAAAATTACTTTTATTTTGGTGGTCATTCCATTCAACCATACATATAAGTTTTTTACATTTCTATGAACGCATCGCTATTTTGAACCTTATTTGTTGCCGCGATGCACTATTGCCGTTTACCTAAAAAGCTTTTATCCTGTAAAACTTACCATCCATTAGGGTCCAGCTTCTCATTCTCCCAATCAGCTCCTTTGTCACCGTTCCTCATGTTGTTATCACTTATTTATTTTCGCACTGAATGTCCACCACATCGTCACACTCTCAAAATATTTACCTTTTAAGTAAATAGTGGTCATAAAATCACCACTTTGTTATTCTGAGATAAGTATTAGGTAAATATTTAATAAGTAACTCTGTTGTTTGTGATATTTAACGATACCTGTAGTTCGTTTTTTAATCCCAGAGACTAATTTGACATTTAAGTGTTTGCGTTTTTTTAGTATAGAAGGTTGACATTACACCTGTCAGATTAGTATCTGGGATCAAAAAATGAACTATAAGCTTCAATGTTAGAATTGATTGAAGTTTATAAAGACTATGTTACACGGTTCAACCAAATTGATCTATTTTGGTTGAAAGGCGCAGAAATGAAGGATATGGTCGGTATTGATTGTTAAAGTTTTGGAACGAACTTTCTTATCGCACGTTATACTGTGTGCACTTGGCGAGTCAGAATTAGATCGAAAAGTGTAACATTTTGACTGTCACGATACTTTTATTAACTTCGTTCTAACCAGCACCATAATTGCGGAACACACTATCAATCACGATCTGAATCATTTTGAAGGATATTGCTAATACATTGCTTAACATTTTCGAAAAATTGGTCGTAAATAACGCAATGAATGTTGTATAACTGTCAAAAGCCATTGCTACTATAATTATGTATTTTGCAAATGCAAAGTGTGTTATGCAAGTACCCGCGGGTGTCCCACGATACCTCACGACTGTTTTGTGTTCACACGATTCAATTAGACCGGTTCTTCCAAATTAGCAATGCAGAGCCAACCGTGTTGTTTAGGAGTAAGTTGACAAATGACTTGAATTTAAGACATTTCGAGATTTTTAAGACACGACAAGGAAAATATTTTCTCATCGTCATCAGCAATTTATTTCTCACAATGGTTTTACTTTTGGCAGCCTATTTATTTGTATTGACGTCAACAAATTCGAGATTTTCATGCAAACATTATTTTAAGCACGTTCACGCCATTTTTGCAATTTGACAAAGATTTTGTGCTACTAGGTATCAATGTTATTCTTTTAGAATAGACTCCGATATACGCCGTTATGTGGCATGACTTAGTATTTTCATTGTTAATAAAATCTATACTTATTTATTTAACATAGTTCAACAAATTGTCCGAAGTCTAAACAATGAAGATGGAGACAAAAATAATGATTCAGGAAGTGGGTACTCGTACTTGTGACACTAAGATGATGGTATGGTCACGGTAATGTTATCGTATGGTCGTTGTGGCGATGGAGAAATAATGTCAATGAATCATAAGTTAACAAAGCTTTTCCATCTAACACATACGAGTATACTTTATAGAATCTTTATATTTCGCCTAGCGCCAAGACATGTGATTTTAATCATATACAATATTCTACTTATATATATACTGCTTTACTTTGGTAAATCAATACTGCGAATAATTTTGCTAACACCGCATCGAACCGACTACAGACCAAATAATTTGCTTATAATACAGCGTATTGTAATAACTGTGAAATGTTACTGTCGATATATTCAAATAATTTAAATATTAATTCATATCCAACGCTAAGAAAACCGAAACAATCTTTAGTAACAAAACAACGTAATTATTTTAAACACAGCACTTAGCGTGACTTAGCGGCGTCACTAATTTCTTTGTGCAGAAACAGACTGGCAGGATAAAAGGTAATGCCACTCGATTATATAACTAGCTAGACTCTTCAACAAATACTTGAGAAATGCAAATAGATATAAGAATAAGATAAGCCCTGTAAGAGCATGATGTGTCAAAACTATGGTAGGCGTCGTGTAAACAATTAACGCAATTTGTAAATATTACACAGGCTTTTTTTTCACAATGTTTAAGCTACTAAGTGTTTAACGCTTCGATCAATAATATCCAAGGTTTAACGTGATTCATCTCGTTAAACAGACGTAATTACCTATGTATAATTAATAGTTAAGTACATTAATTGTAAAAAAATATTTTATTTAGGTAATAATTTAATAATTTATTATCAATTAAACGTTAGGTTAAGAAAACTTGTAAGTATACAAGTTTTCCATGCAAGTAAACCATCTCTGTAACTTTGTGCAATGATCTAGTTTGTTAACCAAAAAGATAGCTCAAACTCAAACTCAAATCATTTATTTCAATTCAACCATTTACAGGCACTTTTGAATTTTCAAAATTAAATAGTCGGTCAGTTAGTCAGAAAGTTGAAGCAAGTTGCCCATTCTAAAACCTAGATCTCTATGGAGAAGAACAGGCTAGAAACTCCACGGACACTCTTTTAAATCAAGATATTATTACAGAATCCTGGGTACATTATTCTTATTGCTTCTATATGTAAAAAAAACAAATAAAGAAACAATTTAAAATATAAAATTAAAAATAAGCCCTGGCAGTTAAGAGATGACCAGTCTCAACCGACGGCGCCCGTTCACGAACATGACGCCTGGACCAGAACCATCCAGCTCAACCATTTTGTAGAGAACCGAATGATCCAACACACGCGCCACCAGTGAGCATGGCATATTCTCAACTGCCATGCTCTTTCAAGTCAACATCAAAATATCATAATAAACGGATCCATGGTTCTTACATTTACAAAATTTAAATGAAGAAATGAAGAATCTCAAAATAGCCTTAAAAATAAAATTATGTTTGGTACCTAATGTGTTATAATTTATTTTATTGACCATCGCGAAACAAGGAAATCGTTAAAATATTAAAAGATGTGTCTTTCCAAACTAAACTTAATTTTAGCTTGATCAGAGTTCAAAATAGTTTCACTATGGTTAGGTATAAGAAAAGATTTTAACCTGCTAATCTGCTTCCAAGAATATAATCATGGCGAGATCGTGTTGTGTGCATTTTGCAATTAACATTTTTAAGTTCATTGAACTTTACTTTTTATCCGGTTCGAATGCTATTGAGTGGCAAACTAGATTATAAACTAAGATGTATTATTGCCAACGTTTCAATAATTACTAATTAAGTTACTTATATGTAAAAATGTTTTAAAATGGATCATTTTACTAGGCTCAATTTCCATGATACACAGTTTATTACAATTCAGTAAAACAAGACCTAGTTTTGAAACAAGTGCTGTGCCTAGTTTGAAGTTTATATAGGTACCATTACATATCTAGTCACTCACGCACCAGACCATTTCTTTACGTGCTTTTTGTTCGGGAGCCTCAGATATCTTGAGATCTACAGCAGATTTTGTAGGCATATATTATATAATTTTGATTCCACATAAACCTACATGGGCGCTTATAGAACGTCAGGAGCTAGGTGCACGGTTCCAATTGGCTGTTTCCTATGGAAAAGATTCGGCAAGAAACTCCACGGTTACTCATTTGAGGCCTGTCAACAAGTACCAGTAAACGAGGAGATGGCCGATGGAGTAACGTGTGACTGAATGGTAGCCAAGGTTAGGCCAGAGAAACCAGGGCCGTCCAAAAGTCCTTTGGGTTGACGATATCGGTAAAGTCACGAAAAACACCAGAAGGCCAATTCTCGTAATTTAGAACGTTCAAAATCTAGTCGGAGTGTCATCTCTGCGACAAACAAATGTCAAAAACTTGTCAAAATGTTGGGAAATTAGAGGTATTTTTGACAAATTGAGACTGAGATCAGAAGGCCAATTCTAGTAATTTAAAACGTTCAAAATCTAGTCGCAGTCTCATCTCAGTGACAAACAAATGTCAAAAAATGATGATGTACAGACGCCAGCACATCAAGCTACTACAATCTGTCAAATTTCTTTAATAGATTTTCAACTTTATCGCTAAAGCATTAGGTTCAAGTTTGATTGGGAAAATTTGACAGTTTCGGGTAGCTTGACCTGCTGGCGTCTGTACAAGTACCAGGTACGAAATAAAATGTGAAGTTAGGAGTGTAATACACGATCGATGCACGAATAAATTGCGCGAAATACGCCGAAAAGATCGAAATAGGTAGACGGATTCAGATGAATCCATCAGAGTAACTAACAAGTCATTACGTACCTTACAGAACAAGAGACGACATTTTGTAACTTATCAACTGATTTCACTGATCGAACCATGTCAACGTTTAACCATTGTCTGTTAAGTAAACGAATGAAGTGATGAGACTTATAATACTTACGAGACTAATATGTGCACAAAAATCGTAAATATTATAAAAAGGAAAGGGTAAAGAGGAATTTGTAACAATGCTGGGTACTTGTGATAGAACATTTATCTATCGAAGTTTAGATATAACTTAATAACATCCCGAGATAACATAACATCACGATTCACGACCGTATTGCCCGAAGGGTTAGGCAGAGATGTACCTATAGTGCACCCATGTTAATTTGTCTTCACTTCTTCTGGGTCGGGTTCGGGTACACACAACCGAAACAAAGCAAGACAGTAGAATGTTAGAAATAGATAGAACAGTACATAAACATAATCAGCCTATAATGTTCCCACTGCTGGGACACAGGCCTCCTCTCGGTGAAAGGGCCGTCCACCACGCGGGCCCAGTGCGGGTTAGTAGATGTCACATGTCTTCAAATTTTTGCTTCTAGGACATGCCGGTTTCCTCACGATGTTTTCCTTCACCGTTTTGAGAGCAGTGGTGATGAAATAATTTACACAAAGTAAAGCACCTGTCTGGGTTCGAACCTACGACCTACAATTCGTAAGTCGCGGCCGATACCACGGGGCCACCACTGAACAGAAACATAGAACAGTAGAAATAGATGAATCATAATAATTCATCTATTTCATTCGCTAATCAAAATTGATTATTTGTACCTACTCATTGCGCAAAGTGTCAAAAACTTACGTTATTTTTAACATTTTTGACAGTATTTTTTTCAGACAAATATTTTGTTTGATGAATCGGAGATATAAAGTTACATGATATGATGAGATTCTATTGTTCATGTTATAATTCATTATGAAGCCTGATTACTATTGGAGGACGTTTTATTTACAAATCGGTACATTGATTGTCTCCAGTTACATTGTTATTTTAACAATGCAGTCAGTTTTCCACACAGACAGAATCGGCTAATGTAAGCTAGCTAGCTAACTATCTCTGCGATTGAACATTATTTCCTTTGTTTAGTATTGGCAATAATATAGCCTATGCCTCTGAGAAACAGGTGTTTTCATAATTAAAAAAAAAAAACAGTTTTTACCTCATTCAATACCTGTCAAAGTCAATTTTGTTAATTGTTAATTTAATCAAGCTTACACAAAATTATACCCACTTTTATTCGTAATCGTATGTGTTACACCTTATATTATTATAACTCTAAGTAAACTTATGAAGTTATGACCACTTTAGAATTCTACTTAAATGCCGAACACTTTTCGGCGACACGGTCGTTACCGCGACGCGTCGACTTAAATCAATAGCAGATCGATTACTGGCAATTCTGCACGGTGAAGGATTTGGCAGATACCTACTTCTTTTTGATATTGATAAGCATTACAATGCGATGTATTAATATAATCAATTCTCGTACGCCGATCGATTCTGTAAAAATCTCACCGTAAAGTTAGGTGAAGTGAGCTTAGAGTGAGCTGCCAATAGTGTCAATCCCTAGCGTTAGTTGGAAGGACAGCTCACTCCACGCTCACTTCACCTAAGTTTTCACGGCGAGATGGTTACAGTTACAGTAGGTAATGGTTTCAAGTTTTCCGTTTTTCTCTGAAATGGTACAGGGCGTCTACTCTCTAAGTCAATCAATTCGGCCCATCCGAAAATAGTTCATCCCTCCCATATTCAATTATTCAGATGGGCAAATACATATCGGGAATGGGGACAACTGTGTAAACTCAAAAAAAAAAACTCAAACTATTTATTTCAACTAAACCAATTACAGCCGATCGATTCTGTAAAAATCTCACCGTGAAAAGTTAGGTGAAGTGAGCTTAGAATGAGCTCTCAATAGTGTCAATCCCTAGCATTAGTTGGACTGACAGCTCACTCCACGCTCACTTCACTTAAGTTTTCACGGTGAGATGATTACAGAATCGCACTGCTGGTACTTTTGAATTGTCAAGGACTTTTGAATTGTCAAGGAATTGTCAAGAAAGCTTGGCGTCATTCATTCTTAGGTCGGGCTCCAAGCTAATCATATGTCCGTAGGTGATACGGAGTTGGAAATGCGTGTAACTTCGGCCGAACTAAACCCCCAGGCGCGGGCGGGATGGTTAAGTAGGTTACGGCTAAATACGCGTTATTTCTTTTGACATGCAGTAGGTTATCGTAATAATCAGTAGAACTACATATTATAATTTATGGAAGGTACCTAATTAGAATTATGTGAGTAGGTTTCTTATACAAGGTGTCGTTTTGCGTCCTCGTCAAATTCAAGGAGGTAACTATGCTACTGATTCTCGACACGAATCAATAATAAAATAAGAAGGTATTTTTTTTTCTAATTTTTGTCATCGGCATGGCATAGATACGCATTTTAAATCGCGGCCTGTGTAAGACCGCACATTTTAAGAATTTGGTATTCTGAGCTGAAAGGACTGTAACTGCCCTTTTACACACATATAAAAACGCGGCCGCTTATACGATACCACAACGCGATTCTGTTCTTTGGTGAAAGTGGTGTATTTGTATTCTGAAAT
This sequence comes from Apamea monoglypha, assembly GCA_911387795.2. Classification (NCBI taxonomy): domain Eukaryota; kingdom Metazoa; phylum Arthropoda; class Insecta; order Lepidoptera; family Noctuidae; genus Apamea; species Apamea monoglypha. The sequence continues at coordinate 9,058,118 of OU426934.1, read as the reverse complement.
ACTGTCAAACTTAAATAAGTGAAAAAACAAGTATGTATTCATTATTTACCAGGGATCGTAATTATATTGATTATTTATGTCTTTCATAACAGCCTCCTGAAATTTGACGAGGATGCAAAACAACAGCTTGTATGTATTTATGTGAGTAGGTATCTTATATTTCTTGGTACGTATTGCAGATTGACAGCAGTGAAATTCACAGATCACTGGAGTTCTCTCTCCCTATGTCCGCGAACAGTATCGTAAATTATTATAGTATGTTTTCCATATTTTACTTAATACTACATAATAATGTCATGACTTTTGACGTCAATGCGGAATATAAACGTAAAATGTGATGTTTTAACGGTTCGATGTACTAACAAGGGATTGGCCCAAGGAGATCCGTTATCTCCGTTACTTTTTAATTTAATTACATATAAAATTTTCCAACTTCCTCTTAATATAGTAATATCACAATACGCAGACGACTTTGTAATTTATATAAAAGATAAAGATATAAAGAAATGTGAAAATTATGTACAAAATTCCTTAGATTATATTGTGGTAAATTTGGCTGGTCTTGGTCTAGAACTATCTTCAACCAAGTCTACATATTGTGTGTTTAGTAGGGGCAGACGTAGAATATTGCCATCTCTTAAAATTAATGAACAGACACTTAGTTTTTCAGAATGTACAAAATATTTAGGAATGTGGTTGGATCGTAGTTTACGTTGGGGAAAACATATTAATGAAATTTCAAGCAAGTGCTTAAGGTATTTGAATATATTAAAAATATTAACAGGGAGTTCATGGGGTGTTCATACAAAACATATACGTAGATTATACATCTCTTTAATTCGGAGTCGATTGGATTATGGTTCTTTTATTTATGATTGCAGTGCAAAATGTCACATTTCAAAATTGGATAAATTACAAAACCAAGCCTTACGTATCATAGGTGGTTATATAAAGAGTACCCCTATTCACGTCATGGAGTCTGATTTATGTATTCCCCCATTATTTATAAGAAGAGAATTTTTAGCTTATAAATATTGTGTCAAATTAATGTCATGGGCAAATAGTATTACAATTGGTCTTTTGTCGGAATTGGGTGCGCTTTGTCTAACCTCCTATTGGGGAAATAAAAAAAAACCTTTGTTAGTAAAAACATATAATGATACTAAAAATTTAGAAATTACATCTTCAAGTATTCTTAGAATGTTTAGTTTAGAAATTTGGACAACTCGTATAAATACAAATATAATTAAAATAGATCTTGAATGTTTGCGCAGTGTTAAATCAAACTATAACACAAACATCCTGTTGAATGATGTCCTCATGGAATTAAATAATAATTATAGTCAATGCCACAAAATATTTACAGATGGATCGAAAAGCAGTCAGGGCTTAGGAGCGGGTTTTTATCATCAGAATTTAGGTATAAAATTAGGTTTTAGAGTGAATTGTAATATATCAATCATGTCACTGGAGCTTATTGCAATTTATCAAGCAGTGGATTATATATTAAATCAACATATCAATGGAGTGGTAATCTTTTCAGACAGTAAGAGTGCACTGCAACATATAGCTCGATGTGCCTCTGGTCATAGCAGAGGGGCAGCGATAGCGTATGATATCTTGAACAAGTTAACTACTCTGATAAATAATAACACTGACATTAAGTTGCAGTGGGTTCCAGGACACATTGGCCTACATGGCAATGAGGAGGCCGACCTGTTATCGAAATCAGCCGCAGTTGATGGTACCCTTATTAACTATATACCCGATCATTGGGAACATTTAACACAAATTAAAACAATATGTTTTGATTCTTGGACTCAACATTTCAACAATATTTCAGAGAATAAAGGTATTTGGTATAGAAGTATTCAAGGTCGGCCATCTCGGTTGCCGTGGTTTGATAGTATTAGTTTGAATAAAAAATATGTAAAATTAATTTTAAGACTCCGCTCCGGACACTACCCATCGGCAAAGTTTGCATTTCTTATGAAGAAGAGTGATTCTCCAAACTGCACAGTGTGCAATAAAGTCGAGGATGTACAGCATTTGCTGATGGATTGTGTCCGAAATAAGAGTGAACGTGAATCACTCATGTTGGAGCTGAATCTGAATGTGACGGATGTGGGATTAATACAAACAATTTTATCTGCACCATGTTCGGAATTAACTAGAAGGTTTTGTGAGATAATGAACTATCACTAACTCACAGAATCTTTTACAACTGAGTGATTCGCCTTCCTTGCTTTTAATAGATGCTAAGTTATTTTAATAGATACTAAGTTGGTTAAGCAGAATAATATTGTAAAACAGTGGTTACTTTGTAAACGGGTATGATGGGGTTGTCATATCTCGGATAAAAACCCCAAAATAAAATAAGATTAAAAAAAAAAAAAAAAAAAAACGTAAAATGTGATAACACTTTACACGCTTATCACATGTGAACTGATTTGACTTAGTTGTGCGGACTCGTGCGTGATAGCGATCATCAGATAATGTTAGATATCCTAATGCTGATAATTCCGTACAAAGACCGTTTGTGAACTGTCCGAAATTACGTAACATGACCATATCAAGACTTCCTCATTTTAATAAATTGAAACTATGGAAATATTTACTCTGTAAGTTTGTTAGTTCGAATTATTTATTTTGGGATGTGTGAAACAAACATTAGATATTTTTGGACTCATGGGGCTTTCAAGCCAAGAGTTTAGAACATCTGTCATTGTCATTATATTATCATTTTCCTAAAAAAAATATCTGTAGCACATAAATACAGACTCCTACACAATCTATCAACGCTAGTAGTCTAGTAAATAAGGAATAATTACTAATTAGGTACCGTTATAAAATAACATAACATCACACCTGTAATAAATAATCCGAAGGTTTTTACCAGCAGTGCGATTCTGTAACGATCTCAGCGTGAAAACTTAGGTGAAGTGAGCTGTCATTCCAACCAATGCTAGGGATTGACACTATTGACAGCTCACTCTAAGCTCACTTCACCTAACTTTTCACGGTGCGATTTTTACAGAATCGATCAGCTGTAGTGCACCCACATTTCGCCAGTTATGTTTAATTGCCATGTAACAGGGGGAGGAGCGAGGGCGACCTTATTGCTACCAAACGGGCCTAAAATCCAGACTCCTCCTACTGAGAAATTCCTGATAGAAAAACCGACGCGACAACTAGACCAACGAGGCAGTCCGAAGTATTCTAGTCTACCGTTATTTTCATCAAGATTTTATGGCTCCAAGTTTCTCACAAGAAGTTTGTTATATCTTCTTTGAAGGCCAAATGTTACAATAATATTTTCAATTAACATTAGACATACATAATCATTTACTAATGATAACATCAGCTGGATAACCCATTATAGTGATTTTGAAGAATCAAGGAAATACCTAGCTATCACAAGGACGAAATAGGCAAAACAGAATCGTGGTTTCAAATAATATAGCTTCTCTCTTTCAATATGAACAGGTTTGGTTTTTTTTGTTGTTGTTACTTTTTTTTTTGGTGTGTTTATGTTCTTTTTTATGCGTCATGTTTGCCGCAAATAAACGTATTTTCTTTCTTTTTCTGTTTAAATATTATTGTGGTTATAGCCGTAAAAGTTATTAAAAACTAGGTTCTGCCTGCGATTCATTTCTTGTTCCCCCGCCCCACCCCTTTCGCATCGCATAGCCTGCCCGCGCTATAACTTCGTTTTCGCTTAGCGTTCTTTCTGAGTTTTTTCTCATCCTAGCGTGATGAAGAATGGGGCTAAAGCAAAATAATTTTTCAAATCCAACTAGAGATTAGCGCGTTCAAACAAACTCTTCAGTTTTATTATTAGTATAGTGGTAGGGGAGCCCAGAGGGTTTTAGAGCATATTCAGGGCGAAAAACTCTTTAGTTTTAGATAAAAAAAAATTAATAAAACTTTACGGCAGTAAGTAAGTAAATCCCTTCCACAAAGAACCTAAATCTTTTCAATTAGTACATCTTTCAATTTAGTGAACCAATTTGGTTGAACCGTGCATTGTCACCTTTATGACCCTTCTTTGACATAACTAACAAAGATTGATAGATGTGCATTGTGTAAGCGTCAACTAATTCCGTTCTTGCACGTTGGGATATTCAGCAAATCCTTTAATAGTTAATAATGTCTGATTCGATTTACTGCCAATATAATTATGTACCCTAAACTGTCCGGAAAGTCTTACCAAATCACATCCACATTTCTCTACAAATCTATACTAATAATAAAGCTCTGGAACTACCGGTCGGATTTGAAAAAATCTTTTTGCTTTCGATAGCCTAATTTTTGAAAAAGGCTATAGGCTATTAACATCGCGCTAGGATCCTTAGGAGCTGAACAAAAAGCAAAAAGTCAGCAAGAACAGTAAGCGAAAACGAAGTGCTAGCGCGGGCGGGCGACGCGATGCGACGGGGTGGGGCGGGGGAATCAAGAAGTCGCGGGCAGAAGCTATTATGTATAAATAAAAGTAGCTTTTCGTGTCTGTCTGTGTGCCCATTATTCTTTTAAACTACGCATCGCATTTTGTTATGGTTTTCACCACCTTTTAGATAATTTATTCCGTAAGATTTATGTGTAAGTATAATAAATTAATATTAAATTAACATATTATATAGAAAACTCGATGTTTTGTCGAGTCGTAAAGACCGATAGGGTTGGGTACAAACGCGGGTCAAGCTACCCGAAACTGTCAAATTTTCCCAAATCAACCTTGAACCTTAATGATTAAGCTATAAAGTTGAAAATCTTTTAAAGAAATTGATGATGTGCTGGAGTCTGTACGGACGCCAGCACATCAAGTTACTACAATCTGTCAAATTTCTTTAATAGATTTTCAACTTTATCGTTAAAGCATTAAGGTTCAAGGTTGATTGGGAAAATTTGACAGTTTGGGATAGCTTGACCTGCTGGCGTCTGTACAATCGGTTATTACTTCTTGACAAGGGCGAAACTTGTTTCTTGTTATGTCCAACGTGTCGATAACTGTCCTTTACAGACATGTGTCTCCGTGTATTCTTATCATTGACACTTGTCTAAATCTTATCTTTGCTAACAAGTCAACAACCTATCGACATTATCAAAAGATAATGTCGATAGGTTATCATATCAATAATCTTGATGTGATTCGATGGTTATATCATAATCTTCTTTTTTATATCTATGATAATAATACCGGTAAGTACTGTCTTTTATAATATTAGCTACGCTCCCCTTCTTCGCACTGTTTTAACGACTTGACAAAACATCAAAATTTATTAATTTATGGATTTTTATACAGAAGTCCGGAATAAATTCTCTAAATGGTGGCGAAACTTGAAAACCGCATCAAAATCGGTTTCATAGTTTAGAAGAACAATGCGGTCACACAGATAGACACGGAAAGCGACTTTATTTTATACTATTTACTCGTATAGATACTTAGTACTGAGATTGAGAGATTTTCATAATTTTCCAATTTCCGCACGTAAAAGCTCGCTCTATATTTTTGGCTTGACAACTGATTTTTTCACGGAAAACCTGCTGATAACTTCTCAGTGTCACGTGTGAAGTCGTATGTGACATTGTGAAGAACACGCGCGGTCGAGAGCAATCACAATAATTATTACATCGGGTTGCGCGCAGAGCTCTCGCAACAGCCTTGACCTTTGTGGAAAGATACTACCCACACTGTAGGCAATTTTCATTTATGATCTGTTTCAAAACTGTATGATGCGAATGTAAACAAATGGATTTGATAATGTGTATGTCGATGACTATTTGTAGTGCCACTTACTAATTGAGTAGGTACCTACATTAATTTCATTATTTGGATAGCTACTGAAACCCGAAATTGTAATTTTGAATCTGAATACATAATATATATTGTTTTTTATTTGAAAATTTAGGTTAATTTTATACTTAACGTCAAATTTTCATTTAACGTCGAACTTTCATAGATGACTTTCAATTACGATTTAATAATTAACATTATTAAATCAAATAATAATTGTTGGAAAAAGTGGGAAGATATTTATAATAAGCACACCAACAGCACAGTCACTTACAGTTAAAATGAAATATCATCTAAAATTGGCATTTCAGTAACTATGCAAATAACAGGTATGCATTACATTTTACTTAGAAATATTAGAGCCAAAAGAGAACAATAAAAAGTGTGTCTAGCTCTAGTAGATCTTAATCTACAACACTACCAAACAAACCAATTTGAGCTACATAGACGTGCACTCTTCACACTGTCTAAATAGGGAAAGTCTGTATGAAGCAAAACTCATGGAGAAATTAAAAATAATATAAAGTTGAAACCTTCTAAATACAGATAAAAGTGTTACAAATCCCCTTTCCCTTTAGTGAGTGATTGCGCAAGAATTTAGTTATTCTATGCCTAAACAGGATTTGTTTATACTTTCATCAGATAATTTTGGAACAGACTATACATATACCTATTTATAGCACGTGAAACTGCTGGTTAAACTAAAAAGTCTAGGACACAGGCGAATTCATTACCTATGTGTTGTGTCCTAGAATTTTTAGTTTTAGACAGTCATGGGACCTTCATTTCAGTGTTCATGATCTCAGTTAATTTATATTCCATCGCTACTTAATAAGTTATCTACTTTACTAATACGTATTCTAAGTTGATTTTTGACTGACCATTAGTAATAAAAAGGTCCAAATAAGTTTTTGGTTCCATTCAGTTTGTTGTTCCATTACCTACTTGAATATTATCTCCATTTCTTAAAAACGAATCGACGAAAACTGTTCCAAGTTCATTTCAGCGATTCGAGGTCGTGAAATTCTCAAAAAGAAGATTACTAATCATTACCACGCGCTGTGCTACCAGCACCCTAATTGCGTAACACACTATTACTCTCAATTTGAATCATTTTTAAGCATATTACTAATCCATTGCTCCATATGTTCGAAAAATGTGTCTGTTCAACAACGTAAATAACGCAATGAATGTTGTTGAACTGTCAAAATGAAAGCCATTGCTAGTGATAGTGTGTTACGCAATTCCCTTGCAGTTCAATGAACGGTAATTTAATTGATTGCTGACTCGGCAGCGACGTTCATTTTAATTATGTTTATCATAACCACGGTAATACCGTGTCATAACATTGATTGAGTTATCCTCGTCTTATTTTTGGTAGGTAAGTCACGTCACCGGTCACAGGTGCTCATAACATCTTCGCACGGGGAAATACGTCGAATAACGTTCTTTGTACTTATTTGAATAGTTTGTTAGCAGAGTACTAATGCACATATTAATATTAGTCTAGTAGGTACTGCACTGCACTAAAACTAAAATGATTGTTTAGGACCTATGTTTGTTTTTTAAAATCTTTAAAGTGCGTAAAACAGCAGCCAAGCCACTTTGATTTGTATTTGGTAGCTACAGTGTGGCCGACGGGAGAATGCGTTTTTGACATCTGTCATTTTCATACAAGCGAATATGTATTTAGCGAATTTGATCTTTATTAGCTACTAGAATTGTGGCATTGACAGGTGTCAGGAACGGACGGCAAAATATATGGAAGGCATACACAAGACAAGTGGCAGCGCAAATATGTCACATCGAAAACTATATGACATCAAAACTATATGACGAGACAAGCGACACCAAAATATAGGATGCTGCATCAGCTTCAAACACATGTGTTAATAATTGCATTGACACATATTTTGATGCCGCTAAACATGTTCGTTAATATTGATTAACGGACATGTCTCGCGTCATAAATATCTGACTAGTCAGTTAAAGTCCTTTCCTCTTCCTAAATGTGATACATCGTTGTAATCGAAAATATCTGACATCAATTTGGCAGCATAAAAACCTGACGCTATTGGGATTAAAAAAATATCTAGTAAGTAGGTACTACAAGGTTTCATTGCAATTCATTCCAATTTCTAGACCCTGAAAAAGGCGACAATTTAAGGAAAAGTTTTCATGGTCAATCTTTGCGTGTGTAATGAACAGTTTCTGCCATTCTTCCTTCTTTATCAATGAAAATCGATTAGAGTAGCAAGCATTATTAATACTTGTCGTGCAGAAAGTTTTGAGTATGAATGTGGATAGCATAAGAGTAGGAGAAGACGGAGAAGCGATGGATGGACTATGTGAAAGATGATATGTCTAGAAAGGAGGTGACTACTGAGATGAAAACTAGAGAATTATGGGAGAAGACGTCGCCGATATTATTACAGTGCGGCCGACATGAGAATGCGTTTTTGACACCTGTCAGTTTCATACAAACAAAGACGTGTTTTGCGAATTTGATCTTTATTAGCTACCTACTCAAATTGTCGCACTGACAAGTGACAGGAACGCATTCTCTCGACGGCCGGACTGGACGAATGAAGTGTTCTCTGAGATACGAGTAGGTTGGTAATGTAATCGCCAAAACCTATATTAACCATATTTTAACAAAATCCGGTGCACATGATGACCAGCTGCGTCCGTAAGTAAAACAAGCGCTGCAGCAGGAATAGTCTTTACGGTGGTGGTCAGATATAGATTTTGCGGAATGGAATAAGAGACGGTCATTGCCGACACAAAAAAAAATGGGATGACCGCAGAAGGATGAAGAAACGAAATCTCAGAATTTGGTTAAAAGAAATGAAGAATCAAATTTGAGAAGATAAATGAACAAAATATTCAAACAAAATGACTCATAATAGTTTCTTGAAAGCCCGTATGAGGTTGATGTGTTGAGACACAGATAAAAATGAAATGTTATCGACATTTTCCTTGTATTTGAGGTTATGTCACAATAGAAACAGGGTCAATGTTATAAAATGCCGTTATAGGACAGAGTAAGAAGTTGATTTATTATGCTGCTCTTATTGATTACCGAGGGGTAATTCTCGTAATTTTAAGAACGTTCACAGTCTGATCTCATTCTTAATCTGTCAAAAATACCCTAATTTCCCTACATTTTTGACAGGTTTTTGACATTTGTTTGTCGCCGAGATGAGTCTGCGACTAGATTTTGAACGTACGGACGCCAGCACATCAAGTTACTACAATCTGTCAAATTTCTATAATGGATTTTCAACTTTATCGCTAAAGCATTAAGGTTCAAGGTTGATTGGGAAAATTTGACAGTTTCGGGTAGCTTGACCTGCTGGCGTCTGTACGTATATTACGAGAATTGTCAGCAGGAGTTAATATTAGGGACCGTATTTACGAATAGGTACAGAATAATTTTCCTGTGGTTAAAGTTACAGAAGCGTACGTAGATCCCTATAAAATTTAGCATTTGGCCAGCTATTTATGATGTTAGAACTACATATTATGACGCGCTTCAATAAAACGCTCATAATTTGGAGTTTGATCATAACTTGATGATTTATGGACGGCTCAAAAAACCCAAACGGCATTTGTTTCGCGAGTAGATAACTTTGTAAATGTTTGCATATAACATTTTTATATACAATAGTCTCCGTAGAACTAGACTTATAAGAATGGTGCTAAATAGTGTTCTTAGCGCCTGGTTCTCATATGATTTGTGTTCTACCAACGTAATCTTTTTATATAATTTTGTATTACCAGCTGCGCCCCGCGGTTTCACCTACTTAAGATTCGATCTCCTGGAAATATTGGGATAAAAAGTATCCTTTGTAACCTAATCCAGGTCCAGACCTGGCTGAACAGATTTCGGATGGGTAGACCACCCATGTGCCCATCCAAATCCGTTCAGCCATTTTAGCGTGAAAGCGAATCAAACATAGGTACAAACAATCAAATCTTTTCTTTTTATAATAAGTTTAAATCATAGGTTTTCAACGAGGGCGATCACGTCCCCTCGTGAGCGTTTGAGACTTTCAGAGGGGCAGTAGAAGACCCAGAGAAAATTATTTAACCTAGCTTACGACTATATAATATTACACGTTTAAATGGCAATAGTAGTTTCAGATTCGCGAGAGATGGTAAGTAAAAAAAAAATATGGGCTTTAAGAAAAAGAAAAAAAAAACTCAAAGTGGCCGGTGGGCAAAATAAGGTTGAGAAAGGTTTAGATAATAGTGTGTTCGATGATCATAATCACACAAGGAAAAATATCTATTCTTCATAGCTTCGTGGCTACTTTTTACGACTGGAATCGGAATAAATACGTAGGTAATCATCTTGGTTAAAACTTTTTATTGTGATTTTTTTTTGCTTGATTTTTGCATTACTTAGTTATACTTGTTGACCTTGCTTGGGGACTAGGGTATCTACATTTGTGTTATGTAAAGTTCCGTATGTATTGAAGTTTGAATGTATGGTTAGTTAGGTTTCTATCATCCTTGCTTACTTGACTGAATTATCTCTTCACCACGAAAAGTGACATTTTTTTTTAAATTCTCCTTTGTAGGTAAAACTCGCGGAGAGGATGCTGTCACGAGCAAAGATTGCGTTAGGAAGCATATGGTAAAACGCAGCTCTAACGGTTTATGGAATGTGGTAATATGAGACGTATCTACCTACCATATATAATTATGAGGAAAAGTAAACAATCTACGTGTATATTATAACCTGTATGGTTTTAACCTAGTTGTATCACATTGTTAACATTTAGCTAGACTAAGAATGATTATGACAAATAGACTGCATGGTATGAGTAGGTATACGAGTAGGTAGTTTCATCGTCTAATATTTTTTCCGTATATGCAGTTTTTCCGATAAAATCATGTACGAAGTAAAAATAATGTCGGTATAGTATAATTTAACTTTGTTACTTTTGATTAGAGTCAGTGATGTAACGTGGCGTGTCGATAAAGCTAAACTCTAGTAACAGCTCTTCGTATAGAAATATTATTCCGAACTCCGGAATAATCCTGAGTTTCGGCATATTTCCTTTAGACTTCTCAGGCTATGGAGAGCGTCTGATAGAAGGTCAATGCTTCTGGTTGAGACGTCTATTGGTAGTAAAGTAGGTAGTAAGAAGACGATGCAAGATTAACATGTAAAATTATAAGTAACCTGATTAGCTTTCCTAGCACCCGCTCCAGGGCTGTTAGACAGTACGGTAATTCTTAAGGCAGTCTAGCTCTATGACAAACTGCCCAAGATGACAGAATGCTGGCTGATAAATTCCTACTTGCTATAGAAAACCAAATTGATCAACATCATAAAGAACCTCTTACTTTTTTTACAATGCAAGTCCAACAAACGTGTGTTGTACCTTCCATTCCCAGAATATGCATACATTGGCTATTGTCTGTTTGTATGTGAAGACAAAACAACATTCAAACGGACACATGGCCGATCGAGCAGATCCAAGAAACATAAGTACTTTGTTATTCATAAACGATATTATTTAGCAAGCCACGCATGAATTACTGGTACACAGTATTCAGTATTGTCAATTATTATTTACATGACAAAAAGAATAATGTTTGGCATTTGACAACAGCTGAATAATACAGATTTATGTGCCATGAATGGGGATGTAAGGCTATAAGAAAAGAGTCGAACCAAAAGATGGTTGAGTGAACGATGTAATAACTAGGAAGAAGGAAAAGAAGCGCATCTTTCCTAACTAGGGCTTACATCGTGAACCCCTAAAAAAATTGGGATAACAGCAGCAGGAGGAATGAGGATGATTTACGAGTACGATTCGATGTAGGAGCTACCAAAAACCATTTAAAATATTGCAAATGTTTTTTAACGCACATGGCGATAACGGAATCACACTTGCAGTTTTTTTATGCAAATGTATTGTAATTTCGACCTAGTCTTGCGGTATCTAACGAATATTGCGCTACTTAATGCATTCTATCCTACGTTAGGAGTGAAACTCCTTGCCGGTGGCTCAGTTTCCCTATATCTCAAACTGGCTGTGGAGTTTGTAGCGCCACTTCTTCCTAGCACGACCACTTGGAGGAGTTTTGAGTTTTTTTACTTTTGTAACATTTAGCATTCAAAATAATTACGCTGATAAGCCAAGGTTATTAGAATAAAAGATATATTTTGAATTTTCTGAGTCTTCATGTCTCTTGTAAATACGCTATATGGGTCTAGGCAATCGTGTATCATCTATCATCGATCGCATAAGAGGAAACATGGAGAAAAGATAATCTACCCACTAATAAAAAAGTACGCTACAGTGAGGTCTACCTCCTGTTGGCTAGGCGTTGCGTGTTTATGAAAAACGAGGGTGACTGACAGGAAAACATCTAGGCCTGTTTTCGTTCTGTAGCACAGAAAATAATTATTAATAAGAAAGTAGATGACCGAGGACTAACCGTCGAGATCTGAAGACGCACAATGATCTTGGATGTTGAGGAATGATTAATGGAGCTAAAATAGAGGTGGGCTTTCGGCAGAACAAATCATTTAGTAAAGAGATTGATTTCATATGGGGTAAGGCGATTGAGTAGTAAACTGGCAACAAACGACAGGAAGTGGGACTGCAAGTCGTCCGGCGGTGCCCATGCAACCAAGTTCATCTGGTTCACTGGCACTAAAGCGTGGAGATTGGCACAACCAAACAGAGTCCATTTTCGCAGTAGTGGGTGAATTCAGGCTGTGAATAATGATGATATATGAAGAGGTTTTGCATCCGCGACCAGACCAAGTCGCGTAAATATGCACAAGCATATTATTGTGATATAGCTAATTGCCGTAGTAGGCCCGTGGATGGGTGACTCCTCCGTGCCTCGCAAAATATCTTAAGCTGTTCGTCCCTGCTGTCATTCGTAGATTTTTGAAAGTCGTTACGCGTCTTCAGAAGCCCCAAAGTCTGGCAACCAGTCTTACCAAGGGATATCATATTACCCAGTACCTGGGTTGTGGAGCTCAGATAGGCACTCGGCTAGTCGCTCCATGCACTGGTATTCAGCTGCATCCGGATAGAAGCCGACCCCAATCCCTGACATAGTTGGGAAAAGGCTAGGCAGATGATAGAATATGATGACTTAATCGCCTGTCGTTGTATTTACTCTAGAAACATACTTTTAGATCTCTGAGTACCAATTCAATTTGTTAAATAAGTATGCAAATAATTATCAAACGATGGGACACTTAATATCGTGTCCTGCGTGTCCTGTCAGCTGCACGTTACAGGAACTGATGGACGCTGGTGATAGCGCGAAACAAGTGGCCGAATTCTGGGCAGAGTCCATTTATATTGCTATCGACACGCTAAGAAAAAGATGTACCAGCTTCGTTTTAAATTGACTTGCTGCGGTTTCGAGGACGCGGTTTTTTAAGGTGAGTTTGTACTAACGTGCGAAATAAGTATGGGTATTTATAAATAAATCGTTCTATTGCGTCACTGTTTTCAATGGTAAATTAAACAACCACAGAGCTACAGAATGTTACTTTTTAATTTGCTTTCTTTTCAATACATATCGAGCGAATTAGTATTTTATTTTTGCAAATCTATGTCTCTTATTTGTTGGAAGTTATTTTTGGCTCATAGGCCCAAACTTTCCGCTTCGATTAAATTGCTATAATTAAGATTTCGGGCAAATAAAAACAGAAAGAAATGATACAAAATAAAAATCTTAAACAAAAATATTGTCGCACACAAATTATTCCACATCTACTGTCGTCAATGTCACATCACTACTCAAGGTTAATTTTGGCAATAGTATTTTTGCATTTTTAATTTTCAGACACAAAACAACAGAGTTATTTATTACCTACCAATATCTTGTTAGCGACGGAAAACACAGCACTTCAAATTGGAAATATTTTGATGGTAATTACGTGAATACACAAGATACGGCACACAACACGATTAATGTCCTTGTCCACTTTTAACTTTCTTCAAATTTAGTACACTTCACCAGAGAATAATGCGTCTAACACGGAATTGTTTGTTGCTATTGACAAAGCTTTAAATAACCTAAATACACGTCCTACTTCACTCAGTGTGAGTGAACAGCTGATTATGAAGTATTTGAAGTAAGCAAGCGGCTCACGCACGTCACTTTGCGTTGTCTACATTTCTGCACGACTGTACTGATAACTACGGTACCTACTTTGCCAATTAGCGGCGTGTCTTGACATTGAAAGTATATTATATTAAACAATTTAAATATACTTTTTAATTGATCCATTCAACTTTAGTATTTTAAATAAGTAGGTATTAGTAGGCAAATTATCATTATTTTAATGGATTTAGTTAAATATCTGAACCTAATCGCTTTTAGGTATGGCTAATCATTGTTGCATAGTTAATTAGGTGCCGTATGAACCTGTGACGTACCAACTTGTTAAGCAGCCAGCGTTGTTTAAAAATATGTTTATTTTTTTGTTAATATTTAGAGACTAAATTCTAAGTAGCTTCTCATGAGACCTCTCAACGCCTTTCATGTTACATTTATTTTAGTACTTTTATTTCTACTGGTACTGGTTTCTTTATTTGGTTCTTACCGTACCATACCAATTGGATTATTTTATTGCCGATAATCTTAATTTTTTAAGTTATAGTGCGAGTTTATATTTGATCACGGAGACTACAAAAATTAAAATTACTTGTCTTTGAACCGTCATTATCTAATAAGAGGGCGGTTATTTTCTTTTTATTTTCATTCTTTTTCATCGCCACAGCTGATAAGAAAAAGGTTTTAATGATTGATAGCAAAGTAAAAAAGTTATATTTTCACGTATGGCAACTTTGCACCACTTTTGTGTTACTACGTTATTTGTTTTAATTAACCCAGAAATCAGGGAATTCTAATTAGTGCGGGCCATTTGGGTAAGGATTAGTACAGACGCCAGCAGGTCAAGCTACCCGAAACTGTCAAATTTTCCCAATCAACCTTGAACCGTAATGCTTTAGCGATAAAGTTGAAAATCTATTAAAGAAATTTGACAGATTGTAGTAACTTGATGTGCTGGCGTCCGTACTTCTTGTTTGTTGTGGTATCTTCTATCGTTTCAGTCAAGAATCTATAATGTTTAACATTATTCATCATTTATATAAGACTAGATTTTGCCAACGGCTTCGCTCGCGTGGATGTTGGGTATCCTGACACGGGGACGCTCTAACGAGATTAAAGTATCCTATGTCCTAAACAAAATCATGGCCTATCCGTATGCCTTTCATCCAAATTCGTTCAGCCGTTAAGGAGTGAAAATGTTACTGGAAGACTGATAGACATAATAAATTGTAATAAAGTTGACCCAGTGGGCCAATATTATTTAAATACAAACTAAATGTTATCGGATACGGACTAAGACTATATTTCCAATCTCTTAATTCTCTTAAAAATAGTACTACACAAATATGTATGTATTACGTTTGAATTTTAAAATCATGGTACCACCTTGTTTTTTTTTTTCTGGTGGGAAATCATCAAATGACCCCTCCCGCTCTGGGTGGAGCGGAAGGGAGTGTCAGACTCTTACTGACTAAAACCCACCCATGTTCCTTCCTTCACCCTTTATGTTCCGGGGTAGCGGTAACCCTTTCGGACAATCCCGCTGACCCGGCAGGCTTCGGCCCTAAGGGGGGCCTGGTCCTGATCGGACGGTGAACTACCCATTGATCTCCGCCCGCAGGCCCGCGCCTACGGTGGTCGGGAGTCGTCACGCGGCTCCCGACACCCGGAGCGTCTCCCGCGGCGGCTGGGACGGGAGAATCTCTCCCTCATCCGTCCCGCCACCTCCTTCGCTAGCATGACTTCTTCGCAGAAGGAGGCGACTGCCTCCCACTCCCTCCCTCCACCGTGTGCTCCACCATGTCCTCTGGGCGATCCTGGCAATGGTGACACCTGGGCGTTTCCTCCCGCCTAATGATGTGCAGGAACCTCCCGAAACTTCCGTGTCCGGTGAGGACCTGCGTCAGGCGGTAGGTGAGGACGCCATGGCGCCTCTCTAGCCACTCCTCAAAGAGGGGTCTTATCGCCGCTATCGCGGCGTGCCCTGCGCTGGGTTGCGACAGTCGCTCTTTCCATGTCGCCATGAGATCGAGCCGGAGATTCGTCCGGCAAGGAGGCTTGCCGCCTCGCCCGAGATCGTGCGGTAGCCCCGGATGAGCCTTACTGCTACCACCTTCTGGGGCGCGTTCAGGTAGTGGGCGGCTCGCCGCCGCAGTGAACGCGCCCACACCGGGGCCCCGTATAGGGCCATGGACCGCACGACCCCCGCGTAAAGCCTCCGGCAGGAGGCGTTTGGCCCCCTAAGGTTGGGCAAGAGCCGCTTGAAGGCGGCCCCAGCCCGTTCCAGTTTGGGGGCCAAACGTCGGAAGTGCTCGACGAAGTTCCACCGGCTGTCGAGGACGAGACCCAGGTACTTCATCGTCGTCTCGACGCCGATGTAAACCCCTCCTACCGTTAGTTGGGATCCCGATGGTGGCGCGTTCCGGGGCCCATGAAACGCCATGGCCTCGGACTTGTGCAATGCCACCTCGAGACCCAACTGCCGGATCCTCTCCACGACTATCGCAACCCCACGTGTCATCGCGTTGGCCGCCACCTGATGCGACCTCCCCTGCGCCAGAACCAGCGTGTCGTCAGCGTAGCAAACCACGCTGACGTCATCAGGGAGGTCGGCCCGCAGCACCCAGTCGTAGCCGATGTCCCACAAGAACGGCCCCACAACCGATCCCTGCGGGACACCGCACGACATCTCTCGCCGGTTCCACTCCCCATCGTGACTGGGGTATATGACGACTCTGTCCGTCAGATACGCCTCGACTATTCGACGGAGGTAGGGCGACACTCGGTGATACCGGAGTGCCTCCGCAATGCAGCTCCAGGGCAGGGTGTTTAACGCGTTGGCGATGTCGAGTGACACCGCCGCGACGACCCCACCCCGGGACACCGCGTCCCCCGTCGTGAGGGCTCTCACGCGCATGATGGCGTCCACCGTCGAGCGCCCCTTGCGGAAGCCAAACTGGCTGTCCGCAAGATCCGGCCCCGTCCTCACCAAGTGCCCGACGAGGCGGTTCACAATCACTCTCTCAAAGAGCTTGCCCACCTCGTCGAGCAGCACGATGTGCCGGTATGCGGACAGAGAGTCCGCTGGGCGCCCTGGCTTCCGAACGAGGACCAGCTTCCCCGTCTTCCAACGAAGCGGGAACTGGCCTCTCTCCAAACATGCGCTTAAGAGCGCCTCCAGTCGAGGCCCGAGAGCCCTCGAGGCCAGAACCCAGGCTTTACCTGGCAAGCCGTCGGGTCCTGGGGCGGTATTTTTGGCCTTCAACCTTCCTACCGCCACTCTCAGTTCTACCCTGGTTACTTCAGGGATGTCGTCGTCGTCCGCGTGGTCCGCTTCGGGCACCGCAATTGGTGGAGACCCCCCGTGAAGGGAACAGAGCGCTCACCACCTCCTCCACCAGCTGGGGGCGGAGACTCTGCGTCAGCGGGAGGGCCCAGGTGCGGAGTTTATTCTGCACCATTTTATAAGGGCGCCCCCATGGATCTCTGTTCAGAGTCTCCACCATCTCCTCGCGGGCCATAGCCTTGGCCCGATGGACAGCCTCTTGGAGGGCGGTCTTCGCCACTCTGTACCCCTCGTACAGCTCCGCCTCCGATGTTACCACCTCAGGGATGATTTGATAAAAAACATTGTAACACGTAATTCTTTATTTATAGAATTATAAATTTGAATTTCATAATGAATAACTTAAAAAAATACTAGGTTTCCCATACAACCTTTCATCCCCTATATCACCCCGATAGGATTATTTTTGAGACAAAAAGTAGCCCATGTCCTTCCCCAGGATTCCATCTTTATAATGTACGAGCTGCTCCCAACGGTATCACCCACATAAGTTTCGACCCCGTGGGAATATCGGGATAAAAAGTATCATAAGTGTTAATCCTGGTTATAAACTATCTATATGCCAAATTTCATCCAAATCCGTTCAGTAGTTTTTGCGTGTAAGAGTAACAAACATTCATCCATCCATCCATCCATCCATCCATCCATACAAACTTTCACGTTTATAATATTAGTAGGAAGTAGGATTATCTATCACCTTGCCAAATATTGTCAAAATCCGTTCAGAGGTTTAGACGTGAAAAGGTAACACAGACAGACAGGGTTACCTACTGTAACCCGTGACCTGTGATCCGTGTATCCCCTGTGTGTATGGATTAGAATGATGACATTTTTGAGTTGCGTTTAATTTATTTAGTACGCTTCACCATAGAACAAAGTTTTTGTACGGACGCCAGCACGTCAAGTTACTACAATCTGTCAAATTTCTTTAATAGATTTTCAACTTTATCGCTAACGCATTAAGGTTCAAGGTTTATTGGGAAAATTTGACAGTTTCGGGTAGTTTGACCTGCTGGCGTCTGTACAAGGACTAATTTATCAAAATCTTTATGAGTAGGAAGGTTTAATTATAAGAAACGTGGGGATTCTCGGGTTTAATGCTGGCAACCCCAAACAGAACTGTCACTAGTTGTTACTACTGACATTTCTCAGTGTTTAAGCAAGGAAAATGTGACATCAAGTCAATGTCAACAGTCAAAGTAATCAATAGGTTGCTTCGGGCTAGTGTTTTGAGTGATATTCAGTGTTTTCTCAAAATTAAAAGCAGTCTGCTCTTTATATTGGCATTATAATGGGACGCAGACACAAAATATTATATTGAAACATTTAATTTATCAGATGGCAACGTAAAACATTCCATCTATTGTAGTAGCCGTAAGATCTACCATAACCTATATTGTTACCTAATAGTTTTATTTATATAGTATTACTTCCCTATTTCCAATTAGCGACTCAGCGAATTTATCGTAAAAACACCCATAGTTCTATGTACATATTTCCTTACAAGGTACTTTTAATTTATAGTGGTTAATATTCTTACGATGGAGTAAAAAGTAAAATAGGTAACGTAATTGTTTTGGGTCCGAGAAGACGGTAAATTGCTCTAATAATGACCCAACCAGTGGAAAGAGATATCTGGAGGGACACATGGCTGCGATACCTAGGTAAATATAACAATTTAATGTTTAATTTCTTTTAAAAAACCTGAAGATTAAACTATGATCAATATTAGGGCCAGTTTGACCCATTTTCTATGTTATATTGTGGCTCATATTTTAAAAGATAATATATAATGATACTTAAAACTATATATCTATATATGTATATAGATTTTTTTAAACTGTTCCATGATGTATGGACGCCAGCACATCAAGTTACTACAATCTGTCAAATTTCTTTAATAGATTTTCAACTTTATCCCTAAAGCATTAAGGTTCAAGGTTAATTGGAAAAATTTGACAGTTTCGGGTAGCTTGACCTGCTGGCGCCTGTACCTAGTTGTTAGTTGATACTAGGTGCAGTATTACAGCTCAATTGAATCACTTAAAGAGAAAAAACAGTTCTCAAGGGCAAATTTGTATCAAGTCTATTAATTTTCCACTATGTAATAATTTTTTCTTCTTCAGTACTGTAACTCTGTTACTAACTATTTTTTTGTTTTAAGTTTGTGTACGTATTTAAGGTCACTAACTATTTCATTAATATAATGCCTAAAGTTCTTATATATTTATGGTTCAAAACAAATAAAAAAAATTAACTTTTAAACCTTTGTATGCGGGATTGTGGACCCATGTGAGACACAATAGCATTTTAAGTGTTTCTGTCATTACGGCATTTATCTAGTTGAAATACCCCTTTTTGGTCTGTCTGTCACATAGGTTTTTAATATTGTCAGTTGTCAAACCATTATCCTTGGCAGAAAAGCTTTAAATAAAACAATAACATGTGTTTTTACTCACCCTTCATCCTGCGTTATGTATCGGTCACTGAACAGGTCCATGTTTCAGGGTATGCCAACGAGGTCGGGGAGTCCTTCCGCCCAATTTTCTCCAATAATGTTGTTCGTGCCTCCTATGCAGTCGCGATTGGTTACACGCTTGCTGATACTGTGGACAAAAGTTACAAATCATATAAAGTATGTGTAAATGATTATGCCTATCATTAATTTATTATGAATAACACAACCATCTTATTGTTTTCTACCTTTACACTGAAAGGTTCTAAATTGAAAAAAAATAAAATGTACACTTTATGTACAGACGCCAGCCCATCAAGCTACTACAATCTGTCAAATTTCTTTAATAGATTTTCAACTTTATTGCTAAAGCGTTAAGGTTCAAGGTTGATTGGGAAAATTTGACAGTTTCGGGTAACTTGACCTGCTGGCGTGTGTACTTCTAACTTCTTTGCACTCATAAACAATGTATCTGCCATATTATACCAAATTCAGGTACCCAGTGCATACCACAAGTCTCATATTATCTCATATTTGTATGAGGAATCTCATAACATTTTTAATGCCTAGTAACTATCTGGAATACTAAATATACGAAAAAAAAAATTGAATATAGCCATAGTACAGGTACTACGTCTGGTACCGGTACCAACTTTATTAAAAAAAAAAAAACAAGTGGGGTAACATTGGTTGAAAAAAATGAGCCAGTTTTATTGATGATTAGTACATAAAAGTTTATGTATGCAGAAAGATGGCCGACCACAAGCCGTGGTGATCGAAGGAGGAGACGCGCTCATGTGGCAGACGCTGGCGTCTGTTATTATACCCGGATATGTTATTAACAGGTACATCTATACATATTACAAACTAAAGTCGCTTTTTGTCTGTCTGTGTAACCGCATTGTTCTTCTAAACTACCAACGATTTCATTTAGATAATCTATTCCGGAAGGTTTATGTGTATACTACATTAATATTAAACTAACATATAATAAAGAAATCTCGTTGTTATGTCAAGTCGCAAAAATCGTGCGAAGCGGGGACGTGTCGCTAGTTAATAATACTGTGGCGGCATCTACATCCCCACATGCGAACTAAAATCATACTAATGGCCAAATCCTGCATCGCACAAGCAGAGTTTACCGCGGAACTAGCATTTACAACGTCCCGATATTAATCGTCGGATAATCCGATCCAGCCTGAAGCTTGCTGCCCTCTCACAGCGACGTCCTAAGCCAAGGTCCGTACTCCACAGGTGCCCTTAGCGAGTAGTTGCTTAGTGTTTTAATTTTTTAAGACCTAGCTGAAGACCTTAATTTATTAAGGCACCCATAGGCAAGCCCGGTTAAGCAGACGACAAGCTCCTAGGATGAACTGAACGCCGGCTGCCGCTGAAAACCACCGCTGGGGCTCTGTCTCGTATAGGGTCTTAGCATTATACTGAGCGATGGCCGTTTTGTGTAGATGTGACGCATGTTTACCCCCAACCTGTTATTTTTTTTTTGAGTTATTTGTCTTTTTATGCGTCATGTTTGCCGCAAATAAATATAAAAAAAAACAGAAACTACGAGAGCTCATTAAAAAAAAAAATCGTTGGGCAGTTACCCACCAGACACGGCACCAATCTGGTCGGAGGATCCTCCCTTTTCTATGGAGGATGAGTGAACTTTACACCCTCATACCTCTATAATAATATTGAAGTAGTAGATATCTATAAGAAATAGCTTTTCTCTATATCTACATTTTAAAACAATTACAACCTCAAGTACAAAAACTATTTCTGGACTACGATTACTTATAAAAGTGGTAGATATTAACCCTTTTTTTTTATTTTTCAGGTTATGCTTCTACTCCACAGAAGTTTTGAGAAAGTACACTAAGGTGCCTCGGATGACTCGGAACTGGGTCGCTGTGGGCGTAGGCCTGGCTTCCATTCCCTTCATAGTTAAGCCAATTGACGACAGCACTACGTGGTTTATGGACGTCACGTACCGACGAGTTTTCAAGGCAAACTGAACAGATGAGCCTCTTTATTTAAGACTATTTAATTTTCAAACTTTTAGGCTCACACCATAAGTGTCCGTTCACTCCAGACCGGCTCGGAGAGGGAGAGTACATTTCTATCGGGTAAAAAAAAGTGTTTTGGATCATTGAAATAAGGTTGATTTTTCATGTCACTTCTTTTTTTAAATGAGATTGCTTAAGAGCCGACCTAACGCGCAGTGACATGAAAAAATCAATCTTATTTCAATCACCCAAAACTCTTTTTTAAACGCGATAGAAATGCACTCTCCTCTCTGAGCCGGTCTGTGTGAACGGACACTAAATCATTAAGGGGAAGCGCTAGGGTAGCTCGCGAAAATATTATTTTTTGCAATTTACAGGTCAGTGTCAGGATGTATGTTGAGCAAAATATAATTCGCGACCATAACAAGTATCTATTTACAGAATTATAATCATCAAAATCATCGATACAACCCTCTAAGTTCAGATGCCCCTATTAAATTCCTATTTTATGAAATATCAACCAATATTTTGTTCAATATACAACTTGACACACAGTCCTGCAAATTGCAAAAAACTTAAGAAAATCTTAATTTCGCGGACTACCCTGGCGCTTCCCCCTTAACGCTAGATGAATTTGAAACATCGTTCTGTCTCGTCTTTTTCAAACGATTGACAGAGATAGAACGATGTTTAGAATTCGTTTAGAGCTAAATGCATTTAGTGGTTTGTGGTGCAAATAGACATTATTTTTAAGGGCAGCAGCTAGTAAGTTCGTGGGGTGCCATAAAGATATTTTGATACTGTTGTGCCATATGAAAAAATATAATTGCACGAGGAAAGTTCCCTAATGTGTCCCAGGGCAAGATTCGTAGAGCGCACTTTGACTTTACTTTGCTAAAGTTCAGCCGATGAGAGAATGCGTACTTGACACCTGTCAGCTTCACACACGTATACATTTTTCGCGTGATCTTTATTAGCTACTGTAACTGTCGCACTGACAGGTGTCAGGCACGCATTGTCTCGACGGCCGGACTGTAATTAAAGTAAAGCCGTGTACAGAAGCGTGTAATGTAGTGTAATGCGGATAGTGTGCGTGTTCAACTGCAAGAGCGTTTGTATTCGCGCTAAAAACCAGCCGATGGATCATCCCGAGCGTTACATTGTAATGTTCGTAGTTCCTGCACACGTACAAATCGCGTTACATTACATTACACGCGTCTGCACACGCCTTAAGCGAGTCATACGAATATTAACTTTATTCTTACGCGGATAATGTTCATATTTGTATAAGGAAGCGATGCGATATGTAAATCTTGCCCCTAGCAGGAGGAAATAGCGGAAGAGGGGCTTGGACTGTCTGACGGAAATATAATAAGTAAGAATAAAGTGATATTTCTACGAGGTTACCCATCTTCCCTATTCCATAAGCAAGAAATAATACAGCGTATAGGATCTAGACTGTCGCTCGTGTAGCATGACCAATACTATTTCTAGTCTACCAAGAATAGTTCTTTCTATCCAACTTGACATTCCTTCTGCCCGAGCACGGGGCGACACGGCGTTTCTATGAAGACAAAGCCATTTATTCTTTCCATAGCAACGGGGAGCAAATTTTAAAATCAATATAGATTCTTGTCAAGTTCCAATGTGATGTAGACTATTTGACACTTGTTGAGAGGAAATGTTTCTACCCCCAAGTGTCAGTAGTAGAGAAAAATTGGTCGTCATGCTTGACAATGTAGACTTCTGTCGACTGAAGAATAGAAACGTTTTCTTCTTTTCGTCGTCATTCTTAAGACGGTAGAAATCTTTCTACAATCTGTCTTTTTGTCTATTTTTCTATGGTGTTCATGCTACGCGTGTTGCTCCATAAGCGTTTTATTTCGGGCTTTTGCAGTTTCCCTACCCTTTCGGGAGCATTTCCCGCCAGCAGAGCAGTGGTGGCCCAATGGTAACAGCCGCGACTTACGTGTTATAGGTCGTAGGTTCAAACCCAGGCGCTTTACTGTGTGTAAATTATTTCATCACCACTGCTCTCAAAACGGCAAAGGATAACATCGTGAGGAAACCGGCATGTCCTAGAACCAAAAATTCGTAGTTATGTGACATCTACCAACCCGCACTGGGCCCGCGTGGTGGATTACAGCTCACTCCCTCTCGAAGACAGGAGGCCTGTCCCAGCTGTGGGAATATTAAAAGGCTAATTATGTTGTCCCGGCTACAATCCTGACAATGGCATGGTCCAGTTTGTCTTCTATGCGAAGTATTATTTATTTTTCTATACATATTCTTCCATTTATGCCAGTGCCCAAATAATGTTTTCCAGCATAAATATTTACAATAAGTATTGCGTCGTTACCACATACTGCCAGATATTTAATGTAAGCTAGCCAATTACTATACATAATATCCTATATTTAGGAATGTCATGTTTTACAGAATTAGTTTAGAGAGGCTAATGACTACTTACCAGCCCGTAGCTTACCGCTAGTAAGTGGCCATGTTAATCGATCAAGGCTAAGCTACGGTTGCCGGCGTTGGTCCGTGGATGGGCGATAATTAGTTAAATACCAAGAGCGCACCGTGCCTCGGAAAGCACGTTAAGCCTTTGGTCCCGGCTGTCAGTCGTACATCTTTGACAGTCGTTACGGTAGTCAGATGCGAAAGTCGGATAACCATTCTTACCATGGGGTATCGTGTTACCCAGTGATTGGGTTGTGGAGGTCAGATAGGCAGTCACTCCATGTAACATCCTGGTATTCTAGCTGCATCCGGTTAAACTGGAAGCCGACCCCAACATAGTTGGGGAAAAGGCAGATTATGTTTTACAGAATGAGCTCTAAGAGTGAACATCACACGTTAGGACATAGTCGCTATGTGTTGTAATACCAATTAACATTTAAGCGTTCGTACTGCAAAGTAAGAATGCCTGTAAATTTATGTATATAAAATAAAGATTAGATGTTTAAATCTGGACGCACATTGGACTGTATGAAGGATTATTTGCTTTACTCGATTTTGTGTTGGCACATGAACGTAACCTGGCGCTTGCATCTTCGCGTTTATAAAGATTTTCAAGTGGTCGGTCGATTTCGTTGCTTTAGCAACCGATTAATTAAGAAGCCGAGCTATTTTATAGCTTAAGCAATAGTTGCGAATGTGCGACCAGCATGACCCCGCATCCTAATAGAAGGTGATCGTCGCGCGAATATGCGATGGTCGCGTCATATGTCAACCGGAAGGCGCCCTCTGTCGGCGCGATCACCGAACAAAAAGTATCATATTGAACGCGACGAATGCGTATTCGCGCGACGATCGCTTTCTATTAGGACGCGGTCTATGAATGTGTGTAATATAATGAACTATAATATAATAATATATGAATCTGTTAGCAAGATCTGGAGCTTAAGATGGGAAGGCTTGTGTAGTATCTCACTAAAGTGTAGCTTAGTCTGGTCCCAGTCATATCGCCTAAAAACGACGTGTCAATGATGACGATTTTTTTTTGCAAGACTTTTTGGTCTACCCACATAATAATATCGTGTTAGTTTATTTCATTTCTATGTTGTCCATTTTGATGGAAATAAAGTGTGCATGGCTTCTCGTCAAGTAATTTCATCGCAATCTTGAGTTCTTGCATATGTTTGGGATCACGAATAGAAAGCAAAAGGTTGTAGTAGTGTTCATGAATGCAAGTTATGAATGTAGATCGTAATATTTACCAGATCTTTATGTGTTAGAAATAAAGCTTTAAAAGTCACCAACAATAACACCAAATTAGATTTTATTTAGGAAAGGAAATTGATATCATCAGTGAGTACACATTACATGGCAACACTGATGAAATCGTGATTCTATACAATTGAAAAAACGTACAATTATAACAAATTATTTTATGAATTAATTCACCTTATAAGGTCAATTTTTATAGAACTGTTTTTAGATTTATAATGTTACAAAGATGTATAATAATATTATAACAATTCTGACAGTATTATTAGTCCTATTATACTGGAATGGCTATAGTTACTAGCAAAGCTTTGCAATAATGTTTGATTAATGGCGGACAAAGGATCTGTAAAGTGTCCTTAAAATAAGTTAAATGTTTTACAATTAAGTCAGTGGCGTAGCGTGGGTATCGGCTGCCCGGGCGGAAGACAATTTTGCCGCCCTCTTAATTAGGTATTTCAATTTAATGTATACTATACATTATATACATTAATTCTAGAGAACTTTTCGGCACAGTCATCATTATTTTGCATTAGACAGGTTAGATTTTAAACAAAGTTTTTTTTTTACAATCACGTTTATTAATAAATATTCTTACTTCAACCATTGGGTTGAAGTAAGAATTTTTGTATTAAACAAAACTTTTAAACACAACATCATTCAAAGAAAGGGGATTCCCCGAATTCGTCACAGAATAGGCAATGAAAAATTCCGTGCTCTTTTCAATCGGTCCGAATTTATAGTTGCGTTAAAAATATAAAATGGTTCAAATATTTACAAAATATATTTAATTATTTACTGTGAAATTTTGCCGCCCCCTAAAAAGTGCCGCCGGGGCGGGTCGGAACCACTACTCTACGCCACTGAATTAAGTATCTATATTTGGAGAGCATTTGAAAATTTATTGGATTTGTAATCTCGATCTATTTCTATCTCGACATTTGCATTGTGTTTATCTTGTTGACGCGCAGAATATTTCAGAAGACCAATTCTCGAAAGTAAAATTCAAGTCACAATCTCATCTCAGCAACAATCAATGTCAAAAACTTGTCAAAAATGTATGTAAATTATTATATTTTTGACAGATTGCGACAGAGATTAGAAATCGAACGTTCTTAAAAAATACGGGAATTGCACCTCAGATGTGCTATGTCTGTCTTATGACGGATGTATAATAATTTATTATAGCAGTAAACCTGTGCTTTAAATACCTATTAAAAGTAAAATAAAATAAAAAA
Source organism: Apamea monoglypha (assembly GCA_911387795.2). NCBI lineage: Eukaryota > Metazoa > Arthropoda > Insecta > Lepidoptera > Noctuidae > Apamea > Apamea monoglypha. The sequence goes on along the minus strand of OU426934.1, from coordinate 9,031,444 downwards.
ATATTACAAACGCTTATTTAGATACGTTTTATAGTCTGTGATATACAATTCCATAGTATGCTAACTAGCGAATCTTCATAGTAATTTATTTTGACGAAACTAAAGTTTATTTTCTTTGTTGGTATTAGTGATATATTACCTATGTTTTTGTTAATTTGAAATACAAAGTAAATTAATGCTGTTATTTATTATTTATAGCTCTTGTTAACTATTAAATAAAATCTGATTTATGTCTTGTTGTTTTATTTTTGTTACAGGAAAACCTGTGCATATTATATCTATCATATGGTTGTTGTTTTATTGTTGTCATAGGAAAGCCTATGATATATTTGCCATCAATAATGAGATCGTAGCAATGCCGTGGTTTTAAAAATAAAGATTATCCTATTTGTTTGAAACATATTAGAATAGACTCGTGTAAAAACCAGAATAATTTTCCGATCCACGTCTCGTGATTTTGTGTGAGTGTTTAAAACAAATCAAACGGTTTATATAGACTTGAATCGGAACTAGATTTTAGTTTAGCACAACTGCGTGGTAATTGCGTAACACACAAAGTTTCAATGGGTTTCATTTTGACAGTTCAACAATATTCATTACGTTGTTGAGCAGACAAATTTTTCGAAAACATGGAGCAATGAATATCATTCAAAATGAAACCTATTGCTTGCTACTGATAGTGTGTTACGCAATTAGGGTGCAGGGTCGACTAGGCCAAAGAGTTGGTCACTCACTGTGCTATATTTCCATGCAAAATTAATTCTGCTAACTTGTAGCTATGAACATTTTGTAAGGCGCTACGTTAATTTTTATTTTAGCAATTACATGTGTTGCGATCAGAATGACACGACACAAAACAGTCAAATATCAAGTCCAAGCTTGATTGAGATTCTAATAGGACAAAATATGGTTACCAATCCCGCCTTCATTTGTCATTATTTTTACAAATTGACGAATTTAAATATAATTACCTAGTATATTACAAAGTCATTGTTATGATGACAATATTAGATATTGTTCCTTACATTAACAAGTAAGAGGAAGTGAAATACACGATACTCTACTATTATGTACGAACCTATTCATTACAGGCTTTGTTTTTTGGGAAAAGCACAACATGTTTTGAGTCCGTTTTGTTCTCACGACACATTCGTAAACACTTGTGTGATGTTTACGCGTTTATCGACATTTGCACAGCCGTACTTAGATACACATATTTTACTTATGCCCATTTTCACTACTAGCAGAACCGTAGGTGACACCTAATGCAAATTGAAAAACCCAATAACATTTTCTCGTCCCGGGGATCAAAATAAGTACCGCACTGTTATAACCTCTATTACAAGGCAATAAAGCCCAAGTCAGCTTTTACTTATAAACAGTGTACTTTTCCTTTAATAAAGTAGTGATTTTGCATTTTTACCTAGTGCATAGAAATAATAATTCTGGACGCCGTCGCGTAATCTAGTGTGCCCAAAATTAAAGGACACTGCCAAAATATAAGTAGGTACCTACTCAAGAACTTGTGTGTGTCTGTTTTTTTGTACTGTGGTGAATTAAAGTGGTTCCAGTAGAATTATTGTTTTCTTTTTTTTTAAAAGACAAACGGGGTCGACTTTGTAACAGCACGTTCAGAATGCAGTCTTAATACCACTTGGCTAGCTCAACGAGGCTGAAGATTATCTTGGTACCTACCTACCTATGTTAACATCCGTTTTACTTAGCTAAGATTGTTAAGTAAAATGCATGCATTCATTAGCAATCTATGATCGGTCCATCATCCGTGAAACCTGGATGACTGTATCAAATGAGAGCTGACTTTCGAATTAGTAGTTCCTTATCTGATTTAGTGGCGGTTCATTCACTCTTGAGGGATAAAGGATAATAGGTACATTACATTATCAGCCTATTCTGTTCCCACTGCTTGCATACAGACCGCCTATGTGTGAGAGGGAGTGGGCCATAATCGTAGTAAGACCAAAAATTCTAAGACATGTGACATCTACCAGCCCGCACTGGGCCCGCGTGGTGGATTACGGCCCCTTCCTTCTCACAGAGAGGAGGCCTGTGTCCCAACAGTGGTAACGTTATAGGCTGATTATGCTTGCCTTTAAAGCGATGTTATCGATAAGCCGGAGGTGATCTTTGCTGTCGTCCTTTGAGTGATATATAAAATGATAAATAAACATGGATATTATATGATACGGTGGATACATTTTTAGAACAAAGAGATTTGTTAGGTATCTATTTATTGGATCTAGGACCCGATTGCAGCATCAAATCTTCGGAGATTTTGTAATGTATTTATGGAAATAGAATTTCGACAATTACTTTGAAAACTTTTCAACATAACATCACGATTGCATTTCCCGAAGGGTTTGGCAGAGATGCACTTGTAGTACACCTAGACCACCCCAGTAGAACCTTTTTCAACTGATTAAAAACAAAATTACTGCCTTTGCGACCTCAATACCAAAACTTGTTACGCACAGGGTGGATATAGGACTGCTTTGTTGAGGAAAAGTGTTTTTGGCATGGCACCAGCTATTTTTAACCACATTCCTAATTCCATAAAAGAGGAACCATTAACAACTTTCAAAAAGAAACCAACTGCACTTCTATTGAATATATGTTACTACTCCGTATCGGATTTTCTAGCTGAAAAATTTTAGTTGTATCAATGTCTGTATGTTTGATGATGAACTGCATCAATGTTTGCATGCCAAAATGGTAGAATGTACAGACGCCAGCAGGTCAAGCTACCCAAAACTGTCAAATTTTCCCAATCGACCTTGAACCTTAATGCTTTAGCGATAAAGTTGAAATCTATTAAAGAAATTTGACAGATTGTAGTAGCTTGATGTGCTGGCGTCTGTACCTACAAGGATTCTTTAATATTATTGTAACCACCTTATTGTAAATACCTACATTCTGAGCAAATAAATGAATATTCTTTATTCTATTCTATTCTTGTTTGTCTAGTAGTCGCAAGCGATACTGCTGAGCATGGGTTCGATTCCCGGGTCGAGCAAAGTATTATTGGGTCTTTCCTCCATGAATTTTTCAGTAGTAGTGGCCGGAGTCTGGATTTGTGCCCGGTTGTTGGCAATAGGCTCGCCTCCTATTATATGGGGCTTAAACAAAACTGGCGGAATGTGGGTGTACTATAGGTACACCTCTGCCTAACCCTTCGGGGAATACAGGCGTGATGATGATGATGATGATGATGATCTATATTTATACTAATAATAAAGCTGAAGAGTTTGTTTGTTTGAACGCGCTAATCTCTGGAACTACTAGCCGGATTTGAAAAATTCTTGTTTGCATTTCATAGCCCAATTCTCGAGGAAGGCTATAGGCTATTTAACATTACGCCACGACTCTTAGGAGCTAAGCAAAATGAAAAAAAACTTAAGAAAGAACGCTAAGCGAAAAGGATGTAGTACCGCGGCCGCAGGCAGGCGATGCGACGCGACGATATGGATCGGGGGAACAAGAAATTTCACGTGGAAGAAGTCACGGGCAGACGGTAGTGTTATAATAAAATTAAAATATGTTGTGAATCGAACATTTACATGGATTACACTACTGCGGGGTAATTGCATAAAACACTATCAATAGCAATGGGTTTCATATTGATAGTTCAATAACATTCATTGCGTTATTTACGTTGTTGGGCAGACAAATTTTTTGAACATTATAAAGCAATGGATTAGCAATATCCTTCAAAATGATTCAGTTTGTAGTTGATACTGTGTTACGCAATTAGGGTGCAGGTGTACGAGCTTAGTCCGTTCAGACCTACCATGTTAGATAATGATTAGTAATTCGCTACTTATTTCTTAAGAAACACACCTATCCATGTACTTCTGGCGCCGATCGCCCGACTGCTTATAAATATTCACCAGAGCTAATTTTAAAACTATTTTAGATCCCTAAAAGATACGCAATTCGCAAGATTTTGAAGCAAAACTAGCTTTTCTATGTAGTTTGAATATCTATTTGTATTAGGTAATTAATTAAGGTCATTAAATAATCACATTATTATAATCACTAATTCGGTTCGCTCAGGATCAGATTACGAAACCGGTGCGGTTTTTATTTTTAATAAGTAGGTAGGTAGTTACACTGTGCGGACGAGGCTAAGGACAAAAGTTTATTAAACGTGAAGGCAACTCCCAAATCAATGTTGAAATTGTTTTTATTTGTGGCACTTTCATTTTTTTTTGTGGTTTTTGTAAAGGGTAGCTCCCGTACGTTGGTTCCGGTTGTCATTCGTTGATCTTTGACAGTCGTTATGGTTAGTCAAGAGACCCAAAACTCTGACAACCAGTCTTACCAAAGGGACAAACAAGGGTGTCAATATGTTACCCAGAAGCTGGGTTGTGGAGGTCAGATAGGCAGTCGCTTTATGCAAAGTACTAATATGGTATTCTGCTGTATCCTGCATAGTTAGACTAGAATCCTTCCCAAACATAGTTGATTTTTGGTAAAAAAAAGCTTAGAAAATACCGTAGGTGACTGTTTCCTTCCAATTTTGGAAAAATAAAAACAGCAATTCACTACACGTTCTTATCTAGGAACACATTTTCACATAATTTTTTACTTTCATGTCTCTTTGGCCACAGCCTAGTCAACCCTACACTCAAGTACCATTTTATAATGCGAGCTACCTCATATACCCTAACTACGGCCCAATGAGTCTGTTTTCTATTTCTGATAAGTATAAATCATCGCCATATTTATACATAAATATGGCGATTTTGACCACTTCGTTTTCGGTAAGCGTTCTTACCGTTTTTTTTTATCTTTTTAAGGGTCGTCGCGTGATGTTTAATTGCCCAATGCCTATAACCTTTTTCACGAATTGGGCCATCAAGTGAAAAAAGAATTTTCATAGTTTAGCGTGTTCAAACTAACGAACTCTTCAGTTTTATTATTAGTATTTAGATTATAAGTATAGATTACCGAAAATCTTTAATTAATTAAATTAAAAATAATTCTGTGACTAAAACTGTCTGGTCTCATAATGTATTCAGCTGGATGTTCCTTATTAGCATTAAAACATCATTTACCCATTCAATCGGTCATTAATTAATTATAACAATATTTATTTAATTAATAAGTTGCTATATTCACACAGTGGGTGCCTGAAGGGCGTCGTCACCGAGCCAGTCCGTCTATTCTGTAAAAATCTCACCGTGAAAAGTTAGGTGAAGTGAGCTTAGAGTGAGCTCACTTCACCTGTCAATCCCTAGCATTAGCTGGAATGACAGCTCACTCCACGCTCACTACACCTAAGTTTTCACGGTGAGATGGTTACAGAATCGCACTGTAGGTCTAAGAAACGCTGCCGTGACGATTTGGACTCGTTCCTGACCAATTTACCGGAGAAGACGATAGATAGGTAAAGGGAATTTGGGTCATTTTATTTAGTTTAAGTATTTATTTTTATGTTTCTCTCTATTCTGTTACTTTTTGTCATGGTCTGGCAGTTTGAGTAATTTATGTGGCCTACCCAATGTCCTTTCTTTGGTATTAATAATAAGGAATAATAAAAATGGACTCAGACCGAACTCGAGGCCCTGGATAGGAGGGTCCGTACGCTGCTGACTGCAAATCGAATGCATCACCCACCCAATGAGGCTGTATATCCCGCGAAAATGTAGAGGTCGAGGCTTTTTAAACGCCTCCACAATCGCGAGATATGCAGTCTCAGGGAATATTTCCAAGAAACCGACGTGGAGATGCATCGAGATGTGGTCGAGGTGGGCAAGGGCCTCACCCCACTCTCCTTGGCTAAAGAGAACTGGCGCAAGCCAGTGGTGCTTGACACCAATGATCGCATGGAAGTATGGCAAAGTAAGGAGCTTCACGGACGCTTTTACCGGGCCCTACATGGACTCGATGTAGATCTACTAGCGTCCGTAGCCTGGCTGCGTTTCGGTGACCTCTTTGGAGAAACGGAAGGTTTTGTCTGCGCAATTATGGACGAAGTTATGATGACGAACAATTACCGGAGATTCATTGTGAAACACTTCACGCACGGTTGACATCTGTCGGGCATGCCACTGGCCGGGAGAATCAATCAGGCATATTATCTCCTGGTGTTCTCGTCTAGCTAACGGAGAGTACTTGTATAGGCACAACCTTGTATCCAGGAAAATATATCAGCAACTTTCTCTGAAATACAGCCTTGTGGAATCTGAGGTTTCGTACTACAGGTGCCCGACCCAGTTCTCGAAAATGGAAATATCACGTTGTACTGGGATCGATCCATCATCACTGACAGGACCATTGTTGCCAATAAGCCTGATATAGTGGTGGTGGATCGATCAGAGCGGCGCGCAATAATTGTTACCGTCCCGCATGATGAGAACCTCGTGAAAGCCGAGAAAGATAAACAAATCAAGTATCTTGACTTGGCTCGCGAGGTTGTTGACATGTGGCATGTGGACTTAGCAATTATTGTGCCGATAGTCGTTTCAGCCAATAGCCAAGAGCCTCGACCAACACCTGAGGAGGGTCTCGTTGGGCAGCTGGATCAAGGGCTTGATTCAGAAAGTGGTACTTCTGGACACTGCTCGCATTGTCAGGAGGTTCCTCTCTCTGGAGCCCTGACCGCCGGTAGCTTGGACCCTGTTCCCGATAACGGTGGGCTACTATTTTTTGTATTTTTAAATGTTTTTTTTTATTGTCTTTTTGTTTAAGTATAAAAAATACTTAAAAATGTAATTTATATGTACTTAGTTGAAATAAAGATATAATAATAATATTTATTGACATAAAAGTATGTTACATTTATATATGGAAACTCTGACTCCTGCGCTAGATTGTAACCTGTGTTACAGGAATCAGTGTCTTCTCCCAGTACTTTTAGACAGATATTATGCACTAAGAATTAAACAATTTTAAATTATACAATACCTGCTTGAGGCGTATGTCTAAGGGTGGGGGTGTATCCATGCGTGTGTATGTGTGAACGTGTGTGGGGGTGGGTGTGTATCCCTGTGTGGGTATGTGTGAGAGTGTCTGTGAGGGTGTGTGTGTGGGTGTGAGGGTGTGTGTGTGTCAGGATGCGTGATCGTACGTGTGAACGTATATCATGGTATATTTATCGTGCATGTTTATAATGGGACCTGCCAATTTCAGGGTTTATGTTATTAATTTTTCAGTCTGTGTGTAATATTGTTCGTCGAATCGTTGAGCACCTTAAGTTTTGAGTTGAGCTGCACGATTTCTGACAAATGCGTGTACTGACTGGACAGGTTCTTTCAATCTGTGTGGTTCTTTCCTCAGAATACAATCTCAGACATCGATCTACATGGTCTTCATATGATCTGACCAAGATTATGTCTGGACTTTAAAAGAGATTGTAACCTCTGAGTTTGTTTCGGCCTTTCTTCTCAGACTAGTCAGATAGGAAACGCCGACCTCATCTAGTTTTTAAAATATGATTGACGTGAAAAAGTGTTTGTACAAACCTACATACAAAATAAATTCATTTATCATTGGAAGAGTATGGGAGACCCTTACCCAGTAGTGGGACAAAATAGAGACAAATCGAGTGGGATGGCGTGCAATAGGACAGGCCTGTGTCCAGTAGTGGACGGCTGTAGGCTGATGATGATGATGATGGGAAAAATAGTTTAAAAAAAAGTACATATCACAGATACCCTAATTTTATGATAGCAGGTTCGGAAATAGCAAATTTAGCTTACAATAGGATGGATTATGATGATATTATGGACTGAGAGGATACCTACATTTGTGAAGCTACACGATCTCGGACTCAAGTCGGCAGGAATTGAACCTATCACCCCGTAGCGCCGTAGCGAAGCACAATCAAGACAGCAAACGATACAGAACCATACGACATAGGTAGGTACATTGTCATCATCATTATTCTCCTGCCTGTATCCCAATTTATTTGTGGTCATCGCAACATGTCTTTTTCTTCCATAGAAGTATATACCATTAGTCGTCATCTCGGTAGTCACCCCCTTTCTAACCATATCATCATTCACACAATCCCTCCATTGTTACTTTGTAGGTGAGTATAGGTACGCTTACACTTTTAATCAAAGTATTGAATGCGTAATGACACATAACATAATACCTGAAGATTTACTGGTATTTATTTAGAGTTAAACAATCGCAAATAATCTGGCATGGGCGTAGTGTAAAGATCGTTAACCTTGAGGTTATAACAACTGGTGTGGCGTAATATAAAATATTAAATTAATATTCTGTTCAATGAGTGGCGCAGTGATAACCGACTGGACCGTAACCCACCACGCGGGCCCAGTGCGGGTTGGTAGATGTCACATGTCTTCGAATTTTTACTTCTAGGACATGTCGGCAGTTGACAGGCGCTTTACTTTGTGTAAATTATTTCATCGCCCTATTACCACTATTTCATCAAAGGCATACATTGGTGGAAACCGGCATATCCTAGAACCAAAAATTCAAGACGTGACATCAACCAACCCGCAATGGGCCCGCGTGGTAGATTACGGTCCATTCCCTCTTACCGAGAGGAGGCCTGTGTCCCAGCTGTGGGAACAGTACAAGCTGCAAATACTAGCGCTTTCCAAACTAGGTGACATTAAAAATAACATTTTTTTAATGTGCTACACACGTAGATAACTTGTAAAAAATATATAAAATAAATATTACAAGTAATTTATAAATAAGTATAATAAAAACAAATTCTATAAACTACTGTAGCGGTATTTACAACGCCACATGCGAACAACGTATCATACTGACGTCACGCAAAACCTGCATCTCGCAAGCAGAGTTTACCGCGAAATTGGCATACATACAAAATTCCCGACTTCAGTCGTTGGGGCAGTTGCCCGCCACACAACACCTGTCTTGTTGGAGGATCCTCCCTTTTCTATGGAGGATGAGTGAATTTTACACCCTGTTCCTCATACTACAATTATTTTGTAAAAAATTGAAATATTTGTGTGTGTGCCTGCACGACAGTGCACGGGTGACTGATTGTGTAATGTGTGAATGTATGCTCCTGTGTTTTTAAATACCTCTATTTGATTGTTTTGAGAAGATCTTCAATCTCTTAGTAATAGTAGTAGTAATCCATTTTTGCTATTAATCAAAGAAATCTCAAATCTTCTAAACAATGATTGGCTACGAGCTAGTAATAAAAAGGCGGTGAACAGTGGACGTGCATCATGCGAACTGGCGTGACGTATCGATAACTAATAATCTTTACCGCAGATCAAAGAAATAGTTAAGAATTTGAGATTAATCTCGTCTCGTTAAGGTCTGATGTCTCCAAGAGATTGACACCAATAATAGTACATTACGAGACGTGTGACTTATGTAGTCTATTGCTAAACACCGTGCCTAACCTAAACCAGCACCCTAACTAAGTAACACACTATCGTTCAGAATCTGAATCATTTTGAAGGATATCGCTAAACCATTGCTTCATATGTTCGAAAAATTTGTCTGCTCAACAACCTAAATAACGCAATGAATATTGTTGAACTGTCCAAATGAAAGCCATTTCTACTGTTAGTGTTTTACGCTTTACTCGGCAACACTTAAGCCACAGAAAATCGTGGCTTAAGTGCGGGTTTAGGTAGTGCTATAAACAGCATTATGTTATCGAACAGCAGACGAGCATTGAGATTTTTCGGGAACTGAAGAGTCTTTGAGGATCTAGAGACCATAATTATGGCAACTCAGATCAACTTTGTCCGGTATTAAGGCAAGTATTTAGAATATCACAGGTACGTATAATGCAGATGAAAATAAAATAAACCAATAAATTGTACACATTGTGTGTGTGTTGTGTTGTTGTTGTAATTGCGCATGAAGCATTTAAATCCTAACAATGTTTCGCTTTTTCTGTTAGCGAGTCAACAAGATGTTGTCAAGAACAGCTCATGATAGCTAAATAAGAATTTAACGAAATTATTAACAATTTTAACGCATCTGCCATTTTCTATGTTGAGTGGATACAATTAAGAATGTTCAAGATGTCAAGGAATCTGCACATTCTCGAATCTCGAGGCTATAACCATAATTCCGATTTGCGAATAGCGAACAGTTAGTTCGCACAACAATTTATCATTTTCTAGTTTACACGCTTCTGAACATACCACCATAGTTATAGGAGTGACAATATGAACGAATGTTATTGTTGACGAAACACGATGCACCCTATTGATTAACCAACGCATGGCGAATTATTGAAAGAGATAGAATCGAAGAAAATAGCAATAGAACATAAGTAATTCAAGATTGCACGTGGATTGAACAGTACAACCACGGGTAAACTTGTAACAATAACTTCATAATTAAACAGTCCACACGTGTCGTAACTTCATTTGATTAATTACTACGTTTTATAAATTTAAGATTCCTTATTCTACGGGGAAAACGAAAAGAATATAGTACAGACCCTTGGGGTACGCCGCGTCGATTAAACAAAAGCTTTTGACTCGGTATATCATCTGTCATTGACTTCTTTTAGCCAGCCGTCAATGTAGTCTCTATAATTTCGACACAATCCTAAGAGTATAACTAAACGCTAAGGATGTTGCACTTGGAACATTGTTAAAGACTACATTAAAAATGTACCAGAAGAATGTCCCAGAAGATGAGATTGATAGTTTTTGTTTTTATTTCAAGTAGGTATTCTTTCCCTTGAGCTAAAGCATCAGCTCAGTCCATGGCGTTTCAACTGCTGGAGGCTTTCTCTCTGTGAGAGGGAGTGGATCCACCACGTGGGCTCTTTGTTGGTGGAAGTTACTTGTCTTCGAATTTTTGATTCTTGGAAATTGTTTCTCTTAGACTAATGATATTTTTATAAATCCTTTGCATTCTATATTATACTTTGTTATAATAATAATTCCCCATTGAAGTAGACTAGAATTCCAATAACCTTTAATCAAAATTAGTAGATAGCAGGTATGCAAAGTTACATAGTTCGAACTCTCCTGGATCTCGACACTTTATTTCTAGCCCATAGTAAAATGCAGTACCTACATATACCCAAGTCGTCCTGAAAACTGGACGTAGAAAGCCGACCGGTTGTCGCAACCATTATCAACATCATCATCATCATCATATCAGCCGCACGACACCCACTGCTGGGTATAGGCCTCCCCTAAGGATCTCCACGACGATCGGTCCTGCGCTGCCTGCATCCACTGGCTTCCCGCGACCTTCACCAGATCGTCGGTCCACCTTGTCGGGGGCCTACCCACTGAGCGTCGTCCGGTGCGCGGTCGCCATTCCAGAACCTTTCCGCCCCAACGGCCATCGGTTCTTCTCGCTATGTGTCCCGCCCATTGCCACTTCAGCTGAGCAATCCTTCGAGCGATGTCGGTTACTTTAGTTCTCCTGCGGATCTCCTCGTTTCTGATTCGATCACGCAGGGAAACGCCGAGCATGGCTCTCTCCATTGCACGCTGGGTGACCTTGAGCCTTCTTATGAGACCCATAGTTAGCGACCATGTTTCACTGCCGTAAGTCATCACTGGCAACACACACTGTTCATAGACTTTTGTCTTGAGACACTGAGGTAAGTCGGACGCGAAGATTTTTCGAAGCTTCCCGAATGCTGCCCACCCAAGTTGGATTCGACGAGAGATCTCTTTCTCGATGTTGGACCTACCTAGCTGGACTGCCTGTCCTAGGTATACGTAATGGTCAACAACTTCAAGTGTAGTGTTCCCAACATGAACTGGAGAGGGTACAACATGGGCGTTTGACATAATTTTCGTCTTATCCATGTTCATCCTAAGACCCACTCTTTGGGAAGCACTACGGAGATCTTCGAGCATTGTGTTCAGGTTTTCCATGGTCTCAGCCATAAGGACTATATCATCGGCAAACCGAAGGTGTGTTAGGTACTGGCCATTAATGTTGATGCCGAGTCCTTTCCAGTCCAAGAGCTTAAAGATATCCTCCAACGCAGCTGTGAACAGTTTCGGAGAAATAACGTCTCCCTGTCTCACACCACGCTGCAGTTGGATAGGATTTGTGTTCTGGCTCTGTACTCGGATTGTCATGGTGGCATTTTGGTATAAGTACCTCAACACTTCGATATACCTATAGTCCACTTGGCACCTTTGGAGAGACTGCAGTACCGCCCAGGTTTCAATCGAATCAAAGGCTTTCTCATAGTCCACGAACGCCAAGCAAAGTGGCTGATTATACTCCTCAGTCTTCTGTATAACCTGCCGCAGCGTATGGATGTGGTCTATGGTGCTAAAGCCTTTTCGGAATCCGGCTTGTTCGGGAGGTTGGAAGTCGTCGAACTTGCGAGCGAGACGATTCGTAAGGACTCTCGAAAACAACTTATAGACATGACTCAGAAGCGAGATGGGTCTATAGTTCTTTAAGAGGGATTTGTCACCCTTTTTAAAGAACAAGATCACCCCACTTATGTTCCATGTCTTTGGCGTTCTGCCCTCGACGATGACGGAATTAAAGAGCCTCTGGAGGACTTTGAGTATCGGCTTACCGCCCGCTCTCAGTAGCTCTGTAGTGATTCCATCGTCACCCGCCGCCTTGTTGTTTTTCAGCTGTTTGAGAGCCAAACTAATCTCGTACAGGCTGACGTCCGGGATATCTTGGGTATAGTGTCGGGTAAGCTTGGCTCTGGGGTCTTTAGCCTTGCTTTCAACAGGTGTCTGCGTGGAATATAACTGCCCATAGAAGCTCTCGATCTCCCTCAGGATTTCAGGCTTCGATGAAATGATGCGTCCGTCGTCAGTTTTCAGCTTCGCCATCTGGCTTTGCCCAATAGACAGATCGCTCGCGAACACTTTGGAGCCTTTATTCCGCTCGATGGCCTCTTTAATACGATTCGTATTAAATTGGCGAAGGTCGCTCGTCAAAGACTTAGATATCCGTCTATTAAGCTGCCGATAGCGATTAGCATCTACTGAACTCTGGAGCCTCATTTCACGTCTCTGATCCATGAGTAGGAGTGTGTGGTCGGAGAGTTTCTTTATCTTGGGACGGCGGGTCTTAAAGAATTTGGACCCTACCGTACGGACAGTATCCACCACCATGTTGTTTAGATCGTTCACATCTATGCTGTTCTCAAGGGCTTCGAAGCGGTTTTGGAGTTCGAGTTGAAAGCTCTCGGGGTTTTGAATATGGGCCGGCAATGGTCGAATTGTTGACTTTATCAGTCGAGATCTTTCCAGCTTTGGGTTGATATTCAATGTGCCACGTACCAATCGGTGATCGCTCCCTGTCTTAACAGCGTTGATCACAGTGACATCATTGAATATTTGCTTTTTCGTCGACATGATAAAATCTATCTCATTTCTGACTGTACCGTCCGGACTGACCCAGGTCCACTTTCGGCTTTCCGGCTTTCTGAAGAAGGAGTTCATCATAAAGAGGTTCTCCTTCTCCATAAAGTCAGCCAGCATCTGGCCTCTGTCATTCCGTTGCCCAACTCCAAATTGCCCCACTCTCAGCTCATCACCGCATCGTTTCCCCAACTTTGCATTGAAGTCCCCCATCACAACGGTGTAGTGGGTTTTGTAGCTATGCATGGCTTTAGAAATCTCCTCATACATAGCCTCCACTTCGTCATCTTGGTGTGTCGAGGTCGGTGCGTAGACCTGTATAACATTCAACGAATACCGTTTAGATATTCTGAGTATAAGGTACGCCACCCTGGTCGACACACTTCCGATGGTAATCACGTTGTTGACAAGGGACTTGTGGACGATGAACCCGACACCACCTTGGGACTGTTGGTCGCCCTCCCGGTAGTATAGCAAGTTACCGGAGTTGAGGATTATCGAGTCCTCTCCCTCTCTTCGGACTTCAGATAACCCGATAATGTCCCAGTGTAACTTGCTGATAACTTCTTCCAACTCGGTTAACTTCGCGTCGGTCCTCAGTGTGCGCGTGTTATAAGTTGCCAGGTGCAGTTGTCGTCGTTGTTGGTAGCCGAGCCGCACCCGGGGATTCTTAGCACCCCCTGCCCCGCCGTTACCGTAGCCGCTACCGTAGCTAGGAATAGCGGGGCCGCCGGGGACTGGGGGCCGATTTTTCGATCCATTGTGCATGAGGGGGGGTTTGCCATAATCGCCACGCTTGGCAGGCGGGTTGGCGATCGCAGTAGGCCAAGGTTTTTGGAGACGCTGCTGCCCGTCTCTTGAAGGCTATGCTCCCTTAGTCGCCTTTTACGACACCCACGGGATGATAGGGGGTAGTGCTATTCTAGGCCGGCACCTACACGGCACACATAAAAATAAGGCTTAACAACTTAAGGGTTATCAACATAATCACACATAAAAATAAGGCTATAAAAGAAAACGAAATAAGTACCAGAATTTTCAACAAAAACCTAAATTCTGAAATCAATAAAATACGATTAATGTGTGTAGACTGTATTAACAAAATTTAGCAAAACAAAATTGTAGATTAACATAATTTACCTACGAAGGGAGATCTTTTTGTAGTAATTGAAAAACACAAACCTGTTTTAATTTATCAAACTAAGTCAATATCACTTCACTAGAACTAAACAGTCATTTTTAACTGAAAATACTTCGCGTTTTTTTTTATTAGTACTTTATATAACGTCTGCGCGTGCGCACACCCTTGTTGCGTTTCTTTACTGCGCGGGCGCCGATGTGTGGCGACCGGGCTGCTGTGATAGGTGATAGCACTTGGCGTAAGATACAAGCGGAGCGGTTAATAGTAAACATTTGTCACTATATTGTGTAATGTTATCAATGGTTGTTTACTATTGGGTAGGTTTCTAATGAGGTTCTGGAAATACGAATGATTTTTTATTACAAAAAAACAAGTGAGATATATTTTGGATTCTCTTATACGCTCAGCAATGCAATGCTAATGAAATCCTTACTTTAACCATGTAGCCATGATTTAAAAACAGTCGATTTACCGTAGGTTACCGAGGCTACAAACACGCTGAAATAAACGATAATTAATTTAACATTCCTCATTAATATGTTTTAATTACATTGCTTTTTATCGCAACATGAGACCCGTCATCAACAAATAGTAAATTATTTTTGTACCTACTAAATTGATAGGTTCGCGTTTTGATACTCGTGTTTATGTAGATAAAGAACAGAGAGAGGAACCTCTATTTGAGTTATACTATCAATCAATCAAATCAGCCTATCGCAGTCCACTTCTGGACATAGGTCTCTACCAGGCTGCGCAACAACACCTTGGTGTCCACCTTTCGCATCTAGTCTGTCCCAGACACCGTTTTAAGGTCGTCGGTCCGTCTAGCTAGGGCGGCCCACATTACGCTTGCTGACATAAGGTCTCCACTCCAGGGGGTCTACTCCGAAGTGGTAAATGTATCGTATCGGCCGAATGTTCGGCCGTTTCTGGCTACGAAGTGACTATTTGGTTCGGTCGGTCCCGATCCTTCACTCCTACACTCTTTCGAATATTGACTATGGTCCCGACCTAACTGAGCCGATCCGAACTTTTTTCGCATTTTTCAATAATATTCGGTTCGGCCATGTGTCGGTCCGATTCGGAGTAGACCTCCAGGACTCGTCTGCTCCAACGTTCATCGGTCATTCGACAAACATGGCCTGTCACTTCAGCTTGCTTACTCTATAAGCTATGTCGGTAACTCCGATTCTCTTCCGGATAACTACATTTCCGATCCGTATGATATGAGCTCTTCAATATACTAGAAATATGGATAAATATCGCTGCAATAATTAATTTGCACCGTACCCCAAGTTCCGTTACATACAAAGTGGCCTAGTGCAAGAAGGGTTTAGCAAGTTCACTGCAACTACCTTCACCGCAGTACTTCGGGCATTTCTAATAGCCTTGATATTGGTGCATTGTCGTAGTCATTCTTATTTTCGTTACCAAAATTGCAGGGTTTTTGAGGGTCATTCGTACCGGATTGGCTCCAAAGTTAATATGTTCTTACGACTGTTACCTGTATAGAATATAGATATTAAGTTAAAATATGCTTTATTGTACACTATAATTTTAACAATACTCGTATACAAAACCAGAACAAAATATATATATTAAAATTTAAAAAAATATATTAATGCATTTATATATATTTAAAAATTCAGGGTTTAACGGCGGTCTTGTCGCTGGGAGATTTAATCTTATACATGTTCATTGGGAGGTTCAGGTTCAACATTGCTAATGTGACGAGAAAAATTTAAGTTTTTGGCTTAAGTAGCGCCCTTATTTCGGGTTTCAGGCCAATCTAAAACTGCGGTTAATAAAAATATGGTGCTTAAGTGGCGATATCAGTAACTCAGGACCCGATTTTTATAGTTGAAGTATCATCACATCATACGGAAGTGTAGAATCCTTAAATTCTGAGATGGAGTTTGAACGAACTAGGTTTTATCGATCTCTTCCTAAAGTCTGATGTATTAGAGGAGCTGTTTTTGACATCAACTTTTTGCGACAATAGTTTTCTGGATCTTTACGCACTTATGCAGATTCAATTTCCTCTTTTGCCTGTTCTTATCCCATTTTACTTTACGGCTGGCGGAAAATGAGTTCACCTTGCATTTTCTCTTAGCTGTTACACGTAGATATCATATTATTTTGATTACTTCTATAGCCACTATCCATCCATATTCTATTTGGCTCCGTTATCGATCCATCAACACTATGCAGATTCAGCATAGATAGGCCACATACGAACTTCGCATGACACTGACGTCACGCAAAAATCCTGCATCGCATAAGCAGAGTTTACCGCGCAACTAGCATATATACAACGTCCCGACTTCAGTCATCGGCAGTCGTCGGGCACTAGCCCACCAGATACAACCCCCGTCTGGTCGGACGATCCTCCCTTTTCTTACATTTACATACTGTTCCTCGTAACTCTATAGATATTTAATTTTATCAGCAATCCTAATCTTTGCAATCCTAGACAGAAATCAGTGCAAGGAGTTTATTTATAGTTTAAGTCAACAATTCAAGATAGCCTATATCACAAGAGCAGAGAATCTCCATCTTTTACACATGGAAGGTACTGGAATGTTTTTAGATGGAGACAAGATAAACTAATATTATCCTTCTAACACATCTAATAATTTATAATAATATTGAACTGCTTGAATTGCTACTTAGCCCGCCGCGACTTAAGAGTTCTAGGTCGTAGGTTCGAACCCAGACAGGCGCTTTATTTTGTGTAAATTATGTATTTAATCACCACTGCTCTCCGCGTGGTTGATTACGGCCCACTCCCTTTCACGGAGAGGAGGCCTGTGTCCCAGCAGTGGGAACATTATAGGCTGATTATGATGGCTACTTAGCCCTCTTCCTCTCTGTGTGTATAACTCCAGCGTCCTCATATGTGATAGAATAATTCTACCTATGCCAATATTTAAGGCATAATAGCTGCAATCAAAGTTCCCAGTCTTAATCTAGCTGCCACAAAAACTTCGTTAACATGAGTCGTTTAGTGTGTGTTAGATGGAGTGACGTCACCCCAGCTTCCTCGTTCAATACAGGCAAACCAACAAGGTTAGGGTTCTGGACTATAGTCAGAAAAATAAGGCATAATAGCTGCACAAGGAAGAAAAAAAACTGAACGATAACACTTAATAAGTATTGAAACTACGATCAAAAACGTGTGTGTAAGCTGGAGTAGACAAGGACAGAAGATAAATATTAGTTTAGTCCTGTCAAATTAAGATAGACATGGACAGTTTTGACGTAATTAAAAAAATGTCTACTAAAAATACGTCAATTTACGTCAGCCGCTGACTAATTTGACAGGACTAAACTAATATTTATCTTCTATCCTTTTCTTAATGAAATAGAAAGAAAAAGATGCACTGAACTTAAAAGCTTAGTTTGTGAACGAGGGAATCGGCACCATTAACTTACAAAGCCAACTAAATGTATATAATAATAAGTTGGAAAATAGCAAACAAATGTATTATTTTGACACACAAAACCTTCAAAACTACTGAGCATGGAAAATAAGCATAAGGAAATATCCTGTAAGTGTGATTTAAGTATACAGTCCACTTATTTATTTAACTCCCTGAGCCATGAACAGTCTAGTCAACTAATGTTAAGCAAGCGCATGCAAGAGGCCTGTGAGTTGGTGGACCTAGTGAAGTACGGACGCCAGCACATCAAGTTACTACAATCTGTCAAATTTCTTTAATAGATTTTCAACTTTATCGCCAAAGCATTAAGGTTCAAGGTTGATTGGGAAAATTTGACAGTTTCGGGTAGCTTGACCTGCTGGCGTCTGTACAATGCAGAGAAGTACGATCACTGACAAACAAGCTCACCTGTAGTTGTGCTCCCACTGACACCACCACCACCTCACCACCCCACTCACCTCATATGTCACAGCATGTCGTACCTGCCACTTCACCCATTTTAACTCATACTACAGAAACTATCAATCCTACTCAAAGTGATGTTTTGGTCACCATTGCCAGGATCGCCCAGAGGACACGGTGGAGCACACGGTGGAGGTCTGCCCCGCTTGGGCGGAGCACCGCCGTGTCCTCGTAGAGGCGATCGGCAGCGGCGGCGGCCTCTCGCGCCCGGCCCTGGTGCAAGCCATGGTCCGGAGCGAGAGGGAGTGGGAGGCAGTCGCCTCCTTCTGCAAAGCAGTCATGCTAGCGAAGGAGGTGGCGGGTCGGATAAGGGAGAGAGCCTCCCGTCCCAGCCGCCGCGGGAGACGCCCCGGGCGTCGGGAGTCGAGTGACGACTACCGGCCACCGTAGGCGCGGGCCTGCGGGCGGAGAGCAATGGGTAGCTCACCGCCCGATCAGGACCAGGCCCGTGCCGGACGGCGCGTAAGTGTTCCACGCGCGCCTCAAAGAGATGTCAGCATAATCCGAGGGCCCCCCTTAGGGCCGAAGCCTGCCGGGTCAGCGGGATTGTCCGAAAGGGTTACCGCTACCCCGGAACATAAAGGGCGAAGGAAGGAACATGGGTGGGTTTTAGTCAGTAAGAGTCTGACACTCCCTTCCGCTCCACCCAGAGCGGGAGCGGTCATTTGATGATTTCCCACCAGAAAAAAAAAAAAAAAGTGATGTTTTGGTATTTTTTGATAGATTAGGATCAGGTTTTGGATCATTATTAAATAACCGCTCTAAACATAATTTAGTTAACTGCTGATTCTAACAACTAACCGGTGTGCGGATCTGTGTACGAACGTAAACGGGACAAAATAAACGTATTTTCTTTCTTTCTTTTAAAATGAGTATGTAAGCATGTACGTAGCAGGCAGCGTCTGTAGTGTCTGCCTACCCCTATGGGAAGAAGGCGTGAGTTTGTGTGTGTATGTAAACTCTTAATTTCAAGTCGGTAACCCCAGTGGACTAAGCGGTCAACGGCTGCTAGTTGCTTGAAATTACAAGTATAAGTATCCTTTTCTATACATTTTTATCGGCATTGGATACGAATACCCATCACATCAGCGGAGTACAATAACTAACTGATGTACAATAAAGTTTCATCATCACATATATTATGTAGGATAGTTTACTAACCTACGTCAAACTCTTACGTCAGTTAAGAAATATTGAAGATAAAAATGACTGTCGTACATGTCTGAATTGTGTGATGCTACCTAGATAAATAAGCTCGTCACTCTAGTTGCTAAGAAGTCACCTTTTTATTTACCCATTAATCCGTAAACTAATATGCATGGGCATCATACATAAATTACTTAATTTTCATACAGATATTTACCACGGAAACTTCGGAAGATACCATTCTTTATCTAACCCTGTTTAATTTAAAATATAAGTAATTTATAAAAAAAAATATTTACTACAACGTGTGTGGAAACGAATCTGATGCCGAAAATATAGTTTTTAGAAATATCCGTTTGGCTGTTTGTCTGGATGTATGTTCCGGATTGGCGCAAAAAGGGCTGGACGGATTTGGATGAAATGTAGCACACAGATAGGTTATAACCTGAGGGTCTACTCCGAAGTGGTATCGGCCGAATGTTCGGCCATTTCCTGCTACGAAGTTACTATTTGGTTCGGTCGGTCCCGATCCTACACTCCTACACTCTTTCGAAAATTGACTATGGTCCCGACTCAACTGAGCCAATCCGAACTTTTTTCGCATTTTTCAATAATATTTGGCTTCATAACATAAGTTTCTATCCCGTGGGAATATCGGGATAAAAAGTATCAAATGTGTGTGCCAAATTTCATCCAAATCCGTTCAGTAGTTTTTGCGTGAAAGAGTAACAACATCCAACCATCCATCCAAACAAACTTTCGCATTTATAATATTAGTAGGATTAACACAGAGAACTTTTAATCCCGGTAGTACTTTCTCGTGGAATATTTTCCAACCACCACGAGGGCGAAGTCACGGGCAAAAGCTAGTTGAAAAAAATAGAACAATAATATTTTCTCTTGTCATATATCATATATGATGTGACTTATTTATGACCTGAAACAATATATCGTAGATTTCAAGTGGAATGACATGTTTTTCCCGCGCAATTGATTAAAATAATGTAGTATTCGTTATTGGTCGTTTTAAACAGTCATCAGCAATATTTTATGCAATTTATAATAATAGGTAGGTAACAGAAGCACACGTGTAAGTAAATATTTCAGGAGATAATAATTATCACGACGTAATGTCAAGTAGGTACATACATAATCAGCCACCAATGTTCCACAGGCCTCCGAGAGGGAGTGGGGCTGTAAACTACCACGCGGGTCCAGTGCGGGTTGGTAGATGTCACATGTCATCGATATTTTATTCTAGGACATGCCGGTTTCTTCACAGCGTTTTTCCTTCACCGGTTTAAGAGCAATGGTGATGAAATTATTTACACAAAGTTAAGCGCCTGCCTGGGATCAAACCCACGACCTACTAATCGTAAGTCGAGGCCATTACCACTGGGCCACCACTGCTCTACTGGGCCATCACTGATCCACGTCAAGTACTTGTACATTACATACATACACAACATTGGTAGCATAACAATATGCAATGGTTAGGTTTGCGATTTCAGGCTTTCCGGTTGCGCTTGCGTCTTTACAAAAAATAATAACAAAACCAACTTGGGGCTGCTTTCACCAGTCACCAAATATCTTTTACCTAGAATAAGTCTTATTCTGAGAATAAATTTTGAATTTTTGACAGTTTTTCCATATTATAACTGTCAGACGTGAATTTTATTTCACGGATAAAAGTTATCTGACTTTGGTAAAATCAGCCCTTAGTAGTATAATATTCTCTAACCACGTCACCGTCCAAGCCATCTCTAGCAGAAATTGCATCATGAACCAACAAACTAAAACCACCGAACGTTACATAAAGCGTTCATTAAGGAAATTCGTGACAACTCATTGCTCCACGTCACTCAGAGTTACAAACTGATGCTCCTTATCAAAATTCACATACAGCGTAAAGATGTATACAGTAGACGCACGGTAAACAATCATAAATGTTGACAGATGATTTTAGAGGACGTATAATTCCATGGCCTTCTGTTTTAACAACAACAGAGGCGGTAGGTTAGATTACAATGTTTATAATGCCATTTCTCCATGACTTTTGCAAACCAACAAAAAAACACGGTAATTTTCAGGTTCACATCACCTACGACGTTTGGCGACCTATTCTGCAAAAATCTCACCGTGAAAACTTAGGTTGAGTGAACTTGAAGTGAGCTGTCATTCCACTTGATGCTAGGGATTGACACTGTTATTGACAGCTCACTTCACCTAAGTTTTCACGGTGAGATTTTTACAGAATAGATCGGCTAGTCAGCGTTATGATGTTGCCAAGCTAATTTAGTGTCTCACCACTGCGCAAATACCTCTCGTCTAACTCCTTCCAAATCCTTCAATTTTCTACAATAATTATCTTGCCATAGTCTACCATACCCTGCAAAGGTACAACCAGATGAGAGAGGAAACGTACCTCACACCACCTTCGTCAATTGAGTGAGAATCTTTGTCCATCTATCCAGACATGGATACTCTTCTCTATCTTTTTGAGTTATTTTTTTTGTTTTATCGTCATTATAGTTATACATAGATATACATACCTATATTAGATACTCATCACGTGCGCGGAGTTTCGCTAGCTAATTTAATTTGACCCTATATAAACTTACTCGACCTTGATGGCAGATATTTTGAACAACTGCCGATCTATTAAAATCTCACCGTTAAAACTTAGGTGAAGCGAGCTTGAAGTAAGATGTCATTCCCTAGCATCAGTACCCCTACTGAATGCCAATTCCCGTAATTTCATCAATCAAAATTAGAGGTATATTTGACAGATTGAGACTGAGATCATACTGTGAACGTTCTTAAAATTACGAGAATTGCCCCTCAAGTGGAATGACAGCCCACTTCACCTAAGTTTCCACTGTGAGATTTTTACAGAATAGACCGCCTGAAGTCGACTGACTGATAATGAGTCTGCAAACTGTATATGAATTGACCTTATTAATACATATGTACAAGGAATTCCTCTTTCAGCTGAATGAAAGCAATTGTTACTTACGTATCTCTACTGTTTAATATTAAATTAGGTTTTGAGGTTGACTATATCGTTGGGCTAGTGGTCGCAAGCGCTACTGAGCATGAGGTCCTGGGTTCGATTCCCGGGTCGGGAAAAGTTTAGCTTTTCCATCTGGAATTTCTCAGTAGCAGCGCGGTGTCTTGTTCTGTGCGCGTTTGATGGCAATAGGCTCGCTCCCTATTACATGGGACTTAAACATAACTGGGGAAATGTGGGTGTGTACTGTAGATATTTACTATAGGTACACCTCTGCCCAACCCTTCGGGGAATACAGACGTGATGCTATGTAGTTTTTGATGTCTTATTTACGTTTTTCTCACATGTTCGTTACGGGATATGGAAAACAAAAATATTTATGTTCCTCAGGGGGTAGTGTCAAGAAGAATGTTTTAAGGGTCAAGCGGGTATTAAAAATATTCACCTTTTTTATCGTCCACTTCAATCAATCTGCTTTGCTTCTGACTACCCGTAACGACTGTCAAAGATCTACGAATGATAGCCGGGGTAACTGGCTCTAATATAAATTCTTATCGTCCACTTATACCTTTGAATTTTAACTAAGGGCGCATTCCACTAAAACTTTTTATACGAGTACAAAGAACAAGCCTTATACTGAGAATAAATTTTGAATTTTTGACAGTTTTTCCATACTAGAACGCTCAGATGTCAATTTTGTTCCGCGGATAAAATATATCTGACTTTGGTAAAATCAGCCCTAAGTTTAGGTAAGTGCTAATAGGTATAAGTTGCTCGATACTCATTCATTTTTTACCTACAGCAGGTTTTATTCATGAAGTGGTATATTATTGCTCTCCATTGATTTGTTTTAAAAGTAATCCTAGCGTGGCTTCTGTTGTGTCTTCAATGCTCTTACGCAAATTCCTTTGTAGGTACAGACGCCAGCACATCAAGCTACTACAATCTGTCAAATTTCTTTAATAGATTTTCAACTTTATCGCTAAAGCATTAAGGTTCAAGGTTGATTGGGAAAATTTGACAGTTTCGGGTAGCTTGACCTGCTGGCGTCTGTACATAACCCTATAATATTTTGATTTACTAGCTACCAAGCGACATGAATTAAAAACATTAGATACGTTTACGTAATCATAGAGCTGTGATAAATTTCCTTTCAAATACGTTGCTGTTACAGTTGTGTTAAATATCAATTGTTGAAAATAATCTATATTTACTAATATTATAAAGAGGTAAATTTGGTAAGTACTGGCTTTATACCACAGTCATCCAACCAACTATCACTTACCGCTCACTAGTCTGATGGCCCAGAACAGATCTGAGCACAGCCCAAAGGGATCTCGAAAAGCTGCAGCGATGCGCCTGTGTGGCAATCACTAGCTGCATGAGAACTGCACCCACCGCTGCCCTTCAGGTTATACTTGGACTGCCTCCCCTACACCTTATCGTGCGGGAGGAGGCGGCCCTGTCCGCCTTCAGACTCCATCTATCAGGAACTCTGAGCAAAGACTCGAGGATCAAACACACACGCCTAAAAGATGAGGCGATCAAACGGCAGCCAATGATGGCAGCACCCTGCGACAAGGCCCCTAAGCAATACTGCTTCCGAAAGCATTACAAGATAGTGCTTGAAGAGGAGCAGCACGACTACTCGGGCCCTAGAGAGCTGAGGGTCTACACTGACGGATCAAAGACCGACTACGGAACTGGAGTCGGAGTTTTCTCACACGACCTCAACATAAACATATCCAGCCCGCTAGGAATGCTCAACACGGTCTACCAAGCGGAGTGTGTGGGTATAATACGAGCGGCCCATGCCATAGCAGCCAGGAGGATTACGGACGCTCATGTTCGTATAATCTCTGACAGCGCCTCGGTCCTCTAATCCCTGAAGAGGGGATGTATCACATCGCATCTAATATTAGAATTTCACAAGGCGCTTGAACAGGTGACTGTATCAAGCCGCAACACAGTGACACTACAATGGATAAAAGGACACAGTAAATCACTAGGTAACGATGTGGCTGACGAGCTGGCCAGAAGGGCATCCAGCACGTCAGTCTATGGTCCAGAACCAGTCGTGCCCATCCATTTCAATCAGCTACGCAGGTGGCTACAGGAGTACACCCATACACAAGCGGAGAACTGGTGGTCCTCGTCACCGGGCTGCAGGCAGTCCAAGGAGGCCATGCCATCATTAGATGGCAAACTAACTAAAAGACTACTACGCCTGGATAGGAAAGGCCTGCGCCTGATGACGGGGATCATCACGGGACACTGCTCACTAAACAAACATTTTTACACGATAGGTATAACGGACAGCCCCCTGTGCAGAGCCTGCATGGAGACTGATGAGACCGTCGCGCATGTGCTCTTTGAGTGCACAAGCATCACCCAGATTAGGTCGGAAACCCTCGGGACACCCAGATCATACACAGATTTTCTTAACAGACCAGGAGACCTAATAAGCTTCTGGAGGGAGGTGGGCTGGTTGGAATAACCACCGACGGCCGCCATGGCCCACGTACAATAGTCCACTTGAAGGACTAAGTGCGGAAACCAATCCGATAATATAGAACATAGGACAAGAGGTAAATTTTTTTGTATGTATGTAGGGGGTAATCTCCGGAATTACCAGTTAGATTAAAAAAAATCTTACTTCGCATTTGATAGCGCAAATCTTGAGGAAGGTTAAAGGCTATCTAACATCACGCTACGACCCATAGGAGCCGAGCAAAATGAAACAAATTCAGAAAGAACGCTAAGCGAAAACGAAGTAGTAGCACGGGCGAGCGATGCGATGCGACGCGATGGACCGAAATTTAACGCGGACGAAGTCGCGGACAGAAGCTAGTGATTCAATAAACGGTCACTTTAGCCACGGATAATCATTAATTATGGTATTGTTTCTGTTTTAAGCTGTAATAGTATCATGCTAGCAGTAATTACATTGCAAAGCGTAAATACTTTTTTTTTTTACTTATCCTACGCTGTCCGACTGCTGAGTAAAGGCCTCCCCCTAATCCTTCCAGGCATCCTTTTTTAGAGCCACTTCGATCCAACTCTTGCAGCTGTACGCGATTAGGTCGTCAAAATATGAAAAAAAAATCTATTCAATTGCGCTAACCATGGCAGCGATTTTCAGGTATCCTGAAAATCGATTTGGACCCGCTGTGAGCTTACTATAAGAGGGTCTCTACGTTATATTTCTTTCAGTGAAACCCTTTCCTTATCGTAATACATATATCTATTCACTTACGCCACTTACGACGGCCACCACTGGCCAGAGACAGAGTCAGAGTCAGAGTGATAGACAGAGTCAGAAACCTGAGAAGTTGGTACTTTGGGCGTAATAAAAGGCGTAGGTCGCGAACAAGCGTTTATTGCAAAACTGAGACATGGTACAAGTGTGACAACTTATATATGCTACTTAGCGAATGATATTGTTCAATGCGGGTAAACCGAAATACATTACAACTCTCCACCCTAAACAATACATATTTTAAAACAAACACAGTTATTATAACTAGTAGCTATAATACCTACAATAGTAGGTAGTAGGAAATAATAATACCTTGCATCACAATCATTGCTGGCTACCCTACCATTTACAATCGAATGTTGACTTAGCTATTATGTTATTAATTACGTTGCTTACCATTACCACACGACAAGTTACAATTGATAGTAATACTTATTTAAGTGCTAGGTAGGTCCTTAACTATTACAATAATTTGGCGGTCTTTTTAACCGACATTCCCGTACAGGACGGGTTCGAGACACTTCTGGATTAGGATCATCGGAGGTGGGAACACTTGTATTTGCATTAGGATTGGAAACTTTACTGTGAGGAATTGGACTGGACTCGGATATGGACGGTAACACATCGACTGTCGCGGTTCGGTCCGGACCTAACTCCCCCACGCTCTGAGGGCTCCGCGTCTTAACATTAGGTACCTCTGTGCTGACTGTGCCTGGCGCCACCTCGGACACCTTGGAACGGTCTGCCTCAAGAGAACTCCGTTCTGTTGTGCTAGTTGGACAAATCAAGGAACTACGCGATCGCTGTCTGATCTGATCAATATGTCTATGGGTTTCATTCCCGAACCCATCCACCACCCTATAGTCAGTAGTACCCATTCTTTTAACTATTTGCCCCGGAAGCCACTTTTCATTACTTCTATACTGCCTCATCCATATCTCCTCCCCTAGCTGTAAAGATCGCTCAGTTCCTCCCTTTTGTTGGCGCTCCTGAGCTTTCTTCACTTTCTCTTCCCTGTTGGGTCTCAACGCATCTAATTTTGTACGTAAATTCCTACCTAACATTAGATTCGCTGGACTATCCCCGGTAGAACAGTGTTCCGTGTTTCGATAATGTAAAAGGAAGGTACTCAAACATTCGTTAACGTTTTCCTTTTGTTTGACCGCTTTCTTAATCACCCTTTTGACAGTCCGTACTGCATTCTCAGCGGCCCCATTTGAAGCGGGGTGGTATGGTGCAGAAAAAATATGTTCTACGCCGTGATTGGTTAAAAAGTCTGACATTTCTTTACTTGAAAATGGGGGACCATTATCCGAAACTATTTGTCTTGGTAGGCCCCATCTAGAAAAGGTTTCCCTCAATTTCTCAATAGTGTAACTAGCCGCGGTACTAGGTACTGGAAATACTTCAATCCATTTGGTCCTAGCATCTACCATAACTAAATATATTTTACCAAAGATAGGACCTAGAAAATCTAAATGTACCCTCGCCCATGGTCTAGAGGGCCATGGCCACGGTGTGACGGTGTGTCGCTGAGGCGCGTCCGCTTCCCCCGCGCACACCCCGCACTCCCGACACGTGGCCTCAACCGCCTCGTCGATGCCCGGCCACCAAACATAACTCCTAGCTGACGCCTTTGTCTTTACGATACCCATATGTGGTTCATGCAATTCTTGTAACACCCTAGCTCGACAGCTTTCCGGGATAACTACCCTATGCCCCCACATGACACAACCTAACTCTTCGTACAGTTCCCTACGACGATTATAATACGGTTGTATTTCCCGTATTTCATTATCCGTAGGCCACATATCTCGAATATAACTTAAAACTCTGCTCAATATAGGATCCCTCATAGTTTGTTGCTTGATAATATTATAATCTAATAACAAAGCATTTTGTGCGAAATGTAAATACGTTTGTTCGGGTAGTACGTGCAATGACTCATCACTATTGCCTAGCACCGGTAATCTTGATAGTCCGTCCGCGCCGTTTTGTTTTGTGTTGACGTATTCTATATCGTACGTATACGCTGATAAAATGATCGCCCAACGCTGTAACCTACTCGCTGCCATTGCCGGAACGCCGTGTTTTGGTCCAAATATACTTACTAACGGTTTATGATCTGTTCGTAAAGTAAAACGTCGGCCGTAAACATACTGGTGCAACTTTTTTAAACAAAATACGATAGATAACGCCTCGCGATCTATCTGAGAATAATGTTTTTCAGCGTTATTCAATGCGCGTGATACATACACTACCGGTCGGTCGCGGCCGCCGGCGTCTGGCTGAGTGAGTACCCCACCTATACCCCGCGCACTGGCGTCGCACGTCAACACTAACGGCCTATCTGGGTCATAATGAGCCAACACTTCCGCGCCCGTTAATATTTTTTTTACCTTGGCCATGGCTTCCTCACACTGAACACTCCAGCTCCAGCTAACACCTTTCTTTAAAAGTTCGTAAAGGGGTGACAAAATACTACTCAGATTTTTAACAAACTTTGCATAGAAATTTATTAACCCTAAGAAAGCTCGCAACTCAGTAACCTAGGCCTAGGAATTTTTACTATTGCATTTACCTTTTCCCTATCTACTTTAATACCCTCTTTAGATATCACATACCCTAAATATTTAACCTCATCAACCATAAATAGACATTTACTTCTCTTGAGCCGTGACTTTGTAATCTTTGAAACACCCTTTCTAAAGTTTCTAAATGCTTCTGTTGGGTTCCTGACGTACCTATGATCACGTCATCCAGGAATATTTCCACACCTGGTATATCACTAAGAAGGTTCGACATAATCCGCTGAAAAATGCCCGGGCTTGAAGACAACCCAAACACCAGTCTATTGTATTTAAACAGACCTCGGTGTGTGTTTATCACCGTTAAATCTCTAGAATCGTCTAATTCAATCTGATTGTAGGCTTGTGATAAATCGATTTTAGAGAATAACGTTGCCCCATTTAAGTTTACTAACAAGTCGTCTATCTTCGGTAGTGGATATCTATTGACCAGCAAGACAGGATTCAAAGTGATTTTATAATCAGCACAGATACGGAGCCCACCATCAGCTTTACGTACCGGTACCAAAGGCGTCGCCCAGTCCGAGCACTCGACGGGTTCGATGATGCCCGCGCGCAGCATAGCATCCAGCTCCGCATCCACCTGACCCTTCAGAGCGTAAGGCAGCGGTCGTGCCCGACAAAATACTGGGGTGGCACCCTCCCGTAACTGGAGTGTTGCTTTGCCGCCTGTGTACCGTCCCAATCCGCTTCCGAACAATTCCTTATACCTATTTAACAAAAATGCGGTATCAGATTTTACGTCTACCCTACCTCCGTAATTCATGACTGCTTGTTGAAATTGAGGTATCTTGATTTCCAATTCTGATAACCATTGCCGGCCTAATAATGAAGTTGTACCTCCGTCGATTACAAACAGTTCTAAATGTCTAATCTTATTCTTGTACTGAACTTTCGGCCTTATAACACCCAATGGTTTGATATTACTACCATCATAAAATCTCAACACTAAGTTAAATGGCTCAATTAGTCTAGAACTAAAATACCTGTTATAGGTTTTCTTACTTATACAAGAAACAGCTGAGCCTGTATCTATCTCCATATTAATATAGGTGTCATCCACAAGCAATGACAAGCTTACCGGGGTATAACCGTTCAAACCCAGTTGGTGTAATTCCTCCCCTAGCTCATCCGAACTGGAGTCCTCGTCTCCTTCTCCCGGCTGCTGGCTCCTTGTCGTCTCCACGTGGTTCACTCCTCTCCTCTTTCCTTTTTCTGTGCTTGCCCCTGACCGGGAACAAACGCGTCTCAAATGTCCAGTTTGCTTGCATTTGCTGCATACAAAGTTTCTATAGCGGCACTGGTCGCTAGTATGCCCGCGCCACCCGCACGCCGTGCACGTGCGTTTGTCCGCGTCCGGCACCCCGCGCTCGTGGCTCCCGCGCTGATCGCGCCCACGTTTTGCCCTCAACGCGTTGACTGTTGCTGGTACCTCCGCGCTCGCCTTGCGCTCAACCACCGCCGCATCTCGCTCCGCCGCTTCCAACCCACAAGCCAATTTCACCGCCCCTGCGTATGTCAGACTGTCCTCCGCAAATAATCTTTGTCTGATGACGTCGCTTTTTACTCCGCATACAAACTGATCTCGCAGGTTCTCTTCTAGGTTCCCGCCAAACTCACAGGTTTTCGATAGCTTTTTAATCTCGGTGAGGTATTGCGTTATACTCTCTTCGTCTTCCTGCCTTCTTTGACGAAACCGGTAACGCTCCGCCATGATCGCTGGCTTCGGTTGAAGGTGATTTTTCAAAATTGTAACGGCTTTTTCGTAGGTTATTTCCACCGGTTTGCTTGGGCTACACAAGGTACTCAGTAACTCATATGTCTCGTCACCAACGCCGGTGATCAAGATCGCCAACCACATGTCCTTTTCCATTTTATTTACTTTAAAATACATCTCCAACCGTTCCACGTACAAGGTCCAATTTCCTGTTTTAACGTCAAAGTCTCTTATTTTTCCTATTCCTCCCGCCATTTTCTATCTTTACTTTAATTTTACCTCGTCGCCACTGAGAAGTTGGTACTTTGGGCGTAATAAAAGGCGTAGGTCGCGAACAAGCGTTTATTGCAAAACTGAGACATGGTACAAGTGTGACAACTTATATATGCTACTTAGCGAATGATATTGTTCAATGCGGGTAAACCGAAATACATTACAAAACCGAGTCAGAGACAGAGTCGGAGTCAGAGTCGGAGACAGAGTCGGAGACAGAGACAGAGTCAGAGACAGAGACAGAGTCAGAGTCAGAGTGAGAGACAGAGTCAGAGACCGAGTCAGAGACAGAGTCGGAGTCAGAGTCGGAGACAGAGTTGGAGACAGAGACAGAGTCAGAGACAGAGACAGAGTCAGAGTCAGAGTGAGAGACAGAGTCGGAGACCGAGTCAGAGACAGAGTCGGAGTCAGAGTCGGAGACAGAGTCGGAGACAGAGACAGAGTCAGAGACAGAGACAGAGTCAGAGACAGAGACAGAGTCAGAGACAGAGACAGAGTCAGAGTCAGAGACAGAGTCAGAGATAGAGTGAGAATCAGAGATAGAAGTAGAGACAGAGTCAGAGACAGAGTCAGAGATAGAGTCAGAGATAGAGACAGAGACAGAGTCAGAGATAGAGTTAGAGATAGAGACAGAGACAGAGTCAGAAATAGAGTCAGACACAGAGTCAGAGTCAGAGATAGAGTCAGAGACAGAGACACACCACATCGTAGATGCTGGACTTACTTTAAGAAAATTACACAAAATAACGTTCCTTTAAAAACTGAAAGGTGTAGTGTATGTACACGGGTCCTAAGTTTTTTCAAAGGTTATTCGTATTCTACCTGAGCCAGAATGTATTTAAATAATTGTTTTATGTTAAGGATCATCTATTGCAATACTTTCAAGTTTGCTACCACTGTTCTATAACTTTACGAGAAAAATTTAATATTTTTTGTAGCAACTTTTTTTTATAATACTTGAACAAAAAAATAAAGACATTTCCTAAAAAAAAAAATGAGTTATGATCCTTCTCCCAGACTAGACAGGAGAATTATTACAAAGGATATCGTATATATTTCATTTTCCTGGTTGAATACATCAGCAAAAACTGATGCTGTTAATTGGTGCCAGGGACACGACTATGCGTGTTAATGTATCGTTTTGTAATTATTGAGTATCTGTATGGAATAATGAATACCTACGCATTTACTGCCTTTGTTGAAAATTACAATTGATTAATTGCAATCAATTGCTATTGTAGTAATTTGTCAATAGCATCAGTTGCATTTGGTGTAGGTATTGATCAATCAATGTGTATCAATTACATAAATATTGACAATTGGAATCGATCGTTTCGGGGATCCTTTAAACTTTAAAGCTACCTCTAAGGCTGGTTAAAAAGATGGTTTGATGATGGCGGTGGTGGTGGGGAGGTTTCGTGTGGTGAGGTTATTTAATAAAATAAAAAACGTTTAATCGTGTCGGATGTTTTATTCTGTACTAAATTAATTGACTAAAATTCACTAACAAACAAAATGAAACGGTAACAGCACGATTGTTACAGACTGCCCGACTTGGCTCCCTTAATATTATTATGAATATTTTTATTTTCGCATTTTAACCTATATTGTCCCACTGCTGGGCAAAGGTCTCGTATTAGCTAAAAATATTTCCATTAGAGTCACCAAACACACAAAACATATTTTTCTTTGATCTCTAAGTTTTACCTAAAACTTCACTCCACAATTTAATTTAATAATTGTACGTAACACTAATGATAAGAATATAATTTGACAAATAAATAAAATATTTTATAATTCACACCTGGCAATCACTCATCGTAAATAAATATTTTATAAATCATTACCTACACATACTTAGCCAAAGCAAATTCACAATACTTTTCAGCATTTATTTATTTTTATTAATTAACTAATATAACCACGACGTGTACATAATTTTGACTGACAGATCTATTATTTTCTTTTTCCGATCCTGCCGATCGATTCTGTAAAAATGAAACCTACATATGAAAACTTAGGTGAAATGAGATTGAAGTGAGCTGTCATCCCATCAGCTAGGGACTGACACTATACCCTGTCCATTAAGTTAACCGTTTTTTTGACAGCTGTCTTAGAACGTACATACATATTCCAGATTACGTAAAAGTTAACTTTAAAATGCGTCTTATAATAAAAATATAAACTGCCTTATCTTATTGAATTATCTTATTTATGGCTTCTTACAGACATTATAATACCGTACGTGTTTCAATCAATGTATTGTATGTTGCTACAATCACTAGTTCCATCTGTCAAAAAACGGCTTACACGGTTTAACGGGTTACACACAGGGTATAAGTTTTCACGATGTGATTTTTACAGAATAGACCTGCTGCTTTCTGATATTTATCACAGGGACTGTATCTGAATATTGCGAGGTCAGCTCTCCAGTCTCACCCAGATTTAGCTAAATGTCAATGTTTTAATTGCTAACCTCACAGATTTGGCAATCTCAGGTCGTATAAAATTTTCCTATTTATATGCGAAAATAAAAATACCAATATATTTTTATGAACTATTTAACAATTAACACTGAGAAGGCGTAATAACAAGACATTGAAGATATTCAAGAAATTATGTAACTTCTTCATATAATATCTAGTATTGTTGTCATGAATTGAATCTGTTCTACGCATGTTTTACGTAAAGATTACGTTTCAAGGTTTTCTGTCTGAAGACAATAAAATATATGCAATTCTAAGAGATAGTTATACTGTCTAATATATGATTGTTCAATTACAAGTCCTTTCACAGTTATTTTACCTGTGATTTTGCATCGCTATCAAAATAACTGTGATCTTTATTTTCGTTACAATAGGATTGCTATTGGGTTGCTACTGACAGAGACACTTGTTTGATAACTGTGTGTGTCTCAGTATCTTAGCAACGACCGCAATCATTAACCTCATTTGACAGATTACCTTTTACAGAACCAATTTGACCCTGGATTTGCAGTCAACGAAATTACCCTGTCTTAATGTTAAGTGTTAAATGTTCACATTAAACTTATCAATAAGATAAGCGTAAACAACGTCTCGCTCGTTCCTTCGAAAGCTAAAATCACACATCAAATTGTAGTCTTTTACACTTTCTCTTAACATCAAACCTTTAACACAGTTGATATACTGCTACCTTTAACACAGCTGGATTGTACCATTGCTTTAGGAAAACTAAATAGTAAATGATATGAAATGCTTAAAGCCAAGAGGAAATGTCTTGATGAGGTTTCAGTTATTGATAGAGTAAGATGATCTTAAATAAAACTAATATTATGTACTATACTATAACATACTCGTAAGTAGGTTCGAGGAACTTAACTCTAGGTAAGGGCCGCTAAGTTACATGAAATGGACACAAGTAATAAACTTGTTTGACGATGTAAAGTTTTAATCAGCTAGTGAGGACAGTAGAGGAACCATTTTAGAGAAAAATATTTTATTGAAATTCTGTAGATAAATATTTAGTTAATTTAACGCGTTTCCGTTTGAACAAAACGGTTAGTTATCTTACGCATATTTGTGTTATGTCACTATCAAAGTATACATGATTAAATAACCCTTTTTACAATGATAACACATGATATTTAGACTACTTCCTCTCTTAGGTAAACGATTGGACACGCGTGTTGTTTTAAGAATGACAATAGGCTTGCTGTTAGATTTATCACTAAACACGGCTCTTGAATGTTTTAAGAATAACACAATAACCATGATATGAACAATATTCATTCCTCTGGCTTTATAAGCAACGAAATACTTTGTTTATGACCAATACTGATATAACAAAGAGGTTTACTAAGAAACTTACAATAGTTTTTGTTTATTGTCTGTGGAAATTTTATTTGACATTTCAAGGCGGGAAAATTTATGCACCTGACATTTTGATAACCCAATGAAATTGTCGTTTACTTACTTTAAAATAACGTACAGCAATAAAAGCAGCAAAAAAATAAAAGATTTGATAAAAATGTAGATTTTGTTGGAGAAAAACCGATACAAAAGCGATCTTAACCTAATACTGATATTAACCCTAGAATGTTTAACCTATCAACAGTAATATTAAACTCATTCCTTGGAGTAACGTTTGTCCGAACATTTACAAGTCCATTCATTATATTTTAACAGAATATTAAAATAGCTATAAGTATTCATTGGCTGGGAGATTGTTATGGCTGGGTATCATAAATATTGTTGCAATTGATTTGAAGGAAAACTCACTCTTATGACGTAATACACTCTCAATCACTATCCAAGGGTTTTGAAGGAAATTCTTAATCCATTGCTTTATAGGTTTAATAAATTCGTGCTCGTAAATAACGCACGTACATAGCTGAATGGAAGGCGTTGCGATCAATTGCCATTTTGTATGTTACGCAATAATGCCGCTGTACCAGTGTTTGTTAAATTAGTAGCTAGGTGGTTTAGTTATTTTTACTGGAATTCGTAGTCCAAGACAAATGTTAGTGCTTATGTTCGGGTAAGTTCGACGCTGGGATAATACCGTAGGAATAAATTCTGAGTCAACATGTTGTCTTCATTAAAGGATATTGGCGCGGATTCCCTTTTACACAAACTAAACTAAATTTAAGTTCAGTGCATCTTTTTCTTTCTGTTTCATTAAGAAAAGGACAGAAGATAGATATTAGTTTAGTCCTGTCAAATTAGTTAGCGTCTGACGTCTAAACTGTCTATGGAGTATCTATCTTAATTTGACAGGACTAAACTAATATTTTATCTTGTCCTTTTCTTAATGAAATCGAAAGAAAAAGATGCACTGAACTTAAATTTAGTTTAGTTTGTGAACAAGGGGATCGGCGCCAATTGCCAAATTATTAAATTTGATTCGTACGGTGTTATCCTAGCGCCGAACTTACCCCCGGCATATTCTATTCTTTACATTATTCTTCGCAGTTATTACATTTTTTGTGAGATGAGTTCTGAAAAGTTGGATTTTTGTGCTGAAGTTAAGGAAAAAAAATGTTTTCTTTAAAAAGAAAAAGGATTGGATTAAGTATTATTTATTAAATGGATACGAACATAAATGCACTTACCATTGATGTACAGACGCCAGCAGGTCAAGCTACCCGAAACTGTCAAATTTTCCCAATCAACTTTGAACCTTAACGCTATAGCAATAAAGTTGAAAATCTATTAAATAAATTTGACAGATTGTAGTAGCTTGATGTGCTGGCGTCTGTACCTTTGACAACATTAAATAACGAGGCGAGGCTTCATTCCTATGAATCCAAGGTCCACTTGCATCACACATAACTAATTGCATTTAGCGCTAATCGAATTCAAAATATCATTCTATTTCTTTCAATCGTTTAAAGATGACAGAGACAGAACTATATTTAAAATACGTTAAGCGTTAAATGCATTTAGTGATTTGTAATGCAATTAGGCCTAAAAGATTAACTTGGCGTCCAGTCTTAACCAAAAGCTATCGTCGACCGGAATGCTTGGTCGCGCCGACAGAGGGCGCCTTCCGGTTAACTGAACAAAAAGCGACATATAAACGCGACGATCGCTTTTAGGTTAGGTTAGCGCCTAACTCTCCGCGACCAAAGCCTTTCCGATCGTTTCCTTTTCCCTACGCCTTTCAGCCGCTTTGCTTTTACAATTTAAAGTATAATGTGGGTATCTAAACATTTTTTTATAGACTACCCTGCCCTACCAGTCTCCAGCCAACGCTACAATAATCTCACACCCGACACGGCGAATGTAATCGAAACTGATCATAATATACTTTATAGTCCGTATTACTTTAAGACTAGGTTTTTAGACAACTTGTCAACAATCGCAGTATAATATACGTAGTTTCGACATTATGAAACATAGCAACATATATGAAATTGTAAAATTCTATAAATTAATCTAACATTATTATGTTTACGTCATTTTGTATTTGGGTTTGTGCCTTTGACTGTTTAAAGGCTCCCGCAGACAGGCGCAAGGCGACGGTGTGACGAGATTTGTTCTACTAGAGTCACCACGCGCTCTCGCGTCGCGCCTGTCTGCGGGTGCCTTAAGTCACTTCCCTGGCGGTTATTAAGATCAAGAGATAGCATAGAAATGGCGATGATAATATTTTTAATATATTAATTTGACAGGGGAATGACTACATTGTCAGATCATAACATTTCTTAGGTATAAGTAATACAAAATGACGGAGTTTTTACAAGGTCACAAATACTCTACCTAGCTTGTCTACGATGTAGGCATCACTACTTATAATTTTACTAGTTATTTGTACAAACAACTGACAGTGTAAAGTCAAACTTTATCTTTTTTTTTCTTTCCAAATACAAAATGAAGAACACAGTGTTTCCGACTAGAAAATCAATCACAAAAGTTCCCTCTAAAACTAAAAATCACATATTTTGTTGTTAAGATTTACTTTCACATTTGGTAAGACAGCAATATGTTCTTAGGCACTGTTAGACCGTATGCAGACTGCAGTGAATGACTTTATACTATTTTTAAGGTCGTAAGCATTGTGTTTGTTGGTCAACCTAATCAAATCGATAAAAGAATATGATAATAACTGTTGTAAAACCGAGAGTCACTTGCTCTTCCCGTTATTATGATATTTTTCTTTGTACTGGACCATACCTGGGAACTTTCTGGTTACGGAGATAGTTCCAACTTCCAACACACCCTGTATGTATTATATGATGAACTAAACTACCCAACATCACAATTCTCCTGGTATAGGTAGAACAGTATTATAATGTTATTGCTAAGTGATGACATAATGTTTTGAAATTGTACAATTCATTGTAAGTTATTACGCGTATCATATATCGGAGCAAGTTAGACTCATTAGATATTTACGTACCTAAGTACTTTAAAATATTGTGTCTATTCCAAGACAAGAATATTTCTTGCATTTCATCATTTTTTTATTTTTTTTTATTTATTTATTTAATGATATTAAAAATACAGAGGTGTAACTTAAATCTAAACTCGCCAAACTTTTACGTTTGATGGCGATGGCGATTCACTTGTCCTTGTCTTAATTTATTTGGGGTCGGCGCAACATGTCTTTATCTCATAACTATAGTGACAAATACATGTTTCAAGTAAACAAAAATATTAGATAGGTTTCGAACAACCAGCACAATGCTTAACGTACCGCGTACCTAATTTAATATAAAACTGGCTAATAAACGTATCAAATCATTATAAAACGTCACACAGTCAACATGTCCTATGTCTACACACCTAGGTAATATTCTCTCATCGACCGGAAATATTACAAAGCTTGTAGCCTGACGTGATGGAAACTTTTGGTGCGGTTTTACTTTAAGTTTGTCCAGGGGAAAAATAATTTCCCCTGTCAAAATAATTAAGAAACAAACATTTCTTTCAATTATTTTTCAAACCCTTTTCTAATTAATTCATAACATCATGCCTATTTTTCCGAAGGGTGTATCTATGGTATAACCACATTTTATCAGTTACGTTTAAGTCCCATGTAATAGGGACCGAGCCTATTGCCATCAACCAGGCACAAATCCAGACTCCAAGCTGCTACTAAGAAATTCCATATGGAAAAATCCAATAACACTTTGCCCGACCCGGGAATCGAACCCAGGACCTCATGCACAGCAGGAGCGCTTGTAACCAATAGACCAACGAGTTAGTCAATTAAATCATCTACTTAATACAATTTTAAGGGTACAGTAGATATAAGGCTATTAGGTCAATAATAAACATTTGATAATGTTTACATTTTAAAAATGAGGAAAGATGCACGTTTCAATATGTAGGCATACCAAACACACACCAAAAGTTTCCCTTCAGTCCTAAGGCTATAAACAAAACTCAACTAAATTAACTACACAATATTGTAATATCAGAAGCGAT
Source organism: Apamea monoglypha (assembly GCA_911387795.2). NCBI lineage: Eukaryota > Metazoa > Arthropoda > Insecta > Lepidoptera > Noctuidae > Apamea > Apamea monoglypha. Next base: position 8,993,182 of record OU426934.1, on the reverse strand, counting down.
TCTTATTTTACATTTTCTTTTCAAAAAAGCACAAAATACTTCACTGTTTTGACTTGGCCGTCCTTCACAACCAAAAATGCTTTAGCATTAATGTCTTTCTAAGTCAGTATTATTAGCTGCCATATTTAGGAGAATCTTATAACATTGTAACAGTTAACAAGTCAAAAATATATCTTTGATATACTTATTAGCTCAATACGTTAACTAACTAAACTAGCAAGGGGAATGAGAGTTATATTTAGTTTCTATTCAATAACATTTTTGCTTGTCAAAGATTTTTAATAGCAAATTACAAATCGCCAAGCCATAAAACGGCAAACATTGACCATTATTTACTCAAATCTACTCTTTTCTTTTCTACATTTCAAGTGAAGCGAAGTCAGAACAGTGACGTACTACTTACAATACTATCAACGGTTTAATGTTCTTAGTCTGATGAATCTACGTTCTCAGTTTGTGCGAATTTCAGGAACACTTGCTCCAATGTCGTTTGACTGAAGCTGTACTCTACTATATTAAGTTTTTCTTTCGCTGTAAACAAAACGTATTGTTATAATAATATATGTGGTGTAATAATTTGTAGTCCTTTATATGAAACTTGTACAAATACTCTTTCCTGTAAAGGAAATAAAAAACTCTTTATCCAGTGTCACGGCCAACCAGAGTATGCCTTTAATGGGACCGTTGTATAATCCAACTGCCCCCAACTAGAGCTATCTGTTAGAAAAACTAGCAACTCCCGAACCAACAGTCTTATCTACGAAGAAACTTCACCCCTCAACTACGCTCTTCCTCATTCCTGAAGACCAACTAAAGATAAGTTATTTTTGGCGCCCAGCATGGGACTATTAGATTAGCTTATAGTTCTTTATCTACTGGATATAAATCGAGATGCTCGAAACAATACGCTACGAAATGAAGAGCTTTAGCCACTTTTCTGACCTTTGTTCCATATTACTAACAAATTGAGCAACATTTTGATTGGCGCCCAACATGGGACCGTAAAACTTACCGTCCTCAATCTGCTGGAAACACCTGGCGAGGCTGGACACAGCAGACTGCGGCACGGAGAACACTAGCCTCTCCGCGAAGCTTTCTTCTAGGACTGCTGCCGGGAACATATGGCCAACTAGAGCTATCACCGCTTCTGAGTTTGCACCACCACCACCGGACTCCGTCCTGCCAGAAACAGATTTGTAAGTTACGATACCATATTTATTCATGATAATAGTATATAGCTTTTGAAAACGTAACTTGAAGTATAAAATGGAAGTAAAATAATTTATTAAAAGCGTCCGTACTTAAATTTCATCATACTATTACATCGAGACACTTCCGTAAATTTCATTATAATGCATCTAAGCTAGCCTAGATACTAGATTTTGGTATCGGTATGAATCCGGTAGAATCCGCTGGATTCGGGAGTACAGAACCGGTCGAAGTGACGGTGCTTGGGGGAGACCTAAGTCTAGCAGTGGACGTCTTTCGGATGAATGATCATGATGTACTCGTATAATATATGTATGACATAGGTACCGGTGATGTTGCAGTCTCGGCGGCGGGGTGCCAGCTACAAGTGGCGTGTGTATACTAGCGTCGACCGCCTCCGCCTCTCCCTCCGCTTCCGCGCACACTGATCCCGTACGGGACCCTCCTGCCGAGAGAACAACACATATGAATATTTGTTCTAGAGAATGCGAAGAATGTAGGTATTCCCAAAAAAAATAGGATTGGCCAAAAATTTATGACTGTAGATTATATTACAAATCCATAGATTGTCGAGAATTACTCTTCGAAGGCAATAATAATGTTGAACAGCAAACAAAAATTAACTTACCTTCATCTGCTTCTCCTAGTGATGGTGAGTTCTCATTCGATCTAAGCGGGGATGGTGACAGCGACTCTGAATCCATCATCTGATTACCGAAACAACAAATTATTATTTTTAGGGATATATAAATTGTTACGATTTTGAAAGGAGTATTAGCGCCTATCGTGGGATATGCCTACTCTGAGAAATCATTCTCCGATGCAAAACTGTATAGTATGTAGTTTCGGGTATTAATTCCATAAAATTATAATAAAACTAACTGACAATTTATCTTGGGGTCCCAGTATTAGTAGCATGGTACCCCCTTTCTACTGAAGAAAATGTCACTCATCATGGGAAAAGGTTGTTAATGTAACTAACCTGCTTTTGATTACTTTGTCCAATCTTCATCTCCAACGTGTATCCCGCACCGTACAAATTCTTCAAATGTTGTGTTGAGCCAATACATCTAAATAAAAATAAAACAATATTTTAAGTTGCTTTTGGGATGAGGGCTCATTAATCGAAGCAATGGTTTGTTTCAGTTACCTTAGGCCGCCTTTGACCATGATGCCGACTCTGGAACATAAAGCATCAGCCTCTTCCATGGAATGTGTCGTTAGTATAGCACCTTTTTTGCCCTGCAATAAATAAATCGCTTTGAATGATATAATTTCTAGATGGTTAATTCATAATCTTATTTGAACCATATGCCATTCAGATTTCTGAAATGATGATTCCTGCAAGAAACACGTCTGTTTCAAACATTTTATTTAGATATCTACATAGTCCCGGTTGTTATTTGGCCCAAGAATGTTCATATGTTTGTCTAACCTGGAAGCTCGCCAGGATGGTGTCCCAGAGGAACCTCTTGCTCCTTGGGTCCATGCCGGTGGAGGGCTCGTCCAGCAGCACGACGCGCGGGGAGCCCACCATGGCGAGCGCGAACGACAGCTTGCGCCGCGTGCCCCCCGAGCACTCCTCCGCGTTCTTACCCGCGTGCTCCATTATCTGTAGACCGTTTAGGTACGCGTCTACTATCCTGTGTATGAAAGTAGATTGTTAATAGACTGGACATAATCATAATTCTTTTGGCTGACGGATATTCGCTCGCTTCAAATATTTGAATGACCACCATGGTTTAAACAATGACCGTAAACACATGAGCAATAAATTGCTTGGCAACTCCCACCTACGAGTTTTACGTGGTCGTCCAGAAACTCTCCTCGTGTTAACAAAATTTTATTTTTGGGTTTTTTTTTTTTTTGCGGGTCGGGTCCAGTTGCTCGTGCATGGGACATTGCTGTGTCTGTTAACGGAAAAACGAGAAAATCATGCAAGGAGGTTTAAAATGAATGAGGAACCATAATTTTTTTGACGTTTATGCATGTTTTTCTCTCATCTTTCATAATCCGCATCATTGCATCAAGGCACAGTATAGTTAATCTACCGAGGAGTGTCCGCCTTGCTGACGCCCCGGATGGCGGCGTAGCACTCGATGTGCTCGCGGATGGTGACGTTCTTCCAGAGCGCATCGTGCTGCGGGCAGTAGCCCAGCATCATGAACGCTGACGTCTGCGACTCGTCGATGTTCTGACTGCCCAACATTACCTGCAAGAAACACATGTAACCAAATTGAGACCTCGAAAATACTTTCCATTATCTAGTGCTACTGTGCAGAGATCTAAAACCTTTTTGTACCTTCTTGAAGCAACTAGTCTGCATGGCGTCACAAAACATTAACTAGGTAAAGATACAACAATTGCAAATCCATAAGCCACAGATAACTGCCATCAAAAGTTTTTATCAGTAACGATACTCACACTGCCATGTGTGGGCCTCTCCTCCGCCGTGATGATCTTCATAGTGGTAGTCTTCCCCGCGCCGTTGTGTCCGAGCAGGCCGAACACCTCCCCCCCTTCCACGGCCAGGCTCAGTCGCGCCAGCCCCACGAAACGGGACCGCACGTGCGATGCTGTTTCTTCTTGATGTGACCAGCACGAACCACCACTACCCGTACCTCGCACTTTGTATTCTTTGCGTAGGTTCTGGAAAAAAATGTTTACATTATCAGCCTGTAATGTTCCCACTGCTGGAGCACAGGTCTCCTCTCTGTGAGACGGAGAAAAAAATGTTTACCAAGCCATAAACATCGTTATCGTTATCATTTAAATATATGTGCTGCCAGAAGGGTTTAAACATAAAATTACTGGAACAAAATTTCCACCAATATAATCGTTTGATTTCCATTGCATACAAAGCACATGCTCATAGCACGTCCTGCTTGTATCTAGTCAAGCCCTCAAATTGTTATTTAAGTAAATCGAAATTCGTTAGTTAAGTGTAAAAACCCCTGACAGGAAATGATAAGCAATAGCTTGTCGTGTAATGAATGAGCTTTGTGCTAGGGAAAGTAGTATTTTTGTTTCAAATACACAAAAAACTGCTACCTACTTTAAATGAAAAACGGAAAAGTTAATTCAAAATCTTGGTTAAATGTGTTTTTAAATGAATTATTGTTTAGCTTTTAGCTAAATAATAATTCATTTAAAAGCTACAGTTACATGAATGTTTTGGGTAGTATGTATATGTCATTATTGACGGCACGGTTGGCGCAGTGGTTAAGCGATTGACTGCTGCGCTGCGTGTCGCGGGTTCGATTCCCGCACGGAACAAATATTTGTATGACCTACATGTATTTGTTCCGAGTCTGGGTGTTTTTCTATCTATAATATGTATGTATTTACAAAAAAAAATTGTATATAAGTAGTTTATCAGCCATCTTGTTACCATAACACAAGCATTAGGTTGCTTAGCTTGGGACAAATGGTGCTGTGTGAAATGTCCAGGGATTTATTTATTATTTATATTATTATTATCTCCTTTATTTCATTTACATACTTACAAATTATATTTTTAAATATTTTTATAAACAAAAAGATAAAAAAAAACATTTAAAAATATAAAAAATAGTAGCCCACCGGTATCGGGAACAGGGTCCAAGCTACCGGCGGTCAGGGCTCCAGAGAGAGGAACCTCCTGACAATGCGAGCCGTGTCCAGAAGTACCGCTTTCTGAATCAAGCCCTTGATCCAGCTGCCCAACGAGAGCCTCCTCAGGTGTTGTGTGTTTATTATTATTATTATTAAAGACGACTGGTCATCGTCATTTAGAAATATCACCATATTTCACGTACATGAACCACTAAGGGCGGTGCGCTGTGCGCGGGCTGCTGCAGTATGGTGTGCACGCGGCGTCGTTCGCGCCGCACGTCTTCGTCTTCACACGCTTCGCCGCCCACCTCCTGCTCCGCGTCACCACTACTTTCTGATGTACTTTTCTTGCGCTGGGTAGGGAAAGGAATATTTAGGGCTTATTTCAGAATATCCGCTGCTCTTTAATCTTTATAAATACCAACTCTTGTCGTTAACGGTTGAACAACGTTGCAACTAAACAGTTATTTCTGAAAGAAAAAGGAGTATTGGGAGCCATCTCTAAATATTATCTCTTTTTTTACGGATCAGAATCCCAAGACCGTCAAAAATAATACAAAACGACGCGACGTTTCGCCCAGTCAAAAGATCTATTCAATGTTGTCATCTTTATACAAATTCATCACGTGCGGAGTACAGTACGCAGCATTTAATGTGACATTTCAAGTTATAGAAAACGTTCGACTTTGTAAAGCGTCTTCTCAGTCAATCATAACAGTGACAGTCGTTTGGGTCACCATCTGCCTGCCTTTTCCCAACTATATTGTGGTCGGCTTCCAATCGAACAGGATGCAGCTGAATACCAGTATTTTACATGGTGCGACTGCTTATCTGACTCCAAAATCCAATTACTGGGTAATACGATACCCCTTGGTAAGACTGGTTGTCAGACTTTCGGGCTTCTGACGACCCGTAACGACTGTCAAAGAGCCACGAATGACAGACGGGACCAAAGGCTGTACGTGCTCTCCGACGCACTGAGGGGACTTGTTATGTACAAATGGTCACCCATCCATGGACCAACCGCGGCACGCGTAGCTTAACCTGACCGGTCGACCCGTGCGGCTGTATTACTTAGCCACAAGCCCCTCTCCTTCCTTAACCAGTCTCTTACGTTCGGGTGCTGTACCAATGTGTATACATAGGGACTACCGGCACTCACCGGACATATCCTGCCACCAGACTTGACCCGGTCGGCGGCGAGTAGCGCGGCGCCAGACACCGGAATGTGAAACAACATGGCCGCCACTAACACCCACACCTCTGCAGTGAAGTAACTGCTGAGCGGCGGCGTCGTGCACAGGTCACGGAGGTTGCAGGTTAGATACACCCTGAAGACAAAGAAAAACTTGAAACTCACCCCCGTGGTTGAACAACCTTGTAAAGGCTAAGGCTACAATGAATGAACACTGCATAAAGAGAGAGACATACCTATCAACGTAGTAAATTATTGCGTAAGGTATGTACATCACGTCCAGGAAACTAAACGCCAGGTGCAAGTAGAACGCGATGTCGCTACCTGAAAACCAAAGGTATATAATTCAATTCACAAAAAGACAAGTCTCGACGATTTCAGACAACAATTTTGCTTACCTTAGGACCGCGTCGTAACCAAAAGCGAGCGTCGCGCAATTACACGATCGACGCGATCGTTTGAATGAATTAGGAGGTACGTACAAACGCGACTTAATTGATCGTGCGAGTACGACATATTCATATTGTGGACTATGATACGCCGGGTAACTCCACTCAGTGGTGTGTAAGTGAACTTACAAAATAATAACATGTTTTGAAACCGCAACACCTTTAAGCGTTAGGGTAATCTCAAAAACTCCGACATAACCAAGTTAAACTTTAAACTAACGTGAACGTGAAATCAATACAGACGACCCTCCAATATATTAAAGACTACACACACACTACTTACCCCATTTGAAAGTATCCAGAACAGCAACCAATATGAAGGGTATAACTCCAACCCAAGTGGTGATGTTCGGCATGATACTTTGCGCGGAGTCCATCTTGTCGAAGATGTAGGAGAGGCACGTGTTGAACAAAATGGCGGACGGACTGTAGAGAAGGAGGAGGCCGGAGAGCATCGTGATCGCTGAGCCGTTGGTCAAGCTGGGGATGTCGTTGAGGATGACCTGCGCATAAGTAATATACACTTTGATTGGAGAACTCGTGTGAGAGAAAGATAGAGATACATATTTATACAATACAGGACAAATTAGTTCCATCACTTATTCGAAAACAGTGATGCCTCAAACTTTCCTAAGGCTCCTGATAAATCCCAGTAAATCTGAGGTTAAATCTCTTATCTTGTATATAGTTGACTACCAGAAAAGATATATAAAACTGTAGTCATAGTTTAAATGAAATAGGCTTCCAGAAACCGAGGGCTAGATGATTAGACAGGTTATTTAACAACGCTCAATGAAATTAAATCAATGTCCGTTGAAGAGATAATTTCAAACATGAAAGTTTTATCCAGATGTTAATCTATGAATGAATAATTTGATGAAGTTATACTCACCAACACGAGTACTCCGATGCTGGTGAGCACCATGATGAAGATCAGCACGGTGAAATAAGTCAGAAAGTACATGCTCATTGATAGCCCGTTCACTCGCAACTGGTTCTTGGCTTTTATCTAAAGTGGAAGAAGTTTGATTTCATTAGTCCTAGGTACCTACGACACATACATTATGTGCGTGCGTGTGTACGTGTCGTGTATTGTGTTGTGTTGTGTGTGTGTGTGTGTTTGTGTGTTGTAGTGTGTGTGTTGTGATTAGAGCGCAAAGATAATTTGAAAGCAATAATGCACAAATCTAACATTTTGTTGTTAATATCTTCTCCATGTTTATATGTATACTTTTTTAAGTTTTAATAACATATTTTACGCGGTTAGTATCGACCTTTAACGTATCGTTCGTAAAAAAACGATTAATATTTTTTCATATATTTTTGTCTCACGACTCAGTTTCCTAACCAATTTTTAAATTACCTCTCGATCATACACTATATCCACAGCCAAGGTGACAGGCACTAGCGCGAAGATCATGCCCATGAAGATGGCGCAGACCACGTTGCCCAGGTTGAACTCCTCCTGCTGTTCCGTCTGCTGGAACGGGTGGGCTAGCACCTCGATAGGCTTGAAGCTTTCTATTAGACCTGATGCTGACATTAGGACCCTGGGGAGTAATGGTACAATTCTTAGATCTTGTAAATGTAACTTTAGCATGTTAGAAGAGGCTTTAAGTGCAAAATTGAATAGATTGATTTGAACCGCACCCTAATTGCGTGACACACTTTCCATCAAAATCTGAATCATTTTGAAGGATATTGCTAATCCATTGCTTAATATGTTTGAAAAAATTGTCTACTCAGCAGCGTAAATAACGCAATGAATAATGATGAAGCTTTCAAAATGAAAGCCATTACTACTGTTAGTGTGTTACGCAATTACCCCGCAGTAGAAAGTTTTTGTCAGTTATATATTTGTGCACACGGCTACATATGAAGCTATACATTTCCAGTTTTATCTGACCTCGGATTTTTCCGGTTTATCGTACGATGAAAAGTCAGCTTATCAATCAAATCAATCAACTCAGCCTATCGCAGTCTACTGCTGGACATAGGCCTCTCCCAGGCTGCGCCACAACACCCTGTCCTTCGCCTTCCGCATCTATTCCGTCCCAGCAACCTTCTTTAAGGTCGTCCGTCCATGTAGCTGGGGGCGTCCCACACTACGCTTGCCGATACGAGGTCCCCACTCCAGGACTCGTCTGTTCTACCGGCCATCGGTCCTTCGACAAACATGGCCAGCCCACTGCCACTTCAGTTTGCTAACTCTGCGCGTTACTTATAAACCCAAAACAAAGTACATAGGTATCTGGTACATGATAATCAAATTAACAATGTAACTCCATCGTATAATAATGCCAACTTTAATTACGTTACAAAGTTATGGAAAACAATGTGATAGAAGAAGAAGGCGAGTCTCCACTAGATTAGTGAATTTCGAAAAATTGTGCACTTGGTGATTTTATGAATGCGTCAGTGAGCGGAGTTCGCGCAGCTGAATTTTGGGCCAAAGATGTTGGAACTTTTTGCCATCGATACGCTAATAAGAAGAATATGAAACTCTTCATTATTTCAGTTATGATTTGGTACTCCAACTCACCTATAAACACTATTATCCAACAAATTAACGATGATAGGCAAACTGTGCGTATAAGTACTATTGTAATAGGTCATGAAGTTTCCATACGGAATCACACTATCTCTCAGACTGAACGCTCCAAAATTCTCCATATCCAGAAGACTTGAGAAATTCCCATCAAAGTCTATTATTGGGAAGGCTCCTAAAGACTCTAGGGAGTTCCTAAGTTCAGTTATTTCTTTGAGATTGTCCTGTTCACTGTATACGGCTATTGGGGTCTTGTTGAAGTACGCGTTGGGGTCCAGCTTGAGCGGCTGCATCCGGAAGAAGACAATTTGCCGAGACTTCATGTAGAGACCCAGGGCGCAGGATACTGAAAAGATTGCAGAAAAAGGATACATATTTAAAATATTTAAACAAAATAATATTTACATAAATATAAAGGTAAGCTAATAGTCTCAAAATAATAATAAAATGTTCATGTATAGAAAAAAACATAACCTTTGGTATGAATGACATAAATTTTTAAAATGTTTTTTATTAATTATGCATCCGCAGTAAGATAAAGTGTCTTCACACCAAAGCTGCTGGGTGCCGGCGGTTTAGCCGTTGTTAGGCTTTAGCACATTATACCTAATTCGGACAAGTTTTGTTTTCAAATATTCTAAGCCGGGCTGAGCCGCCGGATCCCTTTACAATAGTAAACGCAACATAGTTATAAAGCTTGTAAAAGGAGCTCCTGCCGATATGGTTAGGAGGATGATACCCCTTCTACAAGATTATTAGCCGATAGCCCATTTATTTATTTACTAGCTTTTGACCACGGCTGCGCCCGCGTGTTTGTCGGAAATTATCTTACAGGATCGTACCGGGACTATAAACATGACAAAACTAGATCACCTTTCAACGTAGTGACGTCACCCTTGGAGTTGATTAAAATAAAATTGTATCTAACCACGACAGAATCCTAAGTTTCCATAGAATTGGGTAACTCGTCGGTTAACCTCATAGATTTAAGAATATTCGTTATTCTTTTATTATTCACATTAATTAAGGAACGAATGGCGTTCGTCGCCGTCGCGGCATAGATGTGAAAAGCTAAAATTGTCGTTGTTATAAGCATCAGGATTATTCCTTTAAAAATGGTAAGAATAGCAAGATTTTTTTAATTAAAATGAAAGTTTTTAAAATGGTGGAAGTCAGTGTTAAAAATGATTGTGGACCGGTCTGTTATTGAGGTAAGTATATGTTACAGGAAAGCTTACTGGTTATTTATTATTAAACGGCCAAGTTAACCGAAGATTCCAAATGAATAAAAACTTTTTGCGTTTCTTTCTTTTTCTCTACTTTTTATTTTTCCCTAACTCTAGAAAGTAATTTAAAACATAACCGCCGTAAAATAATAATCATAATAATATATCGTCGCTCTAGATGTGACACTTCGTAAATACGAACCTGTCAATTTTCCAGGAGAGACAAAAAACTGTTTTGATAATTTTATGTATATTGCATGCTTTTGGTTATTTTATTGAATATTAAATAAAATACTGTATCTTTTCTTGTATGTACGGACGCCAGCACATCAAGTTACTACAATCTGTCAAATTTTTTTAATAAATTTTCAACTATATCGCTAAAGCATTAAGGTTCAAGGTTGATTGGGAAAATTTGACAGTTTCGGGTAGCTTGACCTGCTGGCGTCTGTACATAAAAATCAGCATGGCATACTTTGTGTCTATTAAATTTACAAGGTCCCTTCAACCTTCCAAAGTGCTTCAAAGACTTGTTACGAGATGTCACTAAAAATCAGTTCTTATGTGAAGTTAACCTCCTGTACATAGGTACATGGTTTCCCAGAAAGATGGACAATTCCGCATCAAAATGTAAAATTGACCAATAATTGCAGTTACGAGGTATCACATCCAGGCGATGATATATAGGGAAATAAAAGGGGGAGTAGGAATCGTAGACGCTTTCAACACGAAAAGTGCCAAAACGGCTGGCAGCATAGCAAACAAGGCGTGATGGTATATAAAAAATGAACAGGGGTAATCACAAGTTAGCACCGTTTATATTTAAAAGGTAGATCTTGGCCAGGCCCGGTTCTTTCTCGTCGTTCTTTCTAACGAAAACGCATTTTTGTTCAACTACCGGTTTTCCACTCAACAGATTAACACACGCACTCGCTCAGAACTCCCAGGTCCTCACGCCACCGTCGCCATGTCCCAACGTGTTCACAATTTCACATACGACCCGCCCGGACCAGACCCTGTCTGTGTACAGGCTGACGACTCCTGACTACCAGCCTTCTGACCACCGGCTGGTGGTCAGGAGTCGTCAAACTGTCCACAGACACTCTTCTACGCTCACAGTTCCTCGACATCGTGCTGGATATCCATTTAGGCTTCTGGTCAGTTGTATTTTTATGTCCACAAGAAAATTTAAAGACATATCGCCGTGAATTAGAACTGTTTTAAATCACATCAAACTAAACGACGAAAACGAGGTAATGGAAGAGCTAAGCGAAGTGGAGATGACGGTGGTAAGCAATCATTCATTATTATTAAGTAACGTACTCGTATTTATATATTAGATACGATAAATATTTATAATGTTTCCACTGCTGGGACACAGGCCTCCTGTCTGTTAAAGTGGGCCGTAATCCACCACGCGTGTCCATTGCGGGTTGGTAGATGTCACATGTGTTAGAATTTTTGGTCCTAGGACATGCCGGTTTCTTCAAAACGGTGAAGAAATACTTAAATACTAGACACTTAAATTTCAACTTTAAAAAACAATCTCTGATTGCGGCAGTTAGTCCACGTGTCTATAAGCCGTCATCTCAGTAGTCACCCCCTTTCCAGCCCCTTACCTTCTAGCCATCCGCAATCATATTCAAAATTATCCTCCATAAACACTTACTGATAGGCATCAAGATCATGACCCACAGCTTGTAAGGGTCCCTGATCATCCGCACCATCCGGATGTAGACCAGCGCGCAGAAGGTTCTCCAACATGTGGGGTTGGTCTTCACTGTCTCGCCGAGAGCGTCTACTGATATCGGCACCTCCGGAGCAACCTGGATATAGGAGCTTGGGTTTAAAACTGTTTAATTCTTTAGAATAGAGAGTAGTCGGCAACTAACTAGTAAAGGAATATCCACGTCTAAATCTATAATCGATACAGGGTGGCAGGGTCATAGACGCGTAACCTGCTACCATAGATTCAGTTCATGATTTTGAACCCCATGAGTTGATAATTTTAGTTGGTCATTAAAAAAATATTAGCTGTTCTTCACATTTTGACCGCGTAGGTGATAATCAACGAAAAATTGCTACGCTAGGGGGTCTAGAATCGTGTGCTGAATCTATGGTTTCAGTTTGCGCGTCATTATCCCTACCACCTACCTTTAACTATTTATGTAATCTATAATTAGTATTAGAAATCATAATGCTTTTCGTGTCAGTCTGTGTGTCAGTTCTTCTAAAGTAAACCATGTATTTTGATGTTTTTTTCACAATCATTTGGAGAAAATCTTCCGGAAGGTTTATGTGTCATTTAACTTGGAAATAGCACATAAATCTCGATGTTTTGACATGTTGCTACATCAGTAGATTGATCCTGTGCGAGGAAGAGGTGGGTCGCTAGTATGAATATAATACAATGACCGCTGGGCTAGAATCTCTACACGATGAAGATGAAGATGGAAGACCGTTGGGGCCAGAGGGCTGGTTCAAGGCGCGCGTGAAAAGAGTACCTGAAACGGTTTGGAGGTCATTGCCCAGCACTGGGTCAGCAACGGCTAGAGAAAAATAAAAATAAATGTACATAAAATAATAGATAAATAAATATAAATTCTGTAATATTGGAGATCCTGCCTATTCAAGCAAATGGAGCGCTTTAGTTTTGAATATTAATTTCAACATTGACTTTACCTTAACATGTTCAACACCGTGGGTGGTGGAATGTAGCGCGTGCGACGCAGGTGGGGTCGGCAGGGATGTCGCCTTCTGGCCGTCCTTGTCGTTCAGTTCCTAGGAAAACAACTGTATTTAAAGATAACGGAGTAAAGTTATTCGAAATAAAAGCTTCGAATTTATGGTTTCTCTGCTGCTGGGGAGTTTGTTGCGCCATTTCTTCCCAGCTAAAGCAATAGGCGGGCGTTTTGGGGGACTGTCTTATGTAATCTTGACGTTCGAAAAGTGCTGATTCTTAACCTAATTTGAATAAATGACTTTTGATTTTCTGGAGATGATAATACTGGATATATCTTTACTTAACCTTTGTTAATAAGGGGTTAATGTTGGAGTACCACATAATATTGGCTAGCCTATTGCCAAATACGAGAACGAATAAGGACGTCGAGCTGCTCCTGAGAAATTATTGACGGAAAACCCAATAAAAACACTTTGCTCAACTTGGAGGATCTAACCCAGGATAACTTTCAGCAGTCAAGCTTTTGACTACTGAGACAGCGACCAGATAGTGACGCTTATTTCCCCCAAACTTGTTGTTTTTTGTGTTTGTGTTCTTTTTCTGCGTCATGTTTACCGCAAATAAACGTATTTTCTTTCTTTTTTTTTACAGCGAAAATAACTTTTAAAGTATAGGTAACGTACCTGGTAACTCAATGTCTTGCTTTGTAGCGACAGACTCCTGGACAGAGCTCGAGCCCTCACTAGCTTCACAGAGGACACTCCTTCCACCGCCTCCGTTTCTTCAGCGTTCTCACCTTCCAAACTGAGGAACACCTCCTCTAAGGTTGTCATTGATACACCGTAGCTTGTGATCCCTGTAGGAGTCGAAAAGAGTCGGTGGTCAAATGATTTTTAAGACCACGTTTTTTAGGAGTTTTGGTACAACTGCAGTCCATATCAAACCCTGATTGCTGTCCATTAGCCGTGAGCCGGTTGACAGGCTTCCGTCGTCAGCCTACCAGTCAAAAGGGTAGTATTTAATTAGATATCTAAGATTTTGTGGTTTGCAACAGTTTGAATCTTAAGGAATTGATTTTTATGAAAGTTGGCAAACAATTGGTGCTCCACCAGATGGTTAGTGGTAATCGCCAGTATGAAATGAATAGGTATATATTACCAAAAGTAAGGGAGGTTGATACAAAGCTCAAAAATGTCTTAACATAACATGACACCTGTATTCCCTAAAGGGTTAGGCAGAGGTGTATCTATAGTACACCCACATTTCGCCAGTTATGATTGAGTGCCATGTACAATAATAGAGGGTGAGCCATCAACCGGGCACAAGTTCAGACTCTGGGCTGCTACTGAGAAATTCCAGATGGAAACACCCAACGACACTTTGCACGACTCGGGTCCAAACCCTCATGCTCAGCAGTAGCGTTTGCGACCACCAGACCAACGAGCCAGTCGAAATAAAGACTTAAGTGCCAGTAATTACCCATTAACCGGAACAATGCCTGGTGCCGATGCTTGGCGACAAAAAATCCTTAACAAAAAATCGTAATACTTCCCCGACAGACCTTCACAAAAGACTTTGCTACCAGGTACTATACTCAATCTTTCTCCATTTAATTCTGCAACTCACCAAGTCTATTAGTCTTCTCCTTGACCTCGTGTTCTATCGCGTTGAAGAGCGGTGGGAACAGATGCACCGCGTAGTGCGGCAGGATGTAGGACAGTTCTCTGCCGTGACGACGAGCCTTCTCAGCACGTGGGACGTGACCCCGGACCAGGCGGGTTATCTGGTGTTCTCGACATACTCCTGAATGGAGAGGATTCTTGATTAAAGGAAGTTGCGTTAAGTATTAATAAAAGAGATGCGAATTCTTATGTCATAATTATCAGTCAATAAGTAGTCCACTGCTAGTTTTAGGCCTTTCCAATTGCAGCTCGATCTTCAGTTACTCTTTTCCAGGTACGACCAGCAACTCTGCGAAGATCGTCCCAAAAGACGATCAGCCAGTTTCCGTAAGAACCGAAGTAGTGCTACTACTAGTAGTATTATTATAACATTAGATACAGGGTCAAATTCAATTAGCTAGCGAAACTCAGTAGACGTGATCGGTATCGATATCTGAACATGATAATAAGTATAAAGTATTTAAAAAAAATGCTTACCGTCCAACACCAAAGTTAGATGATATCCGATTCCGAATTTGTTTTTCAAGAACAGTGAAGTGCCAGCACAACGTACCTGCAATACAAAGTTATAATTTTATCATCTTAATATTATTCGCAACACTTCAATTATTTAATTTTACAAGTGTGCCAATTCTTTTTCACGCAAACTGTAACTATGAATTCAGCACACGATTCTGAACACCAAAATCATGTACCTACTGAATCCTGCTAGCAGGTTGAAAGAAAGAAAAAGTATTTATTGCAACTCGTACAGGAAGATAAACTATCGCGCGTATCGCGTAACTGTTGCGCGTCGATGTCTTTACCACCCTGTATAAAAGCTCCAGAAGAATTTAAATCAAACTTCTAAATTTAACTTTTCGCTTCGTTTTTCAGAATACGATATTCAAGTACTCACTCTGCCTTTACTGATGACAGCTTTCCTATCCCCCAGTATGTCTGCCTCATCCATGAAGTGCGTCGTCAGTAGCAACACCTTCCCGTGTCGAGCTCGCTGTAGGATCCGCCATGTTTGTCTGCGGGACACCGGGTCCACTCCCGCTGTTGGCTCGTCCAGGATTATTATCTAGAAGGAGATTATAATAAATGTTACTGATTTTATAAATATAGGCTAGGTTGAGGGAGGATCCCGGAGAGTGGCTGGTAACAACTGGATAAGAGAACCCCAGGATCGAGCTAAATGAACCAGCGATTGAAGATGACTATGTCCATCAAAGAAATTGTAATCTGAATGAAAAGGCGACAATCTTGAATATTGGCTCTAAAACCGTCTCTTGGCAATCAACTGCTGGTAAGGCCCATCTCATGGTTAGGTAAGGAAGAACGTCTATGGCTGTCTTTGGACACTGATCAACAGCATATTATAAAAATACGTAAATTTCAAAGCTTACCTTAGGGTCCCCAATAAACGCGATGGCAATGCTAAGTTTCCTCTTCTGTCCTCCCGAAAGATGTTTGGCAAACACGTTAGTTTGATCAAGTAGACCGACGTCCGAAAGAGCTTTGTGAATTTCTTCTGGTAGCCTTTTACGAGGAATACCCTGCAATGGAATTTTTTTTCTATGATTCAAAAAAGGCAGTATAGCGTACAACTTCCAGCTTTCCTAAACTTTATTCATTACATATGGTAAGTCTGACTTGAAACTTGGTTGAACCAGACAGGAACTGAAAGACCTGCTATCCAAATTGCTGGTATTCATTTAAGAATAAAAGCTGTTATCACCGATAATGTTACCAATACATGGATTCACAGCATATTAAAATGCATCCGCCATCTAATGGAAGCGGATACAATTTGTTTTCATTTGGTTTAATTTTACATAAAACATTCCATAGAATCTAAAGCAACTAACCTTAACAGCAGCGAAGAACTGCAGATGCTCCCTAACAGACAGCAGGTCGAAGAGCACGTCTTGTTGAGGACACACGCCGATCATCTGTCGGATCTCGTGCATGTCGTTGGGATCCCTGCGTTGCATCGAGAACAATATGATAATGGACATTAATAGGCGAAAACTGTATAATAGTTTAGAGTATAGACCCACGATTCTACCACAGACTAGTTCTATATCAGCTGCTAGCAGTCAGTCAACGCAAGCGGCTTCGCAGAGCAATAGTGCGAGAGGATGGAAGGGAAGGGGCGGAGCAAATCTGCAGTACACCATTTTGGAACATAATTTTGTGATTTCATAATTTCCTTGGCCCGAACCCACTGTAAATCGTAGATATACTGTAAATTTGCCATCTCCGTTTTCGGTAACCTGATAAAAACCATGCTGTAAAATAATAATTGACCAAAACACACATAAGTACAGACGCCAGCAGGTCAAGCTACCCGAAACTGTCAAATTACCCAATCAACCTTGAAACTTAATGATTTAGCGATAAAGTTGAAAATCTATTAAAGAAAGACAGATTGTAGTAGCTTGATGTGCTGGCGTCCGTACATAACCAAAGTTTTAATTATCAGTAGTATTGTCTTGCTTTCTCCCTTAACCCATCCAAAGGTTGTCGCCCCTTGTAAAATTTCTACATTTATATTTGTGATATTTATGGCGTACATAATAAAGAGTATACTCTCCGCCGATTTAATTGTTGTGTGTATGAAACAGTGACTTACCTAACATCAAGTCCATAAACATAGGCAGTTCCATTGGTAGGAGCCGTCAGTCCTGTCAAGATGTTGAAGAGCGTGGACTTGCCAGCGCCATTGTGGCCCAACACTGCAGTAATCTGGCCTTCGTAGATGCTCAGGTCGATGTTATCAATGGCTTTGATTTCAGGTTTGCGACAGTGACGGAAGCTTTTCTGTAAGCCAACGATTCTGATGGCTTCTTTGTCTTGAAGCTCCCTGAAATTTCATGCGTTAAAAATATTCTTAACGGTTATGAGTCTAAAAACATATTCTATTGGAATCATAGGGAGATTTTTGCGGCTGCAAATATTTTGGTTTCTGGCTAGGCCGTTACTGGAAAATTTCTGATGGAAATAACTGTAGATGAATGGTATGTTAAGGTTACTGTTGATGGCGTAGAATTTAGAACAATCCAAGGCAAACCGCTTTGATGGATAGTATTTAGATTCTTGCAAACTCTTAATTGGAAATGGACTTTGTCAATCCATTTAAAATAGTACAAGAAGAAATGTCTCAAACTATTCTCGGAGCCCCATTCGACTGATAGTAAATTAATTGTATCTAATCATAGAAGGAGCAATACGACTCATTTAATGGCGCTTTGGCACTTAGTTCTTATGCTATGGGCAATGGCGCTTCAACAATTTGGCACTCAGCCCAATCGTCAGCATCTACAGCTACATATAATTGATTGTAAATACGGGGACGATGTTTTTGTTTTGTATTGATTTAGACTCGTTAAGAGCATGCTTTGTCTTGTCGTCTATAAAGGTATGTAATATAACATCATGCCTGTATTCCCCGAAGGTGTAAGCATAGGTGTATGTGGCCACACCTAAATTTCACCAATTATGTTTCAGTTCCGTGTAATGGGGAGGAAGCCTTACTTTGCCTTTAAACTAACACTTCCACTCCGGGCTGTTATTTGGGTTTTTCCTAACAGAATATCCGATTAACTTTGCGCTTGTTCCTAAATCTTGGTAGCTATGCATTCTTGTTTCATGGTTGAATAACTTGATCTTTATGTTAAAATCCTAATAAAATTGGCGTTTGTGAACTGTTACTTTATTTTGTAATATAACCTTTGCATAATATTGTAGTCTAGTAGTAGCAATCAAAATCAAGTTCTTCAAACTTAACAGATAGATGTGCTGATCTGGAAAGTTTGTTCCGCCACTTCTTCCCAGCTTAAGCACTAGAAAGTGGGGAAGGGCGGCCGTTTAGAGGGACTGTCTTCTTGTCTGATTTTTTATAGGGATTTGCTTCTCTACGTACCTGGGTACTGGTTCGATATCCTTGTTATGAGATGCCGCCTCGCCGTTGGAATGGAAGTGAACTGCGGACGCCCTGCCTCGTCTGCTGCCGATCCAGAATGACGGTAGTAAGCAGAACCATGGCTTCTGCTTGATTCCGTACTCGCCTGAAAAGAGGTTGGTTGATTAAGGTAAGCATCATTTTTGAACTACCAGGAGTACTTGATTTGACAAAATCGTCATCATCATCTTCCGCCTTTATTTTAATTGGATTGGGGTCGGCGCAGCATGCCTTTTCTTCTAGGTATATCATATCATCATACAAAATAGCATTATCAGCGCATAAAGTTCCCACTGCTGGGATACAGGCTTCCTCTCCGTGTGAGGGAGCGGGCTGTAATCCACCACGTGAGCCCAGTATGGGTTGGTACATGTCAGATGTCAACGAATTTTTTGTTCTAGAACATTTATTTATTTATTTTACCATTTATGTACGCACATATATAAACAGATAAGAAAAACAGAACAGAAAAAATTGGTACAGAGGTGATGCTTATTTCACAAGAAATCTCTTCCAGCACACCCGAGGCAGGACAATAGATACAGAGATGTAGACAGCGTGTGAAATAGTAAAGGAGACAAAAAAGAAATACATACAATCAAAAACAATTCACTTAAAAACGAACTATGATGAAGTGGACAGATATTTTTTCTCTCTTACTCTTCTTTTAAAAACTGCAACAGTTTGGCAGTCCCTAATGTCAGGCGGTAGTGAATTCCACAACCACACCGCGTGCACTGTGAAAGAGTAGGAGTAAAAGTCGGTGGAGTGGGGAGGGGAATTGAAAAGGTTTTTAAGATGCGACCTGCAAGGTGTATCTGAAGGACGGCGTTGGAAAAACGCTCCCGCAGATAGGATGGTGTTTTAGGATTGTGAAGGAGATTAAATAACAGACACAAACATACTGGTTTTAACACGATGTTTTCCTTTACCGTTTACAAAATATCAATAGTAATTGTTACATGATACATACTTTATTTGCCTCTAAAAATGAAATGAAATGATACTTATTTCTTTAACTATTTTTTATGATGCCTTTTAGGAGCAAGAGAGAGAGCAGAGAGAGCTCTAGGAGGAAAGGCATAAGATAACAATTTTGGCGGATTTGAAGTGCTTTTAAGTCTTCATCAATATACTTCCTAATACGGAATATAGTGTTTTGCAACTTCTAACCATAATTCAACAGTAAATTCTGTTTAAATATGGTCAGAAGTTGCAAAATAAAATTAAAAATAATCTAGTAATTTTCCTGACTTACTAGGTATTACAGCATCCAACCAATACGCGGCCAGGCCGTACAGCACCGTGTCAATCGCCATCATGATAAGGCTGCCTCCGAAGGGAACACCTGGACCACTCCACAGGTTGTCCCATGTGACTCCGACGCCTGCCATGTCCAGCACTAAAGCCTGTGGATAGGACAAAACAGTTTTGTAGGTCTTAATCGTCCTGCCCTTATGCTTATTTATTTGGGATCGACGTAACATAACC
The DNA here is from genome assembly GCA_911387795.2 of Apamea monoglypha. NCBI lineage: Eukaryota > Metazoa > Arthropoda > Insecta > Lepidoptera > Noctuidae > Apamea > Apamea monoglypha. The sequence continues at coordinate 8,973,156 of OU426934.1, read as the reverse complement.
ACATTCTTCCACCCATCCTTAATACCTTGACTAGGTGTTGCATTGACTAATAATAGCTACTCTGGATTATCTCAAGTTATCTATCTAAAGATATGTTACAGATCACATCCAAAAACATATTCATATAATTGAGAGTTCATACAATCGTATTGATTAATATTTCATGAAATAGTCATTCAATAGGATTATATGAACGGATTGTATTGATGATTTTAAATAATGTAATTCTGTAAAGTCATATTTGTTACTCTCGCGAATCACATTTTAATCAACATGACACTGCCACCCAAAAATTGCATAAAACCTAAGAAAATTTGTATTTCGTGGGCTACCCTGGTGCGTCCCCCTTACGTTATTTTCTTTCTACATAGGCTACTGTATTACTATCGGGTCGTATTTATCCCCACAATATACTTCTACGAACAGTTATATTTTAGCCTCGTCTAAAGAGTTCTATGAAAGTCTTTCAAATATATTTTTTATAGAGAAAACTTTACCTTATCCATAGCGAGTGCGTAACAGCTGGAACTGATGAGGGAGACAAACCAGAAGGCGAGCGAGTCTGCGTTGGAGACAAAGACTTGGATGAAGTACAGGCCACTCATCAGGTTCACTGCGAAGCTGCCCAGGATGCCAGCAGTCTGATGGAAAAGTAGTATTTTAAAAGAGATAAATAAACTGCCAATAACGCCCAGAGTATTGGTCGCTGTAGAGCAGAAATTCACCAGAGAAAAGAGCGGAAACCAAACAAATTAGTGCCAGCGGCATTCGCGGGACATCTGCAATTGTGAAAATACACCTAACTAACGATTTTCTAATAAAACTTAGCTTAACTTACTTACTTCTTAATCTATGATATGGATTTTCTTTTGCGAATGTACCAGCGGCATCTATACCAAGGTAATGGCAAAGTATTATTAATAACTAGCTGCGCCCCGCGGTTTAACCCGCATAAGTTTCGATCCCGTGAGAAAATCGGGATAAAAAGTATCCTATGTATTAATCCTGGTTATAAACTATATGTGTGCCAAATTTCATCCAAATCCGTGTAGGAGTTTTTGCGTGAAAAAGTAACAAACATCCATCCATCCATCTATCCATCCACCCATCTATACAAACTTTCACGTTTATAATATTAGTAGGATAAGAAGGTCCTTACCCTGGCTCTATCAAAGAACGGAGTCAGCATGAACGCGAAGGTGATTATCGTGAAACCGAACAACAGCATCAGCAGAAATATTAAGATGTAAGATGAATGCTGGAACACCTGAAATAAAATAAATATAATTGTTAAGCACAAATCTTCCATACAATTACTTTTATGACTGAATTTACGTAAACGCAAGAATTTAAAATTAATTTACCACTAGCCGTCATTTGTTTTGTGGAGCGAAATAAAAAGTATCGTTTTAGGCAGCATGACTTTTCTGGCCAGCATTATTTTATATTTATTAACTTTGTACATGATATTGAAACTCTTTTGTTGCACAGAATTTGGATTGTTTTGAAGCATGGATTCCTTTAATTTAGGCTGAGATATAAATATTAAAAATGGTTTACCTTCAGAGTAAAAAGTAGTACTGTACTGACGATGGACAATATTGTAACGAATACAGCGTATATTAGGAACCAGGAACCCCTGAAATCAAGATGAAAACATTCAGAAACTACGAAATAGACATCAATTTAGTTTGCAGTCTCCATAATTTTTTTAACAATAATGTTCATTAATTATGGCTAATATCTTTTATCTAGATAGAATAAACTAGTAAAATTTTAAAGATTTTAAAAGCAATTATTTTACTTATATAATAATCTAAATCTATTTAATCAACCGCGAAGAGCCTTCCTTCTTCTTGGTAATGCTTATAAACATTGCAAGGCTCTCAACTAACCAGTACACCGATTCCTTCAGTCCCATAATCCTCATTCCTTCCCTGATCTTCTTCTCCTTCTCCCCCACGACGAACATCAGCAGGTAGGTAATGAACTGTGACAGCGTCATCACCATGTACATGGGCATGATGACCCTGAAGATGACGAGCCAGTCGCCTGTGTGCTGGCGCTTCGGGAATTGTCGGAGGTCTATTCGGGGAGGCGGGATTGCTGCGTCTGTGTCAAACTGTGGGAAATATTTTTTTTTAAATTAATTTTATGGCTGGCAGTGGTAACTGATGATGATAGTGAAAGAAGAATTTTAGAACAATAACTAGGAACTTCGAAATAGAAAAGCTAAAGTGCATCTTTATGGTCGATTCCAAACCACAGTCTCATCAGCAGATGTTCAAAAAAAAAGATTTTATATTTTAGATTTGTTTTTATTTGGATGCTCTGATATCTATTCCACGAAGAGTTGGGCAGAGGTATATCTATAGTACACTCACCTTTCGCCACTTATGTTTAAGCCTCGTGTAATAGGGGGCGAGGGTATTACCTTCAACCTACGGCACAGTTCCAGAATCCGGGCTGCTACTAAAAAATTCCAGATAGAAAATCCCCAATAACAATTTGCACGACCTAGGAATCGAACCCAGGACCTCATGCTCAGCAGTAGCGCTTGCAACCACTAGACCAACGAGGCAGTATACCTATATCATAAATTCCTTTATATCAAAAATGATGGGTGCGTGCAAGAAACAAGGCAACTTTGCATTTCAAGGTTCTCTAACAGACACAACCACACCGGTAACGTCATTATGTCTAAAACGCGACGTTAAGTATTGTCAAATTAAATTATTTCTTTGCTTGAATATAGGTAATACATAACAAAGATTCTTAAAACCATGTCATATACCTTAACAGGTGTTCAAACACATATCTATTATAATTAAAATATTTCTTACATCAATCATTCATTTTTCCATTACAATGGTTAAAATTAGAGTATTTATGTTACATAATTTTGTTTATTTATTTATTTGGGGTATAGGTACACCAACAGCTTACGTACACAAAATATTAAATAGCAATAGATAACAGTCATGGCTTATACAGTTAACCAACATTCTCAAATACAGTGATAACCTAAGGCAAGACGAAATGTATAATAATTAAGTAGTAACCAATTACATATATAAACAGAAATATAAAATGACATAAGAAATAAGTTACAGAGGTTGCCAGAAATACCTACTACTAACACAATTAATCTTTAGATTGTGTGTTGCGTGCCTTGGGATCTTAAAGTTTGAGTTTTACGATGCCTGGTAAATAATGAATAAATACTTGTTTTTTTAGTTATTTATGTTTGACAGTATTTCAGAATACACCACTTTCAAAGAACAGAATCGCGTTATGGTATCGTATGCAGCCGCGTTAATATGTGTGTGTAAAAGGGCAGTTACAGGTGCGGTTTCACACAGACCGCGTTTTAAAATGCGTGTCCCACACATGTCGATTTTCGAAAACTAGAAAAAAAGACCTACTTATTTTATTATTGATTCGTGTCGAGAATCAGTAGAATAGTTACCTCCTTGAATTTGACGAGGATGCAAAACGACACCTTGTAGGTCAACATCTGGAGTGGATTTTATATAAGAATTCATCTCTCGGCTGAGCCTATTCAGAGGTGAGTGTACTTTATATTTGTTTTGTTATTATCTACTTGTATTGTACCCTTACATACCTTAATCTTAATGTAATCAATGAGCGTCTGCAAAGCCAGGAACCCAGAGTAGTAGTACTGCAGCACAGGACACGTGTCTTCTCCATGCATCTCCGACAGCGGTATGAGCTGGCCCCCTCTCGACCAGTCAGATGACCAGTCTTTGGAGGCAGTTCTCTCACGACATTTGGCTGGAGATGTCGTGAGGGTTCGAGTGGATGGTGTGCCTATGTGCGATGGGTTGGTTCGGATGGTGTATCTGAGAAAAAGGCATAGTGTCATCTTTGGATTAGCTACACGAAAAGGTCGTGCTGGCTATTCTATGCGTCTTGTAGAATGCTATTACGACTGCCTCGTTTTTGCAGTGGCTCAGAAATGTTCGCGGTAACTCGTACTGATGGACTTCATGCCAGCGACCGGAAAAAAGAGGCCTCCTGACTAGAATAGAAGGCAGTCACTCAATAGCATCACCGAAGGCTGTGGGTAGACACTTCCTCCGCCATAATAAGGCAATTTCTGAGAAGACTGATACCCTAGATTGCTGTTGTATTTTAGTTGCTGGGTGGTTAATAACTTATAACGAAAGGTTAGTAAGTTAAACTAAGGACGAAAGAATAAAAATGTATACATTCGTGTTTAGTTTAAGTTACTATTAACTTAACTTGTTATTTTTTTTGTGGTTGTGTTCTTTTTATGCGACATGTTTGCCGATTTTCTTTCTTTTCTTTTTTGTTTCAAAAGGACAACACTACTACCAAAAATAGATGGATCCCTTAGTAGTCCTAAATAAAATAATTTATTATTATTATGTGTTAGTAGTCTACCAGTTAATTCTTTCGTTGGAGCTGAAATCAATATCTGTGATGACCACGTTTCAACAGATATGAGAAAACACTCTTTTAGGTCTTCGCCGGGTCAAAATATGACATTTGTTATTTCTAGAGTGTTTACCATAACATCTGTTGGTATTATTAAGTCTAAACTCATCGTCAGTTACATTGCTTGAGTCATCAACACACTGCAAACAGCTTTCTTGGCATAAGTTACATTGTTCATTCCAGCGCTAATGGTTTTTATGTCCAACCTACCCTTTGTCTGTGTTACCGATAAGACCTAGAGAAACGCGCCATTTTTATTTATGGACTAGCTTCTGCCTGCGTCTTAGGCGATTATCACACTGCCACGCATCACGCTGCACGTTGCGTGTCAACGCACCGAATGAACGCGCGTGGATGCTTTTTCTGTGTGTTGGACTGTGCGTGTTTTCTATACAAACGGAGATACTTACAAGCAACGTTAAAACACGCATTCACGCGCTACGCTGCATGGTGCGTGGCAGTGTGTTAATCGCCTTAAGAGCCACATTTCCCGTCCGCGCTTTTTAACTTGGCGTTCTGTTTCACTTTTTTTTTGTTTTTGCTCGACTCCTGAGCATCGTAGCGTGATATTAAGTTTTTTTTATTGTTAGCCTTTAGCCTTCCTCAAGATTGGGCTATAAATATGCAAAAAACTTTTTTTGAAATCCGACTGATATTTCCAGAGATTAGCGCGTTCAAACAAACAAACAAACTCTTCAGCTTTATTATATTATACGTACATATAATTAATAATAACTAGCTTCTATCCGCGACTTCGTCCGCGTGAAATTATCCCCCGCCCGCGCGCACGATTAACGCATACTGCCACGCACCACGCAGCGTAGCGCGTGAAAGCGTGTTTTATCAATGCTTGTAAGTGTCTCCGTTTGTATAGAAAACACGCACAGTTCAACACACCGAAAATGCATCCACGCGCGTTCATTCAGATCACGCGCCTACAAGCGGAGAAACATGCGCAAACGCGCGTGGGTGCGGTGCGAGACGCAAGGTTTGGCACACCAAGTCTCGCAGTGCCGTGCGTGATTTTGGACGGGCTTGACGTGTGTTTCAAATAGAACTCGATATCGATCGATTTATATTCGAAATCGAAAATGCAGTTGACATTCGCGTGTAGTTGAAGAATTTGTCTTCATATTTTCTTAAATCCCAGTAATTTTGAACAAATGACCCATTTAACGATCTTATTTGTAAATAAGGATGTACCCAGTATCTTCTATAGGCACGATTTCTATTCATTTGACTGTACAAAAACCATACAGTTAGTATAACTGCAGCATCTTGAATGAGTTCACACTAATAACCATTTTTAATATCAAAACAGACGCGACGATCTGCACTTCACTATCACGACAGCGAACGGCTTTGAATGAAATGAGTCAGAGCCGCTGTGAATCCACAAAACGCAACTACGCGCGTGAGTGCGTAAAAACCCCGCACGATGATGCAGATCTGTACTCCCGCAAGTATGCGCGTAGGTGCGTTGACACGCAACATGCAACGTGATGCGTGGCAGTGTGATAATCGCCTTAGTTTTTGCTTAGCGTTAGGTATTTCCGAACTATTTTTCTATTTTCTCGGCTACTAAGGGTCGTAGCACTCGTAGCGAACTCTTCAGCTTTATTATTAGAATAGGATAATATATAGATAGGTATAGATAAAGTAGTTACTGGTACAAAATCAACCTACATCTGAAAAATAAGCAATTTTTAAACTGCGCCGTTATCCCACGTAACAGTAACATTTTGCGTACTTAGTTGGGTGATTGGCATCCGTTCTTTATTGTTGAAAGTAATCAATGCATAAAGTGCATCTTTTATAAATTGAACGATTGTTGATTGGAACGACGAATGGCGTAGTAATTTGGAGTAGTTGCTTGCTTTATTCGTCATAGGTATAGTATCAAATGCAATTTCTAATTAACATAAGAATGACAAAATGACCAAAGTTGTCGACATAGCTCACAGAATAAGGCAGCTGAAGTGGCAATGAGTCGGCCATATTAGCCGTAGAACCGATGACCGTTGGGGTAGACGTGTTCTTGAGTGGAGACCGCGAATTGGTAAACGTAAGGTGGGACTCCCTCAAGCTAGGAGGAGCCACAATCTTCGCAGGATAGCTGGTAGCAGCTGGATGAGAGTTGCCGAAAATGGCGTGCAATAGGAGAGGCCTAGGAGAGGTCCAGCAGTGGACTGCTATAGGCTGATGATGATGATGATGATGATAAAAATGACTTCTAAATCAAAAGGTCGGATGTTGGGTTCACATCCAGGATAAATTTTCCCTTTATTGGATACTTAAACTGCATTATCATCATCCTCTTGCCCTTATCCCAATTTATTTGGGAACTATTTTAAGGTACCTAATACGTAAATACATCCCAATATGTATGTGTGACTGTTCCACACCTGGGTACTTAGCCAACCTGTCTACGCACACACTCGTGCACTAGGTATAATATCTCCCGCGCCGAAGGCTAGTCTCCGTTGAAATTGGTCGCCATGGCCGAACCACGGTCTGGAGGACTACTTAGCCCCTCAATAAACCTAACTCTGGCTGGCTATTGTTTTTTACCAGTGCCACGCAACGCAAACTATGTCCTCACACACTCACACACACAGAAACCAAGGGCAACCATCCTTATTTTTTATTGTTCTTGATAACTGCGCTATAATTTAAATTCTCAAATGTCCCCTTACCTAAGGGCTTCAGTATTAGATGTAGGATCAGTATGAAAGATGACGGCGATGGGGAAGTTCTTCGCGTCGTTGTGGTAAGCGTCGTTCAGCTCCGAGTTGTTGTTGTACTTGATCCAGCGGATTGGGTGCTGGTGAGACTCCGCTAGCAACAAGTTTATCTCCTCCAGGAAACCCTGCAAGGGAATAGAAATGTAGAAGAGTAACTAAATAATTTTTACACACATTGCTTGATCAGTAGTTATCTTTGTATTAGTACTCAGCTTTGGATTTAGGCCAAAACGGAACTGAAAGCAAAGATGCAATGGGTAGTCACGATGCCTGACAATGTCTAAGCTAGACGAGATGCTATAATAAAGGGTAATAAAAATATTGCTCAAAAAACCTATTTACATCATGACCATGGTAAGTTCTAAATCGAGATTATTGATATTAAATAGGATTGAAGTGTAGATGAAATATAAAAATTCGAAGAATACTTTTTCATACCATAGTCCCGTTGGCGTTGAGCCAGTCAGCAACAACAGCAACGGAATGGTTCTCCGGGAAGGCATCGTGGTGAATCTTCAGCAGCCGACCTGGTTTCCGCACCTCCGGGAAGTTGGGGTTAGGCACCAGCATCTTCAGGAAGATCAGCACCCCCAGAGAGTACAGCGGAACCAGTACCTCCTGGTTATAGAAAATGAAGCAGGAGTTAGAAGTGTCTTGTCTGTAGATAACTGAACTTCTACCTTGTTAACTCAGATTTTCACAATAATACTTTTTTTTTCGGATGGGAAATCATCAAATGACCCCTCCCGCTCTGGGTGGAGCGGAAGGGAGTGTCAGACTCTTACTGACTAAAACCCACTCATGTTCCTTCCTTTGCCCTTTTATGTTCCGGGGTAGCGGTAACCCTTTCGGACAATCCCGCTGATCACAATAATACTTTCGATTTGGAATTCGGAATCTTTCAATCTGTCTAACATAAATATTTGATTTAAATAACAAGGGTAAGAATCAAATTGACTATCTGAATATGAAATTGAAAGGAGAAAAGTTCGCTGAAAGGGGTACAGGAACCAGATCGACCATTATAATATTACAAGGTGCCGTAACTTCAGTAATGTCCAAATGATTCTGCGAAATATGGACTTGAATAAAAATGAAGGCAACTGAATCCAAAATCAAAATAAGGCACAGCTCAAATATAAAAGGAATTAAAGAATACGTACGGCAAGAGTCTTTCTGGTATCTCGTTTCTTGAGGAGGAGGTTTCTGACGACGGTGGCCCATAGCTGCGGCCAGAACTTGGCTGGGCGGCGGGTCCCCATCGCGCCCCGCAGCCGGCTACCTATCGCCACGCAGTCCTGGTCGCTCACCTCCTTCTCTCCGCATTTCCTAGAGATAAGAGATACTGGTTAGGAATCGTTGTAAAGAGGTAAAAGGTTATAAAGGAGGATAGCTCTTGACTCCTCATTCGTCTAGTTATCAAACTAGAGTGCGATCTTCTTCTTCGTGTCGCTGGCAGGACTGTATTTCAGATATTGTTGACCCAAAACTTTGCCACTTCCACAGCGTCGTCGGTGGCATCGCAGAGGTCACTTTGACTACATGTGGGACACAGAGGTATGTTGTAGGACTTCATGATATCAAATCGAAATACATAATTTGATTATATATTGAGTAGGATTTCGAGTGCGGTTGTTGATATCATGAAGTTCCAAGACTAAGATGGACATTATAATTAAGTTTTTCTATCAGGATTTTTGGCCGGGGTTGAACAATGCATGAACTGTAATCTAAAAACCCTGTATTCACATACATCTCTCACATCTATGCCGTTGCCAACACTTCCGGGCATCACAACCGTGAACGAGAAACTACGATGTTTTATGTTTGAGCAACATGTAAGCCCGAAAGAAGATGATACTCACAATCAGAGGAATATCTGCATATATTAATAATATCCTCACGACCGAATTTCGGTCAGGGCGGTGGATCTCAACGGAGATTATTGCGATTAGCCAGGTACAGACGCCAGCACATCAAGCTACTACAATCTGTCAAATTTCTTTAATATATTTTTAACCTTATCGCTAAAACATTAAGGTTCAATGTTGATTGTGAAAATTTGACAGTTTCGGGTAGCTTGACCTGCTGGCGTCTGTACGTAGAAGATATTATAGTGCAAGAGTGTAGGCGCAGACATAGGTACACTCTCTGTCCCTTCACCATCATCTCATAGTCCGATAGTAGTAGTAAGTTAAGATAAGTAGAGATATATGAAAATCAATCATGGCTTCAAAAGTTATGATGAATTTATAGAAATAAAATACGCGCGAAATCTTAATTGGAATCAGAATGTAATGCGCCGCTGAGCTGGCTTATCACACTGTCCACAAGAGCTGTAGTAATTAAAAGCAAATATTGTTTTATGAAGATAAACTGCTGCTCCTGAACTGCCGAGTTTGCTCGCTTCAGTGTGGCTACAATAGCTGATGTTGATCATTAATTAGGGTATATGTAAATACTTAAAGACTTTGTTAATTTTGTAACGGACTAAAAATTGGTATCATTATCAAAGTACACGATGAAGCTATTACTCTAATTTTATTAGTAATTCGAACTTATGTTAAGTGGCAAGCAATCAGCGTCAACGACCACTTTCTTTCAGGGGTGCTCCCCTGACAGAAAGTGGTCGCCGACGCTCTTAACCAAGATATTCATAGGCATCGTAAAAATGTTCTTTCCTATATCTATGATTGCTATAGCTATCGAAATCAAAATTAAACTTTAATAACATTGTCTTGACTTTCAATCCTATTAGGAAATTAAGTATATATGTCAATAATTTCACTATAGTTTCCCTCCCACAGAGAGGACGGAGGCCTGTGTCCCAGCAGTGGGAACGATATAGACTGAATATGCAAGAGTTCCAAAGCTGTTCAGCGGAATTATTCAACACCTACTATTTCTCCGAAAACAAGTAGTTCAAAGACGGCACTGAATGATTAAAGTCCAGAATCAGATGGTCCGTGGGAGTAATGACCAAACACATGATAAAATTGAGTAAAATCTACAAATAATTGGCAGCATTTTTAGACAGGTTTTGATGCCAAAGATGTGTTTTAAAAAGGACGCCTCGTAGATGTGATGTGTCGTCATTGTGAGAACAGCTGTTCGTCTATTTCAAGTTTCAGTTTAATGACACGTTTGCTGACGTAGACATACCCACAAACGGACTGACAGAGAGTAATGACTAACTATAAGATAATATTATAATGTTCAAAGAAATTGCGCTTTCGACTGTGCAGTGGAGCGTTCTAATGAAGACTTCATGAAACAATTTCTATGATCTCAACGACCTGTCAACAAGTCATCAGTTATATAAACCAGCCAGGCAGGCGCTTTACTTTGTACAAATAATTTGATCAGCACTGCTCTCAAAAACGGTGAAGGAAAACATCGTTAGGAAACTGGTATATCCTAGAACCAAAAATTTGAAGACACTGATATCTACCAACGCGTACTGGGCCCGCGTGGTGGATTACGGCCCACTCCCTCTCGAAGAGAGAAAGCCTGTGTCCCAGCAGTGGGAACATTATAGGCTGATTATGTTTATGCTTACGAAAAGTGTGTATAAACCTATTCATGAAAAATACACACTTGGACGTGGACTTGCAGACCCCAGCCTGTCCTACTATTACCATAAACCTACTTAGGGCTGATTTTTCCATCGCCAGATAAGTTTTATTCGAGGAATAAAATTGACATTTGACAGTTTTTGTATGAAGTAACTGTCAAAATTTCAAAATTATTCCTCGAATAAAGTTATCAGCCGATTGAAAAATCGCCCCCTTACAGAAATAAACAATATCATCATCAGCTCAACATAGCATGTAAGACGCTCCGTGGCACTATTGACGCGCCTGATCTACCTACATGCTGTGCTGGCTCGCTTCTTTGTGCCAGACAACTACTGCCGCGGCAGAAAGCACAGGCTGTTTGCTGTGCCTCCATGTTAGCCATGTTATTTTGTCAGCATGTTAGAAGTACATACTGTGGGAGGGATTTATGAAAGTGTTTTTAACTTTTTACTTGATGATTTTATCTTTTATGTGTACGAGGGCGACACTGAAAGTTTTAGAACTGGCCACTTGTAAACGATATAATAAAAAAATAAGTTCAAATTCTGAAAATGGAACCCTTTGCCAATATTATTGTGTATGTATTTTATTCATTTGTCATTTGTTTACGATTTGGCGGCAAATTGAAAATTATCTGCGTCACGTCAGCATGAATTTAAGGCGAGAAAATTTTCGTAGCATGATTTTTTATGACTTTCGATGTCATTTAAGTCAACAAGAAAGTTATGACAGACTTCGATTGGTCTTTCACGATGAAGCCCCATCTCGTGCCACTGTTTACACTGGTTTAATGAGTTTAAACGTGGTCGCACTAATCTCACCGATGATCTGTGTGAGGGACGGCCTTCTACGGCGACGACTGAAGATAACATCAGTGTTGTGCGGCGTATGATAGAGACTGACAAAAGAGTGACTTATCAACCGATTCGGACAAGCTTAGGCATCGCTATGAGTTGAGTGCACAAAATCCTCCATGAACATTTAGCGGTCAGGAAGCTTTGTGCCCGGTGGATACCTCATAATTTAACAGAGGCCCAAAAGCTCCGTCGCGTCGTGTTGATTGGTGTCGTGAAATGGTTCAAAGATTTAACGGAGGTGACTCGAATGCTGTGTTCGACATACTTACGGGTGACGAAAGCTGGATTTATTGTTATGATCCTGAAACTAAGAGACAGTCTGCTGTCTGGGTGTTTCCTTCCGAGGAGTTGCCAACTAAAGTGAAGAGAGGTCGAAGCGTGGGAAAAAAGATGGTGGCCTCGTTCTTCGGAAGGACAGGTCTGTACGCAACAATTGTTTTAGAGGATCGAAAAACAGTTACTGCACAGACACTAACAATTGTTTGCCACTTGTCTTGGAAAAAGTTCGGAAGAAACGACCTCGCAGTAGGATCCTCCTTCACCACGACAACGCCTCGTCGCACACCGCCAAGCAAACAATCGACTACTTGGCGACGTCAGACGTGGAATTACTGGGTCACCCACCCTATAGCCCCGACCACGCACCTTGCGATTTTTATTTATTTCCGAAAATAAAAGAAAAACTTCGAGGAAAAAGTTTTATGGACGCCGAGGAAGCAGTGGCTGCGTTTGAAAACGCCGTCGAAGAAACCCCTAAGGACGAGTGGGCAAAGTGCTTTTCTCAGTGGTTCCATCTGATGCAGCGATGTATTGATATAAATGGACACTATTTTAAAAAGATATAATAAAACTAATAACTTGCTAGTAAGTTCAGTTTTTTATTTTCTAAGAACTTTCAGTGTCACCCTCGTATATACAAACTATGTCTTTAATTTCCGTAATTGGTTTTAAACCGTTTTAATGAAATAAATAGATAAATCATTTAAATAAATAGATATTTGAAAAACTATAGAAAATAAGGCTCAGATGTAAATATTAAAACCCCGTTTAATGATTGTAACCTTAGCTTAGGTTTGTGAGCAATTTTACTGAACACGGGTTTGAATTTACGACTTCTGCTGTCCTAAGCTAGATTCCCCCGTTTAGCTAGCGTTTAGTTATAGCTTGCGTGCCGACGCATAAATGAACATTTTTCAATTCGTTCAGTATTCATAACTTTAAAAAATATAGTGCTTGAAAATACAGCTTGTATTTTAAAAGCTTTATACGTTATGGCTTAGGTTTCCCCTGTCGAGGCTAAACGTAAAGCAGTTTGCTTAATTGTTTTATCGTGTTATTAATTCATTTTATTATGCTGCTTCGTACTTTATTTACGCTTAGAGACGGCGGGGACAATTCTAAAGGAGAATTATTTAATCCCTCCGGACTTTAAATCCTTTTTAGATACAGCGTCTTCATGTCTTACTGACTTATCATTGTGTTATTTTTTATGAGTACGAAGGTTTGGATGATCATCAATCTCTCTGCATTTTTTAAGCTCTTTGTTCTATATGAGCCGCGGGTACGGCTAGCTACTCGTATGTTTGGATTTGTCATAATGACCCATTTGTGCATACGTTTCTCTCGTTCCCCAGATTTAAATGCTTCACAGATATGAAATGAAATGTTTATTTTTGTAAGTCGATCTTTTAAAACAGTTTTACACGTCAATATTTTGTTGGTTTTAAAACTTGATGGTGCCGGTATTTCCGTAAGAAATGCCGAAACAAACTCAGAGGTAAAGGTCTCTATTATGCGTCGATAGGCGTCACCAGGACCCTTCGAAATGGAACTCGGCATTTCACCAAAATTTTATCACGATAGTACCTACCTACTAAATATGGTAATAAAAAGTTTGTTTATTTTTTCCATGTTCAAATTTCACCGGAAACAGCAGGTCGATGTCAGGGTAGGGCTGAGCCCGCGAAACCGAGGGGTGCGCGCGGCGCCCGGAAGTCGCTGCATATTGTATTGCAAGGGGTTCTTGTAGGGGCTGCCTTAAAACTGTTGCCATGCAGTACCCCTTGGATATATTATATTGATTAGTTAATTTGTTCTGATTAGTCAGAAGTTTCTGGCACACGTATTGGTGAGTTCACACTATATGTACATTTGTAATGCTTCGTGTTTTAATAGCAGAGTATTTGCTTTCATTAGACTTTGTTTTTTGTTTATATATCATCGAATGCTTCTACTCAATGTTGCAGTATTAGTTACCTACTTTCCCAGAATAATTCCCAACCAAAACCCAACCTTACTGACTCCAAATCATTACCTTACCTAATCAAAAGTTTTTAGTCAGCATAGCCTAGCCTTTTCCAAACTATTGGGGTCAATTATTGGGGTCGGCTTCCAGTCTAACCGGATGCAGCTGGACTGCACTGGGGACTGCACTACTCCATGTAGAATACCAGTATTTTACATGGAGCGACTGCCTATCTGACCTCCACAACCAGTTACTGAGTAACATGATACCCCTTGGTAAGACTGGTTGTCAGACTTTCGGGCTTCTGACAAGCAAGCGTAGCTTAACCTGATCGATCGACCTGTGCGGCTGTTATTACTTAGCCACGAGCCCTTCAGGTTGTACCTAACAGGAACTGTTAAAAAATCAATAGTCAAGTCTCTGTTCTGGGCAGATTTTATTATCCGTTAAATAAAATTTACTTACGTTTTTGCAAATTGCAGGTTAATGTCAGGTTGTATGTTGATTGCGACCGTAACGAATATACATAGTTTTACAGAATTATAATCATTATCTACAATCAGCAATACAACATTTAGCTTAAATCACAAGTGTCATGATTTCATGAAATATTCATTCAATAGGGTATCTCATATGAACTTACAGAGTTATATTGATGATTTTTATGATTATAATTTCTATAAATAGATATGTGTTACGGCCGTGAAACATATTTAGATCAACATAGAACTGATCTGCAAATTACAAAAAACGTAAGAAAATTTGATTTTCGCGGCCTACCCTGCCGCTTTGCTATTACAAACTTTAATAGAAAACGTTAAGCTCCTTGTCCAGTTAGTCCTTGTCTTGTTAGTGAAAACTCAAAGGTTGGGAAATGGGTCTTTGTCTGTTTACAAGCTTTTATTTAGTTTCACCTGTCCCGATGTTTGTCTGTAATCAAATCTTGCAAGTTAAATTTGATCCATTTCCCGGTTACCGATTGAGCTGAAATTTTGCATGCATATGTAAATCGGATGACAATGCAAAATTATTATGACATGGAGCTGACCTGATGATGGAACCGGAAGGTGGCCATAGGAACTTTGTAGTTGAACGACACAACCCCATCGAGTTTGGACTCGTTTGATCCATCTTGACGAGTACTTAGGTGGTGGATAGTAACCAGGGTCTGATGATGGAGCTGGAAGATGGCCATAGGAACTCGGTAATTAAACGACACAACCCCATCGAGTTTGGGCTCGTATGATTCATCTTGACGAGTACTTTGATGCTAGATTGTAACCAGGGCCTGATGATGGAGCTGGAAGATGGCCATAGGAACTCAGTAATTCCTAAGCGAGACAACCGCGTCGAGTCAAACTCAAACTCAAACTATTTATTTCAACTAAACCAATTACAGGCACTTTTGAATTGTCAAGGGTCGGTCAGTCAAAAAGATGAAGCTAGTTGCCCATTCCAAAGCGTAATAGGTACCTTTAGAGAAGAACGGGCAAGAAACTCCATGGAGACTCTTTTAAATCACAATAATATGGTTACAAAGTATTGGTTACATCAATCATGTTAAAAATTATGCATGTGAGAATGACGCAGAACGTTAAAAGCGTCCGTAATGGATCACGGATATAGTTTGAGAATGTGTGTTATTAAAATGGTTGACATAACGGTCTTCTTTGTTTTCGTGTCGCTGGCACGAATAATTTTAGATCTTGTTGGCCCTTTTCTTTGCCACTTCCACCGTGCTCTACCTCCTATCCCTCTGTGTCCCAAAACATACAGTCAAAGTGACATAACGGTAAACAAAAATCAGCATTTCTTTTTAATATTTTACAGTTTTGCTAGCAAATAACTAAACAAGCAACCTTCTACGGATAGGAAGAAATTACCCTCGAAATATCGCTGCAACTATCAAGGAATTTCTAATGAGATAGAGGCGAAACGGAAAGAGTGCTTTTACAAGGTGGAGGTGACAATACGACAGTAAATTGAACTTAGAACCAATATATAATGACGTTCCCAGTCTGCACACAAATATATCCAGGTCACCATAGCTAGTCAAAGATTAGCAAAACCTATAGGCACATCACTACTACTGATTTAAAAAAAAAAAAAATAGTATTTATTTCATAGTTTCAAAATAATATAATGCATTAGTTTTGTCAGTGCTTTCATTTACTGTCGTGTTGTCTTCCCCACATTTTATAGGACGACCTTTTATGAATCAAAAACCAGGCGTTATAAGAATTTCCACGGCCTTTAGAGCATGTCATATATTATACCGGGCACATGCCTCACCCAGTAATGGTAAAAGCTTATTTACGCTCTAATTAGTGACGAACCAAATGAGTTTGACCGATATCCAGTAATCAAAGCTCCCTTCATTTCAGTGACTTATACGACGCACCCTGCCTGTCTTCCTAATGACAATAAAAGTGACACACCATGACCTGGTAAACCCCGCGTCCCCTTATTTAATGCTGGAGTATATATATAGACATTTATATATTAGTTACGTGTTTTATGAAAAGCAATTACTACCTTGTGTGATTGTGAAGGGGATTTACTTGGAATTGTGAGTAACAAAATGTTTCTGAGTGAATTTCAACAACTATGATTTTTTACCTAATTTTGTTTTTTTAACCGACTTCAAAAAAGGAGGAGGTCCTCAATTCGGAAGTTTATATATTTTTTCATGAATGTTCGGGCATAACTCCGACGTATATAGACGGATTTGCAAAATTCTTTTTTAATGGATAAGGTATGCCTCAGGGGTGGTCCCATATAAATTTGATTAACGTTGTTTGGGTAGTTTTTGAGTTAGCTTCAATAATACGATTTCTTTCCACTTAGTTTATATTGATGATGTTTTAATAACTTCCTGTCACTGATATTTATATAGCAAGTACTGGTATATGAATTTGTGTGCAGTAGTTACAACTAAAAAGTAAAAAAATAAAAACCTTTTTACAAAAAAAAAAAAACAACGGACTTCAAAAAAAAACACTACAAAGTGAAAAATAACTTTAATTTCGGAAGTCGGTGTCAAAAAACGAAAATGCGGAACCAACAACACCGGCTTCGAAATTAAAGTTGGTTTTCACTTTGTGGTGTTTTTTTTGAAGTCGGTTTTTCTTTTTTGTTAAAGCGTTTTATTGATTTTTTAATTAATATACGATGTTGGTATGCAAGAAATACGTATCCAGTTACATAAAATGTAAGAGAAATTTAGTTAATCAGAATAGCTTCTACTTAATATATTGTCGACACCAGAATTAGTAAGACACCAAAAAAATTAGAAAGTTTATTAAAACTACACTTCTGAGAATATATTTCAACTTCATGAATTGAGTTTTTTAGGTTATTTCTGCCACTTTATTAAAAGAATATCAAACAGTTTCGCTATACGCCATCAGCGCGAATTTAAATGCATTTGAGGCAGAAGTATCCATGCTAAGCTAAAAACACAATCTTCCTTTGTTAACTGTATTGAGATCACGAAATATATCGTCATCCCTATGATCATAATTGTCCTACAGAATTACTTTATACACCGGCTGACTTTTGTACTGTCTGGACAGAAACAGGGTATGAAAGGTGAACGGAGTAGAAGCACATGGCACAGAAACCTCTTTTCTTTTTCACGAAAAAACTTTTTTTTTACACTCAATCCTTTGATTAAAATCTGGCCGATGTCTTCAATCAAAGGATTGAATGCCGCTACAAATTCATTGATAATTTATAATTTCCGCGCGTAGAGTAGGTAAAAAAAGTCAGCCCAAAGCCACACTATCAACTCACAGAACTGACTTAGGTATAGATAAGTACCGCTTTTAACTAAGTGCTAATTATGTCACGCAAGAGATTCTGTAGTTTATTTCCATAATATCATCCCTCATTCTCCCTTGTGGGTTGAGCAATTACCTACCACTTAAAATACAGAGCACACTTACTTTATAGGCCACACATGAACGTAATTAGGTACGGCTCTTCAAACTTTCACAATGAGATACGTGTGGGACAAGTTCCTTTATAATAATGACATCATTAAAACAGTCTGGGGACTAGATTTAAAAGTAGCAGCATAACTAGCCTATAATGTTCCCACTGCTGGGACACAGACCTCCTCTCTGTGAGAGGGAGTGGGCCGTAATCCAGCATACGAGCCGAGTGCGGGTTGGTATAGATGTCACATGTCTTCGAATTTTTTGTTCTGGGACATGCCGGTTTCCTCACGATGTTTTCCTTCACCGTTTTGCGCCTGCCTAGGTTCGTTCCCACGTCCTACAACTCGTAAGTCGCTGCCGTTGCCACTGGGCCATCACTGCTCTCAAAAGTAGGATTAGCTTAAAATGTGCACTAGTTTTAGTAACAATATTGCCAGATTAGGGGAATACCAAATCCAAGGTAGTGTAAAAGATGAAATAAATGGCTGGAAAGCTGGTCACACACACGATGGCTAATAGAGACACATGGAAGTCGAAGACATGTTGTGCTGATCCTAAATAAATTGGGATAAGGGAAGGAGGATGATGAAAGAACCAACAAAAGGCGCACACACGTGTACACGCGTGACCTGCACCCTAATTGCGTAACACACTATAAATCTCAATCTGAATCATTATGAAGGATATTGCTAATCTATTGCTTGATATGTTCGCAAAAAGTGTCTGCTCATCAACGTAAATAAAGCAATGAATGTTGTTGAACTGTCAAAATGACAGTCATTGCTAGTGTGTCACGCAATTACCCCGCTGCGCTCTACAAGTCCTTCATCGTACAAACCGAGTTCTATGATGGAAGTTAAAATTAGATCAAAACTTGTACAAATAGGTACCTACTTGATTGCATAATGACGAGTGACAATGTCGTGTCCGCTTCTACGTAACGTGTAAAATGAGTAGTGGGCAGTGTTCCGGCACTCGCTCTTCGAACAAATACAATATCGTAGTAATTGTGTGAACATTGTAGACACTTCTGTGACGTCGAAAAGGTCAAACGAAATTGGCACCCTCGTAACAAAATTTCAATCATAATTTGAATATTTTTGAAGGATATTGCTAATCCTCCAGTGATGTCCTAAGTATTGCTTAATTTGCATAGGAGGTAACCCGGAACTGCTTAGAAATCTTCAGAGTTACTTCAAGTTTCTTCATGGGTATGAAAAGGATGATAGAAAAGCGATTTACCCTGAAAAATTCAACACACGCAAGAAAAACAAAAAGGTCATTTAGTGACGGAAGTGGGACGTGGGGACATCCACGACAACATCGAGACGTTAGAAGTTATAATGCGCACAATGCCTGCACTTCTAAACAAACCCTTCGATGTGACCCTTTCTTTTATACAAAGTTCCTAGGTACTTTATAGACTAAGACTACTCGGCTTTCCTTGATCATACCTACCAAGAAGCGCCTATTTTGTATCTACAGGTAGAAGGAATCTACGCCGCCGGTACAAAGGTTAACGAGCCAAGTCTGGAATGTGTCTAGAACGGGCTTCCACGTAAAACTATGCCAGACTGCGTACCGTTTACCGAGAATGAACTAATAGAGCGCCCACTATAATAATTGTATACCTTCGTTAGACTAGACCGTGTTATTTGTGGCGCTTCTAGACGTTTACATTTCTGAGTAAAATATACCTTAGCACAATTATGTATGTCGTAACTAAATAATTGTTAGGATAGGGATCATCCGGGTGTCACCATTGCCAGGATCGCCCAGAGGACACGGTGGAGCACACGGTGGAGGTCTGCCCCGCTTGGGCGGAGCACCGCCGTGTCCTCGTAGAGGCGATCGGCAGCGGCGGCGGCCTCTCGCGCCCGGCCCTGGTGCAAGCCATGGTCCGGAGCGAGAGGGAGTGGGAGGCAGTCGCCTCCTTCTGCGAAGCAGTCATGCTAGCGAAGGAGGTGGCGGGACGGATGAGGGAGAGAGCCTCCCGTCCAAGCCGCCGCGGGAGACGCCCCGGGCGTCGGGAGTCGAGAGACGACTACCGGCCACCGTAGGCGCGGGCCTGCGGGCGGAGAGCAATGGGTAGCTCACCGCCCGATCAGGACCAGGCCCGTGCCGGACGGCGCGTAAGTGTTCCACGCGCGCCTCAAAGAGATGTCAGCATCAGCAACGAGGGGCCCCTCAGGGTCGAAGCCTGCCGGGGCAGCGGGATTGTCCGAAAGGGTTACCGCTACCCCGGAACATAAAGGGCGAAGGAAGGAACATGGGTGGGTTTTAGTCAGTAAGAGACACTCCCTTCCGCTCCACCCAGAGCGGGAGGGGTCATTTGATGATTTCCCATCCAATTGACGAAATATGAATCATTCACCGAAAATAATAGCACATCCATTTTTTTTAATAATTTATTTTACGAAACTTATTTATTAAAAAAAAATCGTTTCAAAGATATACATATATTTTTCGGTGAGATACATAGGAAAATGACTTTAATAAGGTCTTGTTTAAAAATAAGTGAGTCTGTTATGCCGAGGGATGGCCATTATGTGTGGATGTGACGCATATTTTCCCCCAACGTGTTATTTTTGTGTTTTGTCTCTGCGTGATGTTTGTCGCAAATTAACGTATTTTCTTTCTATTTATAATTAATGTGAGGTTATTTGTAATTTAAGTGAGTTTTTCAGCTTGCCTGAAAACGTACAACTGACAACGGACACGTCGGACAATGTCGCACCAAAATACCACAATACAATTAATTACGGAAGTAGTTTTGCCCATTCCCAATACTTGAACGTAAATAAAACCTCAATAGGAACCTTATCTATGTAAAAGCATTCGATAGTATTGACCACAGCTACACATCGACATAGCTCGCAGAGGTTTCACCGCCTTGCACCGGTGTAAATTTAATAAGCTGAGAGCTCTTCGCGATTCGAGTCCATTACGATACCCCTCCACAAAAGGTTGTTACAGGTAATAAGAAGCCTATATATCTGAGGTATCATGTTACCCAGTAACTGGGTTGTGGTGGTCAAATAGGCAGTCAGTCGCTCCGTGTAAAATACTGGTATTCAGCTGCATTCGGTTAGACTGGAAGCCGACGCCAACATAGTTGGGAAAAGGCTAAGCAGATTTTGGTGGTTTCTATATTAAAAACCGATAGGTGTAGTTTACAATAATGGTTGTGAATGTTTAGATACTAAAAGGAACACAGTCGGCTCTTCCACAATATTATGTTCGTAGATTTTTGAGAATCAACATTTTTTTTTATTTATTTAAACTAGATTTTGCCCGCGGCCTTGTCCGCGTGGATGTCGGAAAATGTCCCACGGGAACGTACTACCGGGGTTAAAAGCAACCTTTGTGTATAAAGTACCTGTGTGCCAAATTTCATCTAAATCCGTTATGCCGTTTTTGCGCCAATCCGGAACATACCTAACATCCCGGCAAACAGACTAAATTCTAAAAACTATATTTTCGGCATCAATGTCGTTCCCACACCTCGTACCAATTACTTTTTTTCTAAAATATTCAGTGTACAGCTTTGACTTCATTGAAATATTTTTTTTTATATTTATAAATAACTAGCTGCGCCCCGCGGTTTCACCCGCATACGTTTCGATCCCGTGGGAATATCGGGATAAAAAGTATCCTATATGTTATTCCTGGTTATAAAACATCTGTGTACCAAATTTCATCCAAATCCGTTCAGTAGTTTTTGCGTGAAAGAGTAGCAAACATCCATCCATCCATCCATACAAACTTTCACGTTTATAATATTAGTAGGATTAATCTATACAATACCAGCGCCAGGGTTGTACCATATTTTCTGTGGTTGTACTTGCCTCGAGGACTGATAACATATCATTAAGTAATGGACTTTTCCAAATATTCACGAATAGGTGAGTTTTATATTGCTTTTAGTGACCACTTCACTTTTATATGGTGTACAATAAAGATTAGGAAATTTATCTATCTATCAATACTGCGGATGCCGTAATGAATTCGATATTAACTTTTTCCGATCTACCTTCCAGTATACCAATATATCATATCTTTCTTGTAAGTCCTGCCTCGTCCCTGACCTTTTCATCAGTAATTTGGCAACTAAACGCCGTATGACGCATGACTTATGTTATCTGGCATTTATATGGTATCTGAAGGAATAGGCACTACTCATTTTCAGTATGCGAATCTATCGTTCTGATCTGAACGATAGATTGGCATATTGAGAATTCTGCCTTCTCCCTGACCCACTCATCAATAATTTGGCACAAACGCCGTATATCGCAGAAACATTATTATGGTTAGTTATATGGCATTTCTATGGTAAATATCGAAGTTTTATTAGTAATAGGATACTGCTGATCTTCTGGTATTCCAATCCATGCTATCTTTCTGATTATTCGTACTCGTCCCTGACCCACCCATAACTAAGTAATTTGACAGTTGTTACGAGTAGTCAGAAGCCCGAAAGTCTGACAACCAGTCACCAGGGAGTACCGTATTACCCAGTAACTAGGCTGTGGAAGTTAGATAGACAGTCACTCCATGTAAAATACTGGTATTCAACTGCATCCGGTTAGACTGGAAGCCGACCCCAACACAGTAGGTAAAAGGCTAGGCTGATGATGAGGATAGTACTGCTGATCTTCCAGTATACCAATATATCTTTCTGATCAGTCGTACTCGTCCCTGACCCACCCATCAATACTTTGGCACTGAACGTCGTATGACGCAGCGACTCGTGGTTAAATGGCATTTCTATGGAGACCGAGGAAGGCGCGCCCGCTGCACCCTGCGGTCAAGGCTGACGAAACGCCAACAGCCAGACTTGGTTTATACATTAGGAAGTGTAATATACTGTAGGTAGGTACTGCAGTTCGTTCATCGGTAAGTACAGTAAACTTTTTATTTACCCACGTATAATATAACCATCAAGGTTGCTGGGACGGACTGGATGCGGAAGGCGGAGGACAGTGTGTTGTGGCGCAGCCTGGGAGAGGCCTATATCCAGCAGTGGACTGCGATAGGCTGACTTGATTGAATATAACCATATGTAGATAGTAATAATAATAATACAATACAAAGACGCTTTTCGTATATGTCTGTGTGATCTAGATAAAACTCTCAAAATCTCAAACAAATCAAACTCTTTATTTCTTGTACAAAAAGTTGGCAACCCTAGGGTTGCCAACTTCACATTCCGGACGGATCCCCTGATCTAATCCCCTGCTGGTTATTATGTTTTAATTTCTCTCTGATCCATTATAAACTTTGTCATTCCGGTCTGAACCCCTTAGTCTTTTTGTTTTATTCCGGTCGGATCCCCTAGTTATAAGTTAACAGATTTTTGGGACAGTCAGCAACAAAATACACGCACAGGGTTTATTGAAATAAATATGTTCGAGTATACAGAATGGCAGGGACATCAACGCACAACGCTCAATGCAGGAGGATTCAGAATCATGTCCTGAATAGGTAACAGGTTGGGCGTCGATGTCCCAGCCACCCTGTATATTAGAAGTACCTACAATAATTATTAATGGAGGCTTTTAACAATAATGTATACCTACACGGTACCATTTAGTGCCAGCGTGGGTGTTTATGCTATATCAAAGTAATATATTAATATAATTAAGATATCGATTTCAGCTTCAGTCATAACACTGATCATTAGCGGTTGGAGGGCTTTGAAACGTTAATATAATTACAACGACGGCCATAAGGAAAAATACAAAAATATTTATTTCCACTTAAACATTGGCACCGATTCCCTCGTTCACAAACTAAACTAAATTTAAGTTCAGTGCATCTTTTTCTTCCTATTTTATTAAGAAAAGGACAGAAGATAAATGTTAGTTTAGTCCTGTCAAATTATTCAGCACCTGGCGTAAATTGACGTATTTTTAGTAGTCATGTTTTTAATCACGTCTAAACTGTCTATGGAGTTTCTTAATTTGAGATTTGGTGTGTGTATGTGTGTATACGGGTGTGAGTGTTCCCACAGTTTTTTTTCAGCTAATCCTAAGTATGATCATATGTACGTTTCCTATTTGGACAGTGCAAACAGTGCGCGTCCACACTTGATTTTTCCCCTTTGTCTCTAGTATGCATATGTCAATGTCATGCATACCTGTTATTTGCATGGTTACTGAAATGCCAATTTTTTTATGTTAATTAATGTTAATTGTAAGTGACAGTGCTGTTAGTGTGCTTTTTCTACATAAGTAAATAAAAAATATGAAAAATCTTGTTTTAATAATGTCAGAAATTATAGCCGCTGTTATAAATAATTATAAGTTTTAAAATGCTTAATTTATCTCATCAGCACAGAAGAGTGGCGCGAGGCGACAAGACAAACCGCGTAAATGATGGTGAGAGGCGGGACGAGTTGGGATTGGGACCAAATTAGTAAAGACTATTGACTTTAAGTCAGGTGCGGCAGGCCCAGACGAAGATGGCGGGATGTGCTGGACTCCTTTGATGATTGGTCCTTGGCAGCTCTGGACAGAGACAGGTGGAAAGAGAGAAGGGAGGCCTTTGCCCGGCAGCGGAACATTAATGGCAAAAAAAAATCCGTACTTACTTGATTATGCGTTTAACGCAATTTGAAAAGTCAAGGAGTCCTTACCCAGCAGTCGGTCGCTGACCTGTCCCTTAATTTTTTTAATAATTTTAACTTGAATAAAAACGGAATTCTTACGCTCCGCTTCGAAAGCACGAGCATAAAAAAGTGTTTTTTTTTATGATAACTGTACGTTTATTTTGCTCTTGTATCTTTATTTTTATTACTTTCTTACTAAAGTACATATTGTTAACTGAACTAATATTACTTACTTTATAAAATAACTAATGGAAAAAGGGTAAATGCTAAAAAGGTATTTCATAAAGGTATTTCTAGACTATAATTAAGGTTTTATGCTACGTAAACAAATTGTAATTTAGTCCCACGGTGGGCGCCACTAATGATTTTAAAAGTAATTAAAACTGACATTGTTCTGGAACTTTTCTGACGCTATAATATCAATCAAGTTAATTAAATAAGTTTTAATAATATTGTTATGTTCGAAGTCAACATCTGTCTAGCCTTCTCCCAACTATGTTGTGGTCGGCTTCTACACTAACCGGATGCAGCTGAATACCAGTATTTTATATGGAGCGACTGCCTATCTGACGTCCACAAACCAGTTACTGGGTAATACCCCTTGGTTTGACTGGTTGCCAGACTTTCGGGTTTCTGACGACCCGTAACGACTGTCAAAGATCTACAGCCGGGACCAACGGCTTAACGTGCTTTCCGAGACACGGAGGGTCTGTGGATGGGTGTCAATTTTACATATGTTTACATTTTTTTTGTGGTTGGTCCGTACCAACCGCGGCAAGCGTAGCTTAACCAGATCGATCAACCCGTGCGGCTGTTATTACTTAGCCACAAGCCCCTCGAAGTATAATACGAAAATGTCCTAAGACATCTCTCACCACCTTATGTCGTGAAAAAATGCTGACCTTAAACAAACAGACAATATTTTAACTTTATGTAGCTTTCTGTACATATTATTTATTTATTTATTATTCCCAACACAACTATCTTTACAGGTTGCCCCAAATCGGTAGCGTGGATTATAATTTAAAGTCGCTTTTCATGTCTGTATCTGTGACCGCGTTGTTCTTCTAAACCTCGCAACGGATTTTGATGCGGTTTTCACCAACATTTAGAGAATTTAATCCGAAAGGTTTATATAATACACTAACTTCCGCCCACGACTTCGTCTGCGTGAAATTTCTTGGTACCTGGGCCCACCTCGTCGCAACGCATCGCCTGCCCATGCTATTACATCGTTTTCTCCCAAGGGCCATAGCGTGATGCCTTCCTCACAAATTGGACTATCAAATGCAAAAAATATTTTTTCAAATCCGACTGGTAGTTCCAGAGATTCGCGCGGTCAGACAAACAAACTCTTCAGCTGTATTATTAGTATATAGATTGATATTAAAACTCACCTAAGAAATCTTCATGTTTTGCCTAGTCGAAAAAAATCGTGCGAAGCAAGAGTTTGGTCGCTAGTTTCATATAATAAAGCCTTGTGTGCGACGTCGTTATCTCACTTGCGTCATGAAACCTTACTGTAGGCAATTTGTGAAGTTTTTTACAACTACTAGCACTAGAGAAAGACGACACAAAAAATAGGTCTAATCTAAGTACCCACAAAGAAATCTCTTTCTTTGTGCGTACTTAGATTAGACCTATTTTTCTTTCTCTCGAAAGAAAAATATTATATTTGGGACACACGCAGGAAATACAAATAGTAAAAAAGGAGCATTTAATACTAATAAACCTACATTAAAAACAACCAAACAAAAGACCTGTGCGAGGCCAAAAAGGCTCCTATCGCAGCAATTTAAAATATAAATATCGTAGCGCTGGTATTCTAATAGGGCCCGCTGTGACGCCACGGACTACGAATCCCACGATGGCCATAAAGCTACAAAAGTTCTATCGTAAATGATGTTTGGACTGAAAACCGATGCACCTATTCATTATTAGTATTTATAGTACCTATACGTTACCTTGATAGTGAAAGTTACAAGTAGTCAGAAGCCCAAAACGCCTTTTCCCAACTTTGTTGGGATCGGCTTCCAGTCTAACGCAGATGAATACCAGTATTTTACATGGCGCTTTTTTCTTCATATTGGTTTTGAATTTAGAATCGAAAAGTTTCTCTTACCTACTTACTTTTCTCTTACCGAGATTTTTCATTGGAAGGATTTTTTTGGACACAGGACGGAAGTCTAAATATTATTTTTTCCTGCCTTCACAATTAAATAATTTGCTAACGGTAAACTATAAAAGATTGAACGACCGAGTTCTGTGCGGTCATCCACTGGATCCAAGGGCATTGTTCCCGTAAATACACGTATTGTATGTACATCACTAAAAAGTGGTCTCGAGGCGAAGCATGAAAACTCGGGTATGTATTTAACTTTCCTTCAGTTCTTTGGTTATAAAAGATTCTGCCTGCGTCTCGGATTGTCATTTTTGCTATTTTCTGTAGATTTGTCCGAAGACTGCAGGGCGATCTAGAATTCGCCCTACCCTAATACCAGACGTCTACAAGCTTCCTGTTGGGAATCGAACTAAACATCATACCCTGCGCGAGATCTGCACTTGAGGGTTCTGATTCCGGCCAGGGAGGTGCCTTCCGATTGTCAGCGTGGAGCCTTGGACCGGAGTTTCATTTATTACGTAGCTTAGTTTTCAGTGAAATCTATACCTTGATGTACCACCAACAAGCCGTATAATAATATTTTATTTATTAGTTTTACTAACGTTTTTACAATTTTGATCAGGCGGTAATTTAAATCATTATCTTGCTTCTTAATATCGAATTTACTTGGTGCCAATTACCCATTAGGTCATCCTCGTATTTAACTAGTTACGTAAGTTTAGGAACGTTTGCAAACGTATCTTAATCGACGCGTAACAAGAATACGTAAAATTTATTAAAGAGTCGAATACCAAAAACATCCGCTTTGGCGTCACGACATCATTTTTTAAAATATTATTCGTTCCGTGTCTTGTCTTATGTTTCTATATTTTCATGTTTGAATATTTTTTTATTTTTTTTAAATCAAATTAAAACGTGTACAAGTGAAGATATGTTTTTAATTTCGCTACAATGTAACATCTACAACCCAGTTACTGGATAATACGATGCCCTTTGGTAAGACTGTTTGTCAGACTTTCGGGTTTCTGACTACCCGTAAATACTGTCAAAGAAAGTACCTGCTGTATTACATATATGTTCCATATTAATCATCTCATTCGCTTACGACTATTCATAAAACTTTAATGGCTCATTAACCGTGACCAGAAAATCAAGAGCCCTATCATATTTTTTTAAAAGATGTTAATTTAAATTGGCCTTTAGACGCTTTAGGCGCAAATAGCCAGACTATTAATTTATTTACCACCAAAAGGGTATCGTTTAATGAGTTTTTGTAGCAATTTGTTTAGCAATCTTAAGTTAATTACCTGAGAGAAAACGATTAAATTCATGAAACTCATCTAAACGATGTTGTTAGATTACTCAGCCTTCCAAGTTTAATGCTGGATATAGGTAAACTAAATCATTAACTAATTGTTTTAATTTTAACAAGGCATAGTCGGTCGGAAAACTCGAAAAAAAAATCTTGTTCAAAATCCTAACGTCAGAGGTTTTGCATGTACTAAGTATTTCACGTCATCATTTGCCTCGGCTTCCAGTCTAATCAGGTGCAGCAGAATACCAGTATTTTACATAGAGCGACTGCTTATCTGACCTCCACAACCCAGTTATTGGGTAATACAATACCCCTTGGTAAGACTAGTTGTCAGACTTTCGGGCTTCCGACGACCCGTAACGACGGTCAAAGTTCCACGAATGACAGCCGGTAAACAACAGCTTAAATTGCTTCCCGCACCCATCCACGGACCGACCGCAGTAAGCGTAGCTTAACCTGATCGATCGAACGGTGCGGCTGTTATAAATTAATCCCTCCTGATCAGAAGGTCTAAGTAGCAAAATGTCCAACAGCGCGAAACGTTTAATGAGCAGTAAATTTAATTAGCAAAATGTCCATGTAGCAAAACGTCCAACTATCAGAAGGTCAATTCTCGTAATTTACTTTAACACGAAAGAAGCCGTACCCAAGTAAAAACATAGAAACACTGAAAAAAATTTAAACCCGGGGCTTCGTCTGGTAGCTGCGTCATGAATGTCGTGTATTAGCGTTATGCCAACCGCTCCTCCTGACGTACGCAACGAGATTCGCCCACGTATTATTATCAACGGTAATTGCGTATGTCGCCGAAAGCACCGAATTTAGCATTTTGATGAAGTAAAATGGATGAATGAAATGTCACAATAGAGTACCTGGAAGTGACAGGTCCATTTCTGGATGTGGGTTTCCCCGTTCTCGGGGTATTCGAATTAAGCAATGTCCAAATAACTGTCAATTTTGATGATCCTTACTCATCTGACTGTACCTACTTGCTAACAGAATCCAGCCGTTTTTTTGTATTTTTATACCTACCCGAGAATGTATGTACACACAGATTTTCGTTTATCGTGTCCGCTCGTTATAGGTTCTAAATACAGGGTCAAATTTAATTAGCCAGCGAAACTCCGCAGACGTGATGGGTATCGATACCTAAACATGATCAAACAAAAAATAAATTAATATGATGAGTTTTCCTTTTGGTCATCAACTGCAGGACTTGAAAGATCAGCATAAAAAACAGTATTCTTTGTGTAAACTTTGCAGACACGACATAACAAAAAATAAAAGATTTTCTCTTCAAGTAACAACACAACCAAAACAAATCATCAATGTTTTATTTTGTCTTGTTTAGATATCGATACCCATCACGTCTGCGGAGTTTCGCTAGCAAATTTTATTTGACCCTGTATAAGTAAGTACCTAGAATTAATGAAGGGTTCATTAATTCTGTTGTGTAGGTAGAAAAGATAAACTCGAACTGTAACTAACTACCCAATAGCAAGACAATAATGTTGTCTGATTTCCAGTCCCCGCCATCGTTCTACACCGCTTTAAAAACATCGACGTCTTTCTTCCATTCCCCCAAGTTTATTAGCCCCTGATTGTCAAGATAATGTCAAGGCAGGTCTATAAAGACGGTGATCAGTTAAAACAAGCCGTGGCGTTCACTTGGTGTACAAAATCGATAGCCTGAAAGGTCGCTGTGAGTCAGTGTGCGTCGCACGTTACATTTTGGAGCCCAATGGCTCATTTTTTCATGGTGAAACAGTAATACAACTGAAGGCGAATTCCCGTAATTAAAAACGTTCAAAATCTAGTCACAATCTCATCTCAGCGACAATCAATGTCAACACTTGTCAAAAATGTAGGGGAATTAGAGGTATTTTTGACAGATTGAGACTGACATCAGACTGTGAACGTTATTAAAATTACAAGAATTGCCCCTTTGATGATAGAACTTTTTGAAATAAGGGGCTAGTTTACTAGTACCTAATGTCCTTTAACTGGAGTTTGTGTCTTGATATCGAATGGAATGGTAGACCGTTATCCCATTGTCCTATTATACAGGTCTTCTTCTCGCGTGTCGATAGCAATCTAAACGGACTCGACCCAGAATTCGACTACTTGTTTGGCGCCATCACCAGCGCCCATCAGTTCCTGTAACGTGCAGCTGACAGAACGCGCAGGTTCATCAGGTCCTATAGGTGTAATTTAGTTTACAGCAACATTTAGTCATCGGTTTGTGTAGCACCGATTCCTATACCGATACAGCAAAATTACATTAATGAACTTATTTGGGAGTAACGTTGTACGTAACATTGAAAGTTATTGTTAACGATTATATTAATATATTGATAACTATGAACTATTTATCTCTAGCTTATTATCTCTACAGAAATAATAGTCTCATATTTATAAAAAAACTAGCAATTGGTTTATAATAATATGTATAATAGCTTCTACCAACGACTTCTCAACAAATTTTCTTGTTCCCCGACCCACCCCGTCGCATCGCATCGCCGCACCGCATGCTTTACTTCGTTTTCGCTTTTACTTTTTACTCAGCTCCTAAGGATTGTAGCGTAATGTTAAATAGCCTATAGCCTTCATCAAGAATTGGGTTAGCAAATGCAAAAATAATTTTTCAAATCCGACTGGCAGTTTCAGAGATTAGCGCGTTCAAACAAACAAAATCATCAGCTTTATTATCAGTATAGATTGTCTAAACTACGGAAAAAAACTACATAAACTAAGCCAGTATTTAACAATACAAGCTAAAGCTACAATTTACTTAGTATCGCGACTCCAAATCACGATAAGCTCTATCACTTTCATCTATATTTAGAACCCAGTTCAGTGCCTCCGAGGAATTCTTTTACGTTAAAATACGTAAGAGTTAGGAATGAACGTATTTCATTTGTAATATGCGTTGATATATGAGGCATTATAATTTAAGGGCTATCATATTTCTATTTAATTACTCGTGCGTTACATTATTTTGTGAAAACCTTTCATAAATGCTATCAATCTCTTTACGAAAAACGTAGTTTCTAGAAATATTAACAAATACCTATCCTAGGATTGCAACGCATAATTATTTAGTAGTAGTAAATAATCTCGTAATATTCATTATATAATACAAAATGCTGTTATAATATTCTAAAGACCAAAATTTGGTTTATAATAAAAATAAAAAAGCACCTTATTGCTACCTTGTGCCCGCGACTTCGTCCGCGCGATATTTCTTGTTTTATATATCTCATAACACTCGGCAATAATGTACTTTCCATTAGATATAAACTCACAAATTTTACCTCTATAATATCATAGGATACTTAGTACCTACAAATATCTCACGAACGCCAAATTATTTAAACTTGATCTATTGTATTCCTTCCACTGTGTACCTGTTTATCATGCGCCTGGCGTTACAGCTGATAACAATAAATCAAGCCGAGCGTAACTCAGCAGTGTAGTCTAAACGCTATTCCACCCCACTGGCTTATTGTTTTAAACTGGCACCTATAAATAATGAGGGTAGCTATAGATTTTTTGTATAAGTAAATAGTGTCGCATATTTTGAGGGTAGATCGAAAATGTCAGAAGTATTTTCATAATAATGATTATAATGTACTAGTGAGGCGTCAAACAGTCGAGCAGCACTTTGCTGTCAACAGAGCCAACTTCAGCTGTCGACAGACTCAACTTCAGCTGTCGACAGAGGCAACTGCTACTGTCGACAAAAGCAACTGCTGCAGTATTCGACACGCCGACTGCTGCCCACCATGTCGACAGCATTGTTTTTGCTGTCGACAGAGCCAGCTTCAGCTGTCGACAGAGGCGCGCTCATTCTGTAGCTGTCGTCATTGGTCGGCGTTTGCTGTCCACGTGTCGACGGCAAACGCCGACCCTAATCCCTACCGACCTACTCTATCTCTTCGACATGGTAACAATTAAGTAACCGTGTTCCGAATAGGGTATAATTGGAGACAGTAATCTAGAGTTCTAGACTTTAATTCTTTTCACCTTAAACCTTAAACGGTATATCTATGACTAAGTTTATCCATGTCGATTTCGAGTAGGTTTTTTTTTTCAGGAATTGATACGGTCAACTTTATATTTTTTTATAGCTTTTCTCTAAAATATACCATTCGAGCTTTGGTATTGTACCTACCTAATGTACACTAGTTATTGATCTAAATAAATACAAGTCAACCCTACCGTACGAATTACCTAACAAAAGCGTTAATTGTTCGGAAGCCGCTATTATTCTATAACGTTTGGCAGCTTTGTAAAAATAAATGCCAAGGTCCTCTTTTATGAGTAGGACCCTCCCGTTCGAGAGGGGACATTTTTGAGGGACAGTGGCAGCGCAGAATTTTAAAGGCTACTTGATATTTAGCACAGGTATTGCGTCTAAAGCTGCTGATAAGTGTTTCTTAATAACTGTACCGGTTATTATTCACAAAGTAACGTGTTGTGTAATTGTTTACGATTATATTTTACGGTTTTTGATAAACTAGTAAAAGTGGTTTATTGAATAAAAGTAAAAATACAAAAGCGACCCACGTCACGCGAACTTAGCAATGACGGACGCGCAAAAGGGATGAGCGAGATAGGACGAGTTGGCTATATAACAGTGACAACAGATTAGACAAGAACATTCTAATTTCATGTAAACAAGGCTACAGATTTACAAGGATTTAATCTAACAGTAATGTAAAGCGTTGAAGTTGAAGAGGCTTGTTTAGTAAATGACTGCTTAGTAGTCCTAATAGAGGTTTAAAGTTAAGTTGACGTAATGGACCAAACAAACTTTGTTTCACAAAAGCAGCAATTTTGTTCATTAAAATGTCACGCTTACAGACTACTATTCTGTATCGTACTTTGCAAAACTGAAACGCTGAACGCTAACTAGTTGGTCTACCTAACCTCCTTTCAAGCAAAACTTTCCTAAAACATCCAAGTGTCATAATTACTGAACTAATTATCGAGAATGTTCGCGAAACTTACAAGTTTTATTTTATTTTTATTTTTATTTTATTTGTTAGGGACAAAAAACAGTTACATGCCAAGCTTAAATAAAGATTCATAAACTAGCAAATTACTTAGAAATACATTTAAATATAATCTATACCATATTTATGTTATTACACATGTAACCCACACCATTGTCCACGAATTCACAAAAAAAAAGTTAAAAGAAAACAGACATACAGTACAGTGTGCATCATAAAATACTATAAGAAGAAGAAAGAAAAAAGAAATATATACTTAAGAATTTAGTAATTCTATTGCTCTCGCCCTGAAACTATGTTTAGAAAGAGTAAATATGTCAAGCTCCATAAAGTGAGTGTTGTATACATCAACGAGGCGACGAAGAGGCACGCGCACCCCGGCGTTAGTCCTGCACGAATTTGTGTGAAATAGTCGAGGCGCACGCACCCCACGAAGCATGACAGATCTAGGTACTATATAATGTAGACTATTTGATAGAGGAATGCAGTCGAATCTATTATTACATAAGCCATGCAGCATCATAACACCCAGAAGAAATCGTCTAGATTCCAAACTAAGAATATTATAACGTTTCAGTAATTGCTCATAGGAGACTTTAGGACGATAACATTTATAATTCATAGTACGTAAATACTTTTTCTGCACAGTTTCTAGCCTATCCTTGTACTTATCATATAGAGGATCCCAAATTTGAACAGCGTATTCTAACTGCGACCGAATTAAGGCTTTATATAGTATTAAGAATGTAGAGGGTCGCACAAAGTTACTTGAAGATCTCATCACGAGTCCATACATCTGAAAGGCCTTTTTTACTATATTATCAATATGAGTATCAAAATGCAGACTAGAGTCAATCGTAACACCCAAGTCACGGACAGATTGAACTTCATTAAGGCTTATATTATTTAATGAATAATTAAATTTAATCAGATTTTTATTTTTAGTAAAAGAAATTGTGTGACATTTGGGAAAGCTAAGAAAGAGTTTATTTTTGCGGCAGTATTCATAAAATCTGTCAAGATCCTGTTGTAAATAACAGCAGTCACGATAATTTTTACAGGTGATATAAATTTTCATATCGTCTGCATACATCAAGAAATGTGAGTTGACAAAACAATGTTTAATGTCGTTAACAAACAATACAAATAAAAAAGGACCTAATACTGATCCCTGAGGAACACCGGATTTAACAACAATAGAGTCAGATTCATGCCCATTAATGACGATCTTTTGAGTCCTATTGAAAATATATGAAGCAAACCATCTGAGTAAGTTGCCGCGTATACCATTAAAGGCAATTTTTTCCATAAGCAGGGTGTGATCCACCTTGTCAAAGGCCTTCTGAAAATCCGTGTAAACAGCGTCAACCTGTACCCGGCGGTCCATATTTTCAAAGAGATAGTTCATAAAGGTCATGAGGTTAGTGGTGGTGGAGCGACGTTTGACAAAACCATGTTGTTCGGGTATGATAAGATGACGGATATGTTGATATAGCGCACTATGCACAAGCCGTTCGAAAACCTTTGACAAAGTGGAAAGAATGGAAATGGGCCGATAATTCTCTACATTATTTTTATCGCCACTCTTGTACACAGGGGTGATAGAGGCTCGCTTCCAAACTGTAGGAAAGACCCCTTCCCTCAAACATTTATTAAAAATTATATGTAAAGCGGAAGACACGTGGTCAGATGTACTTATGAAGAAGGAAGGTGGTATGCCATCGGGTCCAGCTCCTTTAGAGGAATCCAGTGTCTTCAATGCTGTACGCATTGATTCTTTTGGCAAGTAAATGTCAGAGATACATGGCGAATTGTCTTCGTAGCAATTAGACGGCTGCCATAGGTCTGGGTCAAAGGTAGAGGGTTCGTATACCGAACAAAAGAAAGTTGAAAATAGATTGCATATTTCCTTAGGGTCATCGGAAGAGACATTTTTGTAAAACATACTAGCAGGGTACTTGGCTTTGCCTTTCTTGGAAGAGACATATGACCAAAAGTACTTAATAGATTTGGGGTTAACTTAAAGTTAACTGACATTTAGATGAGTAACGTTACGTCTGAAGCCGTAAGCGAGGGTCGCGAATAAACACCGAAGTAGGGTAGTGGGTGTTGAGCTGAAATTAGTCCCCACGGCCGGGCTGTTAAGCGAAGTAATGATGGCTGTTAAGATTGCGGGCTGTACTGATTGCTGAATGATTTTAGAATTTAAACAGTAAGAAATGGATGCCTACAAGAGAAAACATCTTGAAGAACTTTGCTAAAGTGATTTCGTATTTCAAATTAAGAAATTGTGGTTCAGTAATTAAATACGGTTATAGCATTACCCTGGGATAATGCAGGTAAGGAAATATAGATATTAAAGGATTTACGGATTCATTTCTACATAAAAAGGGCATTTAGTAATGACCCATGCTGGGTGCCAATTCCTAAATCGGCTCCCAGCTTGGAACTAACAAAATTGTTTCTTCTTCACACTTTGCAGACGAATTCGAATATGAACAATATACCTGTCCCACGTTGGGCGCCAACAGGAAAATGCTTCCTTATTTCCTTAGTTACAACCGTCAATTATCCTTGAAATCGTCATAAAAGGCTTTGTTACGAGCGCTGAAGGTTCATAATTCATTTACAAGGCAAACTTTTCTTTTAAGCCCTCTCAGACATGTCGGCGTCGAACGAAACTCGTGCATGAAGTATGTAGGTCCGTTTGCCTTGGCATGTGTCCCGACTCAGTAACCCAGTACAGTTTTATTTATCTACATATTATATCCGACACGTGGATGAAATCTTTATTATAATAATATTTGTGTCAACTGTAATGCCAATGAACGTTTATGAATTTGTTTTGAATCAATCTTCGATTCTATTTGACAAGTTCTCAGTTGTGGAAAATTGATGATTATTCCTGTAGACCGTGAATTTCCGTACTCCCATGTTTAACACAACGCTCTTTAAATAAACAGGAAAGCTATCGTATCACTTTCTATGCAAACCGATATTCAGTCGGTTAATCTTTAGACCTTATTTTAAATCACGTAATTCACAAAAGATATCAACTTGTTTTTAGTTTTGCGCAAATAACAAGATTAGAATCGTAAACCTAAAAAATACATATTTGTGGTAGAATGAGCAATTTAAAATCCATGTTTTCTCGAATTCATATTTATTTATCTCAGCCCTTACCATCACCACCGTGATCAATCCTCAAACTTCAGTCTTAACGACATACTATCCTAGAAAGACGACATAAATACCTAACTAGAAGTCGTTATCCCAGCTTATTTTGACGACCACAAGCCGACGAGCTAGAGTCGCCCACGGTCAACTGGGACCGAATATAACTCTTAACTAAATATACCGTTATTGTTACTAAAATAAACTGATTTATATTTAGTTTCTCTTATAAATACTATGAATACGTTTATTTTCTACAATGTCAGAGAAAGGTGGAAACTGCGTCAAGTTTCACCACCAGGACAGGAAAGCCTGAAGATTTTTCTTTCTTTTTTTCTAACGTACTTTTACATCTATACAAATAAATAAAAATGAAGTGTCGGTTTGTAATGTCAAAATTTAAATGCATATAAAATTATATACGGTACTAATCATACAGTGGCCTCAAAAAGTTACATTAAAACAATTTTTAACATTTTTGTCTGTCTGTCTGTTTGTTCCGGCTAATCTCCGAAACGTCTGGACCGATTTTGATGTTTGGTATAGGGTTACTTTGAACTCCGGGGAAGGACATATGACTTTTTATCAACATACCACGTGGCGAAGCCGCGGGCGGAGACTACTAAGTACAGACGCCAGAAGGTCAAGCTACCCGAAACTGTCAAATTTTCCCAATCAACCTTGAACCTTAATGCTTTAGCGATAAAGTTGAAAATCTATTAAAGAAATTTGACAGATTGTAGTAACTTGATGTGCTGGCGTCCGTACAAAATGCAATACGTACTTAAATGTAATATACGAGTACCTTCGAAGATCTCGTAAACGTTCCATACGTTCTAATCTGAAATAACATTATTTTGTTAGATAGTGCAAAGCTCAATGTGTCCTTGTAACAAACTAATAATTCAACAACTTTATTGCCTAAACCAACTTCTTTATTGGCGGCACGGTTGGCGCAGTGGTTAAGCGATTGACTGCTGCGCTGCGTGTCGCGGGTTCGATTCCCGCACGGAACAAATATTTGTATGACCTACATGTATTTGTTCCGAGTCTGGGTGTTTTTCTATCTATAATATGTATGTATTTACAAAAAAAAAATTGTATATAAGTAGTTTATCAGCCATCTTGTTACCATAACACAAGCATTAGGTTGCTTAGCTTGGGACAAATGGTGCTGTGTGAAATGTCCAGGGATTTATTATTATTATTATTATTATAAAACGTAGTAACAGACGTAGTCTCGTATATTATCGGCCCTGTGAAATTACATACTGACAGCGAATGACTTTGCTCAGTATAACTATAACCCAAATTACCTCCATTTTAATGCACGTAAAAAAATAAATAGCAAAGCATTAAGTGTACCTAGTGTAAAAGATTTTGTGAGCATTGATTTGTCAAATGAAGTAATTGAACTCGAGGTATCAACAATAACAACAGAAATTATTTAGTCTCTCATCTATTTCATAAGAAGGTACCTCTAGGTAAGCACAACACGGTAACTACAAGAATGCGCGCCTACACAAATATGTATAATCATCATAATGAGCTCTTCCTCAGAGATGAGTCTAAAAACCGACTTGGTATAATGAGCCCCTTATAAAACGCTTTCAGAACATCAACAATAACGATATTCTAGAGGATAATACTTAGATTATACACTTATAGTTCGTAGTAGTAGTACCTATTTATTTTCTGGATTTTCGGCAAACAAAGAGAAGCTAAAGATCTAATGTCGGGCGACACAATATAATCCATGTTGCCAAATTGGCGCTATCTCAAAAAAATCGCTCTTCCGTATAAACTCTTGAATTTAAAGATAGTTTTAACGCTAATGGTCATCGCAGACCTCTTATACATATATAGTTTAGAGGAGATAAATAGTAATTTTGTCACCACTTTTAGTCAACAATTTGGCATTGTAAATTAACCATATCATTGCTACAAAATTAAATTGACTTATTACCTATATGTCAGGCTTGTCACAATCTTTTATTCTACTTCCATCCCCACATATATTCCTAGGAACATATTATGTTACTTGTGCTATCGGAACCATCTGTGAAGATAGTCCCGAATCGCGGTGACGCTAGAAAGCTAACAACTTTACGCGTTACACAATACGTATGGATTTTTACGCAAAGATGACGTAGACTCCGTCTGAGGCGTAACCGTCGTCTTCCTGGCAGTCAGCCAACCTGACTGACACACTGGCTGAATTCGTCCGAAAACAATGTTTTATGGTAACAACTAGATCTCACGAATAGAAGGTTAATCTTTTCGTATAAATTATTTCCCTCTTCGTGTCTTTGAAAGGCTCAAGGACTTTACAAATTGGTTTTCGTTTTTGGTGTGGTAATAAAATACAAGCTGTAGCACAATGACTAAGGAGTACCTACATGAATCATAGTCTTCAGGGTCTATTGGTGTAGGAGAGTTCAATATGAAAAAACAAGAATAAGATTTTGGGAAACCCCAAAACCACATTTTTCATGATTTCTTGCAAACCGAAAGTCTCAGCTTTCGCCCAAAGCCATCACAAAAAACCACCCCTTAAAAAAACAAATAGAAAATTGCTCACACAACTATTAGAATTTCTCGTCTACAATATATGAGTACCTATTAAATGTGTAGACATCTCGTGACAAGTTGTTGTAGTTTGTATAGACAGTTCTGTTGACAGCCGGCGGCTAGTCGAACCCATGAAATGGCTTTCAACGCATCGTTAGAAACATTTCATGGTTGCGTTTGTAATATGACAATGAGCTTATGAATGTGTCCTTCATTGAAAGTATTTTAGACATACATTTTATATAATATGTCGCATGTTTTAAGAAAGATGCAAGCTTTACACCTTGTGTTAGACTCCAGATAAAGATAAATAGCGAAAATTTATGCCCAAATCCGGTCTATTTCGGCTCTACAAATGTCAAGAAATTTTTTATTTCCCCCGAATTTATGTTTGAGAAGTCGGTGACGCACTTTATATGTATTTCGTCACAGCAAGACAAAATCAAAGGTTTGTAGGTAACTACGTAATGTGACTTTTAATATTTTTCAGAAAATGCGATGAAAACAGATAAAGAAAAACCAAGAACTTGTCTCAACGTATGAATTTTAAGTAAGATCTACATTAAAACACAATATCTTTTCGTTGATTCACATCCGCAACGAACAAACGTTCGCTATGTGACCAAAGCACAACGTATTTATAAAAATGACGAGTTTTCCCCGAAGCCTTACGAGTCCATTAAATTGCAAAGCATTGTCAACATTTTCCACCAATTACGAACCACACACGAGTTCTATCTACCTATAGAATCACATTTGTTCGGATGGAAGGTTGCCATTAGGGGTGCGGTAAACCTTTATTATGCATAGTACCTAACAGTTCTCCACAAAAGAGTACCTATTAAGTACAGCGAATTCGATCGGGGAGACGTAGAAGTTCCGCTTGCGAAGGTTTCATTAAATATTTGATTTTCATTTAATATTCTTACGTTAGCTGTTCGGTGCTGGCAGGTGAATCGCGTCCCTCGTCCCGTACGTCAGCCACCCCATGAGCGCCACTCATGCAATAAACAAGAACTCACTTTGTACACAAAATAATTCACTATTCACACCCGTAGACCGGACACTATAACATTTTATCCACGAACGATTGGTAGAAATAATAATTACGTGTGGTGAACTGAGAATGAGATTATCCGGTTGTTTTATGAGACGAGGCGCGCTCCTCGAGCGTTCGCCATGTTGATTTGGAAGGGCGATTCGCGCGCGCGCCAAATGCAATCGTGTGTTGCCACGCTTTACTGATTTCCACTTATTAAAGGTAGTTTTCCGAATAATCTGAAATCAACCGATTTGACTGACTTATAGTTAACAATACCGAAAGTC
This sequence comes from Apamea monoglypha, assembly GCA_911387795.2. Classification (NCBI taxonomy): domain Eukaryota; kingdom Metazoa; phylum Arthropoda; class Insecta; order Lepidoptera; family Noctuidae; genus Apamea; species Apamea monoglypha. The sequence goes on along the minus strand of OU426934.1, from coordinate 8,933,173 downwards.
AAATTCATTGCGAAATAGCTCTGGTTTATACCATTGCCATAAATGCAGAGATATTCACAACCTTTGGACAGGCTGTCGTGACTTACCTGATTTACCTTGCCCCCGACAGCAACTAACTGTCGGAAGAATAGCGGATATTTGGTGTAAACTTACAACATTTTGAGTTACAACATTTTGAGTTTTGGATTTGTGAACAGCGTTTAGAGTAGGTACCTACTTTGATAACATTGATTGAGGTTCGAATCGGCATGCTGAAATGAAACACTTCTATAATTCTGCACCATTGCATTTTCAAGTACAACAACTCTAACATATTATCTAAACCAACTACCTTACTTCCTTTTTTTTTGTTAGCCTACTTTTTTTTCAGTCCCACTGTTGGGCATAGGCTTATTTCCTTATAAAACAAAAAAGCCAAAAAAATACAAAAAAACGTAGGTGAATTCGTTTGTCCCCTGGCAACACTTTGACGCATGCGCGGTTTCTCGCCACTGCAATACGACGCTGTAGCACCATGCGCCTATTTTTATTTCCGTGCGATTTGTCGCCGCTACACGCGACCGGCGACGCACCTGCGTTGGCGAGCTTCGGCCACAATATCTTACAAGAAATACATGGAAAATTACATAAAATACTTCAAGTTTTACAAGATCAACATTTACTACGACATTTCTTCATCCAACCTGCGTTATTGACACCGTTCTGTCTGTGATAAGTCAAATTATATCAGTCTCGGTTCATAGCACCCCTAGGCGTTACAATCGATCTCGACCGGTGTCGGAAATTACGAGGGGTAAGGTTAAGAGTTGTACCAGACACTTTGCTTTCCATAAAGACTGCACAACAAAGAGTAGGTTAGCGGTTGTCTTTTGTCTTGTAAAAGGTCTATTACCATGAAAGCTAGATCAGTAAACCTGCTATTTGGTTAACCGAAAAAATAAAGCATTCAGTTGAATAGGTCTTCAGGAACCGGCGTTTAGAAATGTAGGTCATCAAAGTGTCACAGGAAACAGGACAGCGACCCGTGGCGACCTCAACATCTTTGATCTCCAGTTGCTGGTTTGCAAGGCTTATCAATAATGCATTTTGCTAACAGCTTCGGGAACACAGCTGCGGAATCAAGATTCAAATCTACATAATGATGAATCAGCAGGTTTTTCGTGCGATCGTATTTAAACTTTACAAAAGCTATATTATACCAGATAACCAAAGAACACAGTTTTCCCTCTCACAGAGAGGAGGCTTGTGTCCCAGCAGTGGGATCATTATAGGCTGATTATGCTAAAGAACCCAGTGAGATGACATTGAATATTACGGACGTTTGATCGTATAAAATAAAATAGAGAAAAAAATATATAATTTCAAAAAATTTAATTACTTTTTATTCACTAAATAATGACATGTCATGTTGTGTTAAACATAGATTGATTTGATTCCAACAGGACACTTTATTGATCTTAAAAAGTCTGTTGCTTAATCATTAGCCGTAGAAGGCAGAAGTTCTTAGTCAGAAGATTCAGACGATGAACTAGATTCGGAAGACGAGCTCGATGATGAGCTAGAATCGGAAGACGAGCTTGATTCACTAGATTCTTCGGGAGCCACGGTCGTTTCTGGCTCGGGAGCCACGGTCGTTTCTGGCTCCACGGTCGTTTCTGGCTCGGGAGCCACGGTCGTTTCTGGCTCCACGGTCGTTTCTGGCTCGGGAGCCACGGTCGTTTCTGGCTCCACGGTCGTTTCTGGCTCGGGAGCCACGGTCGTTTCTGGCTCCACGGTCGTTTCTGGCTCGGGAGCCACGGTCGTTTCTGGCTCCACGGTCGTTTCTGGCTCGGGAGCCACGGTCGTTTCTGGCTCGGGAGCTACGGTGGTTTCTGGTTCTTGGGTAGTGATGGATTCGTACTCCCAGTCGAAATCGATGCCGGTCACCTCTGTGTACCAGTCGTGGTAGTAGGCGGGACGGATAAAACCTGAAAAGGTAAAATATTTTTAATAACAATTTGTGGTACTGTCATGAAATAAAAACTATTAGAAGTTGCTATTAAAATAAAGCAACTTACGAGTATAATATGTTATAGTGAACAACAAACAAGTGTTCACCTAACTTACAATTAGCGTTGACCAGCGTTTTGCAATAAAAACTGCTAAGTAGATAAGCAGATATGGAAACAGTAAAATTTAAAAGAAAAATGCCACTGACTTGTATAAATCAGTAAACGAAACTACTCAATATACCGCATTGAATAAAATACAATAATTCTTTACTTACCAGCTGGGAAATCAGTGTGGCATCCAGTGCCAGAAACAAAGGAGCTTACTCCAACCTGGGTGACGGCACCGTCATTGTCGATGATGGTCAGAGGGCCACCGCTGTCACCCTGTGGAACGACATCGGTCATAGTTATATTGTTCTTAAAGGATGAAGGAATCTTGGCAAACTTTGGTCAAAAGACCTATTCCGGGAATCTTTATTCATTCTTAATGAAACATTTTCAAATCCGCTTACTGCAAGCCCCGCTGAATCACATGAATATATTTTATTGATTAAATGCTTCTCACTGAGTCTCAAACTCTCTTCCACTTGTTCATCATCATCTGCCTAGCCTTTTTCCAACTATGTTGGGGTCGGGTTCCAGTCTAGTCGAAGATGCAGCTGAATACCAGTATTTTACATGGGACTATCTGATCTCCACAACCCAGTTACTGGGTAATACGATACCCCTTGGTAAGACTGGTTATCAAACTCTCGGGCTTCTGACGACCCGCAACGACTGTCAAAAATCCACGAATGACAGCCGGGACCAACGGTTTAACGTGCTTTCCGAGGCACGGAGGGGTCTTGATATGTGAAGATGGTCGTTCCACGGACCAAACGCGGCAAGCGTAGCCTAACCTGATCGATCGACCCTTTCGGCTGTTATTACTTAGCCACACTTGTTCATCTTAGTTAATTTGGTAGATAAACAGACACTTGCAAACCTAGCACCATTTTGTTTTTTTTTTTTTTTTAATATGTTCTGTATATACCGCCTGAGATTTTTTACCGTCTGGACAAAAACCGGGTATAAAAGGTAAACGGAGTAGAAGCCTATGGCACAGAAATCTTTATTTTTTAAACTTAGAATGAAATAACCTATCAATAAATACTATTACTTATTTGAAGTAAACTTTTCATAATAAAAAAAAATAATAGGTATAAAAATTAAATCATTCATTCATCATTAAATCCAAAAAAAAATATATAAAGTGTTTTTATTTTTTTCGGAAAAGAAGAGATTCACCAACACCAGAACGCCGTTAACCTTTTATATCCTGTTTTTGTCCCGAGTTCCAGACGGTAAAAAAGGCGGCCGAACAACAGTTTTAAAAAATGTATTGGCAAAGTCAGCTGTTCTCTTTACCTGGCAGGTAGACTGGCTGGTAACATTGTAGCCTCTGGCACAGATGGTGGATGGCTGGATAATGGAGCTGCCGCCGAATGCGGTCAAGCACTCAGGGTTGGAGGTGATGGACAGGTATACCCAGTTCAAGTTCTCGGGAGAAGCACCTGCATTTAGAAAGTTAACAGTTAATAAAGCAAAAGTTGTGGGCTCGATTTTCACCAGTGTGTCCTTTTAAAGTAGGCTAGTTCTAAATGTACAGACGCCAGCACATCAAGCTACCCGAAACTGTCAAATTTACCCAATCAACCTTGAACCTAATGCTTTAGCGATAAAGTTAAAACCCTATTAAAGTTTGACAGATTGTAGTAGCTGATGTACTGGAGTATTAAAATTATAAAATTCTGTCTCCCTAAGATTCTTAATAAAATAGAATACAATGGAAAACTTTTATTTCATACAGTCAATAGGGTTAGTAGCAATTTTACTTAACTTCTAGTGTTAGTAGATTACTTTATAAAACAGAGGAGGTCCTGAATTTACTTCCTAATTCTTTAGGAGAATTGTTAAATGTTTTACTAAATTTTTTTTAACTGTTGCGCTTTAAAATACTCAAATGTACGTTCATCAAACCAATCCTACTAATATTATAAACCCAAAAGTTTGTGAGGATGGATGGATGTTTGTTTCCCTTGCACGCAAAAACTTCTGAACGGATTTAGATAAAATTTGGAACACAGATAGTTTATAACAAATTATAACCAAGAATAGGATACTTTTTATCCCGGTATTCTCAAAGGATTGAAACTTACACGGGTCAAACCGCGGGCGCTGCTAGTAAAACATAAAGAAGTAAAGCTTTACCATTAGTCCAGGTGCGTCCCCAGCCGCTGGCGATGGACTGAACTCCCGACAAGTCCTGATCCCTTGCTTCGGAGCGCTGGATCCTGATGGGCTGGATAGTGGCTACAAAAGAAAGGTTTTCGGCCTTATTAAAAAAACAAGGTTTATCTTTAAACCCAGGTTTAATCCATCGAACCATTTTTTAATTTCGAACGTTATTCCAACGTAATGAAAGTTCTAGTTCTTCGATTGTTTTAGTATAAAGGTAATGTATGCTTTCTTAAATAAATAAATATAAATCTTACCGCTGAACTCTAGTTTCCTGGCGAAGTCAATGAGACCGATGTCATTGGGCTGGACAACGGACGGCAAAGCCTCGTTGTACAGAGGATGGTTGAAGTACTTGCTGGTCTCAAAGATAGCTGTCGGCAAGGTCAGGTTGACGGTGCCCGCGCGGATGACGAGAGTCACTCGACTGTGGAAGAAGACAAGTTTTTTATATGAAGGATATTACCATAAAATATGTGAAAGGTGCAACTAAAATTACAAAAATGCAGCCAAAAACCTGTCGATACAAGATACAGAAGATGCAACTCTAAACACTACCCACGAAGTAACTGATTCGTAAAGCAAAAACACTAAATCTTTGAAATTTATATACGCTGACGCACGAAGCCATAGTAAAGCCAGGAAAATTCGACGAACTAAACTGCATTATCACACAACTACAACAATAAACTATATTATCATTTTGAAACATTAATATCTACACTTATAATAAATCTGTAGAAGTGAAAATTCTGTACATTGAAAATATCAAAATAATAAATGGCAGGGGGTGTTACTAGACCGACACCGAAAACAAAAATGTGATTAAAAAAAATTTTGTCTGTCTGTCTGTTTGTTCGGGCATCACGCAAAAACTACCGGTTCGATTACGATGAAACTTGGTATAATTATTCTTTAATATCCTGGGCACCACACTGGGTACTTTTTATCCCGGAAAAGAATATACAATAAAAAACAAACTTAATTTTGTGATTCGATCCCTAGATCCGATTACTGTACAGACGCCAGCAGGTCAAGCTACCCGAAACTGTCAAATTTTCCCAATTAACCTTGAACCTTAATGCTTTAGCAATAAAGTTCAAAATATATTAAAGAAATTTGACAGATTGTAGTAGCTTGATGTGCTGGCGTCTGTACCAACCTTAAATAATAAGTTTTACGTAGGTTACGTCACCCGCAGTGGAGTTCACTAAGGGGCGCTGCACACGGCTAAGATACTATAATATTTTATCTTAAGATACAATATCGCAAAATCCCTAAAAACTGATATCTTAGTTTTTAGGGATTTTGCTTATTTATTGAGTTTAGATTAGTTATCATCAGAAATAGGTTTATTTAGGTAGGTAGGTATTTTATTTTCTGTTATTGAGTTTTTTTTTTTTTAATTAGGTGCGTCCTTGGGTTTACTTTTATAAAACGTAGACGTAAATAATAAATAATGATTAAGATCTTAATCATTATTTTCAAAAACAACTACCTTTTGAAGAGTGAAGTGGGGTCTTAAAAAATAACAGATTTGACTAAATGCGTATGAAAATGAAAATATACACGCTAAGTACTTATATAAAAAACATTTTTTTAAATTTTTGTTTGTCTGTTTGTTGCGGCTAATCTTCGAAACGGCTGGACCGGTTTTGACGGGACTTTCACTGGCAGATAGCTGATGTTATGGAGTAACATAAATTTAATTATTTAAACTTTTTGCATACAAAAAAGGTACAAAGGCTGACGTAATGCCTTAATAGGCTGTATAGGCTACTTTTTGTTTCGGTAGCATGTTTCCGTGGGATAATTTCCGACATCCACGCGGGCGAAGCCGCGGGCAGAAGCTAGTATAATAATAATATAACATAATATAATTTTATATTTTATTTCAACTATCTTATTTATTTTTAATGCAATGTTTTTAATATGTAATGTTTTATGTATGTAATTTGTGCTGTATTTGTTGTGTTTGTTATATGTACCTAATTTGTAGTGCTTAATATGGGAATAACTTCCTGAAATAAATGATTATTTAATTTAATTAAAAATATTGTCAGCTTGGTACTATTATCAATGTGTAATTGCCATTGACTTGCTATCAAGAAACGATATGTAATGCTACATACCCTAACTGTTTCTTGTTACCCACATACATTGCAAGAAAATATTTGCGCATCTACTACTTATTAGTTTATTTACGAGTACCTACCTTTCTTCATAAATCCGTGTATGAAGTAATATCATCAACTTGTATTTCTCATGATAAGTGAATTGTATTATATTTGAGAATTATATATGTCTTAAACCGTAAGTTTTTGAACTGGTGCGGGAAAAATTATTCTTTGATCTTAAAGCATACTTGTGGTCTCCGTAGGGATGAGCAGAGGTTTATAGTGCATACAGATTCCGACAGTTATGTTATTTGTCCACAGTATAATTATAGTGGGCGAGCCTATTGCCAAAATCAGGGGAAAAACCCAACATAAACTGTATTTTTGTAACACAAGTTGACAGCGATACAGACAATATGGACGAATTTTTTTATAGGTACCCTATCCGTTCGTCCGTTTCGTCCTATTTTATATACATACATACACATACACATTACACACATTATTATCATACATTACACATATCACATATGTACATTATTAGGTACATTATTATCTACATGTACATTATTATTATTTGAAGATTTTTAGCTTGTATAATATTAAGCTCCATAGTAACGCTGCTCGTAAGATGAGGATCATTATGTTTGAGATGAATTAAACATTTTTATTTTTTGTACATTTTGTATTTAGCCAAAATCAAAAAATCAAAAATCAAAAGTCATTTATTCAAATTCGGCTGAGAATCAGCACTTTTCGAACGTCAAACGCGCCCAACCTAGAAATCGAACAAAGGACTCCAAACTAGGCAGTCATACTTGAGACCAATACATTAATGAGGCCATTGATCTATATTTACAATCAGGCAGTCAAACGAATGAAAGAAAGTAAGTTCAAAAAGTTAAAAAAAGTAAAGGAAGGAAGGTAGTTAAGGAAGTTCAGAAAGTATAGTTTTGGTTGAAAAGAGCGCTAGAACAGCTGGTCTATTCTGTAAAAATCCCACCCTGGAAATGTAGGTGAAGTGTGCTGCCATTCCACCTGATGCTAGGGATATGCTAGGGATTGACAGCTCACTTATGCTCACTTCACCTAACTTTTCACGGTGATATTTTTTCAGAACAGCACGGCAGGTGAGCTGTCATTCCACCTCATGCTAGGGATATGCTAGGGATTGACAGCTCACTTAAGCTCACTTCACCTAACTTTTAACGGTGATATTTTTACAGAATAGCACGACAGGTGAGCTATCATTCCACCTGATGCTAGGGATGTGCTAGGGATTGACAGCTCACTTATGCTCACTTATATTTTTACAGAATAGCACGGCAGGTGAGCTGTCATTCCACCTGATGCTAGGGATATGCTAGAGATTGACAGCTCACTTAAGCTCACTTATATTTTTACAGAATAGCACGGCAGGTGCGCTGTCATTCCACCCGATGCTAGGGATTGACACTATTGACAGTTCACTTCACCCAAGTTTTCTCGGAGTGATTTTTACAGAATAGATAGACTGTACACCTACCCAGCAGTGCAGTGAGCGGCGGTGAGACCCCACAAAGCGTGGATGATAGTACCACCGCAGGAGGAGACGCCTCCAGCAGGGCTCACCATACGGACAGAGATCTGGTGAGGGAACTGACCGTCCTGCGCTTCCCATCCTGACACGATACGTTCAGCACCTGTTGTGGAACAGTCAAAAGAAAATCAGAAGATGTCAAAGGTTTTTAAAATCTCAGTAAGATATATACCTATAGATACAATACTCTTTATTACACAGTCACTAAAAGAGATAAGTAACCAGGGTCGTCGGATATAGTTGAAGTTTAGTAAGAAACCGATGGATGTCTCCGAATAAAATTTTATTTTATTTTATTCGAAAACATCCATCGGTTTCTTACTAAACTTCAACTATATCTGACGATCCTGGTTACTTATTTGGCCATTAAAGTAGTAAAGGTACACCATAAAAATAAAAAAGACGAATACGTAATAAAGAATAAAAAAAGAAGAATATCATCATTATCCCAATTTATTTGGGGTTGGCACAACATGTGGTTCGAATAAAAAACATTCATGTTCAGCACAAGGCTTTGGCGAAGTTTTATTACAAGTTTTTATTTAGTTTTTTTTTTCCAGTATTTTCATTGGGTATCGTATTACCCTGCAGTAACTGGCTTGTGGAGGTCAGATAGGCAATCGCTCCATGTAAAATTCTGGTATTCAGCTGAATCCTGTAGACTGGAAGCCGACCCCAACATAGTTGGGAAAAGGCTAGGCAGATGATGATGAGGATTTAGTTTTTTTGAAAGGTAGGTAAGGAAGCTTTATGGAACAGTGTCTAGACCATGAGGCATTCTATCAGCGTCTCGGCGATAACGATGATGGAAACGTCAAAAATGTGTTAGATGACATAACCTATCTAAAATCGTATGTCAATCCTTGAAAGTCGTTGTAGAAACTCGGAACACTTTGAAAGCGACTGCCACTTGTCTAGGCCCTCTGCTAATGTCAGAGTTGTAATTTTTCTAGATTTTGTCACAATTATACCAACATCATGCATAGCCTATTCAGCCTATAATGTTCCCATTGCTGGAACACAGGCCTCCTCTCTTAGAGAGGGAGTGGGTTGTAATCTACCACGCGAGCCCAATGCAGGTTGGTAGATGTTACATGTCTTCGAATTTTTGGTTCTAGCACATGCCGGTTGCCTTACAATGTTTTTCTTCACTGTTTTGAGAGCAGTGGTGATGGTGGTGAAATTATTTACACAAAGTAAAGCGCCTGCCTGGGTTCGAACCCATGACCACTGGGCCATCAGTGCTCTCACTGCCGCCTTCAGCATAGAATCATTAAGCTTATACTTAGCCCTTATTGCGTGCACAAATCTCCAAATTAAATTGATAACGACTAAGAGCTGCTTTGTCATTCGAACGATAATTTTTATTCGTGGAATATAATTGACGTCTGACAGTTTTTGTATGGATGAACTGTCAAAAATTCAAAATTATTCCTCCGATAAAGTTATATCTGGCGTTAGAAAAATCAGCCCTATACTCTGTCCACTAGGTTAACCACTTTTTGACAGCTGTCTTAGAACGTAACTATTCCAGATTACGTAAATGTTAACTTTAAAATACGTAATAAAATAAATATATAAACTGCATAATCTTATTGAATTATCTTATATATGACTTCTTACAGACATTATATTATCGTATCAGTTTTGACAAAAAAAAAATATAATTACTCACTAGTTCGATCTGTCAAAAAACGATTAATCTAGTAGACAGAGTTACAATAGCTTAATTTTTTATACGAGGGCGACACTGAAAGTTTTTAGAACCGGCCACTTGTAAACGATATAATAAAAAAATAAATTAAAATTTTGAAAATGGAACTCTTTGCCAATATTACTGTGTATGTATTTTATTCATTTGTCATTTGTTTACGATTTTGCGGCAAATTGAAAATTGTCTGCGTCACGTCAGCATGAATTTAACGCGAGAAAATCGTAAATTTTCGTATTTTCGTAATTTACGTTTTCGTTTCTGTTTTCGTATTTTTAACTTTCGATGTCATTTAAGTCAGCAAGAAAGTTATGATAGACTTCGATTGGCCTTTCACGATGAAGCCCCATCTCGTGCCACTGTTTACAACTGGTTTAATGAATTTAAACGTGGTCGCACTAATCTCACCGATGATCTGCGTGAGGGACGGCCTTCTACGGCGACGACTGAAGATAACATCAGTGTTGTGCGGCGTATGATAGAGACTGAGAAAAGAGTGACTTATCAGCAGATTCGGACAAACGTAGGCATCGGTATGAGTCAAGTGCACAAAATCCTCCATGAACATTTAGCGGTCAGGAAGCTTTGTGCCCGGTGGATACCTCATAATTTGACAGAGGCCCAAAAGCTCCGTCGTGTTGATTGGTGTCGTGAATTGGTTCAAAAGTTTAACGGAAGTGACTCAAATGCTGTGTTCGAAATACCTACGGGTGACGAAAGCTGGATTTATTGTTATGATCCTGAAACTAAGAGACAGTCTGCTGTCTGGGTGTTTCCTTCCGAGGAGTTGCCAACTAAAGTGAAGAGAGTTCGAAGCGTGGGAAAAAAGATAGTGGCCTCGTTCTTCGGAAGGACAGGTCATTACGCAATAATTGTTTTAGAGGATCGAAAAACAGTTACTGCAGAGTGGTAGACTAACAATTGTTTGCCACTTGTCTTGGAAAATGTTCGGGAGAAACGACCTCGCAGTAGGATCCTCCTTCACCACGACAACGCCTCGTCGTACACCGCCAAGCAAACAATCAACTACTTGGCGACGTCAGACGTGGAATTACTGGATCACCCTATAGCCCCGACTACCTTGCGATTTTTATTTATTTCCGAAAATTAAAGAAAAACTTCGAGGAAAACGTTTTATGGACACTGAGGAAGCAGTGGCTGCGTTTCAAAATGCCGTCGAAGAGACCCCTAAGGACGAGTGGGCAAAGTGCTTTTCTCAGTGGTTCCATCGGATGCAGCGATGTATTGATGTAAATGGACACAATTTTGAAAAGATATAATAAAAGTAATAACTTGCTAGTTTGTTCAGTTTTTGAATTTCTAAGAACTTTCAGTGTCACCCTCGTATAGTGATTACTACTAAGTGCTAATTTTTCAATAGTCAGGTAGCTTTTTAGCTTTTATCTGAAGAATATGTATGACAGTTTGACATAATACCTATTCTATGCAAAACCCGTCATATTTATTCCGCGGATTAAAATTATCTGAGCTCTAACATATTTAGTGCATGTGATTGATTGGCTTACCTCTCGCTACTTCAGGGAAGGTTAGGCCGGGATCGGCGAGAACCTGAAATGTACGAAATAGGTGATTTCCTCATTATACACCCTGAATTCTCTGCTCAATACTAATGGAATAATTTGCAATTACATAAATATGTAAGTGAATTAAGTGAACGGCACAAATAATTTATCCTAATTGGGTGTTATATATAGGTATGTTCGAGCTGTTTGGGGTTGACCACTAGGGCCACGGTTTCAGAGTTATTTTTATATACATGTACACATTACTTTTGTTATTTCAGGTCTGTTAGTTTTTATATAATGTACAACTTTTGTTTGAAAATAGAGACCTATTCCTGTATTCAATGCAATCAGGAGTAACCAGGAGTCAAGATATTTCCTTGTTTAAAAATCAATCCAAAAATTGCAGATCTAGCAGAATTTCGCACTGGAATGTCACCATAATCCACATTCTACTAACCGCACAACGGACTTGAACGGACCCTTAATTTATATCACAACAAATCTATATTTACCGTCGTCCCAGCAACAGCCAACAAAAATACTGCACCCCACATCGCCATTTTATCCTCAAACTAACTAAAATTTGTTTTTTGTTAGCTTATATTAATTCAGGGCTGGGAATTAATTGATAAAATATAATGATTAAATGATAACGCATTAAGTCTAATCTTAATAATCCTACGCTTTGTTTTCGTAACTGATACGAGTATTTTGAGGATTTACTCAGATTATGATGACGTATTAATGGTAGCAGTTGATTAATTAATGAAAATCCACTGGGTAGCGTATGTAGAAGTTCTAATATTGGTATACGTTTAGGCGTCATAAATAGCCTACAAGACTGTCGAAATTCGACAGTCTTGTAAGCTATATATGTCGCCTCCAACCGAAGCTCCGGACATACATAGGGTTCGACAGTCGAACCCTATGTATGTCCGGAGCTTCGGTTCCAAATAATATTGTTTTTTTAATATTGTTATCATCCACTCGTAAAAGCTATTCAAATGCATCCTTATAAAGTTCGTAATGATCTATGGTATTGATGCTAGAGAAGAAGAAAGTTGAAAATTGTCAGATAGCCCTGTGAATGAGGAAATCGCCATGCAAAAAATTTGAAGACATGTGACATCCCGCACTACCGTATCACCAAAAATATACCATAATCCACCGATTTTGTTCGAGTCCCTATCACAGAGAGATCTGTATCTCAGCAGACGGAATACGATGTAGGCTGAATATGCTTACCTGAGAATGGCCAAGTCCAACTAACGTATTTTAACTCCGTCGTTGGAAGGCAACGACCAGGTTTTGTTGCTGTTCCTCCATAGATAACAAAGGATAAAATAAAACTAGATACTCAAATAAAACTAGTCAATTTTATTTATTAAATAAATTTTCATAATGACGAGTTCCGCTTTGTAAATGGAGATGTTTATTCATCCTCTTGAGTGGATGAGACTGCAGTGACTTGTACCGTTAATGTTTAGTCTGAAGAGTCGGATGAAGCAGACGATTGGCTGGATTCAGACGATTCACTAGATTCGGCAGATTCTTCAGATTCTTCAGAAGCATCAGTGGTATCTTCGTCAGATGCTACAGTGGTACCTTCGCCAGAAGCGTCAGTGGTATCTTCGTCAGAAGCAATAGTGGTACCTTCTTCAGAAGCATCAGTGGTACCTTCGTCAGAAGCGTCTGTGGTGTCTTCGTCAGAAGCAACAGTGGTATCAGGTTCTGGAGCGACAGTGGTATCAGATTCAGGTTCATGTTCCCAGTCGAAATCGACACCAGTCACCTCTGCGAACCAGTCGTGGTAGTGGCCGGGACGGATGAATCCTAAAATATAATTGAAAATTGTTAACAATGGTTTTCAAAGGGGTATCGTATTACCCAGTAATGGGTTGTGGATGTCAGAAAAGCAGTCACTCCATGTAGAATACTGGTATTCAGCTGCATCCAGTTAGACTAGAAGCCGACCCCAACATAGGTTCCACTAATGGTACCTGTAATCTAATTGTCTCTGCAGAAATAACGTAATATTATGCTATAACCCGACTGATAACGAATATTTTGCGCTCAGTTTTAAGGCATATAATGTCTAAAGGGCTCCGACGTCAATAAATAGTAAATTGAAGCACCTCTCAGGCCAGTCTACTTCCAAAGTAAAGATCGCTAAAGCTTAGATTTTAATAATCATTCTGTTAGATTTATTTCGAGCAAGGTAATTGCGTAATGGCTTTTATTTTGTCAGTTCAACACATTCATTGCGTTATTTACGTTGTTGAGCAGACAAATTTTTCAAACATATGAAGCAATATCCTTCAAAATGATTCAAAGTTTGATTGAAAGTGTGTTACGCAATTAAGTTGTAGATCCTCTAGATACGGTTACTAGAGTTTACCACCTCAACCCTACACCGATCTATAAAACGGTAACTACAGAAAATAAAAATCAAAAATATTTTTTTTAACGCTTACCAGATGGTATGCCGGCGTGGCATCCGAAGCCAGAGACGAAGGAGGTCACTCCAACCTGGGTGATGGCACCGTCATCATCAATGATGGTCAAGGGGCCGCCGCTGTCACCCTGTAAAAATGTATTACTTTAAATCTGGCCTTTAGCTCAAGACTACTGATAACAGTTGTTAAAAGTTTTTTTACTAAGGACGCTTGTTAAATTACCTGTACTCAAAGAGGTTTGAAAAATCAATGGTCAGGAGCAATAGATTAGCGTGCTCTTTGAGCTATCGATATCTCCATTCACTGACCTCAGCACCCTCAAGCCTCCATGCTGGCAGACCCCAAAATAGTCGGAGTCACTTCTTCATTTCATTTATAACTTGTCACAATACCTTTTCATGTTCATTCTGAACCATCTTACCTGGCATGTAGATTGTGTGGGGCTATTGTATCCCCTGGTGCAGATCGTGGACTCAGCGATGATATTGCTGCCACCGTAGGCCCCTCGACATTCCTCGTTTGAAACGAGCCTTAGGAATACCCAGTTCAAGTTTTCAGGAGAGGAACCTGGTAAATAAACGTTATTTAGAAACATCATAATTAGTCTATAATGTTCCCACTGCTGGGACACAGGCCTCCTCTCTGTGAGAGGGAGTGGGCCATAATCGACCACGCAGGCCCAGTGCGGGCTGGTGGATGTCACATGTCTACGATTTTTTTGGTTCTAGGACATGCCGGTTTTCTCACGATATTTTCCTTCAACGTTTTGAGAGCAGTGGTGATGAAATAAATTACACAAAGTAAAGTGCCTGGGTTCGTACTCACGACCTACAAGTCGTAAGTCGGCGCCGATCCCACTGGGCCACTCTATTAGAAACATACCAAGTTTGTTATACGGGAAAACATAAAAATCATTCCTCTCTTATTCCTCAGACAATTCCCCAGTATTCCTATATTTCATAATATATACCTTGAGTCCAGGTGTTACCCCAGCCGCTGGCGATGGCTTGCATACCAGCATAGTTCTTGTTCCTGGCAGAGGAACGCTGGATCCTGATTGGCTGAATAAGTTCTACAAAGTAAAAATAAAAATTAACCAAAGACCACTTTTCTATAAACTAACCTCTCAAACCACGATGCTTGATAAAAGTGCTCGAGAATAAATTTTGAATATCGACTGTGGCAGTATATTGATAGGTACTTTTTAGAGATTATTTTATACACAAAACGAATTACAAAGCTGTTTGGTTCCAAGTTCTACTATGTTCGTTTATTTTTAAAAAGTTTGTGACATCTTTATTTGCGTCTTACCGCCAATAGTGAGGGACCTGCCAAACTGAAGCAGACCAATGTCATGGGGCTGGACGATGCCAGGGATAGCCTCGTTGTACAGGGGATAGTTGTAATACTTGGTTGTCTCGAAGATCTCAGCCGGCAGCGTCTGGTTGGTGGCACCAGCGCGGATGATGATTGTCACACGGCTGTAGGGGAAAAAATCGAGTTATCTGTCAAAGTTTCAACTTCCAATAAAAATACGACCTTCGCCAGGTCCTCGGTCCAGAATGTGAAAGTTTGGTACGGCATGCACAGGACCGGACGTTGTGGCAATGATTAGGCCGCCTATGTCCAGCAATAGGTATATATTAGGCCGCCTATGTCCAGCAATAGATATATATTAGGCCGCCTATGTCCAGCAATAGATATATATTAGGCCGCCTATGTCCAGCAATAGACATATATTAGGCCGCCTATGTCCAGCAATAGACATATATTAGGCCGCCTATGTCCAGCAATAGGTATATATTTATATAATACAAGGTGGCAGGGACATCGACGCGCAAACTGTAACCATGAATTCAGTCAGTTATAAAAAAAAATTGCTGTTCCATACATTTTAACCGCACAAGTATTGCTCTTTTCTGTGAAACATCAGATTTTTATTTTGATAACCGACGAAAAATTTCAATGCACCTCTGCATTGAAATTTTGCAATACCTTAAATACAAGGTGGCAGGGACATCGATGCGCGAACTGTAACCATGAATAACGCAAATGATTCTACTCCCTAGAGGAGAAATTTTACGTCGGTTACCAAAAAAAAAACCGGCTCTTTCATAAAAAGTGCAAACCTACGCGGTCAAAATGTATGGAACAACAATTTTTTTTTTAATACCTTACGAAGTATTTCTACACCTGGGGCGTTCAGAATCATGTAACTGAATCCATGGTATCAGGTTGCGCGTCAATGTCCCTGCCACCCTGTATACGTCTTTCGGCTGAATGAATATGATGATGGATGACAATTAAGAAAGAACCCCCGGTCTCCTCTGCCTTTTTCTCAGCGTATTGATGGCAGAAAGTCCTCTCTGTGAGCACGCGGGCCCACTACAGTTTAGAATTGGAAGATAATAAGCCAAAGTAAAATAGCTTGAGTAACCCACGCAGCGGTACAATGGGCAGCAGTAAGACCCCACTCAGAGGTCAGAATGGATCCTCCACATGCGAAGACGCCTCCTGCGGGGCTCACCATACGAAGACCCAGCTGGTGAGGGAACTGGCCCACTTCAGCCTCCCAACCCGACACGATACGGGATCCCGACACTGTTGGAAAGTTACATCTTAGTCAGGCAGCTGCAAGGCGATTAATACACCTAGTTTATGTCCGAAGTATTTTTTTTATATATGAGTGACTGTGTGCTCAAATAATAATAAATAATATAATAATTTCTCATTGCCTGCTTGGTCTGCCGCAAACTTCAAGAGAGGCGCCCACGAGCAACTTAGTTGCCCAGCAAGTTTTTTGTCTCTCACATCAAGTCTAGGTTTCTATGTAAGTGCGCACATGTAGCGACGCGACAAAACCAGCACTTTCATATTTTTGATGTGAGAGACAAATAAGTTGTTGCGACAAAAGTTGCTCGTGGGCGCCCTCCCTTATGCATGTTGATGATAAACACGGCTGATTTAATGGAATGATGATATTCTTTACTAGCCAACGATTATCAGTTATTCAGCATCTTGCAAAGACATGCATGAACTAACTAATGTACCGGTAGCATTAAAGTCAACCAGCTTTCCTAATCAGCTGTTCAAATCATACCATCGACTGAGGATGGCAGGGACATCGAGGCACAACCTGTTACCATGGATTCAGTACGTGATTATGAACGCCCCAAATGTAGAAATATTTCGTAAGGTATTTAAAAAAAAAAAATTGTTCTTCCATACATTTTGACCGCGTAGGTTTGCACTTTTTATGAAAGAGCCGATTTTTTTTGGTAACCGACGTAAAATTTCTCCTCTAGGGAGTAGAATCATTTGCGTTATTCATGGTTACAGTTTGCGCATCGATGTCCCTGCCACCTTGTATTTAAGGTATTGCAGACTTTTTTAATAAATTGTATTTCTTTTATTTACTTACTTCTTGCATCTTCAGGGAAGATAAACCGGGGGTCGGCGAACGCCTGAAATAGAAAACAAACATTTTGCAGACACTACATAGATATACAGACGCCAGCACATCAAGCTACTACAATCTGTCAAATTTCTTTAATAGATTTTCAACTTTATTTCTAAAGCATTAAGGTTCAAGGTTGATTGGGAAAATTTGACAGTTTCGGGTAGCTTGACCTGCTGGCGTCTGTACAATTAGGGTATAGGACAAAAACCACACAAAAAAAAACGTGCGCGGTCGGGGGACCCCCGTGGGGAACGAATTTCCGTATGCGAAACTCACATGCACACACACTCGTATATTATACGATACGCGTTTTTAATATAGAGTCATCTACATAGTATAAGTTTTCAGAAGCTCTCATAAAGTTGTCGCAATCTTTAATTTTCACTTTGACCTCGCTATTGACTTAACAGTAGTAATTGCTTTCATTTTAACAGTGCAACAACATTCATTGCTTTATTTACGTTTTTGAGAAGACTAATTTTTCAAAGAAACAATGCACTAGCTTTTTGTGATTAAAAGTGTGTTATGCAATTAGGGTGCAGGGGCAAGTCACTAGTATAAATATCTATTTACCGTCCCGGCAACAGCCAGCAAGAATACAACACCCCACATAGTTTTCACAGTCACAAAACTGATTAAAAACTGTAACATCTTCATTTTATATAACTTTTTTGTCAGATATTTTTCGATAAATTAAACAATTAGCCGATAATTTATAAGATTATCTGTTCCGTTGATATTAATTACGGTTTTACCAATTTCCTTGGGGTTCGCCCATTTATTTTATTAATATCGATGCCGTTTTCTGTACCTACCTATTGTTGTTTTATATGTTAGACGTTAGTTTATATATACAGGGTGGCAGGGACATCGACGCAGAACTTATTACCACGGATTCAGTATCGACATGATTCTGAACCCCTGCGTTAAAATTTATCGTCGGTTAATTAAAAAAAAATGCTCAGTACATTTTGACCGCGTAGGTGACGGAAGATGGTGATTAAAGATTTTTAGGCTGGAACTAAAGAAACATTTTTTGTACAGACTCCTGCACAGCTACTACCTACAATCTGTCAAATTTCTTTAATAGATTTTCAACTTTATCGCTAAAGCATTAGGTTCAAGGTTGATTGGGAAAAATACATTAAGTTTCGGTAGCTAGATGTGCTGGCGTCTGTACAACATACTACTCGCTCTGTAGAAAAAGACAAGTCGCTCTACAGTCTGTCTTATAAACCAATTTATAAAACGAGTAGGCATAGTTTACTTGGATAAGTACAATGTTAATCTAGCTTAATCAATTAGTGTTATATCTGACTGTTCTCTATCTAATGATAAGGTGATAAACTCTTCGAAAACACACCATGTATCCTTTCCTAACTGATTAGGTATATATATATTATAATCCTTGAATGGAAGTTTCGTTAGGGCTAAGTCAACATTAATACCACTACATAGACCAAAGAAGCAGTCAGGTATTCAATTTTGTAGGGGGAATTAGGAAATCTACGCGGACGAACTCGCGGGCGAAGTGCCACTAAAAAATAACGGTTATAACGGTTGAGCTTCTTTACATTGAGGGAGGGCCCTACCAACCCCATGAATTTGACACGGGCCCCAAAGGGTATAGTTACGTCACTGGTCGTGATCGCAGTATTTCGCTGCTAGCGATGCTCCATCGTTGCCACAGAAGGATAAAAGTAAAAAATAAACCCAGAAATTTAAATTTTATTTAACAAATCAATCATCCTAAAGAGCGTTACCTGCATGAAGAGTCCATTCGTCTCTTTCATGGGTGTATAGAGGTATGGGGAACATGGTGTAAAGTTCACTCATCCTCCATAGAATAAGGAGGATCCTCGGACCAGACGGGTGATGTGTCTGGCGGGCAACTGCCCAATGATTCATTTCGGGCCGTTGTATATGTAGTTGCGCGGTAAACTCTGCTTGCGAGATGCAGGATTTTGTGTGACGTTAGTATGACGCGTGGTTCGCATGTGACGGTGTAGATACCGCTACAATTGGATGAGGCTTCAGTCGCTTGCGCTGTTAATATGTTTATTCTGAAGAGACGGATGATGCAGTGCATTATTACATCAAACAGTCTTTCCTATCGTGATAATGTTTTATTTTAATCCTTCAATGGAAGTTTTATAAGAGCTCAATACTTACATAATCAGTGACCAATTATCCTTGGACTCATCTCTGGTTGACCACTTATGTAGTGAGTAGTACCTGCAACATCGACGGATTTGCCTTTGTCAATCCGTTGTCTGGAGCTCATAATTCCGAAACAGAATAAAAAAGTACTTCTTTATTCTTTAACAATACAACCTAATTGCATAACACACTTTTAATCACAATCTGAAGAATTTTGAAGGTTATTGCTAATGCATTGTTTCATACATATGTTTGAAAAATTAGTCTTCTCAAAAACGTAAATAAAGCAATGAATGTTGTTGCACTGTTAAAATGAAAGCAATTGCTACTGTTAAGTCAATAGTGAGGTCAAAGTGAAAATTCAAGATTGCGACAACTTTATGAGAGCTTCTGAAAACTTATACTATGTAGATGAGTCTATATTAAAAACGCGTATCGTATATACGAGTGTGTGTGCATGTGAGTTTCGCATACGGAAATTCGTTCCCCACGGGGGTCCCCCGACCGCGCACGTTTTTTTTGTGTGGTTTTTGTCCTATACCCTGATTGTACAGACGCCAGCAGGTCAAGCTACCCGAAACTGTCAAATTTTCCCAATCAACCTTGAACCTTAATGCTTTAGAAATAAAGTTGAAAATCTATTAAAGAAATTTGACAGATTGTAGTAGCTTGATGTGCTGGCGTCTGTACATCTATGTAGTGTCTGCAAAATGTTTGTTTTCTATTTCAGGCGTTCGCCGACCCCCAGTTTATCTTCCCTGAAGATGCAACAAGACGGCGAACGTGAGGTTATTTTATACCCTGTTCGTTTTTACTGTGCGGTTTTACTCGCAAAATAACCTTGGTAGAGTAGTTATATTAATATTAGGGTGCATTAAAAGCCTTCAGAAGTGAAGTAAACTGGGCAGTCACTGGCTCACTAAACTGCGTTTGTAATTTAGTTTCCAAACGTGTAAACAAATATGTGTTTTTGAAAAAAAAAAAACTTACAACTTAATAAAACTAGACACACATGACTACATCATGTTAGATGACATAACCTACCTAAAATCGTATGTCAATCCTTGAAAGTCGTTGTAGAAACTCGGAACACTTTGAAAGCGACTGCCACTTGTCTAGGCCCTCTGCTAATGTCAGAGTTGTAATTTTTCCAGATTTTGTCACAATTATAGCAACATCATGCATAGCCTATTCAGTCTATAATGTTCCCATTGCTGGAACACAGGCCTCCTCTCTTCGAGAGGGAGTGGGTTGTAATCTACCACGCGAGCCCAATGCAGGTTGGTAGATGTTACATGTCTTCGAATTTTTGGTTCTAGCACATGCCGGTTGCCTTACAATGTTTTTCTTCACTGTTTTGAGAGCAGTGGTGATGGTGGTGAAATTATTTACACAAAGTAAAGCGCCTGCCTGGGTTCGAACCCATGACCACTGGGCCATCAGTGCTCTCACTGCCGCCTTCAGCATAGAATCAGTAAGCTTAAACTTAGCCCTTATTGCGTGCACAAATCTTCAAATTAAATTGATAACGACTAAGAGCTGCTTTTTCATTCGAACGATAATTTTTATTCGTGGAATATAATTGACGTCTGACAGTTTTTGTATGGAGGAACTGTCAAAAATTCAAAATTATTCCTTCGATAGTTATCTGGCGTTAGAAAAATCAGCCCTATACTCTGTCCACTAGGTTAACCACTTTTTGACAGCTGTCTTAGAACGTAACTATTCCAGATTACGTAAATGTTAACTTTAAAATGCGTAATAAAATAAATATATAAACTGCATAGTCTTATTGAATTATCTTATATATGACTTCTTACAGACATTATATTACCGGATCAGATTTGACAACAAAAAAAAAATATAATTACTCACTAGTTCGATCTGTCAAAAAACGATTAATCTAGTGGACAGAGTTACAATAGCTTAATTTTTTATACGAGGGCGACACTGAATGTTTTTAGAACCGGCCACTTGTAAACGGTATAATGAAAAAATAAATTCAAATTTTGAAAATGGAACTCTTTGCCAATATTACTGTGTATGTACTTTATTCGTTTTTCATTTGTTTACGATTTTGCGGCAAATTGAAAATTGCCTGCGTCACGTCAGCATGAATTTAACGCGAGAAAATTGTAAATTTTCGTATTTTCATAATTTTCGTTTCCGTTTCTGTTTTCGTATTTTTAACTTTCGGTGTCATTTAAGTCAACAAGAAAGTTATGATAGACTTCGATTGGCCTTTCACGATGAAGCCCCATCTTGTGCCACTATTTACAACTGGTTTAATGAGTTTAAACGTGGTCGCACTAATCTCACCGATGATCTGCGTGAGGGACGGCCTTTTTTTTTTTTGTGGTTGGGAAATCATCATATGACTTCTCCCGCTCTGGGCGGAGCAGGAGGGCGTGTCAGACTTTTACTGACTAAAACCCACCCGTGTTCCTTCAGTTGCCCATGCCAGGGACCACGGTATCTCTTTCGAACAACCCGCGGCCCTGGCAGGCATCGGCCCTAGCGGACCCCGTCAGTTTGTGCTGACATCTCTTTGAGGCGCGCGTGGAACACAACGCGCCGTCGACTCGGGCCTGGTCCTTGCCGGGCGGCGAGCTGCCCATTGCTCGCCGCCCGCAAGCCCGCGCCTACGGTGGCCGGGAGTCGGCTGGTGACTCCCGACGTCCAGGGCGTCTCCTGCGGCGACTAGGGGCGTGAGGGCGCAGAGATTGCCTCTCCCTCACGCGCTCCGCCTCCTCCTTTGCGAGCATTATTGCTTCGCAAAAGGAGGTGACGGCTTCCCACGCACTCTCGCTCCGTACCATGGCCTGGACCAGGGCCGGACGCGAGAGACCGCCGCCGGCGATCGCCGCCACGAGGCCGCGGCGGTGCTCCGCCCAAGCCGGGCAGACCTCCACCGTATGCTCCACCGTGTTCTCCGGACGATCCACACAGTGGTGACACCCTGGCGTTTCCTCCCGCCTTATCCTGAACAGGAACCTCCCGAAACAACCGTGTCCGGTGAGGACCTGCGTCAGGCGGAAGGTGAGGGCGCCGTGGCGCCTCTCCAGCCACTCCTCAAAGAGGAGACTTATCGCCGCAATTGTAGCGTGCCCAGCACTGGGTTGCGATAATCGCACTCTCCATGTCGCCATGAGATCCCGCCGGAGCTCTGTCCGCTGTACCGTGATTTCTCGCGGCAGCGGAGTTACGCCCCGGCGTTTTGCCTCCTCTCGCCACTCCCATATGTGGGCGAGGGCTTTTGCCTCCAGATCCCATGGCGACAATCCGGCAAGGAGGCTCGCCGCCTCAGCGGAGACCGTGCGGTATCCTCGGATCAGCCGGACGGCCATGACCCTTTGGGACGCGTTCAACCGGCGGACTGGTCGCCGCCTCAAGGAACGCGCCCACACCGGTGCCCCGTAAAGGGCCATGGACCGCACGACTCCCGCATATAGCCTCCGGCAGGAGGCGTTTGGACCCCCTAGATTGGGCAGGAGCCGCCTCAAGGCAGCCCCGGCTCGCTCCAGTCTGGGAGCCAAACGTCGGAAATGCTCCACGAAGTTCCACCGGCTGTCGAGGACGAGTCCCAGGCACTTCATCGTCGACTCGACGCCGATGTGAACCCCTCCCACCGTTATTTGGGAACCCGACGGTGGTGCGTCCCGAGGACCATGAAAACACAAGGCCTCGGACTTGTGCAGGGCCACCTCGAGTCCCAATTGCCGGATCCTGACAATGCGACAGACATGTGACATCCCGCACTACCGTATCACCAAGAATATACCATAATCCACCGATTTTGTTCGAGTCCCTATCACAGAGAGATCTGTATCTCAGCAGACGGAATACGATGTAGGCTGATTATGCTTACCTGAGAATGGCCAAGTCCAACTAACGTATTTTAACTCCGTCGTTGGAAGGCAACGACCAGGTTTTGTTGCTGTTCCTCCATAGATAACGAAGGATAAAATAAAACTAGATACTCAAATAAAACTAGTCAATTTTATTTATTAAATAAATTTTCATAATGACGAGTTCCGCTTTGTAAATGGAGATGTTTATTCATCCTCTTGAGTGGATGAGACTGCAGTGACTTGTACCGTTAATGTTTAGTCTGAAGAGTCGGATGAAGCAGACGATTGGCTGGATTCAGACGATTCACTAGATTCGGCAGATTCTTCAGATTCTTCAGAAGCATCAGTGGTATCTTAGACAGATGCTACAGTGGTACCTTCGCCAGAAGCGTCTGTGCGTGTCTGTGTGTGAAGCGTGCGTGGTGTGGTGAGGTGTGTAGCAATAGTGGTATCAGGTTCTGGAGCGACAGTGGTATCAGATTCAGGTTCATGTTGTGTCCCAGTCGAAATCGACACCAGTCACCTCTGCGAACCAGTCGTGGTAGTGGCCGGGACGGATGAATCCTAAAATATAATTGAAAATTGTTAACAATGGTTTTCAAAGGGGTATCGTATTACCCAGTAATGGGTGTGGATGTCAGAAAGGCAGTCACTCCATGTAGAATACTGGTATTCAGCTGCATCCAGTTAGACTAGAAGCCGACCCCAACATAAGTTCCACTAATGGTACCAATAATGGTTCCAACTGTAATCTAATTGTTTCTGCAGAAATAACGTAATATTATGCTATAACCCGACTGATAACGAATATTTTGCGCTCAGTTTTAAGGCATATAATGTCTAAAGGGCTCCGACGTCATTATATAGTAAATTGAAGCACCTCTCAGGGCAGTCTACTTCCAAAGTAAAGATCGCTAAAGCTTAGATTTTAATCAATTAAATTTTAGTAATTGCGTAATGGCTTTTATTTTGTCAGTTCAACACATTCATTGCGTTATTTACGTTGTTGAGCAGACAAATTTTTCCAACATATGAAGCAATATCCTTCAAAACGATTCAAAGTTTGATTGAAAGTGTGTTACGCAATTAAGTTGTAGATCCTCTAGATACGGTTACTAGAGTTTACCACCTCAACCCTAAGTACACCGATCTATAAAACAGTAACTACAGAAAATAAAAAATCAAAAATATTTTTTTTAACGCTTACCAGCTGGTCTGTCGGCGTGGCATCCTAAGCCAGAGACGAAGGAGGTCACTCCAACCTGGGTGATGGCACCGTCATCATCAATGATGGTCAGGGGGCCGCCGCTGTCACCCTGTAAAAATGTATCACTTTATATCTGGCCTTTAGCTCAAGACTACTTATAACAGTTGTTACAAGTATAATCAATGGTCAGGAGAATAGATTAGCGTGCTCTTTGAGCTATCGATATCTCCATTCACTGACCTCAGCACCCTCAAGCCTCCATGCTGACAGACCCGAAAATAGTCGGAGTCACTTCTTCATTTCATTTATAACTTGTCACAATACCTTTTCATGTTCATTTGTTTTTTATTTTATGTTATATAATTATTCATATTTTTGTCTTTTACTAGTTATAGTCCGTAAAATTAATTTTTGTTTTTATATAAGTAAACATGCAATCTTAACTTTTGGTTGACACGGCAAATTTTTCTGTATGACAAAATAAATGCGACCTTATTAAAATGTAACATTGCAAAAATTATAATAGAATGTGTTTGCAAAAATGTCTTACGATGGTGCAAAAAAGTAGCATACCTACTATTTTGCTCAATTTGAATATAACCATAATTAAAATAGATAAATTATTTACTATTTGTAGGAATTTTAGAAAATACTCATGTATAAGCACTTGACTGAGATACCTGAGATACAGGTTTATTCCTAGTTCAGGTAGAATCCAATTATATCTTACCTACCTCTAGTTTTAGGCCCTATTTTGTAAATATTTATGTAAATCAATTATTTCAATAAACAATTTCAATTTAAACAATTTCAATTTCAATTTCAATTCTGAACCATCTTACCTGACATGTAGATTGTGTGGGGTTATTGTATCCCCTGGTGCAGATCGTGGACTGAACGACGATATTGCTGCCACTGTAGGACCCCCGACATTCCTCGTTGGAAATGAGCCTTAGGAATACCCAGTTCAAGTTTTCTGGAGAGGACTCTGGTAAATAAACGTTATTTAGAAACATCATAATTAGCCTATGATGTTCCCACTGCTAGGACACAGGCCTCCTCTTTGTGAGAGGGAGTGGGCTATAATCCACCACGCAGGCCCAGTGCGGGCTGGTGGATGCCACATGTTTACGATTTTTTTGGTTCGAGGACATGCCGGTTTTCTCACGATATTTTCCTTCAACGTTTTGAGAGCAGTGGTGATGAAATAAATTACACAAAGTAAAGTGCCTGGGTTCGTACTCACGACCTACAAGTCGTAAGTCGGCGCCGATCCCACTGGGCCCCTCTATTAGAAACATACCAAGTTTGTTATACGGGAAAACATAAAAATCATTCCTCTCTTATTCCTCAGACAATTCCCCAGTATTCCTATATTTCATAATATATACCTTGAAACCAGGTGTTACCCCAGCCGCTGGCGATGGCTTGCATACCAGCATAGTTCTTGTTCCTGGCAGAGGAACGCTGGATCCTGATTGGCTGAATAAGTTCTACAAAGTAAAAATAAAAATTAACCAAAGACCACTTTTCTATAAACTAACCTCTCAAACCACGTGTACCATAAAAGTGCTCGAAAATTAATTTTGAATGTCGACTGTGGCAGTATATTGATACTTTTTAGAGATTATTTTATACACAAAACGAATTACAAAGCTGTTTGGTTCCAAGTTCTACTACGTTCATTTATTTTTTAAATGTTTGTGACATCTTTATTTGCGTCTTACCGCCAATAGTGAGGGACCTGCCAAACTGAAGCAGACCAATGTCATGGGGCTGGACCACGCCAGGGATAGCCTCGTTGTACAGGGGATAGTTGTAATACTTGGTCGTCTCGAAGATCACAGCCGGCAGCGTCTGGTTGGTGGCACCAGCGCGGATGACGATCGTCACACGGCTGTAGGGGATAAAATCGAGTTATCTGTCAAAGTTTCAACTTCCAATAAAAATACGACCTTCGCCAGGTCCTCGGTCCAGAAAGTGAAAGTTTGGTACGGCATGCACAGGACCGGACGTTGTGGCAATGATTAGGCCGCCTATGTCCAGCAATAGGTATATATTAGGCCCCCTATGTCCAGCAATAGGTATATATTTATATAATACAGGGTGGCAGGGACATCGACGCGCAAAGTGTAACCATGAATTCAGCAAATGATTTTGGACCTCTACCGCAGACATATTCGTCAGTTATAAAAAAAAAATAGCTGTTCCATACATTTTAACCGCACAGGTATTGCTCTTTTCTATGAAACATCAGATTATTATTTTGATAACCGACGAAAAATTTCAATGCAGAGGGGTTCATGTAACTGAATCCATGGTATCAGGTTGCGCGTCAATGTCCCTGCCACCCTGTATACGTCTTTCGGCTGAATGAATATGATGATGGATGACAATTAAGAAAGAACCCCCGGTCTCCTCTGCTTTTTTCTCAGCGTATTGATGGCAGAAAGTCCTCTCTGTGAGCACGCGGGCCCACTGCAGTTTAGAATTGGAAGATAATAAGCCAAAGTAAAATAGCTTGAGTAACCCACGCAGCGGTACAATGGGCAGCAGTAAGACCCCACTCAGAGGTCAGAATGGATCCTCCACATGAGAAGACGCCTCCTGCGGGGCTCACCATACGAAGACCCAGCTGGTGAGGGAACTGGCCCACTTCAGCCTCCCAACCCGACACGATACGGGATCCCGACACTGTTGGAAAGTTACATCTTAGTCAGGCAGCTGCAAGGCGATTAATACACCTAGTTTATGTCCGAAGTATTTTTTTTATATATGAGTGACTGTGTGCTCAAATAATAATAAATAATATAATAATTTCTCATTGCCTGCTTGGTCTGCCGCAAACTTCACGAGAGGCGCCCACGAGCAACTTAGTTGCCCAGCAAGTTTTTTGTCTCTCACATCAAGTCTACGGGTTTCTATGTAAGTGCGCACATGTAGCGACGCGACAAAACCAGCACTTTCATATTTTTGATGTGAGAGACAAATAAGTTGTTGCGACAAAAGTTGCTCGTGGGCGCCCTCCCTTATGCATGTTGATGATAAACACGGCTGATTTAAAGGAATGATGATATTCTTTACTAGCCAACGGTTATCAGTTATTCAGCATCTTGCAAAGACATGCATGAACTAACTAATGTACCGGTAGCATTAAAGTCAACCAGCTTTCCTAATCAGCTGTTCAAATCATACCATCGACTGAGGATGGCAGGGACATCGAGGCACAACCTGTTACCATGGATTCAGTACGTGATTATGAACGCCCCAGGTGTAGAAATATTTCGAAAGGTATTAAAAAAAAAAATTGTTGTTCCATACATTTTGACCGCGTAGGTTTGCACTTTTTTATGAAAGAGCCGATTTTTTTTGGTAACCGACGTAAAATTTCTCCTCTAGGGAGTAGAATCATTTGCGTTATTCATGTTTACAGTTTGCGCATCGATGTCCCTGCCACCTTGTATTTAAGGGGGGAAAAAATGTCATAACTCGTAAATAGAATAAAAAATACAAAATGTGGTCTATTATTACTGTAGAAAAGGCAATAACGTAATTTTATAACACATTGTCAACACTTGAAATATAGCTGTTTAGCTAAATCGTGCATTTGTAACAAAAACGGCCGTTTATGTTTTGTATGCACGATTTAGGTAAACAGCTATATTTCAAGTGTTGATAAGGTGTTATACAATTACGTTATTGCCTTTTCCACAGTAATAATAGAACATATTTTGTATTTTTGATTCTATTTATGAGTTATGACATTTTTTCGATTGGCGGCGCTAGTGGACTGTAAGAGGCCTCTTAAGGTATTGCAGACTTTTTTAATAAATTGCATTTATTTTATTTACTTACTTCTTGCATCTTCAGGGAAGATAAACTGGGGGTCGGCGAACGCCTGAAATAGGAAACAAACATTTTGCAGACACTACATAGATGTACGGACGCCAGCACATCAAGTTACTACAATCTGTCAAATTTCTTTAATAGATTTTCAACTCTATCGCAAAGCATTAGGGTTCAAGGTTGATTGGGAAAATTTGACAGTTTCGGGTAGCTTGACCTGCTGGCGTCTGTACAATCAGGGTATAGGACAAAAACCACACAAAAAAAAAACGTGCGCGGTCGGGGGACCCCCGTGGGGAACGAATTTCCGTATGCGAAACTCACATGCACACACACTCGTATATTATAGGTACGATACGCGTTTTTAATATAGAGTCATCTACATAGTATAAGTTTTCAAAAGCTCTCATAAAGTTGTCGCAATCTTGAATTTTCACTTTGACCTCGCTATTGACTTAACAGTAGTAATTGCTTTCATTTTAACAGTGCAACAACATTCATTGCTTTATTTACGTTTTTGAGAAGACTAATTTTTCAAACATATGAAGCAATGCATTAGCAATAACCTTCAAAATTCTTCAGATTGTGATTAAAAGTGTGTTATGCAATTAGGGTGCAGGGGCAAGTCGCTAGTATAAATATGTATTTACCGTCCCGGCAACAGCCAGCAAGAATACAACACCCCACATAGCTTTCACAGTCACAAAACTGATTAAAAACTGTAACATCTTCATCTTATATAACTTTTTTGTCAGATGTTTTTCGATAAATTAAACAATTAGCCGATAATTTATAAGATTATCTGTTCCGTTGATGTTAATTACGGTTTTACCAATTTCCTTGGGGTTTGCCCAAGATAACTTGTTGAAGAGAACTTGTTACCACGGATTCAGTATCGACATGATTCTGAACACCTGCGTTAAAATGTATCGTCGGTTATTTAAAAAAAAATGCTCTTCAGTATATTTTGACCGCGTAGGTGATGGAAGATGCTGATTAAAGATTTTTAGGCTGGAACTAAAGAAACATTTTTTGTACAGACTCCTGCACATCAAGCTACTACAATCTGTCAAATTTCTTTAATAGATTTTCAACTTTATCGCTAAATCATTAGGTTCAAGGTTGATTGGGAAAAATTAACAGTTTCGGTAGCTAGATGTGCTGGCGTCTGTACAACATACTATTCGGTCTGTAGAAAAAGACAAGTCGCTCTACAGTCTGTCTTAAAAACCAATTTATAAAACGAGTAGGCATAGTTTACTTGGATAAGTACAATGTTAATCTAGCTTAATTAATTAGTGTTATATCTGACTGTTCTCTATCTAATGATAAGGTGATAAAGTCTTCGAAAACACATCATGTATCCTTTCCTAACTGATTAGGTATATATATTTTAATCCTTGACTGGAAGTTTCGTTAGGGCTAAGTCAACATTAATGTCATCGAACCAACAGTACTCGTATTTCTATGCTCCTTCCTCAAATTCGAACTGCAAATAAAAGTATACATAAAAAGTATCACAAGTAAGTATAGAATTGCAAACTTTTTTCGACCACTACATAGACCAAAGAAGCAGTCAGGTATTCAAATTTGTAGGGGGAATTACGAAATCTACGCGGACGAACTCGCGGGCGAAGTGCCACTAAAAAATAACGGTTATAACGGTTGAGCTTCTTTACATTGAGGGAGGGCCCTACCGACCCCATGAATTTGACACGGGCCCCAAAGGGTATAGTTACGTCACTGGTCGTGATCGCAGTATTTCGCTGCTAGCGATGCTCAGGGCCGTAGCTAGGGGGGGGCATCGTGGGGCAATGCCCTACCTTAAAATCACAATGCCCTACCTTAACTGCAATCAAGGCCTCAAACAACGATCTACTAGTGATCGATGGCCTCAAAGACCGTTAACGGGTCACGAGAGAATGGCTGGAATGGTATTTCTGTCCTTTGAAAAAAAAAAAAGAACAAAATCAGTTGATCTGATCGAAGTTCTTCGCATTTTTAATAACATGGCGAATCATAGAATTCAGCTGTTTTAAATATTTTTTATTATTATGTTTTCCTTTATTTCATTTACATTCAAACTTACAGATTATATTTTTAAATATTTTTATAAACAAAAAGATAAAAAAACATTTAAAAATATAAAAAATAGTAGCCCACCGGTATCGAGAACACGGTCCAAGCTACGCGGCTAGCGGCGGTCAGGGCTCCAGAGAGATGAACCTCCTGACAATGCGAGCCGTGTCCAGAAGTACCGCTTTCTGAATCAAGCCCTTGATCCAGCTGCCCAACGAGAGCCTCCTCAGGTGTTGGTCGAGGTTGGCTATTAAGCCATTGGCTGTCACGACTATCGGCACAATGATCGCTGAGTCCACATCCCACATGTCGGCAACCTCGCGAGCCAAGTCAAGATACTTGATTTGTTTATCTTTCTCGGCTTTCACGATGTTCTCATCATGCGGGACGGTTATGTCAACAATCACTGCGCGCCGTTCTGATCGATCCACCACCACTATATCAGGCTTATTGGCAACAATAGTCCTGTCAGTGATGATGGATCGATCCCAGTACAACGTGATATTTCCATTTTCGAGAACTGGGTCGGGCACATACCTGTAGTTCGGCACCTCAGATTCCACAAGGCTGTATTTCAGAGCAAGTTGCTGATGGATTATCCTGGCTACAAGGTTGTGTCTACGCAAATACTCTCCGTTAGCTAGACGAGAACACCCGGAGATAATATGCCTGATTGATTCCCCCGGCCGGTGGCATGCCCGACAGATGTCAACCGTGCCGTCTTTCACAATAAATCTCCGGTAATTGTTCGTCATCATAACTTCGTCCATAATTGCACAGACAAAACCTTCGGTTTCTCCAAAGAGGTCACCGAAACGCTGCCAGGCTACGGACGCTAGTAGATTTACATCGGGTCCATGTAGGGCCCGGTAAAAGCGTCCGTGAAGCTCCTTACTTTGCCATACTTCCATGCGATCACTGGTGTCAAGAACTACTGGCTTGCGCCTGTTCTCTTTAGCCAAGGAGAGCGGGGTGAGGCCCTTGTCCACCGCGACTACATCTCGATGCATCCCCACGTCGGTTTCTAGGAAATATTCCCTGAGACTGCATATCTCGCGATTGTGGAGGGTCTTAGCGTTTAAAAAGCCTCGACCTCCACACTTTCGCGGGATATACAGCAGTCATTACCGATGACAGTGGGTGATGCATTCGATTTGCAGTCAACAGCGTCCGGACCCTCCTATCAAGGGCGTCTGGTCGGTTTGAGTCCATTTGATTATGCCGAAAGAGTACATCAAAACCGGCATGACCCAACTGTTGAAGGCACGCACCTTGTTTCCGCCTGATAGAAGACTATTAAGTACTTTTTTCAGGCGGCCAAAGAACCGCTCCTTCAACGATTGCTTCATGTCAGTAACATTGATGCCTAACGCTTCCGATATACCCAAATACTTATAGGTTTCGGATGCGGAGAGGGCTCTAAGGTTTGTGGAATCCGAGAGTTGGGTTCCCACGGATTCCACAATCTCCATCCAGACCGCACATTTGTCCACACCAAATTCCATCCTGATGGCGCTACTGAAAGGTTCAGTTACTTTCAGTAGCTGCATAAGTTGCAAATTGTTGGGAGCAAAGAGTTTTAGGTCATCCATGTAGAGGAGGTGCGATATAACCTGACCACCTCTCCTCAGCCGATAGCCTAGACCTGACTCCTCCAGAAGTGTGCTTAGAGGATTCAAGGCTAAGCAGAACCAAAGCGGACTCAAAATATCGCCCTGAAAGATGCCTCGTTCGATCCTTATCGGTTCGCTATTCCTCTGAATATTTCGACATCCTGGATAGCGAAGGACCGTCCTCCATTGCCGCATACATGACACCAGGAAGGTATGCAGAGTTGCATCTACTTTATACAAATCCAGTACCCTCATGAGCCATGTATGTGGCACCGAGTCATAGGCCTTCTTATAATCTATCCAACATGTCGACAGATCCTTTCGGGAACAACGAACCTGTTTTCTAATGGCCACATCAATGAGGAGTAGCTCCTTAGTACCACGGGACCCATTCTTACATCCATTTTGAGAGGCAGACATCTTACATCCATTTTGAGAGGCAGACATCTTACATCCATTTTGAGAGGCAGACATCTTACATCCATTTTGAGAGGCAAATTATTATAATATGTAAGTTTGCAGAAACAATGTGATCTAAATTGTATTTTTGGTCGTATCTATTTACTCGTATCACCCAACAATTAATTATTACCTCACTCTCACTCAGACGTGGATCTCTACATCCAAATCTGGATGTTCAACCATCTTGTTCGCTTGTTCTTCATCATTGAGGATTTAATAGTTCTTATATCCATGCTCATGCTCTGTCACATAAATTATTTGTCTACGAATAGCTATTGAATGTACATCACTGACCTAGAGGTCAATGATATACATGGTGATTGATTTAGGAGCCCGTGCTTCGAGGGCAGATCAATTATGATATTTTTTTTACTTCCGCCCTACCTGTAACCAATGCAGCCCTACCTCAAATTCGACTCTAGCTACAGCCCTGGCGATGCTCCATCGTTGCCAAAGAAGGATAAAAGTAAAAAATAAACCCAGAAATTTCAATTTTATTTAACAAATCAATCATCCTAAAGAGCGTTACCTGCATGAAGAGTCCATTCGTCTCTTTCATGGGTGTATAGAGGTATGGGGAACACGGTGTAAAGTTCACTCATCCTCCATAGAATAAGGAGGATCCTCGGACCAGACGGGCGATGTGTCTGGCGGGCAACTGCCCAATGATTCATTTCGGGCCGTTGTATATGTTGTACCGCTACAATTGGATGAGGTTTCAGTCGCTTGCGCTGTTAATATGTTTATTCTGAAGAGACGGATGATGCAGTGCATTATTACGTCAAACAGTCTTTCCTATCATGATAATGTTTTATTTTAATCCTTCAATGGAAGTTTTATAAGAGCTCAATACTTACATAATCAGTGACCAATCATCCTTGGACTCATCTCTGGTTGCGTTGACCACTTATGTAGTGAGTAGTACCTGCAACATCGACGGATTTGCCTTTGTCAATCCGTTGTCTGGAGCTCATAATTCCGAAACAGAATAAAAAAGTACTTCTTTATTCTTTAACATAACCACAATGGACCGGAACTAACTAACTAAAGTTTCAAACTAATGATGCACCTGTGGGCCCCCAATATTCTTATCTCTAGATCATAAGTCCTGTATTATCCAGTGTACCCAGATTTCATGTGGTTCATTTTGCATGAAGTCTTCCAGACATCCGCTTCAAAATCAAGCTTAGCGTGACTAGCGACCAAGGGCATTGATCGCAGAATTTATACGTCAAACTTATTAGGTAGACCTACAGAATTTGACCAAAAATGCTTATGAACCTTCTTAATTCTCCCTCAATTATTTACACACAGGAAACACCTAATTATTAGGTTTTTCTGTAAGTTTAATGACTGTTATACCTTTTTTTTTATTTTTCTGGTGGGAAATCATCAAATGTCCGCTCCCGCTCTGGGTGGAGCGGAAGGGAGTGTCAGACTCTTACTGACTAAAACCCACCCATGTTCCTTCCTTCGCCCTTTATGTTCTGGGGTAGCGGTAACCCTTTCGGACAATCCCGCTGACCCGGCAGGCTTCGGCCCTAAGGGGCCCCTCGGATTATGCTGACATCTCTTTGAGGCGCGCGTGGAACACTTACGCGCCGTCCTGCACGGGGACTGTTATACCTTACTTATGAATTTGGGCCAAGTCACATTAAGCCAGCCGATTAACGTGTCAAATTATCTATTAATCGATTAAGCCTCTTTAAATTCCACGAATAAAGTACCCCGTTTTGTCTCATTTACTTACCTACATTTCGCTTGCCGTGGTTGGTCCGTCCATCTGTACATACAGGCTTTTCGAGGCCCATCTATGCCTCGAAAAACCGGCTGTCATGCGTGGATCTTCGACAGTCGGACGTGCACGTCTTTCTACATCATTCTCACTTTCAACATGAATAATGTAATCAATATTCTGTTACAATTTTATCATTTATGTGTCCGTGGAGTTTCTTGCCCGTTCTTCTCCATAAGTACCTACGCTTTGAAATGGGTAACTAGCTTCATCTTTCTGACTAACCGACCCTTTGACAATTCAAAACTGCCTGTAATTGGTTTATTTGAAATAAATGCTTTGAGTTTGAGTCGTTACGGGTCGGCAAAAGCCCGAAAGTCTGACAACCAGTCTTCCCAAAGGATATCGTATTACCCAGTAACTGGGTTGTGGAAGTTATATTTAACAAATATTTCATGTTATAGGTGAATAAATGCTATTGAGAGTTAAGGTTGTAATGATATAAATAAAACCAGTTTTATTTTGTTTACCATATTTTATGTCTTGTCTTTCTTTACCTATACCTAATGAATGACAGTTAATTTAGCTAAATATCACTATTTTTTTTATTAATATCACTATAATATTCACTTGTCTTTATTAAAAAAAAGCTTATATAGTAAGTATTCAATTCTTAAATTCTTCATAACAAGTTATTTTTATTTGTACCTTTACAGTTCATAATTAAAATACTATTAAAGTGTACACTGTTATCAATTTACACAATAGGTACATATGTTCATATCACTGTCATGCAAGACTGAAGATTCAACAGTTTTCTAAAATACAATGATTAGCTTTTATGAACAATCTTAAGTTTCTATTTTTGTACTTGACAAACTTGAAAACTGAAGTAGTTGCAGAGAAGCAGTAGCAGTGGCCGAAGCGAATAGTAATGGGCAACATCATTCATGCTGCCTTCATGTCTTCGTAGGTGAAACATCCCGAGACTATCCTGCAGTTTTAAAACAAAATCAAATAATTTTCTACTCAAATGAAGTACTACTATGTTATGTGGCAAACTAGGCATATCAACAAGGCCTTCATCAGCCCATGCCTGAACAAAAGCCAGAGGCCTTGACATTGCTGCTTAGGGCCGGTTTTTCAGACTCCAGATATTTTTATTTAATGTAACACTACATTAGAATGGTAAACCTTAGTTAGGTATACATAGAATATACTGTAGTAATGTGAATATGTATGTAGAAAGTTCACCCTAGAAAATCCTACTTCCTACTTATATTATAAACGTGAAAGATGGATGGATGGATGGATGGGATGGATGGATGTTTGTTACTCTTTCACACAAAAACTCCTAAACAGATTTGGATGAACTTTGGCACACAGATGGTTTATAACCAGGATTAACATATAGGATACTTTTTATCCCGATATTTCCACAGAAACGAGACTTATGCGGGTGAAACCGTAGGGCACAGCTAGTACATTCATAATTATGTGAGTTGCTGCTTGATTCTTAACTGTGTCAAAAAGCTTACCTTCAATTATTAATATGGCAGATAGGTTTTCCATTCTTTGTAATAAAATCCATCGTAGGGCAATTAGACTGATGTTAGTAGGGCAGTGTTCCATTCTTGTATTTTCAGCTCTAGCACCGTCTGCAAAAATATTATGATTAATATTTTGTAGTTAGTTGTTATTTGATTAATGGTTATTATAGTTTGTTTCAATATCTACTTATGTACAAACATATCAATTAATAATTTCAGTTGTTAGAATGGAGGCTATAGGCCAGTCATACCGAACATTAGAATTGCAAACTAACAGTTAGTTCTGAGTTTTTTATGTTGTTAGGACCATCTACTAGTAGCGTATATCCAAGTTTGCAGCTTCGAAAGACCTGTGCTAACTTTGCAGCACTCGAAAAACCGCGAAATTTTCGCATGCAAAAAATCAGAACTAGCCTTTAATTTGCGATTTTAGAATTTTTTTGTGATAGATATGAGTGGCCTATTAACCAAAGGAATTATTGTCCGTATGTAGACTGACCAATAATGTACCTACAACAGATTCAATAATCTAATTAGTACAAACAACTTTTCCTAAATATATTGGGTTACTTACTTGTAGCGATGAAGATGATTTTGACTTAGGCTGTTTTGCTCAATAGCAAAAAAAAACTTTACAAACATGCTTGAGAAGCGCATACCAGCGATTGCTCCTATATAGTGAGACGGTAAGGACACTTTGTCCCAGTTGAAGTCCTATTTTATATTCAAAATCATCCTCGGCCAGTCCCATTTGATGTGAGTCATTAATACCTGAAAATTGAAAACAATAAAATCTTCATACGGTTAAGTGGCTTTTTTGAATTCACAATGATCGTGAATTCAGTTGTTATAGCTATTGTGTATACGTGGGGAAGGTATCATTTGTTATTGAGTATTTTAGCTATGATTGCGATGGGCCCACAAGTTTTAATCATAATTGTGTATGTGTACCGGGAGTCCACAACGAAAACCCATGTCCAGGGAGGTCCATAGCTAATATCTTTGATGGTCATCGGTATCAAGGGTAAGTAGTAAGTACCAACTGCAGCTACAATAATTTAATGAGATACAAACAACTTTTTCCTAAATATATTGGGTTACTTACTTGTAATGATGAAGATGATATTGACTTAGCAAAACAGCTAAGGGTCAGCGGGTCGTCCTATGGGCGGAGTAAGTCTTAGTGCAGCCAGCCAAGACTTCTTGTCCTAGACCAGACAACTTTACAAACTTCTTCCTTCTACAAACCACAAGAAAAAAGTTCCGAAACTATTTAAGATAGGCCAATGTTTCCGTATGAGAATAGTAAATATAATTTTGTATTTAAAAAAATATAAAACAACTATTAATAATTAAAACAAAAGTCAAAGATTAGGTTTCAAAGTATCATATTTATTTTCATAATAAATTAATAACTTTTACTCAGTGCTGCCAACTTTTTTCCCGAGTCCACTAGAAGTCGCAAATTTTATTTTTATTCTCATTACGGTACTACGGTACGTTACGGGCTACGGGCTACGGTAATACGTAAACGATTTATTTATTGCGGTATAACGGCATGTTTTATTGTTTAAACAAACAATAAAACATGCCGTTATCCTGTTATTATAATATTTTCTTGTGTCAAAGTTTAAGTAGTTGATTGTATTGTTTTCTACAAATTGAATTAATAATAATAATAATAACACTGTACTTGATCGCCTGCGAAGTGAAATGCAAAGTAGCCATGTCATCGCCCCCCAGTCGCAGACTGCTGCAGTACTACCGCAGTCTAATACTAGCCATGCTGACGAAGGGAGTAATGACAGGGCTACAAATGTAAGTATCCAGTGCAATGAGGAATTGAGGAATGCTTTGGAGGGTGCGATTCGGGAATATCGGTTCATGTCGCCCGAACTTAGACCACGCTTACCTCGTTTGCCCATGCATAACAAAAATAGGGCGCTGGTGGCGGTTCTGGATGCGCAGTTGTCAAGTCATTTTGACGCCTGCGAAGACCTCACCGATACTCACTCAATTCTGTACTGCGCGGCTGTAGCGGCATGTCGTGTAGCTCACGTCAAATTTGACAGTGACTCTAGAGCTACACGACCGAAACCAGCCATACCAGCTTGGCAGTGCAGAATTGAGCGTCGTATTGGTGGGGCCAGAGCGCTCATCGGCAAACTAATCTGCTTCAGAGAGGGCAATACTCGCCCTAGAGTGATGCGCTTTGTGAGGCGGGCGTTCTTGGGGACTGATATTAGTTCTCAAGATTATTTGTCCCGCGTCACAGAGCGTATCGACTTCCTGAAGCAGAAAGTGTATGCATGGGCAAACCGTATTCGTCGGTATAAGCGGCGAGTAGAGCGATACACTCAGAATCGCACCTTCCAGAGCGATGAAAGGTGGGTTTATAGGGGTTGGGAGCGACCGGACCAAAGTGTGGCTGACACGTGCCTACCGGATGATGATGCCATGTGTTCCTTTTGGCGTAGTATCTGGTCGGCGCCTGTCAGTCACACCGAAGGTGATTGGACTGGGAAGATCGAGCGAGCGTGCGAACTAATACCAGAAACGGGGGCTATTACCATCTGCCCCCAAGATGTTGCTCGTGCAGTCCGTCCGTTACCTAACTGGAAATCTCCAGGGCCGGACGGGCTGCACAACTTTTGGATAAAGTGGTTCCAAAGGTCGCACGCCCCCTTGGCAGCCCAGTTCCAGTCAGCCTTAGAGTCAGGGTTGCTGCCCCAGTTTATAACGACAGGAATAACCCACCTGCTCCATAAATCAGGTAGTACCGCGGATCCCAAAAATTATAGACCGATCACTTGTCTACCAACGATCTATAAAGTTCTTACATCCATTTTGAGAGCTAAAATTAATAAACATATAGACAGCAACTCCATCATGTCTGTCTCTCAAAATGGATGTAGGAACGGGTCCCGCGGTACTAAGGAGCTCCTCCTCATTGATATGGCCATTAGCCAACAGGTTCGTCGTTCCCGAAAGGATCTGTCGACATGTTGGATAGATTATAAGAAGGCCTATGACTCGGTGCCACATACATGGCTCATGAGGGTGCTGGAGTTGTATAAAGTAGATACAACTCTGCGCACCTTCCTAATGACGTGTATGGGGCAATGGAGGACGGTCCTTCGCTATCCAGGATGTCGAAATATCCAGAGGAATAGCGAGCCGATAAGGATCGAGCGAGGCATATTCCAGGGCGACAGTTTGAGTCCGCTTTGGTTCTGCTTAGCCTTGAATCCTCTAAGCACGCTGCTGGATGATTCAGGTCTAGGCTACCGGCTGAGGAGAGGTGGTCAGGTTATATCTCACCTCCTCTACATGGATGACCTAAAACTCTTTGCCCCCAACAATTTGCAACTGATGAAGCTACTGAAAATTACTGAAACTTTCAGTAGCGCCATCAGGATGGAATTTGGTGTGGACAAATGTGCGGTCATGCATGTAAAGCGAGGGGAGATTGTGGAATCCGTGGGAACCCAACTCTCGGATTTCACAAACCTTAGAGCCCTCTCCGCAGCCGAAACCTACAAGTATTTGGGTATGTCGGAAGCATTGGGCATCAATGTTACTGACATGAAGCAATCGTTGAAGGAGCGCTTCTTTGGCCGTCTGAAAAAAGTTTTTAATAGTCTTTTATCAGGCGGAAACAAGGTGCGCGCCTTCAATAGTTGGGTCATGCCGGTTTTGATGTACTCTTTCGGCATACTCAAATGGACTCAGACCGAACTCGAGGCCCTGGATAGGAGGGTCCGGACGCTGTTGACTGCAAATCGAATGCATCACCCACGGTCATCGGTAATGAGGCTGTATATCCCGCGAAAGTGTGGAGGTCGAGGCTTTTTAAACGCTAAGACCCTCCACAATCGCGAGATATGCAGTCTCAGGGAATATTTCCTAGAAACCGACGTGGGGATGCATCGAGATGTAGTCGCGGTGGACAAGGGCCTCACCCCGCTCTCCTTGGCTAAAGAGAACTGGCGCAAGCCAGTAGTGCTTGATACTAATGATCGCATGGAAGTATGGCAGAGTAAGGAGCTTCACGGACGCTTTTACCGGGCTCTACATGGACCCGATGTAGATCTATTAGCGTCCGTAGCCTGGCTGCGTTTCGGTGACCTCTTTGGAGAAACCGAAGGTTTTGTCTGTGCAATTATGGACGAAGTTATGATGACGAACAATTACCGGAGATATATTGTGAAAGACGGCACGGTTGACATCTGTCGGGCATGCCACCGGCCGGGAGAATCAATCAGGCATATTATCTCCGGGTGTTCTCGTCTAGCTAACGGAGAGTACTTGCATAGACACAACCTTCTAGCCAGGATAATCCATCAGCAACTTGCTCTGAAATACAGCCTTGTGGAATCTGAGGTCCCGTACTACAGGTATGTGCCCGACCCAGTTCTCGAAAATGGAAATATCACATTGTACTGGGATCGATCCATCATCACTGACAGGACTATTGTTGCCAATAAGCCTGATATAGTGGTGGTGGATCGATCAGAGCGGCGCGCAATGATTGTTGACATAACCGTCCCGCATGATGAGAACCTTGTGAAAGCCG
The DNA here is from genome assembly GCA_911387795.2 of Apamea monoglypha. Classification (NCBI taxonomy): domain Eukaryota; kingdom Metazoa; phylum Arthropoda; class Insecta; order Lepidoptera; family Noctuidae; genus Apamea; species Apamea monoglypha. The sequence continues at coordinate 8,892,977 of OU426934.1, read as the reverse complement.
AGAAAGATAAACAAATCAAGTATCTTGACTTGGCTCGCGAGGTTGTCGACATGTGGGATGTGGACTCAGCAATCATTGTGCCGATAGTCGTGTCAGCCAATGGGTTAATAGCCAAGAGCCTCGACCAACACCTGAGGAGGCTCTCGTTGGGCAGCTGGATCAAGGGCCTGATTCAGAAAGCGGTACTTCTGGACACGGCTCGCATTGTCAGGAGGTTCCTCTCTCTGGAGCCCTGACCGCCGGTAGCTTGGACCCTGTTCCCGATACCGGTGGGCTACTATTTTTTATATTTTTAAATGTTTTTTTTTATCTTTTTGTTTATAAAAATATTTAAAAATATAATTTGTAAGTATGTAAATGAAATAAAGGAAATAATAATAATAATAATAATAAATCCCTGGACATTTCACACAGCACCATTTGTCCCAATTAGACTAATCACTAGACAAAAACACCAGCCACTAAAAGCAAAATTTGGTCCGCCATAGGGGAGTCCAAACTCCCAAATTTGGTGGAAATCCCACTAAGTTGACAACACTGCTTTTTTTTTATCGTTGGCCAAAGCTATCTAAAACGTGAAAAGTAAAACGGTTCGTTGCTTATTTCAATTATGGTAGTTTTTGGCAGAAAGTGTATTATAAATTGGTTTTTCATTTTTCGGCAATTATTGTACATTTTTATTTATAAGCAGTAGTAGCCCATCAGTTATAATTAAAACATAATTTAATTATAGCAAAATTCGGATGTGAATAGTTCATACATGGTGAAACAAAACGCGTTCACGAAACAGATTCTGACTCTGCCCGATAGTTGGTACTTGGTACACCTCTATAAAATTCTACTGGATTGGGTCATTGGAATCATTTTTATTTACACAATTCCAGGAAAACGATTACTACTGGCGTTTGCTTGATTTCGGAATCGTATTCAGAAACAAATTGTGTTAGACCCAATTAGGCTGCCGATCACGTGGCTTGCTATTTTTTGAGCGCCCGGTAAGCCGGTGAATTCCGAGTTACGATAGACACAATGACAGTACAGAAAATGCATGCGCGTGAACGAGATGGAGCTATATCGCCATTCGGTCGGTTTCACATTGACATTAAATGCATATGTGTAGAACATTATTTTGACGTGATTCTCGCCCCGGTGTTCTTGGTTAGCTTAGCACGTGTGATTAGAATTTGTTGTTTTTTTTTTAGTGTTTGTTGACATTTTTGTGACTTGTTATTGATACGTGTGTTGTCGTTGTGTTCGTTAGCAGGCAGGTTTGTATTGTGATTGTCGTATTTGAATTTCGTTTTATCCAAGATGGATATAAATAAATCCCCCGATCCTGATCCTCCATACATTCCAAGTACAGACGCCAGCACATCAACTGCTACTACAATCTGTCAAATTTATTTAATTGATTTTCAACTTTATCACTAAAGCATTAAGGTTCAAGGTTGATTAGGAAAATTTGATAGTTTCGGGTAGCTTGACCTGCCGGCGTCTGTACTTCATTTCCTTTCTCCCCGAATCCACTATCGCAATTCGCAGATGTTGTCTGTAGTGTTACAGAGATGGATGTATCCCAATCCCAATCTAACCAATCTTCCCGTAAACGTCCCGGTAACGAAGATACTTTGTCTCCTCCGGGTCTTGGACTTTGCTTGATCAACAGTTGGCTAAACACGTTGAACTCCATGATGGACAATTTGGCTTTAAATGTTGTTTATCCATGGAAAGTGCTATTCTGTGCCTCAAGCAAACTGTTAAATATTATACTTCCCGAAAAACACCTGTTTTCTGCTTGTTTTTTGGAAAAGCGTTCGACCTAGTGTCGTACGAGGTACTATGGGATAAATTGCGAAGTGATACAACACTACAGAATGAAATTACATCCTTGTTTCATTACTGGTACGACCACCAGAGCAACAGTGTCAGATGGGCGGAGGTTCAGTCGGATGTGTATGAGCTTGAGGCAAGGGGGGTTAAGTTCACCACGCCTCTTCAATTTGTACAGACGCCAGCACATCAAGCTACTACAATCTGTCAAATTTCTTTAATAGATTTTCAACTTTATCGCTAAAGAATTAAGGTTCAAGGTTAATTGGGAAAATTTTACAGTTCCGGATAGCTTGACCTGCTGGCGTCTGTACATAAACCGGCTAATCGGTGAGCTTAGCAGCACCAAAGTTGGGTGTCATTTGAATAATATTAGTTATGCGGATGACATCGTGCTGCTAAGCCCATCGATCGGCGCTTTGAGGAAACTGGTGGCTATTTGTGAGTCCTATGCAGTGGCTCACGTATAAGTACAATGTTGGGAAGAGCGAACTTAATTATGTTTAAAGCGAGTGCCATAAGCTATTCTGATATTCCTGGTGTCTCGCTCTGTGGCACTCCTTTGGCTTGGGTGACTAAGTTTAAGTACTTGGGTCATTGAGTCACTGATGATCTTAAGGACAATATGGATATGGAGAGGGAGCGCAGGTCGTTGGCTGTTCGATGTAACATGCTGGTTCGAAGATTTGCACGTTGTACAAATCAAGTTAAAGTCACTCTTTTCAAAACTTTCTGTCAGTCTTTCTACACGTGCAGTCTTTGGACCCGTTTTACGCAGAGGACATACACCGATCTGCGTGTCCAATATAATAACGATCACATTTGATGGACTAGTCTTACCCCAAAGGATCTTCTGCTGTTACACATCCCTTCCTGTTGAGCAGTACATATTTCCCACTATTCAACGTCGCATGTGTTATAGATTTGATCCTGTGGCAAATGTATGCAGATCGAAACCACGCTGCAGCAAGTGTGGCAACGATCACCCCGGTGATGGTTGCAATATTTCTGAGGACCTTCTGTATTCTGTTTTCGGGTAAACACTTCGCTAATAGCAGGTCATGCCCCGAGCAAGGTAGACAGAAAGCCATTTAGACTGTCATGGCTGAGAAATCCATACCTTATGCTGAGGCTAGTAAACTAATCCCAACAGTTACCCGCAACTATGCCAATATCACTAAAACTTCGATATCTCAGTCTTATCGCAAGACAGTAACCCTACAGCCTAAGACCCATGTCCCCCTTTCCCCATCTTATAACAAAGCTGCTCATCAACAGATAACTAGTTCCCCCCAACCTTCACAGCCTAATGGCTGCGCTCTCAATAATAATAATGTCTCTTCCAATAATAGTACTTCCTGTATTATCGAACTACTTATAAAACTCTTACCTATCGTTATTTTCTTCTTCTACTTCTAATATTCAATCACCGTCCAACGTTGCCGACCAACTTATAACTCTTCTTTTAGATATTAAAAATGGCGTCTCGCCAAGTATTCCTTCAGTGGAATGTGAGGAGCGTGTGGCATAAAAAGCACGACTCATATTCCTTTTAAATAAATACAAGCCGTTGGCTTGTTCCATAGCTGAGACTTGGCTTACTCCGAGTCTTAGCTTCTGTATGCCACATTTCAACATCCTTAGATGTGACCGATCTTTGGCTATGGGGGGTCAGCTCTCTTAGTCAATAAACGGGTCCCACTTTTGCCCTTTACTTTGCCTTCACTTACGGGTGATATGAGCATCGCCGCATGGAGGGTTGAGGGCATCACAGTATTTTCAATTTATATTGCACATCCTCACCATATTTTTTTTTGATAATTTTACGAGAATTTTTTCCTAATGTTCATGGTCCGATTCTGGTCATGGGCGACTTTGACTGCCACCATAACAGATGGGGGTCTGAACGCTGTGATGCCTTTGGTGTAGCTCCAGTTGATGTTTTGGATGACTTGAACCTCTGCGTTTTGAACAACGGTTACTCAACAGACGATCTCTTCCAGGACAGTAAAAGAGTTGCGTAGACCTTACATTTTGTTCGTTTAAGTTAGCGGCCTTTACTCACTGGGAATGCACAACCTTGTCACATGGTAGTGATCACTACCCTGTAGTCATATCTTTGGTTAATAAATATTACTTAGAAAAAACTTCTCCTCCACTTTTGAAATATAACCTGTCCAACAACCGGATTGGACAAAATTTATATCATTATTGGAGGATAAAATTGATGTTCTTCCAAATTTAAATTCAAATTTACCAGATCCTTCTGGTCACTGCCATGCCAAGAGCATGAATGAGGGTTTTGTAACAGTTATTACATCCAGTGCAGATTCCTGCTTTCCTTTAAAAAAACAGTGCTCGTAATAAAATCCCTTCACCCCCGTGGTGGGACCCAGAACGCACTTCGGCAATCAGGGATAGGGACGAAAATCTGTCGGCATACTGTCTTATTAATGCCAGAACCAAACGTTTTCTTCGCAAGAAGAAACGTACGGGTTGGGTTAAGTTTTGCACCCTCTACTCCAGTTTCAGTCGTCTGGAAAAATATTAATAGGTTTAGACATGGGTGTTCCCCATCTATCTCTTCACCGATTGCTAGGGAAACATCTGAACATTTTTTTGACAAAATAGCACCATCCTATGTTTCTCTCTTATCCGAATGTCAAAACGCGCCCTTTTATAACGTTTCAGAGGATCCTTTCGATGCGCCATTTAAGTACCTTGGAGGAACTGAATGTGGTGCTCAAACATTTCCGGGACTCAGCGCCTGGTATTGATGGCGTACCATATTCGTTCATATCCCATTCTGGTGAATAGGTTAAAATCAATTTTTTAAATGTTTTAAATTTTTGTTATAGTCATGGTTGGGTTCCAGATTAGTGGAAGTTTCAAATTATTAACCCTTTATTGAAACCAGGCAAACATGCAGATGATCCGAATGGGCTTAGTCCTAGTCAAACTACTGGAACACCTTATTAAAAATCGTCTCGAGTGGATAGTCGAATCGAGAGATCTACTGCCGAACCATCGATTTGGTTTTAGGAAAGGACTATGCACAATGGATAGTATTAGTATTGTAGTTGCGTATATATCCGCTTAGCCTACTCTAAAAATGAATTCGTTGTCGCCACTTTCCTTGACATCTCTTCTGCGTATGACAATGTACTTCTTCCCGTACACAGGCAAAAACTGCAACAGCTGAGTCTTCTGGCTTAGATGATAAATGCATATGCAAACTTCTGCTGTCCCGCTCATTGGTTCTGAGAGTCCAGGGTGTGGAGTTCGATAAAAGGCAGACATGGAAGGGACTCCCACAAGGCTATGTCCTCAGTCCCTTACTCTACAATTTGTATACGGCTGATATTGGGTCCTGCCTAAACAACAATTGTCAGTTATTACAATATGCCGATGACATTGTTTTGTATGTGACGGACTTTTTGCATCAGTGACTTTTAAGCCATAGGCTGTCGCTATCTGCTCCCAAATGTTCGGTGGTAGTTTTCTCTCGCAAAAGACACATTCCTCATATTTCAGTGAACCTCTTAGACCACAATATTCCTGTGATTAAAAAAGTTAAATTTTAGATACAGGCGTTATTTTAGATACAAAATTAACTGGCAAACCTCACATAAATTATCATAAAAAGTGTGAAAGAGTCATTTCAATTTTAAAAGTCCTTGCAGGTGTTTGGTGGGGTGCTCACCCATACACAATGAAATTAGTGTATAATGCCTTAGTTCGTAGTTTTTTAGACTATAGAACGTACATTCTGATCCCTTGTAACAAAGATGATTTGGCTGGGCTGGATAGAGTTCAGTCCGTTAACGCATTGCAAGTCGAATGTGCTGATCCTCCTCTGGCCCTTAGAAAGCAATATCTGGCATCCCGTTTTGGGTCTAGGCTAATAAACAGATCCTCCCATCCTCTTATAGGAAGACTGAACGAGTTAGATGCCATATGCAGAAGCTCAAATTACTGGAAAAATAAAGAAATAAATACCCTTTATCCTAAAATCCTTTCGACTAATTCTAAATTTAGCATACCCGATCGCCCAGTTTCCCAGATTACCCCCTATTTAACTTTATCAAGTTTTAGGTTATATCCCAAAAAAAATCTTAGATATTGGTATATCCAAAAAATCTCCGTCAGCAAATTTGACTTTCAATGCGGTGGTGGACGAGCGATGGAATGGTTTTCAATTATTCTTCACGGATGCTTCGAAACATACCGATCTTAATCACACTGGCGCTGCAGTCTATTACCAAAGCTCCAAAATTATTCTACAGTTTAAAGGCCCTAAGAAGGAAGCTTCTTTATTCACTGGTGAGTGCGTGACTATATGGGAAGCTTGTCTTTTTATAGAGTCACACCATAATATTGAGAAAGCCGTCATTTTTACAGATTCCCTTAGTTGTTTGCAAGCTTGAGTCCAAAAAGTTTAAAAATAAATTGCACAGTTCCCATATTTTAAAAAATCTCTTATGAGCTGCGCTAATAGTCACAAAGATGTTCAGTTAGTTTGGATACCTAGCCTTTGCGGCATTAAGGGAAACGAATGTGTTGATGCTCTGGCTAAAGATTCTTGTTCATCTTTATCGTCAGATCTCACGCACAATTCCTACCAGGGTTACGACCTACTGTCCCTTCCAAGACTGAACCTGCAGTGCTCCTGGCAAGAGCAGTGGACTATGTCCAGCAAAAAGAAAGGTAGTTTTTTTTATGCAGTGCAACCAACCATTAAACCAAAACCGTGGTTTTTCGGTCACAAAAAAGTATCGAAAACTATTATTTCCGTTCTTTGTAGAATCCGCCTAGGTTTTTGTTGTCCCATCTTTTTACACAAGATCCATTTCCATGACTCCTCTTTCTGCTAGTTCGGGTTGGAGGAGGGCACCCTGAATCACATATATGATATTCATCCGCCACAATAATATAAAATTATGATTTGTTTCCTCAATTAATCTGTTTGTTTCGAGGTGTTATATGTAGATATATTCTAATGTTCTAACAATTATAATATAATATGTAATTTTATCTTTTTGTTTGTTTCAGTCCACTACTAACCCCACAAGATTACGTTAAGTTCAACTGTGGCATCGAAGATTTTTATTGTTTCGTCTTTTAATTTATAATTGCACACTTGCTTTTCCAATTCACTTTTGACATTGGCAGAATAGTCGACATCGTTAATTTGCATTTTGTTCGAATTTATTAATAATAAAATAACAGTTATAATAAAATAATAATAAAAAAAAAATGTAAGTAACGTAATAATACGTGTAATGTTAGTATTAGAATTATAGTTGGAGTTTGTTTTGTTTTGTGTGTAGTGAAAGTACGTTGTAATTAGGTATTTGGGGTAAGTAGATAGTTCATTAAGTTGAAATTACTTATTTAGAGTAGATTTGAAAAGTAATCATTAGGATGGCATTATTGGCAGTAGATTGTTGTTTGACAGATTATTTGCTTTGTGAAGAAACATGCTTTTCAAGGTTAAGTTTTGAAAATAAAAAACACGTAATTGAGTTAGGTCGTGCTCGCCCAGATATGACAATAAATTACAAACGACGCGATGGATTTGTCAAACATTTTAATGTCTCTCTTTACGATAAATATCAATGGCTGACTGGCAGTTGTAAATTAAATAAAATGTATTGTTTCCCGTGTTTACTTTTCTCAGATTCTAGTAGTTTATGGAATAAAGAGGGTTTTACAGATATTAATAATCTGACCAATTCATCAAAGAAACATCTCACATCTGAAAAACATATAAGGAGTTGTTTAGCATTACATGAATTCGGTACTGGTAGTAGGATAGAATCATTTTTCGCTAATTCGCATGAAGCTCATAATAGAAAAGTAGATCGAAATAGGAATTTAATGAAACGGTTTATTGACACTGTTATTTTGTTAGGTAAACAAGAAGTAGCTTTTCGTGGCCACGATGAAAGTCCGAATTCCGATAACCGCGGTCACTATATCGAAACCTTGTTATATCTGAGCAAGTATGATACTGTAATGGACTCGCATTTGGAAATATGTTCTTCAGTCCAGAACCCGGCGTTTTCTGGTCTCTCTAGTGATATTCAAAATGATTTAATACATAGTATTGCGTCGGTTTTACGAGACCACATTACATTAGAGATAGACAAAGCTAAATTTATGTCTGTAATGATTGAGGAAACTCCCGATGTCAGTCATAGGGAGCAAGTAACTGTAATTTTTCGATATTTATCTGAAACTGGAATCCAAGAACGATTCCTAGGTTTTTACGATGTTAGCGGAAGTCGAACAGCTGAAGTTTTATCCAAACATTTATTAGAAATACTTGACCAGTATCGTTGTAGGAATAAGTTAGTTGGTCAGACTTACGACGGCGCGGCAGTTATGTCCGGTGAGCACGGTGCGAAAATTCGCGATGCATGCCCTATGGCAATGTTTGTCCCATGTTATGCTCATGTATTAAATTTAGTACTTAGCCGTTCCCTTGAAAATATCCAGGATATGAAAACATTTTTTGGACACGTAAATAGTATTGTTCGGTTTTTCAACAAATCAACTAAACGGTCTAATCTTCTAAAGGAAATAGTTGACCGCCGTAAGCCCGGAGTATCAGAAACCCATTGGCACTATCACTCACGCATTATTAATGTAATTTTTAACTGTAGATTAGACATAATTAATACTTTTAATTCAATGTTAGATAACCCGCAATCATGGGACAGTGAATCTCTTTCCTTTGCAGAATGTTTCCTCAGTAAGTTCGAAAACATTCAATTTTGTTTTTTTTTGCACGTATTGTCAGAAATTTTTCAAAAAACCGACGTTATTTTTAATTTATTGCAGTCAAAACAGATTGATGTCGAAGTAGCAAACCGCGAAATAGATTCATTCAATAGTTGGCTTGCAAATGATTTTATAAATAATTTTGATATTATTTATGATAGCGTCCAGGAATTACGTGAGCCGCCGCGACTGCGTCGACGACTAAATTCAGAAGTAGACCCTAGAACTATGTATCGGCGTCTTTTCATTGAAATAATAGACAACGTTAAGACGCAAATACAACACAGGTACCAATCATTTTCTCAAATGAGTTTCCTTAATTTACTTAATAAATCTAAGTATAGTTTTTATAGGAGATCTTTTCCAGATGAAATAATATCTTCTTTGCTGTCACAATTTCCGCAAATATTTGAGTTCACTGCTTTAAAGAACGAGTTGAAAGTCTTTTACACGACTCCATCTTTGAATAAATTAGATGTTTACGAGCTTTATCTCAATTTTCAAAATCCATTATTGGGTGACACTTTTCCACAAATTACAACATTATGTAATATATGTTTGACACTTCCTGTGACGGAAGCATCCGCGGAGAGGTTGCCTTCGACTTTGAAGCGAATTCATACGTACATGCGTAATTCTCAAGAACAAGAACGATTATCTGATGTAGCCATTCTTTCTATAGAAAAACATTTATTGCTAAAAATTAAGAATCATCCCGGCTTTTATGATAATGTCTTAGCGCACTTTGTAAGAAAGAATAGACGAATAGCTTTAGACTTAGAGTATAAGTAGAATAAGTCAGTAGTATTGTAGTTAAGTAGTTTTATCCGGTAGACACATCTGCCCATACAAGACTGAAACCAGGAAGACAGTCACAGATTTTATGTAACTGGACTTAGGACTACGTGCGCCACGCCCGGCCTAGGTAAGCATTTCTTTTTACTCCGGCTTACCTCTGTCATAAATTCACCCTTCGCCACTGCTGCAGTTACTTGGTAAAGTATCTATGAAAAGAAAAAGTGTTCAGACGGATTCCACAAAGCATTATGATAGATACGATGGCAGAAATACGAGTACCTATAGTTCCTACCTACAATCTGTTCAGCCAAATCAGGTCAGATTAGGGTTTCGTTTTTATGTAACACGTGTTAACAGAGATTACCTACACGTGTTATTGAAGAATATTTCATAGATTACAAGGCATTAAAAGATAAATAATTTCCTTTGATAACATTCTCTGAATATAAGAATAGGTATCAATTATGTTACTGCTTATCCACTAAGGGCTGATTTTACCAAAGTCCGATATCTTTTATCCGTGGATTAAAATTTAAGTCTGACAGTTCTAGTATGGAAAAACTGCCAAAAAATCAAAATTTATGCTCAGGATTAGACTTACTTATTCTAGGTATAAATGATTGGTGGAATTCGCCCTAAGTCAAAAAAAAGTTTACTCAGCTCAGACTTAAATCCGTATTCGTAGGTACTCACGACATTTATCTCGTGTGATCCCGCCTGAAGGCCTTATAATGTTTGTTGTTAGATTCTGCTGCCTCTTCGGATAATTCCCCGATAGATAATAGAGCATACTGTGCCACTTCAGCACCATGGATGAGGACTTTGTGAACGGAAGCTAGGAGATTATACAACGGATATTCTTGAATTAAAAGTCGCGCGGTTTCCAAAGCATATTCATTAAATTTATCCGAATCAATATTAAAACCCGAGGACAAGGCTTGTAAAATTGTGGAACAACGATCAATCAATAAGCCAATAATTTCAGCTGAAACTGAAGAATTAGAGAAAAAATTTCGTGCCGTATTTCTATCGTTCGATGTCCCGCTTCCGCCACTTCGTGGTTTGTCTACTATTAAACCTAATCTACGTCTAAACTCATTCTGCACATACGATTTCCCATCTGCAAAATAAAATTTTGATTTATTTCTAGAGACAATTTTCCAAAATCAATCTAGACTTTTACATAAACTGAGTATCTTACTATCTAAGTTCGTAATGTCTAGATTTTCCACCTCATCTAGTGAAGCTAGAATAGTTTCCAAAACGTGTTGATGCTTCTGAGGAACACTTCCAGTTACGGCAGACCAAAAGTCAAAAAAATGCATCCTTGAGAAAGTAGAAAGAAAGTAAAAAAAAAAAAAAATATTTTACGTATGTTTCGTAGACCGTGCTACGCCTGAGCCTACGCAGTCGTAGAGGCTATAATATAGCAAATAAAGTCGCAAAAGGACGCAAAAAAACCTTTTATATTTTCAAAATAGACAGTTCAGTCTTTAATTTAAGATATGTGAGAGTATTAGATTATGGTTGAAATTAGTTGTAAGTCTATGTGAAGTCAACAATAAGTTAAATATTTGGTAGAAATTCCGGGTGGCGTAGCAAGTAAATACACGTCATAATAAGTCAAATAAATTTTTAAAAATATAACTAAATAGTAAGAACATACCTTGATCTTGGAAATCCATGTCACAAACACCACTCAAAAACAATGCAATTATGAGAATTCACCGTTACACACACAATATGTGCTAATGAGTTACTAATAAAGCGAGCGCAAAGTAATGATGTGTTCACTTCAGAGGTCGAAAAATAAGTGATAATTAGTCAGAGAGATCGCGTCGCCCCCGAAGGGGATGAAGCGAGCGGTACTGGGGCTTTGCCCCCCGGCCGCAGAGCGCCATACGGTGGCCTGTTAATACAGACCCCTCGTTGGAATGGCGACTTGGCTTAAAAGCCTATTGAACGCGCGTGAGTTGCGCGCGTCCATGTGAGTGATTGCTATGTGTTTTTCTGTAGGCACGTCGCGACGGCGACTCACAGCGCCGCTTTCTTCACGACACCTCGATGGTCTGTCCCCGCCAGGTGAGACCCCCAGTTACCTGGGGGAGGCTGGGCGGGTGATAATTATATTTTTGGGTAGCTTGTTTATCGGTTAATCGTTAGTAATTAAAGTGGGGGTAAAAGATGATGAAATTTTTGCATATGACCTAAGACGGTACCATCGTGCGTGGGCCCCCTCCGGCTGGGGCCCGTGGCATTTTGCCACTCCTGCCACCCTATTGTTACGCCACTGTGCGTGCGAGTTCGCGTAAGGAACTTCGTTTGTGACGGGGGTCCCCCGACCGCACACGTTTGTTTTTTATCACAGTATGTGGCATGTTTATCACTGAAAGCAGATGATTCAGCTTGTTGTGAGAAAAAGCCGATAGAAACCTCTAGTTCGGCTTTATAGCATGGCAAAAATCGTATTCTTGCAATGTCTGTAGGTACTTACACCAAATTCTGAAAGTAGAAGCCTACCTAGTAGGTACAAACTACTCTTTCTTTCTTGGCTTTCTGCAGATACACTTTATTTTTATTTTGGACAGCTGTTTATATAAATACCTGTAGCAACAATAAATAATATTCTGGGCTGATTTTTCAATCGACAACAAATTTTTATTCAAGTAATAAAATTGACGTCTGACAGTTTTTGTGTGGAAGAACTGACAATTAATTCAAAATTATTCCTCCGATAAAGTTGTCTGGCGTTGGAAAAATCCCTTAAATCATTGTTAAAGCGTTACCAACTTCTTTTTTTTAGAAGTTTGCAATCTGGATTAGAATCTGCTACGAGATCATCTGAGGACAGTGAACCAGCTGAAGTGACACTTGTAGGGATATTCCTGTCGAAGGTCCAACAGTCGTTTGAAGTTGAAGAGACACCGCGTATTTACTTCTACCCGACCAAGATTATTGTAGACTAACTTTTTCCCGCGGCTTTGCACTATGCACATTTATTCTCCTAAATCGTTTTTAAAGGTTAATTTAGTTTTTAATTAAACAAGCTTGTTTTTGAATACTCAATGCATAGATTTATTTGTCTGTTATTGTTCACGTTTACCTACTTTAGTGCACATTTTTCACTTCAAACATGTCGACAATTCTATTTACAATAATTATGTAGGAATAATATTATTAATTAATACATATTAGCAAAATAAAATATGGTGGTGTTAAGAATAATAAAATATGTTGGTCAATACACATTATTTTGTCACTAAAACAATGTTATATACCTACTTAAATATAGTTAGTGCCAAATGAAGATTATAAGTCAAAATGAAATATGATGATGATGATGATATGAAATATTGGATAAACATTATTTTGTCACCAAAACCTTGTTTTGTGATCTTCACAGTTATCAACAGAAATGAAAAAAATGGCGACAGTTTCAATTAATATTATTAATAATTACATACATATAAAAATGTTGATAAGTTAAGATTACTTAAAAATATATTTATTTTTCAATTCCATATTTTTTTCGTTTATTACAATATTCTTGAGCATATTTTTTCATTTCCACCCATATTTTAAACACTTTGTGATGACCCATCCACAAACGTAACCTCTTTATCCAGCTCCTTCCATTTGTTGAACATTTGGAGCATCGAACAATAACTCTTCATTTAAAACGATTTCTTCATTTGGAAAATCGTCATCCTGCTCAACATAATTTTTTTCGTCTATCATCAAAACACTTAACTAATAGCGTCCAAATATCGCAGAGACCGATTCAGTCGGCCTTCGCACCGCGGATAAACTCAACGCAAGGACGGACTGACGAATCTGATGATGCTCTCTTCAAGCTTTTACGGAGGAGAAGAGCTTCAACTCAACGTATTAGCAGCAAAGAATACTATGAAGAATACAGTATAAACAATACGAAAACCACTCAGCGCACACGCAAGTTGCACAACGTACCGGCCATAATGTTTCAGAAAACAATAACAACGGTTTCGACAACTTCGAATTTTGACATTTGTTTTTTTTTTATAGCAGTCGATAAAATAAATAAAAAAAATATATTTATAATATTAAGTATAGGCTGACATGGGGGCGAAAGAATATCTGAATCAGTAAGTACTGAATATGATGATAGAGAGCTATGTCACGGTAATATAGATAATATTACCGTGGCTATGTGTCGTAATAGTGTAGCACGGTTGGCGCAGTGGTTAAGCGATTGACTGCTGCGCTGCGTGTCGCTGGTTCAATTCCCGCACAAATATTTGTATGACCTACAAGTAGTTGTTCCGGGTCTGGCTGTTTGTGTATGTGAGTTTAAATGTTTGTAAACTTACCCACGATACAGGAGAAATTCCTAGTGTGGGGCAACGGTTTTTTTAAAAAAAATAGAAAAACTACGATGTTCCAGGACGATGGGCAGAAGGTAGTGCAAAGGATTCTGCCCCAGAAATATTATAAACTATCCTTGCTTTTGAATTTTCCTCTCTGGCGTGCATCACACTTTTAAAAACTTCATTCTGTATCTTCATCTGAAAATATTCAGTCAAATTCTTACTCATTTCGTACATTATGTCAAAAAAAGACTTCATAGCATGTTTTGGCGGTTCTTGCCTTGTCAATATTTTTCTTCGTAATTGATCTCTTTCGGCCGCTCTTTTATCTCTTGCCTTTTTTTCCTCATCTAAATACTTTATCAAGCCATTAATTGATTTTCTTTTTCTTGAAATAGTTGCATTTTCTTCTAAGTTATTTTCGGCGTTTTCAAACTCTTGAGTTTGTAGAGAGTCTGCTTGTTCTGATAAAGGTTAAGCATTTGTGGTACTCGGCCTGTTTGCCATATAAGGGATTAAAAATTCCATTAATTTATCATACTTCCAGCCTTTGTCGTTATAAGCAGCTTGTCCAGTAGTAGTTTTTCGCCTATTGAGTGACTGTCTATGATCGTCGCGTATTTTTTTTCCATAAGTTTTTAGCTTCTTTTACTGTAACAAAAACACAATTATTACAATATTAAAAATGTTCAGTCAACAGCAAAAGTTGATGATCAAAATCAGAAATTCAATACTCGACTTCGTGATTTCACAAACACATACTTTTGAATCATTTCAACTCCACACAGTTCTGACGCGGACTCCGTTCATTAGTATTGAATTTCTGATTTTGATCATCTACTTTTGCTGTTGACTGTACTTGACTACAGGAGATTCGTTTACATCAATAGCTATTAGAATGGGCTTGTGTACAGTTTCAAGGAGGGGCTTGTGGCTAAGTAATAACAGCCGCACGGGTCGATCTATCAGGTTAAGCTACGCTTGCCGCGGTTGGTCCGTGGATGGGTGACCATCTTCACATACCAAGACCCCTCCGTGCCTCGGAAAGCACGTTAAGCTTTTGGTCCCGGTTGTCATTCGTGGATCTTTAACAGTCGTTGCAGGTCGTCAGTACCCCGAAAGTCTGACAACCAATCTTACCAAGGGGTATCGTATTACCCAGTAACTGGGTTGTGGAGGTCAGATAGGCAGTCGCTCCATGTAAAATACTGGTATTCAGCTGCATCCGGTTGGACTGGAAGCCGACCCTAACATAGTTGGGAAAAGGGTAGACAGATGATGATGAGGATGATGTGTACAGTTTCAAGCATTGTTGAAAGTGTTCGTGATGCAATATGGAAGCATCTTCAACCTTTAGTATTAAAAGATAAGTTCTTTTAACACTAAAGATGGAAGGCTGAAAATGAATGGAAGGAAATTGCTGAAGATTTTAACTGCGTCGGTGCTATTGATGGCAAACACGTCATAATAAAAGCTCCACCACACTCAGGCACCATTTTTTTTAACTATAATAAAAAGCGGCCAAGTGCGAGTCGGACTCGCCCATGAAGGGTTCCGTAACAGCAAATTGCGGTTTACGATTTATGACGTATTAAAAAAAAGCTACTTACTAAATCTCGTTTAAACCAATTTTCGGTGGAAGTTTGCATGGTAATGTACATCATAAATTTTTTTTAGTTTTATCATTCTCTTATTTTAGAAGTTACAGGTAGGTATGGGTTTGATGAAAAAAAAATTTTGAGTTTCAGATCTAAGTTTGGGGAACCCCCCAAAATTTATTGTTTTTTTTTTCTATTTTTATCTACTTACCAAGTTTCAACAGTATAGTTCTTATAGTTTCGGAAAAAAGTGGCTGTGACATACGGACGGACAGACAGACAGACATGACGAATCCATAAGGCTTCCATTTGTTGCCATTTGGCTACGGAACCCTAAAAAACATTTACAATAGTTTTGTTGGCCGTCGTTGACGCCAAAAAAAATACATTTACATTGATGTTGGATCTATGGGACTTTACAGTAATGGTGGCATTTTGAACGACAGTATATTTGATCATAAATTAAAAACAAATAATTTGAATTTGCCACCGGATAGGCCACTGTGTCCAGGAGGACCAGAACTACCCTACATATTCCTAGGAGATGAGGTCTTCCCCCTTCTGATAAATCTAATGCGCGCCTATTAGAAATCAAAATTAACAAGACAGTCGACGAATTTTTAACTACCGATTATCCAGAGCACGCCAGGTAGTTGAAAATGCTTTTGGAATATTATCAGTAAGATGGAGGGTATATAGAAAACCATTTGAGTGTCGTGTCGAGCTTGTCGATAAAATTGTGAACGCTACATGTATCCTGCATAACTACCTAATTAATGATAACATCAATATGCTCAATGAACGTGAGATATTATCTACTGAAAATCAGCTTACCCCATCTTCTTCCATCAAAGTTTCTTTATACGGGTAGATTTTTGTCGATTTTTTAACACATCTGGCACTGTATCATGGCAAACTACAAGAATACTAAACAGATTGTTAAGAATGTAATAACAATAAATACTTACTGTCTGGTAAATCACATTCTTTTATTACGTTTCTCCAAGCATCATCTTAAATTTCATTTATTTTATACTCTTCACTGTTAGTCGGCCATAAACAAGGATATTTCCTAACACTTTCTATAAAATGTTCCATAATTTAATGTGAAGGCAAGAATTGCGTACTTCAAATATCTATGGTTAACATCTACGGTTAACATAAAAAAAAAATTGAAAACACGCGATCAGTTGACACGTTTGCACACGAACGTTACCATTCAAAAGTCAAACGAGGTCCTGCCTCGCCCTCAGTTCGCGGTTTCGGGGACGTGAGGTAAAATATACACCTTCAAATGACCTCTAAATATCGCTCGAAAACATATTTATAGTTTGGGATGTAATATGTATATTATAGCACAGTGTGAACGGTCTCGTACAAAATGTGTGATGAGCGATAAAATAGTATATCTCAAGATGTAATATACCTATATATTATAATAAATCCCATAGTCAAATGCCGGCTTAATAGCACGGGCAGGCGACGCGGCAAAACAATCATAATTTTGTATAATCATAATTTTGTCGCTTCGCCTATTTCATTTTAGACGGGTGTTAGAATTGGGTATATAATACATAGTATAGTAACAGATAGTATAACATCACTTGAAATAACGTTCGCATGATATAAATTTCATATAAACAAATAACCTAATTTCATGAGATCTAATGTAATATTTCATATAACATTCTTTTGCTCTAATAACATTTAGTTCGTTTATTTCATATAATTTACAATTTGTATAATGCTCTTTTCTCTTTTTTTTTTCTTTTGTAGGGTAATATGATAAGGTCAAGGTTCACAGTAGAACATAACAAAACAGTTTTTCTCAACTCGTACTTCAAGTACCTAACAAAATCTTTTTAATATTATCGTGTCGTAAATATTGATTTATAAAACGTCACGATATATAGGTATTTTGTAAAACGACACGATTTGTACCTACCCAACCTACCCAATGCGACAGCACTGTCGCATTGGGTAGGTACATACACCTGTACCTAATGATAGTTTTAAGGGAGATTTTAACAAATAAATACATGTTATGTTTCCATATTTTATGACGTATCACCACTCGTGGCAGCACAGACTGTAGCTATACCTATCTGTATGATAGCTTAATCTGTAGTTTCATTCATGTAATAATAATAATAATAAGGTACTTGAGTACTTGCACAGGCATAACCAAGTAGCCAGGATTATTCACCAGCAACTTGCTTTGAAATATAAACTTGTCGATTCTAAGGTACCGTATTACAAGTATGAGCCCGACCCAGTTCTTGAAAATAACCATGTCACGTTGTACTGGGATCGGTCTATCATTACTGACAGGACTATTTGTCGCCACTAAGCCTGATATAGTGGTGATAGATCGATTAGCGCGCCGCACAATGATGGTCGATGTTACCATTCCACATGACGGGAACCTCGTGAAAGCTGAGAAAGAGAAACAAATTAAATATCTCGACTTAGCACACGAGGTTGTTGACATGTGGAATGTGAGCTCGGCTGTCATTGTGCCGATTGTCGTATCGGCCAATGGCCGGATGGCCGAAAGCCTCGATCAACATCAGTCTATCGAGGCTCTCGTTAGGCGGTTGGATCAAGGGCATGATTCAAAAGGCAGTACTCCTCGATACGGCTCTAAGGCATTGTGAGGAGGTTCCTGTCTCTGGAGCCCAAACCACCGGTAGCTTGGACCCTGCTCCTGACATCGGTGGATCACTATTATTTTATATTTTTAAATGTTTTTTTTTATTTTTATATTTAAAAATGTAATAAAATAAGATAAGTAAATAAATAAACGAAATAATAATACTTAAATCGTTTATTGACCAAATATTGTTCTTACATTTCCTTTAAATAACTAAGTAGGTACAAATAGGTACCTAAACTACTCCTAAGATTATTTTTACAGGGGAAACATAATTTTATATTTTAACTTGTGGATTCCACACTAGGTCGATCCTGTCTCGTGGAGTCCTTGAGAGTTTTTAACAATTTGAAATATCAAATCAATTTAAAAAATAAAATTAATTAACGTAAACCAAAATCAAAAATATAGACTTTGAAAATAAAATTAATATAATCATAAAAACAATTGTTTGAAATAAGGTGTGTCGTAAATGTGGGTATTTATTGAAATTTTGCAAGAATGCGTCCAAGAGAATGATAAAGTAAGAATGTATCAGTATGAAATGGCTGGGGAGGTAGTGTAAAGCACATGTTTCATGTGAACTTTTCCTGTAACATTAGGCAGAACGCTTTACAATACTTGTCCAACCATCGCAATCAAATTTAAAATATTGATGACACCTATATACCAGTGTTGCCAACTAGGAAAATTGACCCCGTTTATCGGGATAATTGCTAAATTTTAAAGAATCACCCAATGCAATTTAACGTATAAATTGTTTTTAAAAGAAATTTGTTCCTCAGCGTTTGACTATCGAATCAATTGTAAGGTCAAACATAATCATGTTTATGATGTTTTTATACTTATGTTAAATAATTTTGCGAAGACTGCTATATTTTATAGACATATTTAGGGGATTTTCAAAAAATATGTTGGCAGCACTATTGTCACTGTCAAATAAATCATTTCATTTGATTTTTCACTCATGTTTTCTGTTTGCAACCGTCGTGGCGCGCGTTTTTTCTAATTAAATTCTTATTTGATACCTATTGAGCTGCATAGACGCTACTCCGAATTATAATTTTGTCATAAAAATGGATGCGTGGCCTGAAATAACGACTGCAAAGTCGGAAAATCGCCATGAAATCAAATTGGCGGGTGCAGCTATTTCGAAACGTATTTCGGAAAGTGGTTTAGACAAAGGTTTATTTCAATTAACAAATATTAACCTTCTAAATATCAGTGACACATGTCTAACAGCTATACCGGACGATATAGGTCGGCTGGTGAACCTACAATCCTTGCTGTTATTCGGAAACAAAATAACAGATTTCAATAAAAACATAACCTCTCTGAAGAAATTGAAAGTGCTCGATTTGTCGAGAAACCAGCTAAAGAGTATTCCGGAGAGTCTGAACGACATGAAAGAGTTGACTAGTATCAATTTAAGTTTTAATGAAATCGAAGAAATGCCGAAATTCATTGATTTTCCAAATTTGCTAGCTGTTGATGTGTCATATAACAAATTGACGAGTTTCTTGGACCTGGAGAATGCTGTGCTACTTCATTTGACTGATCTGAAGATTAAAGGGAATTCTATCGAGGTGTTGCCTACCTACATTGCCCGTAGCTTGCCATCATTGAAGAACTTCGACATTGGAGACAATCAGCTGAAGATTGTTCCTGGGGAATTAGCCAACATGGCTAAATTGAAAGGTAAATAATTTGTTTTACGGCATGCTATATGCAATTATGCATGCATAATTGTGTAAAAATCTAAAATACTTTGTCGAAGTCATTGTTCACATTGCTATTAGGAAATATTAATACCTTTGTCTATTGCACCACAGGTTGCAAACCTGGGGATCCTTAGTTAGTTTAGAAAATTTCTTTACAACAGTTACACTAATATTACAAATAATACTTTTACAGGCTAGGATCACCGTTATATATTTTATAGCAATGAGGCATTTAATCATTTAAGCTTTGCATTAACTGATGAAATTTTTGTGATAATTTCATTTATAAAAAAATTTGGGGGTAGCAGCAAATACTTAACTATGTTATTTATTATAGGCAATTTTAACAGCTTTATTTTGAATTATTTGTAACAAGTTACAATTAGACTGACAAGTGCTACTCCATACCGGACATGAATAGGTGATGCAAGGTCTAATTAGAGTCATGTATAACCTAAGTTTGGCATTAGTGCTGAGCTTACTTTTTCGATTAAGTATAGGACTGGGAGAAACAAGTGCTTGAGCACCTTTAACACATAATTCATTTTGGGGATCAATAAAATCATATTGCATAACATTATTGTAAAAACTAAGCAAGACATTGTATTGACTCACTTCATATATTTCTTTATAGAAATTAACCTAAAAGGCAACAAATTCACTGACAAGAGATTCATGAAGCTGGTTGACCAGTGTCGTACCAAGCAAATATTGGACTACATCCGTGACCACTGCCCCAAGTCTGACCAGACCCAGCCCACGGGCAAGGGTAAAGGAAAGAAGGGAAAGAAAGAAGAACCCACGCCTGAAGAAACGGAGTGCGATCTCTGTCATTCTTTGAATATTTTACACGTGGGAGATGACACTCAACGAGTTAAGATTATCGAGTCCCAAGTGGCAGTAGTCCGACCGTATATCCTGTGTTGTATCGTGAATGACTTGTCCTTCAACGAGACATCCTTTAAGAAGTTCATACAGCTACAGACGAAGTTGCATGACACTGTCTGTGATAAGAGAAATATTGCTACAATTGCTACTCATGACTTGAACAAGATTGCACCAGGTTTGTTTTTACTTTTGTTCTATTTCAAGCTTTTCATTCAGGGTATTCCATTTATAAAAATGACTTGTGTTTTTTTTACCATATTTCTCTTTTCAAGATTTTAAAGACCTTTTGAAAAACATAAAAGCTCCAAGATATAGTTTCCATATTGTATGGACCTCAATAATTTTAATAATTGTAATATAAGATACAATATAACAGTCACAAGAATACATTTCTCACTTCACACTACAAATATCTACAGTGACTTCTAGTAAATATCTTCAAGCTATAAATATTATTTTAATATTCCCAGGTGACCTAGTATACACAGCAAAGGCCCCAGCAGCTCTGAAACTGGTCCCGCTGTCGAGGCTGCGACCCTACTCTGGTGAGCAACTGTTCCAGCAACTTACAGCAGAGGCTGAGACTCTGCGCAAGGAAAAGAAGAGGAATGTCTACTCTGGGATACACAGGTATGTGCCATTCATTATTATAGTTTAATAAAAAAAATCTTGATTTACATGAGATCTCCTGTCAAGACTTGTGGATATTTTTTTTTACTGGGTGGGTACCCTGTTACTGGAACTAAGATAGGGTTGCTTCAGATTATGATGTTTCTGTATTTGCCTATTCCAGGTGAGTATCCATATCCCTGATGGATTATTAGTGGAAACTAATAATACAAGGGAACAAAATTAAACTTTTTTTTTGTTGCAAGGAATTTTATGGTTGTTGTTTGCTAATTCGATGTCGCTGATTTCAAATCTACCCTCGATTGTTAAATCTGACTTCTGAAGGCTAATTCTCGTAATTTAAAATGTTCAATCTAGTCGCAGTATCCATATCCCTGATGAAGGATTATTAGTGGAAACTAATAACACAAGGGAACATAATTAAACTTTTTTTTTGTTGCAAGGAATTTTATGGTTGTTGTTTGCTAATTCGAGGTCGCTGATTTCAAATCTACCCTCAATTTTTAAATCTGATGATCTGAATTCTGAAGGCCAATTCTCGTAATTTAAAACGTTCAATCCTCAATCGGGCTAGGGGTTGTTCGGCCCACTATGGAACTGGGACCGCAGACCAGTTACCCCTTTTAAAAATTGATAATGGTTAACTGGGCCCACATCTGTTTTGCTTTCTATCAAGCGAAGGGTGGCTTAAAATGGTTTATATATTATTAAGTATACAATAGAATTGGTACAGGTACAAGCATTTACATATAAATGTTATACATTATTATTTTTATTACTAAAACATATATTGCAAACTGCAATAAAATGTAAGAAAATTTGATTATCGCGGGCTACCCTGGCGCTTTCGCCTTAAGAAAAACAAGTCTAATTAGTCAATCAACCCTCATCTAAATACAAAATCAAAAAAAACTTTTCTATGTTCTATAGTTTTGTAATAAATAAATAAATATTATAAGGTTTACATTTTTATTAATTAGTTGAGAATTAATTCTATGGTTTCAAGCACAAAGTAATCAAAAATAGTATATTGCAACAACAGGAAATGCATAGAAATAGTTATCGGTACACATCCGGTAAATTAATATTCTATAATATTACGACGTGTAAAAACATTGTTATAAACTCTATTGCACTTCTAATTTATCAAGCTCATTTTAAACCTTATAAATATTATTTTTGTAGATACTAAATAATACTCATGTTTGTAGGGTTATACCCTACAAACATGAGTATTATATATAGTATATTCTGAGTATTATATATAGTATATATATATAGTATATATAGTATAATCTTTGTAGGGTAGTTCGGGAAAAATTATGCGTTTTGTGACAAATTTTTTCTTAACTAACGTAAGGTTTGTATTGCAAGCATTGATTAAATAGTTTATTTTTTTCAAATTAAAGTATTGTGGTATAATGGATATCGGTACACTATAAAGCGTTAAAATTCCAATGGTCATATCGTGTGGCGTTGTGTTAATATAAAATTGTGTACAGCCATCTTAGTTACAAACCTAACAATAGTTATAAAGATGCAAGCTCACAAATGTCAATCAGATGTCATCGACCAGCTTAATGATATCGAACCTAATCTCGTCACAAATATCCCAAAGTATGCAAATATAAAAAAAAAACACTTTATACAAGCACAGGGTTCGTGCATTGGCCTAAAAACATAATATATTTGAAAGCCAAAGATTTTTCGATTCCAACAGTACATATTTCAAAATTTTATTTTAGCAGATTATTCGCATAACAATTGTAGAATACTTCTTTGCAAGCACAGACGCTAGAAGTTTTTTTTAAAAACGCTAAACATGTATTCTGTGACGGTACATTTAAATGTGCAACACCACCTTTTACACAATTATATACAATACACGTGGACGCAGGAAGTTCGAAAGAAAGTAACAGTACCTATCGTGCCTGTAGTGTACTGCCTGCTCCTGGATAAAAAAAGAAACACGTATAACATTATGTTTCGGCTCATTAGGAGCAGAGTTCCGGAGTTTTACCCAGAAACATTTACGACAGATTTTGAAGCTAGTGCTATGCAAGCTATTGCAGCAGTTTTTCCAAAAGCAAAGACGCAAGGGTGTTTATTTCATTTTGCTAGAGCTCAAAAAACTGGCACATCTGGCCTCTCAAGCCTTAAAAAATCACCTCATCTGAGGGCTCACGTGAAACGGTGTATAGCACTTTCTCATCTACCTCAAGACAATGTGAATGATGGATGGCTCTATAACTTAGGGGAGAGTGAGAGGTACCCCAAAAGTGATTCCTTTAATGTTTATTTTGAACGAACGTGGTTGCGAAACAAAGCATATTTTTCAAAGAAATGGTGGTTCTATCAAATAAAACACAAAACTAATAATTCAGTTGAAGCCTGGAACCCAATGCTCAATAAAATGGTAACAGCCAAACCAAACATTATTGTCCTTCTAAGGGCACTGCAGAAAGATTCACGGCATTATTTTGGTATATTAAAAAAAACGGGTACATATCGAAAAAACCAAAGAATGTAAACGATCCCAAAACAAAATTGAGCGCGTTCTGCGAGAATTACTGGATAGTGAAATAAGTTTAGGACATTTCATTGAAAAATTAACTAACTCGAATAGTTAATTTTTTAATGCAGCCCCCAATTAATAACAACTTTTTTACTATACCGAAAAAAAATCAACTGTTCCCTACATTTTGACGAGATATGCTTATAAATGTAGGGAACAGCAGATTTTTTTTTCGTGATTTCTGATTTGGTCCCATAGTAAAAGTTGTTCATAGATGAGTACAATAACCCCTTAGGAGGTTGTGTGTTAATTCCGGGGCGGGTTATATTCACTTATGTACATACAACAGTAGTAATAAAAATCCTTGCATAATATTATTCTCTATTTTATAATAATATATAGGTAAACAATTTTAAGCGGGCGCGGCTTATTTATTATAAAGATGTAGAACATAGAAAAGTTTTTTTTTATTTTGTATTTAGATGAGGGTTGATTGATTAATTAGACTTGGTAGGGTAGCCCGCGAAAATCAAATTTTCTTACATTTTTTGCAATTTGCAATATATGTTTTAGCAATAAAAATAATAATGTATAACATTTACACGTTGTACCTGTACAAATTCTATTGTATACTTAATATAATATAAACCATTTTAAGCCACCCTTCGCTTGATAGAAAGCAAAACAGATGTGGGGCCCAGCCCAGTTAACCATTAGCAATTTTTAAAACGGGTAACTGGTCCGCGGTCCCCGTTCCATAGTGGGCCGAAGGGCCCCTAACCCGTTTGCTAATTCGAGGTTCCTGTTTTAAAATCTACCCTCAACTTTTAAATCTGACTTTTGATTCTCGTAATTTAAAACGTTCAATCTAGTCGCAGTATCCAAATCCCTGATGAAGGATTATTATTAGTGGGAACTAATAACACAAGGGACCAAAATTAAACATTTTTTTTGTTGCAAGGAATTTTATGGTTGTTGTTTGCTACTTCGAGGTCGCTGATTTCAAAACTACCCTCAATTTTTAAATCTGACTTCTGAAGGCCAATTCTCGTAATTTAAAACTTTAAATCTAGTCGCAGTCTCATCTCAGCGACCAAAAATGACAAAAACTTGACAAAAATGTAAGGAAATAAGAGAAATTTTTGACAGATTGAGACTGAGATCAGACTGTGAACGTTCTTAAAATTACGAGAATTGCCCCTCGGATCTAAAATCGGCACCCCGAAAATGTATAGTATTAGTCATAATATTGCATACAACAAAAATGCTATTGCCTTGTGTAATCCTCAAGTTAATGTATTGTGTTAACTAGCTGCGCCCCGTGGTTTCACTCGCATAAGTTTCGATCCCGTGGGAATATCGGGATAAAAAGTATCCTATATGTTAATCCTGGTTATAAACAATCTGTGTGCCAAATTTCATCCAAATCTGTTCAGGAGTTTTTGCGTGAAAGAGTAACAAACATCCATCCATCTATCCATCCATCCATCCATCCATCCAAACTTTCACGTTTATAATATTATTACGATAAGTAGGATAGCAGGATGTACAAGTAGTCACATTATAATAATTTTGTTACAGGTACTTGTACTTGTTGGAAGGCAAGCCTGTGTACCCTTGTCTGCAAGATGCTAGCGGGAAAGTTATCAGTTTCCCCCCAATTACTAACTCGGAGGATACTAAGGTATGTCCTAATTGCTGATCAATATGATACAGAAATATGACTGAATCAAGCTTGTCTTTGTGTACCAAAGGTGTGTATTTATAAAGAGTAGAGTAGATGTTCTGGTTCCAGACATCACCTACTTCACTTTATAAAAAAAATGCAAAATAAATCTGTATCTATTCAGAACCATTGGACAGGTTGTCGAATCGAATATGACACATTTTCAGTTATAGCTGTCGGATGTATGGCGGTAATCTCTCATCTAATTTAAACTAACAAAATTTTCGGGTTTAGTATTGATTGATATACGATTCGGGACGGAAGGGTATCGAACGGTTCTAAATAGCTATCCTGGTTAGACTGGAAGCCAAGTGCAACGTAGTTGGGAAAAAGCTAGGCTAAGATGATGAGATTACAAACATACACCCGTTTCTATGTATTCTATTTATAACATAACACTTTTTCTTCAGATGTCTCAAGACAGCAAGTCTATGTTAGTGGAAGTGACGTCTCACACGTCTCTCGGCGCCTGCAAGACTGTGATGAACAAACTACTGCAAGAGTGTCTCCTGCTGGGAATTGGACCTCAAGATCCTGATGCTTCCTACCACACCCTCACTGTGCAGCAGGTAAGATAATGCATAATACCCTTCCCATGCTGCCACAAATAAAAATTTTGAATGTATATGAGGGCTGGATCGTTGGAAAAGAGTTCCTGGAAGGATTTGGGGGAGGCCTCTGCCCAGCTGTGGGACAGTATAGGCTAAACAAAAAACAACATTATTTGGGGTAGGTGCAGGGCATCTTATTCGTCCAAACATCTGGCAGCTGTTACACCAGAGTTCAGTTCCTTTCTAGGTATATTATCACACAGAGCTTTACTTGGGTCTGCCTATTTCTTGCAGCCATCCACATTAGAGCTACAGTGATAAAAACTACCAAGAAAAGGCCTATTAAATGGAGTTTGTAACCTAAGTAACTAAGAAATAAACACCACTGCCGTCTTCTTCGGGGAATACATGCGAGATGGTGTGATAAAAATCGGCGAGAGCACTCCTCGCTATAACAATCAAGTTATGGCAACAATGATATTTTTCTATGATATCTAAATGATGCTACTATCTTATCCAAGGTCATAGATAAGCTAAAACAAAACTTTAGATAACAGTGCGCTATACCCTGTCCATTTGGTTGACCGTTTTTGACAGCTGCCTTAGAACATAACTATTCCAAATTACGTAAAAGTTGACATTAAAATGCGTTATAAAATAAATTTATAAACTGCCTAATCTTACTGAATTATCTTATTTATGACTTCTTACAGACATTATAACACCGTACGTGAATCAGTTTTGGCAATAAAATATTTAATTGCTGACTAGTTCGATCTGTCAAAAAACGGTTAATCTAGTGGACAGAGTATAAACCCGTTTTTTTCCGTATCCTAATACTTTGTTTTTCCTTCGCCAGGTAAAGGTAGTCGATCCTGAAGGAAACCTCAAGAACGTGTACCCATCGCGGACCGACTGCGTCTTCGAAGGCACTAACATTAGGGTCGTGCGTAACAACAAGAAGTAATTCTATAATGTTACTTATTTAAATGCCATTACCGACAAATCATTGAAGGAAGATGCGAAAGACTCGTTCCATTGACTTACGGTACGCACCCGTTAATATGGGACATCGAGTTAGAAAAAAGCGGGCAGAGAGATGACATGGAACACCCGGTTGAAACGACGTTCCTTTTGCGTTTGCACTTGCCGAATAAGAGCTAGACACGACACGTTTGTTACGTTACATAAAACTGTAACATTTTTACTGTCACGACAAATGTTACATGTTCGTTTTTACTGTCTAGCTCTCATTCACCACGTGTGTAGAGTACAACGTGCGTTAAGAAACTTCGTTCCAAAATCGGCCTTGTAGAGCGCCGTCTCTTTCTAAAATTCGATGTGCCATATTAACGCCCGGGTACCGTAACTTAGCACCTCGTGATTATGACGTCTCAGTATATGTAGCACAGTGTCAAATGCCAAGGGGCATCAAAAACAAGGATCTGTCCAAAAAACTTAATTCCTAAAATTTAACACTGTCTAATGGAAAATTTAAAAGTAAACAAATACAGCAATTAAAATTATGCCTTGTGATTACATTGAATAAATAAATATATACCAGTTATCGCACAAAAATATTTAAAATACTGGATTACGCCTTTTAGGCTATGTTAGTCCACTGCCGGACATAATTTAGTCACTACTTACATAATCAGCCTATACAGTTCACACTGCTGGGACACAGGTCTCCTCTCTGTGCGAGGGACTGGGCCGTAATCCACCACGAGGGCCCAGTGCGGTATGGTAATCTTTGCTTGACCGAAAATAAGAAGTTACTTTTTTTTAATGAATTAATGATTGAATTTAATTTTATAATTTTGACGAAGGTTTTCTTAAGGTGAT
This sequence comes from Apamea monoglypha, assembly GCA_911387795.2. Taxonomy (NCBI): domain Eukaryota; kingdom Metazoa; phylum Arthropoda; class Insecta; order Lepidoptera; family Noctuidae; genus Apamea; species Apamea monoglypha. The sequence continues at coordinate 8,865,090 of OU426934.1, read as the reverse complement.
AATGTTGTGTTTAAAATTAAATGCATTCACAAATTCGCTCCAATGCGTTGCTTTGTGTGTTATAAGTTTTATAAACTTTATAATTAATTACGTTTATCAATTCTGATATAAAAAGGTTATTTAAATAATTTTCGAAAGCTATTATCCCATGTCCTAACTATTTTTCGGACTTAAAATTAGCTACAGTATGCTTAATTTGATAAATTGTCTGTGATGAATCATGCTAGTGTACGATGTGACACATCGATAAGTACCGATGATTGTAACTGACTTAAAAAGTAAGAGAAAGTTTTTGTTAAATGTTTTCATTTTAATACTAAGTATTTTTGTAACCTTTGTTTTGTTTTATTTCATAACCCCACTTTTTGTCCATCTGATAACCTAAAATCGGCAGTAATGCTTGTTTTCTGGCACCTGTTACCCGGATTTAAAACAAATGGTGCCAAGTTCTATGCATCTCTTTTCGCTGCCAAAAATGCTGTGAATCGGTATTTCCTTGTTAGTCAGAGCAGTATCTCCATGAAAAATAAAAAAAAAACTACATTTGGTTAGACTAAAAGCCGATTCTAACCACATTAAAGGCCCAAATTCATGTTAAAATAAAAACATCGCCAAATATCTGTACAATACTTGGAAACATTTCATGTAATATACCTAAGAGTTTATTTATCTTAAATTCTTAACCTTACATCTGTTTTATCATTGTTCTCATAATTTATGAAATTACGGTATGATAAAAATAAATATAAAGTGTTCATCGACTTTTGCTGACCGTACCATAGACGATTTAAAATCAAAAACTGTTCGCGTGTATGGCCGCCTTTAGCGCCAAAAAGAACGATGCGTGCAAATATTTTATATTGCAACACTGAAGTTAAACGTCAATGTCAAAAACCCCGACTCGCAATTTTTTTAATTCAAAACAAGTTTTAACAAGTGTGTGTTTTGTTTAACTTCCGTGTTCTAAATGGTATAAAAAGATTTAAAATGCGGCGCAGCCTAGCGCCAAGCCAAGTCGGCTCCAGCGACAATGTCTTCAAAAGCCCGCTGCTAGAATCCAAACGAAATAAACGGCGAGAATGTACAAAGATACCACTGACTCAGAAATCTGCTTCTCAAGCGTTAACTGCTTCTGAACACGAGAATTTAATCAAGCAGATACTCAACAAGCCTTTTAAAGTTCCCATACCAAACTATGTGTCCTCATTTTGTGGTAAAAGCTTGGGTTTGAAAAGGACGCAGGTTAGACGAGCATTACACGATCCAGATGAACCGAATGCGTTGGTATTGTATCGCCCGCCGTACATCCCTGAACATGAGAAGATGAAGATGAGTCCTAACGACATCAGAGTGGCTGTGGTCGTGGATCCCGTCCTGGGGAACATCTTACGACCTCATCAGAGAGAGGGAGTGAAGTTTATGTACGACTGTGTCACTGGACAACAAATAGAGAACGCCTATGGCTGCATTATGGCTGACGAAATGGGTTTGGGAAAGACTTTACAATGTATTACTCTGTTATGGACACTTCTGAGGCAAGGACCTGACTGTAAACCTACAATTTGTAAGGCAATCATTGTCTGTCCAAGTAGTTTGGTCAAGAATTGGTATAATGAGATACATAAATGGTTAGGGCAAAGAATCAATGCTCTGGCCATGGACGGAGGGTCTAAAGCTGACATTACTTTAAAACTACAACAATATATGAACACATTTACCACAACTCGAGTAGCCACTCCAGTTCTAATCATCTCATATGAAACATTTAGAATTTACACCAATATTCTACATTCATCTGAAGTGGGATTAGTCCTATGTGATGAAGGACACAGACTGAAGAACTCTGAGAACCAAACTTACCAAGCTTTAATGGGTTTGAAGGCCAAAAGAAGAATTTTGATATCAGGAACTCCAATCCAGAATGATTTGACAGAATACTTCAGTTTAGTTCATTTTGTCAATGAAGGTATCCTTGGAACTGCTCATGAATTCAAGAAGAAATATGAAAATGCAATTCTAAGAGGGCAAGATGCCTTAGCAACTGCTTTAGAAAGAGAAAAAGCCCAGGAATGCCTGGCAACTTTAACCTCTATTGTCAACAAATGTATGATCCGCAGAACGAGCAGTCTGCTCACTAAATACCTGCCTGTTAAGTTTGAACAAGTCATATGTGTCAAGATGACTCCCCTTCAGACACAGCTGTACAAAAACTTCATCAATTCTGATGCTATCCGCAACAAATTCAATGGCAATGGAGACAAGAACACCCTCAGTGCTCTTTCGAGCATCACTACTCTTAAGAAACTCTGTAACCATCCTGATTTAGTTTATGACAAGATACTGGAAAGATCTGAAGGGTTTGAAAAGGCTCTGAGCTTGTTACCAAGCAATTATGACATAAAAGATGTGAAGCCAGAATTGTCAGGGAAGCTCATGATTTTAGATTGTATCCTGGCTAACTTGAAAACCAATACTGATGATAAAATTGTACTGGTTTCTAATTATACACAAACATTAGATTTATTTGAGAAATTATGTAGAAAGAGATCTTATTTGTATGTTAGACTTGATGGCTCTATGACAATCAAGAAGCGAGCCAAGGTAGTTGAGAGTTTCAACAACAAGGAGAATAAAGAATGGATATTCATGCTGAGTTCTAAAGCTGGTGGTTGTGGACTCAACCTTATTGGGGCAAACCGACTAATCATGTTTGACCCTGACTGGAACCCGGCGAATGATGACCAAGCCATGGCAAGAGTGTGGCGTGATGGGCAGAAGAAACCTTGCTATATATACAGACTCCTTGCAACAGGAACCATAGAGGAAAAGATCTTCCAAAGACAAGCGCACAAAAAGGCATTAAGTGACACTGTAGTTGATCAGAATGAGGAATCTCTTAGGCACTTCACTTCTGAGGACTTGAAAGATCTGTTTAGATTAGAAGAAAACACATTATCAGACACACACAGCAAGTTCAAATGCAAGAGATGTGTCAACAACATCCAAGTCACAATTCCTCCAGAAAATTCTGACTGCACCTCAGATCTATCAAATTGGTACCACTGTGCAGACAAGAAGAATTTAGCAGATTTAGTCTTAAAACAATGCTGGGACTTAGCAAAGACAATTTCTTTTGTTTTCCACCATAGATCTGCCCAAACTGAAGCTCAGAAGGCTATAGAAGCAGAGAAAGAGAATGTTCCAGAACCTAAAAGAAGGAAGGTAGAAATTGATGAAGATTATTCTGAACCTGATGATAGTGGTGATGAAGATTACGAGTGAATATTTAATGCTGGTCATTTTTATACCAGAGAGAAATTATGTTGATTGTAAATAGGTTTTTTTTTTTTAAGTTTAATTATGTTTATTAAGGAAAGATTATTATTTTAATTACAGTATTTTATTGTATGTTGTGTTTTGTTTCACATCACCACTGCTCTCAAAATGAAGTAAAACATTGTGAAGAAGCCTACCGGCTTCTTCACAATGTTTTACTTCATCCTAGAAACAAAAATTCGAAGACATGCGACATCTACCAACCCGCATTGGGCCCGCGCGGTAGATTACGGCCCTCGCTCTTTCACCGAGAGGGGGCCTATATCCCAGCAGTGTGAATAATTATAGGCTGATTATGCTTTATGTGTTTTGTTTGACTTTGAGCCAGTAACACCAACAAGTTTAAAATAATTCTATGGATCAAAATTCAGTTAAATAAAAAGCAGAAATTATAACACAACAGCATATATTAGCAAATAAATTGGTACAAAAATAATAAATTAGATACATACTAAAAAATTAACCATGATCCTTACAGTTAAAAACTAGTAGACTACCATCTTAATCTAATCCTTTCAAGAAATTACATCACAAAAGTAGTGTCCGTTACCCTGGCCAGATGTTGTCGAAAATGGTAATTTGAATCTTATAGATAATTAGATTTGCGGCTTCTGTAATTGTTGCGCACATTTTTAAATTTGTTGCGCTTATAGTTTTTTAATTATTTCACAAAAACATTTCCTGCTGCGGTAACGTTACCCTAGCCAGACCTTTTTCTTTCTAATGGGAATATTTAAATAAAAACTAGCTATAAAATTAGTTGTCTAGATGAAGTAAATGTTGTGCCTTATTTTGTATTCAAGTTTTCTTCGGTTGCGAAGTTATTCGAGATTTTGCTGGAGTAACGTTTCTGGTTTTGCTAGATCTTTGAAACGGTTAAACGGATTCTTATCATATTTTGTACATGACTTCTTAGGAACTAGTTTAAATTTGTTTTTCAATAAAAAAACCAAAATAATGCATAGCTTAAAGGTTATTTCATTAAATAGAAAAACACTTCAATTGGTCCCAGCACTCTCAATAAGAGGTCTAAAGACTTACTTTAAACATTATTTTGAAGCTTGTAACTGCCTTCAAATGTATCTGAAGTTTCATTAATATCCTGTAAGTATTTAACAAATTATGATGATATTCAGTTCCTCAGGAGCACGGTCTTGATGCGTGCGGTGTTATTTGGCCACTGGATTGGATATATGAACTGAATGTTATGTCAATTATTAGTTTTTTAGTTCAGTTGTATATCAGTAAAATTTCAGCTCAGTACATTGGATAATTAATGAGATAATACGATTAAAGTCATTAGGAAGTGAATGACCGTGGTAACCCGACCAAGTTTAGGTGGTTATGAAAAAGCGAAAACGCAGAACATTATGGTACCTTCTAAAATATGTAGGATAGTGTTGCAAATTTAGTACAGACATGTACACAAGTTTTAAAAAAAACTACATGATTATTAAAAATGTTTATTTACAGGTAAAATAATCATTTCAATTGAACTTTTAAAGTATTAACAAACGAAAGAATGAATGAGAATGTCAAACGATATTTTTTATAACTTCACCACGCAGCCATAGTCGCCACCACACTCATACGTAAGTATTATGTCGCCATCACCGCGTCCATCATCGCGGCCCACGGCTATTGCTATGTTGCCATTCTGTTTATACCTACAATAAAAAGAAAGAGTACATTTTTTGTCTAAATCCATAATGGGGATAACGGTAAAAATCGGTCGCTAAGTCATGAATTTCATTAATCAAGTTTCAAGTCATATGTTGACAATGTACTACACAAAAACCTTCCACTTGAATCAATCTATTAAAAACCTGCTTCAGTATCCGTTGCGTAGTTTTAAAGATTTAAGCAAACAGGTACCGACAAACGGAAAGCGACTTTGTTTTATAGGTACTATGTAGCGAAGGATAAATGTCGTTATCATTGTTGAGAATTCCAGTCCAGGTAATAACTAAGTACGAGAAAAAAAGAAAATAATAAGAAAGGTTCTAAAATCAAATAATTAAGCATTAAAATAAATACAGTTTTAGATAAGTACCTAACAGTCTACATATTATTAATAATTTTGCCACTATTTCTGTAGTTACATTATGCAAGCTTACCTTGTTCGTGAATTCAGCAAGCAGCCCGCACCATAATTAATATGATCATCAATAGAAGCACTCCACATTAGCAGCAGTAATTCGCCACACTTGTTATTATAAATAGCTCTCACGCACTCGATAAATATTTGCAAAAACAGGAAACGGAACTGCCGAAGCGCACGCGCACTCTCTACAAGATGAATTATGTGATTATGGAGCATGTTTAGTGCGTTATGCAAACAATGTATTATCCCTTCACCCCACCCCTCCCGCGTCCCACCGAACTACATGTTAAATCGGTGATTTTTGTTATGTCTGTGCAACTGGAAGATAATAATAATTTTTTCATAGTACAGAAAATATTATTATATTATTGTGTATTTAACAGTGTACGCGTCTGTACCGAAATTGTAAGGTGTATTATACTAAACATTTCAAAAGATAGTATAATGTTCTGCGTTTTCGCTTTTTCGTAACCACCTAAACTTGGTCGGGTTACAACGGTCATTCACTTCCTAATGACTTTAATCGTATTATCTCATTAATTATCCAACGTACTGAGCTGAAATTTTACTGTTCTACAACTGAACTAAAAAACTAATAATTGACATAACATTCAGTTCATATATCCAATCCAGTGGCCAAATAACACTGCGCGCATCAAGACCGTGCTCGTGAGGAACTGAATATCATCATAACTTGTTAAATACTTACAGGATACTAATGAAACTTCAGATACATTTGAAGGCAGTTACAAGCTTCAAAATAATGTTTAAAGTAAGTCTTTAGACCTCTTATTGAGAGTGCTGGGACCAATTGAAGTGTTTTTCTATTTAATGAAATAACCTTTAAGCTATGTATTATTTTGGTTTTTTTATTGAAAAACAAATTTAAACTAGTTCCTAAGAAGTCATGTACAAAATATGATAAGAATCCGTTTAACCGTTTCAAAGATCTAGCAAAACCAGAAACGTTACTCCAGCAAAATCTCGAATAACTTCGCAACCGAAGAAAACTTGAATACAAAATAAGGCACAACATTTACTTCATCTAGACAACTAATTTTATAGCTAGTTTTTATTTAAATATTCCCATTAGAAAGAAAAAGGTCTGGCTAGGGTAACGTTACCGCAGCAGGAAATGTTTTTGTGAAATAATTAAAAAACCATAAGCGCAACAAATTTAAAAATGTGCGCAACAATTACAGAAGCCGCAAATCTAATTATCTATAAGATTCAAATTACCATTTTCGACAACATCTGGCCAGGGTAACGGACACACAAAAGTACTAACGGTTCTAACTTCGTTCGAAAACATCACATGTTACCACTCCTTCGTGCTAAAATAATTTCATGCTGTAGATTCATTTGGAGTGGAGCAGCCATTAAAGAAAATCATATATCTACAGAAAGTTTTGATATTATTGTTTTTGATCACAATCTATGCGTAATTTACGTAGCATCGTTTCACGACACTAATATGTGCTTTTAGTAGTATTTAATATTTAACTGGAACAGCTTAATTTAAGTCCATAGGACCAGCTCGGTGGTTGTGCTGAATATCCTCGCTTTTCGGCTTCCTCGTTCACTTCAAACGGATTTTTGAAGAGTTTCAGCAAGAATCGAACCTGAAATTAATGGGTATTTATTAGGAAAGCAACAATTAAATGGCCTGTTGTTAAAAGTTATATAGATTAGGGTTTCTTCATGTCCACATATAATCCAATGTGTCACAGTTTCTTTAAACATTTAGGAAATTGTTTTTGTTCTGTAATGCTACAGGGGACGCTGTAGAAATTAATATATTGCACATAATACCTTTTCAAAATCATTGTTCTCAGCATCTTTGATAGCTTCCTCTAGGATCCAGTTTCTCGGCACATAAACTGGATTTACTTTGACCATTCGCTCAATTCGCTCTTCTTCGGACACTGTAATTATGACAAAATAATAATTTACTATGACAACATAACATATCATGACGCCTTGTTTACCCGAAGGGTTGGGCAGAGTTGTACACTCACATTTAGCCAGTTATATTTAAGTCCCACGTAATAGGGGGCGAGCTTATTGCCACCAACCGGGCACAAATCCAGACCCCGGGCTGCTACTGACAAATTCCAGATTGAAAAACCACCGGATGAAATAACACTTCTTTTTTTTTTTTTAAACTTTGCCCCACACTAGGAATTTCTCCTGTATCGTCGGTGCGTTTACAAACATTTAAACTCACATACACAAACAGCCAGACTCGGAACAACTACTTGTAGGTCATACAAATATTTGTTCCGTGCGGGAATCGAACCCGCGACACAGCGCAGCAGTCAATCGCTTAACCACTGCGCCAACCGTGCCGTCCATTTGCCCGTCATGAATCGAATCCTCATGATCAGTAATAGTGCTTGCGACCACTAGACCAACGAGGTAATTTACTTAACCTGGACTTACAATACGAGTACAAGCGTAGGCTAAATAAATAAAATTGTACTGATTGTGGAACGAAAAGATCACCGACTCCGAAGCGTTCATTCAGACTAAATCTTCCGGATGATTTTGTGTTTGATAAGAACATCTTATAGGCTGCTTTTGTAGTCACGCCGCTGGGCAGCGCGCTGTGAAACGAGATTAGTACCGCGCGTTCCGATGCTGTGAGACAGTCGTGTACAATATGAACGTTAATGCGGTTAGAGTACTGGCTAATTACTTTTGATGGAAAAGAAGGCAACAGCGACTTTGAAGAAGAGTAGTTGATCCTTTTACTCGTCCCGTATCGATGTAATTCATTTTGTAAACAAATATCTTACAGCGCGTCTCAATTGCGTCACACTAAAACGCATACTGGCCGTAGAAGCGCACGAGCGGCGCGCGTTTCGGCAGCGCCGGTGAACAGCGCGCGTTTACTGAACGACGCTGCTCAAGCGCGCGACTTTGAAACGCAACTACCCCATACATCTCCGAACGCGCGCGCTCCAACGGCGCTGACGAAACGCGTAACAATAAAACCAGCCATAAAGACAACTATATTACAAAAACAAGCAACCTCCTATTGAGTCGATATCATACTACCGGTTAAGTAGATTTTCAAAATATTTTATTTTATATAAACCTACATGGGCGCTTATAAAACGTCAGAAGTTAGATGCACGGTTCCAATTGGTCGGTTCATATGGAGAAGAAGCATACGATAAGAAGAAACTCCATACTTACTCTTTTATAAATAATAATACAATTTTTCAAATACATAAAGAAACAATTTATAGGTCCTTACCATTCTCTTTGTTTAGTCTAGTATTGTATGCCTGCACCCACTTCTCCCAATTTGGCGCCTCGCTTAATTTTTTGAGAGACCACTTCGTCTCTTGTACGGTCTTATCTGTCAACTTATTTGGCGCTACCTGAAACAAAAACAGGGTTTAAAATGAGTTAATATGAGAATTGAAGATCTCGAATACTCGTAGTGTTCGAACGATAGTGCTGATGATGATGCCACCTAGCTGATTTCGGCAGCTACTGCATTCGATGACTTTGCAGGGTGGTTAAGAGCTTAGATATATAGGTCAGAAACCCTCGGGACACGCAGATCTTACACAGATGTTCTCAACAGGCCAGGAGACGTAATCAACTTCTGAAGGAAGGTGGGCAAGTTGGAATAACCACCGACGGCCGCCATGGCCCACTTGATAGACTAAGTGCGGAAACCAAACCCATAACATAGAACATAGCATATGCAACTTTGGCCGAGAAGCTCAGAGCACAAAGCGGGTATGTCAGACGAACTATAGTAGTTACCTAGAAAAGGTGTCAATGGGGATAGAAACTGCCACACTTGCTCACTTCAGATGCCGCTGCTGTCCAACTCCACTAAAGCCGCTTTTCACACCAGTGGTAGACGCTTCCCTTTTCATTAGCTGGTCTTTTGATAGTGCTACACTCCAAGTCTCATACATATTTATCTAGTTTTCGTTGAATTTGTGATCGACACAAAAGTAACATAAACAAAACAATGGCGGCTCGTAGACGGTGAACAGTGCTGCCACCTATCTAGCTTTCAGTTTTTAACCCCGTTGGATTTCCATCACCATCCCAAAAAAAGAGAAAAAGCAAGAAAAAGATGATTTTTGGAAGAACGAGCCGAGTCAACTACGATGCACGGATATAAAACAGTACAAACATTTGATATGAAGTAGTTACCTCAGCAAGTTGTCTGAAAGTTGCTGTAAAATCCGCCATTTTCAACTGCATCATTTCAAGCAGATCTTCAACGAATTTCTCGTCGCCGTCTTTAATTTCTTTGAGTCCAAGCTTTAGTAGATATGTTTTCCTGAAATTGAAGGTTTTAAAAAAGACCAATTTTGTATAGCTATATTTTATCCATAATTCTAGCATTAGGTAAGCTTGGTGTATTTTTCCAAGTATTCCCTTTACAAAAGATACCCTATTCAGATTCAAATAAAGTTCATTTTGCATTAACTACGCTTGAACTTACAATACTTTAGTTTTAACGTAGTCTTCGAGGGTAGCTTGAATGTCTTTGATCTCCTGCTTCTGTTGCTCCGACAGAATTGGTTCCAGAGCTTGAGCGAACTTGTCCAAGTTCCATAGAAGAATCTGCAAGCAAAATAAACAACTTCAACAAAGGTTCACTATAAAACCAAGATACCTATACATTTTAACTTTCGTGAAACAATTACTAAGGAGTACTTCTAGAAGATCAGTGACCCAGTGGTATCGGCCCCGACTCACGACCTGAGTTCGAACCCAGGTAGGCACTTTACTTTGTGTATTTAAATTTCATCACCACTGCTATCAAAACGGTGAAGGAAAACATTGTGAGGAAACCGGCATGTCCTATGACCAAAAATTTGACGACATGTGACATCCACCAAACCGCACTGTGCCCGAGTGGTGGATTACGGCCCACTCCCTCTCACAGAGAAGAGGTCTGTGTCCCGGCAGTGGGAACGTTGTAGGGTGATTATGCTAGTACTAGAAAATGTTAATCCGATAGTTTTGACTTTGACTCTTAGGGCCGGGTTTTTGATCCGTAGTTCGTTCATTTGATCATTAGTTACTATTTTTAACAATTGCTTGAGTTTAACTCTTTTTTTACCTTTTTTGTTTATTCTTATTTTGAACTATTAATTAATTTTTAGTTTATCTAATGATATAATATCTCAGCTAATGGTCAAAAATTAACGATTAGTTAAAAAATAACCATTACATGAAATAACAATTGTACAAAAAACACATTTTGTAAAAAAAATACCATTACTACGGATCAAAAAACCAGCCCTTAGCCTAGATAATAAATTAACTCACCTCAGGCTGCCTGTTGAACGCGTATCGCCCCATATCATCTGAAGTGTTAGGCACATAATGCTCGTTATAATGGTCTATGAACCCATAAGGGCCATAGTCTATGGTCAGGCCTAACAGGCTTATGTTGTCTGTATTTAAAACGCCGTGAGTGAAGCCTACACCTAAAAAGAAAATAACAGTTTATTTTTGGTTAATAAAGAAAATCCTCGATGGTATAGTGGTTGCAAGCGCTACTGCTGAGCATAGGGTCCTTGGTTCGATTCCCGAGTCGAGCAAAGTGTTATTGGGTATTTCCCATCTGGAATTTCTCAGTAGCAGCCCGGAGTCTCGATCTGTATCCGGTTGATGGCAATAAGCTCGCCTCTATAATATGGGACTTAACTGGGGAAATGTGGGTGTACTATGGGTGCACCTCTACCTAGCCCTTGGGAGAAAATACATGAGGATAGCTTGTCTTGGTAGAAATATTGGCCATCCATCAAGGTGACTAGAAGAGCGGTGAATATAAATGTTGATGGATGGAGAGCGAGAGGAAGGCCAAAGAAAAGATGGATGGATTGTGTGAGGAATGATATGAAAGAGAAGGGAGTGAATGATAGCGTGACGGTTGACAGGGGAGAGAGGAAGAAGACAACGTGTTGCGCAGGCAAGTAACATGGGACAAGGATAGGAAGATGATGATAAAGGAGGAAGCTGGGACGACTACCCAATTACCCAGAATGCACCGGACGTACTTTTATGTATCTCCAATCGTGGAGACTGTTCTAAAGTAAACTTTATAAAGTTAAAAGATTTGATTTTTTATGGTTGTTTGTTACACTTTCAGGCTAAAACAGCTGAACGGGTTTGAATGTTTGGCATAATGGGTAGACCATAACCAGAAACCTAATTGCGTAACACACTATCACTCGGAATCTGAATCATTTTGTAGCAAATTGCTAATCCATTGCTTCATATGTTCGAAAAATGTGTCTGCTCAACAACGTAAATAACGCAATGAATGTTGTTGAACTGTCAAAATGAAACCGATTCCGATTGATAACGTGTTGACACAGGATGGCTTTTCAGGAGGGCTTTTTATCCCGATATTCTCACGGGATCGAGACGTATGCGGGTGAAACCGCAGGGCGCAGCTTGTTAGCTAATAAAATTATAATAAAACAGTTTGTTAGCTGATCACTCTTTTACTTTACCTTGCCAAGTCGCCACCATATCAAGATTCCTATGTGCCACTTCTGAAAACCACTTTACGTATTTGTCTTCACCAGAGTTCTCAATTTCAGGGAAATGTTGCTGAAAACGAAAGAAAACATATACACAGACAGAAGATAGACTAACTTAGTACCAGAGCGTACAGAGAGTACCAGAGATGTGGAGATGTGTTCACTTTTACTACTAACGTCTTCAAAGTGTGCCTCTGTAGGTTCACCAGTATCTCCAGCGATCCGATGCGGTACCACGCGTTGGCTAGGCGCATCACTATAACTGCTATTTTTAATTTTTTTTTCTTTATCCTATATTGTGTCCCACTACTGGGCAAAGGCCTCCCCTTTTTCCTTCCAAACTTCCCTGTCTTGAGCGATCTCTGGCCATGTCGGCCCTGAAAACCTTGCTAGATTGTCACAACACCATCGTCGTGGTCTACCTCGACGACGATGTCCTCCTTCATGCGTCCAGTGAGCGATATGTAATAATAACTTACCTTTATAATAAAGTCGGCTAACGTCTTCAAAGTGTGTGGCTCCCGTCGCTTCAGCAGTATCTCTAACGATCCGATGCGGTACCACGCGTTGGCGAGGCGCATCACTATGGCAGCGCGTTCTTGTCGCGCTCGACCGCTGTAGGTTTTGTCTCGCCATACTTTGTGGTCGTCGCTCACTAAGGAAACAGAAAAATATTGCTCAGCAAGGTAGGAGCGAGTTGTCCTCTTCCAGTCTAACCGGATTCAGCTGAATACAGTGAATACCAGTATTTTACACGGAGTGACAACTTATCTGACCTTCACAACCCAGTTACTGGGTAATAATATACGACAACCCCTTAGTAAAACTGGTTGTCAGACTTTTCAGCTTCTCACTACCCATAACGAGTGTCAAAGATCTACGAATGACAGCCGGGACCAATAGCTTAACGTGCTTTCCGGGTCTCGATATTTAATGGATGGTCACCCCTCCACAAACTGACTGCGGCAAGCGTAGCTTAACCTGATGGATCGATCCGTGCGGCTGTTTCTACTTAGTGCTTAACCACGAACCCCTCCAATGTAAATTATCTATCTCCAATATACAAATCAAATTAACTACAAAACGTAAACAAAAAACAAACACAACATCAATCCTGCTTACCCACCAAAGCTGCGGCCCTAGTAGTAGGCATCCCGAGGAAGTAGCACGCCTCAGACGCGATCATCTCTCTGATTGAAGACCGCAGCACCGCGCGACCGTCGCCGAAGCGAGAGTACGGAGTTTCACCTGAGCCTTTCAGTTGTGGCTGCCAGGATTCACCTTTGCTGTAGAAAAATATAAATTGGTTAGCGTTGGTATCTTTTTTAGCCTTTACTGTATTCCACTACTGAGCAAATGCCTCCCCATTTTCTCTTTACAAACTTCTTCATCTTATGCGATCTCTGACCATGTTCGCCCTGAAAACGTTATCACATCGTCACACCATCGTCGTTTTTTCGTTTACTGCATATAAGATATGCTGCATAGAAGACCAGATATTGCCATTGCGGACGTGGAATACAGAAATCTGCAGTGGTTTTCCACTGCAAGTTCTTTTTATAGAAATTTCTAGAAGAAACGTGGCGGCATCTATATTGCCACATGCGAACTACGCATCATACTGACGTCCCGCAAAATCCTGCATCGCGGAAGCAGAGTTTACGGCGCAACTAGCATATTTACAATGTCCCGACATCAATCATCGGGCTGTTGCACGCCAGACACAACCCCTCTTTTCTATGAAGTATGAGTGAACTTTACACACCGTTCCTCATACTTCAATACTGCTGATCCCGACGTGATTTCAACATGCAACCTTCTGATACTTCTATAGAAAGAGAAAAGGGAAAGAAATATAGTTTTTGTTACAGTCTTTCTAGGTAACCAACTGTTTTGTTACATAATATAATGCCTGTTTTTACCCAAATGGTTAGAGAGAGGTGTAGGGAAGGTGGGTATGTTGTGAGGTATCTGGTGTTTAGATAAATATGCAAATTAAAAACCTGTTCACATATTCTCCAAGGGTATGAGCTCTTCCATCACCTAGTTGGTCAGCCCAATGTCCAAATTGGTAACCACCATACCTGGAAAATTGCATTGTATAACGTCAAATCATTTATTTCATGTAGGACATTAAAAGGCACTTTTGAACATCAAAGTTTATAAGAAGATATTTATTTGTTTATATTGATTCTAGATGCTCCTTCATTTATATGTAAAGACGATCTACTTGGGATAAAATTACATTAACTACAAAGTATTAAAAATTAAGCAATGATAGATCAATTAATTATGTTGATAGATACGTGCTGCCCACACATTTACAAATATTGCAACCACACACAATTATTCCTAACATTTTAACAAATAATTAATCAGTGTGTGACTTGAGGTCTCACAGAATGTACATATTTATATATAAAGTATAGAACAACAGTTTACAAAATACTTTTTTTTAAACGGTTGTATTTATGTTAACAGCTCAGCACAAACTCATAAATTCATTTGGATTATCATAAACATCCTACTTCCTACTAATATTATAAATGCGAAAGTTTGTATGGATGGATGGATGTTTGTTACTTTTTCAGACAAAAACTACTGAACGGATTTGGGTGATATTTGGCACACAGATGGTTATAACAAGGATTAACATATAGGATACTTTTTATCCCGATATTCCCACGGGATCGAAACTTATGCGAGTGAAACCGCGGGGCGCAGCTAGTTCACAATATAATAGTGCTACCTGTGTGAAACAGTCAGGCCTCCATCAGGCAAGTACCGGCCAGCTACAAAGTTGATAAACTCCTCAGTCTCCGCCACATCAGGGTCCAAGTCCAGCACATCTTTGAGAGCGTCATCAGAAGCACATACTAGGTGTAGTTTACCAGCTAGAGGATCAGTTGGTACCTATACATAAAAATAATTTAAATAAAACATTGAATACTATCATTTTCAACCCAAACCACTACTTAGCTGACCCTCTGACCAGACAACACTTAAGTGATCTACAAAACCATAGACGCAGATTCCTACCTTAGAAAACACAGCATCCTTTACAGCCGTTGGTACATTATACTCCGGATTCTCATCAATAGGTAGCGCGGCGTAGTTCGGGATGTCCCTGAACTTCCACTCTTTAAAGTTAGTCACTGGTTTCATTTTTCCAACTAAACTACTCTTCTGTTCGTTCATAAGAGCTGCTAGCACACAGAAAGCTCGCTTCATGGAGCAAAATTAATAAAAGTACCTTCACCAAATCCTGTTTTGTGTAATTATTGCGAAATTTTAATCATTTCTTTATTATTGTAAACATGTGATGTGCCGAATATTTTGTACGTTATATTTAACTTTATTTCTTTACACATAAATTTGATTTTCCCAATGCCAAATAAAAGCAACAAGATTTTTATGTCATTTGCCAGTCATGACAGGAGAATTGGCATTGACATTACGTGCGACTCTCATGAGTCAACTTTATCCCCTCTAATCATAAACCATACATTTTTGACGTTTGAACGTCTTAATTATAACTTTATTCATCGTTTATAAAAAAATAAACACCATAATCTGCTCAAGGCGATAAAGCCTTTTCGTGTAAGTACGGTAAGCCTTAGACCATATACTATAGTAGTCTTTGCCTTAGACCTTGTCCATTAGACAGTTTTTTGACAAATGGAACTAGTGATGGGAGTGATATGAATGACGTTATTGCGACGCACGCTTTTTCGAAAAACTTTACGAGTGGTATGCCAGTTCGAAAACACATTGGGTCGAAAACCGTTATATCTAATGACGTTGTCGTGAACACGCGGATTTCAATAATAACGTTCTGGGCCAATTAAAATCTCGCTTGTCAGGTGGAAAAATCATAATATCACGAATGCATTAGGTTAACTGTCTAACGTACAGACGCCAGCACATCAAGCTACTACAATCTGTCATATTTATTTAATTGATTTTCAACTTTATTGCTATAGCATTAAGGTTCAACGTAGATTGGGAAAATTTGACAGCTTCGGGTAGCTTGACCTGCTGGCGTCTGTACATACATACAGTTAGACAGTTAACCTAATCGACAGGGTTTAGTGTTTTTTTTATGACAGAGCAGCTAACAAACAAGATTCATTTGATTATTTCAGGGTTTGGTTGGAGTGTAGCCTTAGGGGTGCTATGGCGCGACGACTTAGAAAATTTGTCAAAATTGCTTTTTCTTTTTTTCGTAAATTTCCCAATTTTATTGCAGTATCGGGTTGACCTAGGCCATGAAAACAATTTAGGTTCTATTTGAAGTTACATGAGAATTTTCAGGTTTATCGATTTCTACCAATCGTTACAAAAGTTACGTTAACCTTGTTCTAGAAATTCATGATGTGTCTAACTCTCTATCCTAAGCCACGCTATAGGTACCATAAGTGGAAATAAAATAAGAAACTCAATTATAAATAAAATAAGGAGACTATAGAGATGAAAAATAAATAAATATTTATTTAAGAAAAGAATAATTAACTAGAGCAGCTAATCTTGAGAGCGTACGCCCACTGAGGCGGCTGTGCAGAAAAGCCTCGCTTTTCAGCCTCTGCCTGAATCTCAAACGGTTTCTTAAGCACGTCCAGCAGAAAACGTACCTGAGAAATAAGGCCTTATTAAATGAGATCACAATAATACGTTAGAAGTAACGTGTTTGGTTCAAGATTGTGTATGACTATAGTCACGAGTCACAGGAAGCGGTTCGATTATGAGCCCAAGTCGCTAATGAAACGTGCGATAGGTAGCTACTGCATTAAAATCTAAATTATATGTTCGATTGTCCTATCATTTTTAGTCAGGGCGCACAAAATACTAGACGTTTCTATGAATAAAACCTTGAAAACCTAAATCTAGAAGTTGAAGTCTTAAACCTTCTGATAATCATCCTGCTCAGCATCAACAATGGCCTCATGCAGTAGCCAGTTCCTAGGCACGTAGACGGGGTTGGCGCTCAACATGCGTCGGCGCCGTTCATCCTCGAACAAGCCTGAAGAGCTGGCATCCACTGCAGCTACGCCACAATCACGACTGTTCACGGGAAGAACACCTAAGCCAAAAGAGTTTGATGATTGTTATAACTGTGGAAATATCAAATTCCATTCTGAGCTGAAAGCACCTGGTCTGAACAAGCATCTCAACTACGAATATAATAAATAGTATAAAATAAAGTCGCATCAGTATGTGACCCGCTCAGTTCTTCTAAACTTCACGTTGGGGTTTGATGCAATTTTCACGATCATTTAGAGAATTTATTCCGGAAGATAGAATAGAAATTATCATAGACACTGCACAGGGTACATGATGCTTTAGCAAAAAATCGATGCATCAGTAGATTGCACCCGTGCGAAGCGGCGGGTCGCTAGTGCTACAATAAAATTACTCTTGTATAAATATTGAGAATCTTTTTGGACAGAACAGCTGAAAAGGATATATCTTTCATTAGTTCAATGTCAAAGGGGACCCAAATAAAACTTTCTACATGTGATTCCTTACCGGTTTCCTTGTCGAGTCTCTCACGGTACTGGTCTAGCCAGCAGCCCCATGACGCGTGAGATGACAGACGCTTCAAAGACCACTTTTCATCCAATTTGATCTCGCTTACCATTTCACAGGGTTCCAGCTATATCATAAAAAGGTGGAATATTTTCGTTTTCTTAAACCTCACAATAAAATTAATCAGAAAATAAAAGTGGGTTAAGAAAGAAGATGTTTCAGCCGTGTACTTGACTATTGGCTATATCACTTACTTCACCAAGTTGTCTAAAAGTAGCAGTAAAGTCAGCTCCTGTCTGCTGCATCATGTCCAGTAGCTTTTCTACCAACTGCTCGTCGCCCCAGCGTTCTTCTTTCAAGCCTATCTTCATGAGGAACGTTTCCCTGAAGGATTTTATGTAAGTTAGTGTATAGGAGTGGCATTAATAAGATCGTCGTTCACAAAATTATGAATCTAATAATTTATTACTAACAATATCTTGTTTTTACAGTAAGTGTCCAATGTTTTCAGGATATGTGACATGTGCACTTGTTGCGAGGATGACAGAAGAGGCTTCAGAGCATTTGCAAGCTGGCCTATGTTCCACACCACCACCTAAAATGCCGTGATTTCAATGAGATACATTCTCGCTAAGCTAGATAATAAATCATTTCTACTTTTAGGAATTAAGTAAGCATCTCACATCAGGTTGCTTGGCTAGTGCATATCTCCCCTCTCCGTCTGAGCAATTGGGAACGAAACCACCGTCGTAAGAGTCCACGAAACCAAAAGGTCCGTAGTCCACAGTCAGGCCCAGAAGACTCATATTGTCCGTGTTCAGGAGACCATGGGTGAAACCCAGACCTGCATTATAAGGCCTCGTTATGAATACTTACCTCTTATACAATATGGTGCCTTGCTTTAGTGCATAACTTCAGTAAAAGACCAGCAGTAAAGTCAGAAAGTGATGGTATATAAATATCGTAGCTTACCTTGCCACTTAGCAACGAGATCCAATGTCTTATGTGCAATTTCCGAGAACATTCTAATGAAACGATTCTCATCAGTCAACTGGATGTCAGGGAAATACTCCTAGAAATCACAACATAAAGCTGAAAATGTGTCTCACAGTACTAGAGATGAGGGGGTAACATGGGTTTCCTTGACCTACCTTTATAATGAAATCGGACAACTGCCTCAGTACAGCGATCTCTCCAGTCCTAGAAAGGATCTCTAAGGATCCGAAGCGGAACCAATTTGGAGACAAGCGGAGTATGACCGCCGCCCGCTCTCGACGAGGACATCCGTTGTAATATATGTCCCTGATGATAGCTTCGTCGCTCACTGTAATTGTAGGTATTTTTAAGAAAATTTTTTATTCGTCGTCGGAAATCACTGAGTTCCTTTTGGATATTGAACATAGTGAGTTAGATCATGAAGGTGTGAGGTTGATAATTATGTTTATTTCCAACCACGTCCTTGTCAATTCTGTACCGGATTCATTACAATAATTATGTCTAGACAAAAAAACGAAACAATGGAAAAGGAAATAATATTGAAAATTATAAAGTGACAAAAAGTTAACAGATGAAGAACATTTTGAAGATGGATTGGGGCGTTCAAGGTTCAACTCACCGACTAATCCGACTGCTCTCGTAGTAGGTATGCCTAGGAAGTAACAGGCTTCACTTGCTATCATCTCTCTGATAGCAGATCGCAATACAGTGCGACCATCATGGACGCGCGCATACGGAGTTTGTCCAGAACCCTTCAGCTGGATCTGCCATCTTTCACCGCGCCTAAAATATCATTATTGATCTATCGAATATTTATTTCCCAGTAATTGTGTTGTTTCTTCTAATCTATCTATACCAATACCAATAGTAAAGCTGAAGAGATTGTTTGTTTGAACGCGGTAATCTTTGGGACTACCAGTCGGACTTGAAAAATTCTTATTGCATTTGATAGCCCAATTCTTCAGGAAGGCTATACGCTTTGTAAAGCTAGGACCCTTATGAGCCAAGCAAAAATAACAAAAGTCAGATAGAACTCTAAGCAAAAACTAAGTAACGGTGCGGACGGAAGGCGATGCAACGCGGTGGGTTGGGGGAATAAGAATTTCACGTGGAAATGAAGTCGCGGATAGAAGTATTATAATATATTATAAGAAAACATCACAGTTGATAATGTGACTGAGCATGGAAGTTGACATTCACAGAGCCATTGTTCTAATGCCACTGGCAGACGTAGTCTTACAGAGTTTACGCTCTTGAGGTGTACGGTTATCAGAGCCCAGATTTATTACAAGCTAAACAACCGCAGTGAAGTCGTGTAGTGCACACTATACGACTTCACTCGGTTGTTTAGCCTGAAGCATCATACCTGTTAACATATTCTCCGAGAATATGAGCTCTGCCATCACCCAGTTGTCCTACCCACAGTCCATACTGATGTCCACCATATCTAGAATGATATCGAAATTAGTCTTTTGTTTTAAAAGAACAGTAGTGTTCAGAAGTTGTAAGGTAACACTTGACTATAATTTACCTATGTGCAACAGGCAAAGCTCCGTATGGCAGTTTCCGTCCTGCAATGAATTCTGCGAATTCCTCGCGGTTCGCCATGTCCGGATCCATGTCCAAGATATTGGTCAAGGCATCTTGTGACGCGCATACCAGCCTTATGTTCCGTTCCAGTGGCCGAGGAGTTACCTGATAATCATAGTTTTTCTAATGTTCATAAACAAAATAGTCAAAAATATTTCTGTCAGCCTATCAGGTTCTATCGATTAAGCATATACATATGCATATACCTTTGCGCTATGCTACATATTTACCTACCTCAGAAAAAACTACGTTCTTTATATTGGATCTAATTTGGTCATGATTTTCATCAATCGGTAACAAAATATATTTTGGATATTGACTGAATCTCCACTCGGTCAAATTTCTCTTCAATGGAGAACTTTCTCCTTCCATTTTCATAGCGGAGATATTACCCGACTAATTGAGAATTAATAAAAGAAAACATGAAAAAATACATCACGAATCGTAAAAGATTGAATGAACCGCCATTTATGAGTCTATGGTGAAACAATAGACAATGAAAGATAATGCAGCCTATTCACCTCTCTTTTTATTTCCGCCCACGCAGGATAGTGATTGGGCCATTTACTGAACAAAATCGCAGCATGAATGGTGTGCTTTAGCATCACCATTTCGTTTTTCTTGGAAGATATTCTCGTTAACAAGACTGATATTTTCATATTCGTGTAAATTTTCAAAATGAAAGTTTTACTATTTTTTTTTAATGTGTGAATTATACTTAATTACTACATGATAAAAATAACTAAAAGTTTTTTAGACCGTATTTTGCTCTCTAATTATTATTATCTTTAATCGTTATCGAATAATCCGAATACTTTGTGGTCAAGGTCACGGCTAAGCTACTAAATTCTATTACCCTCATGTTTCATTAACTGACCAGCGAATGGAGATGATCTAATTTTGTAGGCTTACACGCATGGGATCTCGCCCGGTGTGAAATTCGTCAGTTCGGCGACCGCAATTTCACTTTCGTGAGGCGCTTTCTCGTTTTGTCACTTTCGAAAAAATTCATTACTTGTGTGAATCAAACCCGTTTCTGTTTGTAGTAAATTCCATCGAAGTGTTAAATAATTTTCGTGAATCGTGAATGGTATTTGTTTCACGTTAAATGGATTTTTATCAAAAAATATGGTGTATACAGAGGGATATTTGAAGGAGAAGCTGACCAAGGATTTGGACGCCGTTCACGTCGTAAGTAATCTGTCAAAATTTTATCGAACAACCTGTGCCGCGTTGTAAAGTTGCATATAATTTTTGAATGAAAACAAGTGTCCGTATCGAATTAATAACCTCATAAACGGGGACAATGACGAGAAGGGCAGATCCGGATAAATTTACTGTGACAAAACAGGCGTTACTTCCCGGTTTATTATTCTCTTTGCTTGTGAGATGGTGCGTGGCTGCTTATCCGTATTCCGGATCTAAAAAACCACCAATGTACGGCGATTATGAAGCGCAAAGACATTGGCAAGAAATAACAGTGCACACGCCTATCAATAAATGGTATCATAATACGACGCAAAATGATCTTCAGTACTGGGGTTTGGACTATCCACCGCTCACTGCATACCACAGCTTACTCATGGGGCTGGTTGCGGACTGGCTCGAGCCAGAATCAGTGCGTCTCTTTGCGTCAAGAGGTTACGAAAGCGACGCCCATAAAACCTTCATGAGGTGGACTGTTTTCCTGAGTGACATTTATTTGTATGTGACTGCAGTGCTGTGCATATGTATAGATGCCGAAAGAGTGCTGGGCAAAGAACCTAAAGAGCCAAAGTGTGTACTCAAAAGAACAGACATTTCAACTACTCTATTCTTATTGTACCCCGGCATCATATTGATTGACTATGGTCACTTTCAATACAATTGTGTATCTCTTGGTTTCTTTTTATGGGCTACTTTCTTTATAATAGCCATAAGGAATGATACTTTAGCTACAATCTTTTTTGTTTGTGCTCTAAATTATAAGCAAATGGAACTGTATCATGCTTTGCCATTTTTCTTTTATTTGTTCAGAAAATGTTTCATAGGTATGCCACTGGGGAGAGGCAAGTTGTCTCACTTTGTCCGCTGTTTCAACAAACTCGCTATTGCCGTTGTAGCTTGCTTTATTATCATTTGGTATCCATTCTTGAAAGGATGGGATAACGTATTCCAGCTGGTTCACAGATTATTTCCGTTGAATAGAGGAATTTTCGAAGATAAGGTTTCAAACGTGTGGTGTATGGTCAATGTTTTTATCAAACTCAAGACAATTTACAGTAACCAGGAAATGGCAAAAACATGTCTGTTGATAACTGCTATGGCTGCTGGGCCCGCATGTGCAGATATTTTCTTCAGAATCAACACAAAAAAGTTTGTTCCATGCTTGATCAATGTGTCCCTGGCATTCTTCTTGTTCTCATTCCAAGTCCACGAGAAAACTATTTTGTTAGCGGCGATACCAGTTGCTCTACATTTCCCTGAAGATCCTTTCATGTGTTTCTGGTTCTTGCTGGTGTCCACATTTAGTATGCTTCCATTGTTGATGAAGGATGGTCTTCTTTTACCTTTCATTGCTACTACTCTGATCTACACATCTTTCTACAGCATTTGCTTGAAGTTGTCACAGCCGAATTCTGGTTATTTCTCAATTTTCAATGCCAACCGTGTGGCTAAGATTTTGCACCCCAATAAGAAAGATTCATCTCCATTTTTGACCTTTGTGAGCCTTATTTTTGTGATATCTATAGTTGGTATGATCCTATTGACTGTGGGCACTGTGTTTGTGGAGCCACCTCCGCAGTTACCTGATCTGTTCTCACTACTCATAGCAGCATATTCCTGTGGACATTTCCTCTTCTTTTTCTGCTATTTCTATTACCAACAGTTTTCTCTTCCAGTGTGCTTGCCTTCTAATACTATTCTTAAGCAAAAAAGAAAGTAGAAAATATAACAACAACTGAACTGCGTTAGTTAAGGGTTTTAAATGTTAACTGTTTTTAAACTTACTCCAATTACTTAAGAGTTTTTATATTCTATACTTTCTCATCCACTTTTTAGCATTCTATACTATTTTAATAATTGCTTGTAATTACTAGAAACTTATAATTCTGTTTTATGTTAAATAAACAAAGATTAGTATAGTACCCAATACTGTAATGTAAGTAGTAAATTTATTTTAATTTTCGCAATTGCATTCCAATAAAGATTTTAACAAATTAGTAGATTGCACAAATATGGTTTTCCTTTACCCTACCTTTATTACTAAAACATTATATTTAAGAGTGAACTTGCAAGACCTCTAGCCAAACATAGACAAGTCACATAAGTTCAGTATATAATGGTATAAGGGCCGTTAGATAACTTTAGTAGGTAACTACTAATTGGAACCATTGGCCGGGGTGTATGGCTTTCCAATCACTGCTGACCTACAACGTGCTATGACGTCATAGTACTACAGCAGTATTAGATAATATTGCTGTACGAATTCGCCACAAATACGAATTCACGGCTTGCACAAAGTCGAATGTACCGATCCTCGCTGGCAGTAGTAGCACGTACTCTGCCCGAACCACGACGCCGAGACACACTACCGGTCTCCTGGCACCGGTTCCACAAGTTTTGAACAGCCCTTCGTGAATATCCTAACTGCAGAGACACGGAACGTCGCGATTGACCACCCTCAATCATTGCTACGGCTCTAATAGCAGTAGCGTTGTCCATATGGTGTCGAATTCTTGGCATTGTACAGTTAAACGATCGATTTGCACGCTTAACTTCAAAAAACAACCGTAACACAGCGAGCTGAAGTTAAACTGATTGAAATAAAACACAAAAATTAAACAAAACTACCCACTTGAAAAGGTGCGGGATAAAATATCAGTCAAATCGTACCCTCGACCACAATATTGCCCATACTTCACTGTTATCGTTCCTCAACCACTTAAGATCATAACACAACTCATAGAAATTAGTTATCATAACGTAGGTCAACATTCAGTTAGTTTAAAATGTAAATGTACAAGTGGCCCTTATTTTGTTTTAAGTAGTATACATAGATATGTAGAAGGTCCAGATTAAAAGCCAGCAAATAGACGCCTAAAAAAGTTTTTACAATTCGCACGAATTTACTTATTAGATTTCCATTTGACCATCACTGAAGTTACTATAACATAATATCACGCCTGCAGTCCCTGAAAGGTTAGGCATAGGTGATTTTTTTAGTTCATCCGGCGTTTATGTTTAAAGTCCCGTATAGGTAACAGAGGGCCGATCATTTTACGATTATTTGGGCACAAAAACAAACTCCGGGCTACTACTGAAGAACTCTTGACAAGATTGATAGCAGTCGACGTCTGACGAAATGACAGCCGGATCCTTAAACGAATAGTCACGTAGCTCCATAAGTCATCAGGAAACGCGTCATATACCTTAGTAGTTATATATCTCAACGTAATACCAATTAGCGCCTTGATTAGAGTCACTATCTGTATACCTATGTAGATATCCTACTCGATTTGATTTCCTCTACGTTTCACTCACCATATTTCCCCAACGAGGTATGTACTTAACTATTGATTTATAGCTTGCAATCCAATATAATCTTGTAAATGTCGGTATGATCCTTGGACTCTGTGAATCTATATCTACGCATGCGCTAAAAGGCAGGTGAAAAACAAAGAGATTACGCTAGGTAAGCGAATTGATACTGTTGAATCAGCTCCGCTCATAACTGCGACTCTACTGTCATCTTCATGGTACCATACATAAGACTGATAAGTTTAAATTTATTTATGAAGTAGGTTTTAGACCACGTAGTCTCTGAAGTTTAGGGTAGGATCCTCACTCGGAGCTACCCGATAAGCCAGATGTTGAGCACATTAATTAGCTTAAGGCGAAAGCGTCAGGGTAGCCCGTGAAATTCAAATTTTCTTACGTTTTTTCCATTTGCAGATACAGACCTCTGTATCAGGTTGCATGATGATGTAAATATGATTCGCTGCCGTAACAAATATTTATTTATAGAATTATTAGCTGCGCACCGCGGTTTCACCCGCATAAGTTTCGATCCCATGGGAATATCGGCATAAAAAGTATCCTATGTGTTATTCCTGGTTATAAACTGTGTGCCAAATTTCATCCAAATCCGTTCAGTACTTTTTGCGTGAAATAGTAACAAACATCCATCCATCCATACAAACTTTCGCGTTTATAATATTATAGTAGGATGATCAATAAAATCATACCATCATCAACTGTCTAAAGTTCATATTACCCTATTGAATGACTATTTCATGCAATCATGATATTTGATGCCAATTCTAACTTAAGGAGTTGTATTGCTGATTCGAACGATTATAATTCTGTAAAGCCATATTTGTGACGGTCGCGAATAATATTTCAATCAACATACAACCTGACGCTGACCTGCAAATTGCAAAAAAACGCCAGAAAATTGAATGTCGCAAGCTACCTTACCGCACGAGTGGTGCGCTGAGGTAGCCCAGGAATTTCTAATTTTAAGGTAAAGAGTCCATGACGTTCAAACGCAGCTTGAAAAAGTAAAGGTAGGTTCCCTTAAATACTATGATGATTTACAGCAAGTCGTTCAGCGTATGCTTCCGCTTGTGCCCGTGTTACATACGTGCCCGTACCCGTGTAGACCGTGTTATATTCGTAATTAATAGGCAATATCACTTATGTCAGGCATTATGCGGAACTTATCACCAAGAAGGTTAAGGTCATCATTATCGTAATAATAGAAGAAAACCACTGATATTGTAATAACTACAAAACTTAGTGAATGTTTTAATGTCTGCAATTAATTTTAATACTGCAGGGACCCTTGTATCGCTTCCGCATGTCAAAAGGGTAGGTAAAAGTGCTCAAGAAATTGATAAATTGATAATGTTATTAACATTTAACCGGCATTTCCTTGTCTGTCACATAATTATAATAAAACGTATATGGTGCGCATTAAAATACATTTCATTCAAGATCAAAGAATCTCATTTCTGAATGTGTAGGTATATCAGTCGCCTGTAGGTGAATCCAACGGCATATAAACTAGTGAGTATCAATGATTTAATCACAACATCTACCTACTACATAAACTAAACCTTCGACTAAGAAACGATAAGGCTACAAATTAATTCGTTTATTCAATTAAGCGCTTCTAATCAATCTGACCCTACATTTCCGATGAGGTGCATTATTTATTAATAATCAGCCTATAATGTTCCCACTGCTGGGACACAGGCCTGTCTGTGAGAGGCAGCCGGCTATAATTCATCACGCGGGCTCAGTGCGGGTTGGTGGATGTCACATGTCTTCGAAGTTTTTGGTTCTAAGACATGCCGGTTTCCTCACGTTTCCTTCACCGTTTTGAGAGCAGTGGTGATGAAATACACAATGTAAAGTGCCTATCTGGGCCACTGACCACTGGGTCTCCACTGCTCCCATTTTCCTCACACGTTCACAGAACGGTTGAACGTTAACAGAGCTTGAGAGAAAATCGATTCACCCAGTCCGCATAAGCAGTAGGCAAAATTATTATTTTGAAATTCATTAACTATTGTTAAAATGTGCTATTGTACTACTCAGTATAATAGGTACCTACAAAAACTACGACGAGAAAGTTTGTTGAACTCACAAAGATTAAAATTATGAAAAAAAAAAAAATAATGACCGAAAATGAGGCCAAGTTCACACAATATCGTCGTTATGTAAATAAAAATAAAAGTGTGAATGAAAGTGTGGAATGTGTAAGAGCAAATGTTAATATTAGGAGCACCTCGTGAGCATTAGTTATACTTTATTATTGTTAAACAAAGTCACGAGACAGTTACAAAAGACTTTTATTTTAAGAACATTATTGTGATCTGAAAACTGGAGCGAATGACCGACTTCTTTTCGTAGACTACCCTATTTCCAATATTTCGAGATGATTGAATCTTGTGTGATTGATTAACGATAAGGAAGTTAGGAATTACTGGATAGTGCAACAGGTACAGATTTAACTGTTCCGTCAATTTGCAGCAGGACTTGTCAGGGCAGAATATCACTGAAGGCCAATTCCCGTAATTTAAAACGTTAAAAAACTACTCGCAATTTCATCTCGGCGACAATCAATGTTAAGAATTGGTTAATAATGTAGGGAAATTAAAGGAATAGGTAAGCGCTCTTCCTCCTGTCTTACTATGGTGTGTCCGACAGGGTTCATAATTGTTTCAATAATTTTGAGCCTATCAACTGTTTTACCCACATTATGGAATGCAATAACGAATTGAGAATTGGGAATTATTGATAGATTCAGAGTAAGACTAGAATGCGTTTTTAAAAATAATACGGAAATTGCCCCTTAGAACAGAATTTTTATGTCCAATCGTGTTTTATAAGAAAGTAAAACAACATACTGGTCACCAGATTTTCCATTTCTACACGTATAAGAAAGTTAAAACAATGTGACCCAGATTACAATGAACATCGTAACTCAATCAAAGAGACTTCCTTCCGTGTTCACCGGCTTACCGCAGTTCGGCCTGTTACTTAATTATTTAGACCTAATTAAAATCATGTTTGGCCTACCTTTGGACGACTTTTGGCCAGTATGCCACAGGGAATACTGTCACAAATCTAACCCACAAACGCTCGGTATGCGGCCTGCGTGCTGTTTTCACTGTGCGTTGCATAATTTGACGCATGATTTCACTGGGCATGCACGTGCCCGAACAAGTGATGTGAATCAATTTACTTGCCCATTTGTCAATGGTTAGATAAGAAAAAAATTCTGCGCGAGTATTCCGATGTTATCTGAAAGACAGGTTTGCGTTTGGTTCAATGGCGCCGACGCATTCGAATTACATGGGCGTTGAAAACTGCCTGAAATATTGAACTAAACGAAAAGTACGGTTGCACAAAAGATTTCATGTATAAACAGCTTGAAATCTCATTGAGAATGTCAGTATTCCGTCTTTTGTCTGTTAGTTGCTTTAAGAGCAGGTTATCATTAAATATTTCATCTAGACGAGCAAGCTAATCCGTAGTATTTCAAAATTAATTGAGCGCAAGATAAAACCTTGAAATAATGCAATAAGAAAAGTGCTCAAATCACCGGAAACTGTTATTAAAATCTAAAAAAGCTCAATACCAGCTAATTTCATTCTAAGTAATGTGCTATAAATTAATGTCATGAAAAGTATATATACAAGGCACACCACTGAAGCAAATTCGCATCATTACGCCGGTGTGCGTGTGAGACTAGCCACCATAACGATGCGCTTGCGTCGCGCCGCGTTAGCTAGGCTAATGAGGAGGGGCAGCCATTATGAGTAAATTGGAGATATTAGGACTGACGCTGTGGTTAGCTTCAGCCTTCGCTTCTTCATAATTAGGTAGAGAAATTAACTGTTAATACTGTCGGTCAGTGCACCTACTGATCATTGCTGTTAGTAATTAACTGCGTTGTTGAAAATCTAGTACCTAACTCTTTTTCTGCAGCCAATTTGTCTTTGACTATCTTGGTTGTAAATCTATCTGGTCGGATGCATGCGTCACTGTTGTTATCCCCATCATTTGCAAAATCGCTGGCATCGATCTATCAGTCATATCGTTGATCCTATTTCAATGGTGCTTCAGATAAGATTGGCGAAGTGGCGCTCCCACTATGGGAGAGGCCTATATCAGAAGTCTAGAAGTGGACTGCGATTGACAGAGTTTAAACAGTGCTAGCTGTAAAGTAAACCCGCAAGAATAATGACAACTAGGATATAATATTCTGCTACAGTAGTCGTACACTTAATTAAAATGTCACTACTGTTATTATATATGTTACATTGAACTATTTCTGCATTATAAACAGATAAACAAACTATCCCTGACTATTTCAAGCGACGATGCAGGGCTATGGTAATGAGAATCGGACGTAAACGTCGTACAAACATTTGTAGATGCATAATCGAAATTTATGGCTAGATTCAAATCAAACGTGGAGGAAAACAAAGGAAACATATATTACATGCGTTATTGATGTACCTATAGCGTGTACACACCCTGAACTACCGGCGAATTGTAGATTATACACAGAGTGCCAGGCATTCCACAACACCGGAAGGAAAACAAATAATATAATACCAAAAACAGTCCGAAAATATTGTTTCCACAAAATGAATTTTGTGGAAACAATATTTTCGGACTGTTGGACTACTTTCTGCCAACAAGACATATTGAACTCCAGATATTAAAATGATCGAGTTCGTGAACGTGGGAACTCTAAGTGCTTTACTGTGAATTTACTGTTACTGTTTACTGAGAATAGTATGACTCTTGTTCAAAAGTCTTACTAAAAGAGCCGCTTTACGTGATCAACATCTTAAAGATCAGATGTGTCACTGCATTTCTGTTACAGTTACAGCTTATAGTTACATGTTGAGGCCAACTTTGTCACCGTCACTGCTGTCCAAAATTCCCCAAAAGGATTCGTGGAAGCGTGCCGTTATACCGTAGTAGGAGCACTGCCAAACTTGCGTCACCCAGTAATTACTAAGAAACAATATCGTACGATGATCATGATACAATGGGAATGATTTCTGGGAGTCCCAGGAATGTTTGACTCACGATAGACAAATCGGCCACCAGAACAATGGAACTAATTTGTGTGTACGTGTGTTGATTTATAAATAACCCCTCCATGCTCCTTTTTTGTTAGTATGTCGTAAGAAAGAGGTTGCCGATGCATCAATCAAGTCCATGCGAGTGATCCATTTATGTTTAAATCAATTTAAGTTTCGATACTTGAAATCTTTTGAAAGCAGTTTTATTGTTGCCTGGTACGGCTGGTACTGGTCCCGTTTCATTATTCTTATTGCTCTTTTACTTCTCTATAAGTGGCGCCTGCGTCACTTAAATTGTTGTTTGTATTAATACTGAGCTACAATAAAGTTTGATTGATCCAATTTGGTCCTGTATTTTTATCATCGATATTAATAAAGTAATTGGCTATCTTGGAAGAATCTGTGCCAATGCGCCAATATGTGGTTAGAAACTCATTTATTTAAGAGATCGTCAAATTTTGATCGGCATTGGTCACAGCAATGGTATTTTACCAACCTGAAATGGCAGAACCGTCTGGTCGTAATGGAATTTTATGATTATTGTAGTTACTCGGTCACCCATAACAAGTTCCACCAGTTTTGTACCACTATAATTTTTCAAAAGAACATTTGACCTTATCGAACATGACATTCCCTTTCCCTAGATCCCTTTGTGAATACTTGATCATCGGTCTTTTTGACCTTGAACGTATAATACAATTTTGTTTCAATGTTCGTCCGTGGTGTCTTGAGAGGCTTTTGGACAATGACTGTGCAGAAGTGCTTCTCGTACACGTAGGTAATTCGTCGATATTTCAATTAGATGACTCATGAAATTTGGATTGATCAATATTGCAATATTAAAGATAGTCATGCTCGATGTTAATATATACTTTGATGTTGAAATTGTTGGTCTTGGAAAGGAACGTCATGTCTAAATACATCTCAATGGAGTATGATCCATTCGTCAAAATCTTCATAGGTATCAAGCAGTATGACGAACAAGCTATAGTTACAGCTGTTGCAATAAAAATGAATAATCCGACGTAAGACAAATCCATGAACATTTGAAATTCAACATCAACGTCCACAGTATTTTCGTCCAATAACTCAGAATTCTGAAACCAGATGTTTTCGAGTAAACATCGAAAAACATTAAGACATTAATAATAAACCGACACACAGATATTAATGAGGCGGCGGTTAATGATTCATTCCTTTGGATATAAGTAAAAATACCTAAACCACGATTTTAATTCAGGCCTCAATTCCAGCGAGTTGACCGCAACGCGTAATGAATGCTGAATAATATGTAACGCATTTTAAGTAATAAATAAACTGAAAATGTGAGCAAGTAAAAGGATTATGTAATGCCATATTTGTGACAGACAATTCTAAGCTCGTACGAGTCTTGTTGCGGCTTAAATATAGATTGGCTTCAGTTTAGGTGAAGGTAAATGCTTTAGATAGGTCCTCTTTGTTTGTAAGTAGATTCGCTCTCCTTTTCTGCCATGCCCCATAATACTTGGGGTTCATCGGCGTTAAAAGTTTTTTCTTCCATTCTTTCCTGTCAGCAATCGGGTTATCATTCACTCCCTTTGCATGCAGATTATTCCTCCACGATCCATCCGCTTTTTATTCGGTTTCTTCTTTCTTTGGTGCACTAACTGATTTGATTTTCATTATTGCGAAAATGTATTATGAAACCCCATCATTGCAACTAGTCGGTACATTGTATCTAAGACAATGACACCCATTGTAATCAAATGAGAACTCAATGCTGACGTCACCAGCTGCTCTAAATTATTCATATCAGTGCCTTATGCATCAGGTGTAACGATGCTCATGAGGAAAATCCTTACATAGAGGGCAAAGCAAATAGATATGTCAACCTAGTATGCGAAATACTACTACCGAAACTACTGCGAAATACTACTAAACCTACTGCACTGACTAGGCTGCGGCAGTTTTTATTTTTGTTTCAGAGAGTCCTTTCCTTTTTATTTGTCCCTCGCAAACGGGCGCGACGTGCCTACGGTATAACAATTTCCATGAAGTTTTGCTAGAAATTGTTCCGTCAGAGTCGCGTCGCGCTTATCTGCAGCTTTTACAAATTCGGGAGTATGATTCTTTTTAAATGATAAAATATGATTTTATTTTTGTAAGTAGGTTTGCACAAACACTTTTACACGTCAATCATATTTTAAAAATTAGATGAGGTCGGCGTTTCCTATCTGACTATTCTGAGAAGAAAGGCCGAAACAAACTCAAAGATCACAGTCTCTTTTAAGTCCAGACATAATCTTGGTCAGATCATGTGAAGACCATGTAGATTGATGTCTGAAATGGTCTTTTGATGAAAGAACCACACAGATTGAGTGGACCTGTCCAGTCAGTGCACGCATTTGTTAGTAATCGTGCAGCTCAACTCAAAACTTAAGGCTTAACTTTGCTTGACAGCACTACATTTCTCACAGTTCGCTGAATTCATAATTTATGTGCTGTATATCACGTATGCAGATGGGGTAATACCAAGGAGTTCTGATTACTAAGATGACATAAGATAGTGAGTTAATAGCTTCCAAGAAACCTCTGCTACATAGTTTCATTGATCCGATGACTACGCTCCTGAAAATTGTACTGGTGTTAATTATTCATTCTCATAATTATGAATATTGACTTTCCTTATTTACATACGCTGTTTTGAGAACAAAGACTGTATGCCTTTGATGTTGGTTGGAAATACTGATGGGTTTCAAGATTTCAAGGTCAAAATTTTTCAAAAATCCTTCGTATCTAGTATATTTTTGAAATATTTTATCATTTTCATGGTCTGAACAAATACCAATGATATGCCAATAGTGGTCAAACTTCTTAGCAGGCAAAGAATCTGCAAGGTGTAATAGGGTATCCAATTAAATAAAAGTGCGAAAAGTAGGTAAAATATTAACCTGTTTGTGAAATGTCGCATAATCCCGCAAGTATTACCAATCCAAAAAAAAAACTGTAAAGGTTTTCTTTCAACATCACTCTTTAAGTTGATTGACTAGCCGCGAAGGTCACCAGCTTAAAAGGAACTGGTCTCTTCCAAGGTGGTCAGCTCATCGGTCATTCCCTTTGTGACGAAACCAAATGAAAATTCCAAAATTTCGAAATCCCGCATTATTAAATAACTTGTCATTTTTGATCAAAACGTTTTGTTTTATCAGAAGGGCAATTCTCGTAATTTTAAGAACGCTCACAGTCTGATCTCAGTCTCAGTCTGTCAAAAATACCTCAAATTTCCATACATTTTTGACAAGTATTTGACATTGATTGTCGCTGAGATGAGATTGCGATTAGATTTTGAACGTTTTTAATTACGAGAATTGGCGTTCTGATATCTTTGGATTTTGTTACCCTGTAAAAACTTATTTTTCAGTATTTTCATTTCGTAACAGTGATAAATCGGTACAATTTATTATGTATATTGTTTCTATAGAATTTTATACTCTTGAATAATAAAAAACATGAATTATATCATTATTAGTTTTTTGTTGTTAATTATCATTCATTTATTTATTGTAAAACATTCACGTGTAAGTAAATCACGTTTTCTGATTCTACCAGAATCAGAAAACCGTGATTTACTTTTATAAATTGTTTATAAAAAGTAGGTAAACAATATGAGTTCTGGCTCTCCCACAAAACATTCGGTTTCAAAATAAACAGTACAGATTGCACTTCTTTCACTCTTAGTTCATAACAAAAAGAAGAAAATGAGAATACATCTCTACAACTAGCGTCTTACAAACGTTTCTTATTACCTTTTTCTTTAATGCCAATCTTTTTCCTCGGCTGATTATCTCACAAACTACTGTTGTCGTAAGAACCGGGTTACTGTGCAAGCTATCCATCACAAATGTAGACTTGATTGCTGTACGCTCCATCAAGCAACACCGGTATATCCCGCCTAGATGCTTCATTAAAATCTGCTGAATCCGCGAAGAAAACTGCAGCGATAAAAATATATACAATAATAATATGTTGCTCTACTTAGGGTAACCTTCAACACTATTGCACATGTGCTACGTGCTTGCAATTGCCACGCTTACAGTTATCCTAATGTGCAAACTTCGACGGCCATTACATTTGTCCAGAGACAATGGTCGTCTTGCAACCAATTACGAAACAGTTTGCGGCTACCTGACGATTTAGATAAGTAATAATAATATTTTCATAACGACTTAAATGTTTTAGAAGTTTTTGTATGACGTGTAATATCAAGATTTAGTGATAATTACAGTTGCATCACCAGACGGATTTAATGCGTTTTGCACTCGCAGTAAAATATAACACTCGGTTGAAATTCCCACTCGCTATTAATGAAACTTTGCTTTTTGCCAACTGTACAAAATTATAACATTTTATCTGTGTTGATATAATAAAAGTATATAAAGAAGGATAAACTATAGAGAGTGGCTTTGACCTCATAATGAAAATGTAGGTTTTCGCAACCGTGCAATTACATTACTTAAAGAAAGTTCAAGCATAAAATTTCTTCATAAACGACCCGCAAATAATATGGTAATCAAAGATTTGGTCATGCAAGATCTTGTGGTTATTGAGGAAAATTAAAATGATTTCGATTAAAAAGTCTAATGACAATGACGTATGTGTTAAAATAATATTATAATACGCGAACGTGGGTGCTATACCGAACTTCATTCAAAATGCGCATTTATTATGTGCAAGAAATTATTAACATAAATCGTAACTAAACATTCATTACTTCTAAAACAAGGTTCAAGGGCAAAATTCCTGTGCTTGATGAAGACAAAAAAGAAAGAGGTGATCGATAAAACCGATTGCGCAAAACACGCATCTCCATAACGATGACTGTCTATGTTTATAAAACGTAAGAAAGCGAGAACTTTCCCTTTCAATATTTGCCAATTCTTTCTTTGAACTGTGCCAAAGTTATCGTCAAGTTCATTGGCTTGATATCTCACTGGGCCAACCACTATGTAGGTCGTTAGCGATGTCTCCAAAGCCTTACTAACTTGCAATGTTGTTTTCCGTACTAACTTTCTTGTCTCGTTTCCCGCGGCCATCAGATTTGCTAATTGGATTAAAGCCTATCCGGTTCGTCTAGCTACGTCAGCCAAACATATACGTCATGTACATTCAACATTATATTTGCTATTTGCAGTCTTCTATCAAATTAGAATTCATTCATAGTGCGCATATTAAGTGTCTAATTTAGCTAGATCAGTCTTGTCAGCCTTTGTAACTGCCTTGAATTGTAATTGGAAAATGTTGCGTTTCCTACGATGTAGCCTGATTGAATTAGTAGCTTTGTGATTTCAATGGTTTATATTGATTCTTTTGTATTTGATTGCTTTTGCTTTATGTGAACGTTAACTGTTGGGAGCTATGTTGTCGTTTGCTAAACTTAACAATTGACCTTACTTTCATATGTCATTTCTTGTTGAGTCACTGCATTTGCAGCAACACAAACATTGGCTGAAGTACTAGCAAATAGTACAACGTTTCACGACAATCATATTATGCATTAGGTGCGTATTTAAGAATAATTATTTTGTTACCTTTCTGAGGCATTATGGAACATTTTATCACATATTGCCAATTGATATACCTAGTCTAATCATTATTATTATTGAATTGTCTAAACAACAAGAAAGTCCACTTTCGGAATATTGCGAATCGACTTAAAATTAAGCACAGCAACACGTAAGTTTAGAAAACAAAAGAGAACTAATGTGAAGCTCTTTTTATCCAAAATAATTACGATTATTATGATATTGATATAGTAAGTATTAGAAGATCCATGAAAATCATGTCAGCTGCTAAGCAGGCGACATCAGTACATCACACACGAATATTAAATTCGTTTCGCAAGTTTCCACATTCTTCCAAATCTGTTAATTGATCTAACAAACGTACATGATGTGATTGAACGGGAAAATCGGGCTGACAACCAGTTTCCAGTATAATCAACGTCAACTATATGAACAAAACTTAAAGCTATTAAAATTAATATGTATAACTTCTAGTATTCTTACTGGTAAATCGTTTAAGGTACGGTTTCCTAGAAGAGCGATGGCCGATTATGAAAGTATAGTTCCTAGAGAGCGCTTTTTGTCACCGTAAAGTCAAACCCCACTGCCATCATTTTCACGACAGCCGTCATTTTGTGGCTACCACCGCTCTTCTGGGAAACCTAGATTTCGTACTACTAACGGAACCAAATAGGTATAAATAGAAAGCAAGAGATGTTTTTGCCATCTCTGCTACTGCTACGCAACGTAGACAAAGTAATTACGCATTAAGAATTTGCCCCAAATCTCCTTTCACTGTGGAAACGGAGAGCGACATACCTCCTCACTTTCACATGTTTTGATAATTCGCTTAACGTTACAAAGTCCAGCCGTAAAATCATACATTAACTATAGATATTCTAAAAACAAAGTAACATGTAATCATTTCGTCAAGCCATAGATCGCCAAATTTTCATGATATGAAATTGATCATTGATCGGTTGTTTGTTGCAACATTCGTATCAATTTATAATATTCTGTACTTCCCATTAGGAATTTCTTAATAACAGCCTGGTCTCTAGATTTGTGCCCGGTTAATCGCCATCGACTCGCCCCATTGCTTAAAAAGAGCTGGTAAATTTTGGCATACTAAGTTATACGGCTTTACCTTCCTTTTCGTGACGTGACACTTATAACAACTATAAAATTATGTAAATTATCCTTAACTATGTAAAATCTTGCCATTTATTTAGTTTTAATCGTTTTGCCATGCAGATGCAGTGGCAGCGTAACGGGCCGGTATAATTATTGAATAATCGCGCAATATAAAGAACAGTCAATAATGCAAATTGGTGGGATTTGCATTGTTTATTGTTCTTTATATTGCGCGACCTTTATCGTAGAGCCCAAGGTCTTGATTTATGTCAATAAATTCACGTATCACATCCCAGCTGGATGCGAGCTTGAATCATCATTCGTGCCCTTTGGTTGCCTTTGTTTCATATCTCTTTGGTCATATTATACACTCAGCGGCACGGAATGTGGCCCAAACATAAACACACCGATAACAGGCGATTTTGACATCGCGTATGAGAATTTCGAGTGGCAGTTTGTCAGGACATGTTTTTGTTAATTTAAGAGGGTAAGCAAAAAAAAAGGGTTCATTTTTTTAATTTCTGTGACACTTAACGTTAGTTCGTTACTGGAACGCACAAAACACGGGTGAGTTAAATTCGATATTCAAATTTTCGCGCATTTAATCTTTATTGTTTTATTTTTTAATTAATTTGTAGTAATTTATGCTTCCAGAATTGAAAACACAATGCCTCTAACTTCAGCTCAAGTTGCTCAAGCTGTGTTGCTTCGGAGTCAGGGGCGAACGCAGCGAGAGATTGCTGAAACTTTAAATGTACCGCTTACAACTCTCAGGTACGACCAGACCGGCCTACACATAAGGAGATCAGGAAGTGGCGGTATTAGGTGTACATCATCGCGAGATGACCGATTTATCGCTCTTGCAATTTTGAGAAATCGGTTCCTTACTGCGGTCGAAATACGGCAGCGGCTACAAACGGCAAGAGGGGTCAACGTAATTGAGTGGACAGTAAGAAAAAGCATGGAGGAACGGGATCTGCTTACTCGAAGACCAGCTCGAGGTCCAGAACTGCTCCGGCACCATCGCGTAGCTCGACTTCGATTCGCTCGCGAACACGCAAATTGGACTCACGAGCAGTGGAGTTCTGTGGAATGACGAATGCAGAGTGGCCTTAAGAGCTCCAGATGGCCGCGAACGTGTGTGAAGAAGGCATGGGTAGAGGTTTCTGCCATTCACCCCCAGGCAAACCGTCAGTTTCCAAGGTGGATCAGTTATGGTTTGGGGAGGGGGACGTTCAGACGCACGCACAGAGTTGGCAGTAGTTGCAGGTCATATAACGGCAGTGCGATATCCAAGAACACGTTTTATCATTCGTGGGATTTATCGGTAGCGAAGATTTCATCTTAATGCAAGATAATACCCGACCTCACACAGCACGTTGCGTGGATGATTACCTGTCGCAGGTGAGTATTACAAAATTGGAGTGGCCGGCACGAAACCCAGACATGAATCCCATAGAACATGTTTGGAACATGCTTAAAAGACGCATCCGATCCAGTCCCAACCCTCCAGAGACTATCAGTCAGTTGAAAACCGCTCTGGTAGCCGCCTGAGGAGAAATACCCCATGTGGACATTAAAAACATAATCCACAGCATGCCTGATCGCATGCAGGCGGACATCATGGCCAGAGGTAGAAATACCCGCTATTAATTTTAAGTACCATAGCTTTATTTTGTAAATTTCATTCAAAAACATTTTTTTAAACTTACGAGCTTAGTGTCTTTTTTGTAATTTTATAAAATTTTAATAACGTAACTCATTTTTTTGTTAATTAAGCATTCGCATTCAAAATTCGAACAAACATTTACTTAAGTTTAAAAAAAAAAACCCTGTTTGACGTTTCATTTTGATAATAAACCACATAACGCGCTTGGGCCACATTCCGTGCCGCTGAGTGTATTAGATGTCTTTAAGCAAAACTATTCATACCGTTTTTGGTATTTTTTGCTAGCGAACCATACTTGGTCCCAGTATGTTCCCTGGGGAACAAAGCCTCAATACTTTTCATATGAATTTTTGATTCGAAATCATTATCCTACTTAATAGTAATATTGTCTTGCATCAGCATGGCATCGAGAAAGATAATCCATTCATATACTCTTATCTATTTGGTCGAATTCTTGATTGGCTTCTAGTATTGGTCATATGAACTTGGCATAACGTAACCGCTTCTTATCGTTCGACGTCAGTAGGCCTTGAACGGCGCAGTGCGGAGGCGCGTGAAAATTATCATTTTATGTAACACCTATGAGTAAATTTCTTTTTACAATGTGAAAAGGCTTTGAAAGAAATGTTGGGGTTTTTGACTCCTAAATCCGTGTTGAGTAAATAATATAAATCGTAGAGGAAAATGGTAACTGCAGCTGCAGGTCTCTCGAACAACCTGTTAGCAACCTGAGTTTAGTAGAAGTTGATCATGTGATGAAGTTATTTTTGGCTTCGAGCCAAGCACGTTGAGAGTTTTGGTCTCCATAAGAACAGTAGGAGTTAGGAACGACCGATAAAACTCAATTATAATATGAATAATACACAAACAATGCATTTTCATATCAATCTTTAATGAAGAAAAATGCCGTCGCCATGCCAGTTTTTCCGAATTGTAATAATGTAATAGCTTTTACGCAATTGTTTGACAGGTTATGTTACTTAGTTCATAACAAAGATTTACTACTAAAACTTGAAATCGGTCTATATAATTAACTAGTATCTAGGTCAAGACATTAAGTAGGAGTGCCTATCATAAGTGCCCTTGTAATTTTAGCTTTACTTGTATCGTAATATGAGTTTCTAAGCTTATTTTAATCACTAAAGCCGGTACAGATAGTGCACATGCAATAACGTATCTGCGTTTGTAAATGACTAATATGCTAATTAGGGTAACTGAAAGTCGCGATGACACTTTGACTCGCTATGAATCAGGACTACAGATATTGTGTATTCTCAAACAACACATGACTTTCTACGAAACTTCATAGAAAATAAACATATAAAAGAATGATGGATCGGCAGAGATGCCAATGTCACGTTTGTCTGGCGTCCTAAAGCAAACAAAAGAGCTAAGTCGCAGAGTCAACATCAAGTGTATGCTAAAATACGCGTCTTTCCGTTGCGCAATATCAACACCGGTATTGCGGCAAGGTCCCGGCAAATTATAACTTATTATGAAACCGCGCTACATCTTCCAAGTTAATGTGTTTGTTTTACAAATGATTTGTTTAGTGACCATCAGGTAACAGATTGCGAAACGTGGTAGTGCAAGAAGCTGAAACATAATTGGTTTTGTTACTGTCACCCACAATTTGATCTAGAACGGAAGATCCCACTTTCGAATCGCACCCGCTTCATCAAATTTACGACCTTGTGTATCTAACAGTATGGTTAAGTTCCCAGTAATCCTGAAATAGCCTTTTAACACCTGTGTGAAGTCAAGAACAGTATTTTGAAAGCTGTTTTATGTCGATACCCTGTGATTTGTTTTGAAAGATTTCAGTCGTTCTGGAGATCGATAGATTGATTTCTACATCGGCGAAAACATCATCAACGAAATCGTTACCTATTTATGAGAATCGTGTCTGGGCAAGTCGATATTAGACGGAGCATTTAAAAGAGATGACATAACACGAAAAAAAATCAAAGCATTTATTTCAATCGAACCTCAGGCACTTGAATTGACAAAGGAGTGGGTCAATCAGAAACATGAAGCTAGTTGCCCATTCCAAAGCGTAGTAGGTTTCTATGGAGAAGAACTGGCATGAAACTCCACGGACACTTTGAAATTATATTGTTACAATATATTGGTTACATAAATTTAGTAAATAATAATTAAAAGAGCTTTGTGACTGAACAGGAAATATGCAAAGATTTCAGTCAAAACTCTCATGTAACGTGTTTTAAAACGTCGGTAGTCTGCAATTTTGGGTTGTTTGCGTTATTAAACAAATTAAATCCTAATACAAATTAACCAAATTGGTTTTCCTCCGGCCCAGAAATGAGGATGTTTGATTATTTTCCGTGCGTGCGAGCACACTTTCCTGTCAATGGTTTTGTGTTGCGTGCGTGCTGCTAATGTTGATTTTGGCTCTACACACGGTAAGTTAATGTACTCTACTCAGAATCCACACTTTTTGTAACAAGTTTTTATGACGCAAGATATATTTGCGCAGTTTGGCCCTTGAGCAACCAAAGTAATACATTGAGAACGGCACGTCCATGCTTTCCTATTTTTGCTGATAAAAGTCAAGGTGATGCAGAAGGAGTAATGCTCGTATAGGACATACGTCTGAAGAATGAACGTGACCGTCAGTTAAAAAAAAATCGGGGTCGGGTAATTTTTTTTTTTTTGTTAGCTATCAATCATCATCCTCTTCAACAGATGCGCGTTGTACAAGTGCAATAAATATTGAGTAAGAAACATGACAAGATCGTTATATGTGGGGTCTAGTCATCCAATGCCACGTAATAACCCAAGTGAGACCTACTCGAAAACTAGACGGCTCGTCTTCAGCGAAGCTGATGATTTACGAGCCAACAAGACGCCCACAATCGCGCAGCCGGTCATTCAGCCGCATCCGCGAGTAGCGCGGGAAGTCAGTCGGTG
Organism: Apamea monoglypha; assembly: GCA_911387795.2. Taxonomy (NCBI): domain Eukaryota; kingdom Metazoa; phylum Arthropoda; class Insecta; order Lepidoptera; family Noctuidae; genus Apamea; species Apamea monoglypha. The sequence continues at coordinate 8,824,135 of OU426934.1, read as the reverse complement.
GACTTAGCGGGCCGCGGTCGGTGCACGCCGCAGCACATATCCAAACGCGTTAAAAAAAAACTCGTGCTATAGACAAAGTGATTCGTGATTTATGAGTGAAGTTTTTTTTTTAAGTGATAAGAATTAGGTACGTGTATTTTAAGATTGTTTTACGTGTCGTTGGCCTCAGTGTAATCTACGCTTATGTTTTTTCTTCTAATTACCGCTTGTTCGCCGTTCAAGGTTTATGACGAATAAAATTAGTAAGGTTGTGTTCAATATTTAAACTATTGGTAATTTAAACATGATTAACGGTTTATTTAGCTAGCTATTGAGCAACGAAGTGTTATTGATGACCTATAGTCGCTTAATTAATTTTGCTGAGACTGAAGCTTAATACAACAATTTAGATAAAGTTTTTAATATTTCAGTAATCAAAAGGACCTATTTATTCAAATAAAACAGAGTATACAGTGTAAACAGTAATATTAAAGTTATCAGTATCGTTGCCTGCCAAACCAGAAAGCATAATAATTATGTATAAGTAAAAGTTCAAAAGTTAGCTTCTAACAGAGAAATTATAAATAAATAAATAATAATTATTCTAAAAACTGGTGTTTGGTGATTTCTAAAGTCCGGCTTTCACTGCGTGTACACGATCGATGTCTGCCGTACAAACTGCTAATACTTTAGATGTATGTTTACTTCGAAAGTTTATTTTCTAAAAGAAAACATCCGTTTGACTTGCTGAGACTTATATTATTACTGTTAAGACAAGATCTTGCTGGAGTGATTTCGGTTGACAGTCATTCACATATTAATATGGTACCATCACTTACCATGCGTTTATAGTTACTTGAAATTATAACAATATGGATTGTCTTCGCGCTGAATGAGCGCTGAAGCGAGTACAAAACTCCAATGTAAACAATACAACGAACTGTAAACTTTTTTCTTCACACAAACAACACTTTGTACTGGTTATAAGCAAAGCAAGCGTAGATTTCAGTTATACCTGGCCGAAGAGAAAGTAAATAAAACTTTTATCCTCCGTGGTAGATCGTAGACGCAAATGAAATTGTTTCTCGCGTGTATCATCTTCACGTTTACAGACGGTTCGAAAGTTTAGTAGGTCGACATACGAAGCCATATAGGTTACATGTTAGTCATGCTCCTCTTCCGTAGTCGGTTGTATCATGACAGAGAGTTGGTACTGCTAATGCACTCGATGTATCGTCTCAATCAATCCTTGTCAGCTTTCTGGAGCACTGCGCTTGATCACATTTCAGCATGCTCCTAAGCAGTGTCTTCTAGCTATCTAGTCTATACTTATACTATAAAATGCAAAGTCTATACTTTGCATTTAGCATTCAAATCAGTCATATTACGAGACTAGCTGTGCCCGTGACTTCGTTCGCGTGCATGTCGGGTATCAATAATGTATCGCTTGTAGAAGGTACCACTTTTCCATTGAAAGGGAAGAATCTTGTTTTTCTTTTTAAAGTTTAATTTTTTTGCGCGGAACCCTAATCTGTTTTCTAACATAAAATTTACTCCTTATAACACCAGCTATCTGCCAGTGAAAGTCCCGTCAAATAAGCCGTTTCGGAGATTAGCCGGAACAAACACAAACAAAAAAAGGAAGATTTTTTTGTTATATACTATTAGCATTTAGTAAAAAAATGTTATTTTGACATTGCAAACGGACGCTTCGATTTTATTTATCTGTGTATAGATAAGTAAAAGCAGAATTTTCTTAATTTCATTACCTCCAAAATCAAGATAAACAGTTTCCTTATTGTATGAAGCATCCCACATTTCTTGTTTTTCACCAGCATCCTTTTATAATGCATGGTATAATTGTCTGTAAAATGATTTACGAGAACTGTGAGTCTAAAATAACGGCGTGAGCTTCACGTTTCATCTGTACCGGCTAATGGGCAAATTACACGGATTTTACCTGAACTGGGCCGCACGATTCCGGGACGAATTTCCTATGGTGGGACGTTGTTTTTACCCGTAGGATTTTATATTTATGTTAATAGAATGTTGAGTTCTTATCGAGGAACTTTCACGTTATCCTTTATTGAAGACCCTCTCAATCAAAATCTTTTCTATCGTGAAAAGATTAACCTAAACTCTACTTGAATGTGAAAATGATAATGTCCATATCTTACAGTTCTTTATGGGGATTGAAGACTATTGATTAAAAGATTTTGGTAGTCCTTCTCCAACATTCCTACGGTTTACTACTGCCCAGTAATGAAGGTGTATCAAATAAAAATGACCCTAAAGCACATGCAGATGGAGACCAGTGCATCCGTATTGCTAGCATGGTTGTAAAAGCCAACAGGGAGTCGAAACAGGTCGCTATAACATGGTCACTTGACAAACACTTAGATATTAGATACTAACAAGTGGTATCTATACCATTTGCTGTTCCCACTTTCTTGACTTAAGGTTTCAACTTTTTGAGACTAGTACTTACCTCGCAAGAAAACAGTATATTCTTCACCCAAAAAATAATCTTTGCGGTTTGCAGTAATAAAACATCATTTAATTCACGTTTAACTTTATGCATAACGATAACGACGATAACCTTAGTTCTGACCTTAGCCTAACCTAGGTATAGGTTTTTAATTTTATGGTCATCGTTTATTTTTGATCAACCAGATAATATTTGCATAACAGAAATATAAAAACTCAGTCCTATCTGGTTCCAATGCATTTAGCATAGCTTATTGCCACTTAAACCATTCATCACATTGATCATGTGCAGTCCCTTGTCAGATTAATCTGTAAAATACATTTGTTCAGTCCTAACTGCTTCCAATGGACTAAGCATGGCTTATTGCCACTTAAACCTTTCATCAAATTGATCATGTGCAGCCCCTTGTCAGATTAATCTGTAAAAGACAGTTCAGTCCTTACTGGTTCCAAAGCATTTAGCATGGCTTATTGCCACTTAAACCATTCATCACATTGGTGGTCATGTGCAGTCCCTTGTCAGATTAATCTGTAAAAGACAACAGTTCAGTCCTTACTGGTTCCAATGCACTTAGCATGGCTTAATGCCACTTAAACCATTCGTCACATGGTGGTCATGTGCAGCCCCTTGTTAGATTAATCTGTAAAAGACAACAGTTCAGTCCTTATTGGTTCCAATGCACTTAGCATGGTTTATTGTCACTTAAACCATTCAACACATTGATCATGTGCAGTCCCTTGTCAGATTAATCTGTAGAAGACAACAGTTCAGTCCTAACTGGTTCCAATGCACTTTTCATGGCTTATTGCCACTTAAATCATTCATCACATTAATCACCTGCAGGCCCTTGTCAGATTAATCTGTAAAAGACAACAATTTCATAAATTAAATATAAAAAACATCTCAAACCAAAGAGTATCTGCATATGTATACAAACCTTTGTTATTGTTCCACGAAAACTCTTCTGGTATTTTTTAATCATACACAACATGTAAATCTTGTTAATTTGATTAAAACACCAGTAATGCGTGATGCAAGTGTATTATTTTGATTAATACTCTTAATTATACTAATGGACTGGTTTGAGGAGTAGATTCACCATATTAGTTAATGAGGTTGTACACGACCTTCCTAAAGGGGTCATATTAAGTTTGCATGTAAATTACTGGTTAGTAGGTACTAATTGTTTAGGCAATAAATTAAATTCTGCTTAGGGCTGATTTTTCTAACGCCAGTTAATTTTTATTCGTGGAATAAAATTGACGTCTGACAGTTTATTTATGGAAGAACTGTCAAAAATTCAAAATTATTCTTCCGATAAAGTTATCTGACGTTGGAAAAATCAGCCCTTAATTTACTTGTGGCTATCTAATATCATTTTTGCAGTTATTTTCAATGATATTGAATATTAAAGACCTTATTTGTTAATGGACAGGATAGACTTGTCATAATAAGAAGTTGACTGTTCCTCTTGCATGCAAGTAAGCAGCAATATCCATCGCACTCTGTGCATTGCTGTATGAATTCTGAAATAAAACTTCTTGTTTCTTTTTCATTTACATGTCGATTTGTTCCGTCCCATTGGATCTAGAACTTTGCAATATTTTCATGCAACATAAGATCACGCACGCCTGTACATATTCCTTGCTGGGCTAGGCAAATTGCAAATTTAGAAGGCAACTAGATTTCGTCACCTCAGAGGGGCATTTCTCGTAATTTTAGGAACCTTCACAGTCTGATCTCAGTCTCAATCTGTCAAAAACACTCTAATTTCCCTACAATTTTGACAAGTTTTTGACATTTGATTGTCGCTCACACATGAGATTGCGTAGTCGCAATAGGTAATTACGGGAATTGGCCTTCTGTTTTCATGTTAACTGAGATGCTGCCAAAAACTTGATCAGCATATAGAAACAATTAGATATATAATTGTTTTGCCAGTGGGTACAGCAGTGGTTTTATTATTCAAGTAAGATAGTTTATATGAAAATTATGAATAGTTATATGCGTCATGTTTTTGTAATAGGCAGAAAGAGGACTCCTTACTTACGTCATACGTGCTAGGTGTTCCAAAGGCTGCACATAGATTGTTTATTTTTAAACAAATCAACAAAACTATCTTAAATCTTTTCCCATGCTTCGTTGTAGGTACAGCCGTTTATATCCGTGATGGTTTTGAATTATTCAATTTTGGAAACTTCAGTTAATATTTAGCTAAATCTCTACTTGCATATAAAATTGCGTGATTATGTATGATCATTTCGGTCAAGAGCGTATCCGTTAATTCAAATGTATCGTAATGATATGCTACTGTAATCTTTGTTCACCTTAATATTATTCAAGGTTAAGTTGAAAGAACGATTAACCTTACAATAGTGTGGTCAATGTGAAATAACTTCGATCGCTCTGCCACCATGCCGGTCGTTATGTGAGAGAGAGAGAGACCAATGTCACGGAATGAAGGTTAGATTTTGATTTAATTCTGATTTGTCAAACGTTGTTAAATGTCACCTTGTTCATAAAACATCAGTTGGGAAATTTTATTATTATTTATTAACAGTTAATTAAAACGGTACAATACCAATTACATTAATTACCATAGAAACTATTAATATGAAAACAATGATGAATTTGTATAATTGGTTTGTCTCTATAGTATTACACATTCACATCGCGTTTCTCAAAAGAAATGGGATAAGGATATAGTGTTATTGCAGCAGGAAAATATTTAGATAGATAGAAGATTTAGTCAAAATATATGGTGATTGATAGTATAAAGTTAATCCTAGACCATAAATTGCAACTTCTTTTTATCATCTACGTAAGGTATGATGCAGTTCATAAAACAGTGAGTCTTTTACCAACTACTATGCACTATATCTATTTTAGTTGCCGGTTTCAGCGTGGGAAGGTAGACACTATCTGTTTTTTCTTCATTTGCACGTGTGGATATTAATTGGAATTAGTGTAAAACACAGCGATAAATAAATTGCCAACAAGCGTATCCACCACGTTCCTATGTCATGACCTGGCTAAGTATCTACTGATAAAAGTTTTGTAACCTCTCTGTGTGGATGAAGGTTTTTATCATTTTCAAAATCCTTGGGTGATTGCTTAATTGCTTGAACTGTAATTACGACTGGATTACCTACCCAAATAAGACGCAAGGAGAAGATAACCTTTTTTCAAGATTGATGGCTAATGATAAAGTTAGGGATGGTTAAACAAACCTCGATTATGACAATAATGGAGATGCTTTGAAAGTTAAAGGTAACAACAGTGTCTGAAACGAGGAACAAGAAGTTCTGTGTCTAACCAAACTGAAGCTTCCTTGAATATAAATAACACTCGGAACCCTAAAGCTTCTGCTCAGTGTCCAGATTATCTGCATCTGGCTGGGAAACACACAGATCCTGTCATATTTACAATGGAGTTAGTAACTTCTAAAGATCGGATAAAGAAACACAGATGGTGAGAATATTTCCGAACAGGCGACTACTTGTAAATAAGATTTAGTGCCGAAACCACAATTTCCAATAATTCTTTATTGCATAATGTTTGTAATATAATGTTGGTAAAACAGTTGGTAGGCTTAAAATTAATTATAAAATTATGGACCCTGTCGGGGCACAGCGTAGTAGGAGAGAGGAGAACCAGTATGTGTTGTACGGACTGAATCGCTTTTCGATGATCATCGATCTACGTAATTGTAAAATAGTGTTATAATTATAGGTAATTAATCTGTATCTACGTGTTAGATTCGGATGGGTAATCTTCTAATGGATTAGTTTGATTTATGGGTTCCTTTGAAGAGGATGTTTACACCATTCTGTTATTTACGGATGTTTTAGAAATAGGGACTGGAGCGTCTTTTTTGGTTGATGCTGTTTCTAATCAACAATATTTATGATTGAGTTGGTCTTCCGGCCAATAATCTCTTTTCAATTTAACATGAGCACATCCGAAATTCAATGGTGCAGCCCTTAGTTCCCATCTATTGTTGCCATGCCTCCCTGGGCTGTTAATGCTAATAATATGCTTGCATTGTCATACAGTCACGTTTCTTGAATGCTTTTAAATTAAAAGCTGTCAATGCACACAGACCTTGGATTTATTTATTTGACATTAAAGTACTGAATACTTGTAGTTCGATCTACATTTGCTCCAATTACCAGTATATCCTTGAGGAAGCACTCTTCCAGGGCAATTGTGATCAATTTGCATCAATTTCTCTCGTCTCGACGCCAATCAATGTCAGGGCTTCCCGTAATGTATACTATGCTCTAGAGTCTAGATATATCTAACTGCTATAGTCTTGTCTCTGACCGTTGTAGAGTAACGTAGGTCAGTTGGTAAAGCATAAATCTTCGGATAATACTGCTCGTCCTCTGTAGAGGGCGTGTTGTTGTTATGTTGTTTTGTAGGTGTAAAAAAAATCTTTTGTTATGTCTTAGAATTGTGTGGCGTCATTCTCATTAGTAACGCTATTAATAGCTTTTTTTGAAGAGGTCTACGACCTCAGCAGTCCTTTTACGCCTACATACGATCGCGGTTTTTGGGTTCGTGAGCTCGCTATCCAAAAAATATTATGAAATCGCATGTTTATTCCATTTCCACCAATGCATTCACGTTACACGGAATTCTTAAGTGTGGTATGTGGCTGTTCAATAATTCTATAATTGACGTAGCCGCGTAGGTAAATATTTCACAAGTATGGCGACGGGTCTAGCCCGTTTTCCCGCGCAACCTAACTCGTTCCCCCCATTACGAGTTGCGTAGGAAGTTACGCCAAACAAATAGTATGTAGGTGCGGTTTTATTTAGTATCCTCATAGAAGAAAACAGCTCAATTTACATGACTGAATAATCGACAGCTTAAACGCTTTTCTTGGACATTATTATGAAAGCAGACTATTCATGCAAGATAGTTGCCTTACTCCTACATATCTCATAAACAAAGTTGGCGCCGGTCATATTATCCAAAGTGTGTTGTAAAGAGAGGTTTGTTTTTCTGAATTTGATGACCTGATTACGCATTGATCACATTATTTTCACACCTGATGGAGACGGGCTAGCGCTGCCATATCCCTCCATCCATCCTCCATCTTTAATATATTTTAACAGGAAGTTTGAATTGGCAGTCTAAATCAAAGTTGAAAGGGCTCATGTGGTTAGTCCTACTAATATTATAAACGTGAAAGTTTGTATGGATGGATGGATGTTTGTTACTATTTCACGCAAAAACTAATGAACGGATTTGGATGAAATTTGGCACACGGATGGTTTATAACCAGGATTAACATATAGGATACTTTTTATCCCGATATTCCCACGGGATCGAAACTTATGCGGATGAAACCGTGGGGCGCAGCTAGTTGTCCATAATTTTAACGGCTCTCGTGCCTGCTTTCCTAAACAGAACACAGCATTTCAGCTTGAAGGCAGTAAAATAGAAGTGATATTTTAAAATGCTGCCTCACTGGGAGCATTCGCCTATAATGTAATAGTCCAGATTCGAGCATTACATCAGTGGGTGAGGAGAACCTAGGCAAGAAACCCCGGGATGGGTTTTTTTTTTTTAAATAACGTTGCCGCCCCCCTCACTAGGAATTACTCCTGTATCGTGGGTGTGTTTACAAACATTTAAACTCACGTACACAAACAGCCAGACCCGGAACAACTACCTGTAGAAAATACAAATATTTGTTCCGTGCGGGAATCGAACCCGCGACACGCAGCGCAGTAGTCGATCGCTCAGCCACTGCGCCAACCGTCGGTAAAAAAGGCCGGTCATTCTATACAGGGTGAATAATTAACTATTGATTCTGCCGATGTCTTATGAAATAATCGTGTTTAGTCTAACGGCCCATGACGCAACGTATTGTGTGTGACATAATGCTGACATTCTGTCTCTTTGCCAACAGGAGGTGACGGATGATAGCGACGGCTGTGGCGCGAAGTTTTCTGTGCTTATCGTGTCTGATAAGTTCCAGGGGAAACCGCTGCTTGCCAGGCATAGGTGAGTTCCAAATGTTATTTCTACAAACTATAAGAACATTTTAACGTAAGGGTTTCCTGTATATAAGTCGTGTCCCAAAAAATTAAGACTTGCCAAAACCCACACGTCGAGTCTTTGACCTATTGTTTCAATTACCAATGGATTGCAAACGCAGATTTTTTATGGTGTTGAGGAAACTGCTTAGAATATCAATATGAGACTGCTCTTCGAAGCCTTGCAATATTTAGAAACAATCCGGTCAGTGAAGCGTTTCAGTTGCAAGTGTCTAATATATGGGTGCGCGTATGCACGTGTTTCTCTGATTTATAGTCGAAACCAGTGTGATTGATCATTACCGCTTAAACCATAGACTTTGCTGCGCATCTAGATATTCTTGTACTATTGCTTTTCATGTCCAGACAACAAAACATTTGAATTAATCATTTCTGGCAACATGAATAAAACAGATAACAAACATAAGCGAAAGTCACGTGTAAGCGATAATTGACCCTATAAAATATCAGAAAAGCATTAATAAAACAATCACTATGAATTGCACAGACCATGAACGCAAATTAGAATCTAATGGCGGTGCACTGATTGTAACACCAACTCCGGGATCAAAACATTCAGTGATTCATTTGTTCCCTTTTGTAAAAAACTGCAAAGCTATAAACAGTATTGGGAATTTTGATTCATGTACGTATCTGTTTCAAAATTAGCAAACAGTATGTAATTAAACTTCGTTGGCAGGTTGGCACCCGTGTTCGAAGCCTTTAAAAATATTAATTGGAAATCCATTTCCCCAGGTCATAAAAGCGTTACATTGGGTCTGCTAGATTCGATTTAGTTCGCACGTTATTTCGTGTTGTTTTAATACAACGATCAATCAATATTTCTTCGTGCATGTATGAGCATAAATAATGCTTATACTTTTTATATCTTCCTAATCAACTTTTGCGAAACACGCGAAATGTTCGTAAATCTCAATATCTATACAAATAAATAAAATTGAAGTGTGTTTGTAATCAAAATAACAGTTTATACTAAATGCATATAAAAGTATATACAGTAAAAATAACAAAAAAAAAAAAAACGTTTGACGAGACTTTCACTGGCACTGGCAAATAGTTGATGTTATAAGGAGTTACTTTGGTTTTATAAGGGTTCCGCGCAAAAAAATTAAAAACCCATGAAATCCAATTTGTTATCCGACCTGCATGCGAACGAAGTCACGGGCACAGCTAGTTCGATAATCTATGGACAAAATTAAGGAAAAGTTTACCATTTACGATATCATAAATGGGCGTGGGATGGACAAGACACAAACCACTATCGATATTTTCGCTTGACTTTCGTGGTACAATAAACTCGATTATAATACACTGGTATTCCCAAGAAGACCACTTTACAACCCGTCTACGTGTCCCAAGTCATATACAATCAAACAATATCGCATAATAGTAGCATTGTTACCGATATTGAGTCGTAATGAGACCATGAGAAGGTCATTGTGCAGACGCCGTGCGTGCAAAAATTGCAATAAAAACCGTGGCTGAGTGCCAGGAGATGACAAAATGGATACAATGTATGCATATGTGATAGCAACGGTTTATACGCAATCGTAGTCGTAGTTCAGCTTAATGCATCGGGTTTTGTTCGAATGCTGACTGCGCTAAACTATTAAAAGTTTTATTAATCTTGTGTACAAAGATAGGGCAAAGGCACAAAAAAAGACGACTGTAAAAAAAATATTATATATCATAAAATTACATTAGAATATGTCCAATAAAGCTGACAAGCTCAGATTCTTAGAATTTTACTTAAAAGTAAAACACCTGAGCTTGTCAGTCTAGTAACAGCATTTTCATAATGTTACTGGATCATTTAACCCGGCAAAATAATAAAACCAAACTTTTTCCTGTTCCATATGTGTGTATGTAAATCAGTATCGATGAAGTTACACCACTTAATCTTAGCTAAGACTACCCTAAACCTCTTGAGGAAAATGAGCGCAAAAATCCAAAGATAATCTTGCTAAATATAAATTCAAAGAGAATGCAAATTTGGACCTATTTTAGACGTCATCGGACTCTGTGCACTTTTAGACAAAGAACTCGACATAAAAAATCAGAGCACATCTTTTTAACATTTAAATAAGTTAGAACTAACAATACGTAACCCCTGACTGATGACGCTTGCAACTGAAACTGCACAAAAATAAAGGGTTGAAAAGTCAATGAAGGCGGAAAAACCATTCATAAAAATCTAACACCCGAACGATAAGATGACAAAGCCGTTTTGTATTCAGCAAGATTGGTATCTCCAACTAACACGTTCAAACGTCCCCATTAGAATAACAATCGATCCATTATACTTATTATAGTATAATAATTCGCTCCACAGATTGGTGAACGCAGTGCTTCAAGAAGAACTGAAGAGCATACACGCATTCACGCAAAAGACGCTCACGGTAGAACAGTGGAACGCGCAGAAGTCTTGAAATGTAACTTGGAAATAATAATGCAGTAGCACAAAATACATGTTGTTTTTATTGGTTCCTTGCGTGTAAAGACTGTTATTAAAAATGTTGAACGGAATAGATAATTTGTACACAGTAAGTGTGTCTGCTCCCGGTAAAGTGATCCTGCATGGGGAGCATTCGGTTGTGTACGGGAAGACTGCGGTGGCTGTCAGTCTGGGACTCAGGAGCTCGATTGTTATTAAGGTACATAATAATTTTATAAATTATTTTTATTTTATTTTTAGTTTTTATTTTTGGATTGTTTTTGTAGTGTTTAATTTTTGGCTTCCATTGTTTTACTATTACTAGGTATATTATTTTTTCCTCTTTGTTACTTAGTTACATACTAAGTAACAAAGAAGCAAAAATAATATACCCACTAATTAGCGATAAGTAGATTAGCGTAGATTTTGGATTTGTGATAGGTTTTTTAACCTGCATATTTACTTAGAAAAGTTTGGGTACCTACTTATATTTTTTGGTAGGGGAGTATTTTCATATATTGAGGAGATTCCATCTTTTAACAATATAGCTTTATATTTAGAAATTATATGAAAATATATTTACCTGTGAAGATTCAAACGAAGTTTCAAACATTTCCGAAAACTTGGTAGACTAACATCCGCTTGTGTGTAATACGATTACTACGATTACTGGTCGTGTGTAAGGTGTCCCTATATGGAGTCTAAATATTACCAATGTATTGGCTCATATAGCTGTTAGGTGCATAGCCTACATCGTTACTTAGAAAGCTGACTTTGGCAATTCCTGGTTGAGTTAGTGACTGTGTTTAGGGAGGAAGAAATTTTATATTGATGGTCAGTTTGATAGATATGAATGGAGAAAAAACAGAATTGGTTTGAAATAATTATTTATTGATAGGAACAATAACTGAAGACCAAGTTCTGAAATACATAGTACATACAGTTTTTGGTGCTTCTACTTCTATAGACGAAATATTTTCGAAATTCATAATTATTTCCGAAATTATAAAAAAAAAAAAAAAACTCAAAACAGTAGGAGCCTGCAATTTAATATAATAAGGTTTGGGTAAAGCCTCATAGAATAAACATAATATACTAGTAGGTACAGGTACCTAATTTCCTTATTTTATTTTAAGCCTAACTTATTCCGTTATTAATAGCTTCATCAACAATTAATTTAATAGTCATAGTATATTTAATAACTTCAGAAGCTATTTACTTAACGTAAACAATTCATTGTGTATAAATATATAATATATAAATGAATAAGTCAAATAAATTGATGGTCAATTTACTAAATGTCCCTATTAATATTAAAATATGAAGATGTACGGTAGCAAATAACCAAAGGAATTATATGTTATGAATATGTAAAATATTACAATAATAATGCCCCATTATGACTTCAACAGACGTAATGGACATTATAATTTTACGAAGATAAATCTATTTGAACTGCAATATTTTTCGCCCTGTATGAAACATGACTTACAGGAAATACATAAAAGTATTTCCTATGACGGTGATACATCTATATATCTATACAAATAAATAAAATTGTCTGTTTTTCTGTCTATCTGTTTGTTCCGGCTAATCATCGAAACGGCTGGACCGATTCTGACGGGGTTTATATCATTAGCTATCACTGGCAGATAGCTAATGTTATAAGGAGTAACGTGGGCTATTTTATTTTATAAAAAGAAATAAGGTTCCCCGCAAAAAAAACCCATGAAATCCAATTTGTTTTCTGACATGCACGCGAACAAAGTCGCAGGCACAGCTAGTTAGATCATAAGTAAAATGAAAGCCACAAAGCCACCAACTGATATGTAAAACCCAATTTAAATATCATCAACGCTTTGTAAGATTAACACGCGCTTTTCCTCCTTTACAGGAAGTAAACTATCACGTAGAACCGACGATACGGATCCACTTACCATGCGTCGGTTTAGAAGAAACCCTACCGCTGGAACCTACAGTAAAAAGCCTCTTCCATCCGAAGCTGGCACCAGGCATCACAGGCAAATTCTCCTGGAGATTGCCAGACAAACTGGACCACGACAACCATCTGCGAAGAGTCGACGAGTTCTTACACGTCATCAAGCCAAACTTCGACGCATTACAAAACAACCAGAAGAATTCCTTACGCAGTTTCCTATACGTCTATTCTGGAATACTTGGAAGTACCAATCTTCCTGTCAGATCGTTGGAGATCTCATTAGGATCTGAACTAACTATTGGAGCAGGAACCGGCAGTTCGGCGTCTTTCGCCGTGTGTTTAGCGGGTGCTCTGATCCAGCTCCTCAAATTGAAGAGTTCGACGTCATTTGACGCGTTCTACGATCAGACCAGTGAAGATTTTAGTATGACTGAGAGAGAAATTATATCGGAATGGGCGTTTAACTGCGAGAGGATAATGCACGGGTCTCCATCAGGTGAGTTATCCTTAACACATTTACCTACAATAACCTTGTGATTTTTTTCCTGTTTAATTTAATATTTCTAAAATAGTATCAAAGACAATAAACCAAGCTTTTGCCCTAGTTGCAATCGCAACGTGAATCGACGTTATATAAATACTATCAACCATTTGTAACAAAAACTGTTCGATCAGCTCGGAAACTGTCCTAGAACATATAGTTTTAGCCTGCATTAACCTTAGGCGACCTCAATTCTATATCGAACCGTCAATTTAAAAGCTTCCATGTTTCTATTTGCATATAATAGATTATTTCTGTAGTAAAACGTATATTAAGCTGTCTAAATCCAAATGTGTTGATCGTTTAGTCTGTCTGGTAAATAAAACTTCGAAATCATTGGTAAATCTTTCATCTCCAATGTTTTGGTTTCTCTGGCAGCGTCGATATTACTATGTGCTACAGTTTAAACAAAGTTGTTAATGACGTCAAAGGGGCTATCTGGAACTATCTGAAGTCTATCAAATACTACAAAGTATTCCAGGTTCCAGCCTCGAATACTTTGTAGTAATTGATAGAACTCGTTGCTCGATTTCCTTTACGCATTAAAATGAAGAGATATTAGGTAGTTTCGAAAAGTTCAAGGGTCGATTTCGTCCCGTTGATAAGGTTTTTGAAAGCTATATATAATTTTGAAAAAAAGTATCATATTTCTTCCGCCATGTTTTTAATCTAATTTTTTATCGATCATTCATCAACCCTGAAACTAATCTGTATCCTATTACTATTAATTGGACCGCCATCTAGCTGAAATTGTGGGCTAATCACACGAGCTTATTTATATTTTAATTTAATTTCAAATGCCACAGACGATTTTTTGTCTCAGAATGGTTAACATTTCCCAACACTAAATTACCCTGTCATATAAAATTTGATAATCAACGTTCTACTCTCTCTGTGCTAAACCTTCGTTTAAAATTTGGATTATCGAAGACGCGGGCTTATTTGCGGACCAAAGGACTATTTTCTAGCAAAGGTTTTAAGTTCAAGGGACATAAAGTCTTAGTTTTCGCAGCTGTAAAATCACTGACCTGGACTTTGCCGAAGATTTATCGTGCAAGATCTCAACTGCCCCAAAGATATGAATTGCTGATGTATTGCCGAAATATTATATAAGACCAAATTGCTAGTACTTTTATTGTTTGATGTACGAGAACCTTGGCCGCTTGGTGTACCACGGCCATATATCAGAGATTAGGGGCCATACACTCCTTCGGCATTGACCTCAAAAAGATGTTAAGTTATTTGAGCTCCTTGAGACGATAAATGCCAAGTCTACAGAATTTTTAATTACTAATTTTCTTTTCTTATCTGTTTTCTTAAACGTTGTAAAGTTTAATCAGGTCTTAACTATATACTACTAATATAATAAAGCTGAAGAGTTTGGTTGTTTGAACGCGCTAATCTCTGGAACTACCAGTCGTAGGATGAAGTCGCGGGCAGCAGCTAGTTTGTTATGATTGGCTTAAATCCCGATATTTGGTATATGGTGACATATATGAAGTGTTGATTACATGTCATTGTGGGAGGACATCTCAGCGATAATTCTCCTCCGATAAGTTTAATATTTTCCTCTAAAGATTTCTAATTCTAAACACACAAGACTTTGCTACGCGCCAATTTTCACTGACTGATATAAACAGTTAAACGTATCAAACAGTTTTCGTCTCAATACACAATCAAAACTTTCCTCTACAAATATTCCTGTTTGTACCGGTGTCCATGCCCTCAAGCCCCAATTGAAAGCCTCGTGTTTACTATCCACGGATCAACTGGATCTATTTAGTTAATTAGGGCAAGTTCGCGGCTTGGACATCATCATAACCCTCCGTACGGTGTCGATAGAAAGCGACACAGACCTTGACATACTTTGGGACCACTGACCAATATGTTGTTGTAGAACGCACTCACGAATGTTAGAGAAGGCTGTTGAATCCAAAACTTGAAAACGAAACTCGCACGAGGGTTAGACTAGACTAGACTCGCTAGACTGTTGAATCTAAATAAATTATAATGAAGGATTTTTCGTTCTCGCTATCGCTATCGCAATAACACTTGCACAATAAAGACCTTTGCGAATTCTGGTCGAAGCTTATTTCTAAAATGTTGTTATAAAGAGAAAATAGTTTTTGTATCTAATTTTGTTTGTTACGCTTTCACGCTAAAACGGTTGAACGGATATGGATGAAATTTGGCACATGGGTAGACCATGACCTGGATTAAGACATACGAATTTTATCCCGATATTCCCTCGGGATCGCGACTTATGCGGGTGAAACCGCGAGGCGAGAATCATCGACATGACGAAGAAGATGATAATGAAGGAGATTTTCACCTTGTACCTACTTAAATAGTACACTACTATAATTGTACTAGTAATAGGTACTACTTTACTTATACTTGAATAGATAAAAGTGATTCCGTGGGAATTTTTGAGCTTTTATCAAATTGTGAATCCGACTCGGAGGACCAAAGATCTATCTCGACCGAATGACGACTAATATGGCCGTTTTATTTCGAGCGTTAAATGGCAGACGCCGTTTCACTTCTGTTACGGAGAAATTATGAATCTAAATTTTAATTAAACTGTTCATAAGCTCCCTGGGCCTTCTACAAATATTGATCCGTTGTTTTAAAGGCGCCGATCCCCACATTGTTTAATGAACCAAGATAAACATTGCTAAGTGGTCCATTCTCAAGGCAGCCCTTGACTTCTTATCTCATCTCTATTATTTACTAATGTTTATTGCGTGTTTAGATCTTAAACGAGCTAAAAAATAGATTAATAGATTCTCTTCGAATCTGACTTCTGACTGCCTCGTTGGTCTAGATTAAGCGCTACTGCTGAACATGAGGTCCTGGGTTCGATTCCCAGGTCGGGCAAAATGTTATTGGGTATTTCCATTACGGAATCCTCAGAAGTAGTTTTGCGTTCAGATTTTTGCGTGAAATAACGAAAACAACAATGAAATACGACACATTGTAAAAACCTATGGGTTCGAAAATATGTAGTATGTTCGTAGCATCATAAAATTTCATTCAAAAATAAAGGAGTAAATCGCTTTTGAATAAGGCCAAGTGTATACATACTTATGCTCGTGACTGTACACCTCTGCCTAATCCTTCCGGGATTACACACGTGATATTAGGTCTTCGAATCTGATTCAGTACCAAAACAAGGATTTCCCTAAACTCATTTTCGGTAAACTTTTGAGCGAATTCGAAGTAGTAAACGTTTGGACTTTGTAACTTGTAGTGTAGGTGAACTAACTTCATTATTTTTTTTCGTCAGTTTTTCTCATGTTTTAATAGTTAGGGTCAACTCACACCGAAAGAGCGGCGAAGGGCAGCGAAGCGGAGCGCAGTTTCAGTTTCATATGAATTTTAACTTTATTATCATTACCATAATACTTATTATCGCATGAGAAACTCGAACGAGTCGCGCGGATGCCCGCGGCGCCGCAGGAATTCCGGGGAATTCCATAAACGCCATTCTCTATATAGCCTATAACCTTCCTCACGAATTGGGCTATCAAATGCAAATATCTAGTCTTGCCATAAATATTGTCACGAAGAAAAAACATTTTTTTTTTATTGCAAATAATATTTATTACTTTTACAGTGTGTTAGTTTAATACATAAATATAAAACAATTTAAAATATAAAAAGCTTATTCGAAGTGGTCTCCATTGACTGCAATACAGTCCTTTAAACGTTGAGGCCAGTTATCAATAGAAGCACGCACTCTTTCCATGGGAAAATTCTTCACTGCCAATCGTATGGATTGTTTTAGGGACTCCAAATTATCATGGCGTTTAGAGCAAGCTGTACTCTCTAAAACTGACCATAAATCATAATCCAGCGGATTAAGATCGGGACTAGACGACGGCCAGTCTTCAGCTCTGATGAAGTCCGAAACGTTAACTTCCAACCAAGACTGCGTGGACCCAGCTTTATGACCCGGCGCCGAGTCTTGTTGGAAGGACCATACTTGGTTATTGAACATGGTGTTGTTAAGGGGCTTAACTACCTTCTCAAGAATGGTATCTTGATACACTTGTGCCGATGTTTTGATACCTTTTTCACAAAAATATGGCTCAGTCACTCGTTCATAGCTAACACCAAACCATCACTGAAGTCGGATAATGCCCACGTTGCACTCTGTCGACTAATTGGGAAGCTTCCTTAGAGCTTTGAGCATAAATACGGTCATTTTGTTTGTTAAAATGTTGCTCAATTGTAAAGATTTTCTCATCCGTAAACAAAATTTTTCTGTGACCTCCCTTTGCGTACTGCTTCAGTAGTTGTTTCGATGTTACCACCCTATTCTTTTTTAAATGATCAGTTAAAAAATGACCAGTGCTTCTCTTATAGGCTGTAAGTCCTAAGTCATCTTTTAAAATACGCGACATGGTTCTGGGTGCTATCTTCATCTCCCGAGATAAAATCTTTTGCTTTCGGACAGGATTTCTTCGAATTCTTTCCCTTACTGCTTTGACCACCTTTTTCGTACGAACACTACGTGGACGGCTATATCTTTTTCTGTCACAAACAGAGGAGGTCTCATTGTACCTATTAATAGCCCGGTACACAAACATTTGACTAATACCAAGCGTATGGAGAGTTTTAAAAATTGCATTTGGCTCCATACCAGCTTTGTGTAATGCAATCACAGCGATTCCGTTCTCTTTATCACCCCACTCCATTTTAATATCGCAAAATATTATACAATGTATTGGCGCCAAAATTAGAAACTCAATGAACAACCGTATAAAAATGACAGATTCCAAATTCAAATGTAATATCTTTCTTATTTTTAATTGTAACAGTATTTATGGCCAGACTGTGTATAATATATAATAATAATTATTCAAATCCGACTGGCAGTTCCAGAGATTACCCCCTACATACATACAAACAAACAAATTTTACCTCTTTATAATATTATACTATATTAGTATAGATATGTATAGCGCGGCGCAGCAACCTTCTAGCATTGAAATTACACTTTTTAAATATTGACTTGAAATACGTTAAAGAAACATAATTAAAACAAAACCAATACATTATGACACCAGATTCCTTTTTAATTAATACTTTAGTTGTATAATTACCACATTTTAATATTTATACAAATATATCATGGTTTTATGATATACGTCATAACCTGCATAATTATATTGGTTTATAAAATATTGTTAAACCCTGTATTGAATACATAATGCATCTTTTAACATGAATATGTTAATTAAGATGTTTTAATATTGCTTGACAAATTACTTGAGTAGTGGGTGTGTATAGTCGTCATAGATAATTAAATACAATGACTTGGATGATACATATCTATCCTATCTTCAAACCGTTGCTTACAAATGATGTTATTTCCACTTAAACAAATATCAACTTTATGTTAGTGTGCATTAGGTTTAATTAAGAATGAGTAGTACTATTTCAAAAGTATTAAACTTTTGGCGCAAACTGAACTTTATGGTGTTAAAGTTATTTGCCCATAAATACATTTTTTACATGTTTGGATACTATTTTTCGAACGCACGATACCTAATCATGACCGACCATGTTGTTCCTTTAAACATCCGATATGTTGTCACAGGACTACGTCATAAGGAAAAATCTGCTCCTCGGGTTTCCCGTTTGTATATTAGGTTTTAAAGTATTTGTTTAACTTACAACCATTATTTCAACACGTTCAAACCAATATGACGTACTTAGTGATCTTCAGATTTGCTTACCCACAGCGCTACCATATGTACTAATTGAACGTGTACTTACACAAAAACACCAGATGTTTCGTGAATTTCCCACTCTTTCAGATTAGTTTTATTATTGAGTTTTTTTCGTGATATCCGAAATGAGTACTGAAGTAGTAACTGCAGAAATTGTATGAGTCTCCCACCCATATGACTATTAGGACGTAATAATTAATAACAAAATGCAAATAGTAGGTGAACAATAAACTCAATTTGGATGTTTTTTTTTTATTATGTTAGTTTAGATTAACAATGACATCATAGAGTAATTCAACCTTTTTTCCACCCACAGGAATAGACAATGCCACCTGCACCTTCGGCTCTCTGGTCTCCTTTAAAAAGGGCAGCAAGCCTCGTCACTTAGACATAAAGATGGACCTGCGAGTCCTGTTGGTGGACTCTCGCGTGTCCAGGGAGACCAGAGCCCTGGTGGTGAAGGTCGCCGCCTTGAGGCAGAGGAACACCGCCGCAGTGGACCATATCATGGATGCATGTGATCATGTTGCTCATACAGCCACGCAGGTTGGTTTCATAAAGGTATTTTAATTGTCTTAGTTGTATTTGCTTAGCTATAGACATAAGCTATATTTACTGTATTTGCAGATTAGCTTGTAATCTAATTAAGTTAGAATAAGGCAAAAAATCTGTACTTTTTGAAGGTGAAAAGTTACATAATGTCGATAACTCATGCAAGAGGTCCACTGATGGACATAGGCCTGCAAGCATCGCCACAGCGACTGGTCCTGTGCTTTTCCTCGACTTAGATTGTGATACATGATATAACACAAAACACAGAAACAAACACACTGTATAAATTAGCGGTAAGTTTCCCAAATAAAATAAAAGTGTTAAAAGTTAGGGCGCCACCTCTTTGCAGCTTAAACGCAAGGAATGAATTACTGAGGAGCGCCTAAAGTATCGGGTGAGATACGCCATCGCCACTCCAAGACCAATGTGCCCCGCTCACTGCTTCTTCAATTAGGCAAATCTTCGGATTCTCCAGCGAATCTCTTTGTTTCTGATTCGATTCCTAAAGGGGGATGCGCTAATGTAGCCCGCGATATTCAAATTTACTTACGTTTTTTGTTTAAGGGGGATGCCCTAACGTAGCCCACGAAATCCAAATTTACTTACGTTTTTTGTTTAAGGGGGATGCCCTAACGTAGCCCACGAAATCCAAATTTACTTACGTTTTTTGTTTAAGGGGGATGCCCTAACGTAGCCCACGAAATCCAAATTTACTTACGTTTTTTGTTTAAGGGGGATGCCCTAACGTAGCCCACGAAATCCAAATTTACTTAAGTTTTTTTAAAGGGGGATGCGCTAACGTAGCCCGCGATATTTAAATTTACTTCCGTTTCTTGCAATTTACAGTTCAGCTTAAGGTGGTGTGTTGATCTAAATATGATTCGTGAGCGTAACAAATATATATATGGATAGAATTTTTTGAAAATTGAATTTCGCGGGCTACCCTGACGCTTCTCATTCGTAACGTTTCAGCTAGGAAGAGTTGGCGCCACAACTTTCGACACGTTTCTGTGATTCGTTTCATATCGTGTCATTATACAATCTCCCGAGTTTCATTATCCTGTCATTCAAGGCTTGCAATATCGAAGTCGATAATATAATGTAGAAGATAGTATACCTTGAATATAAATCGCACGTTTTATAGTAAGCAATTGTACAAACGTCTATTTCTATTACCTAATCAAAATGACGGCGTGTAATTCGCCAATAAATTAATACCTAAAGGTGAGTATACACTAGAGGATTTTCTCGAGCATTTCCATGTAATGTAACTTTCTAACGAATGGTACAACACAGGCAAAAGCTCAGTTTCCAAAAGCATTTCCATGCAATGTAACGTTTCTGCGAATGCTCGACGCTGCGTTCGGCGTAATGCTCACGGCGAGTGAGCATTTACTTGTAACATTTCTTTCTACCTTGCGTTCATTGTTGAAATGTCAGACCAACAGGCACCGTTCGTATCTTTACTCGATAAAATGTTACACCAATACGCTCGTTGGTTTTTAAAATCAGGTTGTAATGTAACAAGACATCGAGCGTCGTGTTCGAAGTGCGGTTCGATAAAATTTAGAAAACGGCGAGTGCTCGATGTTCTGTTACAAGTAAATGCTCTAGTGACTAGAGCATTTACTTATAGACTAGTCTATACTCACCTTTTGTATTGCACTGACAGGTTGCTTACCTCGCAAACAACTCGTTCCTCTCAGTCAGATACTTACAACTTGCGTACTATCGGCAAACATTGACACACTCTGGGCTATTTTAATCCTAGGACCGGCTTAGATTCTAAGGTATTAAGGTTCTACGCATAGTAATGCATAGGACCTTATTTGTGCTACTTGTATTATTGTTTATCTATGAATCAAAGATTTGAACACTTGCGTTTGGTTTCTATCTCACTGGCGCCGATTCCTTTGTTCACAAACTAAACTAAATTTAAGTTCAGTGCATCTTTTTCTTTCTGTTTCATTAAGAAAAGGACAGAAGATAAATATTAGTTTAGTTCTGTCAAATTAGTCAGCGCCTGACGTAAATTGACGTACTTTTAGTAGCCATGTTTTTAATCCCAACTTATTTGTCTATGGAGTATCTTAATGTGACAGAACTAAACTAATATTTATCTTCTGTCCCTTTCTTAATGAAATAGAAAGAAAAAGATGCACTGAACTTAAATTTAGATTAATTTGTGAACAAGGGAATCGGCTCCACTGTCTTACTAACCTACATCGAATATGTTTTACTATGGCTATGTATTACCATACACAGCCAGTGGGAGCAGTGGTGGCCCAATATTAACGGCCGCGATTTACGTGAAAATTATTTAATCACCACTGTTCTCAAAACGGTAAAGGAAAACATCGTGAGGAAACCGGCATGTCCCAGAACCAAAAATTCGAAGACATGTGACATCTACCAACCCGCACTGGGCCCGCGTGGTGGATTACAGCCCTTCGAGGAGGCCTGAGTCCCAGCAGTGGAAACGTTATGGGCTGATTATGCTATACACATCCGTAACTACATATTATGTGACTTCTGTAAAAGATTATAAATGCATCTGCCTAGCCTTTTCCCAACTATGTTGGGGTCGGCTTCCAGTCTAACCGGATGCAGCTGAATACCAGTATTTTACATGGAGCGACTGCCTATCTGACCTCCACAACCCAGTTACTGGGTAATACGATACCCCTTGGTAAGATTGGTTGTCAGACTTTCGGGCTACTGACCCGTAACGACTGTCAAAGATCCACGAATGACAGCCGGGACCAACGGCTTAACGTGCTTTCCGAGGCACGGAGGGGTCTTGGTATGTGAAGATGGTCACCCATCCAAGGACCAGTAAAAAATTATAAATGTCATCAGAAATTCGAAATAGTGTCTCATTGAAAAATCGAACTGCCCTTAATGGGTTGTTTCTACATGTTCATGATTTTAATATTTTTCCTTTCATTCTAGGTTTTGGAAAAACTTTCCAGTGGCAAGTGTGAAATTGATACTGATGCGGAATACCAGCATTTAGCAGTAAGTACCATATGGCATCCCTCGTAAATATGTCATCATCTCTTTTACCGTTAAATAACGTTTACTCTTGAATAGTCATTTAACTCCACAAAGAAATTACCTCCTCGATTCAATGGCTTCTAATGGACAGATAATAAAGACTTTAAACTCAATGGAACTTCTTCGGAAGTCGGTATGTTTATTTGAGGGGCCTCATTTTAAACATTACCTTCTACTTGGTACGGTATGAATCAGGGAAATATCCCACAAAATCGTGCTAAAGCAATGTATGGGAACTTTCCAGAACAACTGACATTTATGAGGCGATAGCATGATGGAAAATGTTATAGCTATTTTTACAACCTAAAGTAAACTAAGTGACGTCACGACACTCGCAAACCTTTGTTGTGAAATACAGTGTGTAATATATTGGAATTAAGAATAATTTTCAAGTTATGGAACAACGAACTGAATGTTTTACTGAATAAAGTTCAAATTCTATTACAACCAAAAACGTATTAGGAACTTTTTGTTATAAATGGTTACTAAAAAATCAACTTAGAATACGTTTCATTAAAGTAGATAACTGATTAAGGGCTAATTTTTCCATCGCCAAATAATTTTATCCGTGGAATACTCGTAATTTTAAATTTTTGACAGGTCTTTTATACCAAATCTGTCAGACGTCAATTTTATTCCACGAATAAAAACTATCTGTCGATTGAAAAATCAGCCCTAAGTGTAAATTATTTGAGGTTACGAACACTGAGCTATAAAATGGTTTTGTCGACGCATCTAAATCAACGCAGTCCGATGATGCACGCACGACTCTATTTTATTACGTGATTTTTTTATTACGATGCGAAATTTTCAATGCCTACATTTTGTATTGGTCACATTGCGTGCGTCTAGTACTAAAATAGCTGTATTGTTGTTTTTGGATTATGACAAATCTGTTGTTATTTTCCGCATCGCTTGTATTGGATTTCTCGTTAGTTCCTATGCCTACTCGGATTTTAAATAAATATGACAGTCATCATTAGTCGGCGTTTTTCTCATAAATGCGTAAAACTGACACAATGGTCATTCATATTATAGTTTAGACATTTATGTCGACGTCTATTAGAAAGTTAGGCTTGTTCATTGACTGTTTAGCGTTATCAATCGCAAATTCAGCACATCCTTTGGAAAAACTATTCGACGCACTAACTAAAACCATGAATTCAGCACATGATTCTAGATCCGTAGCGTAGAAATTTTCCGTAGGTTATCAAAAAAATAAAAACCTGCTGTTTTATAGAAAATTTCGCTTTCAAAATGTATGGAACAGCAAATTTATTTTTAATAACCGACAAAATATTTCAACGCAGATGGGTCGGATGGGGTTTCTGTGTCGATGTCCCTGCTACCCTGTATATCTAATCCTCAATCGTAACCAAGAACAGCATCTCTTAAGCTACACTATAAATAAAGCAATAGATCTACAAAATGACAAAATTACATCTATCAAGGACACACTTGAATTGCCATAGCTAGACCATCTCGTAGATTTTATTTCTAAACACACTTCTCTTAGGTCAAGCACTTACCTACGTTTAATTTTCACAAAATATTTAATTTTATTATTCGTTTCAGGAACTATGGGACATGAACCACTGCCTGCTGTCAGCTCTGGGGGTGTCGCACCCGGCGCTAGAGGTGATCCGAGCCGCCGCGCGCGCTAAGGGACTCGCCTGCAAGCTCACTGGCGCCGGTGGGGGCGGGTAAGAAATACCACTTTAATATCTATACTAATATTATTAATGCGAAAGTAAATCTGTTTTTCTGTTACCTTTTCACGTCTGAACGCCTGAACGGATTTCGATTATGTTTAGCATACGGATAGACCTTGGGGTCTACTCCGAAGTGGTATCAGCCGAATGTTCGGCAGTTTCCTGCTACGAAGTTACTATTTGGATCGGTCGGTCCCGATCCTACACTCCTACACTCTTTCGAATATTGACTATGGTCCCGACCCAACTGAGCCGATCCGAACTTTTTTCGTATTTCTCAATAATATTCGGTTCGGCTATGTGTCGGTCCGATCCGATCATTCGCACTTTGCACTTCGTAGGAGCCCCCCATGACCTGGGCAGGATATTTTTTTATCCTGGTAGTAGGTTTCCGGGTCGATTGAAGGTTCAGCTACGCTTGCCGCGATCGGTTCGTGGGTGACCATCCATTACATATCTCAATAAACGTTATCTCGATAAACCGTTGGTCCCGGCTGTCATTCACGGATTTTTGACAGTCGCTACGGGTAGTCAGAAGCCCAAAAGTCCAACCAGATTTGCCAAGGGGTATTGTGTTACCTAGTAAATGGGGTGCGGCTTCCAATCTGGAAGCCGACCCCAACATAGTTGGGAGAAGGCTAGGCAGGTTGATTGAGTACGTTTCTGAAGCATCATTTCCGTATGTGTTGAAAGGGTTGAAGGTCTAAGATGCGCAAGACCAACATTTTCGAATAAAAGATGGCTTCACTGTGACATAGGAATGCTACACACTTGTTCGGGTCGGCTTGATTCGGTACAGCCGGGCGGGATAGTATTTTAAGTGTGTAGCTCGGAGCACCCTTTATTCTTGTAGAGGCTCTCGTTTGGCAGTTGAGCGAAAAAAGGTACAGAAAGGTGTACTATCGCCAAAGCCTATATCTGACCATTTTGAAAACAAAATCCCGTACACATGATGACCACAGCTGCGTCCGTAAGTAAAACAAAAGAGGATCCTCTTTAGGTCGACTAATAATATGCGCTGCAAGCTGCAAGCAGGAATAGTCCTTACGGTGGTTGTCAGGTATAGATTTTTGCGATAGTACATCTGGACATAACCAATATGGGTTATGTCCAGATGTACTATCGCTAGGAGGTTAGGAGATTACTCTTACTCCTGGTTAGACATCGAATAATCCATCACAAATGCGTCAATCCCAGTTGAATGAACTCGCGAGTCACTCAACCCGTTTCACACAAAACTCGAATTCTTTATGTAAACAAGTTAAACACGGATATAAAAATCCATGGTTGATTTAAAATCATTTATTTTGTAAATATTATGACAATTTATGATTTTATCACACTTGACTTTTATGTTATTTACTGGACATTAATTGTTTCATCTTGCAATATCAGATATTTTAACAAAAACCATGAAGTGACTTGAATGTTCGAACCGACTCCATTTGTAATGTTTTTAAAATAATGATGAATATATTATACTACGTTCTCATATCTCAATTTCGTAAATTATTTGCAAAACCTAATCTACCGCCTTCATCATTATCATAACATCTTCTATCATATCATCGTCTTTTGAATAAATCTAGGATATGTAACTGCTACGTCACTGACATATACAGCGACCAGTAGATTCGTCTACTGGTTGCTGTATTAAAAACATTCAAAAACTAGTCGCAATCTCATCTCAGCGACAATCAATGTCAAAAACTTATCAAATATGTAGGGTAATTCTCTAATTTCTCACTCTCTGGGAAATCTGTCACTAACACCTCTGTATTTGTGACAGATTGAGACTGAGATCAGACTGTGAACGTTCTTAAAGTTACGAGAATTGCCCTCCTGTTGCCCGTGACTCCGTTCAAAAGCAAACATCAACCATTCGTTTTGACCCATTTTGAGAGGAGTTTTGATAAATCCTTTCTTTGTGCTACTAATCTTCAGTTGTTTAGATTGTACTTTAGCAACTGTTTAATACTTATAGATGTTTTAAATTATAAAATCTTTGTTACAGATATGCAATGGTACTAATCCCGCCGACGACGCCTCGCAACATAGTCGACTCCCTCTGCGGTGAGCTCTTGGAAAATGGCTTCCGAGTCAAAGAGACGCGCCTCGGCGGCTCTGGCGTCTCCATAGAGATGTGACGTCGCGCGCCCGGCAAGCGCCCGCGCATCGCATAGCCGCGGCCACACTCGTAATGCTACATTATAAAAAAAAAAAACAAACAAGTGTCGCACGACAGTTGCGCCACAGTCGCGCGAATTTTCAACGATTCTCGTGCGACACTTGCTTTGCTTATGGCAGCGATTAGTAGAGTCTTAGTGTTAAGTAACCCAGTTGTATAATCAAGTTATTGCTTGTTATAACAACTGATGGACTGTCCATAGGGAAGGGAAGGGATTCGGTTTGCGTCATATACCTGGGTACGTTTATAAAGTTTGTAGTCACTACAACTACAGTATTATTGGCAGGAGTAGGTCGGGAAGAGGGTTATAGTGTTCCAATGTGCAATGATTGTGTGACTGTTGTATTCCTCATGAAGTAATCTCTTTTGTAGGTCCAAGGGAAAAGAGAAACTATCGCTTGAATTAATGAAATCGGCTATTCTAATATAGCCTTTATAGAATTAATATTTAATTCAACACTGCGAGTTTACAAACTCAAATGAGAGTGAATTGAAAAAACTGGATGTGTGTACGATGTGTCTTTCCAGTTTATGATGGGAAGTACATATTTTGACTAATATTGTCATTTAAAGGTCTGTGTAAACTATCATACATGATATTTTCTACCTCCAAAATCTTTTTTAGGGCTTATGCACACTAAATTTTTTTGTGTCGCTTCAGTTGCGCAACACTCAATTGCAGGAAATGATATTTTATTTAAAAAGTGTTAGATAGGCACCTGGGAGGTTGACGGCTGCTTAACCGGACTTTCCTGTTGGTGCCTCAATAAATTAAGGCCTTCAGCCAAGGCATACATTTTTGGAACTATGCAACTACACGCTGCGGGTGCCCTGTGGGGTACGGACCTCGGCTTAGGGCGTCGCCGGGGGATGGCAGCAAGGTCCAGCCTGGATCGGATTAACGTGTCACTTCCGGAGCGCGTATAACCTATCTACTTCTTTTAACTTATAATATCATTGATAGCGGGGATTTGAGTATGAGGGAAGGGTGAATATTTTTAATTTAGGCAACTGTGGCGCAACTGTCTGGCTCCAAAAAAAGGCCCCATAAGCCCTTAACATCTTGCATTTGAACTTATTACGAGTTTCAAGAGAATTACAATGTCTTATTGACTCTAAAATATTGTTATGTTAGATCTATCGACAGGTTGTATTTATATAATATTTAGGTACACAGTACAATACGTAATTATTTAATATTATTATTTACTTGAATTATCATTGAAATATTTTTTACCGTTGATTGTAATTTCGTCCCTTTTTATTACATTGGCCCGGTCATTATACATAAACTGCTACTACGATAGGTACGGGGATTTTGTCCAATTAAGATTTTTTACTGAGAATGAAATTAACTCCTTTGTATACATTTAAAAAAAAGGGATAATCATTATTTTCAATAATAAAAAGGTAAATGAGAGGAAAGTTAATAACATCTAAAGATATGTGGTTTGATTCACACAAGTTACATAAATATATGGATCCTTTTCTTTAGGTCGTGTCAATTTTTACACCACGTCGAAATACCCGAAGTATTTCGTCGTGATGTCAAAATTGCCACAAATTCCAATTATTATTAATTATGATTATAAATGATATTATTATATTTATTATAGAATAATAATTATATTATTAGTTTAATTCTCTATAGTACCCACCTTTTTTCTTCGCATAATTTATTATTACGGGTGTTTAATGTAGAATTTTTGTGGATTCAAACTGCCATTTTTATTATTATTTTACGTGTTCTTTTAATCATTTATAAAAAATGTTTTCTTTTCAAAATCCTTTTTTTTTGTCAGATTATAGATATCTTAATTATTATTTTTGAATTCGTGATGGATAAAAATGGCTTTCTGTATCCACAAGTGTAATCGTTTTACATGTGAGTGGTAATTACTGAATATATTATAATATAAATGGTGTCCTTGTTGTACTACATTAAAATTAAATGAAGATGGATTATTTGTAAATAAAAATCGAATAATAATTTAATATCAAGTTTGTCGTTATTCATAAATGACATTAGAAATATAGAAAATATTCACATATTTTTGTACAATCCCAGTGTCTCGTGAAATAATTATTCTGTTGCAATTTAATTAATTATTTTTTCTATAAAAAATGTCTGAAATTATTTTATTCACTGCAAGTGCTAACGCGGCCAAATTATTATAATTTACCCAGCGCCGGAAAACAGTCTGATCTACTTATAAAATAATACACACATCGCAATAAAAAAAGAGTATTTAAGTTTACTATAGCTTCTATATAATGAGGGGCTTATGGCTAAGTAATAACAGCCGCAGGGGTCGATCGATTAGGGTAAGCTACGCTTGCCGCGGTTGATCCGTGGATGGGTGACCATCTTCACATACCAAGACGAGGGGTCTTGGTGCCTCGGAAAGCACGTTAAGCTGTTAGTCCCGGCTGTCATTCGTGGATCTTTGACAGTCGTTACGGGTCGTCAGTAACCCGAAAGTCTGATAACCAGTCTTAACAAGGGGTATTACCTAGTAACTGGGTTGTGGAGGTCAGATAGGCAGTCGCTCCATGTAAAATACTGGTATTCAGCTGCATCCGGTTAGACTGAAAGCCGACCCCAACATAGTTGGGAAAAGGTTAGGCAGATGATGATAGCTTCTATATATTGTTAATATACAAAATATCTCAGTGTATGCATGTGTGTCAATCGGGACTTAATTTAAACTGTATATCGTACGCCTGTCTTCCATGAGACTTCTTATTCGTTATTATTCCAGTGTAATTGTGATAAAACATGTATCTGATTATATGTCTTCACTGACGCATAAGTAATACAACCATTTTGGTGCGGGGCCAGTGTTGCTATCTGTTAAAAAGTCATTTTTCCCGCGTTTTTTGACTGTGTTTAAATTGAGCGTAATTAGTTTTTTTTGAAAATTACTTGGTAACATTTGAGATAAATCTTTGTCTCACAATAGGACATTCCTAAAATATCGAAAGATTTCTATCTTTGGGTATTAGCGTTTCATAATTTAATTACATTAAGTAGGTATGTGTTTATATTGTCGCGCTCAATTATTTAGTGTTAATTGGTGCTGAATAAAATAATGAAAAATGTATTTTAGAAAAGTTGAGTAAATAAAAAGTTTAGTAATTTTGGAAACAGAATAAAATGTTTGAATATTATGCAATCTTTTATTTTTAACTAGCAACTACATATCAAATCCTATAAAAGCCTTTTCCCTACGTAACATATACATACATAATCAGCCTATAACGTTTCCACTGCTGGGACACAGGCCTCGTCGAAGGGCTGTAATCCACCACGCGGGCCCAGTGCGGGTTGGTAGATGTCACATGTTTTCGAATTTTTGGTGCTAGGACATGCCGGTTTTCTCACGATATTTTCCTTCGCCGTTTTTAGAGCAGTGGTGATTGAATAATTTACACAAAGTAAAGCGCCTGTCTGAGTTCGAACCTACGACAGACAACTAGAGTTGTACGTGTTGTAGGTCGTATTAACGGAAAACCGGAAGGCGCCCTCTGTCGGCGCGATCACGCGTTTCCGTCTACGGTATACCGAACAAGTGACATATGAACGCGACGATCGCGCCATCGCGCGGGGTTACACATAAAGATGCGTCCAGCATGAACTTTAAATAAAAAGCCAGTCATGTACTTAAAAGTGCATTTATTCATAATAAATTAACACATCTTTACAACTACAGTTGCATGTCAACAAAGTGAGTTCTAAAACATTACTATAAAGCCAGTGTCGCAAACTCATCGATTAATACTGCTAGACGAACTTAAACCTTGTCACCATACAAATAAGACTTCACTTTGACTTAAATTAATTTATTGGTGGAGGCGCATCAATTCAAAACTAATATTTTATAGTTCAATCACAGTTGCTAATCTCAGAGCATAATACTTAATTTACAACAAAAAAAAAATCTGAAAAAAAGTGAATTGTACATTTTAAATAAATGGAAGACAAAGGAACTTTTGAAAAGTGGTTTTGGTATTACTTGTTACTATTTACTTAAAATATGTAAACCTTGAGAAGCTTCCGCCCCCACGGGCGTAAAAATATCGCGGTGGGATTTTTTTGCGCACTGTATTTCCAACTCTCGGAGGTAAGCTGAGCATTGAGAATCCAACAGAGCGTATCCCAACGCATCGAAAAAATACACTGTTGGATTTTCAACTCTCGGCGTTAAGCACAGCGTTGAAAATCCAGTGCACGAAAAAAAATCGCCGCGGGAATACTCGCCCGTGCGTACCTGGGCTAAAAATAAACTTTGTCTTGGCGGGATACAATGGAATGAAATATTTCGAAATGATCATAAAAGTAACTATTCGAACATAAAGCGAGAAATACCTCTGACTTATAAACCCTGCATCTCCTACATTCTAATACAGCATTTAACCAAAACTTAATAAAATAGTCGACTGGCCATCTACTAGTGTTGCTAGATAAAAACTAAAGGTACCTACTGCAACTCTTGCTACGTACAGACTCCAGCACATCAAGCTACTACAACTGTCAAATTTATTTAATTAATTTACATCTTTATCGCTAAAGTATTAAGGTTCAAGGTTAATTGGGAAAATTTGACAGTTTCGGGTAGCTTGACCTGCTGGCGTCTGTACAATTCTATTTTATATGGACTTGGATAATCAATGAACATCATGAAAACGTCAGATCACGATACAACGCGCGCTTTTGGCGCGTGGCCTGAATTAGAACTAACATCGACATGTTGTTTTCTAAATACGATTTCTGTGTCAATTTCACAAATGGTTACCAACAACCCAAAAAATCCTTGTAGAAGGGTCATATGTCCTGTCTTTTTATCTAACATATCTTGAGGCTACGTACGCACTGACAGGTGGCTTGCTTAGCGCCTAGAGCCTTAACATTCTTACACACGCGCCAAGATAGCCACCTGTGAGTGCATACGTAGTCTCAAAGTATGTTGGATAAAAAGAC
The DNA here is from genome assembly GCA_911387795.2 of Apamea monoglypha. Classification (NCBI taxonomy): domain Eukaryota; kingdom Metazoa; phylum Arthropoda; class Insecta; order Lepidoptera; family Noctuidae; genus Apamea; species Apamea monoglypha. The sequence continues at coordinate 8,792,452 of OU426934.1, read as the reverse complement.
AGAACATGCGATAGTAGCTCCCTCTGTGCTCTTCGTTAAACAGTATTTTTTACAGCAGGTAAATATCCAGAAAATACAAAATGAGTCCAGTTTTTCACAAAAGAAATACACATTCCTAGGTAATAAGGCTATGGCGAATATTTATCGCGATTAATATGGGCAAATACATTCTTGCAAAACATGCATGGATTGAAATGTCTGGAAAGTCACCAGAAATGAGCCCGTATGGTGTATTAAGGCCCGCTGTCTCTCATAGACAGAAGACCTGAGTCCCAGGCCCAGCAGTGGGAACAAGAGGTTGATTATGCAATGCCATTAATATTCGCCAACGCTTTATGTGACCACACAATAAGCGAAGTAGCAGACTTTACCGCTTAATCTAACATTAAACTATTGATTGTCTAGCTACATATCTCCGAAATTGAACATACAAGCGAAAGCACCATTTAATATCATATCTCCTTCGCGTCACTTTAATGTCTACATGAAACAATATAATATGAGTTATTACATTAAAGGTCTGTTCCGCCATCTTCGGATAGGCAAGAGGCACTATGTACAGTCAGCCTCAAAAAGATGTAAGTACATCCTACATCGACAAAAATTCATTGAATTGTCTACAATCTTTGTTCTTTAATTTAATTTTGTATCAATATGAACTGACTGTACCAGATACATACAAATATTGAACAGCGGGGCAATTGCGTAACACACAAACAGTACGAATAGCTTTTATTTTGACAGTTCAAGAACATTCATCGCGTTGTTTACGTTGTTGAGCAGGCAAGTTTATCGAACGTATGAAGCAATGGATTAGCAATATCCTTCAAAATTATTCAGATTGTGATTGAAAGTGTGTTACGCAATTAGAGTGTAGAATTGGGATTTCTAACGTAACGGTCGTAATGTGGGTGTTGTTTAGGTCTTGAGTTATCTGCCATTTATGTTAACCGAAACTTAACCCAAAGTGGTGAAACAGACCTCAAAACAGAATTATCTTCGAATGTTCTAGTTTTGGGTGAGGGGGTGATAGGACTTTAATATTGTACATACTACACTTATGTAGATTTCCATATTTACAGAGATTTATAGGTACCTAATGCTTTGGTTTCCTAGGAAAGCGGAAAACTAAAACGGCCGTTTACATTTTCACCAGAATTTGACAGGTGTCAAAAGCGCTCTGTATTTGGAGTCGTTATTGCGTGACAGTTAACCGCTTTCATAAAAACCCAAAGCTTTAGGTTGAAGGAAGATACATCTGGATGTAAAAAGGAGTGAGATGATCCACGTAGAATATATTTTACATATGTGTTGTCTGAAATATATCACATCGACTTATGACTATTTGCTGACAAAGGATAAGGGACTGACCAGAACAGTGAGTAGTAAGTATGTATACCTTCGACCTGCAAGAGTTAATTTGAAACTTCGCTCGCATGACGTACGCTCGCGGTACTGACGCGTCGATGGCGAGAGCGGAAACAGCGCGGGGGTCGGGAGGGGCAGCTCGGGTCTCAAGTTAACTCTTGTGGGTCGTATCTCCCATAACATGTGCCTTAACCCTAATTGCATCATTAAATTTTAGTGATTTGTAACGTACGTATTCGATTATTTTTAAACACTCATATTTATATTAGTTTAGAATCAAAGTATTTTTATATCGGTACTTAGACATTTTATTTTCCATATAATTAATCTGAAATTCGGTTTATCTATTGTTTTACTATTACTTTTTTGTAATAATAATTTTTCGCAATCAATATTAAACATTCAATTGATTAATACCTAAAAATAATATTTCGATTTTAATTATTACAATTTTGCTTAATGTTATTGTACTTAAATAAAAATAAAATATTGTACACAACAAAAACAGTAAAAAGAAGTTCTCAAATAGTTAATACTGAATAGCAAAATAAAAGAAAGTGGTAAATAAAATAAATTAGGTAAAGCGTATAAATAATTCGATTTATGGTCCATATTTTTAGTTATCACACTAGATGACTATTCCTCTACTTTATGTACAACTCTTCAAGGTTTAAGAAATGGGGCCCAAAGCGCAAGCGGCGTTACTCTATTTTCGAATTACGAATTATTACGAAATTAATTTTTAATTCCGAAATAAGGCTCTCTATGACAATTCGAAGGTAAAAGAAGGTTAGTCCGCCTTTGCTACCGCCCGTGGCGTCGGTAATAGTTATGAAACATATCTACTGCATTATACATATCTACTGTTTTATGGAAGATATCTTACGGAATAAATGTATTTAATGCAACTATTGTTTCATAATCTAATCTTCAGTTACTCTGTTCTTATAGAATTGTTCAAAACGTAATGGCAAATGAAACAAAATGGCTTTAAACCTCTTTGGCAATACCTACTTATCTATAAAGACCTAGGTACTTATAATACTGTACCTAACTACTGTATAAATAATTTGATCTCTTTAAACTTCTTTATTTTTACATTGCCAACTTTAATACTAGCATTCGAAACCATAATAATCACCAAACATAAATAATTAAAATGAATCATCATCACATTTTCATTATTGGTGTTTTCATAACTGCATGCTTTTACAGATTTTTTTAGGAGCTGACCATTCTTAATACATTTCTACCTAACCTACGAAGGCGATTCATTCATAATATCATTAGATTGTCGAATCCACAATTTATTATAATACAGTCATTGTAACATGACGATTATTTATTAATTAACTTATTAATCAACATGGGTAGATATTGGGTCAATTAAACAATTAAATTACATAAAGTGTACTTTTGCAAAATTATATGCTTAGTTCATTTGGTGAACGAATACAACCAGAAATAACACAACCCAAAATAAAAATAAAAAACATTTCAAAATAAACTTAACGTTCAGCATTAGTCAAATCCTAACTGTATTCATTATTCGATGTAGTCTGTGGCTCTACTGTTATTAGCCTTTCACTCATACACGTTATGTGAGAGTAAGAGGCGAATAGTAAAGCTGCGTTTTCTACAAAATCAACATGATTGTTAATCGATATTCCACAAAGCCAGGTCATTTTTATATTATATTCTACCAGAAATATTTCTAGACTAAACGAGAAAGTCTAGTCTGCCTGTACACAGTCGAATTACACCCAAATAATTAATTTCATAAAATTCTATCACAGATGTTAAACTAACTCTCAGAATATATTAATTTAGTATACTATACGGTAATAATGTCCTAACTGGCAGAGTATTATTAATTGCTGGCGGGTAAAGGATGCATCTAACTACAACAATTAGGTACGCATTTTACATATAATTCCTACGAGAAAATCCTTAAACAACAATTTGGAGTATATGTACATAAATATAAATCATCACTTAATCCGTCATTAATTAACAATAAAAATGGAATTTCTTTGGTATTCCATTCACTTGATTCAGCTATACAAAATACCTTTGCTTGTTCGATTAGAATTAAAACTATAAAACTATGGAATAGTTCGTTCGGATACATTCACAAACAAATCACTGCATTAAACGTCAAATCCAATCTGTCAAATCCATAAGCAAAAGTTTTTTTCCCGTACTCCGACAGTTGTTTGTTTAGCGTCTTGTACCCTTGGTCAAGCGTGAAGCCAGCTCAGGGCCCATCCTCAGAAGGCCCATCATAAGTTCTTAAGTGCGTCCCAGATGAACATTAGCCTGTGGTACAGAGCTAATTGTATTATGTTCTACAACTGGTAGCCTGTTCTCACCTGGTGGTTGTTCTCACTATCAGGCTGGTGGATGAGGGGCGGGGAGAGGGGGTCCTCGCTGGAGGTTATTGTCGTTGAGGGTGGTACACCTGGAGACATAAAAGGGATCGTCTAAGAAACAGTATACGATTGGTATCAGGTAAAACAGCTTCAAATAACATTCTACGCATCGTATCGCATGATCGGGACATTTTGATGTGTGCTTTACCCATCAAAATAGCCTTCTGATCCTGATAAAGTAATATCGCACAACAATAGTTTGTATACTAACCTTCATTCTCATCCTCCTCTGCGAGCCACTTCTGTATGTCAGTCTGGTACATTCTCCTCTGTAGTACTTCCTTCGTACGCGGACGAGATCCGATGAACGTTACCTCCACCTGCAAAGTTTGAATATACATAATATTTTACGCATTACGCCAAAATACTTTACATTTAAGTTTAGTGGGTTGGGCTTCGGTTCGGGACATGTCTTCTCCTTGCCGAATAATCTTGAGACCTAGGTCATGGAACATGCGATGCTGCATTATCGAAAGAGAAGGTCGATAGACTTGGTCTTGTTGTCTTCACAGTTCGGCGATAGATGGGAGGTATGGCAGGTCTTTGCTTATCTGTAGCTGAATTTTTTTTATCATTGTCCCTCTCAACCAAATCACCTGCCATCTAATCTCTTCACCGCCCTTGGTTGACTGGTAGAGAATGCCTAAGGCATTATGTCCGCCTTTGTACCGTTTTGTGCGAAAAGTTAAAATAAATAAATATAAAATTAAAACATAATAAATCAGTTTATTTTACCCCAGGTGGTAGGTTAGGTCTCAGCTCATCAGCCAGGTCCCCATTGGCGCCCAACCTTTGTGCTTCTTCCCAACTTGTGTGCACTTCTTCGTGCAGTAGCTTCTCCTCTGTGAATGTGATTATAAATTCGGATTACTCTTCATTTAAAATGGTTACGTTTTAATACTAATATTCTGCCCGTTAACCTTGCAGAAATGAAACATTCTAGAAATTGGGCAAGTCAGGATTCGAACTACTTAAAGGGAGATTTTGCTAAATTAAAAGATTCCGAACTTCGGCCCAAATTCTGTACTCTATCAGAGGCTGGGCAAATGTCTAACCAGTTTTCATTCTTAAAATTTGCCCAAATAATCTGACAACATTATACGACTTTCTAGTTACTATACAGATTTTCAGCCGCATCTTCAACAAGACGTCGTGTTAAATTGGTAGCTATTGGCGATAAATGAATAGGTACAAGACTTCTCACCGTCTCTTTTGCTGGTACTGCGTTTGTACTGTATCCTGAACCTGAAGGCCTCCAGCACGCTCGCCACCACGATCGTCAGTACCACCATCGTGAATAGATAGAATACCTGGAAAACAAGCCAATTTAATAAACACTACATTAAGGTGCTTTTATCTTCACGATTGTGTAACATTTTGTGGTCACAAATACAAAGTCACGTCTTATGCTGTATGCCGTAGCAACTAGGATTCTACAAATGTTAAGATTCTTGTTATATAAAAGGAGGGTTTAGTCACTATGCCGTACAAACAGTAAGAACAAGAGCCCGCCTTGTCTTGCGTTTTGGTTTTCGTCGCCGTTGGCCCAAAACATATTTTTTAAGCGGTGCACGGTATCCGGATCACACACAACCCTAATGAAAATATCTAATGTCATCTAACTATGTTGCATACCTCACTTCCTACCCAGATAATGTTTCTTTGTGTAGATGTCTCACCATAAAATAAATCCTGCTAAACTGTCCCGCAACGGTGGCATACGCGTTCATGAGAATGAACCAGTTGTTGACGACGGTCAGCTCGAAGAGAGTCACCCCGCTGGTCACGATGTTCTCGAAGTTGTTCAGGTAGTAGTAGCCGAGGGCGGTGGAGCTGTTCAGGGAATACTTGTAGAAGTCTTCGACAGTTGTGTTGCTGGAAAAGAAGAAAGGAGAACGATTAGAGAATAACTACTAGAAAATGTTGAAAAAACAAGTGTCAGAAAAGAAAAACGCGTCGAAAGTATATAAATGTATAATACAGCTCTCCTTTTTTGAAGCTGGTCAAAAAAATTATAAGATACACAAAAGTACAAAAAAATATTAAGCAATAGGGATCGCATGGCTCCACCAAATCTCGCACTTTAAGGCGGATGTTCTGACGGTCCGTCCATAGATTTTTTGTTAGGATTATACCTACTCTAAACATAGACACTCTTTGTTCAAAACGAATAATTTGGATTAAATGTCATATTGAGTGGATTTTAAGGCAATAATATGACCAAGTCCCAAGTTCAATAAAGTGTAATGTTCGAGTACGCGTAACCTGCTCCTACAACTTTATAATGTTCCAATTACACATAAAACATAATAAACTAAAAATATTGACTTCAGCGCCATCTAGCGGGAAAATGGCCCCGAGCAGACCGTATATTTCACCTTTATAAAGACGATTTTGGCTATTTTTATACGGCCACAGCACCCCTACACGCTTATGATCACTAAACTTATACATACTTCCTCTGACAGTCAAAACCCAGACGTGAAAAGTTTAGTTCTGAGGTCCAAAATATACTCACACACAACAGTTCCTAAGATCATAGCCAGCGAACAGCTCCATCCCGATGATGGCGAAGAAGTAGTACATGACTAGCATCACGCATCCGGCTGAAGACATAAGGGGAGACAGGAGGACCAGGGTGCCGAACACGTCACGGTAACGCTTCTTTAACTTGTACAGGCGCATCAATCTGGAAGAGAAGTTCGTTGAAGATTGGAAAGAAATGTTATAAAATGGAAAAATAATTACCTTTTAGGATTTAGGCAGGAGAGCTTATTTTAATGGTCTTTAAGCCCACATTGGTCTGACTTGAATAGTATGGTTCTTAAAGGCATTCGGAACGCAATGCTAAAAAAGCACTGTTAAAAATTTTGTTTGGTAGACCCCTACATCCAATTGGATACAATGTGGTTTGGTTCCAGACTAACTTCTGCAAAGTTCGCCAACTAAAGAGGATATGAGTACAATTGCCTATTTAAGACCTTTAAAGATCCTTAATTGTTCTGCTTAAATAAATGACTACTGACTTTCTTGCCACGATTACTAAGTAAACATTTAAATAAACATTTATTTTATTTCAGGCTCAGGCTACAATGGCCTATAATAAAAAGTAACCAGCGGGTTGATTGCGTAACATACTATCAGTAGCAATGGGTTTCATTTTGACAGTTCAACAACATTCATTGCGTTATTTACGTTGTTGAGCAGACAAATTTTTCAAACATATGAAGCAATGGATTAGCAATATCGTTCAAAATGGTTCAGATTGTGATTGAAAGTGTGTTACGCAATTAGGGTGCTGGTTTAGATGTAACAATTACGGCACATACCTTAAAGGTCTAAATATAACAACGATGAAGAGTTTAGGTGCGATGCTGAGCAGCACGGCTCCCATGAGGGCCAGCAATGTCACGCTGAGGTCGAACACATTCCAGCCGCTCTCCAAGTACACTTGTAGGCCTGACGCCATCATGCGGAGGGCTGCTTCCAGTAGAAATACTGAGGATAAACACCATATTAAGGGTTAATGTAGACGTAGAAGACTATGTTGGAGTTTTTTGTGCAATATTTTCAATATTGATAATGCAACATTTAATGTATGCACTGTTGGGATCACGGTTAGGACTCAAGCCTCTGAAACTGACGCAGGTCCTCACCGGACACGGAAGTTTCGGGATGTTCCTACAAATCATTAGGCGGGAGGAAACGCCCGGGTGTCACCATTGCCAGGATCGTCCAGAGGACACGGTGGAGCACACGGTGGAGGTCTGCCCCGCTTGGGCGGAGCACCGCCGTGTCCTCGTAGAGGCGATCGGCAGCGGTTAAAAAAGGGTTACCGCTACCCCGGAACATAAAGGGCAAAGGAAGGGACATGCGTGGGTTTTAGTCAGTAAGAGTCTGACACTCCCGAGCGGGAGGGGTCATTTGATGATTATTTCCCATCCGAAAAAAAAAAATCCTCTGAAACTGAGAGCCATAATGGACCACGCGAGCCTACCTAGTGCAGGTTGGTATATATATCTTCGAATTTTTAATTCTAGAATAAATGTTAATATGGCAAATTCTCTCCCGAAGTGGTGATAAAATCATTTATTTCTTCACCACTTTCTTTTTTACCCCTCACCTCTTAGTTCGGGACCGTTACCACTACACGCTCTACTGTTACTGGACACCATACTTACATGTAAGGAATAGCCAGGTGTCCCAGGATGCGCACAGTAGACGAGCGCTGTCCTGCAGGTCGCCTGCCGCTTCACACACGCGGAGTACCATCGCCACTCCATTCCCGACTATTAAAGCGTCTGAAACAGAACATATCGGATTTATAAGCCGCTCACAACAGGACTCCTAGTCCACTAACCAGATGGTAAAACTCAAATAACTAAAATGCCGTCTTATCAAGACTTCATAATAAATGGATATGTAAAAGCACAGCTATGGACCCGTGTCGCCTGAATTAAATGGGTTTTTATTATTATTTAAGCTACAAAATAATAACAGATCTACAGAAGCCATTCGTTGGTCTTTTTAGCGGCAAGGTTTAAGGTCATCTTGGCGACGAATCGGTCCACCAGATCACCATTTGAAACTGGTAGACTAATGTATATAGCTGTCTGAGCACGAGAATGAAGGTAAGGCCTTAAAACTTACAGATTAGGTATTCGAAGTAAGGCCACCGTACTGCCGCTGCAGCAGCCCTGCCAATAGGTTCCAGAGGAGACTGTGAATACCACGGAGCCCTGGACTGCTGACCTGCCCATCGTAACGCGAACACTTCGTACAGGTTCGCAAACTCACTACGGGAGAGTCCGCCTGAAGATGACTGGTTCAGCTGCTTGAACATCAGGTACACGTCGAGACCACCTGAGGAAGAATGCAGGTGTTATACATAGTTATACTAGTCAAATCAAATTGTTTTTATTGATCAATGTAATCTGCGTTCGCCAATTATTTGCAAAACATGTAAACAAATATGAGTTATTGGAAAAAGAACTTTAATTCCTACACAATAAAGTTCAATTTACGATACAACTTCAAACATTTTTAAGACTTTTGAAATAATGCTAGTCACTCTGAAATCAATTTGATTACTACTGAAATAAAGTTTATATTTGTTTAACTTGAAATAACATCAATTGGAAACGTAAGTTTGAATAGACCTTAGGTAACCCCACGATTAACTTTCAAGTACCCAGATAGGCATTAATATTCTTAACTGACTAAATGTTTTATAAATATATTGAAGCTATAGGTTGCACATCATTAGTATTCGATAACTCAGGAGGCTACGTAAGTACGATGGAGGCAGTTCAACCTCACGACCAGAGGTTGGAAAGTTGAACGCCCCCGTATAACTCGACTAGCTCTAGCTAGTCCATGCCATTTCGTTGAGCTATTTCCCAATTCTTAACATTTGGAAGATTTCATTAGTGCTCTAACATTTTGATACTTACTATAATGTGGTCTTAACTGACTAAATGTTTTATAAATATATTGAAGCTATAGGTTGCAAATCATTAGTATTCGATAACTCAGGAGGCTACGTAAGTACGATGGAGGCAGTTCAACCTCACGACCAGAGGTTGGAAAGTTGAACGCCCCCGTACAACTCGACTAGCTCTAGCTAGTCCATGCCATTTCGTCGAGCTATTTCCCAATTCTTAAAATTTGGAAGATTTCATTAGTGCTCTAACATTTTGATACTTACTATAATGTGGCGCATAATGCCTCATCAGCCCAGCAAAGTGCCTCAACCTGACAGCATGTGGTGCCCGCCTTGAAACAAGCAGTCTAAAGGCATGTCGCGCGGCGCGACGTCTGTGCAGCAGGAGAGCGCGACACTTCTCACGCTCGATGCGAGTAAACGTCTCGTATACTACGGCTAACATCTGGAAAAGGTGCGTTTTGTGTAATTAAATTGCTTGAATTTTGCTACAGTTATTATAATAACTGTAGCGAAATTCTTATCCCGTTCATTAATATCTTCCGGCCATTTTTATAAAACCCACCAGGATTGCAATAATCGAAAATATATTTTGGTCCTTCGAGCCGCGTAGATGAAAAAACGCAAGCTCAATTTTGTAACGGTTATTAAAGACTAACTTCACAGGAAGATTTTAGGTGTAGACTTACCAAATTCATAAGCACGTAGAGTACTGTGATGATGTACAGAATGAAGAACACGGCATACCATTTAGACTTTGCGTATGATGGCATCATGACATCAGGGAAACTGCAAACAAACATTAGAATATTATTATGGTTTATATTTAGATTCATGTCACTGAAGATATGACGAAAGAAAATAGTTTGAGCATGGTTTAACCAAATAACAACACCCGGTTCTATCAAGTTAACTTTTTTTTTATTTGCCGTTAATGTCCCACTGCTGGGCAAAGGCCTTGTCCATACTCTCTTTCCACCTCTCTCTGTTCAGAGCTGCCAAGGACCAATCTTTATGAAAGGAGACCAGCTCATCCCGCCATCTCCGTCTGGGCCTGCCGCGGTGTCGTTTGCCATTAAGCGGGACCCACTGGGTCAGTTAAGTTTACATTACATTCGAATATTCGATAGCAAATACAAAAAAGTCAGTAGGCTTTTAGAAACCTCAGATATCCAAAATTCATTAAAAAGGTAACACATAGGCAAAACACACTCACTTGGCGGTAGTTAGTAAGACGAACATGCTGACGAAGGAGTCGCTGATAGTCTGGAAGTGTCCGTTGTCCACATGTTCCGAGAACAAGTAGTAGCCCAGGAGCGAGTATGTTGCCACGAAGAACATCAGTAACCCTGGAAAAAGAAGGTAAAACGTTCAGTATGGACGTTATGTTGTGTTGTGCCTTTTGTTAACATCTTGTTATACCATGTGGAAGGCAAATAAATGAATATGATACTCCCTGCGTTTTTTCTTTCATTTCAATTTTCATTAAATTTTTCCAGTTTAAATTGTGGTCTGGATACCTATAGAAGTTCCAGAAGCTAAACGGAGCTGTCAATCTTAAGAAATTGGAACCTTTTCAAAACGAAAAGAGAGGAAAGGTATTGAACAAAACCTTTTTGGATTTTCTTAAATATTCTAGGCCACACTGGCGTGCGATTAGAGTGCCCTATGTCCGGCTGTACGCGGATGCTGATGATAAATAAAGCGCTCTTTAAATCCAAGCTTACCTAACATATCAATAATAGGTGGAAGTGATTGCAGAATCTGTCTGATGAACCTCCTGACTCCTCCACAATGCCTGGTGTCCACCAAGAAGATGGGTCGCAGCGCCCTGGTGACGCGGAAGTGGGACGACTGCCGGCACAGCACAACCACGGCCTCCAGCACCATTATTAGAAGAGTAATACCCTGGAATTAAGGGAGCAGGATATGAAATGTCAATAATCGGAGCAAATGACGATACCTGATGAGGACCTCTTGAAAAAACTGTGAACCGATTGATTGTTTTTTTATTATTATTATCTAGAAGTAATGTCTCATAAGTGTGCATACACACGAGCGGCACGCGTCAACGCAGAGGTAACTGCAGCCGTCGACACAGGTAGATGCCCGCCGTAAGACACCTCACACCATACGGTATGAAGGGCCCAATACTGGTTACTCGAATATTGGGCCCATCGTAAGTATCGATCTGTCGTATCTTCATATCACAGTTTTCTCAAAAGCACGAGATAAGTGAACAAGTATTTTTCCGGAATCAACTCGATCTAGCGAAAAAACTAAATTTGATTAAAACACCGTCTTAAAATGGTCTTTACACCGAAAATGACCTTCACGCCTGTTTAAGCTTAATTAAACAAGATAGAGATTAAGATGAAACAACTGTTCCAATAAGCCATTGGTTAAGACACTCACCTTTATCATAGTCCTCTTGTGTTTGAGTATGGTGCCCCATCCGATCCACTTCAGCTTCAAGTGCAGTTCCACGCCAATCACTGTCAGTGCCAGCAACTCTATCGTGCCGTGTGCCCATACTGGTAACTGGAATTAGAATATCTTATAGGATTTGCGCGAAAGAACTTGGGCTGATGGCCCATCGAGTTTTAAGAATAAGTTCGACTTTCTAGAGGGTCGTCCCTGTCACTCATATAGTATTTCTATCTCACGAAGCGACGCGCGCCATAATTAGCATAATATATATTTTTCCATACAAAGTGACATCTTTTACAATCTGTCATTTTGTTTTTCGTTTTTTCCGTTTCTACGGAGGTCATGCTACGCCTTCGGGATAGTCAAACAATACGAGGTGGCAGGGATATCGACGCGCAACCTTTTACCATGGATTCAGTATATGAATCTGAACCCGTGCGCTGAAATTTTTCGACTTTTTTTGATAACCGAAGAAATATGTCTACGAATCATGTACTGAATTCATGGTAGGTAACAGTTTGTGCGTTGATGTCCCTGCCACCCTGTATAGATAAATCAATATATTTACCTCAAACGTAGGCACAGCAGGGTCTTCAGTAAAAGCTAAGAGGATGAGCACTAGGGAAGCCAGCAGGTCTAGTCCATGATACCAGGGGTTGTGGACTCTCAGGTAGGCTGGCAACTCTTCGGGACTCGACGGATGCGAGTCGAACTTCTCATTGTTTAAACCTTCCTAGAAAGAGAAGAATATGATGTTAACCATCTTGCATCTCGCTCTGTATATCCTGTTGGGATTGCAAGGTTGATAGCTGACTTTTAGAGGACAAGGTGCTTGTGGCGCTTATCATAACAGTGGATTGCGATAGGGTGATTTTATATTTATTACTAGCTGAGCCCCTTGGTTTCCCGCATAAGTTTCGATCCCGTGGGAATATCGGGATAAAAAGTATTCTCACATAGAATACTTTTCTTCATCATGGTTATTAACTATCTGTGTGCCAAATTTCATCAAAATCCGTTCAGTAAATTCTGAATTTTGGTCTCACTAGCTGCGCCCCGCGGTTTCACCCTCATAAGTTTCGATCTCGTGGGAATATTGGGATAAAAAGTGTTCTATAATATTGGGATAAAAATATCCTGGTTATAAACCATCTGTATGCTAAATTTCATCCAATTCCGTTCAGTAGTTTTTGCGTGAAAGAGTAACAAACATCCATCTATCCATCCATACAAACTTTCGCGTTTATAATATTATAGTTGGATAATAACATGTTCAATGACTCGCTGACCTTATGAAACTCATTGGATTGGGGCACTAATGCGTAAATGTTCTGATCTTTCCGAGTTAATATTTAATTAGCGTATTCATTTTGGATAGCGTCATGCGACGGTGGTCTCACTGTGAATGTTATTTTGTTGGACCATCTGTATAAATTTTCACAACAAAACGACAGGTGTCGAACCGAAAATTTTCAATGACTAATTTATGTCTTGCCCTTGACAGCACATAGCTATCGAAATAATGGCGGTTGTCTATTTGGGTTTGCAAACAGCCTTTAGAGGACTGATTTGATAACATTGACTGACGTTCAATTCGGCACGGTAGCGTATCGAACGGTTGTTAATAGCTATGATCGACGTCAGAATCATAGACTGCAAACGAAATTTGCTATTTGCAAAACACACAAGACTCCACTATGAAAAGTAGGTTATTATCATTTCAAACAATAGTGTGAAATAAGACCATTATTTACGTGTCCTTATTTACGCGGTTGGTCTTTTGTGTTGTTCCCATTGAATTCAGAGTTATTTTATTGATAGCTGCTTCAAACTGCGTGGCTTGGGGTACTTCGGCTACTGGCAAATTAATGGCTCATCATTAGCTTGCCAATTTATCAGTGTCGGTTGAATTTATGAGTTTCTTTCGAGTGTTTTGTCCTGAAATTTGAATTTCTATAGGTAACTGGTGCGTTTAACTTTCTGTAGTATATTCGGTGTGATGAACACATAATTTAGTTGTGCATTAGGGAAATAGAATCTCGGGTTATGTCATTGTGAAATCTTTTTAAAACATTTTTATCTCACGAAAAGTTTCTAAATTCTCAAAAATCCTGGCATGATGTAATGACTGTTAGTAGCACACTTTAGTTTGGCGAAATCACGAAACAAAACAAGGCTTAATTACTTACTACATTCACTGGAAACAACAGCCCGTAAAGTATTTACTGTTTCAGGTTTTAATGAATAAATACCTAATAATGAATTATTACAGTCTTTACAGGTGGTCAGTTAAATAATTCAGGGTGCAAAGCGACCCATCAGATACGCATTCTGTACATTAAAATAAGTAAAATTTTGAAAATTATATATTTCTGGGAAACAACTTTAATTTTTGGCGTGAAAAATTGCTGTTTACGGCAGCGAGCAATGTAACGCATGTAAGTAAAACATTGTACTTATTAATACTCAATACTCAATACTTTTATTGCATTCCACTTGTAGGTATTCTTATGTGGTAAACTTATAAATAGATCATATGGACCCTGTCGGGCACAGCAAAATAAGTGAGTTAGGAGAGAGGAAGCATTAATTGTAAATTATATAACATTACTTATCAAACTGACATTTATTGATCATACTTATCAGAAAACTGTATTACATGGACGGACAGGAGATGTGACATTTCAAACTTATTATCGTGACAAAAATTTTAAAAAAATTGGCACTTTGACCTTCAATATCTCCGTAACCAAAAAGGTTCCCAGGTATGGTCCGGTACAAAAAAAATATCACAATGACGGGGAAAACATGAGGCCTTCGACTTCAAAAGCTTCTTTTTACACTTACCTCTAAGTAAATAGCTGCCTCATGGTAGTTCATCTCCCAATGCTCATCCTCCGACATGTTGAGGCCAGTGTGGAGTGAGGAACGGCTGCCCATGTCCAGGGTGCCGGAGTCGCCAGCGCCATCTGTGCCAGTCCGGGTATCTGCACGACACATGATTGAATCCCGTTATTTAAACATCCAGTGTAGAAAAGTTTTTGGGTCTTCGATCCGGATTAGAAGCCAGGTTTGGCCACGCGAATAAACAGAAAAACTAAGGCTTTGTGCAAAAAGGATTTATGCTAGGTCACAACACGGCTGAAGGTTGGTGACCGCTGAGTCACACAGACACACTTTGTAAATCGTTACAACTAGACTGTACAGAATTTTCGTGAAGTTTTTAAGCAGTAACGCGGTCCTTAGCACACAGAGAATGAAATAATACACTGTAAACTTGGAGCTCCAACTGTCGTCACTAATTGTTGTATTCCGGCTCTGTGTGAACGGAAGAGGTGGGAGGCGGACTGGTTTCGATCAGATTAAAAATTCAGACGTTCAGTTCAGACTCGGCTCAACGGCTTAGAGGAAACTTTCGAAACTGGGTGATTATACTTTGTTAGCTGCACTAAGGTATTAATAATATGATGGACGACCTACTGAGGTAGATCATTATAACGCTTTGCCGTTTTAAAATGAACGATTAGTAAAGTTTTGTTTATCGATCTTGCTATTTCTGTCCATTCCCTGCTAATGGGGGTACTGTGACAAATTAAAACGGAAAAATAAAGTAAGGGTTATACAATATGAACCCTATGAACACTACTATACACTATGAACTTTCTTTCACACACTGTTCTACAATCTACAACTATTCTGTCCGTATTTCTGAATTAAATCGTACCTTTCTCGATTTGTTTATCCATGAGTGCTATACCTATCACACGCGGCACTCAGCTGGCATGGAAACGGAATGCATCGCTCTACTGAACCTACTAACCGACTTACGACCACGAGACAGGGCTGTCACAAGGCAACGGTAGCACTAACTAACGGAACTAATAGAATCTGCGTAACGTTATAGTAAAGTAGTAGGGTTTTACAGCTTACGATAAGCAGCCATTAATACTGTAGGTGGGTATGTATTCTCACTATGTACAGATGCCAGCACATCAAGCTACTACAATCTGTCAAATTTCTTTAATAAATTTTCAACGTTATCGCTAAAGCATTAAGGTTCAAGGTTGATTGGGAAAATTTGACAGTTTCGGGTAGCTTGACCTGCTGGCGTCTGTACATACTCGTATTAATGTATTGCTGTCGATACGTATTTCCTTAGGACCAGAAACGCTCACATGCCACTGTATATATTTTTTTATTCCCATAATACACGATTGCAAATCCTGTAACGGTACGGTGACAATCATATTTTGCTAGAATCTGTTATTTAGGTATATGATCGTGACCTGGGCGTCGTGGCGCATCATTCATAAAACGTGATTTAATTTTTTTTTTAATACAATTAATCCACCGATGTCTTTTCTAAAATTAGCGATTGCTTCACTTTGTGGGTGTGTTTTGTGAGCCATTTTAAAGAACTCGCTCTACCATTTTGGCGTTTTTAATAACCATTTTATAAAGTTTAGAGAGGTATGATCGATATCGACGTCACTCGTGGAAACTCGCGTTAAAGGCTGTTATTTTTCATGCCAACCCTTGATACACAGTCAAAAATTTGGTCCTTCTACTTTTGAAAACCAAACAACATGGCGTCCACGTTAACTATTTACGATGTCTATCGCCGAAATGCGCGCGCAAATGTAATTAGCACATGGTCAACAAGCGCAGTGCCAGGCGTAACCCTATTGTCTGGTTTTACGATCAACACAAGAATGTAAACAAGCCAACATTGTATAGGTCAGTAGGTTTTTTTTTTTTTAATTAAGTGAACTTATTTATTTTGAACAGACACGCGAAATACAGAAAAGAGCGTGGTCTTCTGTCACAATGAGTAATGGAGAAAGCAGTGGCGTGCATTGCATAAAGGCATATAAGCAGTGCCTACCTCGAAAAATCACCATAAGCCCTGTCAACTAAATTTTAATGTGTGCCCCACAATTAGGAAACTCACTAAATTATACCTAACAAAAAACAAAATCTTCATACAAACACTCGCGGCAGTAGGCAGTCGCCAGACGGCCTACTACTACGGCTCCCGTACTATTCGCACATTGTCATTGGTCTTTACTCGTTCAAGTTAATACGACGAAATTAAATTCCTGCCTACCTATTCTGAAAACCAACGCAAGCCACTGGGAGAAAGACTCTTAACTCTCAGAAAAGAGCTTTTCGTCTCGGATTGTAATAAAATACAGGTAGGAATCCCGGAGTCTGGATTTGTGCCCGGTTGATGGCAATAGGCTCGCCCCCTGTTAGGTACATGGGACTTTTAAACATAACTGGCGAAAAATAGGTGTACTTTTAGACTTTAAAATGTGTACTATAGGTGCACCTCTGCCTATCCCTTCAGTAACCCGAACCCCGAAGGGTTAGGCAGGCGTGATGTTGTTGTTATGTGTACTTAAATTTAAAAAAATCAAAGCCCAATAAAGTCCTGCCTGGAAATAAGCATCTCTAGAACCGTGGTGCATAAATTGATACTTTTCATAGTTTGGTGATTAGCTTCCTGAAAATTCCTTGCTATTATTTTCAGGACACCCCGAGTGCCAGACACTTTTCACGCTAACGCTGGTCGTAGTACATAATTAGCTTCTTTTAAAAATCCATCTCAGACACTAATCTGGTTGGTGTATGGCCTTACCAAATTTATGTCTGGACTTTAAAAGAGACTTTGACTCCTGAAACTGTTTTAGGAAACACCGAACTAAAAAAAAAAAAATATAAATATGATTTATTTTTGACTGGTAAAAGTTATTTTTAACCAGTCAGTAAAGTAGGTTTAAAATTAGCTGCTGTATAGTTAATTGCGCAACTTCTTCTTCCCAGCTAAAGCACTACGAAGTGGTGAAGGGTCATTTTGGGGTGCTGTCTTGTCTCGTGTAATTTTGACGTTCAAAAAGTGCCTTGTTTAAATACATGAATTACGCATTTGATTAATTTAGTGTGGCAACCCTACTATCAAATTTAACACAAGTTAAGTTGGCCTTATGTCAGTGAACACATTATTTTGAAGCAGGAAACTGCAATGCATGAGTCCAATTCATTGTTAGGTAATACTAAGAATCAAGGTTCTTGCAACTAAATGTATATATGTAATTATGATCTAGCTAGAACATGCTCCTACCTTCCTTGAACGTGATTGGAGGTAGGTATCGTTATTGATACATGCACATTATTTTATACGATTAATTAGTAATCCATACTGCCATTCTGATGTAAATCCAAACGTATTTGAACTGTTTGCCATCGACACGCTAAGATGAAGAATGCGAAAATGTTTGTTTGTCTGTTTGTTACGTTTTAACGGCTAAACTGCTGAACCTATTATAGAAGGGCTGATTTTTCCAACGCCAGACACCTAATTTTATCCGAGGAATAACTTACATCAGACTTTACACTTTGTATCTGGTGTATTATGTGTCTTTTGCTAAATAAACGTATTTTCTTTCCTTCTTTTCTTTCTTTAAATAAAGACGTGAATGCATCATGTTATGTTGTGTAAAATAAACAGAAATAAAATTACACACATACAAAGACACATATGCTCTTAATGGCTGAGTAAACAGTCGAATAAACAATACCATTCGCTGAACATGCACTTCTTTGACAATATAGAAACAATCCACAGAGGATATTGTCATAGATACCACGCTTGGTAGATCGAGTCAATCGACCATGAGACATGTCCAATGGGTTATGAATACGACAATAATAGTTTTTAATATTTTATTTATCTTTGTGATAGATTCTTTTATATTTTGTGAATGTGAGAACGTTGTAGACCTAGGTCTTTTAAACTGTAGACTTGTAGACCTTTTTTTTTATTTGATTAAGTACCTGGTACTTGTTGACAGGCCTACGCTGTCCTCCCATACCTATTAATTCTGCAATTTGAAAACATTGTGAAAAATAATCGCGTGTATTCCCCAAAGGGTGGGTAAAACCCGCAGAACCCACTTTTCGCTAGCTATGTCCCATAAAATAGGGGGCGAACCAATTCCTTAAATCGGAGAGTAATTAATTTCCTGGTGGAAAAACTCTATAACACTTTTCCTGACCCGTGGATCGAACCTAGAACCACACGCTCATCGGTTGCGCTGTACGTAGAATACTTGCCTATTGCGAACGTAACAAAAAAAAATCACAATAGCCAATTTACAGTTCATCATTGCGCATTACACCACATTTCGGCAACCGTATAAAGCAATGCAAATATTTGAACTGCATCGTTATGATTAATAAATAATATGTTTCCGGTAATTATGAATCCGAATGTAGTATAAGTTACACAATATTAACGGCCGAATTCTCAAACGCAACTAAATTTGAAGTTACCGTTAAATCTCAGGCTATTCAGCGTTACTCTAAGGGGAAAGCACCAGGGTGCTGAAATGCGGGTTGCATTTCAGCACCCAAATTGCGTAACACACTATCAATCTCAATCTGAATCATTTTGAAGGATATTGCTAAGCCATTGCTTCATAACTTCGAAAAATTTGTCTGCTCAACAACGTAAATAACGCAATGAATGTTGCTGAACTGTCAAAATGAAAGCCATTGCAACTGATAGTGTGTTACGCAATTACCCCGCATGTCAGTATTAGGTTGTATGTTGAGTTGATGTTAATGATTATAATTCTGTAAATACATATTTGTTATTGAGATACTCTGGGATACGACCGTGGCTTAAGAGTTGTATGTCGTAGGTTCGAACCCAGACAGGCGCTTTACTTTGTGTAAATTATTTCATCACGACTGCTCTCACAACAGTGAAGGAAAACATCTTGAGGAAACCGTCATATTCTGGAACTAAAACTTCGAAGACATGTGACATACCAAGCCGCACTGGGCCTGCGTGGTGGATTACGGCCCACTCCCTCTCATCGAGAGTAGGTGTGTCCCAGCAGTGGGAACATTATACGCTGATTACTTGTTACTGTCGCGAATCGTATTTAGATCAAGATACAACCTAACACTGACCTACAAATTGAAAAAAGTAAGAAAATTTAAATTTCACGGGCTTCATTAGCGCATCAGGTGTCCTGTAGAGTAACCGAAATTATCTAAGTATTTTAAAGTGTCATTTGGGAGTTCGGGGGTAAGAGGGCGAGGGAGGGTTAAGTAAAGCGAAACAGAGACTTCCTAGAGAGCATTTATCTTAAGCTCAAAGTTTTAGTGGGTACAGACGCCAGCAGGTCAAGCTACCCGAAACTGTCAAATTTTCCCAATCAACCTTGAGCATTATTGCTTTAACTTTTCACGGTGAGATTTTTACAGAATCGATCGGCTAGCGAAATATAGGTGTACTATAAGTACACCTCTGTCTAACCCTCCGGGGAATAAAGGCGTGATGTTACATGGTTTCACTATAGCATAAGCATAATCAGCCACGTTCCCACTGCTGGGACACAGGCCTTCTCTCTTTTTGAGAGGGAGCGGACCGTAATCTTGCACGCGGGCCCAGTGGAAGTTGGTAGATGTCACATGTATTCGAGTTTTAGGTTCCAGCACATGCCTGTTTCCTCACGGTGTTTTCCTACACCGTTTGTTTATTTATTTATCTAAGAAAAGCACAGCCACATCACGTACATTAAACTTATGCTAGAATAATCTTAATAAGTAAAGGACTACATGACAATTACGGCGTATATAGCATTAGTCACACCGTTAGCGTACCGTTTTGAGATCAATGGTGATGAAATTATTTACACAAAGTAAAGCGCCTGGCTGGGTTCAAACCTACAGCTCGTACTCGTGGCGGTCGGATCATTACCACAGCTATTCAGTCTTCCGTTTGACTATAATTTAATTAAATTCTATTCGATTCAGTGCCCAAAGATGTCGAGTAAATCTAATTCCGCTGTTTGATGTAAAGGAACAAGTTTCCGAACTAGTCGGAATACTCTTCATGACTTCGCTATAAAATTTCCCGAGTTTCACGATATGAGGAATTCTTTCTTGTATTGGAATCTTGGCAAAGCGTCGTGGCTTTTACTTATTCTGCCTTTATGTTCTGCAAACATGGTTTGGAATGTTAGGAAACTGAAATGCTTAAAGGATTATTTGTCTTTTCTTGTTGGAAAACAGGTTGTTTTTCTTATTTTGGCTTCGCTCGGTTTTGGTATACAGTTTCTAGATAATGGTGTCTTTTCTACCACTTTTATATCTATTTTATCTTTATACCAAGTCTCTTCCGTGCTTCGGAAAACACGTTAAACAGTTGATCCCGGCTGTCATTCGTGGATCTTTGACAGTCGTTACGGTTAGTCAAAAGCCCGAAAGTCTGACAACCAGTCTTACCAAGGGGTATCGTTTTACCTAGTAACTGGGTTGTGGAGGTCAGATAGGCAGTCACGCCACGTAAAATACCGGTATTCAGCTGCATCCGGTTAGACTGGAAGCCGACCCAAACATAATTGAAAAAGCTAGGCAAATGATGATATATTTTATCTTTTTAAGCTGCTGCTGTTTTTTAGGGTTCCGTACCCAAAGGGTGCCAACGCGACCCTATTACTAAAGGTTCCGCTGTCCGTCTGTCCGTCCGTCTGACTGTCCGCGGGCTGTATCTCATGAACCGTAATAGGTGCACTTAATTTTTTTACAGTACGTACTACTATTGCCGCTATAACAACAAATAATAAAAATAAAAGGGGGCCCCCATACAAGAAACGTGTTTAAAAAAAAAATGTAGGTAGTGTTAAATATTGTACGGTGGTACGGAACCCTTCGTGTGCGAGTCTGACTCGCACTTGGCCGGTTTTTTTTAAAATATGCTTTTATTTTTTGATGTTTCTATGGTTGTGTTAATTTTACTTTATGATCTTCCTACGCGAGTCCCAATAGAAAGTATTTCTTTCTTTCTGACCCTGAAAATTACCTTCCAAGCTTTGCAAAGCATTGGCGCAAAACCTTTCATTAGGTACTACGTCTTAAAGGGCCACAATACGCTCGCCCCAAGGTGTAAAAGGTCAAAGGGTTTGTGACTAAATTCCGCGGCACAAAGGACCAGCTTTTTACTACACATTCGTACCCAAGGACCAAACGTTTATTGTAAAGACGCCAGCACATCAAGCTACTACAATCTGTCAAATTTATTTAATAGATTTCCAACTTTACCGCTAAATGATTAAGGTTCAAGGTTGATTGGGAAAATTTGACAGTTTCGGGTAGCTAGACCTGCTGACGTCTATACTTGGATAGTAATCGGTTTAAGTAGACAAAGGAGAGGAGACACAATTCATTGTAAGACTCAAGGGAACTACGAGTATGAAACAATAAAGCTTTGATGTCAGCGTCGCTTGTGTTGAGTACTTTCCTACTTTGATACCATTCCTAAGAGACGTAGGTATAAAGAGAGGTAGATATAGCATAATCACCCTATAATGTTCCCACTGCTGGGACACAGGCCTCCTCTCAGTGAGTGGGCCGTAATCTACCACGCGGGCCCAGTACGGGTTAGTAGATGTCACATGTCTTCGAATTTTTGGTTCTAGGACATGCCAGTTTCCTCACGATGTTTTCATTCACCATTTTGAAAGCAGTGGTGATGAAATGATTTACGCAAAGTAAAGCGCCTACCTGTGTTAGAACCCTACCTACAACTCGTAATTCGCATCCGTTGCCATTGGGCCACCCCTGCTCTCAAAGAGAGGTTAGATAAGTAATTGAAAATGTTATTAGCGTACTTAATTTATTAGCCCCTCGAATCATTATTAATTACATACCCACACTTACGTCTACTCTCTTTAAAACTCTTTAACTACTAAAACTAACTAACGTTTTGCACACAATTTCGTCTTTTGCGAGTGCTAGCCAGTCCTTACGGTAGGAGTCAAGCTCGTACCGCCATCTTCGTCCCGGCCTGCCGTAATGGCTTCGTGCGTTTATATTAATTATGTTTAGTTTTTAATTAAAAATGTTAATCAACGTAAAACAAGGCCGATGTGCCTGCAGCTAAATAGGGAAATTCTTATATTTTCAAGGCAAATTAATATTTTTACTACCTGTCTGAAAAGCTCCCAATGGCCCTGAGGAAATTAAAAAAGAACGTTTCTATGCGTTCGAGCTTTCGTGAAGTTCTCTGAGGACCTTAGGTAATACGGGCTGGTGGCCGCAACTCCACGTCAATGCGCGTATTTTGCGTACGAGTGGGAGGTGTACCTACTCGTGTTAATAAGAAAGATTGGTTTTAAGTAGTTAAAAACTTACCTATAAAATCGTTAACAGTTAAATAAACATTCCGAGATACACTTCTAACACCACTCACAAATCTATCAATCTTCATTATTACATTTAATATAAATTAATAATTATTAGATAATTAATAGTGTTAAGAAAAGTCACCAGACGCAAATCAAGCAAGATATGAACTGAATTAATGGGCACATCGGAAACAGTAGTGTTTGCAAAGTTGTCAACAGATAATAGTGAAATGTAGGTGCTGCTGTACCGATAGCAAAACAACTTAGCATGATTATAATCACTAAAGTAATATTTAATTATTATAGGAACGAAGACAATACCGATCTGAGAAAATTAAATAGTTAAATCGAATATTAATTAAACATGAAGTGGTTTCCTTATGGAGTTGGTTCAAAGACTGCTGCCTGCACCCGTCTTCATCTTTTCCTCAACTATTTTTGGGGTCAGCTTCCAGTGTAATCGGATGCAGCTGAATACCAGTATTTTATATGGAGTGACTGCCTATGTGGCTTCCACAATCAAGTGATTGAGCAACACGATACTCCTTAGTAAGACTGGCTGTCAGACTTTCGGGCTTCTGACGACTCGTAACGACTGTCAAAGTTCCACGAATGACAGCTGGGTCCAATGGCTTAACGTGCTTTTTAACCGACTTCAAAAAAAGGAGGAGGTTCTCAATTCCGATGTTTATATTTTTTTTTTTTTTTTTTTCATGGCACGAATGGGTTTCGGTATGTAAGGATGGTCACGTATCCACAGACAGACTGCGGCAAGCGTAGCCTAACCTGAGGGGTAATTCTCTCAGCGGGATTGTCCGAAAGGGTTACCGCTACCCCGGAACCTATAGGGCGAAGGAAGGAACATGGGTGGGTTTTAGTCAGTAAGAGTCTGACACTCCCTTCCGCTCCACCCAGAGCGGGAGGGGTCATTTGACGATTTCCCATCTGGAAAAAAAAAAAGGGGTAATTCTCGTAACTTTAAGAACGTTCATAGTCTAATCTCAGTCTCGATCTGTCTAAAATAGTAATTTCCCTACATTTTTGTCAAGTTTTTGACATTGATTGTCGCTGAGATGAGATTGCAACTAGATTTTGAACGTTTTTAATTACGGGAATTGGCCTCCTGATCAATCGACACGAGTGGTATTATAACTGGACTTATATCTATACTAAATGTTTTCGGATGACGATATGACTGCGATTTTTTTTAATCATCGATCATTATTTATACCATCGAAGAATTCTAGACCTAAATAGTAAGTAGGTAGGTATCACTTTTGCAGTTGGGTGGTACCTAATTGTCTCTTCCATGAAAGTTTCTCTAAGTTAGGTTTTCTCTCAAAGGTAAAACAAAAAGTGTTCTGAATGTTCTGATTACTTCTCGACTCTCGTCAACTTGCGAATTACACCCTTATCTCGGTTATAGGGTTAAGTTATTCCTTTTGCACAAGTTAGTTCTAAGTTAAAGTTCGCTTTTCTAAGCTCTAAGTTCAACTACTTTATAAAGATTTGGTGACAACCTGACATGCTCGTAATTGCTAAGTGGTAAGGACATTATTCAAGTGTCGAACATTTTATACCAAAAAATTAAAGTACTATTTTCTTATGGAAAATAACATCTTATTTTTTATTATTACAGCAAAAGCCTAACACTAACCCCCCTTTATAACGATTAGGTACTTTGTAGTGTAGTAGAGTCTCATCATTGAAAGAAAGAAAGAAAAATAGGTTTATTTATCACAGAAACTCGAGCATAGAAAAGGCTTTAAGTATTAACTGTTTCCTTGTTATTTTTAGCTACATACCTAGCTACCAAGGCAAAAGACACAACTGACATGAGGGAAGATGCGACTTACTTTTTAGCTACAGTCCTTTGTTTCAGCATAATTCATAGTCCTATCACCATTTATTTTACGTTAGATTGTTTGTCGATATGAGAGAAGGCATGAAATCATCCTGTGCAAGAAGTATTAAACCGCTGGGTCTAGCTGAGCATGAAATTTTGCTCTTGTTCCTTATAAAACGAAGGTAAGCACTAAAGATTTTTTTTTTAATTCATCCCCTAAAGGAGTTAGTAAGTCGCGACCGCTACCACTGCACACGGCTAGTAACTTTTGATTTGATTTTGTGTATCTTTGTTTGTTACGTTTTCACGCCTAAACGGCTGAATGGACTTGGATGAATTTTGGCACATGGGTAGAAGAATACTTTTTATCCCGATATTCCCACGGGATCTCGACTTATGCGGGTGGAACCGCGAGGCGCAGCTAGTAATTTACAAATGCCAAATCTGAATAACGTATGTGCCCGGACAGTGGAGCAGACGTGAAAAGGTGACGCTATCGATCCAGGCTGATGTCATTAGGTGGTGGGGTGCCATAACAGGCTTCGCACTGATTCTAGGACGACCGGAAACGGCTCATATAGGCTACGTACCTACCTTAAGTTGTTTACTTTTCAACCCTTTCGAGTATTTCGCGACTTATTTGCAAAAAATGTAAACAAATATGAGTTTATGGAAAAATAACTTTAATTCCTACATCATGAAGTTCAGTTTACGCTACAATTTCCAACAGTTTTATAACATTTTCAATACTGCTAGTCACTCTGAAATCAATCAATAGTCACTAGGAAATGTTTTAATTTCAACAATCAACTTTGACAACGGTTTTTGCCTGTCCGTACATCCAAAATGGCGACAATAATATTCAGAGGTGCAGTTTACTTAATAAAGCCTACTTTGTAGTGTTATCTTAGTGTTGCAAGATAATTTATTAGATATGATGATAACGAGGAGATGAAACTACAAGTAGTCTGTGACTAACAATAACGTGCAACTAGATTTTATAGGCTAATAAAATACAGATTGTGCTTGTGTTTGCTGGAGGTTTTTCCGTAAATCTATACAGGGTGACAGGGAAAGGCGTTATACTAGAGGTCATTAGCAACGAATTCAGTCCAGTTAACTAGGGGTTAAAGCTGAATGGTTACAGAGCTGTATCGGTTCTTCGATTTTTTAGAAATATTCTGACTTGTTACCAAAAACGATTAATTATGAGAAAAACTACTCCGCTCCAAACATTTAATTTATACTTTTCTGAAAGTTGAAAAAAGAATGATCATTTAAAAAAAAAATGGTTGCAAAACTTAAACATAATCTCGGAAATAAAAGATCTGTACTAGCAAAATTTTTATTTTTTATCCAGTTTTGACCCCTAGTTGACTGGACTAAATTTATTGCTAATGACCTCTAGTATAACCCCTTTCAAGATATACGTCGAGTTTCCCTGACACCCTGTATACTATTAGAATAAATCTGAAGCGATTTTTTGTTTGTTTGTATGAACGCGCTAACCTCTGGAACTACCAGTTGGCATGGAAAAAAACTTTTTCACTTCAGTAGCTCAAACATGTAGGTTTTGCTGCGTGAAATCAGTGAGCAAAATGCGATTTTGCTCACTGAGTGAGACAAAGTAACTTTTTAATTTTTTTTTCAGAAAGCCGCAAATATATATTATTCAGCCTTGGGTTAATCATACAATTCGAAACATTCACACTCTATCTCTTTCCCTCCATTAGAAAGAGAGAGAGACAGAGACTAGCCCTTTCGAAGTTCGGATTTTGAATTCGACCTCAAAGACAAACACGTTCGGAATTTCGTACTAACTAAAGAAATTTTGCAAAAAGAAAATTATGTCTTTTAATGTAATTTATTGAATTTTTAACTTATTGTTGTATTTAAACGAAAATAAGTATTTACTGCAAATAAAACTGACATTTAACTTGTAAATATTTATTTGTAGTTTCAATAAATGTTAGGTACGTAATATTATTTTGAATAATAAAATATCATGGGTGCTATTTCCGAACACGCCTTAATTTAAATAAAAGAGCGGGAATAAAATTTGTAGAATTGCAGTAATTTTACTTTTAACTATTAAAATGTTCCATATTATAGAATTGGTATCTAGCTACAATGTTAATTATTTTGATTCACAATAAATAGTTATTTCAATCTATTCTTGTTTATTATTTTATCTCCTAAAGTGTTCTCGCTGCTGAAGTGAAAAGTTATGTGTGTTACACGAGAGCAAAGTTTTTTTGCATCTCGTGCCTTTGAATCCCTCGCCACACTCAGGATTCAACATTAGAATCACTCGCTACGCTCGTGATTCAATCTTTGAATCCTTCGCTTGCTCAGGATTCAAAATCAGCACTCGCAGCAAAAAACTACTTTGCTCTCTTGTTGCACAAATAACTATTTGTATTTGATAGCCCAATTCATGAGGAAAGTTATAGGCTTTTTAGGAAAGTTATTTAAAATCATGCTACGACCCTTAGGACCGAGCAAAAATAACAGTAAGCGAAAGCGAAGGAACAGCGCGGGCGGGCGATGCGATGCGATGGGGTGGGGCAGGGGTCGAAATTTCATGCGGACGATGTCGCGGACAGAAGCTATTCAAATAAATAAACATAGCTATGGCTATGTTATTGTCAGGTTCGGTTTGAGTCCATACGGTGTTAGCTATGCAGAAAAATATGATGCATTTAAAAGTTTAGGTATTAAATGGTGACAAGTTTAACGGAGCACATGTCTTTATGGGTTTAATAAAACCAACATGAAGGGAATGACGAAAACCCATCGAGCCGTTGTCTGTGGTTCCTGATTATTACAGCGTTTCAGCTTTCAGATATTTGTTCGGGTTAGGTTCATTAGAGAGTAATTCACGTTATTTCTGGAGTAATTCGGGGTAGCGTTAGATATTTCTGCCGGAGGTTTTGTAATAAATGGGGATAGCGTTATTAAGTGTTGACTTTTCTTGAACTAAAACCTAATAAACAGTGCAAATACGTATAGAGCCATAATAATATTCGTATACAAAGACATAAAACATTTCCATTTCTGTAGTTTCATTGTGAAAATAACCCACTTAACTACACAAACTATTCTGAAGCCTTTTACGTGGATAAATGAAAGAATTAGGTTAGAACGACAGAGCCGCCCGTCTTGGTGGCGTGTAGGACAGGCGACAGTCTACCGTCTACGTGACAATCACGGCGGCCGGAAGTAGATTACGATGACGCTGAATTGCATGCAAACTTGTGCAAATTAAAACTAAAGGGGCAGTTAAATGGGTAGGTACCTAGTAAAAAGTTAAATCATACCTGTGGAGTACCTAATTGCGTAACATACTATCAGTAATAATGGCTTTCATTTTGACAGTTCAACAACATTCATTGCGTTATTTACGTTGTGGAGCTGATAAATGTTTCGAACATACATATGTGACATCCACCAACCCGCACTAGGCCCGCATGACAGATTACAGCCTACTCCCTCTAGAAGAGAGGATGCCTGTGTCCCAGCAGTGAGAACATTATAGGCACATAGAGATTACTCATACACCTACATTTTAATATACAATCCTCATACTATGCGGCTTCACAGCATTGAATGGTGGTGACCATGACTCAGCTCCGTCACGCCTGCCACAATGTACTGCGAGCGAGGGAGACAAGACAATGGGAAGCCATTTTGAGAAGGTGCAAATACTTGATTAAATGAGGACCGGCGCGAACAAGTGGCCTATAAATTGGAAATTGCTGCACGGATGTTTGACATTCTGACCAGGTCAAGGTAGGGTCCAGTCAAGGCTTTATGAAATGCACTAAAATGTGCAATAGATAAAATAGTACGCAAGAAAATTACATGGTAGGGACCACAGAACAGATAAGGGACCTACCTACGTACGGATTGGAAGACATAGGCATGATTTTGACATAACTGGCGAAATGTGGGTGTACTAGAGGTACACCTCTGCCCAACCCTTCGGGGAAACAAGGCTTGATGTTATGTGTCATGTTATGATTTTGGTTCAAGTTTCTTTTTCGGTTTTAATGCATCTTATAAAAGAATTAAGAGTATAAATACATTCTAGTTAGGTAAGTAAGTCCAAAGTGATTGTGAAGAAAATGATTAAGGGCTGATTTGTCTATCATCTGAAAACTTTATTCGAGGAATAATTTTGAAATTTTGACAGTTATTTCATACAAAAAACTGTCAAACGTCAATATTATTCCTCGAATAAAAGTTATCTGGCGATGGAAAAATCAGCCCTTAGGCATTAAAACAATCGGAAAAACATTCGTTTTCCTCCATTCCTCTAACGGCCTTAGTAACTCCCAGGCCCGTTTGTACTGTCGCAATCTACTAAAGTGGCTTCTTATAAGATCCGTGGCAGACGTGATGGGTTGGTTTAATTGTACCAGACAGGCAGACACCATACAACGGTAGGTACAACTAAGTGAAGTAACTTGATGAAGTTACTTTATCTAAAGCAAGCCACCGTATACTACATATTATAACCACTTATGTATTACTACGCAATTCAATATGACTCATGTCTTCCGATATTTTCTTTCTTAATCGGTAATACAGTAAAGCTTGGCTTTCGAAGAAAGTGGTTTCGTAACATTATAACGGCTGCCCTAGAACCATGAACCATTTGACATCTACCAACCCGCCCCATACCCTCTCACAGAGAGGAGGCCTGTGTACCAGCGTGGGATCATATAAAGGCAGATTATGAATTATGAAAAGCATTGGCGTAGCTAGGGATTTTGCAAAGTGGGGGCAGACGTCCAGCTGAACTAACCACAGTCAATGAGAGATCATAAATGACGCCTCGTAATAAATACTCCCACCCAAAACATTTCATGTTTAGTAGGCCAAGACTTAAGTAACGCTTTGAATGTTAAAAAGCTATCAGATCTAAATGTACAGCCAAGCCCCTAACTCTACAAACCTGAAATCTTGGTCGAAATGTACGGCTCTAATAAAAACCCTAATAAAATAAAATGCGATGAAACAGTAATTAATTTTTCAATACTGTCGATTTTGCTAGGGTGGGCAAAGAAGTTTCTAGGGCAGGCATTGCCAACCCTTAACCCCCACCCTCCCCCCCCTAGCTGCGCCCATGGCCGTAAGTCATGCAAGTCTGTCATTTTCACCAGTATTTTACATGAGGTGTCAAAAAACGCTCTTTATTTGGACAGCCGTAATTTTATTGTGTGACCGTTCACCGCTTTCATAAGAAGCATTGCGTAACAACTATCAATCTCAATCATTTTGAAGGATATTGCTAATCCATTGCTTCATATGTTCGAAAAATAAATAACGCAATAAATGTTGAACTGACAAAATGAAACCTATTTCTACTGATAGTTTGTTACGCAATCACCCCGCTGCTTTAGGCAGTTTTACTAAATCATTCTTAACAAAACGGTATTTCGATGAAACCTTACACAAGGAGAGTTCATGTTACAAGGTCATGCTCTTGATATTTGGTGAGTAATAAATGAACTTTAGCGCTCTTTCCAATGGTTAGACATTATGAGTATTTATTAGACGATGGGCTGTAGCAATAAGTCACTAGGTACTCCGGATAATACCGGAGGGATTCCTTTAACGACCTTGAGCGAGAGAAACATTGGCATTTAAAGGGAAAGCGCCAGAATTCAAATGTTTATTTATTTATTTAAACTTTTTGCACAAAATGGTACAGACGCCAGCAGGTCAAGCTACCCGAAACTGTCACATTTTCCCAATCAACCTTGAACCTGAATACTTTAACGATAAAGTTGAAAATCTATTAAAGAAATTTGTCAGATTGTAGTAACTTGATGTGCTGGCGTCCGTAAAAAGGCGGACTTAATGCCTTAGGCATTCTCTACCAGTCAACCAAGGGTGGTGAAGAGATTAGATGGCAGGTGCTTTGGTTTAGAGGAACAATGATAAAAAAACTATTAGAACTAGGTACAGACGCCAGCAGGTCAAGCTACCCGAAACTGTAAAATTTTCCCAATCAACCTTGAACCCTAACGATTTAGCGATAAAGTTGAAAATCTATTAAAGAAATTTGACAGATTGTAATAGCTTGATGTGCTGGTGTCTGTACACAAATACATTAATATGTTATATACAGATACATACATAATATTCTTACTTTTTTTGCAAATTGCAAGTCAATGTCAGGTTGTATGTCGAAAAAAACTATTTTGCAAAAAAAAAAAAAAATACAGTCGAATTGAGAACCTTCTCCTTTTTTGAATTCGGTTAAAAAAATATGATTGGCGACCGTAACAAGAATTTATTTACAGAATTATTATCATTAAAATCATGAATACAACCCTCCCAGTTCTTATAGCCCTATTGATTGATATTATTAGTCATTCATATCAATTCAATTATTTTTTTGTTTTTATGTGGATATTGGCGCCGATTCCCTTGTTCACAAACTAAATTAAATTTAAGTCAGTGCATGTTTTTCTTTCTATTTCATTAAGAAAGGGACAAAAGATAAAACATTAGTTTAGTGCTGTCAAATTAGGATGCTCCATAGACAGTTTAGACGTGATTTAAAAAATGGCTACTAAAAATACGTCAATTTATGTCGGGCACAGACTAATTTGGCAGGACTAAACTAATATTAATTATCTTCTTAAATCCCGACGCTTAATGTTGTCATTTATGATGGCAGAAACTAAATTAAGCTTTGGCGCTTTCGATAAAGTGAAGTTTTCGGGCGTTAAAGTTTTCTTTAAAGTAGGGTCCTTTTTTTTTATTCCTTGGTAGAAAATCCTTATGGATGTCCTCATGGATAGTGGGGCGGAGGGGTCTGTCAGACTCTTACTGACTAAAAACCACCTCGGTGTTCCATCTCACACCTACGCTGGGGGTCGTGGGAACGTACGATCCTTCCGCAACCCGCGACTGTTCTACTAGGATCCTACCCCAATGTAAGACCTCTTCTTTGCCTGTTGAATCTCTTAGCGCCTCTAATATTTCAGGCGGTAAAACCTCGGTTTACTATACGAACATAATCCTTATTACGAACATGATAAGTAAAATTTTCAACAAAATAAAAATAAATAAAAAATATCTGCTAAACTGAAATTAAGAAATTAGACAGTTTTCCGCTGCGACTACGCACACAAAGTTACCTTAAATGAAGGTAGACAGCAAAAAATATCGGAAAACGATAGGACAAATAAAAAGTATATTTAGACAAATTCGTTCATAGTTATAATGATTCATATACCTACACCGAATTCGAGAGAAGCGAAACTGATTTAAGAAATGGTTGCTGCATCACTATGTCCCTCGCTTACGCAATAATATATTTGGATTAATAATATTATAATTATGTGTAATAATTAGTTAGATGAGGTATGATGAGGCTGACGTACCTTTGTAAGGTAAAAGCCTCTAAATATATAAAGGAAAAAAAAAAGAAAAATGATTCATATACCAATTTTTTTACTAGTCAAATTAGCAACAACAAACGATGTGC
Organism: Apamea monoglypha; assembly: GCA_911387795.2. NCBI lineage: Eukaryota > Metazoa > Arthropoda > Insecta > Lepidoptera > Noctuidae > Apamea > Apamea monoglypha. Next base: position 8,760,225 of record OU426934.1, on the reverse strand, counting down.
AAGTACTAACCTTCATCATCTTTACTTGTTGGTAATGAGACACGTAGTTTTAGCTCTAAACGCTTTATCTTTCGGCGAATTTTTGAATTAATACGTCCCGTTTTCCGTTTTCCCATAATAATACGTTTTTTTCCACTAATTTTTAACAAAAACTATATTTTTGCAACACTCACGATGATAAGACACCTGCACATAAAAAAGGAATAAAGTTACGTGGAGATGGCGCTGCAGTCGGCGGATGTAGAACCAATTAGAATTTTACAATTTGACTTTTGTCCACAGTTCTAAAAATTATGTGGGACGCCTAGTACAGACGCCAGCACATCAAGCTACTACAATCTGTCAAATTTCTTTAATAGATTTTCAACTTTATCGCTGAAGCATTAAGGTTCAAGGTTGATTGGGAAAATTTGACAGTTTCGGGTAGGTTGACCTGCTGGCGTCTGTACATTGAGCAGTGAAACTACATAGTTATTATTAAATCTTGAGGATGTAACGTCGTAAGTATAATGTGTATTGTGTACAGACGCCAGCACATCAACCTACTACAATCTGTCAAATTTCTTTAATAGATTTTCAACTTTATCATCAAATCATTAAGGTTCAAGGTTGATTGGGAAAATTTGACAGTTTCGGGTAGCTTGACCTGCTGCGTCTGTACAAAGTTTAATCGTACTACTGACTCGTAAAGTCACTCGCATCTGGCTGTAGAAACGAAGGATGGAGGACTAAGTGGTACCTGACACCCATTTTGAGAGTTTAAAAGAGGACCACACACACGGTCACAGCCTGCTGAAGAGTTTTCACTTGTGAAGCAAGAGCGAAAAGTCCTAAAGTATACAATGTGGAGATGATAATACGACATTAAATAAAACACTCGCACCACTAATGCTGGGAGTATGTTGAAAATATCAAATAAATCCTAATATTGAAATTGAAACAAACCAGAAGTCATGTTCCGACTTTCGCCAATCTTTGACTAGCTATAGACAGTGACTAAACTATCGATTAAGTATATTTGATTGAATTTTTTTACGTAGACTGGGAACGTCATTACATATGAAGTTTAATTTATTATCGTATAGTCGACTCCATCTTCTATAAGGAGGACTGTAGGTGTTTATGCAACCTTGCACAAAACGTTAGTGCATGCATTTGCACATCTAGAACCGGAAAAACGTCTACCAAACAAGTAAACAAGTTTAGAAAATGGAAATCATTACAGCCCTACGACTAATCCGAGATAGGATAATAAATATTAATCAGGCACAGTTAACAAGTCTATTCTGAGTGAAGGTCAATGTCAACGTTTACGAGCATGGCAGGCTACAAAAAGAACTTACTTTTTACTCTACAGAATCGATGCAACGATATAAAGTTGTTTTAGTCATGTAGTCCAGCGGGGTAATTGCGTATCACACTAACAGTAGCAATGGCTTTCATTTTGACAGTTCAAGAACATTCATGGCGTTATTTACGTAGTTGAGCAGATACATTTTTCGAACATACATATGAACAAGACTATCATAGATAAAAACCTCTAAAATATTTCAGTGAAAAATATTTGTGTAAATAAATTAAACAGACAGTGATAGAGGCATTTTGGGAAAATCTGTTTTTCCTGGAGATGTAGAAGGCTTGCGACATAGTAAACTAGCTGGAACTATAAACTAAAACAATTGTATGGTTGATGATGATGATGATGTACCTCATATAGCAATGACAAGTTATCGTGGAATAAACAAACTCGCACCTATTACTAACCTACACACGACTGCCCAAAAAAGAGTTGTGTTTTCAGTGTTCAGAAAACACAACTCTTTGTTTGGGCAGTCGTGTAAAAATATGGGTCGTTTAAAAGCACCTTTAGGAGTCTAGATACATGATACCTACCTATGTATTTAAATTATTGCCTAAATGCAAAATCTATACGAATAAATAAAATTGAACTGTCTGTTTGTAATGTAAAATAACAGCTTTTATTCTAAATGCCAATGAAAGTGTATACGTTATTTAAGATAAAAAAAAAAACATTATTAAAATTTTTGTCTGTCTGTCTGTTTGTTCCGGTTAATCTCCGAAACGGCTGGATCCATTTTGACAGAATTTCACTGATAGATAGCGGATGTTATAAGGAGTAACTTAGGCTACTTTTATTTTAGAAAAAGATTTGGGTTCCTCGCCAAAAAAAATCCAGGATCCAATTTGTTTTCCGACATCTCCGACAATTAATTAATTAATTAGATACTATCACTTATAAAATGATTTGCCATTTAAATTCACTAGCTATTCTGTATAAACGGAGCTTAGAACAGAAACTGTTAACCCATTGTTTGGCGTGGGGTAACTCCGAGGTCATAGCTATTCAGCCTCGAGCCGATTTAATATCGCGAACTTGCGGCGACTCCGAGCAATGTCGGCTAATTCTTTCACTGGCCAATTAAGTGCGTTAGCTATATTAGACTTGTATACGCTAATTGATTTTAATTAAGTTCTTAAAGACTATGTTGTAATACAGTAATTTGATTTAGAATTTAATTTAATGGCATAAGGTTTGCTTTGCCTTGTTACTATGCATTTTAATATGTGTTGCCTTGGTTGGAAATGAGTCCGAATTATTTTATGTATCTCGAAACCAGCTGTTTGTCCGAGGTTTTATTATAGTCTAGTTGTTGTCGGCGGTTCCACTCGCATCCTAAAACATCCTGCCTCATGTACCCGGATAAAAAGGATGGTCTGCGTGCCAAATGTCATCCAAATCCGTTCAGCCGCGTGGTTGCATCACACAACGTCACAAACTCTTACAAAAGAAGTTTCGGAGAATGCTGCCGTACCGGGCGTGGGGACTAAGGTCAGGGTATGTGAACGCTGATGACATCATGCATCGGTCATCGAACGGAGGTGGTGATTTCATTATTCTCGCTTTCGAAAATATATTTTTTTTGTTTCACGGACTAGGTTAAGGTAAAGAGTGGACCACATTAGCTGGTCCTGGAATACATCGAGTAATCGTTAGTGCGGCACAGTCTTAGGTTCAATACCTAATAAAAAATTCTCAGTTTAGAATAATGACTCTGTCTTTAAACTTATTATGTGATAACATGGCTTGATACCATTCCATATCTCATTTCAGTAAGTTCGTAAAAACGTTAGCTTTAATCTTCATACTACCTACTTATTCCTCCGTAACTACATATTTATTTATTATAAAACAAAGTCGTCGTAAGCCGGGTTTGTCTGTGTCTGATCGCGATAAACTCAAAAACTCCCGAACGGATTTTCAAACCTTGATGAAGAAGGTTTAGGTGTATACATATTTCAATAAGGTTTTGTGTAAATTGACTAAAATATGACAGTTATTGTTGAAGATGTCACAAAAAATCATGCCGACTTCCCGAGCTTTACTGGCGTGGGTCGCGTAAACATTGGATGAAATTTGGCACACATATAGTTAATAACCTGAATTTAATCTCGGTAGTACGAGGACGACACTGACTTTTTAGAAGGCCTGGTAGGACCTTCCTTCACCACGACAACGCCTCATCGCACACCGCCAAGCAAACAATCGACTACTTGGCGACGTCAGACGTGGAATTACTGGGTCACACCCGCCCTATAGCCCCGACCTCGCACCTTGCGATTGTTGTTTATTTCCGAAAATAAAAGAAAAACTTCGAGGAAAACGTTTTATGGACGCCGAGGAAGCAGTGGCTGCGTTTCAAAATGCCGTTGAAGAGACCCCTAAGGAGTGTGGCAAAGTACTTTTCACTTCAGTAGCTCAAACATGTAGGTTTTGCTGCGTGAAATCAGTGAGCAAAATGCGATTTTGCTCACTGAGTGAGACAAAGTAACTTTTTAATTTTTTTTTCAGAAAGCCGCAAATATATATTATTCAGCCTTGGGTTAATCATACAATTCGAAACATTCACACTCTATCTCTTTCCCTCCATTAGAAACAGAGAGAGACAGAGACCAGCCCTTTCGAAGTTCGGATTTTGAATTCGACCTCAAAGACAAACACGTTCGGAATTTCGTACTAACTAAAGAAATTTTGCAAAAAGAAAATTATGTCTTTTAATGTAATTTATTGAATTTTTAACTTATTGTTGTATTTAAACGAAAATAATTATTTACTGCAAATAAAACTGACATTTAACTTGTAAATATTTATTTGTAGTTTCAATAAATGTTAGGTATCTACGTAATATATTTTGAATAATAAAATATCATGGGTGCTATTTCCGAACACGCCTTAATTTAAATAAAAGAGCGGGAATAAAATTTGTAGAATTGCAGTAATTTTACTTTTAACTATTAAAATGTTCCATTTTATAGAATTGGTATCTAGCTACAATGTTAATTATTTTGATTCACAATAAATAGTTATTTCAATCTATTCCTGTTTATTATTTTATCTCCTAAAGTGTTCTCGCTGCTGAAGTGAAAAGTTATGTGTGTTACACGAGAGCAAAGTTTTTTTGCATCTCGTGCCTTTGAATCCCTCGCCACACTCAGGATTCAACTTTAGAATCACTCGCTACGCTCGTGATTCAATCTTTGAATCCTTCGCTTGCTCAGGATTCAAAATCAGCACTCGCAGCAAAAAACTACTTTGCTCTCTTGTTGCACAAATAACTATTTCTCAGTGGTTCCATCGGATGCAGTGATGTATTGATGTAAATGGACACTATTTTGAAAAGATATAATAAAACTAATAACTTGCTAGTTTGTTCAGTTTTTGATTTTCTAAGAACTTTCAGTGTCACCCTCGTACGTTCCCATGGGATATTTTCGCTAGTAGATCATATGACTGAAAGTATTACCTATTTTTTATAAGATACGTACAGAGATAGGTACAGAGTTCATGTAAAAACAGACCCACTTTGCAAATAGGTGCTTAGGTTAACGAAAAGTTGCGTCATAAATTGCTGGATATTTTATAGCCTATGCAAAGATACCGAGTACTTTTTCAGGGAACATAGACATGTAACATTATATGTGGAAATATGAGTCATTTCACGTCAGTGATAATTACATTGTTAATGCCGATAAGGTGGGAATCTCTTATTTCTGAGTGCAGATTGTGCTTCTGATTGTCCACCGCAGAACATCCGGTGGACCACTAAATAATGAAAAACTCGTTAGCTATAGGGCATTATAGCTGGCATAGTCTAGTATTTATTTAGAGCCTCTAGGGAATTTTATTGTACATACAAAGAGACACAGACCCCCCGAGAGTCTCGCAACAAATTGATTGTGTCTCATTAGTCGACGACGCTTGACTTATTAAGACTGACAATAATGTTCTCGCTCCTAATAGAAATCTTTGCAAATATTTATCTAATAGCAAACTTGGAGCCAAGAATAGAATTTGACGCCTTGAATAGAACAGGAAGCCTTTGTATATAACTGTTCCATTTCTCCCCAGACACGTTAATCAAGGCAGTTAGAAACCTGTCAATATGCCAATCATGGGCCATCCTGCATAGAAGCCACAAACCCAATAATTGTGTATCTATGCACAATCGCTTTCACAGATTGTCCGCGCGGCCTTGTCAGCGCATTTCTTGTTCAATGCGGGTGTTCATTGCAAACAATACATTTGCAATACAATGCTACCTAGGTACTTATATTGATTGAGTTGTACTTAACACAGTTTCACGCTAAATTTAGATCTTCAATAATATATAGAAAATATAACATCACGCCTGTATGTATGTATTCCCCAAGGGTACCTAAAAGTGAGAGGTGTTCAGTACACCCCCAGTCACACACAAGTTGTCTTATTCTTATGTAAAAGAGGGCTAACCAGACCTATTTGCTTGGCACAAAAACACAAATCCAGAGTCCAGTTTGCAACTGAGAAATTCCTAATTGATAAACCCAATACCTAATTAGGACGACCTGGGAATTATACTAGGAATTCATGCTCAGCAGAGATTAACAGTAGGCTAAGGAGTACAATGCGGGTCTTATCACTGATAGCAATATCTGCCAGACAGACAACCGTAGCATGGATAGGACGATAAAATAAATTGTCAAAAATCTAAATAATGCACGAAAATCGGTACGCGTCAATTTAATAAAGACGTAATTGATTTGTTAGACTAAAACCGTGTTAAAGATGAATTACGATGTTTTCGCTTTTGAAATGAATTGGCATTTTTATACGAGCCGTGTGGGTCAACGGACCGGTTATTGAAGTTACTGAAAAACGAATTTAGCGTAGAGAATTGATCCGGAACTCCGGAAGGGCGATGGGTCAGTAACCAGAGACTGGACAGATTATTTATGGTAAGCTGAAAGTTAGGTGTGCACAATTAAGCGTTGGAGAAAATACTCACTATTCACATATTCACTATTTCCTATAGCATTGATTTTTTTGTAGACTGACATGGGTTGTTTTGCTATTGCTACGCATTTAAATATCGCAGACAGCCTGATATCTTTTCTCGAGTCCTATTCTCTCCGACCCCTTGCTGGGTGGACGCCAAAAAGACATACTTACAATTATTTGGAGAATATATTTAACTATACCTAATCATTTTTATTTCTTTTTAGTACACCTACATCATTTATGGCATGTTGTGGTTTAAATTCCTTTTCTCTAACACTTGAAAATGCTATTCTGCAGACATTTTTTGAAGTGAAAACTTCTTTAGCGGCGTTGAACACTTTTTTTGTAATGGGTAAAAAATGTTAAACTCGCGTCAGGACACGTGACCTGATCGAAAATTCGTAAGACGGTAAGTTTTACTTCTGCCGGCACTCCCGGAGTGCAATTGTTTTTTTTTTCCTCTTACCGATATAAAACGCTCGACCCGTGACGAAAAAGCGAAGCGCACAAATTCGGAACGCAAAAAAAATTTCATGACCTTCTAAAAAAAAAAACGACGCTTCATAGGAGTACCTAGTTGATTATTGTTACCTACTCTTAAATAGACATTGACCTAACCTAAAAATAAGCCGAATGTTTTAAAGCCTAGCTCAGGAACTCTGAAATATTGTATTAAATGAAACTCACATGATTTCAGTCTGTACCACTGATATCTGATGCTATAATACACTGTATCAGCCACATTTATCACTGCTTTCGACATTTTGATCACACAACACTATGTATTGATTTTATAATGTATTTCAGTAATTTACTAATAAGTAAGAGTCATTTTTCTTCCGCGATTTACAACTGAATCGTGATGGGAATAAAATACAGACTGATAATGAAACCAGTGGTTCGAAACTTTTAATGCATTTTGGCTTATCTCGGCTATTTTTATTTAAAGTTACCGGCCTCAGATAGAACCTCCTGGCTTAGTTAATGTTCAATATAATATTTTTAAATTGAGCACTGAACAAATAATAAGCACAATTGGTCACTAGATTATTTTTTATTTCATAGTTTAATGAACTATTAATTTTCTAAGCCAACATCACAGTATCTACACTCTCAAACAACCATGAGTTGGTCACCACTGGCTGATAAAAGCTGTCAATAATGATAACATTGATAAGAGATCTATTGTGTGGAGCACCTCATGTATTTGATATAGTGTTGATTAGATGTTGCACTCACTGTGTAACTACAAAAGTGCAATGGTTTTAGATGTAAATAAACATTTGTTTTTTCTACCCCCTTTTTGATACAGACTTATTATTTATTTATTCTAGACTGAAAATAAACTCAAGTGGTTCAAATAAATAACAGAGAAAATTAGGCCCATTTAAAAATGCCCAAATAAATCTGCAATTACTACTTTTTTTTTATTACTTAGAGATAGTCTACCCAAGAAACAGTCCAAATCTTTTGCAACATAATATACAGCTCTAATGATGTAGATAGTAAACACACAAATCAAATATTCTTGTTGACATAAATAAATGCAGTATTATATTTTTAGTACTAGCCTGATATCATAAGGCAAATGTTTATTGTATTGATAGACATACAAATGGGATCACTCTAGTTTAGCCAATCAGTAGCATTGCGACTGGATGGAACTGGATAGATTATCTAGATAACTTTGGTCTGGGGACACCACCACACCAAACAGGACAGCCCACATAATAATATATTTACAAAGAAGCTTCTTTCTTTCGTACATTATTTTTACGACGCGCGGTTTTTTTGTGGTAGTTAGAATTGCAAAATCACGTACAAAATACGAGCAGGTATATCTTGACCAAAACGATCGAGATATTTAAATATTATACAATATTATTAATAAAAAAATTATCGCTATGCAAAACATGCAACTACTTCTTACTTACTAAGTGCAAGTGTTTATAAATTGAACAGAAGACAAAAAGCTTTGAAATCTACGTATTTAGGGCAAGCTTATAGCACCTTACTGTTTATTTTATGCATAGGTTAGTGTTTAGGCAGCTCTATGAGTCATTCTCATGCGTCATATATCAGATTTGGCATCAGTATAACAGTTAATCGATCTCACTGGACCGCATATGGATGCATAAAACAGTTATTGCTCAAAACAAGGCGAAATAAATTCAAACAAAATGTTAAATGAATTACAAAATGTATTGTTAATAAAACAAAAGCGTACACATAATCTTGCGGCTATTGTGCATATAAAAATCATAGCTTCTCGTTTACTTGTGACGTTCGAGCCGTAATTGTTGATGCTGGTGTTTGCGAAATCATCACTGAACCTTTTATAACCGTCGGACGGCGAAGACGGGCTCCTCAAAGAAGCCATTTTTCAACACTGAAATTTTTTGACATTTACTTAATTTGACATTCAATTATCGGCGCGTTCTCTGTGATCGCTCTGATCGCGTTCATTTAATTATTTATCAACCAAAGACAATAGTTTTTTATGCATTCCATCAACTTGAGAATTTAATCAAATATACTGTAAAATAATAGGCGTAAATCTAACAGAACCATTGTTTCATGCTTTTAAGCCCCTAAAAATCTGGGAAAGTGGCAACTCGATCTTAACGACACACGATTGTTGAGTTTCCTAAATGTCGTTGCTTAGTAATTTTTTTTAAATCATTTGGTTCCTTCCTTACATCCCCCTGCCTGAAACAGCAAATAAAGTGTAAGCTAAAACTGTGCCGGACGGCGCGTAAATGTTCCACGCGCGCCTCAAAGAGATGTCAGCATAATTTGAGGGGCCCCTTAGGGCCGAAGCCTGCCGGGTCAGCGGGATTGTCCGAAAGGGTTACCGCTACCCCGGAACATAAAGGGCGAAGGAAGGAACATGGGTGGGTTTTAGTCAGTAAGAGTCTGACACTCCCTTCCGCTCCACCCAGAGCGGGAGGGGTCATTTGATGATTGCCCACCAGAAAAAAAAGAAGCTAAAACACTAAAAACTTAGAGCAACATAGTCGACAAACTTGACAATCGTCTAAGCCCTAAAGTTCGGTAGTCAATCCCTAAATTATATTGTACTCTGTGGTTGGTATACTCTACAATCGCCATAGACAAAATCTTCTATGACAATTTCTTTTTTTCTTGATCCCGGTTGGAATGTGAGTTGATGTTGTTTTCAATGAAAATAAATCCAAAGGAATAGATTTATATTTAACTAATTTTCTCCATTCCATGTAAGAATTGAGAAAAGTATCCTGCAAACAAGTGATTATGTGTTATATTTTTGATTTATCCGAACTCAACATTTTATAAATCTCATCGAAAGTTTTGACGTTCGCCAAGTGATTGTGATAAAACAGTGAACGGATAGGTATTCGTGTGTAATTGTTACAGTTCCCCAGTGTAAAATCTTATGAATCGTGTCCTAAATCACTTGTTTGTATGGAGAAGCGCTGAAACATTTATAACCTCAAAGTTTGAAGTCAGGTGGTGAGTTTGTTGTTAAAGGTTGTGTTTCTGTTTGTGCAGATTCTAAATGGCTCCACCACAGCCTAAGGCGGCGGCCAAGCCCGCTGCGGCACCCGCGGGTGGCGTATCCAAGGCCAAAGTTGGCAAACCAAGGAATTACGACCTGGGAAATGGAGTAGTTCGCTTCTCCAAGTCAAAGATGTTCCATAAGAAGGTGAGCTAGTTTCCCTGATATATCATTGGCCTAAGTAACTAGTAGATAATAAATTACAGGTATTTACTGACAGTAAATAACATGCAGTGACAACAAGTGCGAACTGCCCATGTGTGACGATGTCTCACAACCTGGTGCATGGCCATCTACTACCTTCTTCATAATGGAGTCATCTTATAAATGGCTACAAGTCTTTGTCTACCTTGTACTTAGTTGTATTGATACTGTGGTAAAATCCACCTTCAATAATGAATGCAGTATCTTTATTTGAGATATCTATATCAGTGCATATTAGAATACAGTATAAAACAAATTTTACCTTGTTTACAGTTGAAAACATTACATTTCGAACCCAATAAAAATTTTGAAACTATATCTTTCTCTTTCCTCCATTTCCAGGCTAAGTACAGGTTTGTGGGCAAAAAGAACCCCAAGCCAGAAAAGCCCAAGAAGCCGTCCGTGGCTGTCAAGCAAATTGGTGGTGAGAAGAACGGAGGAACCCGTACCGTGCTGCTGCGCCGCAGAAAGTCTTTCTACCCCACTCAGGACAAGTAAGTGTGCTCTGTTTCAAATAGGAAGTTTTATATTGTTATCTATTTATTTAATCAGAGCGACATAAAACCAATTACAATGATACTAATTATACTAAAGACAACAAAGAATGCATTCCGATAGGGATAACTAAAACTTGCATTTCTTTTCTATATACACCTCACTAACTTGCCTATGGTCCAAAATTTTGAACCAAAGAAATCAGTAGTTCTAATATTCAAACCACCACCACCACCAACCACCCACCCACCTGGCAACCAAACCACCCACCTGGCAATACAATTCAGCAAAAAAAAATGGCTAAGGGTATAGAACAATGCTAATCAACCCCAGGCCCCGCGGGCTACACTATGGCCCGCCAACGATTTTTAAATGGCCCGTGCAAGCAAATCCTGAAATACCCACCAAATTGTAAGGTAAGGTTGATGTTAGCATCAACTTACCTTACATTTGAGAAGATACATAGTACTATGTTCAATTTTGTTTCTTTATTCAGTATAAGATGCTCTTTGTTTTTTTTATACTAAATATTACCTAACAAAAATAAACAATAATTATTAATTTCATTTTTTTATATTGGGGTTTTATTGCGCATGTCCTGAGAGTACCTAACTAAAATAGGAATTGTCAGTGGCCCGCTCGAAATGCCTGAATCCTCCATTTGGCCCGACTGTTTAAAAGGTTGAGCAGCCTTGGTATAGAAGGATGAGGATCTGTTACTTGCAAAAGATTAATGGTGAATGAAGTATATTGATTGATAAGTAAACAGTATCCATATATGTAATACATTATTACTTGCAAAGCATCATGTGGATTATCCCGAATATTTGCTGGAATATGTTTCAATGGAATAGTATTCATAGCTTTTTGTGCTGGTAAGAATGTACATCGTATATTATGCTGTATCAACTACAGCTTAAAAATATTTACAACCTGCTGGTAATCAAAAATAAGCCAGCATTTCGTTTTTTAATTACACCACAATCTATAAAGACGTTCTCATTTAGGAGTGGATATTTACTTTCTTCAATTTACTTGTCCCATTAGTAAAATATCTTAAAAACTATACTGCTAATCATTGATTTCCTATCTCCAGGATCCTCACTCGTCCCCACCACAAGACGTTCAGCAAGCACATCCGCAGGACGAGGCCAACCCTCACCCCTGGTACAGTGTGCATCTTGCTCGCTGGTCGCCACTCCGGCAAGCGTGTTGTGCTTGTAGGTGTACTGCCCAGTGGACTGCTGCTCATCACTGGACCCTTCTCGGTAAGCATTTATGATGGAACAACAGATCTGCATTTCATCATCTGCCTAGCCTTTTCCCAACTATGTTGGGGTCGGCTTCCAGTCTATCCTAGATGTTATGAAATGCAAGCCTTTCCAATGAAAGGTTCACATTCATTGGGAAATTGCATTGGCTTCTGTGGCTTGTTTAGAACATTAATAAGTTTTAGATTATAAAATACCTTGTAACTACTTCACTATAATCATAAAGCAGCCTTAAACTAATCGTAACCCTTTTTCCAGTTCAACTCGTGCCCCCTGAGGCGCATTCCCCAGCGCTACGTCATCGGTACGTCCACCAAGATAGACCTCGGCGACTTCAAGCTGCCCGAGCACTTGAACGACGAGTACTTCAAGAAGAACAAGAAGAGCGCCAAGCGCAGCGTCAAGCGCAAGCAGGGCGAGGACATCTTTGCCTCCAAGAAAGAGGTTTGTAGTGTTATTATAACTCTAGCAATCTACCCCTACTTCACACTATGTCATAACATCGACATTTCTGTAATACATCTAAGTTGAAGAATATTGCACATAAACCTTCTGGAATAGATTCTAAAGAATGGTGAAATGGCATCAAAATCCATTGCTTAGTTCAGAAGACCTAAATGGACAAACGGACAAAAAGTGGCTTTGTTTTATACTATGTAGAGATTTGTCTGTCTAGGTAGGAACAATTATGATAAAACAAAGTCACCCTTTATTCAAACTAGACGGAGAATCTGCAAATTTTGATAAAAATATTTGCAGTGTGTGCAAATGAAATCAAGCCCTATTTTAAAAAGCGATTGCTGCTAAGAATGTTGTAAACCAAAATGCTATAATTTTAGAGTATAACAATAATAATAATTATTAGAAGATTTTGGTTAAAGAGAACCTAAACCATTTGTATTGCCCATCTTTATGCTATGTAAGCAAGGAAATAACTTCTTTCCAGTTATATTACGAAATTGATATCTATTTAACAGCTTATAATTACATTGATAATACCCCAAGCCGAGAAATTACGCGCAACATACAAATCAATATTGAAAATAAATCGTTTTTCTTTCTTCCAGAAATACGTTCCATCAGAGCAGCGCAAAACAGACCAGAAGTCTGTCGATGAGGCTGTGGTCAAGGCGATAGGCAAACGCGCCGACAAGAAGGTGCTGCGAGGCTACCTCAAGTCGTCGTTCGGCCTCCGCTCCAGCCAGTTCCCCCACAGGATGCAATTCTAGTTTGTAAGACACAATAAACATCTGTGACTAATGCTTGACTTTGATTTATTAGATTATTTTTCCCCAAACATTGGAAATAACGGAAGTGATTAGGAACAAGATCAGAGGTTGCGTTTGTCAACAATTTCATGTGCTTCACACAACACATACTTCTTTCTCTTGGGGGTAAACTCTCCAGAGCCCAGACATGACGCAAAACGTGTCGCGGGACATCCACACGGCTGACTATCCTGCTGCCAGAAGAAATTATTGGTTTGCCAACGAACCATGGAGCATAGCAACCTGGGGTTTCGAATTTCGGACCGTGTAAAGACCAATTCGGCGCACAAAAACCTAAAACACGGATGTTACCCGAAAACCTGCTTGGGCCGGACATGTCTGCCGCAAGTCTGAAGGGACCACTAATTGTTTCTCATTAAATGCTAGGTAACACCGCGGCAGGTGAAGATGGAGGGACGAACTGAACCCCTACCGAAAGCTCTGGCCCGCAATGGCAGTGGACAGTCGTCCTCATCACGATGTTTTCGTAAGGAAACTGGCATGTCGGGCCACAACTGTTCCGACACATGCTATTCTATACTTATAATAAATCTGTAGAAGTGAAAATTCTGTACATTGAAAATATAAAAAAAAAAAAAAATCGACACCGAACCCAAAAATGTGATTAAAAAAATTTTTGTCTGTCTGTTTGTTCAGGCATCACGCAAAAACTACCGGTTCGATTACGATGAAACTTGGTATTCTTTAATATCCTGGGCACCACACTGGATTTTGCTTATTTATTGAGTTTAGATTAGTTACCATCAGAAATAGGTTTATTTAGGTAGGTAGGTATTTTATTTTCTGTTATTGAGGTTATTTTTTTTTTAATTAGGTAGGTACTTAGGTTTGCTTTTATAAGGCGTAGACGTAAATAATAAATAATGATTGAGATCTCATAATTCATTCATTTCTGACTGAATTATCTTCTCTCTCTTATCTTTAATCATTATTTTCAAAAACAACTACCTTTTGAAGAGTGAAGTGAAGTCTTAAAAAATAACAGATTTGACTAAATGCGTATGAAAATGAAAATATACACGCTAAGTACTTATATAAAAAACATTTTTTTTAATTTTTGTTTGTCTGTTTATTGCGGTTGACTTAATGCCTTAATAGGCTGTATAGGCTACTTTTTGTTCGGTAGCATGTTCCCGTGGGATAATTTCCGACACCCACGCGGGCGAAGCCGCGGGCAGAAGCTAGTCGAGAAATAAAACAATGCTTGTGAATGCAAATGTTTATTAGTTTTTCACTTGTACTTGTTGACGGGCTGGTGAGGACGCGGGCGCGCGGACACAACGTTGCGCGATCGCTGACCGTGACGCTCGCGCCATTCTGACTCCAGACGGGCGTATACGCCACCTAGGAACAAGAAGATGCATGCTGAAAGTAAACTGTTCTAAATCGCGTCTCGAATGCTGTATACCTAAGACCAAGACTCAGAACGCCTTTGCTAAGTTAGCGTTTCATACGAGTATGAACAATAAACGGATAAGTTTTATATTCGTATAAAACGCTTGTTCACATTCAAAAATGTGAAAATTAAATAACATTTTTGGGTATGATCCCTGGTATAATAATCGTAAGACCCGCTTTCTTTACTTACCGAAGTAAAGTAAATGCACTTTGAGAATCTCGTCCTTATCGATGTAAGACGCAGTGCCTATTTGTGAAAACTTTTTGTTTCACCAGCACATTGTATTGTGAACCTAAGAGCGGTGCGATAAGAGTCACTTTTCGAGCAAGTGTGCAATCGAAACAAGGTATCCTGACCTGGCGGCAACTTGGACTTGGTGTGCTGATGCAGGGCTGCGCTCTTGGTGAGGGCAGACCGCATCTGTCGGGCGGCGCGCTCCTCGAACCGTCGCTGTCCATCCTGGTTGCTGCGCGCCGACAGGCATGAGATCCATTGACGACCCACCACGCGGGTCCTCCTGGCGAAGAAAAGTTAAACGTTCGTCGGTTCGTTCTTTTACATTATTTTACGAACGTTAAAAAAAAACGTTTCGTCACAACCTCATCTCAGCGAAAATAAATATAAAAATGCAGGCAAATTCGTAGTAGTTTTAACAAATTCGAGACAGATAAGAATGCGCGCCATTCTTAGAAATACGGGAATTGCCCCTCGTTGTTTTATTTACAGAAAATATAGATAATAACTATTATTATTTATTTCTGGGCTTTCAACAAGACATCGACTCCGATCGCAAGAAGATATATAAAATATGATATATTACCTGATTTACAATCTAAGAGCACGAGACAGCGGTTGCGGCTTATATTCCGAAGGCGGATAGGATAGGTCCAGTCCATGACCAAAATCGAAGTCCTTAATGTTGACGCTACGAGTATCTATAGCTGCCTCCCTAGAGTAAATATTATGTTCCTTGATAACTACTCACTTGGTGGCGGGATTAGTGTGTGAATGCGAGTGTTTCCTGACGACGCGGTGCGCCGTGCGTCTGGGCGCGCACTCCTCATCGCTGGGCGCGCTCGCCGAGCTCTGCTCACTGTCGTCCGACGAGCTCGACTGCTCTCCGCCCGACTCGCCCGTCGAGTCGCCGCCTCCCGGGGCGCCTTTCTTTGTATACCAGCAGTATTTGTCATTTACGGTTTATTAAGGCCGTAAACAGTGCGATTTTATGAGCGGTAGTTGTAGGCATCCCTTGTTTTTGTGAAAGTTTGCAGTATTTCTTGCGAAGCTGGAAATATTTCTTTGGCACAGATTTTGTTGGTTGCATTTCAATTACTAGCTTGGAGCATCATTTTCGGATGCCTACTACTCCGTCAACACCATCCATCGACGGGTCGTACGAGCCCACTGCTTACGGCCGAGCCTTTTACCACGTGGCTTACTGCAAAATTCTTGGATAACCATCAGACAGGTACCATTACCAACTAAGAGTAACTTAAAGTAAACAAAATTGCCTATTTGATAAAGCTTTAAAATTAATTAGTGAGGTTATCCCGAATATTGGAATAAATAGTGAAAGTGGCTTTAAATAATCCACAAATAATTTTAGAAATATCAAATATGTATATTACATAGGTGTTTATTATTTGGGTATTGTAATCATGCCAAGTAAGAATGCAGACATTTAATAGAAAGGATTTGTGAAAATACTAAGGTTTTTAACTACGTATACGTTAGAAGAAAGTCAAAATAAGTATAGGTCAGTAAGAGAACAGGTTTTGAGTAAGTAAGTAGGTGTGTAGGCTGATAAAGTATTTGTAAAGCAAGGCGTAGCTAATACTTAAAGTACTTAGAGGAATAGTAGGTATCTATCTATTGCTTTTCTATAATATTCAACAGCCTAGGTATCAGTTGCATGCAAAATTACATAACTCCAATCCGGCCGTCGAGAGAATTCGTTCCTGACACCTGTCAGTTTCATACAAATCAATACGTATTTTGCGAATCTGATCTTTATTAGCTACCTACTAGAGTGGTCGCAGAACTGACAAGTATCAGGAACGCATTCTCGACGGCCGAACCTTAAAAATATTTTTCACACCACCTGCTCGAAAATGTCAAATTATAGGTCAAGCAACCTTAACATAAAGTGAGTCATTAGTGGCCGAGGGCACAGCCGGTCAATAATGTTGTACTGGATTTCATTATGACCCGCTGGTCAATAATGTGATTTGAATTTGGAATCTCACATGCTCAGCTAAATTGGCAGTATAGTACTAACAAACACCCTTTGGTGCCAGAAAGAGGAAAGCTATTCTCGATACCCTTACTACGCGTGGATGATATTCTCGATTTCCTACAAAATCATAACGACTGCTTCTTCATATCGTTGCCATGTTTTCGAAGACATAATATTGTAAGAATAATTAGATAACTACGAACTATTTTTTAAAAGGAATGGAATAACATTAAAACTGGCATTAATAATAACAAATACCGTACCGCGCCGTAATACCGTAATAGTAATTGGCTGTAACATTAGTTAATTTATTTTAAGTAAACTGCGCAAAGATTGCTGTGGATTTTGTGAATAAATAAATAAATAATAAAACCTATCTATACTACAGTCGATTTATCACATTTTATCAAAAATACTCTATTTTCACGAGCGTTTCCAATGACGTTCTAAATTCAAAATGCATACAGCCAATCATCCAAAACCATTCTACCAGCCCTGTATAAAGCTTAGTTTACACAAACGCCACTTTCATGAGAGTGATATCAATAGACACACACGACAAAACCGTAGAAGAGACTTTTTTTTTTTTAAATCGAATTGATCGTGTCTTGGCTACTTATTGGTAGACGCAATAAAGGCGCGAACTTTTGGCATTTAAACTTTAAATTTATCAACAAACTACAAAGTATTATAAAATGTCGAGTGATGAAAGTGATTGTACTCCTGAATTACAACCGAAGCTGATAATATTTCCAATGATTTATGATTTTCTCACAGTAGGTGTAAAAAGTAGAGTATCCTCCTCTGGGCTAAAGGTGTCTTTGCCTTGGGCTAGCTTGAATCCCTCGCTGCATTCAGGATTCTTGTATTAACTCCCTCGCTTCGCTCGTGAGTTAAACTCGGGGAGTTAAATCCCGAATCCTTCATTGCGCTCGAGATTCAATATGACGCCCGTGACATAAGACACAACTTTAGCCCCTCGGTGCATAATCTACTATAATCTACCGACCTTGTCGAATTAAAACATTTACCTACCATGCCACTTCTACGCTAACTACTGCTACACACTACATAATATTACACTATCAGTAGGTACTAATTACCACCACAAACAGTAGGTAGCAGAACCTTCAGTACCAGAAGGTCTCGTGGCTGCCCGGTCGTATTGGTTTTGGTCCTTCGAGGCTTACCTTGGTCTTATGGGTCTCTTCCTTAGGCTCTTTCACGGAGAGGGGTTTCGGGGGCTTGACATCTTTCTCCGGGGCGACTACGGTGCCGGCGCAGTTCGCGGCAAGGGACTGCGGAGACACATGGTTTGTGCCCAGTGCGGGCGAACCAGGTCTCACGTTGGCTGTGTATGCGTCGTTTTGGAATGTATTTCTGTTACTATTCCCCCCGTCTCGTATTTCCCCAACAAGTGTGTCGATTAATGTAGGCTTTACAAAGTTTTCTGTGTACCATTGATAAATGAGGCAAAAATGACTTGGTTAATATTGTACTGAGGTAACTAAAGTATTGTGTTAGAACTTATGATATTATACAGTTACCGATGTAATAAACGATGTCTAATCGCTGACCACATCTTTGTTGACCTTCAAACAAAAATTACAAAACCAAAATGTCGATGCTACTACACAGACATATTATTTGATTCTTTGGCTCTTTTCAGTGAACGGGAAAACAATATAACGTTCGTAAGTTGGCGGGCGCAGATTGCGCACTGCCGGAATAGACAAGTATTTTTTTTTAATACTGGTCTTTTTAGCCAAAAAATATAAAATTACGGAATTTTGTGTATTTACATTAGTTACTGTTCAGAACTATATTGTCTGTTGCCAATTGCACGGTCCCTATAATTTTGCAAGCGTGTCCCCATGGCCGCTACATGTATTGCCAATTGTTTCAGCGTATTTACAGCGGTTTTTCCCCATTAGTTCTTGTGGTGCGGTGACGTGTATCGAGAAAAAGAAAAAAAAAACGGTAATATGAAAATAAAATAGCTTTGTTAAACGCTGGCGGGAAAACAATTACTCTTTTAGTCGGATTTTATTTATCTTTTGGATGGTTCTACCAGGTAGCATCGAAATTGTTCCCCTAAAAATACTTAGGTACGATGCGATGCCGTTGCTTTTTCGTTCGCAAAACCCCTTACAACTACTAACTACTAACTAACTTACTAATACATAGTCCCACACGTCACCACACCACCCCCAATTTCTACCCATCAACAAAGTGCAAGTCTCACGATTGAACTTCTGGTTGCTGGTGTACAACTTCCCGAGCAGGCCGAGTGGGGGACGAGGAGGCACCAGTAGGATGCCCTCCCACCAGAACACCTCCTTGCATTGCAGCCGTCCGTTACTGTCCTCGCCTGGTTCTAGAGTGAAACTTAGAAGCTGGCCTTATGTACAATTCCGAGGACATTAGTCATTGTTTTACGATATATGTAGACTTACTGATGGACAAGATCTGCTTTGGTAAAGAAACGTACAACAAGGAAATTTCAACTCCTAGGTAGATGCAAAGTGGATTTACAACTACAACCCGCAAGATTTAACTTGGGACTTCGCTCGTATGACGTAAGCGCCCGCTGAGGCGTCGATGGCGAGAGCGGTAATAGCGAGGGGGTCGGGAGGAGCCGCTCGGGTCTCAAGTAAACTCTTGCGAGTCGTAACCTTGGGTTTTTGATTGTCATCTCCCGATTCCAGCCTTAGTAAATACTTACAACGTATTTGGTGCTATTTACAAAATTAGAATTATTTCGGTGCTATTTACAATCAGTGTTATTGTTATCTTGTCTAAATGTTTTGACTTGTAGTGGATGGCCACTAGAAGTCAAAACATTTAGACAATTCAATACGCACGAGAAAGTATTACCACAGCAGTCAATGTTCCATCATCCACATAACTTGATTATAATTTCTAGTTTTCCACGGATCGAAATTGACTTCATCGACTTAATGAAGACTTAGGGTAATTACATGGCGAAGATGCCTCACTGCGATACCTCGCGATCGTGGTGTAGCTCGCTACCTCGATGTCACACGCACGGACATGCCAGGCATATAGATAAACCACCAAGCAGCCCGCGTGTCTATTAGCATGCATTTGTTTTACATGGAGGTGACATCGAGGTAGCGAGCATAAATCAAAACACAAAGTTACTGTACATCATGCGTACCTCTGCCCACAAGCCTGGTGAGCCTCTCCGGGAACATGAGCTGAGGCGGTCTCATGGAGATGATGTCCCGGAACTGGTTGTACAGCTCCATGACTGAAGAGTCCATAGTCAGGCGCTCATCCGGCACGTGCTCACGGAACTGACAACCCTGGTTGTGTATCACGAAGTTTGGATAAGGGCTATAGCAAATCTGATGGTCTTTTGTCACTGATGGACTTTTAATTAAGTTTCGGACAGACAAGTTACGTTCAGTGTCGTACAGTCAGTGTTTGACGGCACGGTTGGCGCAGTGGTTAAGCGATTGACTGCTGCGCTGCGTGTCGCGGGTTAGATTCCCGCACGGAACAAATATTTGTATGACCTACAAGTAGTTGTTTCGGGTCTCGCTGTATGTGAGTTTAAATGTTTGTAAACGCACCCACGATACATGAGAAATTCCTAGTGTCCAGTTAGGGACAAAAGTCGATTAAACACTTCAGTTTTTCCAAACCTTAATCAATCAATAATCCTTTCTAGGTTCGTTTGAAACCCTTTACGACTATTTTCCTGCAGACAAGCAAACCATGACTATGGAAGTTTTCCGTAGAGCTACTTCCATTTCCTTTCGACAGATTATACGTATTATGGGATCTCTTGAGAATTTTACCTTTCGCGTAGTTCTAGAATTTCGCGAGTTTGTTGGTCGGGGAGACAACATTATATATAGCAATTCCCACTCACTGTGTTTCTGGTGAGGGTCTCGAAGCGATAGGCCCTCTCTCCGCAGCAGGGGTACCGGCCTGCAGGCAGTGAGGGCCGCCCCTCCAGCGCGAACATGTGAGCCGGCTGTTCGTGGTGAGAACACCACTCCATCTGGACGATCGATATTGTGATGAAAGCAAAAGTGCACTTGAGAGAGTTGATTTTAATGACTTTAAATACATAATTTAATACGGTCGCGAATCGTATTTTGATCAACATACAACCTGACTTTAAAACGACTCTTACCTGATAAGCCGGGAAGTAGCTATCGCAGAGTTGACAGCGCAAGAAGTGGCAGTCTGCCCATAGGCGCCAGTACACGCGGCGCCATGAGCGCAGCTCCCCGTACAACCAGGTTATGTACTCGTTCAGACTCCACGATTGGTCCCTAGGATATGCACCACAGTATTGGCGAAAACTTTTGTGGAGAAAATCCAGTAACTACAACCCGAAAGAATTAACTTGAGACTTCGCTGGGATGACGTAAGCGCACTTAGTGCCTGAGGCGTTGAATAGCGAAAGCAGTAACAGCGCGGGGGTCGGGAGGGGCCGCTCGCGTCTCAAGTTAACTCTCGCGGGTTGTAATTGGTTAAATATAAAAACGCAGTTGAAAAGGGAACTAAACGAAATCAGAGTGTCACAAAATCGAGGCCTGAAATGATGCTCCATGCGTCGTACTTTGCTATAGTGCCTAGTGTGAATGTGCTTACTTGGTATGAGAAGAGACTACGTTGCCTCGTCGATCTATCCGCATACTAGCGGGCTGACACGGCACTTGCTCAGCGATATGGCGTCCTAGTAGCTTGTTGCATCTGTAGTCAAAGAAAACAAAGATGAAGGAGTCAAATTTGGTGCGAATAAATGGTCCTTGTGTCCACCGGCATAGTCAATGGAAATTTATTATACGAGCTTTGACGTTTGTTTAAGTTCTTGCTGGTAAGAGTCATGTGAAGACCCACAAACAATAAGTACCTTAAGGTACATACACTGATTGACGGTGACCAGCACTGAGTTGGATAGGCGCTGATTTTATCGTAAAGAAGGGGGTGGGTAAAGAACACTTCCTAAAGACTTCGTCCAATGGTCTTGTGTTATACGTACTTGTTGCACTTGAACAGCGTGGCGAGGCTGGAGTAGTGTCCCCTGAGGGTCTCGGGCATCGGCTCGGCGAGGGATAGGATCATTTTGCAGTACAGGCGCGACTGGATCTTGTCCTTCCGGTCCCGGATGGCTTCCAGCTCAGCGTTCGTGTACATGGCTGATAACCTGGGTAAATTATTCTATTTTTTTTTTTTTCATTCTCATCTAAAGAAAGGTCATTTAAAGTCACGCCTTCTTCACATGATAAGTAGGTCGGTTGGATTGTAGTTTCTGCCTACGTCGTTGGGTAGGCGGAATATGTTAGGCAGCAGGTATGTAGAATTGAATACCTGTTAAGCAACGCGTCGCTAAGACACGCCAAGTTTGTGGAGGTCTTCACGATGTCATTTATGTGAGCGTGGCAGTAGATTAGACAGTCGTGCAGCAGTGGCTCCATCTGTACACATTCTTTAGTTAATTTTGGTCCTTTGAGTTGGACTCCCTCTGACTCAAAGGACCGAGATAACCTAAGACCGATTTGTTATTCAAACATAAACATGGTTTTTAAATTAAATATACCAATCAAAAAACAACATAATTAAAAGCTCGTTGATAAAATTAATTAGTGACTCAGATTTTTAAAACAGGAACTGTAGTTTTGTTTTGTTCTTTCTTCATTATTGTGCTTAAAAAAAAGTCGTTTCGTTTCTGTAAGAGTTTCCTCGTGTGTACAGTTGCTCAATAATTATGTAGTATTTAAGATTTGGATACTTTCTTGAGCTACACACGTAATCTGACCCCCTCTCTTACTATTATACCTATTTAGTTACATTTGTATAACTGTTTATTTTCCCGAATAAAATAAATAAAACAAATGCTTCAGCTAGCCGAAGCATTTTGATATCTTTATTGTTTTAATTATCATAATAGTATTCAGTTCATGATGATGACTTTACCTGTAAAAATGATGCTGATACCAGGATAGGAACCACATTCTGAGGGTCGAGCAGAGGCCAGTCGGCAACTAAAATAGTATCCCGTTTCACCCAGCGCATTAACCAGTCGAAAATCTGAAGAAATTATTATTAATACAGGATTATTATTATCTTAATGGTGACTATAAATGTCCCTGCTAATGCCCACTAATTCATCATCATCTGCCGAGCCTTTTTCCAACTCTGTCGGGGTCGGCTTCCAGTTCCAGAGTAGGTACCAGTATTTTACATGGAGCGACTGCCTATCTGACTTCCACAACCCAGTGACTGGGTAATACGATACGACGTAAAACAGGTTGTTAAACTTTCGGACTTCTGACGACCCGTAACGACTGTCAAGGATCTACGAATGACAGCCGGGACTAACGATTAATAACATATATATTAATAACCAACTAAAATTAATTTAAATAGGTAAAATAAATAGCATTTCGTAGTAAATTACCTGTATATCGCAATGTACAGATATATCCATATCTTCCAATCTCTGGCCCGCTGTGACATCGGCGAAGTATCCCATCTTGGACACCAACAACTTCTGCGGGCATCTAAAATCTTTCTTCAAGCCTTTCACTTCATCGCAAACGTGAATTTCTACGTCTCCACTGAAAAAAAAAATACTTTTCAAATGTGAAAAAATACAAAAAGAGTTTTTTCCGATACCGGGAATCGAACCCGAGCCTCCTGGGTGAGAGCCAGGTATCCTAGCCACTAGACCATATCGGATCCTATTTAAATAGTTGAAATTGTTGTTTTAAACACACAGTGTCATGCTTTAACCATTTTTATTTTGTATTAATTATTTTACCCGATTACGTTTTTAGAAGACACACATGTTACTTACTCTTGTTTTGTATTACTACGTTCTTGAGCTAAGATTACTGAAGACTTGCGCCTCCCCAGGCGATCCCTCGATTCTTTTTCATCCACAAAACCTTAAAATATTTATAAATGAAGATTGGCTAGTTATAACTTCTATTTTGCAAGTAAATACATATTTAATTATTTTATGTGGATGCTATGTTGTTACCTCCAAAACTTGCTGGTTTCTTTATTTCAACAGTTGTTCCTGATGACACCTTCTTGATTATTGGAGTATAGACACTCGTTGTTTTAGAAGGTTTTTTATATCCAACAAGGTAAGGCAGAATAGAATCAAGAATCCCTTCGTTTACAACCTAAAATAAAAACTTGTTTTAGCGCCATCTATTGGTACAATTATCAAATGTCTTAATTATTTTTTTTAGAATTACATCGTTCAGTTTGCAATTCAGGTTGGCTTCAGTCCAAATACCAAGCATTTCAACTCTCGCTTCAGGAGGTAATGACCGCCGTCGTCCTGATTTTCCTGGAAACCGTAACAGCAGTACGTAAGTAGTTATCCTGTCCGAAACTAGATGGCACTAGTAGTACTATAAGATTATACATTTTATTTGATAACTGGTAATGGAATATAGAAATATACAAAAACATAAAAATCTTCTTTCATAAGTCTATGGAATGGAAGGTTTAGTTATGCCTTAAAAAAGACTAGTTAAAGGGACTCTCTCAGGAGCCACCCCTACATAGATATTATTACACACACACACAGGGTACACAGCAAAAACGTTATCTAAATTAGATCCATGCTCATCGTCATGGTTCTAAAGGGGGGGCCCACTTTGAAATGGCATTCATTATGCTGGTTGTATTCATGACCCTCAGTCAAAACATTACCTTCAAGTTCACTGCAACTAAGTCTCTTTTCGAGTCGATCTTCGCTGTTCTTTGATTCTACGTTACACTCGCTCTTGCTGACCGAAGCCTTGGATTCAGCGAAAGCGGTTTGATAAAGGAGATCTCGCTCTTGCTGCTCGATGACATGGTTGATAACTGTCAGTTTCGTAAGTTCTTCCCAGTCTATCTTGGTTTCATCATCGTCGCCTTCCAAGTGCTCGTAAACTTGATACGCAGTTTTCATAAAATCAAAAAAGTCTTTGACAGTAATTGTTTCAGCTGAATCGACTTTCTTGGGTGACGAATTTCGCCGTGACGAAGGTTCGGACCTTGTGGGGCTCCTGTTTGTGGGTCCATCGCCCCTTTGCATAAACATAGAATCGGGTTCAGGGCGCTGATTAGACATTTTGAATCACGGTATTCACGCGTTTTTGACTGAGAATTTCATGTGTTCATTGATCTAATAAGCCTCCTAGAAACGGCAGTTTGTTATCAAAGTATTGACTGGTAACCAAATATATAAATCGGTACTGGTAAATTGTTGACAATGAACAAAAAATATAATTAGGTAGTTGCAAAAGTAAAATAAATAAGTACTTAAATAATATTTTTTGTGAAGACTACGAGTAATTTAAAATAAACTGATGTTGTTTACAACTCAAAAAATAGTTATATAGGCAGTATTTACAAAACAAAAAAGATCCCGGCATAACCTGTAATATTGGCTAAAATTACTTGACATGTTTTTTTTTCATTTTTTGTGAAATAATTATATTGTCTTTGACTCAAGGTTGGATTCGTTGTGAGGGTATACTCCATCGTTTTGTTTGAAATATCCTAAAGTGCCTACAATAGTTTAAAGTTACAAGGAGTATGGAGTAGAATTGCAAAAAATAAATAACAAATTCGGCTACACATCAAGCCAAAGAGATTTAAATAATTTAATGTCTTTGCATCAAGCTATACATAACCAGTATAAGCTGACTTCTGATTGTACGAAAAACCTACACAATGCGAGGTCAACTAAAACCGGAAAAGCATAGCTTGGTGTGTCGCCGTGTGAACCTATTCATAATTCATAGCTTCCTTACTATTTTTATTAGGAATATAATCGACAAATGCGGAGATCAAGGTTTTGCCATTCGCTCGAATTCGTTTCTTTTATTATCCCGAAATGAAACGAATTCGTAAGTTATGGGTAGATATCGTTTTCATTTGGTGCACACGGCTAGGTTTTTCATACAATCAGAAGTCAGCTTATACTGGTTATGTATAGCTTTATGTGTAGTATGTACCTACATAAAAAAGTCAGATCAGTAGACATTCTATAATAATTTACAGGTTCTCAATTCGTTTTTTTGGTATATTTGTTACCTCGGGGGGCTTTCCACCAGCTCTTATAACAGGGCAGAAGTTGAACTCCACTGCTTGTTTGTCCTACGACTTAGTAACTAACTCCGTTTTTTATAAGCCGATTTATAAAATTCTTTTTTAATGGATAAGGTGGCATACCTTATCCATTACAAAAAATTATTTTCAGGGTCCCATATAAATTTTATTAACTTTGCTTGGGTGGTTTTTTCCACTTAGTTTATATAACTTCCTGTCACTGATATTTACATAACAAGTAGTGTTAAATGAATTTGTGTAGGGTAGGTACAACTAAAAAGCGAAAAGTAAAAACATTTTTTTTTTACAAAAAAAAAACTCTAAGTACGGACGCCAGCACATAAAGTTACTACAATCTGTCAAATTTCTTTAATAGATTTCAACTTTATCGCTAAAGCATTAAGGTTCAAGATTGATTGGGAAAATTTGACAGTTTCGGATAGCTTGACCTGCTGGCGTCTGTACCTATAAAATTATTTATTTTTTATTTAATATAACAGTAGAAGGATTTGGGGGAGGGCTTTTCCCAGCAGTGGAACAGTATAGGTAAACAGACATAATATAACATCATGATAGATGTTTTGTGCCGCAGAATATTAAAATTGTTGAACCTTTTTTTTATCGTAGGGAAATCCTCATGGATACCCTCCGTCTGGGAAGAACGGAGGGTTATGTCGGACTCCTACCGACTAAAACCCCACTGTTCCTTCTAGCACCATGAATCAGGGGCCCGGGAGACATTCGCCGCACCCCCGACTGATATCAGCACGCCATGCCTAATGGGCCCCATCACCAAGAATTAAACCTAACATTTTTATTGTTATTTTGTTCACAGTTCACTGACTTCATTGACCTCCAACCTCTTTAATGAAGAATGACCGTTTTATTACTAGCAACATTAGTTTATAATAAATAAAGTAAAAAGTCAAAATGCGATTATATGGATCGATGACTAAAACAGGATTTTTCTGAGGATTTATCTGGTGCAATAATGAAAAAATACCATTATTAACACAAAATAAACATCTTGCTTCATAGCGAAATTCATAGTGGTA
The DNA here is from genome assembly GCA_911387795.2 of Apamea monoglypha. NCBI lineage: Eukaryota > Metazoa > Arthropoda > Insecta > Lepidoptera > Noctuidae > Apamea > Apamea monoglypha. The sequence continues at coordinate 8,733,299 of OU426934.1, read as the reverse complement.
CAAACTGACACGTTTGAACTCACATGTTTGACACACAAAACGGAATGTTTTATAGTTTGTCTCTTTCTATTTCAAGTGTTTGGAAAAAGAGAGAAGTACCGGGCACGTCACACAAGCAAAACTAGAATAATTAGATAGGTTGGAATCTTGGAATGCAAATTGTCTTTGGTTAGTCTAGTGATATGTCATATCAACAACATTTTCACTGTAATTTTTTGTTGTCCAACAAAGTTATTTAGAATGTTCACGGCTGTATTTTATTATGGAAAGCTACCAACCCGAATATGACAAGAACGGATTATTGTCTGACACTTTCTGGAAGACACCACAGCGCGCGGTCCCGGGCAGACCTTTTCAGACGGTCAAACGGACCGAGGTTATGTCTGGGTCATCGTATCAACAGTTCCAGGCGTCTGTGAACGACGCCTGGGACCTGGGCGACGACGACATCATATCTGGAATCGCCGAAACTAAAATATCGAAGGCCATATCGCAAACTGCTGCTTTGAACGTGATAAATTCGCATAGGAATAGTAGTAGGAACGTAAACAAAAATGACGTAAAGGTTGAGAGTGAGATTGTGAAGCCAAAGGCTGAGGCAGTGGAGGTGAAGAAGAATGAGGTCCGTAGGGTGGGTGCTGGGAGCTCGGGGCCGATGCGGCACTACCCTGGGCGGCCGCGGGCCGTGCGACTGTCGGCATTGACATCTCGCGAAGAGAGCAGTGAATCCAAGCTCGAGAGGTTCCAGCAAATGCATGATAGCACTGTGATAGACCTGGATGACCTGAAGCAGATAAGTTGGTCTGGCATCCCAGTCAAAGTAAGTTTTAATTGGTGTCTGTTTCAGATCAGATGAGTCACTTACTATTATTTCGATTGGTTATGCTTGTTGCTAGTGACTATTGTTTTAGGTATGGCATTGACAGTACAGATGTATTGTTATTGTAATTTTGGATGGCCTGACTTTAGTATGTTATCATCTACAAAACAATAAGTAGGCCATGTTACTAACACTGCTAAAATATAGGGGTCTTACTATAAAAACTTAAACACTTGTTCAATGTGTGTCTAATGTCAGTGTTACACAGTTTTTTTATAATAGGAAGGTTTATGTTTACATCATCCCATAAGTATGAAGATGATGTAAATATTTTTCAAAACTAGTATGTTTGAATAACATACATTAGCAACCCGGACTCTGGAGTTGTGCCCATTTATGATAAAAGGCTTGCCCTCAACATGGGACCATAACATAACCGGTAAAATATAGGTATATGTTACATCTCTGCCTTAACTCATTGAAGGATAATGAATGAGACACAATTTTTTTTTTATTCTTCTTCTTTTTAATGCAATCTGTCCTGAGCCATTCAGCAATAGAAGTAGATGGATAATAGGTCATGGTTCCTGATCTTGCACGGTATGAAGCCTCTGCCCCATCCGATCGATACTACAGCTCATTCATGCTTGTTGTAAGTAGGTTTTGGGGTGCCCTTCTTTTCAAACTTGTGAAGGTAACTGGGTTTGTCATTAGTTTCTTCACCAATTGATTTGGATGCACTTTTAATCTGGTGGAGTATGTTGTTATTATGTTATTATAGAGACACAATAAAAGTTATATTTTTATTACTTCTGGGGAGTTTAGTATCCGGCACAAACAGTTAACCATGTCACACCTTTTGGTGTATGTTGTTTATTTATCATTCTTTAATGCCCACTGCATAAAGCAGTAACCGTCATTTATAATTACCTAATAGTAAACAATGAATTTGTTTATCTCATTTCTTATCAGAGCCTGTACATATGACATGGATGAGTACTGTCTCAGACACCCCCTTGTTTGGTGATTGTTGCATAATCTATGTCAGCATTGTTTTAGTCATATTTAAGAAAAGGGTGTGGGTATCTACTTATTCAAACTCAAAGCATTTATTACAATTAACCCTTCAAACTATCGCCTTCTAGAAGCCATTTGAATGTAAGCACTTAATGGTTTCCACAATTACATTTATTGTAATTTCAAGTATGTTTTCTTATAAACTTTCACTGATTCATATGAAATTTGTCAGGTTAAACAAACAACAGGTACTTTGAAATTTCAAGGAGTCTTGTCTGTTAGTCAGAAAGTTGAAGCTACATAGTGGGCCATTCCAAATCGTAGATCTCTATGGAGAAGATTGGGCAAAAAACTATTTATTTGGAACACCAACAGCATATATTTTGTTGTTATTGTTTTCTATTAATTCCTTGTATGTAACAAGGAAATAATATGAAACAATAACACAATAAAAGTGCTCGTATGCATGCCTATTATTATGTACTAGCAGTGCCCCGCGGTTTCACCCGCATAAGTCTCGATCTTGTGGGAATTTCGGGATAAAAAGTATCCTATGTGTTATGCTGATGTTTAAGCTATATTACTGTAAAGTTTCATCACAATCCGTTTTTGCGTGAAAGAGTAACAAACATCCATCCATCCTCACAAACTTTCGTGTTTATAATATTATAGTATATTAGAATAGTAAATTAGTATAGGAAACGCAGCAATCATAATAAAGACAACATAATTCCAATAAGAAAACTCAACTTTTTTATCTTGATTCAAAATCAGACATTTTTATATTTTCGTAGGAACCCGTTGTGTACCCACCACACATTTAATTCATAAAGGGTAAAGCAGAGATGTAAGTACTTATAGTACACCCACATTTAATAGGAATATTTGTTAAAAAAAAAAACAACTACATATTCAACAATAATGATGCAAACAGTAATTTATTGTTTATTTACATCAGATGTTACATAATACTGCAATTAATTCACCCTTGTATTACAACAACCTTGTGTAAAACATAATATTCTCTTGTTTCTTATGGTAATATAGACATTATAGGTAACAGTTTGGCTTATGCACCAAAGGAAAGGCAATTGGCATATTTTGAATTTTATGCAATAAAGTATCTATATATGTATAGAGTTGTCGACTAAAAAGAATATTATTTAAAAGTTACTTTCGCACTTTAAATTCGCACGTTTCAGGCGAGTAAATTCGTGCGAATCGTTACTTTTAAATAATATCATTTTTGTGTAGGCAAACCGCACGAAGTTAATTTATTTATGGGCGAGCCCACTAAAATTCAAAATGTGCCAATTGTCTAATACATATCTCTGGAATTGATGACTCGCGCGCAAAAAATGTACTAGGTGCGGTTACCTTTAGAAAAAATAATATTATTTAAAAGTTACGTTTCGGGCGATTAAATTCGTGCGAATCGACTAATAAGTCAACAGTTTTGTCACTACCGTTTTAATGACTTTATTAAACTATTACACACCTTCAGAAATATCACGTGCATAGTAAGTACTCGTAACCGGCGTGCGCAAGCTTCGCGAAAATTTGTTTTGCGGAGGTTGTTTTTTAAGTGTGACCATAATGAATGGTTGCACTTAAAAAACAAGCTCCGCAAAACAAATTTTCGCGAAGCTTGTTGTTCAAAGCCGGTAAATGACTGGATGTATGAATGTAAACAAAGTAAAAGGAGTATGTAAGGATCATAGCATGGGGAGAAGGCATGAGTTTATATATGTTGTGTACAAGTTGATGATTTATCATCGTCTGACTAGCCTTATCCTTTTTTTATGTTGGGGTCGGCTTCCAGTCTTAACTGGATGCAGCTGAATACCAGTATTTTACATGGAGCGACTGCAAACACAGACTCAAACTCAAATCATTTATGTCAATTAAACCATTAACAGGCACTTTTGAATTGTCAAAATTAAATAGACTTTCTGACTAACTGACCGAGTTAGTCAGAAAGTTGAAGCTAGTTGCCCATTCCAAAACGTAGATATCTGTGGAGAAGAATGGGCAAGAAACTCCAAGGACACTCTTTTAAATCAAGATATTATTACAAAATCCTGGGTACATTATTCTTATTGCTTCTATATGTGAGAACAATGCTGCCTATCTGACCTCCACAATCCAGTGACTGGGTAATAGGCCTTGGTAAGACTGGTTGTCAGACTTTCGGGCTATTGACTACCTGTAACGACTGTCAAAGATCCACGAATGACAGCCGGGACTAACGGCTTAACTTGCTTTCCGAGACACGGAGTGGTCTTGGTATGTGAAGATGGTCACCCATCCACGGACCAACCGCGGCAAGCGTAACTTAACCTGATCGATCGACTCGTGGATGACATGACCCATGGGATTACAGGCGTGATGTAACGTGTGTTATTTAAAAAAAAAGGAATTTAATATTATTTTAAAGAAGTCATAGAAAGAAGTGAAGATGGGTATTCCAAAATTTAGAATGAATTATTCATTCAATAAAAGCTGATTTGCCTTGCAAATATTGTTTTCAATTAATTTTATCTGCATAAAGAATCATATTTTCTGATAAGAAACACAAACAAAACAACTCTAATACTGGTTTGATTCCTAATTAAATTCAACACAACATTTGCATGACTAATTTTATTGTTATTGCTGGTTATTAAACATCTATTATAATTATGTTTAGTGAAAAGAGGCCTTTGCCCAACAGTAGGACACTGGCGCCGATTTCCTTGTTCACAAACTACACTAAATTTAAGTCAGTGCATCTTTTTCTCTCTATTTCATTAAGAAAAGGACAGAAGATAAATATTAGTTTAGTCCTGTCAAATTAGTCAGCGCGTGACGTAAATTGACGTATTTTTAGTAGCCATGTTTTGAAATACGTCTAATTTGTCTATGGAGTATCTTAAGTTGACAGGACTAAACTAATATTTATCTTCTATCCTTTTCCTAATGAAATAGAAAGAAAAAGATGCACTGAACTTAAATTTAGTTTAGTTTGTGAACAAGGGTGTCGGCGCCATTAGGTAACGGCTAATATATATATAAAAAAAAAATGTTGAGTGACATAAGCGTGAGTGAGATGAGCCAATATATTATGGTTGGACCGGTTTTTTAACTTTATCACTTCATCACACCTGTAGTTATTCCCCAAGGGGGTAGGCAGAAATGCAGCCATTTTTCGTCAGTTAATCATATTTAAACCCCATGTAATAATAGAAGGCTTGTTGCCGTCAACCAGACAATAATCCGAGCCGCTACTGAGAAATTCCCTAAGGAAAACCCAATAACACTTTGCTCAACAGGAAAAGCAGGTTGTAGGTCGTAGGTTCGAACCCAGACAGGCGCTTTTCTTTGCGTAAATTATTTCTTCACTACTGCTTTTAAAACGGCGAAGGAAAATATCGTGAGGAAATCGGCATGTCCTAGAACCAAAAATTTGAAGACATGTGACATCTACCAACCCGCACTGGGCCCGCGTGATGGATAACGGCCCACCTCCTCCGAGAGGAGGTCTGTGTCCCAGCAGTTGGAATATTATCGGCTGATTATGTAATAGGAAAAAAATGTCTTTTTTTCCAGGAATCACAGACAATATAAATTACCGTACATTTACTTCTTACCCCAGGCTAGAGCTATAACATGGCGTCTCCTCGCCGGATACCTGCCCCCCAACGCAGAGCGGCGCGTGGAGACCCTGGAGCGAAAGAGAGCGGACTACAAGCACCTAGTACGACAATACTACGACGCAGAGCGAGACGACGATACTTACCGACAGATCCATATAGACATACCACGAATGAGCCCGCTTGTGGCTTTGTTCCAACAGATTACTGTGCAGGTGGGTTTGCATTCATCTTTGAAGCCATTTAGTTAATCATAAACCCTTTCGCCTGCTCCACACTCATCTGGGGTATACCCAATTGAAATGTGAAGGCCAATTCCCGTATTTAAAAATGTTCAAAATCTAGTCGCAATCTCATCTCAGCGACAATCAATGTCAAAAACTTGTCAAATATGCAGGGATTTTAGAAGTATTTTTGTTCTTAAAATTACGAGAATTGCCCCTCTGATGTTCATCTGTTCATGATGGTTCATCTTGGGTAATGAATATATTTTGCAGAGTAATATCACAGAGGTATATGTTACAGAGTATGGTGATAGCACCACACCTGGGATTCTAGATCTTTGTTTATTCATATAAAGCAGAATGGCGTTAGAAAGTATGGAGTAATGGCGCGACCGAAAATGAAGACGAACTATCTAATACCAGTATACATTTCTCAAAAAGCACTTCCTTTCTCCTTAAACATCATCATTATTTTCTTTGCTCCTGTTTCATGTTTATTATTATTATGTAAATGGTACACCACAGACTGCCTACAGTATGTGTCTCTCCTTTCCCTTTTTAATCCATCCAAAGATTGTCTTTAAAAGATCGCTCTTAGCGATAAGACCGCCCATTGTGTCACCCTTTGTAAAATTTCTATATTTATGTCTGTAATTTATATGGTGTACATAATACACCACCACCGTGGTGTGTGTGACTATATTCTATTCATTTCTAATACTAAGTTCTAGCTCTTTATAGCACGTGTTTCTGTGCCAAGTATATTTTTCTTTCTACCAAGAATTAGGTCATCGACCCTGACCATTATGAAAATCTGATTATATCTAACATCAAACAATTAATCAAATCAATGATTTCTTACCATGCATTTCAGATAGGCCTATCCCAAGTTGCTCCAAAACTATCTTCCGCCTTACATTTTAAAAAAGCCTACAATTTAACATTTTATCCTTACAGGTGATGTTCGAACGCATCCTGTACATCTGGGCGATTAGGCACCCGGCTTCGGGCTACGTGCAAGGCATCAACGACCTGGTGACGCCGTTCTTCATGGTCTTCCTGCAGGAAGCGGCTCCGGGCCAGGAGTTGGACAACTTCCCCCTGGACAAGCTGACTGAGGAACAGCGGGACATCATTGAGGCTGACTCCTTCTGGTGCCTCTCCAAGTTCCTGGACAGCATCCAGGATAATTATATATTTGCTCAACTCGGTATTCAGTATAAGGTAAGTGGAAGATTGTTGTTTTTTTTTATTATTTTGCTTATCGCAAAAATATACAGTTAGTAGTAAAAACGTTAAGGGGGAAACGCAGGGTAGCCCGCGAAATTCCCTAACCCTCCTAAGTTCATATAATCTATGAAAATGTATGTTTTAGACTTCTAAATACATACATACTTACTTGTTACGGTCGCGAATCATATTTTGTTTAACTTACAACCTGACGCTGACCTGCAAATTGCAAAGAACGAAAGAATATTTGAATTTAACGGACCACCTAGCGCATTACCCTTAAGGTATACAGGGTTATTGGTAAAACACCAACAACCTCTTAAGAGGTCATTGTACTCATCATTATGAACAATTTTTACTATGGGACCAAACCAGAAATCGCGAAAAAAAAATCAGCTGTTCCCTACATTTTGACGAGTTAGACGAACATAAATGTAGGGAACAGCTGTTTTTTTTTCTAAAATATCTCCCGAGCCGCAGTCTAGTCATAGTTGAGATTGCCCGCCATGGCCGATATACGGTCTGGAGGACAATAGTCCTCCAGACCGTAGTATTACAGAGTGGCAGGGACATCGACGCGCAACCGCTTACCATGGATTCAGTACATGATTCTGGACCCCCCTGCGTTGAAATTTTTCGTCGGCCTTTTCTTCGTTTTTACGTTTTTTTCTGCAATTTTTATTACTGTAAACTGTGTAAAATCATTATTTCTATCTAACACAATGAGATTATTAATTAAATCAAACTTTTTTGCAAAAAAAAAAAACCGTCTTCCAAAAAAGACACTACAAAGTGAAAAATAACTTTAATTTCGGAATGCGGTGTCGTTGGGTTCGCATTTTCGTTGTTTGCCACCGACGTCAGTGCACTGCAATGTCTTTTTTGGAAGTTCGTTTTTTTTTTTGCAAAATACTTTTTTATTTTTCACTTTTAAGTTGTTATTTTCACCAGTAATTTTGGTTTAAAAAAACGATGTGTGGGCCCATAAAATTTAAGGGTTGCCCTCGATTTCTCCAGAATCCAATCATCAGATCCTGTCTTGGTGACTATGGGACCACTTCAGAAGTATCTCCTTTCGAACAAAAAAAGAATTTTGAAAATCGGTCCACAATTGGCGGAGTAATCGCGTAACAAACACACACAAAAAAAAACATACCGTCGAATTGAGAACCTCTTCCTTTTTTGAAGTCGGTTAAAAATAGTAAATTCATTTGTTTCACTTAAAACAGCAATGTAAATAAAACTCGAAAGGGCAGCGCGCGGTATCGCGGTCGGTAGCGCGCGCGCGCGCGTTGTCCGCGGAGCGTTTTGACCGCGTGGTTTACAATACATTGCGCACTCAAAAATGACAATTTTTAACCCGTCATTTCCGAAATGAATTACTTTCGTAATTTTATTTATGGCATCAGGTGTAACCTTTTTACGACGTTTGCGCGTCGATGTCCCTGCCACCCTGTATACCGTTAGAAAATCAATGCACACATATATGAAAATAAAACTACCGCCTGCGTCGCTCGCCGACATAGGAATCTCTCTTTTTCCTTCGATTCACCTACTTTTTGCACGTTTTTCGTTTTAATTTCATTGATGCGATGTTATAATCCGTGACCTACACCACGCCACACTACGGTTCTTTAAGTACAGGTTGCTCCAAGATGCTATTTTAGAATATCGTAAATAAATAAATAATAACGTTTAATGACTGAAAACTCGAAGCCGTATACGTGTGTTAAATAAATGCCGCCATTAAAACGGTAACGCTGTATACTATGTATGAGTGTAACCACTTAAAATTATCATATAAATAGAGCTATCTGTGTCAGCGGTAGCTAATCAAGTGATTGATAAGCGCTGATTGTAACTAAACGATGTTTGTTACTATGATTGCGTACGAACTGATATTTTGTAAGCAATTAAGTCTTTGGCTCAAGCGAGGGATTAGTAAATTGCCTCTGATTTCGGTAGGACTATACATTTTTGTTATTTGTCATAATTATACAAGGTGGCAGGGACACCGACGCGCAGACTGTAACCATAGATTGAGCTCATGATTCTAGATATTCTTCTTCAGTTATCAAAAAAACATCTGCTGTTTCATAGAAAAGTGCTGACCTACGCGGTCAAAATGTATGGAACAGCAATTTTTTTTTTTATTCTACGAAATTTTTTTCTACGCTGGGATTCTGAATCTTGTATTGATTCCATGGTAAAAGATTGCGCGTCGAAGTTCCCTGCCACCCAGTATAATAATTCGATTGGCTATTGTAATTTGTTTAATTATAATAATTTGGGCAACCAATCATAACAGACTCACGGCTGCACTCTATCTCAATAAAAATCAGTCATTAATTTTATGGTCAGTATTAGTAGTAGTAGTAGTATTAGATGTAAGATTTCTTATAAATATTAAATAAAATGAATAAATAAACAATCTTAATAACGGATAGACATAGCACATGACAATAATTAAGGCGTAGGTACAGACGCCAGCAGGTCAAGCTACCCGAAACTGTCAAATTTTCCCAATCAACCTTGAACCTTAATGATTTAGCGATAAAGTTGAAAATCTATTAAAGAAATTTGACAGATTGTAGTAACTTGATGTGCTGGCGTCCGTACACAGGGTTCACCACAATATATTACTGCCTTGGCGAAATGTTGGTGTAGCTTCTATAGGTACTGTAGGAGAGACTAAAACAATATCTTGTAGATAAAATAATTATTATCGTTTCACGTTTTTTACATTTTTACCCCTGTCACTTGGCTTGTCAGGTAAATCTCATTCATAATTTTCAAAGTATTCATAAAGGTTGTATTTAAGCACCAGATAGGCCATAATCTCTACACTACATCTTTGCCTAACCCTTCGGGGAATACAGGTGTGATGTTGTGTTATTTAAATAATATACTAAACTAAAATGACCGACTGCCTATCTGACCTCCACAACCCAATTACTGGCTAACACGATACCCCTTGGTAAGACTGGTTGACAGACTTTCAGACTTCTATCTATCCGTAACGACTGTCAAAGATCTACGAATGACAGCCGGAACCAACGGCTTAATGTGTTTATCTAGTCACTTCTCAGAGTACCTAGTCAGATAGGAAACGCCGAACTCATCTAGTTTAAAAAAAATATGATTGACGTGTAAAAGTGTTTGTACAAACCTACTTGCAGAAAATAAATCATTTATCACTGAGTGGAGGGATCTCGATATGTAACGGATTGGCACCCATCTACGAACCAACCTCCGCTAGCATATCTTAACTTATCAGTGCGGTCGTTATCCTTTAGCTACGAGCAAACCAAATAAAAAAGTGAAAAAAAAAACCACTAAAGCTGTAAAAACATTCAAACCGACCCCATTATTTTTAAGGAAAACCAAGTTGTAATTCCATGTTATTAAAAAGATTACGTTTCGTCGAAGTGTGCAGTTAAAATATCAACGTAGCAACAACACAACTGATTATACGCGGACAAAGTAAATTGATTTCCGCACTGTAGGTTCACGCTCTATTGTGACTGGTTGACCTCAAGTTAATGTGATCGTAACGTTATCGCGTCACAATATTACATTTCTTGTATTATCAAGAAAAACGTGAAAATGTTTACCTTTTTCTTTCTTTGCAGCAACACCAGAGGGGCAATTCTCGTAATTTTAAGAACGTTCAAAATCTAGTCGCAGTCTCATCTCGGTGACAAACAAATGTCAAAAACTTGTCAAAATGTAGGGATATTATAAGTATTTATGACAGATTGAGACTGAGACCAGACTGTGATCGTTCCTAAAATTACGAGCTTCGCCTTCTCATGGGGGTAGGCAGACACTACCGAACGCCACCTCCTTCGATCCTTACTGCTTTTGATTCGTTTACGTTCATACTCGTACACACGGCTACACATCAAGCTATGCATTTCCAGTTTTAGCTGACCTCGCATTGTATAGGTTTTTCGTACAATCAGAAGGCAGCTTATACTGGTTTTGTATAGCTTGATGTGTAGCCGTGCGTACATCTTAGGGGCAATTCTCGTAATTTTAAGAACGTTCACAGTCTGGTCTCAGTCTCAATCTTTCAAAAATACCTCTAATTTCCCTACATTTTTGACAAGTTTTTAACATTGATTGTCGCTGAGATGAGATTACGACTAGATTTTGAACGTTTTTAATTACGGGACCCGGGGATTACCCGCAACCGGCGTGGTTGCGGGTACTGCGCACTTAACCTCGCTGAAGACACACCTAAACACCACCTATAAGGTCACTAACGTCCTCCTAGGGCGTCTCCTCCCAGCATTTCCATTAGCATCTGCCTTGAAAATACCTTCCGTTAGTCGCCTTTCATTTATCCTCTCAACATGACCAAACGATTTTTATTATAATTTTAAGTATGTAATGGAATTCAGATGTAAAACTTCATAATCATCTAGCAGCTAGCTCATTCTCCCTTTTACCGAAATCTGAAGATATTAGATATCTTCCTACTATAGTGCTATTTGGTTTTTCTATCTGGAATTTCTCACTAGCAGCCCGGAGTCTCGATGTGTGCTTGGTTGAACCGGCATGTGCTAAAACCAAAAAAATTGAAGATGGGTTGGTAGCTGTGACATCTACCAACCCGCACGGGGGCCGCGTGGTGATGATGATATAGTGCAAAAGGTTTGATAATACTTGACACAGCTTTGTTCTTGCTTCAACAATGGCTTGGTCTTAATCTTAGCTTTGTACCAACGGCTGGTTGGCGTATAATGATTGGAATGCAAACCCATTTATCAGTTCCTAACGTTACCGATGGTCACGTCTAGGTGACTCAAATCGGTATTCAAATTAGTTTATTTTATGTCTAATTAAGATTTTCGTGCGAGCGAATTAAGTACATAATAACTATTGTTAGAAATACTTTATAATTATACTATATTATTTTAAGTAAAACAAGTCTGGTGTATAAGTAGAGATCGCGTTTTAGAGATAAAACCGTCCATTGTAGTTTTTTTCACAACAATGTATAATTATTGTCTGCATTTTAATTGTGTTTACAGTAAAGAATAATCTTTTTGATTATTGTTCGCAATATATTTTTTTATACACATAACATACCAGAGGGGCCCGTAGCTAAATAATAACGGCCGCACAGGTCGATTGATCAGGTTATGCTACTGTGGATGGGTCACCATCTTTACATACCAAGAACCCTCCGTGCCTCAGAAAGCACGTTAAACCGTTGGTCCCGGCTGTCTTTTTTGGATCTTTTACAGTCGTTACGGGTTGTCAGTAGCCCGAAAGTCTGACAACCAAGGGGTATCGTATTACCCAGTGGCTGGGTTGTAGAGGTCAGATAGAGGCAGAGGTAGGTAGGTAGGTAGAGGCAGTCGCCCCATGTAAAATACTGGTATTCAGCTGCATCCGGTTAGACTAGAAGCCGACCCCAACGTAGTTGGGAAAAGGCTCGGCTGATGATGATGATGACACATAACATATACATATATTTATTTTTTTATTTTTATTCCAGTTAACTTTACCAACTTCTACAATATAATATACAACGTGCCGCTACAATGGCGACATTAATTTAACACACGGGTAGGGCTAGTGGTCGGTAATCATAAAAGTTATAACAACATAAAAAAAACCTAACTTGAAAACTTCCACCTGCGCCGCTCGCCGCCATAGGGCTCTCTCTTTCCTTCAATTCGTCTTCTATTTGCACGTTATTTGTTTTAATTACATTGGTGCGATGTTATGATCCGTGACCCCGGCAAATGACCCCTGCGCTACAGTTCTTTAAGTCAGGTTGCTCTAAGATGCTATTTTAGAAAATTGTTAATAAATAAATAAATATTAATGTTTAATTGAATTGAAATATATTCATACAACTAAGACGCGAAACCGTATACGTATGTTAAATTAATGTCGCCATTAAAGCGCCACGCTGTATATAGAGGCCTCCTTTTAAGTAATAAAGATACCTGTGCTAGGAGACCCTGCAATCTAAAACTAGAAACAATAATAATGTAGGAGTGTACATACAAAAGAAATTCAACTTATATCTAGAACATAACATCACGCCTTGTTTCCCCGAAGAATTGGGCAGAGGTGTACTTGCAGTACACCCACATTTCGCCAGTTATGTTTCTGTTCCATGTAATAGCTTGAACCTATTGCCATTATAAGCATAATCAACCTATAATATTTCCACTGCTGGGATACAAGCCTCCTCTCGGTGAGAGGGAGAGGGTCGTAATCCAACCCGCGGGCCCAATTCAGGTTGGTAGATGTCGTTGCCACCTTCTGTGAGACTGTGATGGTCCAGAAGGAGGCTGCCGAGCGGGATCGTGAGGGAGCCGATCCCGCTAGGAGAAGAAGGCGTGCAGGCAACCACCTCGACGCCTAACACGCCGAAACCCCGCCTGCATCGTCTAACAAAGGCGGGAATTTGTGATCGCGGGCGATTACGAGTGGGGACTCTGTCGGCCCACTGAGTGACCTCAGGGAAAGCGGCGCACAGTGGTCATGTGCTGCCTTGCATACTTGCATAGTCAGGCTTCGGGGAGACCCCTTTGTCTCCCCAGAGATGTGCCCTAACAGGCGTTACACAGAGGGGGCTCCGGATTGGTCTTTTGAGAGATAACGGTGCCCCTTTCATGTGTAGATGGTGACCACCGGGGTGGTTTTAGTGTGGTAAAAATCCCACACTCCCTGGTTTTATCCCCAAAGACCAGGCGCCTTTTGAAGGTTTCCCCCTGAAAAAAAAAAAAAAGAAAAGGCTATACCGGTTTCCTCACGATGTTTTCCTTCACCGTTTTAAGAGCAGTGATGATGAGATAATTTGCACGAAGTAAAGCGTCTGTCTGGGTTCGAACCTCCGACATACAACTCGTAAGTCGGTAAGCGATCGCTATGAATGTCGAGACTGCAGCCCCTGAGCATTCTCGAACAACCTATCAAGGACACGTGCACCGAATATCGCCCAGCCACTTGTTTACCTACCGAACAAGGAAACAGACACATTAATAATATTCTTTTCCCTACCACATACCGGTCTAATTGGCCACTATCACTAACCACAAACCATGTTTGTTGTTCCCTCTGAATATTATGCGTCATTTATTTCGATAACAACAATTAGAGCTTCGGAACTCAGGAAAATGATAGCACCAAAAATAGACATGCCAAACAGGTAAATGTGGCATGTAATAGGTACATGCATTGTGGTATTTTAATAGGTTATGATATCGCAACGGCCGTTGACTTCAATAATAAATAGGATGTTATATACCTTTTGTTTACTCCGAAACGTATACAAAGGCGTTGACTTGTTATACGTTCCACTGAAAATCCTAGAGTTATGAATTCTAGAACACCTCTATAGATAGAAGTAATAGACGGATTGATAATGGAAGATCCATATTTTTAACAATATACAGGATGGCAGCGACATCGACGCGCAAACTGTAAGTTCCATGAATTCAGCATGATTCACCACCTGGAAGTCCCTGAACCGTCTCCGGACACAAGTGGGAAGATGTAAGTCCAACCTGGTAAAGTGGGGCTACCTTGACGGAACGGCAGCGGGGTGTGGTTGTGGAGCTATGTCGCAAACCATGCTCCACCTCCTATCCTGCCCTCTGTGTCCCAAAACATGCAGTCAAAGTGACCTCTGCGCTGCCACTGTCGACGCCGTGGAAGTGGGTGGTGAAAGTTTTGGGCCAACAAGATATGAAATTCAGTCGTGCCAGCGACACGAAGAAGAAAGCATGATTCTAGACAACCTAGAGGAGAAATTTATCGTCGGTTATCAATTAAAAAAAAATCAGCTGTTTCATAGAAAAGCGCAATACGAGTACGTGGACGTACGACCTACGTGGACAAAATTTATGGAACAGCATTTATTTTTTTAAATTGCGCTTAATATGTTTGAACGCAGTGGGTCCAGAATCATGTACTGAATCCATGGTAACATGTTGCGCATCGATATCCTGCCACCCTGTATATGGCAATAATATTTCTTAAATGCACTGTCTGATATTTCCGCCTTTTAAAATATATTTTTGAAAATTAATCGTGAAATTATAAATTTTCATGTTGTATTGTTAATTATGTTAAAGAAACCAATATCACATTATATTGTTTGCTTACAGGTGAATCAACTGAAGGAGCTCATACGTCGCATAGACTTACCCCTCCACGAGCACCTGCAGACACACGGCGTGGACTACCTCCAGTTCTCCTTCAGGTGGATGAACAACCTCCTCACTAGAGAAATACCACTCCCCTGCACCATACGTCTGTGGGACACTTACCTCGCCGAATCAGACGGGTTCGCCACTTTCCAACTATACGTCTGCGCGGCTTTCTTGCTTCATTGGCGGGAAAGACTCATGCTAGAAAGAGATTTCCAAGGGCTCATGATACTCCTACAAAATGTGCCCACTCAGAACTGGACCGATTCGAATATAAGTGTGTTGGTAGCTGAGGCGTATAGGCTGAAATTCGCATTCGCGGACGCGCCGAATCATTTACACAACGCCGGCAAGTCGGACAGATGACCTGGGCGGTAGTCTGTTGATTTTTGGCACAGTCGCGGAACGACGTCTATATGAGAGTATTATAGTAACACAATAAACCGCGCAGGGTTTAAAAAACTACGTGTCCCGCCCATTTGGAGAACACGCTTCGCCACGAGAACGCTGCATATATCATTCACGTGGTCTGGTCTGCGAGCAACTTGAAATATCAAACGACGTTTGTCGACATGCTGTAATGCAGAAAAGGTGATAAAATACAAAAAAAAAAGCGTTTGTTTTGTAATACACATGCGAATAATGAAGCTACGACCATTTTAGGCTAAGATTGTATGAGAATTTTTTAGATAAAATATCTCTCGTAGTACAGACGCCAGCACATCTAGCTACCCGAAACTGTCAAATTTTCGCAATCAACTTTGAACCTTGTCCTTTAGCGATAAAATTGAAAATCTACTAAAAAAAATTGACAAATTGTAGTAGCTTGTTGTGCTGGCGTCTGTACCTATAGACTTCTTTCCGTGACGATGTAATCGACCATGTTGACATTATCAGAAGCTTGTATACAGTTCTGGATCTTTCGTAACGTAAGGCGATGTTACAATGCTAAATGAGAATGTCAAGCCGACTGTGTGTATCAGGGTAAAAGGATCCCAGTGCTTTTTTGCGTTTAATGCTAGAGTATGAAACACGAAGGTTTTAGGATAACAATAATTAAGGAGTACTAGCCTATTATTGTCCCACTGTTGGACAAAGGCCTCTTGTCATACAAAGAGGGCACGAGCATTGAGCGTCATGCTTACTCAAGACGGGTTGGCGATTTCAGACTTACATGTATTATCTACATAAGTCCAGCGGTGCTATTCCGTAAAACAACTCGGGTGAAGTGAATTGCCATTCACCTAAAGCTAGGGATTGTCATTATTGACAGTTAACTTAAAGTTCTCTTCACCTAAGTCTTCATGGTGAGATTTTTACATAATAGGCAGGTTTCCTCACAATTGTGTGGCGTAAAAATGTGTGTGAAACGGCTTTTTATTGCGTGACGACTCAAAAAAAAAAATGGTTATATTAGCTAAATTTCTTACTTCTTTACCTTACTTTTGGCAATTAAACTTGCGGTTTGGAGTTAACTAGATAATTACGTCTATGATATTGTGTTTTAGTTGTTACTGTCGATATTAAAATGTTTAATGTGTTTATCATTTGAATGATAAAAGGTTGAATATATCATTATTCATCCCAGTCAGTCAGACGTCGTTCAGTCCAAATTTAAAAAAAATCATACGAAAATTCCATAGAAAAAAGGACGTTCGAAAGAAGTTTTCCCGGATTTGTAAATTTTCCGAGAAACTCCCAATTTTTCTTTCCATAAAAACATAATTTGGACTATTACGAACATTTAAAAAGAATAAATAGCCAAATCGGTCGAGCCATTCTCAAGTGTTGCGCTTACCAACGCACAGCATTTCATTTTCATTTATATATAGATACGATTCCAATCAAAGTAAAAGTAGACACTGTTGAGACACTGCTCGGGCAGCTAGACCAATTTTGTTTAGTATCTGTCAGTGTAGCTATAATTATACCATAAATAAAGTGCTTAATTTTATCGCAGATAAACTTAATCCCCTAAAAATCGACAGACAAAACTTATGAAACTAGACGTCCCAGAAAGTTTTGTTTCAAACGTCGTGTTTCATAGTTTAGTATCAGCCATCGCATACCCACTCCCTAGACTTTATAGTTGGCTACCAACACGCCATATTACTTGTTTTGCTATATAAACGGCCTAATGGATTTAGTTTAATTCGTTGGTGTTGCGACCCGATATGTAACATTGGACCCTTCGTACACAATAGTAGACAAGTCTTCCCATACTTGATAATTTATACTTAATTCATAATCTCAGCGCCACTTACTCAACAAACGACTTTAGCGTTATGTATTGTAAGTTGATTTTTGATTGACAGTTTAAATAAAAAAATGGTTTTAATGGACTTTGAACTAAAAAAAAAATATTAGAGATATTATACATATACTTACAGATAATAAATAGGCTGTTAAAACCCAAGGGTTAGTCCTAAATTGTTTGGAATTTTAGACTTACCTAGCGTTGTGTGCAAACGGTCTTATTATTAATTTAATTAATAAAATGTTGGACATTATCGCTCACCATTACTTTATGTTAAAGGGCAGCTGATCGCTGGTAAAGGCGGATTGCACCATGCGAGAGTTAAACTTGTTAACAGAGTAAAAATGTTTATTTATTTCATTTTACTTTAAGTTAGAAGATGTCGCAGACATCTGGTTAAATTAATTAGCTCACTAACGCTATGAAATTTGGTGAAATCTATTCTATTCGATGCTTTGTAAATATTAACGTCAACGTCCATGTAATGTTTCGAGCTGTTAAACCTATGATTTAATTAAAGATATATCAAATTGTGAATAAATCCAATGTCTGCGACTTAGGCACTGCAACTTACTACTGTTAAGATTGTTTTAAGTTCATAAGCAGGTTTTTTTTATTTTATTTGCTTATTCTATTAGCTTGGGGTCTCAAAAATGTAATGAATATTGCTGCTACGTGAATAGGAAGTGTAAATTTAGCCACCGACTTAAACTTACGTTAAGCGACCGTTGAGTATGGTGTAATCCGCCCCGTGTAAAATATTTTATTTGATTTATTTTTGTTTTTGTGACCTCCATTTATGTACTATTTGATTTTATTATTACGTTATTTTACTTAGATTATTATAGCATTATACATTATATATTTACGAAGTGTGTTTTATTGTAAACTAACGACCCGTCCCTGCATCGCACAGACCGAGACGACGACCTAACGAAACATCGAGATTTCTTTATCATATCTCTCTCTCTCTCTCTTCTTCAGCCTTTCGCCACCCAATGCCGAGTGCAATCCTGCAATGCACGCCGCGTTACTTTGTCTCGAGCCTTCTAAGCCAGTCGTCCAGCAATCTTGACCAGCACCTTAATTGCGTAACACACTATCTATCTCAATCTGAATCATTTTGAAGGATATTGCTAATCCATTGCTTCATATATTCGAAAAATTTGTCTGCTCAACGACGTAAATAACGCAATGAATGTTGTTCAACTGTCAAAATGAAACCGATTGCTACTGATAGTGTGTTACGCAATTACCCTGCAAGTCGTCGGCCCATCTCATCGGCTGTCTTCCCACACTTCTACTACCAGGTCTCGGTCTCCAGTGCAGTACTGTTTTTTTTATCATATATTTAAGTTTATTATGAATAAACACCTTCCGGAATGAATTATAAATAATAATAAATATAATAAATAAATTTATTTCACACAAAAACAGCATTTACATAAAAAAAAACTATGAACATATTATAGGCTTATTACAGGTCACAAATATAAAGGTGGGTACTCTGACTCCTAAACTAGGTGTAGGCCTGTATCTTAGGAGTCAGCGATTCTCCGTAACAAACAAAGCCATACTTATATTAAGAAGAGGACAATTCAACAGTAAAGAAGTGGTGACTAAGAAAACGGAAACTAATTTACTAAAGAAAACAAATATAACAAAATAACAAAACTATAATATGGTAGGTAAAGTAGAGTTGGTGTAAGTGTAGTGTGTGTGTAGGTGTGATTGTAGAGTGAGTGTGTTGTGAGTAAATGTAGGAATAACTAAAGCATACCAATCTATAGATAGATTTGCATAAGAGAATCAACAGCGTGAGATACCCAGCAAAAGATCCTCAGTCTTTTCATAATTCAAAGATAGAAGAAAGTCTCTAATTGAGGTTTTGCATTGTCGTTTAAGGCATGAATATATTTTAATTTTTTTGTTCAAAAGGTTATACATAATAGTGCTTATAACATAGTATTGACGTTTGGCAAAGGCAGTTCTATGGCGTTCGGGAGGGAAAACATTATGCTTTAGTCGGCCAGTAGGTTCCTCATGGGGTCGCGCTGAGTGCTTGCGTAGGGTACACAGGAGCACATAAAGTTGTCTGACAGTGAGAACCTTGCAGTCGGAATAGAGCTGTACAGTGGAATACCTTCGTGGACGAGAGAGCATTACTTTAAGGACAGCTCTCTGGGCTCTCTCAAGGCGGATAAATACATTTTGTGTGGCACCACCCCAAACGGGAAGGCAGTACGTTAGCACGGACCGGCAAAGAGCAAAGTATACTAGTTTTAGTGTATCACTATCAGCAGAGTTTCGTAGCTTCTTGAAAACATATATGAGTTTACGTATCCGGGACGTGACTTTGACTATATGAGGGTGCCACTACAACATAATTATCTATACTATGGTGGAAAACCGCATCAAAATCCATCGTGTAACAGCTATTTAGAGATTAAACGTAACATTACGATGCATAACATAATAAATGTCTATTTATAAATAAAATTATAATGATGACTGATTCATTGGTGGAGAGGTCGCGAGCGTACCTTCTCTGAACGTGGTCATGGGTTTGATCCCCAGGTGGGGCAGTGTTAGGAGTCCGGGGTTTCAGTTTTGGCTCACCCCCTATAACCCCTTCAACGTAGGACTTATACCTATGTACATAACTGGCGGAATGTATAGGTGTACCTAAAACCTCTGTCAACCCCTTCGGGAAACAGGTGTGATGCTTATCATGTTAATGGCTAGGTAATGTGTATCGTACATTATTTCATGGATTTATTTATTTGTTTAGGATCGCCAACAAAACATGTACACAATACATAAAATATGGTTTCATATCTACAGCCGCTCATAATTTGAATTTTCGAATTGACAAAAGATTTAACTACCTATCTCCGACGAAACTTATAAGTAACGTGAAGAAAAACGTTGTTAGTATATCCTGGAGTTGTAGAAATATAAAACGATATTAGTCTCCCTTAGCAGCGATGGATAATAACTAAAATAGAACGTCTAATTTTTACAGAGCTCTTATGGGAATAAAACTGAATGATGTAGAAACTCATAGGTTTTAATAAAGTAATATGCTAATTTTCCCTCACAAAAGAAGTAGGCGAATCAAATTTTCAAACAGAAACAGACATTGTAAAAGATTTCTTAACGCCTATAATATTCTACTTAGCTATAAAAAAAGCTCAGCACCTCAACATATTGCTATACAAAGAATTCAGGCGCTTTCTGCGAAAATTGGCAACATTCCCGTCCTCCCGTCTGCGCAGGTCCTGAGCTGGCCTTCACCTAGAACTTGACATCCACCAGTGACCCACAGTTATCCCAGCATCCTTCATTTTATAAACAAAAACCTTTTTATCAAAACAAATGAGTAACGTCACTTATTAGTAGTGTTTCATGGGTTTTTTATTTAGCTTGAGCGTTGAATGGTGTAGTTTGGGAAGTAAAATCGATATAATTAGGAATAAATGGGAATCTACTACGTTCTAAATGAAAAGTGACCTTGACCGAGATTTTAAGATGGTACGTATTGCGTTGTATTGCACTGTATCGATAAGTGGTTTCCTACTTTGATTGTAGCAAGACCACTGTTTTGATTTATGTACTTACTTGAAGAATATTACCGAAAAAACTACCTATCAAAGAAGGAACGATAATGCTATTTGAAAATATAATTTTAGTAGCTCCATATTATTGATGGAAATGGCGCGAATTTGAACCAAGGTGGGTTCAAATTCGCGCCATTTCGAAATATAATTAGAAATTAATAACTACGTACAGCTCTAACCGGCTATGTAGCTAAATTAAGCTAAATATACGAGTTTACGATGGACCTTAGAGTTCTAGAGTGAAATAATAACTTACGCCTTGCCCACAAGACCAGTCGATCTATTCTGTAAAAATCTCACCGTGACACCTTAAGTGATCTTGAAATGAATTTTCAATAGTGTCAATCCATAGCATCAGGTCAAATGACAGCTCTCCAAGCTCACTTCAACTAAGTTTTTACGATGAGATTTTTACTGAATAGATCGGCTGGAAATAAGGACAACCTACATAGGCTCCAATTAAACTGTAGTTGAAGACCTCGCAAGACTACCAAAGATGACCTATATCTCGACTGCCAGGCAGGTATGACATATCTCAACTTTCAGAGAAGATCTATCACAACTGCTAGCTACAGCCTACAGCGATATGGCGCTCTTTGCTGGAGAAAAACTGCGCTACTGTTCAAATGCCTATTTAAGGCCGACGCAAATATGGACGGGTCAGGTCAGCGTCCGTTTGACACAATGACCGAAACCGCGCGAAATTAACGCGAGGTTGGCGTGATTAGTCAAGGAGTTGACGTGGTTTCGAAGTAAGGAATCATTGAGTGGTCATAATGAATTACGGCTCTGGTCCTATGCTATAGGTCATTTTTGTGCGCCGTTGAGACAAAAATAAATACATTATCTCATCCTATCTTTTCTTATCTTAGAGCATCATTTTCGTGATTGTACAGACGCCAGCACATCAAGCTACTAAAATCTGTCAAATCTCTTTAATAGGTTTTCAACTTTATCCCTAAAACATTAAGGTTCAAGGTTGATTGGGAAAATTTGACAGTTTCGGGTAGCTTGACCTGCTGGCGTCCGTACTATATTGTGAACAATCGCACACTATAGGCGGGCCCGGCCGAACCGCGCTTTTTTGTATTGCAATCCGATGCGCTGTGGCCCCCTGGGGCTGTAATGTGAGCTTAGCTTTAGTCTACATATAATCCTACAAGAAAATTTTGCCATCGTTAATTTTTATTACAAAGGAGCGTTTGCAAGCTTCGTCGAGTCTTCTCACGAGCGAGCGAGCTATGGAACGGGATATGCTTGGAGTCTCTCTGAGGGATCGAATCCGCAACGAGGTGATCCGGCAGAGAACCAAAGTTGTTAAAATAGCTCACAGAATAAGCAAGCTGAAGTGGCAATGGGCCGGCCATACTAGCCATAGAACCGATGAACGTTAGGGTAGACGTGTTCTTGAGTGGAGACCGCGAATCGGTAAACGTAAGGTACGATGCCCCCAGACTAGGTGGAGCGACAATCTTCGCAGGATGGCTGTTAGCAGCTGGATGACAGTTGCCGAAAATCGAGTTGAATGGCGTGCAATAGGAGAGGCCTATGTCCAGCAGTGAACTGCTATAGGCTGATGATGATGATGACAAAGAGCACGCAGTTAGTAAAACTCCATGTGGTTTACAGCAGCTTATATAAGCATTTGCTGCTGCCTACAAACTAGAAAACTTATGTATAAATAAAACAAAACTAAAATATGTATTTACATAGCTTGAAATAATTGTAACGATGTTTTCCCTTTGATGGGATTTTCCGAAACATTGTTTCAAATTGTGGTTTTCCTTACGATGATAAATTAAATTATGGCCTTCGAACTCATTTTGTTATTGTGGAGCACAAAATGAATAATAATAAAGTATGGATAGCTATATTAATAATATTTAATTAACTGGTATTTATAGGAAATTATGACATGATTGATGTAATTGGTACTTATCATGGGGTGACGTGGCCTTTATTGTTATTTAGGTAGGTACGCACGGCTACACATCAAGCTATACATTTCCAGTTTTAGCTGAGCTCGCATTGTATAAGTTTTTCATACAATCAGAAGTCAACTTATAGTGGTTTAGTAATCTTTGTTACAGTAAATGACCTTAGAATAACTTGATTATAATACTGTGTAGTTTAATTCAATGCTTAGATTCAAAACCGCATCTATTGTACCTATATACCTAACTATTTGATATGTTAATCATTTTGTAGGTGCACAAAAGGAATGAAAATGTAAAGCACCTAAAAGTTAATTTTACTTGCAACTAATTATTTTACCTACTAGACTAGCCAACTTGCCAACATTTTGAATGTAAAAATAACAGTTCGAAAAGAAGACCAAGTAGGTAAAGTGCCAGATATCTCGTAATCTTCTTCTTAGCGTGTCGAAGACAAAAATAAGAAGTTTGGCCCAAAATTCAGCAACGCGGATAGCATCCGCTGACGCAGCCATTAGGTCCTCACGTGTGCAGGTGACAGGCCACGCGGTCATAAAATAAATAATTAAGTATTACATTTTTCTTATGGTGCGTAAAGATCTACTTTTTAATAAATCCATTTTTACACAGGCAGTTTTGAATTGTCAAGGAGTCGGTCAGTTAGAAAGATGAAGCTAGTTGCCCATTCGAAAGCGTAGTAGGTTCCTATGAAGGGAAGAATGGGCAGGAAACTCCATGGACATTTTTTTAAAATCAAATTAGGGATCAAGGCTTTGTCCTAACCATCCAACATCTACTTAATAGTAGGCACCTACCTTACTAATGGTTAGATCAACAGATGAAGGAAAGACGAAATCCGAAGAGGTTTGTGCAGCATCAGCACTTGCTGCCTTGACAGATGATACGATGAATAGTACCTACGGTTGCAATAGAAAGGTAGCCTTGAGAGGCCTATCCCGTTTCAGCCGTTTACATAATTACATATGAGTAGGTTCCGCTTACAGGATCTACCTGTGTATATGTACGTGTGTTGTGTCATGTATGGAACAATAGATAATATCTCAGTCTTTTTCGAGGTTAATCTAGGTGTATTTAGGTAGGTAAATCCTTTTAATTTTAATTAAAAAATAAGATTAACTCATAATATCAAGCCGGTTTCCCCGAAGGCACAGGACAGAGCAGTTATGTAAGTCCCATGTAATAATAGGAGAACCTATTGGCATCATCCGGGCACAAATCCAAACTTAGGACTGCTACTGAGAAATTCCTCATAGAAACACCTAATAACTCTTTGCCAGACCTGGGAATCCAACCTGCAGGACTTCCTACTCAGCAGTAGCACTAGCGACCACTAGACCAACGAAGCTGATACGATTGCTGCAAAAGCCCAAGCAACATTTTGTCTCGTTATACTTACCATGCTGAATGCTCTGGCGGTGGTAGTGGACCCTTTCTTATATCTACGCAGTGAACAGTGTGTGGAAAAGGGAAAGGGAGGTCTGTGGTTAGTGGAACATTTCGGGCTAAATAGATAGAGAGAAACCACGCTCCCCAGCTGTCGCTTTACCTACGTAGGTACGGTCACCAAAGGAGACCAACCAGAGACATTGGATATAGTTGAAGTTTAGTAAGAAACTCATGGATGTTTTCGAATAAAATTTAATTTAATTAGTAAAAATCAAACCATTCATTTATAAAATTAAATTTCCTTCGAAAACATCCAGCGATTTCTTACTAAACTTCAACTATGTCGGACGACCCTGGTTACTTATCGCTTTTGGTGACTGCACTTGGCTTTGGCTTTAGGAAAAACCCATAATATTAGGAGAGCCTACACATACGAGGGCGACACTGAAAGTTTTTAGAACTGGCCACTTGTAAACGATATAATAAAAAAATAAGTTCAAATTTTGAAAATGGAACTCTTTGCCAATATTATTTGTGTATGTATTTTATTCATTCGTCATTTGTTTACGATTTGGCGGCAAATTGAAAATTGTCTGCGTCACGTCAGCATTAATTTAACGCGAGAAAATTTTCGTACAGTGATTTTTTTGTGATTTTCGATGTCATTTAAGTCAACAAGAAAGTTACGATAAACTTCGATTGGCCTTTCACGATGAAGCCCCGTCTCGTGTCACTTTTTACAACGGGTTTAATGAGTTTAAACGTGGTCGCACTAATGTCACCGATGATCTGTGTGAGGGACGGCCTTCTTTACAGTATTGTGCGGATTCGGACAAGCTTAAGCATCTCTATGAGTCAAGTGCACAAAATCCTCGATGAACATTTAGCGGTCAGGAAGCTTTGTGCCCGGTGGATACCCCATAATTTGACGGAGGCCCAAAAGCTCCGTCGTGTTGATTGATGTCGTGAAATGGTTCAAAGATTTAACGGAGGTGACTCAAATGCTGTGTTCGACATACTTACGGGTGACGAAAGATGGATTTATTGTTATGATCCTGAAACTAAGAGGCAGTCTTCTGTCTGGGTGTTTCCTTCCGAGGAGTTCCCAACTAAAGTGAAGACAGGTTGAAGCGTGAGAAAAGCGATGGTGGCCTCGTTCTTCCAGAGTGGTACACTAACAATTGTTTGCCACTTGTCTTGGAAAAAGTTCGGGAGAAACGACCTCGCAGTAGGATCCTCCTTCACCACGACAACGCCTCGTCGCACACCGCTAAGCAAACAAACTACTTGGCGACGTCAGACGTGGAATTACTGGGTCACCCGCCCTATAGCCCCAACCTCGCGATTTTTATTTATTTCCGAAAATAAAAGAAAAACTTCGAGGAAATCGTTTTATGGACGCCGAGGAAGCAGTGGCTGCGTTTCAAAATGCCGTCGAAGAGACCCGGACGAGTGGGCAAAGTGCTTTTCTCAGTGGTTCCATCGGATGCAGTGATGTATTGATGTAAATGGACACTATTTTGAAAAGATATAATAAAACAAATAACTTGCTAGTTTGTTCAGTTTTTGATTTTCTAAGAACTTTCAGTATCACCCTCGTATTTGGCGTTCGTCTACCGGTTGCTATGTCAAAGTTTAATACCAATTAGATTAGTGTAAAATACAATAATTTGTATGTGTTAGGGAGTTGTTCTACATATATCGGCCACGGTCCGGTCTTCCTGTCACATTTCCTGTGCATTCGATAACGATTTGTGTTCGTTGCTGGATTAGTGACGGGAAAAAGCGGGATTTTTCGATTTTAATGATTAGTGTTGGTATTGAAAGAAAGAAAAAAAGAAAAAGTATTTATTGCGACTCGTACAGGAAGATCATAAAACTAAACTAAACACAATAACAAATAAAAACAACCAATTACTTATATAAAAAAAAGTAACAAAAAGAAAAATGAAACAGAAAGTCCTATACGAGGCCAAAAGGCTCTCAGCAGTATTGCTAGTACAGACGCCAGCACATCAAGCTACTACAATCTGTCAAATTTCTTTAATAGATTTTCAACTTTATCGTCAAAACATTAAGGTTCAAGGTTGATTGGGAAAATTTGCCAGTTACGGGTAGCTTGGCCTGCTGGCGTCTGTACTTAGATTTGTATGAGTGTCTTATTGTTTTTATAAAGATACCTACTAGTTCGATGATATTCGATCTTTACTACTTAGGTATGAGTCAGGGAATTTGCTTGTTCAGAAGATTGACCGACTTGTGACCAACTTGCAGACTCTGCAAAAGTATTAGCACTTCTTCCATTACATTATCACTTTAAAATGTTTTCTGTTCGACAAAGAAACGAAGTCTTTTACTTAGATAGAATGGCCGGGATTTAAAATGTTAGGTGACTTAGAAACTGAGCCTACAACTTCGATAGCATTAAATTAAATTAGTCAGATGTGGTTAAAGTTATGCACTACAATCGGGTCCGATCATAAGTTTACTCGTAAATAATGATTCAATTTGCTACCACACAACATGAATATAAGAAAAAACTAGTGGGGTCATTGCGTAACACACATCCCTATTATCAAAAATGCTTGGTAACTAATTGTCAAACAACCATCCCGGCAACGTCATAATTCTCTAACATTCGTCCGCTACATAAAATCCCGGACTTTTGCCGGGATCGTTCAGGACCACATCACTACGGCCACCATTTTCGTAGAGCGTTAGTGAGTTGTCCGCATACCAGTAGCGGTCATGAAATACATTAATTGGCTCCACAAAATAAACACGCGGCTTTCCTTGTAGATAAAATGTAGTTTATAACAACAGTCGACGGGAAAAATTGTTACAGTGACCCATTGGTTTGATCAGCAGTGTCGTCTGGTGACCCTGCGTGTTACGGGTAAGTTAAACTGAGCATTTTAAATTATTTAAATATAAATCGTCCATGAAATGTTGAAAATTGTGTGTCTTCTGTGCTTTATTTGTTAAATTATTTTGTGTTTTAACATTAATAACTAACTAACAAAAATAATAATTAATTGATCATGTTAATTAAATTTTAAAGCATCGAAACGATTTGTTTAATGCTATCGTGCAACGTTTGGCTTGGCCATAAATACACGATCAAACAAAATGGTGGATGCTTCGAAATTTGAATAACGGTTGAGTTCTTGATGGAACGGTTGATTAGCTGGGATTTTGAATTGAAATGTTTTTCTGGTGTGCTTTTTAATTTAGTTGTAATTAGTTTGTATCCGTGCTCTGTATTTTGTTGTAATTCCATTGTGTTTAGTTTTTAAGTAGGGAATTGTCTCACTCTTCATTTAGAGGTTTATTTATAAACGATGATTAAAGTTAAGTGACATTTAAACGTCAAAAATGTACGGTTAAACAGTATCTAATCACTACTATATTTTAAACAACGTTTATGAATAAAGGGGTATGTTTCAGGAAACTTGATTGTAATGCAAACTGACTACCGTAAATTCAAATAACAACTGTCATTCTTTGTCAGTTTACCGGCAAATTGGAGTTTCAAACTACTCAACAACCAATTTCCCTGATTGTATGTTCGGTATCTCTATTATTGTCTAACTCTAAGTTTGATTGCGGTCACGGTTTACTGTAACATCACAATTAAGCTAAAACATCACGCCTGTTTCCCTGAAGGGTTAGACAGAGGTGTACCAATACTACACCCATATTTCGCGAGTTATGTTTAAGTCCCATGTAATAGGGGGCGAGGCTATTGCCATCAACCAGGAACAATTCAGCCTCCAGCACCCTAATTCCGTTACACACTATCAATGACAATTTGAATAATTTTGAAGTATATTGCAAATCCACTGCTTCATATGTTCGAAAAATGTGTCTGCTCAAAAACGTAAAAAACGCAATGGATGTTGTTGAACTGTCAAAATGGAAACTATTGCTACTGATAGTGTGTTACGGAACTTACTGATGGGAAAACCCAATAACACTTTGCCTGGGAAAAAACCTAAGAATCTGAAAATTATGAAGAAAATAGAAGATATCGTCAAAACTCTTGTCGGTTGCGGCTCATCGTATGGCAGTTTGCTGTGTATTATTGCCAGCTGCCTAGCGAAGGGCAACAAATGACTGAGTTGATCTACGGTTCGTCGAACGCAGAGAGAAGAAGAAGATTCGGAATTTATGCGAGAATATATCTTTTAAGTTAAGGTGTTTAGTTTGTAAGAACGTACCTATGTGACACGTACAGACACCAGCACATCAAGCTACTACAATCTGTCAAATTTATGTAATAGATTTTCAACTTGATCACTAAAGCATTAAGGTACAAGGTTGACTGGGAAAATTTGACAGTTTCGGGTAGCTCGATGTGCTGGCGTCTGTACACACGACGACCTATCAAGCAAGCAAGCATTTCCAGTTTTAGGTGACCTCGCGTTGTATAGACTTTTCGTACAATGAGAAGTCAGCTTATTTTGGAAATGTATAACTTGATATGTCGTCGTAAGTACCTATAGGTACTTGCAAAATAATTGTTAACATTTAGGTTTATCTACTTGTAACTCCGCGTTTACAACTATATACAAGTACGATGCTTGTTTTCAACATGTCTTATTTAAAAACAAGTCGTGTTTAAAACATGACATACATATATCGTAGCTTCTGCTCGCAACTTCGTCCGCGTGAAATATCGTTTGTTCCCCCGGCCCACCTCGGTGCATCGCATCGTCTGCCTCTGACTTGGTACCGCGCAGAGTTCTTTCTGACTTTTTTGGTTTTGCTCGGCTCCTAATGCAAGAATTATGCTTTCAAATGCAAAAAGATTTTTTCAAATCCGACTGGTAGTTCTGTTGCGGTTTCAACATCGCTACATGGGAGCTATGTATCACACGGACGTCACGCGCAGTCCTGCATCGCGCATGCAGAGTTTACCGCGCAACTAGCATATACATTATACGATCGTCGGACAATTCCGCCCCGGTTCCAGCCCACAACGCTGAGCCTGTAGTTTTAAATTCGTCCCTAAATTATATAGCGGTATGAGGAACAGGGTGTAAAGTTCACTCATCCTCTATAGAAAAGGACGGATCCTGCGACCAGACGGGTGTTGCATCCGGTGGGCAACTGCCCAACGATTTTGAATCTAATCGATTTTTAAAAATTTGAATGCCATCTCGCTGTTCAACCTAGGAGGTATAAATAAAGTCCTCCAGACCATATTTCGGCCACGGCGGTCAATCTCAACGAAGACTAACTTTCGGCGCGAGAGATATTATAGTGCACAAGTGTGTGCGCAGACACAGGTGCACTCCCTCTTCCCTCACTCTCATAGTCCGATGGGACGGCAATCCGACACGACTGGAGAGAGATCAGGCGCAGGACCCGAGGCACGGGGGTGTCACACAGCCAACTTCCAAACTCTGGGCGTTACGTTACGAAAAAAAGAAAGCAAAGCTGCTAAGATATTCCTAATGGAAAAACAGAATAACACTTTGCCCGACTCGGGAATCGAAACCAGGACCTCAGCAGTCGCGCTTGCGACCAATATTAAGCGACTGCTGAGGTCCTGGAAGAATATTATCATGCTTAATAACGTTAAAACGGTCTCAGAGGCATTTTATTAGTGCTTTGTTATCGGTGCTCAAGAAGTCACGTTTAATTTTTAGCTCTTTGAACTCAGAACAGGCAGAATATTCATAGACATCAAAATATTCAAATTTAGATTTGAAAATGTATCCGATTTAGCATTGTTCATTAGATAGCGTGATCTGCGTGATCCGATTTAGGTTAACCGTTTTTTGTTTGACAGCTGTCTTAGAACGTACATATTCCAGATTACGTAAACGTTAACTTTAAAATGTGTAATAAAATAAATATATAAACTGCCTTATTTTATTTAATTATCTTATTTATGGCTTCTTGCAGAACTTATAATACCGTACGTGTATCAATCAATGTATTGTGTGTTGCTGCAATCACTAGTTCCATCTGTCAAAAAACGGTTTACATAATGAACAGGGTATAGTGTTCTTACTTACACCACTGTGCTATCATCGTCATCATCATCATTTCAGCCATAATCTAGATGCCCATTGCTGCAGCGTAACTGCGTAACACATTAACCGTAGCAATGGCTTTAATTTTGACAGTTCAACTACATTCATTGCGTTGTTGACGTTGTTGAGCAGACAAATTTTTCGAATCATGAAGTAATGGATTAGTAATATCCTTTAAAATCATTCAGATTGTGATTAAAATTGAATTACGCAATTAGGGTGCCTGGACATAGGCCTCTCCTAAGCGTCGCCACATCGGCTGGTCCTTTTTTGATTCTCAATTCCTCTATCCGATTTTTAGACAAATTAATTGTCAAGCAAGTTGACACCCAAAGTCAATTTGCAGTGTTATAGCCATTTCATAAAACTGTCAAAAAATACTGTTATGATCTGCGTGGTAATTGCGTTACAACACACTAACCGTAGCAATGGCTGTAATTTTGACAGTTCAACAACATGCATTGCGTTATTTACGTTATTGAGCAGACAAATGTTTTGAACATATAAAGCAATGGATTAGCAATATGAAATATCCTACAAATAGATTCAAATTGAGATTGACAGCGTGTTACGCAATTAGGATGCTGATATATGTGGAAAATTTTAGTTGGTAGTCGATTTGACTTACAATTAATTTCCCTCACTTTACCTACTTACGTCGCACAATTATCTGATACCTGGTTTTCTCTTTTTACAGCCAAACTCCTTTTTACCGAATTAGTAGATTTTGATAAAAATGCTTTTACTTGAATTTACAATGTCGCAGAGGACCAAGGACTTCTGTCCAGAAAACTATTATGAAGAGATTAAAGAGACCAATTAGGTAGTTAATAACTATTTCGTAAGCTCATTAGTTATTTTTCTCACTTTGGTTTGTTCTGTATTTTTGAGGTTTTGCCATATGTTGTAAAAATATTAATTAGTTGCATTCATTCTAATTATAATGACACATTTTATTTGTAAAGCATTATTTTATTTAAAGTTAGTTAAGACAACTTAAGGTCCTAATAAGGTGGTCAGAGTCACTTTAGTCGGTTAGGGCTCTGTTATTCAAACTATGTAGGCTGAGCTGAACGTCAAAATAAATAAGACAGTCCCCAGAAAAGCGCGCCCTTCACCACTTCCTTTTAACTGGGAAGAAGAAGTGGCGCAACAAATAATAGCAAGTTAATGTGGGTACAATTACTAACGAAATGATTTCCTAGGGAGCTAGATACTATGTATATCTCATGGTTATTGGGACCAGGGAAAATTTCCATAGGTATGTATGTATCAATGTACATACTTGAGTCAACAGTGAACGTAAGCTAAAACGTGCTAAATTTTTTCATGACAAATTGTAGAATATAGCTGGAACATTACATTATTATGTAACAATTCACCTGTATGACTACATTGGATGCAGATATTTTTTTACTGTTCTAACGTATAACGGAGTTGCAACTTAACCCAGAGTTTATATTTTAGCGTAAATTTATCATACGTCCCATTATAACGAGTAGGTATGAAATGACGAAATCAGAACGACCGTTGCAAGTTGCACGATAAGCTAAACTGTTAAACAGTTAGAAAAACTACGTTTTTGTTTCATTATAATAACTATGTACTTATTTGACGACAAAATGAATGCGCGACAACGGCCAAAAATCGATTGATTTGGTCTACATGAAAACATAAGTTTGTAGTTGTAGCCGGCAGCAGATCCGTAGACATAGAGTTATGTACCCGATTATACCTATGACCATGTCCATATCATAATTAGTACAACACCTTAATTAGCAATTTACGCTTTTATTGGTCTGAGAGTCTAAGATCTGGCTGAAGCTTGCGATTGAGTTCCACATGCTACCATTACTCAGAATCTAGGCCAGTATAGTATCTAAAATAGTAAACCTTGACATTGATGTTTCGGTAGTAGTTCATATAATCATATTGTTAAGTTATTAACTCTGCACCATCTTTCGGGTAACGCGAGCAGTCGGGAATACCGCAAGGGTCCATTTTAGAGCCATTCCTATTTATTCGGTCACGTCCTGCTGTTTGGCGAAGACTTCACTCTTATTTCTAAAGTCCTCAAAAATAGGAAACTTTTGTGATAATTTCCTGTGATATAAACTAACCCAGACATGGTTTTGTTGTAAGCTGCTTATATGAATCTGTATGCGCCACAAAATGATGGGAAAGCAACTGATACATAAAAATAACATCAATAGTTCATTCACATCAATATCTAGAATTATGCGGTTATAATCAATTATAATAGCTTCAAAAACCGAAGGTCTAGCTTTAGAACTAGTGATTGACCTCCGTGTTACATAAAATATATATAAGTATAAACTGGTTATATTGTATAATATATATGTATTTATTATGTGGTAAGGAAAATACGGTATTTTTTGGGAAGTTCGTTCGAGTCGCGAATGGTCATTAATTCAGTAACTTATAGGTACACAATTTTAGAATATTAATCAATGATGTTCGAGTTTAAAATATAATGCAAAACATTGGGAACTTTTTCGACTTTATTTCGTTTTTGCGTATTTATCCTGTTGACGATATTTCACTGTGGAGGCATAATCTAAATATAAAATTACCGACAAAAATGAAGTCATACATGTAACCGTTTCATTACCTTCCTTATAACATACCTACCTATACATATACATATATCCGACATTTCCTGGAATAAACGCACACCACCAAACAGCCCAATTACAATATTTTTTTTATAATCATAATACACACACAAAAGTTTTAATACTATGTATAGAACATTGTTTATTAATTAAATTAGTTATACTGATTGTGGGAGAAAATTGTGCTCACATTACAAATCACACGCACACAGACGCACAAAGGTTCCAGCGTAGTACCTACTTCGTCCATTTTGGTTTGTTTTTGACTATACAGTGAAAGTGGGACTGTAATTTATTTTTCACTTCAGTAGCTCAAACATGTAGGTTTTGCTGCGTGAAATCAGTGAGCAAAATGCGATTTTGCTCACTGAGTGAGACAAAGTAACTTTTTAATTTTTTTTTCAGATAGCCGCAAATATATATATTATTCAGCCTTGGGTTAATCATACAATTCGAAACATTCACACTCTATCTCTTTCCCTCCATTAGAAAGAGAGAGAGACAGAGACCAGCCCTTTCGAAGTTCGGATTTTGAATTCGACCTCAAAGACAAACACGTTCGGAATTTCGTACTAACTAAAGAAATTTTGCAAAAAGAAAATTATGTCTTTTAATGTAATTTATTGAATTTTTAACTTATACTTAGTATTTAAACGAAAATAAGTATTTACTGCAAATAAAACTGACATTTAACTTGTAAATATTTATTTGTAGTTTCAATAAATGTTAGGTACGTAATATATTTTGAATAATAAAATATCATGGGTGCTATTTCCGAACACGCCTTAATTTAAATAAAAGAGCGGGAATAAAATTTGTAGAATTGCAGTAATTTTACTTTTAACTATTAAAATGTTCCATTTTATAGAATTGGTATCTAGCTACAATGTTAATTATTTTGATTCACAATAAATAGTTATTTCAATCTATTCCTGTTTATTATTTTATCTCCTAAAGTGTTCTCGCTGCTGAAGTGAAAAGTTATGTGTGTTACACGAGAGCAAAGTTTTTTTGCATCTCGTGCCTTTGAATCCCTCGCCACACTCAGGATTCAACTTTAGAATCACTCGCTACGCTCGTGATTCAATCTTTGAATCCTTCGCTTGCTCAGGATTCAAAATCAGCACTCGCAGCAAAAAACTACTTTGCTCTCTTGTTGCACAAATAACTATTTCACTTCAGTAGCTCAAAAATGTAGATTTTGCTGCGTAAATTAGTGAGCAAAATGCGATTTTGCTCACTGAGTGAGACAAAGTAACTTTTTAATTTTTTTTTTCAGAAAGCCGCGAATATATTGTTCATCCTTGATCATACAATTCGAAACATTCACACTCTATCTCTTTCCCGCCATTAGAAAGAGAGAGAGACAAAGACCAGCCCTTTCGAAGTCCGGATTTTGAATTCGACCTCAAAGACAAACACGTTCGGAATTTCGTACTAACTAAAGAAATTTTGCAAAAGGAAAATTATGTCTTCTAATGTAATTTATTGAATTTTTAACTTATTGTTGTATTTAGACGAAAATAAGCATTTACTGCAAATAAAACTGATATTTAACTTGTAAATATTTATTTCTAGTTTCAATAATTGTTAGGTACGTAATATATTTTGAATAATAAAATATCATGGGTGTATTTCCGAACACGCGTTAATTTAAATAAAGGAACGGGAATAAAATTTGCAGAATTGCAGTAATTTTACTTTTAACTTTTAAAATGTTCCATTTTATAGAATTGGTATCTACCTACAATGTTAATTATTTTGATTCACAATAAATAGTTATTTCAATCTATTCCTGTTTATTATTTTATCTCCTAAAGTGTTCTCGCTGCTGAAGTGAAAGTTATGTGTGTTACACGAGAGCAAAGTTTTTTTGCATCTCGTGCCTTTGAATCCCTCGCCACACTCAGGATTCAAAATCAGCACTCGCAGCAAAAAACTACTTTGCTCTCTTGTTGCGCAAATAACTGTTACGTGAATTATTGAATTTTTAACAGGTCAACATAACTATGTCGGGCTAGTTAGTTCATAATAAATACTACGTATGGAACACGTGGATAGGTAAACTTAGAAATCTTACATTGTGATCTGTATGATGCGATTCTTTAACCCCCGACAAAAACAGTTTGTTTTTATCTAGTGACGGAGTCTTAGGTGGGCTAGTAGGAAGAGTTGACTGCATTTTCATCATTGACCCACCTGGACATATTCCAGCATTCTTCATTTCAAATGCTGAAATAAAGTCCTTTTTACTCTTTAATCAATATCTAATGTGATGGTCAACATTTTTCAAGAATGAAAAACGATAATAAAGTTTATTTTTCAAGTTCTCTTACGAAGTATTAATTAGGGAATGAACAGTGACCGCAAAATCATGGTAAAACGCACAAACTTATAAACACATGGCGACGGCCACATGACCGGTTTCCATTTTCATATCGACCAGTACCTAAAGTAATATATTCGAAAATTGGCTAGCAAGTTCAAGGCAAGGCATCTTGTCATAACCTGTGTATTGTAAACGAGAACCCGGCTCAATGCCAGCCAAGTTCAGCAGCAAGGACAGCAAGGGCGTTAATTCACGACGATGTACTTTTCCATGACGCATCTGAAATGGATTATAACCATCTACTTTAAAATATTCTGATGCGCTAGTTATTGCGGAGAGGACGTCTAGTATGCAGGTACCATTAGATCTATGGCAAGTACAGGTAAGGCTGGTAGGTACGTCACTGGTTACAAAACTGCGGGGTAATTGCGTAACACACTATAGTAGCAATGGTTGTTGAGCATACAATTTTTCAAATATATGAAGCAATGCCTTCAAAATTATTAAGATTGAGATTGATAGGGGGCTTGTGGGTAAAAAGGGGCTTGTGGCTTAGAAATAACAGCCGCACGGTTGGTCCGTGGATGGGTGAGCATCTTTACATACCAAGACCCCTCCGTGCCTGAGAAAGCACGTTAAGCCGTTGGTCCCGGCAGTCATTCGTGGAACTTCGACAGTCGTTACGGGTCGTCAGAAGCCCGAAAGTCTGACAAACCGTCTTACCGAGCGGTTTCGTATTACCCAGTCACTGGGTTGTGGAGGTCAGATATGCAGTCTTTCCATGTAAAATACTGGTACTCAGCTACATTCGGTTAGACTGGAAGCCGACCCCAACATAGTTGGGAACAGGCTAGGCAGATGATGAGTGTGTTACGCAATTAAGGTGCAGGATAATGAAGAATATTATGTTAGTAAACAATTAATCATCAACTATTCTGATCACCGATATTAGGCAATAAACTTTATCTCTGCTCTCTCATAGTTCCTGTTTTCTTAGAAAACCCGTTTTTGTTTTTAATTATGAAACTCTACCAAAGCCATCCGTAGCTATTAATAGGTATATTTTAGATTTCAAAACGATGAAGTCATCCGATGTCGACTCAAATGGAAAACTTCAATATACGTAATTACTTGCTAGTGCAAAAGGCGAGCGCATCTCCAAAGCGAGTTAATGCAAAATGAACAAATGAACTGTTATTTCCTAGAGTTTACAAGATAAAGCTGGTGGAATGAACTTCGTTGCCGGAAGATGGATTTAAAAGCTAATAAAAGCTTTATTTATAATTATAAAGCGTTTGCCCACCATTTCTATGAAATTAGGACTAATGTAGAAGTACAGATACATAGATAGACATATCGAAGACACAGATAAGAATACAACTACATATTTCTTCTTGTTTTAAGTAATAGAGATTTAGGAAAATGTAACCAACACTTTTAGGATACAGAGCTACCTAGGTACATAAAAAATTCTAGTTGTGTTACAATAACCGGCTATTCATGCCTGATCCCAGTAAAAGGGCCCAGAAGCTTTCAAAAGGCAACCTGAGCAAAAAATATTAAATGCGAAAATAAATTTGTCTGTCTGTTACCCTTTCACACCTCAACGCCTGAACGGATTTCGATCACTTTTGACCCACGGATAGAGCATGACCTGGTCAGGACAGGATATACTTTTTATCCCGGTAGTACGTTTCCGGGTCGGATCGTGGCTGGGTGACCATTCTTTACAGATCGAGGCCCCTTCGCGGCTCGGAGAGCACGTTAAGCTGTCGGTCTCGGCTATCATTCGTAGATCTTTGACAGTCGTTACAGGTCGTGAAAAGCCCGAAAGTCTGACATACGATACCCCTTTGGTAAGGCTGGTGCCTTACCAAACGGGGTATCATATTACCCAATAATTGGGTAATAGAAGGTCAGATAGGCAGCCGCTCCATGCAAAAGACTGGTATTCAGCTGCATCCGGTTAGACTGGAAGCCGACCCCAACAAAGTTGGAAAAAAGACAGGCAGATGATGACTTGATGGTTTATTGTTATCTTGGTTTTTACCAAGAAAATGGTATAAAATTATAAAATCTCGTCTTAAATATGTTGATTCCAAGACTCGATTTCGATTCTCATCCAGCTTTCACGCGTCCTTTCTGAAATGAAGTTTTTTTAGTAATTTGTTTAGTATAAAAAAAAACGGTTATAATGGATTTAGCACAAGCAAGGCACTTGAAGTAATTTAAGTATAAGGTTCTTAGGTATACCACTCTTAGATGACATGCGCGTCGATGTCCCTGCCACCCTGTATACATAACATAACGCCTGTAATATCCGAAGGGTAAGGCAGAGGTGTACCTACCTATAGGTAGTAACAGTAAACCCCCACATGTCACCAGTTATGTTCAAGTCCCATGTAATAGGGGGCGAGCCTATTGCTATCAACCGGGCACAACTCCAGATTCCGGGCTGCGACTGAGAAATATCTGATGGAAAAACTCAATATACCCTCATGGTCAGTAGCGAAAGGAAACTTAGTGTTTGGATATTACTCGTTTATGTACTTACATTTACTAGTTGATTCTTACTCTCTTTCTGTAGTCACTAACGCAGCGACGGCGTCTTCCGGCGGATTTATATCGTCTTTTGCAATATTTTCGGCTACGCGGGAGGGGACGAGATGAGGAGGAACCTCCCTCGAGGGCCAGCAATCGTTTGTTCAATATCAAAAGCAAAAACAGCAGTATAATGAGCATGACTGTTAATGTTGGACATGCCAGCTGTCCCTTCTCCTCCTGCTTTTTGAACCAATGCCAACAGGTGGAGAAGAGGTTTCTGGACTCACCAGCTCCTTTTCGCAAACCAACACGATTTTTTGACGACATGGTTTACGCCCGACCCTCGGCGAATATTCACTGTATCTTTCACACCATTTTCAAGAATGCTGGTTTTTAACTTATTTTTAGTTACATCAGTAACAGTATTTCTATTTAAATTAAATAAAAGTATTTTATTAATGATTCGTTCAGTGTGAGCGGTTTGAGGTTTGTTTTGACATTTTTGACTTCTTGCTTACTATCTGTATTCACTTTGTTGTGCAGAGTATGATATACATATTTCAGTGAGTTTATGGTGTACCTGATAGATTTCATTCTATAACTCATCTGCTTAACCTTTTTTCAACTATGTTGGGGTCGGCTTCCAGTCTAACCGGATACAGCTGAATACCAGTATTTTACATGGAGCGAATGTCGCGACCGCCTATCTGACCTCCACAACCCAGTGACTGGGTAATACGATAGATATCCCTTGGTAAGACTGGTTGTCAGACTTTCAGGCTTCTAACCGGCCGTAACGACTGAAATTCTATAACTTTAATTAAATCCAAATAAAAACTAGCACGTGACCCTCTGAGTTTTGATATACGAGTATTTTAAAACCCAAAGATGTTATTAATTGTATGGATAATAACGCATGCATATAAAATGCTTCATTGTATAGTTTGATATACGACGTAGCCCGAAGAATTGCCAAACTTAAGTGGCAGTGGGCAGGGCACATTGCTCGCAGAACGGATGGCCGATGGGGCCGAAAAGTTCTGGAGTGGCGACCGCGAACCGGAAGACGTTGCGTTGGAAGGCCTCCCACTAGGTGGACCGATGACCTGGTGAAGGTTGCGGGAATCCGCTGGATGCGAGTCGCACGGGACCGGTCAATGTGGCGACACTTGGGGGAGGCCTATGTCCAGCAGTGGACGTCTATCGGCTGAAATGATGATGATGATAGTTTGATATTGAGATAGACTCATGATAGCACAAGTTTAAGCCTTAGTGGTTTTTGGTTGCTATTTAATATGAATAATCCTGTATTCTTTTGCATAAATGATAAATAAAAAAAAATAGAGGTTAGAAACTTAGGGCAAAAATGCCCGCCGCCGCCGCCGGGCAGGCAGGAGGGGCAACCCTTCTGCCACTGCTGCTAATCTCGTAGCCCCGGAGACAGTTAAGGTCATGTCTCTGGCTGTTGAAGGGGGTCGAGGGTCTTGGCTTAACCGCCCGGACCGCGAGGAAGATTAACCTCTATAAAAAATTCCCCAAACCTCCAAGCGGCGGCGCACCGTGAGGGAGGTTGTAAGCTTGGCTAATGGGTAGCTTGATTTAGTCGCTAGTGCGGACCGTTATTTTGAGCAAGTACAACATGTTTATACTCGTGGGAACAATATGGATAAATATTTGAACCAAAAAACCACAGAAGAGATGGGGAGTGATGCGGGGTCGGAGTCCGACGCCGCATCTAGCGTTACGGGCTCATTTAAGAGGCCGGAGCGCGTAGTGGTTGGGGCGGCTGGGAAGAACCTAAGGTTCTTCCAGAAGCGCCCCAAATCGGGGGATGGCCAGGGGTCCTCCTCGGATGGCGGGTCGAGCTCGGCCCGCAGGAAAATAAGCCGGCGGGGCGGAGTCCATGAGGGGGGCATGGGCAGAGGGCTTGCCGCGAAGGAGGCCAGTGAGCCGAGCCGAGCCAGCCCAGCTGAGCCGGCCCAGCGAGCCGAGAGGCTCGACACGGACGGGCAGCACTCGGGAGTGGCCAGCCGCAAGGCAGCCCTCTCAGAGTCATCAGGCGGTGAGCTGGACGCCATTGGTGGCTCCAATTCGGAGCGGGCGGTCAGGTTTGAGGAGGTCGTGGTAGCCGCAATCAAGAGTGTGGCCCTGAAGAGGATTCAGTCCTCCAAAGACAGGGCCATATCTGCAGCCACGGCCTCCATCATAGCGGCAGCAAAGGCCACCCAGTCCGAGCCCCCGCCGGACGGAATGTCCGAAATGCGGGCGGAGGTCGCTCGTTTGACAGCCGCCATGGAGCTTCTCCGAAAGGAGAATGAGGAGCTCCGAGCGGACCTGGCCGGGCTACGAGCAGCCGGCCCCCGGGAGGTGCCGCAGGAGAG
Organism: Apamea monoglypha; assembly: GCA_911387795.2. Classification (NCBI taxonomy): domain Eukaryota; kingdom Metazoa; phylum Arthropoda; class Insecta; order Lepidoptera; family Noctuidae; genus Apamea; species Apamea monoglypha. Next base: position 8,693,044 of record OU426934.1, on the reverse strand, counting down.
GGCGCAACATGGGCGGGGTGGACCAGTACCTGCTGAGGATCGGGTGCTGACACTGGTGCGACAGGAGCTGGCCTCTTTCCAGAGCAGGTTTTCCGCCCTGGAGGCCATTGTTCTGCGCCCACCGCTAGCGGGGAGCCGGCCGGTTTCGGGCCAGCGAAAGGCGGCTTCGTATGCTGCCGCCGCGGCTGCCACAACTACAGCCACGGCGCAGGCTAAAGGTGGGACCGCACCAAAACCAGCGAGGGCCCCAGCCCCGGCGGCGAAACGGCCGCCCCCGCCGCCTCCTACATCCCCTCCGGCCGACGCCGATTGGCAAGTAGCCGGAGAGAAGAGAAAGGCGGGGAAGGCTGCGAGGGCGGCCAAAAAGAAAGAGAGGCGGCAACGGCGCAAGGAGCGAAGTGTCGCGGCTAGGCTTCGTGCCCCGAAGTCCGCAGCTGTAGTTATCACACTACAGCCGGAAGCGGAGAAGAAGGGCATGTCCTACCGCGACGTGCTTGCCAAGGCGAGGGCGGCGGTGAACCTCCAGGAGCTCGGCGTTGCGGAGGGCTTCCGGGTAAGGGTCACTGCGACTGGGGCCCGGATGCTGGAGGTCCCTGGTGCGGCCAGCGGCCCGACTGCTGACGCTCTGGCCGAAAGGCTTAGAGCGTCCCTAAGTGCAGACGAGGCCCGAGTGTCCAGACCCACTAAGTGCGCTGATATGCGCATCCTGGGTCTGGACGACTCTGCGACGGTGGAGGAGGTGGTGGCTGCCATCGTCAGGACTGGGGGGTGCTCTGCCGAGCAAGTGAGGGCGGGCACCATTCGTCCTGACTTCACGGGGATGCAAGCCATTACGGTGAGCTGCCCCGTGTCGGCGGCCCAAAAAATAGCCGGGGAGGGCGGAAGGCTCCTGGTGGGCTGGGTTTCCGCGCAGGTGAAACTCCTGGAACCCAGACCTCTGAGGTGCTTCCGCTGCCACGTGGGCAACCACGTCGGAGCTAAATGCACCTCGGAGGTGGACTGCAGCAGTCTCTGCTTCCGCTGCGGTCAGCCCGGTCACAAGGCCGGCTCATGTAATGCCGCAATGCCGCACTGTTATATATGTGCGGCAGCTGGCAAGCCGGCCGATCACCGGGTTGGGAGCAAGGCCTGCGCTCCACCCGCCAAAGCAAGGGGCAGGGTCAAGCCCTCCGCCACCGCCGTCACCGCCGCAGCCGCCAACACCACTGCCGCCGCTGCCGCCTCCACCGCCGTCGCCGCCGCATCCATCGCGGCTGGGTCCTCACAGGGGGCCCTAGAGGGGGCTGATATGGAGTGCCAATAATGGCCCCATTACGCCTCCTCCAGGCGAACATCAATCACTGCGCCTCCGCTCAGGATCTGTTGCTCCAGAGCATGGCGCAGTGGTCGATTAACATCGCCGTGGTCGCTGAGCCGTACTTTGTCCCGCCCAGGGACGACTGGGTGGAGGACCTGAGCGGCTCAGTGATCCTTATTTCGTCGGCCGCCGCCGGTACCCCGTCCCTCGAGGCGGTCAAGAGAGGACGGGGGTGCGTGGCAGCACGGTTCGGGGAGATAGTCGTGGTAGGGGTATACTTCTCCCCGAGCCGAACTCTCGCCGAGTTCCACAACTCCCTTGCGGAGCTGAGAGTCGTCGTCGTTGGGCTCCGTTCCCTCCCCGTACTCGTCCTCGGGGACTTCAATGCTAAGAACGTGGCTTGGGGTTCCCGGTATACGGACACACGGGGCAGGATGGTGGAGGACTGGGCTCTGGAGACAGGCCTGGTCGTCCTAAACCGGGGTTCGGTCCCAACATGCGTGCGGATGCGGGGTGAGTCAGTGGTGGACATCTCGTTCGCCAGCCCCGCTCTGTCGCCGCATGTCGTCAACTGGCGCGTCATGGAGGAGGTGGAGACCTATTCCGACCACCGGTACATCCGGTTCGACGTCTCCGCCCAGACCTCGAGCGCGCCAGTCCGACAGGCCCCGGGTGGTCCGCGGTGGGCGCTGAAGCAGCTGGACCGGGAGCTCCTCCTGGAAGCCTCGATCGTGCAGGCCTGGGTGTCACCACCGGACAGGCCTGCTGACATCAACGACGAGGCGGAGTGGTTCCGGGAGGCCATGTCCGAAATATGCGACGTGGCAATGCCCCGGGTCCAGCCCGGACGCGCCCGGCGCCAGGTGTACTGGTGGTCGCCGGAGCTGACGTCTCTGCGCGAGGCGTGCGTGGCTGCGCGACGTCGGTACACCAGGCACCGCAGGCTCCGTATCCGCCCTCCGGATACGGAAGCCATGCAGGCGGAGCTATACGAGGAGTACAGAGCGGCGAAGACCGCCCTCCGAGCGGAGATCCTGCGGGCCAAGGGTTTGGCCCGCGAGGAGTCGCTGGGGATTCTGAACAGAGACCCGTGGGGACGCCCATACAAGATGGTGCGGGAGAAACTCCGCCCATGGGCTCCCCCGCTGACGCAGAGTCTCCGGCCCCAGCTCGTGGAGGACGTGGTGAGCGCTCTGTTTCCTTTGCGAGGGGAACATACTCCCCCGCCCATGGCTCCGCCTCCTGCGGTGCCAGATGCGGACCACACCACCGACGACGACGACGATGCTCCGGAGGTGACCGAGGTAGAGCTGAGAGTGGCGGTACGTAGGCTGAATGCCAAAAATACCGCCCCAGGACCCGACGGCTTACCTGGAAAAGCCTGGGTTCTGGCCTTGGAGGCTCTCGGGCCTCGACTAAGGGGGCTACTAAGCGCATGCTTGGAGAGGGGCCAGTTCCCACTACGTTGGAAAACGGGGAAACTGGTCCTCATCAAGAAACCGGGGCGCCCTGCGGACTCTCCGTCCGCTTACCGGCCCATCGTGCTGCTCGACGAGGTGGGCAAGCTCTTTGAAAGAGTCATTGCAGACCGCCTTGTCGAGCGGCTGGTGCGGGTGGGGCCGGATTTGGCGGAAAGCCAGTTTGGTTTCCGCAGGGGGCGCTCTACGGTGGACGCCATCATGCGCGTGCGAGCCCTCACGACGGGGGATGCCGTGGCCCGGGGTGGGGTTGTCTTGGCGGTGTCTCTAGACATCGCCAATGCCTTCAATACCCTGCCCTGGAGTTGCATCAGGGAGGCACTCCGGTATCACCGGATGCCGACCTACCTCTGTCGCATTGTCGAGGCCTATTTGACGGACAGAGCCGTCATCTACCCCGGTCACCGGGGAGAGTGGAACCGGCGAGAGATGTCGTGCGGTGTCCCACAGGGATCGGTCCTGGGGCCGCATCTGTGGGATATCGGGTACGACTGGGTGCTGCGCGCCGACCTCCCTAGCGGCGTCAGCGTGGTTTGCTACGCTGACGACACGCTGGTCCTAGCGCAGGGGAGGTCGCACCAGGCGGCGGCCGAAATAGCGACACGCGGGGTTGCGACAATCGTTGAGAGGATCCGGCAATTGGGACTCGAGGTGGCCCTGCACAAGTCCGAGGCCATGTGTTTTCATGGTCTTCGGGACGCGCCACCGTCGGGTTCCCAAATAACGGGAGGAGGGGTTCACATCGGCGTCGAGTCGACGATGAAGTACCTGGGACTCGTCCTCGACAGCCGGTGGAACTTCGTGGAGCATTTCCGACGTTTGGCTCCCAGACTGGAGCGGGCCGGGGCTGCCTTGAGGCGGCTCCTGCCCAATCTAGGGGGTCCAAACGCCTCCTGCCGGAGGCTATATGCGGGGGTCGTGCGGTCCATGGCCCTTTACGGGGCACCGGTGTGGGCGCGTTCCTTGAGGCGGCGACCAGTCCGCCGGTTGAACGCGTCCCAAAGGGTCATGGCCGTCCGGCTGATCCGAGGATACCGCACGGTCTCCGCTGAGGCGGCGAGCCTCCTTGCCGGATTGCCGCCATGGGATCTGGAGGCAAAAGCCCTCGCCCACATATGGGAGTGGCGAGAGGAGGCAAAACGCCGGGGCGTAACTCCGCTGCCGCGAGAAATCACGGTACAGCGGACAGAGCTCCGGCGGGATCTCATGGCGACATGGAGAGTGCGATTGTCGCAACCCAGTGCTGGGCACGCCACAATTGCGGCGATAAGTCCCCTCTTTGAGGAGTGGCTGGAGAGGTGCCACGGCGCCCTCACCTTCCGCCTGACGCAGGTCCTCACCGGACACGGTTCCTGTTCAGGATAAGGCGGGAGGAAACGCCAGGGTGTCACCACTGTGTGGATCGCCCGGAGGACACGGTGGAGCATACGGTGGAGGTCTGCCCGGCTTGGGCGGAGCACCGCCGCGTCCTCGTGGCGGCGATCGGCGGCGGCGATCTCTCGCGTCCGGCCCTGGTCCAGGCCATGGTACGGAGCGAGAGTGCATGGGAAGCCGTCACCTCCTTCTGCGAAGCAGTAATGCTCGCAAAGGAGGAGGCGGAACGCGTGAGGGAGAGGCAATCTCTGCGCCTTCACGCCCCTAGTCGCCGCAGGAGACGCCCTGGACGTCGGGAGTCACCAGCCGACTCCCGGCCACCGTAGGCGCGGGCTTGCGGGCGGCGAGCTATGGGCAGCTCGCCGCCCGGCAAGGACCAGGCCCGAGTCGACGGCGCGTTGTGTTCCACGCGCGCCTCAAAGAGATGTCAGCACGATGTGACGGGGTCCGTTAGGGCCGATGCCTGCCAGGGCCGCGGGTTGTTCGAAAGAGATACCGTGGTCCCTGGCATAGGCAACTGAAGGAACACGGGTGGGTTTTAGTCAGTAAAAGTCTGACACGCCCTCCTGCTCCGCCCAGAGCGGGAGAAGTCATATGATGATTTCCCACCCAGAAAAAAAAAAAAAAAAAAAAAAAGGGCAAAAATAGTCATTTATTTGTGACCTAATTTTCTAACCTCTAACTCTTACTTAATAATAAGTAAGTAGTATATTAATGCTCGGCGTTTTTACCATTCACGCGTATCGTAATGTACGAGTTCCAGTTTCGACTACACAGGTACTGCCTACACGTTGAGAGCACTGTGTGAATGGTGGTACGAACAAGGTAACAAGCTGTGGATATCCTAACTAATATTATAAATGCGAAAGTAAGTTTGTTTGTTTGTTACCTTTTCACGCCTAATCCGCTGAACCGATCATCATGAAATTTTGCATATATGTTGCCAGGGGTATAGAAAAGGACATATATATAGGTATATTTCATTGATTAACACATACGATACTTTTTATCCCGGTAATACATTTCTCTACGCGTGCGAAGCCGTCGGCAAAAGCTAGTAAATAATGTTCGAAATTGCTTAACATTTTCGCTCCTTGGCTGTACTATTCATTAGACAAATCCGCACCTACTGCTAGCACGAAATAAATATAAAAATAGTGTAAGTATTCACCATTATTTATTGTGTCATAAGAATATTTAAAACAGTTTGTATTTGGAACTTATTAAGGGAGGATATCATTTAGGGGCCGTCCACAGCGACTACACAGTTTACAGCGAAGGTTTCTCCGGCAAGATTTTTTGAGCAGGAACCAGATGAACAAGGTCAGTATGCCCAGTCCCAACGCATAAGCCTTGGATGTCCAGCTCCAAGCCGCCCCTGCTGCCGCCCCTGCTGCTGCCTCTGCTCCCGCCCCCGCGTTCAACCCGCCAGGGCCTCCTATCCTTTTCCATGATGAAGTAGAGGTCATCATATTGTTAGAAACGCGAATAGCGTTGCGGGGAGCGCCAATGTCATTCTGGAGAGCGGAGATAAAACAAATTTTTTCTTTGAATGGAGTATTTTTGATAACATTTTTGGTTTTAGCCGAGATTTTAGATACGGCTTTCAACCCGGTTCTAAGCCACAGCTTAGACTTTGGTTTGGGACAATTAAGAGGCATTTTTCGTATTTTTTACAGCTTAACCCATGCCGAACAGTCTTCATTACTTTCGCGCCATTTCCACGAGTACTGTTTTGGTCTTCATGTTCCGCTCCTTACATTCGGTTGGTATTAATGTAACGGTCTTTTTATTACGAATGTAACATTGTTACAATTTTATTCATTCATTAGACAAAACGTGTTCACTGTAAGCCATGTTTGAGCTTTGTTTTGACATTTCTGTTTCTGACAAGCTGACAGGTCGTTCTTTGCTAACTGTTCTCTGTCAATATGTTTTTTTTTCATTCTAATGAGATCTGTATCTTCTTTAGTTAATCTCATCATCGTTTTCCTGCCCTTATTCCAAATTATTTGGGGTCGGCGTAACATGTGTTTTCTTCCATACTTCTCTATTAGTTGTCATCTCGGTAGTGATTTCCCATTTCTAGCCATATCATCATTCACACAGTCCATCCATCGTTTCTTTGGTCTTCCCTTACTCTTATAGCTATCGACAATCATACTCAAAAACCTCACGACATTTTCCTCATTCCTCCGTATCACATGCCCATACCATGACAACCGATTTCCACACAACTTTTCAGTTGCCGGTGCCACTTTCAGAATTCCTCTTATGTACTCATTTCTTATTCTATAGTCTATGTTTATATTTATTATTGCAATACGTTCCTAGTTATTTCCAAGGTCCAGCTCGCTCTCGCAACCTTCTTCCTCAGTTCGAAAAGGAGCTATCACCGTACCCTGATTATATGCAGATATAATGCCCCTGAGCAATTTACGATGGCCACTGACCATACAATATTGTTTCCCCTATGGCCTTGCGATGAGCCATGTAAATAAATAATTTTATGGGCTGACCGAACGTAAAATATTATGGGTAGCTAGTATTTCTTTTTCTTCTTTGACAAACCTACTTACTATGGTAAACCTAGCAATCACTTTTATTTTCTGTCTGGCATTAATGCTGAAATGAACCTTTTTGGCGCAGTAGCCGTGAGGCTCAAACTATTGTTGTTTGAGACATTGTTTTTATTTTGTTAATTTTGTGTTTCACGAACTGTGTCAAAATAAACTTTCTTTCTTTCTTTATTTTTGATGAAAATACATATTTACTGGTTTGAAAGAATTGCATATTATTTTTGTTTTCGGAAATGTAACTAGCAGGATAAAAGCATTCTAACTGACTTAAAAGAAACTTATCCTACGGGCACATCTTCCCTACCATTACAGCGCGATGGTCGCTGTAGCACCATGAACATGAGGCTACAGGAGCTAGTGCGAATCTTGGGGTTCATTCGATTAATCGAGTCTGGTCAAACCACGCTGGGGTCGGCATTTCATTTATTCATTCATTCTAACTGACTTAAAATAACTGAATATTGGGCGTCGGACTCGCGTAGTTACTAAGGGGTTCGTATCATGAAAACCTTTATAATAGTATAAATACACCTCTGCCTATGCCTTCGGGCAATACAGGCATGATGTGAATACTTTAATAAAAGGCTGCTGTCATTTGGTCAACAACTCGCCACTACAAGTGAATTAAAATTCAAACATCCTAAAGGAAACTAGCTAGGACACATAAACATTCTAAAGGAAACTAGCTAGGGCACATAAACATTCTGAAGGAAACTAGCTAGGGCACATAAACATCCCAAAGGAAACTAGCTAGGGCACATAAACATTCTAAAGGAAACTAGCTAGGGCACATAAACATTCTAAAGGAAACTAGCTAGGGCACATAAACATTCTAAAGGAAACTAGCTAGGGCACATAAACATTCTGAAGGAAACTAGCTAGGGCACATAAACATTCTAAAGGAAACTAGCTAGGGCACATAAACATTCTGAAGGAAACTAGCTAGGGCACATACACATCCTAAAGGAAACTAGCTAGGGCACATAAACATCCCAAAGGAAACTGGCTAGGGCACATAAACATTCTAAAGGAAACTAGCTAGGGCACATAAACATTCTGAAGGAAACTAGCTAGGGCACATAAACATCCCAAAGGAAACTAGCTAGGGCACATAAACATTCTGAAGGAAACTAGCTAGGGCACATAAACATCCCAAAGGAAACTAGCTAGGGCACATAAACATCCCAAAGGAAACTAGCTAGGGCACATAAACATTCTGAAGGAAACTAGCTAGGGCACATAAACATTCTGAAGGAAACTAGCTAGGGCACATAAACATCCCAAAGGAAACTAGCTAGGGCACATAAACATCCCAAAGGAAACTAGCTAGGGCACATAAACATCCCAAAGGAAACTAGCTAGGGCACATAAACATCCCAAAGGAAACTAGCTAGGGCACATAAACATTCTGAAGGAAACTAGCTAGGGCACATAAACATTCTGAAGGAAACTAGCTAGGGCACATAAACATCCCAAAGGAAACTAGCTAGGGCACATAAACATCCCAAAGGAAACTAGCTAGGGCACATAAACATCCCAAAGGAACTTTTGCTACTGTTGAGCGAAACGGTCCTGTGTCCCATTCCGATTTCCAGATCGAGCAAAGTGTTTTTGGGTTTTTCCATCAAGAATGTCTCAGGAGCAGCCTGGAGTCTGGATTCGTGTCCGGTTGATGGCAATAGAGAATAGAGAGTCGTGGTGGCTCAGTGGTAACGGTTTCGACTTACGAGTCGTAGATCGTGGGTACGAACCCAAACAGGTGCTATACTTTGTGTAAATAATTTCATCAGCACTGCTCTTATAACGGTGAAAACATCGTGATGAAACTGGCATGTACTAGAACTAAAAATTCGAAGCCATGTGACATCTACCAACCCGCACTGAGCCCGCGTGGTACATTGCAGCCCACTCTCTCTCGAAGAGAGGAGGCCTGTGTCCCACCTATGGGAACATTATAGGCTGATTATGCTGGCAATAGGCTCGCCTCCTAAACAACAGCACAGGACAGCAGCCGCAGCAGCAGCATGGGACTTTTAAGCTTAGTTAACCGGCGAAATGTGGGTGTACACTGTACTATAGGTACATCTCTGTCTAAACCTTTGGGGATTACAGACACACGCTTGTATTGGTATCTCCGAAACGAGTTTTGCATATTGTCGTCCGGACGTTGTATTAGCCTACTGACTGATTCACAAATGTATTCAGGTCCACGGCTAGGTAATCCTAGATACGTAGTCTCTCATCAATCTAAGGACCCCGTTACACTTGGTCGCCAACTCCGTCGGCTATGTCTTGCAGTTCCGTTCCACTGGAACAAATCCAACTGATAACTGTTGTACACTTTATAGAGTAATAACGGAAGCGTTGTGATTTGTCTCTACGAATATCTAATAGCAAGTAACTGTAACAGTTTTTCGATTTTAGCAATTTTTCGCCGTTTTTGTTTTCGCCCAATAAAAGTTATTATTTTCGGCCGTTGTTGAATAAAATGAAGTTTCGCCAATTATTTTTATTATAATATTAATTTAAATATTTACAATTCATTCATTCAAAGAATTTATGGTCGCGGTATTACTCGAGTATCGATTATTATTATTATAGTATTTATTATAAGTAGTCAGTATGTTGAAAATTCAAAACGTTAAATATGCGATGCGTTTATGACTCGAAACAAACATTTGATATTTTGAACACTATCGAGTTTACGGACAATAATCGCACACCCAATACATTGATATTGGGTGTACGCACAGAAATCTTAATTAAGATTTCTGTGGGTGTACGTAGGTGTATTATTTAGAGTTGTTTTATTTAGTGTTTGATTTTATAACGAACGTTCGATTTTTTCGACATTCGATAAATATTGGTCGATTAATTGATATTCGATGATTTGGCATTCGATACCGTTTTTACACCTTTCTCCACCTATGTATATTTCACTAATTTTGCCAAATATGTAATACATTAAAATACTAGATAGTTTAGTATTTTTATATTTTCTTCTGGCGGTTTATAGCGTCTATACCTACCTACTATTGAACCTTCTAGCAGCGAATCATCGACTGCATAGATACAAATGTAGGTAATATAATAATCAGCCTATGATGTTCCCACTGCTAGGACACAGGCCTCCTCTCTTTTTGAGAGGGAGTAGGCCGCCAACCACCACGCGGGCCCAGTGCAGGTTGGTAGATATCACATGTCTTCCAATTTTTCGTTCTATCACGATGTTTTCCTTCGCGTTTTGAGAGCAGTAGTGATGAAATTATTTATGGGTACAAAGTAAATCGCCTGCCTAGGTTCGAACCCACGACCTACAACTCGTAAGTCGGGCCCGTTACCACTGGGCCACCCCTGCTCAGTAGGTAGGTAGCTCTGTAAGTAATATAGGTAAAAATTATTTTACATAAAATAATCTCTACTAGATTCCAGATGTTTACGAAGGCATGTGGTTGTGTAAGATCTGCTAGCCGACAATTACCCTAGCTAATTATGCCGTGCAATATTATTTACATTACCTACCACATTTTACAAATTATTCGCTACAGTCCTAAAGGAAAATAACAGACTGTCCTGTCAAGAACTAAGAAAGATATATACTGTTAAAAAAGCTAGCTTTTGTCTGTCCTCACACAGTTCTTTTGGAGTTATTTACCTCCGATTTTGCATCACTGTCAAAAGCACATTGATCTTTATTCTTGTTGCATTAAGGTTGCTGTTGGGTTGCTGCCACAAAAAAGCCTGTCAAAATCACAGACATATCACTCTTCTCCATAAGAAACAACCGATTGGAACTGTGCACCTAGCTTCTGACGTTTCATAAACTGTGCCTGTGAAATATTGTTTGAATTTGACCATCCACCCTTGTCAATGAAGGAACTTCCCACCCCGCTATTTCATGCCATTGGTGACTTGCAAAGCGTTCTTCTAACGGAACAGACAGCTGTGCTGCTGAGGAGTTTGTTGCGCCACTTCTTCCCTGCTAAAGCACTAGAAAGTAGTGAAAGGCGGGCGTTTTGGGAGACTGTCTTATGTAGTTTGACGATCAAAGAGATTCTCAACCTAATTTGAATAATTGATTTTGACATATTGTTTTGATAATAACATTATCATCACGGTCAGAAGCTAAATAAGTAGGTACCTACCCAAAATACACAGTTTTACTACTATATTACGCAACGTCCGGTATGTTAAATACACAGTTTTACTACTATATTACGCAACGTCCGGTATGTTAAATACATTCATGTTTCCACAAAAACATTCCCAGTGATGGGAAGTTACTTCAAGTTCAAGCAATTATTGTAATAAATAAAATACAATGACATGTTTAATTTTAATAACTAGCAGCTTGGGTTCTGCACTCATTTAACTACACGAAATTAACGAGGGTTGTTAATTGTAGTCTTGTATTGTATATCCACGAAGCCTGCTTACCCTACTAATATTATAAACGCGAAAGTTTGTGAGGATGGATGGATGTTTGTTACTCTTTCACGCAAAAAGTACTGAACGGATTTTGATGAAACTACAGTAGGTAATACAGCTTATACAACAGAATAACACATAGGATACTTTTTATCCCAACATTTCCACGGGATCGACACTTAGGCGGGTGAAACCGCGGGGTGCTGCTATAAATAGGTTCTTTTTTCTGGTTGGAAATCCTCATCAGAGAACGGAGGGTTATGTCTGACTCCTACCGATTAAAACTCCTCAGTTCCCACTACCATGAGTCGGGGGCCCGGCAGATACATACATTCGCCGCACCCCCGACAGAAATCAGCCCGCCATGCCTAGCGGGCTCCATCCATCACCAAGTGCCGCCGATCCCAAGACCAACATACTTAGTCATTTTATGCTGGTGCTATTGGAAAACATAAAGCATTTCTCAAAGAATGAGTTGAATTATACCTAAGTAGAAGAGTAGTAGTAGTAGTAGTAGTGAGTAGTGTAGTAGTAGTAGTAGTGTTGTTTCTGCTGTAACAACAGCAGAAACATATTTTTTTCGTGACCTTCCATTTTGACCTTCACCTTTGTTCTTGCTTGGGATGACACGATAGAAATATTAAAAAAAAAATCTTATAGGTACCTTATGAATGACACCATGCTATTTGACCGACTCAGCATCTCGGATGTCTCAATTTCACACCCAGCCTGCGTAATGGTTATGTAATTAACTCATTAAATCATCACTATATCACCAACTTCCATAATCTTGGAGATCACCACAAGAACCTCTCATCTAAACTTTCTACAGGGAATAGAAATCAAAGATGGAGTCTTCGAAACGTGTCTTTTTCTTCCTTACTTCTCTATTAGTCGTCATTTCGATGGTAACCAACGGGTTTTACCATCGAGATGACGACTTAGAATAGAATAAGCATCATTTATTTCTAGCCATATCATCATTTACACAGTCCATCTATCGTTTCTTTGGTCTTCCCCTACTCTTATAGCCATCCACATTCATACTCAAAACTTTCCTCACGACATCATTCAAAATATGAAAAAGTACAAAACGTGCTCTTTTGGCAATATTTGCTCAGTAATTATTACCTAAGTGCTGGTAGTACGAGACCACAGTTCAAAGCCATGTGTGTTAGCAGTAACACGCTATTTTATTTATGTACTTACCTAGGCCATATCACCTGCAGGTCCTATTTATGTAATATTTTTCCATAAAAAATTGTATCTCAAGCTCTATTTATCTTTTGTTACGAGACTCCCGGGAGTTTTGCGTCACTTTTGCACTAAAAATAGTAAAATCTTGTCTGATACCTATTATTTTACAAGATTGTATCCGATTAATTTTCCGGTACCTAATTAATAACTAATCACATTTAGATTCCTCTGGCATTGAACAAAATCTCAAAGCCTACAAAAAAAATCATAAATCGGATAGAGGCCTATTAATTTCAGTTAAGAACTCTAAAATACGAATCAACTTATCATTGATAGATAATATTCCGTCCCACGCCCTACCATTAATTTTGCTTGTAGAGGCTGTACGGACGGCTGCCTTCAGTCGTTTACCGTTTGGCGCGAAAAAAACATACGCACTCCGTGGTCCGTACATTGGGTATTTTACAGTGTCGTTTTGTATAAATAGGTTGTTTATAAGATCTGTGGCGCATCTCTTCGCGTTGTTTACCGTGAATCGTTCGAGAGTATCGTTGTTGTCCGAAGAAACTATGTACCGGTTAGTGCACATATTTATTTTTATTTATAAGTTGTCAGTGATTCTTTAATTTGAAATTGACCGATTGAGTTCAAGTTCAAAGTTAGGTGTTTGATCAGTGACAGTTGTTTTTTTTTTCACATTATTTTTAGACTTATCGGCAAATCTGATTTATAAATCAGTCAAAATTATAGCAATAATCGCTAAGCTAAAACATATTTTAAATAAAAATAAGACCACTTCACCAGTAGGTACAGGTAGGTAGGTATATTTATTATTCCTTTCGTGACTTTTCCAACCTACATGTGTACCTTGATTAGAAAACCATTAATAGAGAATTTGGAAAAATGGTACACCCATGGCAAACCCCAACCTGTTTTGTGCTAAACAAATAAGAATACATGACTATTTGCTATTTGGCTATGAATTATAATGGACACAAATTATCATAAGTAACTGCGTACAATGAGTATTTAATTTTCATTAGTATTCTGTAAATTACCTATACCTATATTTTAGTGATATAAACAAACTTAATTAGTTTACCTAAGCTATTATTTATCTTAATTAAAATTTATGGGTACGATAGCAAGAATTCGATATAAATATTCCTCTAATTATTTTTTTTGTGACTACCTCGTTGGCATAGTGGTCGCAAGCGGTCCTGGGTTCGCTTCCCAGGTCGGGTAGAGTGATAGTGGGTTTTTGCATCTGGAATTTACTCGGAGTCTGGATCTGTGTCCAGTTTATGGCAATAGGCTCGCCCCTTATTACATGGGACTTACACAAAACTAGCGAAATGTGGGCGTAAGAGGTGTACCTATGTTCACCTCAGCCTAACCCTTCGGAGAATACAGGGGTGATGTTATGATATGCTTTGTATAATCATGAGAAAGTTATAAAACCTTTATGAGACTCCACAACGAAGAGGTCAAAAAGTAGTTAATTTACCTAGATGGTAAAGAACATAATTATCGAACTTAATTTTTACGAGTATTAGGTAGGTATTGAAACCATATTTGAAATCGGTCAATCAATATACCTACATTTCCTATTGTCTTTTAAAAAGTTCTTCCCAGGTAATGGGACAAGTGTCATTTTATATCCGATCTATCACACACAGTCATTGTCATTTTGACCAAATAGGGTGCGGTATAACTACACACGCAGTGTCGTGTGAAGTGAACTGTCATCCCACCTATCATTTGATTGACAGCTTCAAACCCACTTCACCTACGTTTTCACGGTGAAATAAAATAAGCTTTCATACACAGCAGCTCATGCTGTGGTGAAGAGATAAAAGGGAAGATGCAAAAAAGGTTTATAGGTTCGAAGCTACTTACCTTTCATTATCATTGACCTATAGCAGGCCCTTGCTAGAAATAGGTCTTCGCAATTGCACACCATTCAACACGATTCTCGACAACTCTCATCCAGTTAGGTATGGTTGGTTTCTTGGGTTTTTTGATCTGAGCTCCATACTCTAATCCATAAGAAGAAAAGACCACAATAAAATACAATTAAAAACACACATTCACAGCTTAAGAACGATAAAACTCAACTTGATTGTATTAGTAAAAACTATTCATTGTTATTCAAACAATACAAGGGGTGTACATTATTCTATCATTATGCGGTAACTCCTATACTTTGGCCACTACGCAGCATCCTATATAATCCTGCCTAACTTAGCTAACATCTCATCAGTTTCACTGTACGTACATACATTAGTAGCTGGGTACAGCACAATTAAAAACACACATTCACAGCTTAGAGGATAAAACTCAACATGATTGTATTAGTAAAAACTATTCATTGTTATTCAGACAATACAAGGGGAATGGCATTATGCGCTAATTACATACAGACAGAATGATTAACTTACTGATTTTTAGATACTATTTCATGGTTCGAACGGCACTGGGTGGTAGAAACAGGTTTATTTTGGTCCTAATTAACAAAAATTTGCATTTTCCTGGTTATTCGCGATCGTTAATTATAGTTACGTAACTAAGAAAAAACTTCGCAAGCTCATAATTGATACCTACTTTTGAAAGATGTCACTCTGTTCTGTAAAAATGTGACCTTGAAGTGAACTGTCATCCTACCTGTCGCCAGGGATTGACAGGTCACTTCACATAAGTTTTCACGGTGAATTTTTTACCGTTGAGACGTGACGATGAGTCGTATATATGAGCAATTTGAAACTTATTAGAGGTACAGAGAAGTTTTCAGAAACCACTTCCTATAGCATGTAGCTAAGTAATAACAAGCGCACGGGTCGATCGATCAGGTTAAGCTACGCTTACCGCGGTTGGTCCGTGGATGTGTGACCATCTTTACATACCAAGACTCCTCCGTGCCTCGGAAAGCACGTTAAGCCATTGGTCCCGGCTGTCATTTCGTGGATCTTTGACAGTCGTTACGGGTAGTCAGAAGCTTGAAAGTCTGACAACTAGTCTTACCAAGGGATATCGTATTAGCCAGTAACTGGGTTTTGGAGGTCAGATAGGCAGTCGCTCCATGTAAAATACTGGTATTCAGCTGCATCCGGTTAGACTGGAAGCCGACCCCAACATAGTAGGGAAAAGGCTAGGCAGATGATGACTTCCTATAGCATGGCCGGTATCCGGCCAAGCTACTATCCGTTTCATCTCACTACACTGAAATACCTTCATCAAAAATCCTTTCTCTCTCAAATCGACGAGGTGGTTCCTTTAATTCGAACGAATTTCTCCACGACCCCTAACAGTGTCACGTTCACACTGACCAATTTGAAAGGATGACCCAGTAAAATATAAACATAAGTACCTACTAAGGTAACTGAAAAACTCGACAATAATAAAAAAAATAATGGCCAAGTGCGAGTAGGACTAGCACACGAAGTGTTCCGTACCAACGTACAATATTTATCTATTGCCATTATTAAGATTGAGCAAAAAACGCCGAAAAAAACACATTCTTGTATGGGACCGATACAAGAATCTGTTGCAAGAAAAATTAAAGGGGGTCCTTTCATTTTTAAATTTATTTTTGTTATAGCGGCAATAGTAGGGAGTAGGTACACACTGAAAATTACGATACAAAAGATACAGTCCTGTGACCATAGAAATAAGAAAGAAGATGCCTGTGACAGACGGATGGACAGCAGAGCCTTAATAATAGGCTCCCGTTCGCACCCATTGGGTATGGCTACGGAACCCTAAAAAGCGGCTGTGGTGTTTTACTATTTACTCTAGCACGTGCCTGACATAAAACACAACTTTCATGCGCATTTAGTAACAAGCTGTTATTTTAACAGATATTTAAATTTTATTTATTTGTATAGATTATATTAATTTAATTAATGAATGAACTCCATTGTTAATTTTCTTGAACTATTGTATAATATCTGTTACGATCACGTCTCTCAGGCATGCTGCACATTTTGTGCACAATGCAAGGTTAACTAAGATAAAAATGATATAAGACTGCTTTAGCCTCAATTGCTGTTAAATTTTACATAAAAGTATGTTAGCTTTGTCACGTTTGTGGACCAGCAAAAACCATAAATAAACATAATAATGGGACCTTCAGTAACACATTAAACCGTCCCGGCTGTCATTTGTAGATCTTTGACAGTTGTTACGGGTATACAGAAGCCCAAAATCTGAGAACTAGTCTTACCAAGGGGTATCATATTACCCAGTAACTGGGCTGTGGAGGTCGGATAGAAAAAATACTTGTATTCAGCTGGAAGCCGAACCCAACCCGGAAAAGGCTGAAGCATTGATGATACGTACTTATTATAGAAGGACATATTTTAGTCACACCAATGTTTCTTAATTTTATTTACATAATCAGGCTATAATGTTCCCACTGCTGGGACATAGGCCTCCTCTCTGTGAGAGGGAGTGGGCCTTAATCCACCACGCGGGCCCAGTGCGGATTGGTAGATGTCATGTCTTCGAATTTTTTGGTCCTAGGACATGCTGGTTTCCTCACGATGTTATCCTTCACCGTTTAGAGAGCAGTGGTGATGAAATAATTTACACAAAGTAAAGCGCCTGTCTGGGTTCGAACCTACGACCTATAACTCGTAAGTCGCGGCTGTTACCACTGGACCACCACTGCTCATTGCTATTTTGCACATGCTATTTTTATTTATATAATACTTACTTTGTTGTATACCAGAAACTACATAACAAAAAAAAAATCCATATTTATTTATTGAAGTTGTGTCAGTCTTCAAAGATTTAAATTATATCTAACCTTGACACCTGGTCCTTATAACTTTACTTTATTTGCACTAGCATCACTAAACTAAAATACAAAGGTATTATGTATTATACATAATATATGTAGACTCACTTCCAATGGATGGGGATAGACAAAAATATACATATTTTGGCGTCGCTTGTCTCGCCAGATATTTTTGGTGTTCCTTCAATGTCACATAATTGTGCTGCCACTTGTATAGGGTTTCCAAAAATAATCACATATCAGATGTTATTGCCGAGCTGTCCGTAGTCCATATATTAATGCTCGTGAGTATACTTACACTCTGGTCCAAGCTGGACACTCTATAGCCATTCATTCAGTAGAGGACTTTCATCAATCTAGTCCATCTGCAGTCGTTGAAGCGAGTCGGACAGCAGCCATTGTTTCAGGTTCACCTACTTAGGTCATTTCTCAATGGAAACAAGAACTGTCATTCATTCAATTTCATTCTGATATTGAGGCGTTGATTGTGCAAGAACTTTATTGAAACTTTTGTCGAAACATTCGCCCCCAAGGGCATTATCTAGCCTACAATGTTCCTGCTACAGGTACACAGTTCTTTCAATCAACTCAGCCTATCGCAGTCCAGTGCTGAACATAGGCCTCCCCCAGGCAGCGCCACAACATCCTGTCCTCTGCTTTCCGCTTCCAGTCTATCCCTCCCACTTTCTGAAGGTCGGTCCATCTAGCTGGACCAGGTAGGACATATTTTGTTCAAAGATCCTCACACTTTTTTTTTTTTTTTGGATGGGAAATCATCAAATGACCCGCTCTGGGTGGAGCGGAAGGGAGTGTCTTACTGACTAAAACCCACCTATGTTCTTTCCTTTGCCCTTTATGTTCCGGGGTAGCGGTAACCCTTTCGGACAATCCCGCTGACCCGGCAGGCTTCGGCGCTAAGGGGCCCCTCAAATTATGCTGACAACTCTTTGAGGCGCGCGTGGAACACTTACGTGCCGTCCGGCACGGGCCTGGTCCTGATCGGACGGTGAGCTACCCATTGCTCTCCGCCCGCAGGCCCGCGCCTACGGTGGCCGGGAATCGTCACGCGGCTCCCGACGAAGCTCCTCACACTTGGCGTCGAGTTGCAGAGTCGCAACTCTCTCGCTACTTGTCGCAGCGACTAGACGCACGCTGCACGAGGACTGTTGCAGTCTTGTTGTGAGGTCTAATGGAAGATGTACGTGTGTTTCTATTGCCAGTCTCAATGTTGCGTTAGATGTCGATGTTTTCAAAACACCGAAGCGCGCCGAATACTCAAAGAAAGTGATCCTGCACGACGTCTGTCGTAACGACTACTCGCAGATGCAAACGACACCTCTGCGTCTGGTGGCAGCGACAAGACGCAGCTGAACGCAAAGTTTGCAAGTTTGCACTAAGATTATAATTTACACGAAACCTTGAACAATACCGAAGACCTGGTCACTGAAATTTTGAAACTTGACGTCGCCATCGTAAGATTTATTAGGTACCTAAGGTAAGAAGTAAAAAAAAAGACACCAATACTGTTATTTATTACAGGTACCTAAGGTAAGACACCAATACTGTTATTGTAAACTAGCTTCTGCCCGTGACTTCGTCCGCGTGAAATTTTTTCAAATCCAACTGGTAGTTCCAGAGAGTAAAATTTGTTTGTTTGTATGTAGGGGGTCTACATACAAACAAACAAATTTTACCTCTTTATAATATTAAGTAGGTATACAAAAATATTATAGTACATATACAACTTGTCCCGGAATTAACGCACACCACCAGACACCCCAATTAGAATGTTATGTTATAATCATAATACATACACTGATTTTTTATTATTATGTAATAAACATTGTTTTTCTCATAAATTAGTTACACTGATTGTGGGAGAAAATTGTGGTCACATTACAAATCTACGCATGCAAACAGTCGCACTCGTTTAGGGGTCTAGCGCAGTAGGTACTTCATCTATTTTGGTTTGTTTTGACTGTACAGCGGAAGTGTGACAGTAATTTACGTAGTTTTAATTATTTTTGGTATAAAATATTACCTATATTAAAAATTACAGAAATCGATTCGGTAAACGATTCTGAACAAACTACTTTCATAATGTGCATTAATTCAGTTACACATTGTATGTATATATAGCGCGGCAGACCCCGTAGAAGATGGCGGGACGAGCTGGACAAAACAAACGGCCAGTGGTCTACTTTAGGCCTGGATCGAAAGAGCTAGACGTCATTGGGAGAGGCCCAGTGTGTCCAGTAGTGTCCAGTAATGATGCAGGCTAACAGTAACAGTAATGTATATATAGTACCTATATATTATATTATATACAGTGTAGTCTAGTATGGATAACCTTTCGTAAACAGGTGTAAATCATGCTGGTCTTGATACCCATAATGTGTGTTTAACAGATTTGTGACCAGTATCACGGTCACAAATCATTTACACCAATAACGACCATCTACTGAATTACTGAGTGACATATCTAAAGGTCAAGTGAGGCGCAAGGAGCAGTGGTGGCTCAGTGGTACTGGCCTTGACTTACGAGTTGTAGGTCCTAGGGTCGAACCCAGACAGACGCTTTACTTTGTGTAAATTATTTCATCACCACTGCTCTCAAAACTGTGAAGGAAAACATTGTCATGCCAACCCGCACCGGGCCCGGGCGGTGGATTACGGCCCACTCCCTCTCACAGAGGGGAGGCCTGTGTCCCAGCAGTTGATACGAGTATATTATAGGGCTGGTTATGTAAATAGATCAACATGGGCACACGTACAGTATTTTTATCGCACGAAGGTATTACAGTATTTTTATGACACGCGCTTTACTTCTGGTTACAAGTGTACAAACGCGCTATGAAAGTGTGTGTAAGCGCAGGAGCTCTCGGTACCGTCCGAGACAACGGCAAACTCGAAAGTGTGTGTGTGTGTGTTATGTGCTGACACTACTCGTCTTCAAGCGCACATTCACAGCGTGATTGTATACTTGGTCACCACAAGTAAAGCGCGTGCGGCTTCATGATAAAAATCGCTGGTGCGTATGTAGGCTTACGGATCGACCACCCGCTTACGGCTGGGTGAGGTGGCGACGAAACTACTTTATGCTAGGGTTTCGTCAGGCTCCCCCCCGGTAGATTCCCGCATTGTCGAGGCGGGGGGGCTTAGTAGCCGTGGCTTGGTCACCCACGGTGAAGCCAAGAGGAGCCCGAGGAGGGGCTGCTCGTCAGGGCTTTGCCAGTAAGCCGACGACGTAGCGGCCAACAAGTAGGTTGCGGTGCTGCTTAGGCGCAATCGCAACTGAGGCGGGCCGCGATATCGTATGGGAGGCATCACGACTGAGGGTTGGAGGCCGCGGCGGGAGAGGAGTGGTATTGCGGTGCGCCGCTCTCCCTACCTTCTGCGGCCTTGACGGGGTCGCCACCGTCTGATGGCGAACGCGGTGGGGCCGCAGGGGAGGAGGGGTGTTGGTATGACGTTGGTCGCTCTCCCTATCCTCTGCGGCCGAAAATTGGCAGGCCGCGGGGCCAAGGTCCTAACCCGTCCCGTCGGGGACCAAGGGTGCCCAGACACGGTGTCGTCTGGCGCCCATGTGCTGGTTTGGTCCCTGGGGTGGTCACGTTCTATGTGTTCTGGTGCGCCGGTGATGGGGAGTACTCCCTAGAGGAGGGTCCGGTGACGGACAGCCGCGGCGGGTTCACGGATGAGTGCTAACACGTGCCGTGTTCCCGCCGTAAGCGGCAGAGGAGGACACCGTGGAGTTTTAGTGGGTTAGAGTCCCACATAACTGCACTATCTCCCCGTGGTAGTGCAGAATGCATGAGCATTTCTCCACAATAATAATAAAAAAAGGGTTTCGTAAGGCTGGTACCGCCACATAGCATCCGCCATTTTCTTCGAATGACGTCACTAAAACGTTATTTATGAACGTAAATTGCGTTTTCCTTGAGAGCGTTTTTTGACACCGTAAAGTCAAACCCCGCTGCCATCATTTTCATAACAGCCATCACTGCGGCCGTTATGTGACGGCCGCTACTCTTCCAGGAAACTGAAACTATAGCTTAAGAGACCCTGCCCAAAGGTAGATACCGTAAAACGCTCAGCACACCACTACGTTACTATCTATAATTATTTTTAAACAAATATTTAACCGTTTTTTATTATTTGCTACACATATCTATTTATTTAAATATTTACACTCGTCATAAAACTGATTTACATCCGTAAGACGTCCTCGTAACTTAAGGTCTAGTTGAAAACCAGCGTCAGGCATTAGTCATCTGACATTTATGCTGAACTGGGCCTCTTTGGCGCTTGTCTAGCGTTGTCAGACTTTCGGGCTTCTGACAACCCGTAACGGCTATCAAAGATCCACGAATGAGTCGGGACCAACGGCTTAACGTGCTTTCCGAGGCACGGAGGGGTATATGAAGATTGTCACCCACCCACGGACCAACCGCAGCAAGCGTAGCTTAACCTAATCGATCGACCTGTGTGTGTGTTGTTATTATTTATATGCTTCTTACCGCGCCTTACGCGGGACGACAGACGGTTGGTTGTAGGATGTACAAAGTGTCTAATGGTTGAGCTGAATGGTGCTAATCCATGCGTCATGTTCACGAACGGGCGCCGTGAGTAGGGGCTGGTCATTTCTTTGCTGCCACGGCTTATTTTAATTTAATATTAGAATAGTTGTTTATATTTTCACTACGGACGCTTTTAACGTTCTGCATCGTTCTCACATGCATAATTTCAACATTAATCATGTAACCATGTTGTGCCCGTGTAGTTTCTTGTCCGGTCTTCTCCATAGGTACCTACTACGCTTTGGAATGGGCAACTAGCTTCATCTTTCTGACTGACCGACCCCTTGAAAATTCAAAACTGCCTGTAATTGGTTTATTTGAAATAAATGATAATATAAAAAAAAAATGTATTCGTGATGTATTTTATTCGTGCCTTTTAGTTAGTGAAGGTTTTAATGATTGCCCACTGCCATGTAGGTAAATTATCATTGCGTATCACCAGGTGTCCTCGATTGACCAACCATAGACTAAAGGGAAGTTCCTGTAAAAATAAAAAATAAATGTACCTATATAAATATATGTATCGGTATGGTATAAATGTACCGGTTGGTGCAGTGGTTAAGCGATTGACTGCTGCGCTGCGTGTCGCGGGTTCGATTCCCGCACGGAACAAATATTTGTATGACCTACAAGTAGTTGTTCCGGGTCTGGCTGTTTGTGTATGTGAGTTTAAATGTTTGTAAACGCACCCACGATACAGGAGAAATTCCTAGTGTGGGGCAACGTTTATAAAAAATAAAAATAAAAAAAATAAAAAATATAACAAATAACTTTTACAACTGTCTTTTTTCCAGCAAAAATAATCATTTCACGATTAAAATATTGGCCAGTCTGCAGGATAACGGACTCCGCAGTGTGCGCGTGCGCAGGACGGTCGACCTCGTAATTGCTTAACCACTTTTGACAAAAACTCCCAGTTCACCTGACTTTTAAATCTTAACGAAACGATCACCTAGTTAAATATCGATATTTTCCTGTTAAAGGGTACTGAGTAGGGGATGTTCGGGTCATAAATATATATATCAGCGTAATTGCGACACCGTGTTTTATGCCTTGCATATTTTATGTTACCAAGTAAAAACAGTCAGTACGTTTTCGGATAGCATATCGGGCGCGACTCAATCTCATCTCATTCACCTCATTAGTTTTAATCTTTATCCCATTTCTTTTACTGAAATATTTACCTATCTTTATAATCTTTAAATGTTAGTTTATCTTGATCTCACCCCAACCCCGAACAGGGGAAGACCAACGAAACGACGGATGGACTGTTTGAATGATGATATGGTTAGAAAGGGGGTAACTACCGAGATGACGATTAATAGAGAAGTATGGAAGGAAAAGACATGATAATTTTCCTGTTAAACTAAAAGCGAGGTTTCTTAAGATTTTTGGATGACCGGACTATGGAAACAGCCCTAAAGCTTTTGTTACCTAAGAAAACGGTGAACGGTGACACAATAACGATTGTCCAAGTACAGAGCGTTTTTTGACACCTTATTCTGAAATACTAGTGACAATTTAAATTTTCATAACGGCCGTTACCTATAATATGAAGGGCACCGCTTTTCTTGCAAACCGTAGTTTAAGTCGGGCATATTGTTATATATATATACTTACAAAAAAGTGTGAACAGAGCGGCGGGGTAATTGCGTAACACACTAACAGTAGCGATAGCTTTACATTTTGACAGTTCAACAACATCCACAGCGTTAAGTTGTTGAGTTGAGTAAGTTGTTGAGAGAATGCATTAGTAATATCCTTCAAAATGATTCAGATTGAGATTGATCGTGTATTACGCAAAATAGAGTGCAGGCGTAAATTATTGCAAGGCTACTCACCTGTACTTGGGTCTCCTGTTCACAGTAGTTAATACCAACGTGCCAAGTTTTATATTCTTTGCTCGCTGTTTTTTCCGTTCATTTAGCTTTTGCTTCTGCAACTTTGCCATTGCCTTCTCGTATGCCGCTACCTGGGCAGCCAGTCTGTCATTTTCAGTTTTGTGTTTTATTTCTAAACATTATAACATATTATGCATATTAATCACTGTAAAATTTAATCACTGTAAAATTACAAGTCACTTACATTTCTTCCTCAGTAGGCCGCACTCGCAGCGAATGTGATATTTTATAGAGTCCATATTTTTTTTTAGTGGAGCTATTGCGTTAAATTATTTAAATACCATTTAATTTTAACAAAAAAACGAATTTATGTGCTATACTGACTCATCTTCTGCCTAGCCTTTTCCCAACTATGTTGGGGTCGGCTTCCAATCTAACCGGATGCAGCTGAATACCAGTATTTTACATGGAGCGACTGCCTATCTGACCTGCACAATCCAGCTACTGGATAATACGATAAGTATACTGATTACACAAACGGATCTGGCTGTTTCAGTCCTAACACATTTATCTATAGACGCTTCGGCGACGGTGCTGCCCGCTGTCGCAACGGTGTGCGTCACGTCGCATCGTATAACTATTATTAATGTCGGTCTATATATCCATTAAAAAAGTAGGTACAGTCAAGGAAATTAATAGTAAATATACTTCCTTCGTCAATTTGCCGTGTTATAGCCATTACATACAACTGTCACAAGAATGACAATTGTGGTTTCAATACACGGACGCCTTAAGTTTGTAGTAAATTTACTTAAAACATTAATTTCCCTAACTTTTATAATATAAAATATTATTCCTTTAACCAACTCACTTTTCGGTGCTACGAAATCCGCGAAGGCTGACTGATTGACAGGGAGAAACTTGTACTTATTCTCCATTTCATTTAGCATACTACACAAATGTGTTATGGCCGTTCCCATTTCCAATACATTCGTGTAAATATAAAAAACGTATGAAGACGGCGAATGGTGTGCTTTTCCTTGACTTTTGTAATAATATTGTGTGGCCAAGTCATATAATTCTAACATTCTCTGATATTTCGATACTATTTCGTTTACTAAGTATCCGACTTCGTACGCTAAATTATCTTCATAAAAATATCGAACAGTGAAATATTTTTTATGATCTGCCACCCTGTAAAATAAAAAATATGAATACCTTAATAGAGAGGAGGAGAGGGGAGAGGGGGTAGAGGGGGTTTCTTCTCTAAGTCCGTCAACGAAGATACGAGCCCGTACGACAGAAGTTGATCAGTCTGAATTTTAATTTATTTTTTCGAACGGACAAATGCACCTCGGGAGTAGGGACAACTGTCAATCGTGCTGCCTGTTATTCATGCTTATTTCTGGCCCCGAACTAATATTATGTTCGTAAGGGTGTTGGAAATGCCCGTCACTTCGGCCGAAACTACGGACTTCGTGCTTAGGGAGTGTTCCCGGGAGAGTGGTGTGACCGTGTAATAAGCTGTTAGGCGCGGGCCACACAAAAGGGATGTGTGACGAAGACGGAACGCAGACGCGGCAATAAGTAGTATGCAGATGGAAAGGCGATGCGCCGGCAACTTGTCCTTTCTGTTTTGTGCCAGATCCTGTTAATATAGGTATGTCTTGTATGAAGAATAATGAAGATACGTGAAAGGGAAGCCACGTCTGCGTCCCGCGGGGTAGTTGCGTAACACACTATCAGTAGCACAGATCACAGAAACAAGGATCAATAGCAATGGCTTTAATTTTG
Organism: Apamea monoglypha; assembly: GCA_911387795.2. Classification (NCBI taxonomy): domain Eukaryota; kingdom Metazoa; phylum Arthropoda; class Insecta; order Lepidoptera; family Noctuidae; genus Apamea; species Apamea monoglypha. The sequence goes on along the minus strand of OU426934.1, from coordinate 8,667,678 downwards.
ACAGGTCAGCAACATTAATTGCGTTATTTACCTTGTTGAGCAGACGATTTTTTCAAGCCTAAGAAGCAATGGATTAGCAATATGCTTCAAAATGTTTCAGATTGAGATTGATAGTGTGTTAAGCATTACGCGATTAGGGTGCCGCCCTCGAGCCACGTCCCTTCTGTGTGGCCCTCGCCTTAGAGGTTGTACCTACGCACGGTGCGTAATTCTCTTTACCCCGTTGGTACTGGATGGACTAACACTGGTGGGACCACAGAACAGATAAACTTTTATCTGTTCTGTGGGTGGGACCAACACTCGGCTGTCGAGGCAAGTCTTGTAAGGTCCCACACTTCCATCCCACAGGCAACAATAGTTGTTGGTAATCTATCTATCTATCTATTATACAATATGTAGGTAACATAATTAACGCAAGACCTCATACACCCCAATTAGAGTATTGAGTTAAAAGCATAATACAATGACCAATTTTTTTTTAAGCTATGCATGTAAATTATGTTTAAATTAGTTTGTCATCCATTAACTATAAATAAATAATATAATAAATAAATCCCTGGACATTTCACACAGCACCATTTGTCCCAAGCTAAGCAACCTAATGCTTGTGTTATGGTAACAAGATGGCTGATAAACTACTTATATACAATTTTTTTTTGTAAATACATACATATTATAGATAGAAAAACACCCAGACTCGGAACAAATACATGTAGGTCATACAAATATTTGTTCCGTGCGGGAATCGAACCCGCGACACGCAGCGCAGCAGTCAATCGCTTAACCACTGCGCCAACCGTGCCGTCAAATATATTTAATGTTTAGTGTACTTATATCTTCTGTTGGAGATCCTAAAATAAATAAATATTAGAATATAAAAACATTCGACTTTAGCATTACTATATGCATTTAAAATTGAATCTTATTGCTTTAAAATAAAATTTAATTTTCTTTGGCTCGGCAGCCAGTATGGCAAAATACGAGTACCTACATACTTTTTGAAAAAATACCTTCCCTGTATTAAAAGTTACTGAAATCGATTCAGTAGTCAATTATGAACAAATACTTTCAGGACTTGCGTTTATTTTGTAACATCTTGTTTATAAGATGAAATTGAAAACTTGCGCCAAATCGAAAAAGGAGGTCCAGTAACTGTTACAGTATCTGTTACATCATTATAAATTGTCATTTCGCAAATCTAAATTCTTGAAAGAAACCCAATTAATAAAACTTGACCAGGATCGTGAAATCTCAGTCCCCCTGGTACTATTATTTGCGGACGACCTTATCTTCATTACAGATGACTTACGAGTTAGAAGTTATCCTAGACCATATTAAACCCCTACTAGATAGTGTAGGCCTCCAAGCAAAACGAAACAAAAACAAAAATACCATTTAGGGACCCCATAGCTACACAGGAAACGACCCACGTGACCCTTAATGGAATAAGCATACCGACATGTGATGAGATTAAATACCTAGGTACATACATAACATCTATGTACCTAGGTATTTGCACTATTAAATGCACTATTAAAAAAAGTTTCACACAGGCCATAAGAAACGCCAAATCATAAAACACTCAAATATGGACTGGAAATTAGCCAGACTTATATGTGTCGTAGGATAATTTGATACTTCGAATCTTCGCGGAAATCCTAGGGGTTTTGCGAAAACGCGGATAATTAGACATAGGCGAAAAATTATCAAATCTTACTGGACAAAGTCAGGATTTTTGCGAAAATACTCGTTACGATAGTAAGATTTGATGTGCTCAACACTGATTGGCTACAATTTTGCTGGCTGACTTCTAATTGGTTCCTAGTTTGCCGATGATTAACTTCAAGTATTGTATCATAGAGTTATGAAGGTTTAGAATAGGTGAGAAAGGAAAATCACTAAATTGATTTTTATAAACTTTTTATTGAAAATTTTAGTATGTATGTTGTTTTCTACAGACAATAGGAGATCTCAGACACAAACGTAAACAAATAACGTGCGGCAACAAATGATTGACATTTAAGACGTCAACCAATCAGAGACGATCTCTTATTGAACGCGCTGACCGACCAATCAGCGTTCTTATTTCATAACAGCCAGCGTTTCGTTTCGCAATATTGCTATAATAACGAGTATTTTCGCAAAAATCCTGACTTTGTCCAGTAAGATTTGATAATTTTTCGCCTATGTCTAATTATCCGCGTTTTCGCAAAACCCCTAGGATTTCCGCGAAGATTCGAAGTATCAAATTATCCTACGACATATGTATCGAATGGTGATTGTTCCGTGCATGATACATGGTTTGAAAGTATCGGCACTTACTAAAGCTAACAGGTAGACCAGAAACCAGAGACCCAGAAAATATGAGCGAGTTATCATGAGAGACTTGATAACTAGGAATAACTACTGACTCTAGGAATAAACCAAGACAAAAGAAAATGCATGATATCTTAGACGGAAAAACAGTAACCAAACGCATCAAGAACCACAGGATGTGCTACCTCGCACATGTTTACAGGCGCCTCGTACGACATGTGCTGCATGCAGCAATGCAGTACAAGGCCAAATCCAAGAAGTTCGGCCGACCTATCTACACATGGAACGACAACTTAAAACAGGACATGAAGTACTTCGAAAAGGGAATCGATTTTTGGATGGATCCGGCGGAAGACAAAAATAAGATCAAGATTGCTGCTAGTGAGATTTACAAAAAACCGGAAACGGATAGCAGCAAGCACTCCGACGGTGACATTGAAAACAGCAACATCTAACAGAACATAACATTAACACAGCAGAGCCATGACATACAATAGAAAAAGAACCGAGAACGCAGTAGAACCCCGCCAAAAAATTCACCGGTGAAGCTCGACCTGAACCAACCTGGCTGCGACGTCGTTAAATGATGCCCATCCATAGATAATAATTACCCATCTCTCCACTAGTCCAATGCTTCCTCTAAGATGCATATTCGGTATGGCTCTAAAATCTTACCCTTTCCTACAGGCATGTCTTCCCTACAAAAACCGCGCCCCCCGGTCTACTTCTTTATATGCAATGGCCGCTGTAGCACCATGAACATGAGGCTACTGGAGCTAGTGCGAATCTTGGAGTTCATTAGATTAATCGAGTCTAAATCAAAAAATCAAAAGTCATTTATTCAAATGAGGCTGAGAATTAGCACCCCCAAAAACGCCCGCCCTTCACCACTTCCTAGTGCTTTCGCTGGTAAAACCACTCTGGGATCGGTGCAATTCATTCATTCATTCTGTCCTTTTCTTTGAATGAAATAGAAAGAAAAAGATGCACTGAACTTTTAGTTTAGTTTGTGAACAAGGGAATCTGCGCCATTGGCGCCGCTTCTGCGCCATTGGCGCCGATTCCCTTTCCGATTCCTATTCCAAGGACAGAAGATAAATATTAGTTTAGTCCTGTCAAATTAGTCAGCGCCTAACGTAAATTGAGGTATTTTTAGTAGCCATATTTTTAATCACGTCTAAGCTTGCTATGGAGTATCTAAATTTGACAGGACTAAACTATATTTATCTTCTGTCCTTTTCTTAATGAAATATAAATAAAAAGATGCACTGAACTTAAATTTAGTTTAGTTTGTGAACATGGGAATCGGCGCCAATTTCATCCTAACTAATATTATAAATACGAAAGTAAGTTTGTTTGTTTGTTTGCTTGTTACCTTTTCACGCCTAATCAATTCAATGAACCGATCATCATGAAATTTTGCATATAAGTAAAAGAACTTAGGGTATCTTTCATCCAGAAAAAAAATATTATTCCCGAGGAAAAGAACTTATAACTTTCGACGGTCACAATTGCTTTAGGACGCTAGGTCGCGATACGTGTCTTTCGAATCATGATTGAAATATGATCCGACTTTCTGAGCAGTATTCTAACAAAAAGTACTAGGCATACATGCATTCTCGATAGTATTTCAATAATTAGTATTATGCTTTTAATAGGATTTGGATAAAATTTGGCACACAGATAGTTTATTGTAACACGCCGCCTAATTGCGTAACCATTTTCGGCAAATGATTGAGATTAATTGCTTTCGTTTCGATCGCTTTTTGTTTCATTTTACGATTTTCTTAAGCACATATTGGTCACTCTTTAGCGTTTCAAACCAACAGCTGTTGCTATTACATGATAATGGAGTTACGCAATACGAAAATCGTAAAATGAAACAAAAAGCGATTGAAATGAAACCAATTAATCTCAATCATTTGCCGAAAATGTGTTACGCAATTAGGCTGCTGGATTACTTTTTATCCCGGTAATACGTTTCCGAGGGATAAAATGTTCGTAATAGTCCGAATTAGGTTTTTATGGAAATAAAAACTGAAAAAGTTTCACGGAACATTTTCAAATTCGGGAAAAACTGAACTTCCTTTTTTATATTTGGCTGTTTTGTAGAAGAACGTTTGTCGGGTCAGCTAATGATGAATATGAATTCTTATTCATTCGGGTATCCCGTAAACAAAAGATAACTTTGAAAATGTCAAGTAAGGCTCACGCGCTGCTGCGGAGCGGACGGACCTCCGGCTCGATCTCATGGCGACATGGAAAGAGCGACTGTCGCAACCCAGCGCAGGGCACGCCGCGATAGCGGCGATAAGACCCCTCTTTGAGGAGTGGCTAGAGAGGCGCCACGGCGCCCTCACCTACCGCCTGACGCAGGTCCTCACCGGACACGGAAGTTTCGGGAGGTTCCTGCACATGATCAGGCGGGAGGAAACGCCCGGGTGTCACCATTGCCAGGATCGCCCAGAGGACACGGTGGAGCACACGGTGGAGGTCTGCCCCGCTTGGGCGGAGCACCGCCGTGTCCTCGTGGAGGCGGTCGGCAGCGGCGGCGGCCTCTCGCGCCCGGACCTGGTGCAAGCCATGGTCCGGAGCGAGAGGGAGTGGGAGGCAGTCGCCTCCTTCTGCGAAGCAGTCATGCTAGCGAAGGAGGTGGCGGGACGGATGAGGGAGAGAGCCTCCCGTCCCAGCCGCCGCGGGAGACGCCCCGGGCGTCGGGAGTCGAGAGACGACTACCGGCCACCGTAGGCGCGGGCCTGCGGGCGGAGAGCAATGGGTAGCTCACCGCCCGATCAGGACCAGGCCCGTGCCGGACGGCGCGTAAGTGTTCCACGCGCGCCTCAAAGAGATGTCAGCATAACGAGGGGCCCCTCAGGGCCGAAGCCTGCCGGGGCAGCGGGATTGTCCGAAAGGGTCACCGCTACCCCGGAACATAAAGGGCGAAGGAAGGAACATGGGTGGGTTTTAGTCAGTAAGAGTCTGACACTCCCTTCCGCTCCACCCAGAGCGGGAGGAGTCATTTGATGATTTCCCATCCCAAAAAAAAAAAAAAAAAAAAAAGGCTCACGCGCTGATGTGTGTTGTTATTATAATGTGGCAAGCGCTGTTTATCATCAAAGTGTGTTTGGGTGGACTAAGGCCGTGTACGATCGCCATTTGTGCTGTCATGGTATTGAAGAAGTGATTCCAAGGCGATTGATCCGTTTCCTCTGGCTCGGGGTTATTGATATCTGAAACAATTATTATTACATCATCATGCTATTCATACTTCGTAATACAGGGTGTAAAAAGACTCATCACGTAGCCATCAACTACGCATTCTGTACTTTAAACTAAGTAACATCATCATCTGCCTAGCCTTTTCCCAACTATGTTGGGGTCGGCTTCCAGTCTAACCAGTTGCAGCTGAGTACGAGTATTTTTACATGGAGCGACTGCCTATCTGACCTCGACAACCTAGGTACTGGGTAACACGAAACCCCTTGGTAAGACTGGTTGTCAGACTTTCAGGCTTCTGCGACCCGTAACGACTGTTAAAGATCCACGAATGACCGCCGGGACCAAGGGCTTAACGTGCTTTCCGAGGCACGGAGAGGTCTTGGTATGTAAAGGTGGTCACCCATCCACGGACCACCCGCGGCAAGCGTATCTTAACCTGATCTATCGACTCGTGCGGCTGTTATTACTTAGCCACAAGCGCCTCCAAACCAAGTAACATTGGACAAAAATAATTGCTGCGAAACGATTTTTATTTTTGGTGTGAAAATTTGCCGTTTGGAGTAGTGCGCAGTGTAAGTAACACACGCAAAGCATTGTGCTTATGGGTGCATGCAACGTTACAGGGATCATGGGGGTATTTAAAATTGTTTATAACATTAAAAACAGGTTTTCTTAAAAAAAAAGTCATCCGTAAACGTTGGAAACCTTCAATATCTCCGTAACCTGAAGGTCCCAGGTACGATATGGCCCAGTACAAAAAAAAATACAATGACGGGGAGTACAAGTGACGCTTGGCTTCGTTAAGTGTCTTTTTACACCTATTATAAAATAGAACACCAGAATTAGTAAAAATTCAAAACCCGGCTGCGGTTTGCCCTAAAAAGGCTGAAACAAGACAAAGCAATCAAATTGTTCCTAATTTTGTAGTATTTGTGTACCACTTAATGTTGCAGAACTGCAGACAGTGATACCTACCTACTTTATAATACTGTAAAATGTTTATAATTTCGCAAAAAAAACCTTATGACCTGCATCCTAATTGCGTAACACACTTTCAATAATAATTTCAATGATTTTGAAGGACATTTCTAATGCATTGGTTTTTTATATGTTCTAAAAAAAATTCTACTCAACAGCGTAAATAACGCAGTGAATGTTGTTGACCTGTTAAAATGAAAGCCATTACTACTGTTAGTGTGTTACGCAATTACCCCGCTGTATGCACAAATAAACATAATTGATTTGCTTCACAAAATCACATCTCCTAAGGTTGAATGTGTAAGTTGAAAATCCTCGTATTTTTTAAGATCTCGCTTCGTAATCTCAATCTCAATCTGTCAAAAATACGTCTATTTACCTACATTTTAGGTAAGTTTTTGACATTAATGGTCGCTGAGATTACAAGTTGATTTTTAACGTTTTTAAATACCGGAATTGGCATTAGGGCCTTTTTTTTTTCTGGTGGGAAATCATCAAATGACCCCTCCCGCTCTGGGTGGAGCGGAAGGGGTTCCATGTTCCTTTATGTTCCGGGGTAGCGGTAACCCTTTCGGACAATCCCGCTGACCCGGCAGGCTTCGGCCCTAAGGGGCCCCTCGAATTATGCTGACAACTCTTTGAGGCGCGCGTGGAACACTTACGCGCCGTCCGGCACGGGCCTGGTCCTGATCGGGCGGTGAGCTACCCATTGCTCTCCGCCCGCAGGCCCGCGCCTACGGTGGCCGGGAGTCGTCACGCGGCTCCCGACGCCCGGAGCGTCTCCCGCGGCGGCATTAGGGCCTTAAGTTCTATATTTGCAATCAGATTGGTTTCACCCAGTTTACTGGAAACTGTTGTCAAATGTGGTAAAGTAACTATGAGGTTGAACTAGGTATACACTGAAACTTACACATAAGAAATTCGGTGGAGTTGAACTCGGAGAACCTTGTATAGTTGTCGTCGGCTCGGTTTTGCCGCGCGATGTTGTGAGGGCTAGCGTTCCAGTCGCGCTGCCACTTGGTGCGCTGAGGGCTAGCTGCCCAGTCGCGCTGCAGCACGGTGGGGTGAGGGGTAGCGGCCCACATTCTTTTCTCATATCCCGTTCTACTGGCATTTATTATTTCTTGGTTACGCTTATCTAAAATTCTTTTAGCGTTTTGCACTTTCAAATAATTTTGTGTTTTTCTGTCATTCTGCATTCTTACATTTAGCATTCTTCTGCCATCATGAAAACTATTGTTATTTTGTATATTTTTGTTTAGCGTTAAACTGTCAATTTTCTTTTGTAACTCATTTTTGGTTAAATGGTCATTTTTTAGAATTCTGTTTATTCTTTTTCTTCCATCTTCATGCATGATTCCGTCATTTTTAATTTTTCGGCCAATATGCATTCTGTCATTTTGTCCAGTCAGAATTCTTCTTTCATTTTGCAAAGTTCTGTCTATTGGAATTCTTCTGTTATTTTGCATGTTACCGTAAATTTGCAACCTTCTGTCATTTTGTATTACTTTGCCAGTTGGAATTATTTTGTCATTTTGCAATATTCTGTCATTAAATATTAGTTTGTCACTTTGCATGTTTCCGTCAATCTGCAGTCTTCTGTCATTTTGTATAGTTTTTCCAGTTGGAACTCTTCTGCCATTTTGCAATATTCTGTCATTGGAAATTCTTCTGTCATTTTTTATTTTTTCCTCAATCTGTATTATTCTGTCATTTTGTATTGTTTTTCCAGTTGGAATTCTTCCGTCATTTTGCAAAGTTCTGTCAATGGGAAATCTTCTGTAATTTTCATTTCCCGGTTTCCATTTGCCGTTTTTTGCATCGGCGAAGTCTATACTCAATTTGAATGTAACTGTAAAGAATTATGCAACTGCGGTTATTATGTGCAACCTAACCTACCAGGAAGCTGATATCGACATTTTCAATACTAGTGTTGCTAAATCGAAGAAAATTTTATCTAATTGCTTCTTCGAGTGTAAATAGTCATTTTTCTGTTTTGTGTTATATGTTTCATATGATTTATATACTACATGTGGAAACTTGTAATTGGCCATATTTTGTATAAACTATTATTTACTGTAGGTATCTCTTTAGCTGTAAGTTTTCCTAAAATAAAATAAATAAACAACAAAAATAGCCATGAGCATTTATGTATGTAGATCTGGAAAGAATCCTATCCAACTGCCTACTATCTCTACTACTTATATAATATTATAAATGCGAAAGTTTGTGAGAATGGATGGGTGTTTGTTAAGTAGGTACTCATTTACGCAAAATCTACTGAACAGATTTTGATGAAACTTTACAGTGATATAACTTATACATTAGAATAACACAGATACTTTTGTATTCCCATATTAGCACGGGATCGACACTTATGCGGGTGAAACCGCGAAAAAAAAAACATAATTATACTTAAATAAATACATAATACAAAAAAATATATACATACATACGAGGGCGATACTGAAAGTTTTTAGAACTGGCCACTTGTAAACGATATAATAAAAAAATAAGTTAAAACTTTGATGGAACTCTTTACCAATATTATTGTGTATGTATTTTATTCATTTGTCATTTATTTACGATTTGGCGGCAAATTGAAAATTGTTTGCGTCACGTCAGCATGAATTTAACGCGAGGAAATTTTCGTACAATATTTTTTTATGACTTTCGATGTCATTTAAGTCAACAAGAAAGTTATGGTAGACTTCGATTGGCCTTTCACGATGAAGCCCCATCTCATGCCACTGTTTACAATTAGTTTAATGAGTTTAAACGTAGTCGCACTAATCTCACCGATGATCTGCGTGAGGGACGGCCTGCTACGGCGACGACTGAAGATAACATCAGTATTGTGCGGCGTATGATAGAGACTGACAAAAGAGTGACTTATCAGCAGATTCGGACAAGCTTAGGCATCGGTATGAGTCAAGTGCACAAAATCCTCCATGAACATTTAGCGGTCAGGAAGCTTTGTTCCCCGTGGATACCTCAAATTTGACAGAGGCCCAAAAGCTCCGTCGTGTTCATTGGTGTCGTGAAATGGTTCAAAGATTTAACGGAGGTGACTCAAATGCTGTGTTCGACATACTTACTTACGGGTGACGAAAGCTGGATTTATTGTTATTATCCTGAAGCTAAGAGACAGTCTGTTGTCTGGGTGTTTCCTTCCGAGGAGTTGCAAACTAAAGTGAAGAGAGGTCGAAGCGTGGGAAAATAGATGGTGGCCTCGTTCTTTTGAAGGGACAGGTCATTACGCAACAATTGTTTTAGAGGATCGAAAAACAGTTACTGCATAATGGTAGAATAACAATTGTTTGCCACTTGTCTTGGAAAAAGTTCGGGAGAAACGACCTCGCAGTAGGATCCTCCTTCACCACGACCACGCCTCGTCGCACACCGCCAAGCAAACAATCGACTACTTGGCGACGTCAGACGTGGAATTACTGGGTCACCCGCCCTATAGCCCCGACCTCGCACCTTGCGATTTTTATTTATTTCCGAAAATAAAAGAAAAACTTCGAGGAAAGCGTTTTATGGCGGCCGAGGAGGCAGTGGGCAAAGTGCTTTTCTCAGTGGTTCCATCGGATGCAGCGATGTATTGATGTAAATGGACACTATTTTGAAAAGATATAATAAAACTAATAACTTGCTAGTTTGTTCAGTTTTTTATTTTCTAAGAACTTTCAGTGTCACCCTCGTATAAACAAATACTCACGGTTTAGAAGGTGATGCTTTTTCGTTTAAATAGAGAAATAGTTTTATATCACGAATGCTAGGCGGAAGTGAATTCCACAATTTTACAGCATGGACAGAGAAGGAATAGGAATAGTAGCTCGTTTTAACTTTAATTTTGAATTTAAATTTATGAGAATGAGATCTTAGGTGTGATCTAGGTACACGGTGCGGTGCGGATCTTTCTTGTTTTTCGTTTGGTATTTTATCTTGTCTTTTGTATACTTCTCTTTTAAGTACTTAGGTGTGATCTACACGGTGCGGTGCGGATCTTTCTTGTTTTTCGTTTGGTATTTTATCTTGTCTTTTGTATACTTCTCTTTTAAGTTTTTTTACACATAAAATAATCTATACTTATAATAATCTGTAGAAGTGAAATTTCTGTACATTGAAAATATCAAAAAAATAAATGGCAGGGGGTGTTACTAGACCGACACCGAACCCAAAAATGTGATTAAAACAATTTTTGTCTGTCTGTTTGTTCAGGCATCACGCAAAAACTACCGGTTCGATTACGATGAAACTTGGTATAATTATTCTTTAATATCCTGGGCACCACACTGGGTACTTTTTATCCCGGAAAAGTATATACAATAAAAAACAAACTTAATTTTGCGGTTCGATCCCTAGACCCGATTACTGTACCAACCGCAAATAATAAGTTTGTCGTAGGTTACGTCACCCGCAGTGGAGTTCACTAAGGGGCGCTGCACACGGCTAAGATACTAAATTCAATGGACTATCACACACGACGAAGATAATAAATAATATTTCATATTTTCGTATCTTAAGATGAATTTGTATGGCGAGCGACATTGTATCTTAAGATAAAATATTATAGTATCTTAGCCGTGTGCAGCGCTCCTAAGTTATGCTGTAAATGTAGTGCTGAAGGTTGAATTTGGCTTGCACCGTTCGCAGCACACGGTGGCGCGCGGCCGCCACGGATCACTACCGTATATAAGGACGGAATCTGAGCGCGCGCATCATTAATTTTTTGAACTTTGATTTGAACGGACGCGGACGTGTCGAGTGGCGAGCGTTCGTTCTTATTAGCATTCTATAAATTGTATGTTATATCTGCTACTTGCAATTCTAAACCGTGCTTTTCAGTGCGACCTTTTTATTCCTTTTAGTTTTTACTAAGTACAGTTTAAGGTAGAGTTATTTAGGTTTATTTTTATAAGTTGTAGGTATAGATTTTAATTTTAAAGTATAGGTAGTATATTTGGTATTTGGGTTTGGTGTACGTAGTGACCGTAGGTTATTTTATAATATTGTTAGGTAGGATTAATCATTCGTATAGATATTAGTTTTTAGGGATTTTGCTTATTTATTGAGTTTAGATTAGTTATCATCAGAAATAGGTTTATTTAGGTAGGTAGGTATTTTATTTACTGTTACTGAGTTTTTTTTTTTTTAATTAGGTAGGTAGGGTGGAGTGGTAGCCATTGAACCACCAAATGTTTGACGAGCTCTAGTGTGGTTGTTATTGCAGTCTAAGAAAATATTTTTATCACAGCATGTAGGTTATTTAATAAGCTACAACATAGCGTTCAAAATTTTGGAAAATATTTACTATTGCCCGATTAATACAGGTTTTTTTAAAACAAGTGAAATGGTTCATAGTGTACTCCTAAGGGTACACAATGAACCGGGGGGGTGGGATTGAATGAACCAGGTGGTACTCAATGAATCATAGTAATGGATCAACAGATAATAATGGTTTGTTTTAAGTTGAAAATAAATAAAACAGTTAAAAGTTTAAATATTTATTAGGCTTAGGGTTATAACAATCAGTCTCAAAACTTAATTTGTAATATTCATTAACTTTTAATAAGTTTTATGAAGTATACGAGAGATCAATATCACGCGAGATCAACTTATCAATTTTAGAAAAACTTCAACATAAAAACAAACATAAAATATCTTCTAAAATACTAATTAAATCATAAAATAACGATCAAAATCAAAAATCTTAGACATATTACGTTATTAATATCTTAAATTCAGTAGGGACATATCGATAGGGTATTTGTAAGTGACTTGTCGACGTGCCGTGCCATTCATATTGGGAGGAGGTAAAATGTATTTTATGTCTCTTGTATTCGCAGCTGCTGTATCAGCCGATCGATTCTGTAAAAATATCACCGTGAAAAGTTAGGTGAAGTGAGCTGTCAATAGTGTCAATCCCTAGCATTAGTTGGAATGACAGCTCACTCCACGCTCACTCCACCTAAGTTTTCACGGTGAGACGGTTACAGAATCGCACTGCAGGTTCCAGAGGTAGCGAAAATGTCTGAGTGAATTTGCTTTTTAATTTGAAAAATGATACATAATAATCGCCATCTTCTTCCTCCAATTCTTCTAAAATTTGGGCTACGTAATAAACCTCCGTTTTTTTTCATAGTAAAAGCAACAATTACGTGGTCTTCAGGTCGAGGCTTCCGTGACAATGGAGGGAAGTTATCATTTAAAATGACTTCTTCCTCTTCAGATTCATGAAACAATTCTCCTCCAGAATGGAGCCACTGCAAATAAACTTTTCCTCGTTTGATGAAGTATCTGATTGTTCTCTCTTATGGCTACTTTCAAATAGGTTTGTTTTAACTACTTTAGCACGTTTCGACAATCGACAAGTGTTTATCTATCCCTCTTTGGATAGCTTCTGCGGTGTGATTCCCTTTTTTACGAGCTTCCCGCCCTACCGTGTTTCTCCCCATTCTGAAATAAACAAATAGTAAGTAATGATACTCACATTAACACTCAGAAGTGGACTTGAAGAATAATTCCCACCTGCTTATAGGTATGTGACAAATTCATACCTATATAATCAATGTTACCTACACAATTTACGCATTACACAAAGCACTTAGATGTGGTACGCAATGAACCATGGTTCATTGCTTACCCAGGATAAATGGCTCACCGCGTACCCATACCCCCTTAGGAAATGTTAGGTTAAGTTTTACCCAATAACCGTTGAGAAGTATTTAAAAAAAATAGTCTCAAACAAGCGCAAGGACCCACATTACACATACAATTCACTCATATTTTAGTAAGAGTTAAAATAATAAAGTAATTACAAAAAGAAACTCACGTTTTTTTCGTCGTTTTTGCTTGAGAAAACACAAGGTCGTGGCGCACGCGTTCGTTTGTGGCGATAAGCGACCGCCGACTAGATCAAACTGCATGAAGTGGCAAGCGAGTCGTGACACGTTTATTGCACGAACTGGAAACGTCGCGTATTGACGGTAGGTGCTATGGTTCATACGGTACACGCGGTTCATTGGCTACCACTCCACCCTACTTAGGTTTACTTTTATAAGGCGTACACGTAAATAAGAAATAATGATTAAGATCTCATAATTAAATAATAAATAATGATTAAGATCTCACAATTCATTCATTTCTGAATGAATTATGAGATCTTAATCATTATTTTCCAAAACAACTACCTTTTGAAGAGTGAAGTGGGGTCTTAAAAAATAACAGATTTGACTAAATGCGTATGAAAATGAAAATATACACGCTAAGTACTTATATAAAAAACATTTTTTAAATTTTGGTTTGTCTGTTTGTTGCGGCTAATCTTCGAAACGGCTGGACCGGTTTTGACGGGACTTTCACTGGCAGATAGCTGATGTTATGGAGTAACATAGATTTAATTATTTAAACTTTTCGCATACAAAAAAGGTACAAAGGCTGACTGAATGCCTTAATAGGCTGTATAGGCTACTTTTTGTTCGGTAGCATTTCCCGTGGGATAATTTCCGACATCCACGCCGGCGAAGCCGCGGGCAGAAGCTAGTGATAGCATAAAATTAAACACAAATGCTTTTCATATGTTAAATTTCTTTTTTTTTTTTTGAACTTAGGTACGGAAGGGATTTGGGAGGGAGGACATCCTAGTGTGGGCCAGTGATAAATTGTATTTTTTTTTTCTTGTGAAGTTAAATGACATGTAATAGGTATGTGTATATGTACCCATTGTACTAATGTTGAAATGAATAAAGATTATTAATAAGAGTATTAATTGCAAGTCGAAGTACTACCGCACTAAGTACCACAATCGCTATGAATGTTACTATCTCTGTTTGACCAAAGTTACTTGGTTATGTTATATAACATAATCAGCCTATAATGTTCCCATTGCTGGGACATAGGCCTCCTTTGTGTGAGAGGATCTCCGTAATACATCACGAATATCACATCTCTTCGAATTTTTGGTTCTAGGACATGCCGGTTTCCTCACGATGTTTTCTTTCACCGTTTTGAGAGCGGTGATGATGAAATAATTTACACAAAGTAAAGTGTCTGCTTGGGTTCGAACCCGCGACCTAGAACTCGTAAGTCGAGTCCGTTACCGCTGGGCCGCCACTGCTGCCCAAGTTATTTTATTGTATAATTTAGTTATTTTACATAACGAAGCTGTTTTGTAAAGCCACTTGAGGTTTTGTAAAACAGCGGATTCTACAATCCAGCTAGTTATTTTCAAATCCGACAAATCCGAAATCCGTAGTTCCCGAGATTAGCGCGTTTAAACAAACTCTTCAGCTTTATTATTAGTACCTATACTGCTGCGGAACATACATCCAGACAAACGGACAAAAAATCTATTTTCGGCGTCAGAATCTTTCCCACACCTCATAGCAATTACTTTTTTTTTTAATATTCAATTTACAGTTTTGCATTAAATTCATGACTATTTTATTATTATAATAACTAGCTTCGCCCGCAACTTTGCCCGCGTGAAACTTCTTGCTCCCCCGACCCCTCCGCGTTTCAACGCATCGCCTACCTCCGCTATTACCTACTTCGTTTTTGGTTAGCGTTCTTTGTAACTTTTTTGGTTTTTGCTCGGCTCCTTGGGGTCCTAGCGTGATAATAAGTATCCTAGTGCCTTCCTTAAGAATTGGGCTATGAAATGCAGAAAGAACTTTTCAAATCCGACCGGTACTTCCAGAGATTAGCGCGTTCAAACACACAATAAAACAAACTTTTCAGCTTTATTATTACTATAGTATATAATTATAGATGTGATTGTTATAACATTCACATAACAAGTAGTGGTACTTACCTACACGAGTTTGTGTGGGGGTACCACACCTAAAGATGTATAAATAATTATTATTTTACTTACCCAATAATAAAGATAATATTATATTATATTTTTTTATTTTCTGGCGCCCTTGCATCGTTCTAAAGCCTAAATCTACCCATACTGTGCTATTTCACGAAGTTTAGAATGCTATAAACAATTTATTACCGAATTTCTAATATCCACTTCCCTATTAGTTTACTATCTTAATTAAATTTAAGATAATAAACTATGTTACCTATTTCAATTTGCTAGTACCAAATGTAGGTATTTTAAGAGGAAACGTGGTCACAATATTTATTGTAGAGAAAAAAAAATATAAACCATAGGGACATGACAGTGGTAGATATACACAACTCTTTTATCTGTTCTGTGGTTATACCCTTTAAAGGTTCCATGGAGGAAGTTGTCCAGGTTGATGGACTGTACAGACGCCAGCAGGTCAAGCTACCCGAAACTGTCAAATTTTCCCAATCAACCTTGAACCTTAATGCTTTAGCGATAAAATTGAAAATCTATTAACGAAATTTGACAGATTGTAGTAACTTGATGACTTCCTTGAATTTGAACACACCTTTCTACACCCTGTATAATTATACACATTCAGAATAAGAATAACTTATTTAATAAAAACGTTTACAAAATTTGTATGTACATTTAGCCAACAGTAGTAAAGTTCCCATACATTTATAGCGCCCAAAAAATAAACTAAAACTAAAATATTTTTTATCACAGGTGCAAGTATAATGATGATTCGGGAGTGTTAGGATATTTCGACTAATATGGTCTATTTTACTTACACATTACGGCGGGGTAATTGCGTAACACACTATCAGTAGCAATGGGCTTAATTTTGACAGTTCAACAACATTCATTGCGGTATTTACGTTGTTGAGCAAACACATTTTTCGAACATATGAAGCAATGGATAGCAATATCTTCAATATGGTTCAGATTGAGTTGGATAGTGTGTTACACAATTAGGGTGCAGATCATGGTCTGAAACCCTGAATTTTAAAGTCCGTTAATCACTTTAAAACTTCCAGTATCTAATTGCCGAAATAATTCCCAAAACCAAATCCAATACTTTTTACCGCATGCAATGAACACGAAAATAGCCATTATGTTATTTACGAAAGAATGATATTTTTGTCGATAACAAGACTAATGGTAACGTAAATACAACCAGTATTTTGAATATATTAGCTGGTCATCCAACCGACGCCGACGTGCCACTAGATCAGCAACAAATTGATGTGTTCATTATAAATCACGCTGGTCCTCCTCTTCGGTGAATTCTCTTAATTCGTTTATTTAGATATTTATTGATATGGCACTTCAACGACTTACTCACTAGAACATACACAAACAAAAATCACAAACAGTTTTAAGAATTGTGAATTTGTCACTTACAAAAGTGCACAGCTGCAGAGAACTTAAAATTGAAGTGGTTACAAGTTACAAAATAAAGCGAATATGAGCTATGTTCACAAATACATACGATGGGAAGAACAGCACTCTAATTGCGTAACACTATCAATCTCAATCTCAATCATTTTGAAGGATATTGCTAATCAATTGAAAAAATCAATCATATGTTCGAAAAATGTGTCTGCTCAACAACATAAATAACGCAATAAATGTTGTTGAGCTGTCAAAATGAATCCCATTGCTACTGATAGTGTGATACGCAATTACCCCGCAGAAATATTCAACTAAATAAGAAAAAAGACTGAAAAAGAAGGAAATGGAAGTGGATACAATTAAGTATGAATAGGCGGTTTGTGTCGCACAGAGGGCTTGAGACTCCGAGTTGCTAAAAACTCTCGTACGGAGTTCACGGAAAGGGTTGGAGTAGATTACGATGTTATTGTATGTTTAATAAACTATCCGATGCATAACTAAAAACTTATATAAAACATTTTCTTTCTGTTTTTTAGAACTCTGATCCCGTTGCTACTGTGCGCAAGCACAGTATCACCAGCACCTCAGCAGAACAGTAACATCACGTATGTCAAGCAACTCGACCTGGAATACTCACAACCTGAACTGAAGACCGTGGAGAGGGAATCTAGAATAGAAAATGTACCGCTCATCATACCCGGCAATCTCGACAAGGAACCTGCTGTAGACACTAACAAAAACAAAGAAACTACGAAGACAGCGCAGGCCAATAGCAGACAACCTACATACAATTACTCGGACAGAATATATTCTATCAAGACCAAACCAATAACTAATACCAGCACAGAAAAGAATTCACCAACCGAAGAAGTTAAAGAAACTGAAAGCAATCATTCCGACGATATTCTCCCTGAAGCTAATAACTCTGAAATTGTGCCCGCAGAAAGCATACTCAATGGTAGAGTCGCAACAAATGATAACACAGGACTTAATTCTGAAGGAGACGCTACACAGAGCGACGATCTTGTGACAGAGAATTACGAGGAAGACATGACAGTGACTACCGTAGTTGACGAGGAAACCACGAAAGCGCCGACCCGGAGGCAATTGGCGAAACTAAGTCACTTTGGAAAGGCTACCATAGGATCATTTTCACAAAATCTAATCGCACACCCCGGAAAGAGGAGGTTCCGGTCTCGTTGTCGGTGTGCAAAGATACAGAACTGTGTGAAACTACAAATAAGTGTACCAAGATGTCCATCGGAGATGTTCATGTGTTGCTTATAGACAAATGAGTGCACAATGAGTGTCCATAATTTTGAACTGATTTAGTGATAAACCCACCGAACTTTTTAGCAATATTTGCTAATTAAATAAAATCAGCATCGTATAAAGAGGAAAAAAATGACAAACGCAGTGTATTGAGCCGTGTTCCATTCAATAACGATCGTGGAGCGAATACGTAATTGCCGCGTCAATGTCACTTTTTCTTTGGTGAACCTGAACGCGTGGTGGCGCCCACAGAGGGCGCCTTCCGGTTTTCCAAACAAAAGTGACATATGAAGGCGACGATGGCTTTTGAATAATGAGTGTAAATCAACGCACATCACTTTGTAACTTATTATTATAAATGTGGAAACTTGTAATTAGATTTATTTTTACATAAGCATGCTAAGTGAAAAGAGCAGTGGTGGCCCACAGTATATTAATCTATGGTGGCCCAGTGGTAACGGCCGGTCGACCGCGACTTACATGTTGTAGGTCGTGGGTTGGAACCCAAACAGGCACTTTATTTTGTGTAAATTAATTCATCAACCCTGCTATCAAAACGGTGAAGGACAACATCAGTTGTACTAGAACCGAAAATTCATAGACATGTGACATTTACCAACCCGCACTGGGCCCGCGTGGTGGATTATGGCCCACTCCCTCTCACAGAGAGGAGGCCTGTGTCCCAGCAGTGGGAACAGTATACGCTGATCATGCTATACTAAATACCTACTTAAGCTGTTATTAGTATGTAAGTTTCTTTAAAATAAAATGAATTAATTAATGCTCATGCCTTGCTGTATGAGAAGAGGTCATTGCCCTGCAATGTGACAATAATAGGCTGGGATTATTTTTATATAATTTATTTAAATTTGATGCAGGTATTTACTTCAGTGTAATATTTATTTACGAATTCAATGACACGCCTTTCCCGACATCGCACACAGGCGATGTGGCAACATGTCAAAACATCGAGATGAATGTGCTAATTAGGTACCTATATATCTATATATCATAGATAAATATTTAATTAAGTATGTAAAATTCAAAAGTTTACCCCCGCATCCTAACCAAAAAGCTTTCAGTTCACCGAACAAAAAGTGACATAAGGACGCGACGATCGCGTATTCGCACAACATTCGCTTTTGGTTAGGACGCGGTCTATAGAATAAATTGTCAAATATGGTGAAAAATGCATCAAAATCCATTTCGACTGTGTTTTATACCTATTATTAAAATAGATTATTGATTATTATAATCAAATTCGATTCGATTGATGATAATTAAGATGTCGAGACAGATATCTACGTATGCATTAGATGAACACTAAATGTATGAGTCACCTCGATAGAATAATACATTAATGTACAGACGCCAGCAGGTCAAGCTACCCGAAACTGTCAAATTTTCCCAATCAACCTTGAACCTTAATGGTTTCGCGATAAAGTTGAAAATCTATTAAAGAAATTTGACAAATTGTAGTAACTTGATGTGCTGGCGTCCGTACACGTGTGTCGATCAAGCCATTTGGTAGACAGGAACTAATTTAAAAAAATGTTTTGAGTGTGTTGAGTAATACATTCTTTTAAATCACACTTATGTAACCGGCATGTCGTAGCACCAAAAGTTCGAAGACATATGACATCTACCAATCCGTACTGGGCCCGTGTGGTGGACTCACTCCCTCTCGAAGAGAGAAGGCCTGTCTCCCAGCAGTGGGAACATTATAGGCTGAAAATGCATAAGTTTAAAACATCAAATAAATAAAATTAAGTTCAATAAATATTAATTTATTACACATGCAATAAATATGAATATTTATAGTATAGTGAAAAGATGAATATTTTTATCTGTATTCCAAATAGCTTGTTCCTAATTAGTTTTTATTTTTAGATAAGTAGCAGTTTCATTGAAAAGTTAATGTTTGCTGTTTTGCGAGTGGAATAAATACGTTCATATTTATGTGTTGTTTCATTTACCCTGTAGCGGCATCTATAACGCCACGTGTGAACTACACATACACTGAAGTCACGAACAAATCCTGCATCGTGCAAGCTAATTTCGACGCGTCCCGATGTCAATCGACGGGCAGTAGCCCACCAGACACAACAACCGTCTGGTAGGAGGATCCTACCTTTTCTATGGGGGATGAAGAACTATAAATCCTCTTACCTCTGTAATCCGCTAATTATCAAGAAGACCGCGGCCGAGCGACATCGACCAACGAGGACAACTCAAAATGAACGTAAATTATGTACAGACGCCAGCAGGTCAAGCTACCCGAAACTGTCAAATTTTCCCAATCAACCTTGAACCTTAATGATTTAGCAATAAAGTTGAAAATCTATTAAAGAAATTTGACAAATTGTAGTAGCTTGATGTGCTGGCGTCTGTACATGGTTAACTTTTTGAAAATTACCGTTGAAATTACGCTCATTTAGACTAGGTTTGGATTTGTTTTAAAAGATTTTGTATTCTGTGGAAACCAACAGCAGTCGCGCAACCTGAAATATTTTTTTGACCCCAAATGTCAAAACATCAAAAGTCAGTACCTACATGCCATGGTAAAATAAAACATTCTTCATTTATTAGTTAACAATCATTTGGATAATAGGTTCAATAAGAGACCAAGGGCTATCGTGTTACCCACTAACTGGGTTGTGGAGGTAAGATGTGGAGATAAGATAGAGAAGAGCGGTCGCTCCGTGTAAAATACTGCCGGTCTATTCTGTAAAAATCTCACCGTGAAAACTTAGGTGAAGTGAGCTGTCATTCCACTTGATCTAGCATAATTTTTTATTTGACAGCACACTCCACCTAAGTTTTCACGGCGAGATTTTTACAGAATAGGTCGGCTGGTACTCAGCTATATCCGAATAAAGTGGAAGCCGACCCCAAGATAATTAGGTAAAGGCAAGACAGATGGATTGTTAAATCCTACTAATATTATAAACGTGAAACTTTGTATGGATGGATGGATTGTTTGTTACTCTTTCACGCAAAAACTACTGAACGGAATTGGATGAAATTTAGCATACAGATGGTTTATAACCAGGATATTTTTATCCCAATATTATAGAACACTTTTTATCCCAATATTCCCACGAGATCGAAACTTATGAGGGTGAAACCGCGGGGCGCAGCTAGTGAGACCAAAATTCAGAATTTACACAATTTAATTCGTCATAGTAGTAGTTATATAGAATTACAAGTTATCACAAAAATATACAACGTTACATAAACAGTCATTGTCCTACAAGAATATAAACATCCACTATCAACTAAACATGCCTACGTTATTATACTCCGTTCATTTTAAGATGACACTTCTTTTAAAGAATCTATAATCAGAGAGGTAACCAACACTGAATTATTATTATTATTATATTGAGCGTTTTATTATACTTACTATAATAATAATAATTCATCAAAGGAAATATGGATGGATTGAGTGAGGAATGATATGAAAGGGAACGGAGTGAATGATAGAGTGACGGTTGACAGTGGAGAATGGAAGGAGAAAACGTGTTGCGGTGACCCCAAGTGACATGGAACGCGGACAGGAAGATGGTGATTCTTTTGCGCTTAGCCTAATATATTTGAATAATAACTATGATCTAAAAAAGTATTTTAACATTTCATGTGTCATTATTATCATCGTAAAATTAACAGAGTAAATGATCTTATTTCTATATTGTTTTTAATACAAGTAAAGTAATTTTCACACTGAAATTTTACTGATCTATTATTTTATCGATGTCTTATGCCGAATTAGCCACAGCGCGAAATAGGATCATATATGACGACCGACCACAATTCGAAATACCTATAAATTTAAAAAAATACAGCACACCTGTTAGTACAAGTAGGGTAAAGCGTGTTTTGCTTAAGGCGTGGTAAACACTTGTTCGGGTTGGCATTAGCTCAGGTTCGCACGGGGGGGTATTTTTATAGCAAACGATTTTTTTCGCGCTCTGGTTTTTCGCTCTTGCCGCGTTGGGATGCGCTCTGTTAGATTCTGAATGCTCGGCTCAATAGACTTAAAATTCAGGTGTGCGAAAAAAATAATAACCCTTGCGGATCGGCAAACAGCCGGGCCGCAAAATCGAATATACATACGAGTATATTCTTCGCTTCGGGTCGACTTGGGTTCAACAAGTACTGCCGAATCAAATGTGCACCCGAACAAGTGTGTGGCCTAATACAAGAGGAGATACCGGGTTCTGAACATCACTTGTTGCCTTATGATAGCAGCTTCTAAGTTACTTCAGCATAGATTGACTTGTTGCGGAATGATCGTACTACGTTCCCGCGACCCCCGGCGTAGGTGTGAGATGGAACACCGGGGTGGTTTTAGACCCCAAAGGACGGAAGATATCCCTGAGGATTTTCCAACCCGGGATAAAAAAAGGATATATGGACTTGTTGTCAGAGGATGTCATTTGATCGGCGCGGCGCTTTGGCTGAATTTGGCACACAATGGCAGATTATCTAAGACCGACGTCACAAAGGGAGGGCTTCGCTAGCTGCTTAAAGCAACGCTACGAGCACTAGCAGCTTTCCTAGCATGTAGGTTAGGTTAGGTAGGTAACGATAGATGGAAAATACTATACCTACTGTACACCAAAGTTATGCACACCATGCCACTATGTGTTGCATGTGGCTTCGGCCTTAAATATATTAATGGCTATGAGTAATGGCAAATGCTTTAACGTTCGGTACGATCCAATTTTAGGCTAACACATATTAGAATACAATAATACAGTCCGATTCAAACTTTATGGCGGCTCTCGCTGCGCAGTACCTCACCCCTCACCCCCGCTGACACGTGAACTTGTTACTGCGCAGCGACTCGCCTCATGTTCCGAGCCGCCATAAAGTTTCGATCGGGCTGGCGGGCGGAGCTATAATTATTTTATTTTATTGGTATAAGAATTATTTTTCACATCGATATTTCTATTAACGTTGAGAATGAAAACATTTATTTACTTCGTAGATACGACATGTTTGAATAAATACAATTTCATAGTTTATAAAAGTTAAAAAAAATAGATAAATGTATGATATTCGAGCTTGATAAAAATAAAGTAATTACAACTTATTTTTACCTAGGAGGAATTTTACATAAATTTTCAAAAATATTTTTAAATGCTTGAACGCTCATAGCTTTAAAAATTATAATCTTACATCTAACGTTCAGACATTAAAGTTTTACATGTATAAAAGGTATTTATAAAGCTACCTACACATTTAACAAAGAAGGAGCCACTCTAATTGTGTCGTGTCTATGGTTTGCCGTTAGGCTCAAATCACACCGAGATGGCAGCGAAGCGGCGAGCAGTTTCAGTGTCTTATAATTTTAAACTTTATCTACATAATTAAAATACCAGTGTCGCTTGAAAAGGTCGCGAGGGCATGCGCGTCCGCTCGCGGCGACACGAACATCATTATGGTGCATTCTGGCGTCGCTGCCGGCCGCTGCCGTTCCGGTGTGAATCGGCCCATAAGCTATGGTTTTCTAGAAGAGCGGTGGCCACACTGACCTATGTTATACAAGTACGCTGGGCTAAAAATAAGACTATACGAAATGACAGTTGTGTTTGTGCCGATCCATAGCGAGCGTCTCACGAACTAAAATTGACATTGCCGTCTCTGATGATTTAGGTCTAAATCACGGAATAATACTTTTTTTGTGTATTTTGTGTTTACTACGAGATATTTAGAACATTTTTATCATGAGCGTATGCGCATCATGTAAAACTCGCTATCAAAAATATTAGTTCCACGGACGCTCACGTTGTTATCAGCGCCAAAATGGCGAAAATCAAATGTCTTCGTCTTGTCATCGATAGTATAATGTCCAGCGTACTTGTATAATATAGGTCAGTGGCGTTGGCTTGACATTAAGGTGTCAAAATGTAAAATATTGGTATTCAGCTGTATCAGGCTAGACTGGAAGCCGACCCCAACATAGTTGGGGAAAAGGTTAAGCAGATGATGATAGATAAGTATTTTTAATTTTGCATAAACGATTTTAAAATACAAGCTCAGCTCAAATCTCGTGAAAGCTCCTAGATGTTTCAAACAGGCAAAATGTTACATCCTCGTGGCCAAAAGGCAGATTATGGACATTAAATGACTTTATTTCTTCTTGCTTCTTCTCAAGAGTGGCACCTTCAGTGCCTGCGCAAACGATCAATTAAACTGTTTTACATATATGACGCCAGTTGGCCAAAGTTTATTTTAGATTTCGATCTTTTGCGCAGGCGCATTAATATAACGCCTACATACAGTCACAAGCATATTACTATGGACAGCTCGGCAATAATATTTGGCACAGCTTTTTGAAGCCGATGGCGTCGCTTGTCTCGTTAGACAGTTTTGTCGCCCTTCGTGTTGTCACATATTCGTGCTGATAGTTTTTTTTTTTAGCCGTTAATGTCCCACTGCTGGGCAAAGGCCTCCCTACTCTCCTTCCAACTCTCTCTGTCCAGAGCTGCCAAGGACTAATCTTTATCAAAGGAGACCAGGTCATCCCGCCATCTCATCGTTAGTTTTATTATATTTCTCGTCATCTTGACGACAGATATGAATGGATGAATCATGAAATCTCAGAGCAGTGGTGGCCCAGTGGTAACGGCCGCGACTTCAAGAGTTGTACGTTGTAGGTTCGAACCCGGGCAGCCCATTTACTATGTATAAAATATTTCATCACCACTGCTCTCAAACCGATGAAGAAAATCATCGTGAGGAAACCGGCATGTCCTAGAACCAAAAATTCGAAGCCATGTGACATCTACCAACCCGCACTGAGCCCGCGT
Organism: Apamea monoglypha; assembly: GCA_911387795.2. Taxonomy (NCBI): domain Eukaryota; kingdom Metazoa; phylum Arthropoda; class Insecta; order Lepidoptera; family Noctuidae; genus Apamea; species Apamea monoglypha. The sequence continues at coordinate 8,642,832 of OU426934.1, read as the reverse complement.
GAAGGATTACGGCCCACTCCCTCTCAACGAGAGGAGGCCTGTGTCCCAGCAGTGGGAACATTATAGGCTGTTATTGCATGAAATCTGATATTATTGCCGGGCTGTTCATAGCAATATATTTATGCTCGTGTCGGTACCTAACTAATTACACTTATTAAACAGCCTATGGTTTGGCGAAAAATCGAATACGTATCGTATCTTAAAGTGCATTACACAACAAACATTTTACGAGATGCAGCTTAATGTAACCGTAGTGTCGATTTGATATAGTTTCATAAAAATCATAATAAAAAAACAATAATAGATCTAAAATTGAGCTTTGCTTTATTGTCAAACTTAATAATACTATCAACTCCTAAGGAAAAAGCAAATAAGACTCCTGTGTCTCCTGTAATCAGCAATTTGGCATTAACATCTTAGCACTTCAACATGTTCTGGTCCTTACAAAACAAGATTTCTCTTTTGGCTGTGGAGCTATTTTTTTAATTTTGAACTTTATTCAACTATGGTAAATTCTACAAAACTGCTTCGTCGTGTCATGGCATGACACAACAGTATATGAAATTCTGCATCTTTCTGTAGGGACCAACCTTCCGTAGCCCATTTGGAAGAAGTCCCTCCGAACCCAAATGGGAAGATTCAACGACAACCTCGTAAAGAGGGAACTACAAGACTGACAGCTTGTACCGATCTATGTAAGTTGTCAGTTTTGTAATCAGAACTGTACTACCTATTTCAAACACATTTTATTTTTTTATTACAAATATTGGCCTCGTTAGTCTAGTCGCAACCGCTACTGCCGAGCTCATGCTCTAAAGGCCTGGAAATCGAACCCAGGATCTCATGGTCCTGGGTTCGATTTCCATTTGCCTTCGGGCTTTTCCGTTACGAATTTCTTAGTAGCAAGTAGCAGCCCGGAGTGCCCGTTAATGACTAAAGGCTCGCCCTCTATTGCATGGATCTTGAACATACTACAGCTTTACTACAGGTAAACCTCTGCCTAACCCTTTGGGGATTACAGGCGCTAATGTTATGTTTTATCTGTACAAAAACAGGGTACCCAAAAAAAACGTATAAGACAAACCTTCTTTTATAATAAGACCTCGTTTGTTTCTTAGCGTAACATTTGAATATGCTCTTTTAAAATACCCTTCTTAAATGCGTGGGTTAGAGCTAACAGCTAATGAAATGCGATGCCGATCACAGTTGCCAAACCATCAGTCATCATTCTTCAACAGTTGTCAAATGCCCCTGTATGATCCTCGCGAATTGTTTGCTAGGGTTGACGTTATTAACTAAGTTTTTGGCGTTAAGCTCGTTAATTCTACAGAAAAAAATAAATACATCTTTCAGATATCCCCTTTTTCCTCAGTAATGTCATGCTCAGCACACCTAGTACAAGAAATTCTTTTATAACCACTGGGGTCGTATACCTAGCCATTCTTAAGAGCATTTTAATAAGTCACTTCCTTCAAGTCTATCTATTCACTCTTATTATTTCTTCATTCTTTCTTTCGTTTTTTTAATCATATCTATAGGACGTCCATTTTTTTAGTTCCTATTCTAACTACCTCGATTCTTTTCAAACATTTTTTTAGAGATCAAATCGTCTTTGTACAGGAAAAGGCAATTTCAGAAATATAATCAATACTTGCGCAAGCACAGGTGCGTTTTGATTGACTCGCGATGCAGCCAATCGGAATGCAGCATTCAAATCGAATTGAAAAACAGAGTTATTGAAACAACAACATTAAATTAAGGACTGATTTTTCCAACCCCAGATAATTTTATCCGAGGGATAATTTTGAACTTTTGATTGTTCTTCCATACAAAATCTGTCAGACGTCAATTTTATTCTACGAATAAAAATTATCTGTCGATTGAAACATATGCCCTAAAAGGAGTATTATGAAATGTACAAGTATTAAATTCTAGGACTTGCAAAAGGAGACAATTGGCAAAATATATTAGATTTTTTCTCTACAAAGACAAAATAATTTGTTGAAACTTTGGCTCAACAAAAAATATCAGAAGTGCAACACATATTTGGAGTTTCAAAACATTGGCCATGGAGAGACAATTTAATAAAATTGTCGTAAGAATGAAATAAAAGTGAGTATAGCTAATTTATAAAAATGTTAAATACTTTAGGAAGACTAGTTCAGTCGGGGTACAGAAGATTGGCCTCCCTGCCGCAGCGCTCCTGGAAAACATTAAGACATTATTAGGAATGCATGTCCTACTTTAAACTAGTACTGTAGAGATTATAGCCTATTTGGAGCTTACATGCGACCTCCGCGAGTACGTCAAAAGGTACTGGCAAGAAATACGACACAAACATTAATTTAGGTTCAGATTAGAAGATAGTTGGCGTCCGATTTGGCAGACAAGCCACAGGAAAAAGATTTTTTATTTATAAAAGTAAATAGTCTTTTATTCATTCATCCTGGTACAGTTAGCACCCCCCCGAAGCTACAGTTCCGCGACCACGATATCGGGTCACGTGTATACTAAGGCTCGTCGGCTATACAAGGTGATTTGTAATCGGATGTTACCTGATGCTCGCTGATAAGGTAGACGGGCAGCGACTGCGCGCAGAACTCGCACGGGATGACGGGCTCGGGCTCGTGCGCAGGCGCGGGCGGCAGTGCGGCCGCGCCCGCCGGCGACGGGCTGCGCGGCCGCAGCTGCGCCAGGTCCGGCCGGCAGCCGGTCTGGCGACAAAACGCGTTGAAATCGACATCGTTACGAAAAGGACAAAGGTTTTAATGTCATGGATGTGATTTTCATGGTATTCGAGGGTGCTGATGCCGTAGTGAGGTCAAAAAAAAATATTAAAAAAAAATCGTCGTGGGTGTCGTTTTATGGTTTTAGAGAGTGGTAATGCCGAAAGTGAAGTCAAAATAAAAATTCAAGATGGAAGCGGCGAAAATTTTCAAACTGAACACTATTTTAACGCAGAATCCGAGTTAATTATTACGTTTTAGGAGAACAAAAGTTTCTATTTTATTGAAACCAATTTTATAACGACGTTTTTGTTACTAGTGGTCACTCCGAAATAAACATAGAATACATAATGCTAAAGTAGACAGTAAAGTTAGTGGTGAAAGAATTTAAATTAGATTATGAATTGAATTGTAGTATTACCTGATGTTGCACAAGGTTGTGTGCCGGTATGAGTGAGTTACAGAACTCGCACGGAAGTCGCACGTCTTCGTTAGCGGGCGAGACACGGCCACCGCGCTCATTCCTAAAATACGTATTATAGTCTTTGATTATTCGAAGAAAGTTTTGAATATGAATGTGGGTGGCTATACTAAGAGTAGGGGAAGACCAAAGAAACGATGGTTGGACTGTGGGAGAGATGATACGGTTAGAAAGGGGGGGACTACCGAAATGATGACTAATACAGAAGTATGTAAGAAAAATACATGTTGCACCGTCCCCAAAAAAATTGGGATAAGGGCAAGAGAATGATGATGTCTTTGAATATTTTAAGTCTGACCACCAATCATGGAGCCACCAGCCAAGGAGTACCGTGTTATATAGTGGCTGAGTTGTGGAGGTCAGATAGGCAGCCGTTTCATGTAAAATACTGGTATTCAGCTGCATTCGGTTAGATCGGAAGCCGACCCGAGCATAGTTGGGAAAAGGCTAGGGAGACATCATCATCTGCCTAGCCTTTTTCTAAAATATTACTTGCTCGAAAGTTTGCGCAATTTGGTAAAAAGTAAAGTCTGCACAAAATACACTTACCCATTGTTGTTATTGTTGTTGTTTGCATTGGCGCTGATGTTCGGATTCGAATGGTACGGAGCAGTCACCTGAAAGACATACATAAAGAGCATTATTATTAAAAAAAAAACTATGAAAAACATGGTTTTTGAAAGACAAGGCAGAGGAAAAAGCAACTATTACATGTGTGTAACATATAACGAATACACGCGTGGCTTTGTTTTTTGCTAATAATAACATTAAATAATAGTATAGACCAAACAACAGCCTTGAAAAAAAACCGTCCAGAATCTCACCTCATTCAATCCCCTCCGCAACTCCCTCAGCGAGGACTTGATCTCACTGAACCGATCCCCACTCTTTCTCCCCAACTCCTGCCCGCTGTTCCTTCGCATTTCCTCATCTTTTCTCAGCTGCATCTCACTGAACCTTTCCAGGAACTCCTGGGGAGTCATCGGTTTCAAGTTCCTGAACTCCTGCCGTCGCCTCTCAGGATCTTCATTCGCTGCAGAGCCTAGCACGTGACCAGGTTGGACCAGGTTCTCCGGGCTTCTGCTCATACGACCCTGCAGGCGACTTTTGTAGTCTACGTGGGATTCAGGGTTTTGGAGAGCGTCCATCTTGCGTAGTTTCTCGACCTTCGCTGCTGCGCTTAGGACTGGTGGTAGACCTGGAATGGACATACGTTTTATTATAAAAAGAGTTTTTATTTTAATCCAATTCTAAACTTTCGAGCCAGTTATTGTATTTTGAACTTTATTCCGACAAGCGTAAAGTTCTTAATACAAAACTGACAACTTAGACTCGGGTATGACTTCAGTAATTGTAATTGTGAAAGGCCGAATAGGAAAAGTGAAATAAGGCCGTTTGAGTTTTAAATTAAGAGCACTTGAACTTAGACAAAATTTAGCGGCCAGGTCACCTATAAACAATACAACGGCACAAATATCCTTTAAATAATATTTATTTTAGTTAGTCATAAATACAAAACAAGAATAAGAATAGACCCAGTATTGACCCTTGAGGTACACCTAACTGAACTGATATCCTGGAAGATTACTCGTCATTCATACCTACACATTGAAACCTATTATATAAATAAGAATCACTTGCGGTAGTGATTTATCGTTTTGGACAGTATTATAATGTAGTTTACGTAAAAGCGTGTCATGATGTACACAATTAAAGGCTTTCGAGAGATCAAAGAACACTTCTATTACCTTTTGTGGTAGGTATGCTGAGGCGGAGATAACACAAAATAACCATTACTTAGTATGTTCTTTGGCATAGATATGTTCCTGTCTCTGTCTTTCTCTTGCAGTTCAAAAGTTGTACGATAGTGACACAGATATTGCTTAGCTATAGCATATTCGCTGTGACGGTACAGTTGTTAAAGCCTCGCCTCTCATGCACAAAGTTTTGGGATCAAATCCGGGCAAGTACCAATGTAACTTTTTTCAATTCATATACACAGTCTGGCCATAAATACTGTTACAATTAAAAATAAGGAAGATATTACATTTGGATTTGTCATTTTTATACGACTGTTCATTGAGTTTTCTAATTTTAGCGCCAATACATTGTACAATATTTTGCAATATTAAAATGGAGTGGGGTGATAAAGAGAACCGAATCGCTGTGATTGCATTACACAAAGTTGGTATGGAGCCAAATGCAATTTTTAAAACTCTCCATACGCTTGGTATTAGTCAAATGATTGTGTACCGGGCCATTAATAGGTACAATGAGACCTCCTCTGTTTGTGACAGAAAAAGATCTGGCCGTCCACGTAGTGTTCGTACGAAAAAGGTGGTCAAAGCAGTAAGGGAAAGAATTCGAAGAAATCCTGTCCGAAAGCAAAAGATTTTATCTCGGGAGATGAATATAGCACCCAGAACCATGTCGCGTATTTTAAAAGATGACTTAGGACTGCCTGGACAGCCTATAAGAGACGCACTGGTCATTTTTTAACTGATACTTTAAAAAAGAATAGGGTGGTAAAATCGAAACAGCTACTGAAGCGGTACGCAAAGGGAGGTCACAGAAAAATTTTGTTTACGGATGGGAAAATCTTTACAATTGAGCAACATTTTAACAAACAAAATGACCGTATTTATGCTCAAAGCTCTAAGGAAGCTTCCCAATTAGTCGACAGAGTGCAACGTGGGCATGATCCGACTTCAGTGATGGTTTAGTGGGGTGTTAGCTATGAAGGAGTGACTGAGCCATATTTTTTTGAAAAAGGTATCAAAACATCGGCACAAGTGTATCAAGATACCATTCTTGAGAGTTAGTTAAGCCCCTTAACAACACCATGTTCAATAACCAACTATGGTCCTTCCAACAAGACTCGGCGCCGGATCATAAAGCTCGGTCCACGCAGTCTTGGTTGGAAGTGAACGTTTCGGACTTCATCAGAGCTGAAGACTGGCCGTCGTCTAGTCCCGATCTTAATCCGCTGGATTATGATTTATGGTCAGTTTTAGAGAGTACGGCTTGCTCTAAACGCCATGATAATTTGGAGTCCCTAAAACAATCCATACGATTGGCAGTGAAGAATTTTCCCATGGAAAGAGTGCGTGCTTCTATTGATAACTGGCCTCAACGTTTAAGGGACTGTTGCAGCCAATGGAGACCACTTCGAATAAGCTTTTTATATTTTAAATTGTTTTATATTTATGTATTAAACTAACACACTGTAAAAGTAATAAATATTATTTGCAATAAAAAAGAAATGTTTTTCTTCGTGACAATATTTATGGCAAGACTGGGTATACTTTCCAAGTTTATCTTGGACATCACTGACATCGGTAAAGAAAAACACCGTGAAACTTGGACTTATAGTGGCAACGAAGTCTCAGGTACAGCCAGTATAGTTATACAGGGCTATTGGTAAAACACCAACAACCTCTTAAGAGGTCATTGTACTCATCATTATGAACAACTTTTACTATGGGACCAAACCAGAAATTGCGAAAAAAAAACAGCTGTTCCCTACATTTATGTTCGTCTAACTCGTCAAAATGTAGGGAACAGCTGATTTTTTTTTCGCGATTTCGCGTTTTACCAATAACCGTGTATAGTTCATATAAGTCTGAAATCACCAACCGTCTTGAGCAAGTGTGGTGATCAATGCTCGTGCTTTCTCTGTCTGAGAAAAGGCCTTTGCCCTGCAGTAGGACAGTAATACACTGGTAATTTTATTATTTATAGCATGGTCTAAGTTTCTTTATCTCAAACGATTCTGCACGTGTGACTCACCCACAGACAAGTTGTAGGCCGTTTGCTCCTGTCTCTCCCGCTCCTCCCGCTGTTGCCGCTGCATCGCGCTGTAGAACGACAAGTCGCGCTGCGGGGAGGCGGGCGGCAGGTTGCGGGTGGGCGGCTTGGGAGCCAGCCGCTTCTTCACAGCGCCGCGGGAAATGCTCCTGGAGGGCAACGTAAGGTCTTTTGACGGTTACGGTGAAAAAGAATAACTATAGAAGGGAGAAAATATGACAGCTTCGAACACAATCATCTAAAATTACCGAGTTGTTTATTATTATTAGATATTTGACTGCCCCGTTGGTCTCGTGGTTGTTCTAACCGGTTGCAAGCGCGACTGGTCAGCGTGGGGTCCTGGGTTCGATTCCCAGGTCGAGTAAATAGTTAATGGGTTTTCCATTAGGAATTTCTTAGTAACAGCCCGGAGTTTGGAAGTTGGCTGTTTAATACCCCCGTGCCTCAGAAAGCACGTAAAGCCGTTGTCCAGCACCTGATCTCTCCACGGTCGTGTCGGATTGCCGTCCAATTGAACTATGAGAGTAAAGGAACAGAGAATGCACCTGTGTCTGCACACACTTGTGAAGCATAATATCTCCTGCGTACTTGGCTAATCTCCGTTGAGATTGCCACCGTGACCGAAATCGGTCGGGGGGATATATTATTAGATATCTATAAACAGTATTTTGCATACCATTTTATTTTATTTTGTATAATGTAATGAATGTATATGCTAATTAATAGTGTCGTGCTTACCTATTAGTAAGACCATACAGAAGGACCACAATTCTACTTAGTAGTTAAGCTTGCAGCCGACGTGGTCAAGCCAGTTAGTAACAATATACTCACAAATCCTTCTCCACTTTGTTGGTAGCTGCAACGTTGGTGTTAATCTGCGGCTGGTCATTGGTCCTCTTCTTCGAGCCATTGGCTAACGCGGCCTGGACTGTCCTCCAATCAGTGGATGCTCCCTCGCCGGCCAGCGATGAAGAAGATGAGCTGGAACTTCCGCTGCTGCAGCTTTAAATAAAGAATTACGTGTATGTACTGCCAGTAACTTATGTTGTCAACAATTAGAGCCCCGAAATTGTATGTCATGAAAAAAGTACGTGTCAAATTCAAACATTGGAATCGAATCAAATTCATATCGGACAAACGACCCGTCCTAGCTTCGCACCGTGTTACGAACGACATGATAAAACATCAAGAATTCTTTATTGTAAGTTTAATATTAATGTAAAATACACATCAACTTCCCGGAATAAATCTGTAAATGATGGTGAAAACCACATTAAAATCCGTTGAGCAGTTTAAAAGAACAACGCGATCAGAGATTTGAAAAGTGACTGTAATTTAAAATACGTATTAATACAGATGCCCCGGAATTGAAACATAATAAAAAAAAAAAATATATATATATTTGGCAGCAAATCGAATTTGAATCGGATAATTATCGTCAATTATTCGAATCATATTCGATTTCATACACACTCTATGTCAGCCAATCTAGTATGAACCATATTTCATGCAAGTAAAGATAACATTCTGTTCTAGTCAAAGTTACCTTGAATCTACAGGACCAGCCGTCCTAGGCACACTAGTGCTGGGCAAGTTAATATTCTTCAAGCCGTTAGATCTATTATTAATATTGGAGGTTGTTGGCCGAGAGAAACCGTTGTTGACGTTAGAAGTGGTTGGTCGGGAGAAACCATTGTTGCTTGTGGCAGGCATGTTGGTGTTCACGGCGACAGTGTTGGTGTTTGTCATCTTGCTGACCATCGGCTTGGCTGGGCTCTTTGGTAGCTCCTTCTTTGGTGCCGGAGCGGGATCTGAAACGATTTAAATCAAAGTCAAATTTAAATCCTGATCCACATTAGAAAGAAAATTAGAATGTATGAAATTTTTGGCTGAAGCCAGCTCGAGATATCCAATCGTTTTTAGGTCAAAGTCAAAGCATGTATTTCAATGAAATCTGACTTTTGAATTGTCAAGTAATGTCAGTCAGAAAGATGCAGCTAGATGCCCATTCTAAAGCGTAGTAGGTTCCTATGGAGAAGAACGGGCAAGAAAATCCATCGACACTCTTTTAAGGTTGTACTGTGTCGGTCACTTTCACTCCTGCTTACCATCGTCCAGTCGAATGAAGCCGTGATTGGAGTCGACGTGCAGCTGGCGGTACTTGATCATGACCCATTCGCGGCAGTCCGGGCACTGCTCCGTACGCACTCCGCAGTAGTTCTCGTGAGCCGGCAGGTCGCGGCGCGGCAGTTCTAGCTCGCAGAACCTTTGCAACAAACGGAAATTAACTACTTTTTCTGTTTTAGCGATGCGAATGAATTTTTTGATGCCGTAGGATTCCCCCCACGACCTGTACCATTGCCTACATGAGCACAATTTTCAACCAGTATATTTCGTTGTAAATAAAGAACAATGGGCATTTTGCACTAGGAAAAAAAAACAGATTTTTTTACCGAGATGACTACTGGTAAACATTTTCCTAAAATCAAAAGCAAAAATTAAAAACCGTCGGCGCGTTTCTTGTTGAGTATCGATCGGTTCATCGGATCGGTATGCGAAATGCATGAACATTTGCACAATACTTTATGAGAAAATCATTGATGAATTTCACTTGAATAAGTGTATAAAGTAAGAGCAGTAGTGGCCCAGGGGTAATAGCCCCGACTTACGAGTTGTGGGTCGTGGGTTCCAACCCAGACTGGCGCTTTGCTTTATGTAAATAATTTCATCGCCACTGCAAATAGGCAGATAATATTGTTGTACTTGGCGTATATAAAAATATAAAACAAAAAATATTGTTTATCCAAATGTTTTGGATTAAGTTTTAAAATAGCTAGCAATTAATAAAATATTTTTTTGTTTGAATAAATGAATTTGATGTTCCAATTTTTTTTTTTTAATATTTCAATTTATACGTAGCGAAGCACGTACCCGGCCGCTAGTTACATAGAATATTATAGTCTTTGCTCGCTCGCACCATGTATGAGTTTTGCCTATAATTGGATGAGGAAAAAGGAATGGAGTTTTATGTAAATTCTGTTTTTTTTTTTATTTAGGTATTGATAGATAATGCTTATCCGGCCATCTTGCTAAATGGTTAATACTGTTAACACAGCAACAGCGGCTGTATTAAAATAGGGGAAGAGCAAAAATGTTAACAATGATTTAGATGTGAAGAGCTTTTTTTATTGCCTACATTATGTCCCACTTCTGCGCAAAGGCCTCTCTAGGCGAGCTTTAAATAAAAAATAATCAAAATCATAGGGAAAAAAATAATTATGCACATACAAGAGTCTTGGAATTCCGGACACATTAATCCCGGTATAAAGAACACAATGAGCAGAACAGTAAGTTCTTGTTAAAAATATAATAGGAAGTATTCATATTTCATAATAATAGGTATTTGTTTAATCGTCAATTCGTGATAGCAAACACTACAGTCTTGCAGTGTAGCAACACGCTATAATAATGTTTTTCGGCCATTTAGTATTTATGGTTCAACAAAACTATTCATCATTAATTACCCAGCCTTTTCCCAACTATGTCAGGGTGGGCTTCCAGTCTAACAGGATGTAGCGGAATACCTGTATTTTACATGGAGCAACTGCCTATCTGACCACCAAATTCCACAACCCAGTTAATGGGTAATACGATACCCCTTAGTAAGACTGGTGTGCTGGTTTGGCTGGACTGGTCCAACAAAACTACTACAGGGCTGATATTTCTATCCTCATATTCAGCTTGTCTGACGAAAAAATATGACAGTTTTTCAGCTTTAGTATACAACCAACTACAGCTTTTTTATTCTTCACATAAAAGTTATCTGGCAATTGACATATCTGCCGTAACTATATTAAATGAACGTTGCTCTATAATAATTAACCAATGCTGGGGACAACAACTAATTTGCTTTTATCGTAGCATACACAAAACAAAACACACTCCTCCTGAAACAAGTTAAATTTAACTGACCTGCATGATTTGATAGTATGTGCGCAAGAGTCCCGGATGTGATCCTCCAAGTCGGTGCCGCACACACTCTCGCCGCATTTCTTACATGGTTCTGGTGATAAACAAACATACATTTAGTCTCCAAACCTCGATAAACTCTAACAGCGGTTGTGCACAGCTTCCGAATCCCGATCTATACTTACTTATCTCTCTTACTAATCATGGAATCTACAATACCTTCCTTTAGGGACCAGGGGGCCTATCACCACCTCATATAGCAGTATTATTTTAACCTACTTCAGCACTGCTTCACTGAGAAAGAGATGAAGCTTTCCGACCTGTATAAGTAGCTCCATCTCTTTCGCACCCTGAAGTCATTTCCCCCAAGGGTGTAATGTAATCCTACCGCACATTGCATTATTTAAATCTAGCTGCGCATCGACCGTAGTATTGTACAAATTCACACTACTACTATGTGATTTTCATAATGCATTACTTTTACTACGTCATGAATGAGCTATACTTATAGTTTGTCCCGATAAGACAGAAGATAATAATGTAATTTAAAAAAATTCCGTGTACGTGCAGGACATCGGGCCGTTCCTTCTAAAATCTGTTCCTTACAAAGTCCAAACGGATTTGAAAGGTAACAAGGGATCCAAAGAGTGACCAGACAACGAAAGAAAACATTAATCAGGCCTAATACATTAAAAGAGAGTGAAATCTTTTGTTCTACAAGCCGCAAATAGCTCCGTTAGTGTTGCCAAACGAGAGATGGATTCATGTGCGTACTCTCTAAATAATTATAACGGTAATTTCATCAGTTTTGATTACTATTACTTGTTTTGACGACACGGCGACGGATAGTTGTGCCTTTGTGCTAGAATGCTAGATGACGCACGTACGCTTGTATTGCTCGGAGAGGTGGGCAGTGGTTTACCCACAATCACATTTTGCTATTTATGGTACAACAGCTTAACTCCTCGTATCGTGATCGTGAACGTGGATCCACGCGAGACGTCATGGCTTTTTAATTGTTTCCGTAATTCAACCGATTAAGGGCGAATTTCACCAATGAAACTGAACGCGATCAGCCCATCTAAAACACGAGCAAGAGCTCTCAGAGTCATCATTGTTACGGAATATTGACACTGACATCTCTTGAACGCGGTTAAGATGATCGCGGACGTATAAATATCGCGGAGGGATTTTATCGCGCACTAAGTTTTCAACTCTCGGTCTTGAGCCGAGCGTTGAGAATCCAACAGAGCGCATCCCAGCGCGCCAAAAAACACACTGTTGGATTTTGAACTCTCGGCGCTACGCCATGCGTTGAAAATACAGTGCGGGGAAAAAAACGGCCGAACCTCGGCTAAGACATATGTTATAGAGGCGATTTTATAGGCGAGTGAGTTCAGGGGTCACAAGCCACGTAGTGCCTAAAATTGGCGGACATAATCATCGTGTCGCCAGTCCGTGACACATGGACAACGTAGCGTGACGGTGCGACGCGGTTGCATCCGCGCTACTTCGGGGCCGTCCTAAAGCTATCAGTAATTGCGTCTTAAACGTAGATTAGATGCAATAGCTCGATTATGTGGCATACAAACTTTAATCCCCGGATTTACATATCAGGGTCGGTTTTGAAGAATTCTTTCTTAGAGGAATTCATGTCTACTAAGTATCTTCAGTAGTTCAGACGCAAGATTTCAAATAGAGCGACGTGAAACAAAAAATATTGTGGACCCAGAAACGGTTTTGATGCCAACTATTGGCATCAAACTGCATTGAGAAATTGGAAATTACCCACATCCTTGGAAACCTACCCGGATAACAAGTTGCTTATATTATGTTAATCCAGTCCAGGTTACAGTCTACCTACCTGTGTGCCTTCGTTCAAATTCATTCAGCAGTAAGTGTGATGGAGTAACAATCATTGAAATACATTTGTAATATTGGTAGGATAAGGTGCTTGACGACGTTATTGCACTTACGCAGTTTGTGCAGCTTCTCGTGGTGTTCCTTGAGCTCAGCATACAGCACTGGCTCCTTGCAGACGGGACACACGCGGATGTTGCGCGCACAGTGCACGTTGTGGATGGTGAAGTTCACCATCGGGATCTCGCGTTTACTGCGCAAGAAAACAAATGAAGTACAATAAATACGTGTTTTTAAATTCGATCTAGGTTGCAAAGCTTAGATTATTTTATATTATTCTGTGGCCATGAAACAGGCGGTCAAGAGTATAGTGGTGGCCCGGTGGTAACTGCCCGGGCTTAAGAGGAGTTTGACGGCGAAGGGAAACATTATGAGGAAACCGGTATTGTCTTGGAACCAAAAATTCGAAGACTGAGCTGACGGAGACGTGTCATCTACTAATCTGTACTGGGCCCGCGTGGTGGATTAGGATGGATAGCCCATTGCCTCTTACATAGAAGGTCTGTGTCCCCGTAATGGGAACATTACAGGCGGATTATGCTATGCTTATGCAAGCAGGCGGTTCGTCTGATGGCTTTAAATTAAAAACTAAATTATAAGGATATCACAAAGGTTTTCTTTATAGTTTAATGGGTCTAACTGCTTATCAATTCAGCTATTATTTTTGATTTTTTTGGAAAGCCCGTAGTATAAAATAAACTTAATACGAATGAAGGTGGACTGAGAAGAGGCTTATAGAAGGTGGTGTATACGACACAACCTCTTCTCAGAATGTAGCTTTACATTGCTACTAGAGAAAATCTCTATCAGAAAACCAACACCTGCTAAATATAGTACTTCTTTTGACCTCTACCGTCGCCTAGGCGACAGCGCACTCAGGCAGGAATTGGCCTTCTGGCTTATAGAAATCAGAGTTACATACCGAAATAAAACAAATAGAACTTCCGATAAGTCGAATGTCAGGCAAGTTGTGTAATTTTTAGGTCAGTCGTTCAGCACGGCATCGGATGTAAATAGATTAACTCGAAAGGGAAATTAGAACTCAGGAACTGAGAGCGTTGATCGCAGATGACGTAACAAACAGCAAAGGTCCATCAAATCGTCGACTTTTGCTTGGCAGTTTAGAAGTGTTCATTACAATCATTACTGCATTGATGTACCGTCCCTCTCAAATCAGGGTTCGACATATATACCTCATGTTTTAGGGATGATCTTGATTAGATAGGTAAACCTAGTCTTATAACCGCCACACTTGTAATTTGTTGAGAGAACCGAACATGCGAGTACCAGCGGTGAGAGTGCATAGATTTTTTTATTGCGAAATGGGTCTGCGTTGCTGGCAAATGGGTTTCATTTTGACAGTTCAACAACATTCATTGCTTTATTTACGTTGTTCACGTGTTGTTGTGCCTTATAGACGCATTTTTCGAACATATAAAGCAATGGATTAACAATATCCTTCAAAATGATTCAGATTGAGATTTATAGTCTGTTAAGCAAACAGGTTGCTGCTCTTGACCTCGATCTCGCCTGATGGAAAGCGATGGATGAGGTCTAAGATGGAACGAGTATGCTCAGAAGATGCCTGTTTGTTCTTGCTTCAAAAGCTGACGGGTTTTACGTGGAAAGGAACACAGACCCAACTAAATGAATGAATCTTGTTCGCATTGATCCTTCGTCCCTGGAGGAACCTACATGTCTATGCACTGAGGGCGTGCGGTTGTTGTGGGCGGTGACTAATAATTATATCCTCCGAGCCCTACCTATAAATAACAAAATACTATATTTGCACAGTCATATTTTGATCTAAGATCTTCATGTACCTCCGACACCCATGATGCCCGCGATGGCAAAGCCTGGATGGTCGATGGCCGATGGCCGAGCCTTGGTCACTCACAAAACAGAATCGGTGCGTCCATTTTATATGACGCTTTTCACATACGTCCTTGTGAATATCGGTTCCGGAGCTTCAGTAAATATCACCAAAAGGTCACGGCCCGCCCCCGTCCCTGACACGCCACGGATGTACGCGGATACTAGGCGTTAGTTACAATTCTACGAAGCTATTGCTGCTGATGGTTCATGGAAAATCCTTTAGATATACCGCGGTCATGGCTGCAGCAGCATCTTATTGGTTTCATATCTATAATAATGCTGAAGAGTTTCTTTCTTTGTTTGAACGCGCTAATCTCTGGAACTACCAGTCGGATTTGTAAATCTTTTTGCATTTCATAGCCCAATCCTTGAGGAAAGCTATAGGCTCCTTAACATTACGTTAGGACCCTAAGGAGCCGAGCAAAAAGAAAAAAAGTCGGAAAGAATACGAGGTCATAACGAGGGCAGGCGGCCCTCGCTGTGACCTCGTATTCTTTCTGACTGCAATGCAACGTGGTTGGGTAGGGGGGGGACAAGAAATTTCACGCGGACGAAATCGCGGGCAGAAGCTAGTATCTTATAATGTCTAGTCTCGTAATAGCAGGCACGTTTAAGAATGATTCATGAAAGACCATGCCTAGGCGCGGATACATTACCTTACGTACAATTTTGCACGTCCGGGCCGGGATGCAAGACGATTGGAGCAACATAGGTGCACGACCTACGCTATATCTAAGTAATTCATACAATGACATAAAGGTCCGTATCACAGGTGGTTTGCTCGTAGGTGCCGTATCATCGTATGTGCAAGCAACAGCTCGGACTTCACTCGGCGTAGAGTTAATCATCACTTTGGCTGATGCTACACAGCTATGATCTGTTCCAAAAGCATCCAATGAAAAAACAAATGGATCAGAAAACGTACCTGTGGATGCCAATTTGTTCAAATTGAGTGCTTTGATTTGATAATTAAACCCGGAATTCTAATTTTATATCACCCATGATGTTTTTTTCCTTTGATTATAAATTGAGGTTAATTTAGTAACCTCAATTGTCGCCGATGATTTGTCAATTACCATTTAATTATGTTATTCAAAAAACAATTGTTGGAAGAACCGGTAAGATATAAAGTTGAAACCTTAATACATATGAATGTGTTGTTAATTCCCTTTAGTGAATGATTGTGTATGAATTTAACCTGAACAGGGTTTGTTTACACTTTCGTCAGATACTTTTGGAACAGGCTAGAACTACGCTGTACGCCTAGCTCGAACAAGTGACAAATTTATGCAGTAGAATAAAGGTCTATCCACATCAGGGCCGTGTCTGGGACGTGGACGGGCCGTGCTTCGTCAGGGGCTCAAAAAATATCAGTGTGCACATTTTATATGAACTCATTCACACACGTCCGTTTCAGGGACTGCGACGGAGATTCAGTGCCTGCCTTGTGTGTCACGTCCCGGACACGGCCCTGATATATTTAGATAGCCCTTTAGGAATTAGTGTGGCCATTGCAAAAGCCAACCCATGCGTAGGTAATTAGTTCGCTAGGAGCATATCAGCTCGCACGCAGCGTAGCAATAATTAAGCATTGTGGCTTCGATTTACGGACTATGCATACAAATTAGAAGGACGGCAGAGGACGCAAAGCAAAATTCTGCAACCTAACCTCAAAGTGTTTGTAAATCTTATGTGCTATCTAAACCACTGGGCAAGATTTTGTTAACCGACTTCAAAAAAGGAGGAGATTCTCAATTCGGTTGAATTTGCTACCTCAGAACTCCGTTATTTAGAAGCCGACTTGCAAATATTTTTTTTTTTAATATATCGTCAAACAGATTGCAGTTTCATATTAAATGAGAGAGGAGTCCTACTTAAGTGAAGGCCTATCACCTTTGAGCCGCGAATAACGCACAATTTCGATGGAATCACACGGATTTTCGGTTGGGAATCATTCAGAATTTCGGTTTAGGGTTGGACCTCATCTGGCAGCACGGAATCGCCTTTTTCCGTCGCCCTTTCTCTTTCTGTCGCTTAGAACTGCCATTTGCTAGACCGAGACAGAAAGCATAATGCGATAGCACGCGGGATTCCGCCGCGTCAGAAAGAGAAAGGGCGACGGAAAAAGGCGATTCCGTGCTGCCAGATGAGGTCCAACCCTTATGGAATCTTCTATGTACTTTGGAAAATATATGACACGAAGTTGCGGATTGCTACTGATGGCGGGTGAAGGTTGAAAGGGAGCGGCAGACGAAACAGGGGTATAGCGAGAACAAAAGACGACCTCACCCCGATTATAATATGAAAAACATAGGTACCTACATACAGAAGCACAGCTAAAGACTTACACCCGGTGTTTTAGTGTGCATACACGCGAAACGAAACGATGGGATGGATGGAATGTGTGAATGATGATATGGTTTTAAAGGGGGTCACTACTAAGTAACAATAGAGAAGTATGGAAGAAAAATACATGTTGCGCCGACCCCAAATAAATTGGGATAAGGGCAGGAGAATGATGAATGATGATGAAACATGAGCGACACGCGTCAACGGCAGAGGCAACTACAGTCGTCGACGGTCGACGGCTGCTGTTGCCTCTGCGCGTCGTGTGTCTGAGCACTTAGTTGGCAAAATTGTTGCGTTGATTAGCCTTTCAGAGAGCGGGTAGGGCGAGTGCGTGCGACTAGGAAATAAACCTATAAGCGCAGCGGTTTTTGATAATGGTTTGAAGATAATATGAAGGATTACAATGTTATACCTATTTATACACAACAGTGGTTAACTTATCAATATGTTAGTAAAATAAACTATGCTAAAAGAGATCGTGTAAAGGTTTTTTTAAATATTTTTTCTTGATGTAGGTAATCTGCAAATATATTGAGACTGAGTCCATATTACGTATCGAAACACAGTTTATATCATAGTTATATTTATCTAGATCCTACATTAGCATTCAAATCAAAACAATTGAAGGAAATCGAATGTATGAAAACTTGTTACAAGTACCTAAAGTAGATATTTCCATACTTGTACTTGTTCACGAAGTGTTTGTCATGTGAATAATTTTCGCAAAACATTTAATTACTTAGGTACCTACAATTCTTTCAAGTGTCTTTACCTACCTACCTACTTCCTATTTAATTTTATCAACTAATTTCGCCGAGCGGATTCATTTGTCGTGTTTTTTTAAACTTATGTACGGTTTCGATTAAAATTAAATGTTTATGCTAAGGCGGAAAGAAAAAATATAATTGGGGTAGCTTAGATTAATTATTCTAAGGTGGTTAGCTAGATATAAAATACATTCACCATGGAAAACGTAGTTACCCCCGTGGTTAGTTATTAAAAAAGCAATTTGAAAGCCTCACAGAGCACCGCCCGGCCAATCTCGGCACCAGACATTTCCTGGAATTCATCCCCCACCGACTGCATAATTGATTTTGTAGCCTGCAATATAGGTCGTCCAGGGCAAAATAGGTCATAACGATCATCGAACCTTAGCTACACAGGTATAAAAGAAATATCATACAAGACAATAAAATACTAACATTAACAAAAGAATAAATATGTTCCACACTCAATTCTAGGCTACAAGATCTCCGTAAAGGCTAAACAACTAAACAATGAGTGTAAGGAAGTTTTTCATAACAATAATTTCGATGTAAGGTAAACAACGAGCGAGCCCGAGACAGCTGCGATGTTCGCAATGCTCCAAATAGTCTAAAAATAACCGGCTAACGTGTGTACACTGAAATAGAACTAATATTGACAACATAACACGCATATTGCACATTAAACTCACCAATTCTCACACAGTTTTGTTTCGACGTCTTCCATTTCGCGATTCATCCTTTATTTTAAATCTATTTAGACTTACATACGCACTGTAACAAATTGCAATTTTAACCTATTTCACAATTCACCGTTGATATGTTTTTATTTCGCGCTATTCCGTGGTAATTAGGCCTCAACTGATGAATGTTAAATAATTTATTATTCGACCTTATCTGCTGATTTGAAATAAAAACATTTTTTGTGAACACTTTTCGGTGAATCCCATAACCACAGACTATACTATTTTAATATTATGGAGCGCAGCCAACTTCACTCATGTCTTTGACAACGGGTCTGACAGAGACAGATGATAAACAGGTTCAGTAGTGATAGTGATGTCCAATCATATTGTTGGTGGCGGTTGGCGGTGTAAAATCGATACTATTATAAAGTCTCTCCCACACGGTTCCGATTTAACCTCACGTTCGGCGGCAACGACGTGATAATTCCTCACTGTTTTGCTAAAATTAGTAATCATTCCATAATGCTTGTATTTTATAAATTATGGGACTTTCCCTTACTTTTCAGGAGAATCTCGTCTTTGACCTTTGATCCTTATCTGGCCACGAATCGTGTGATGCTTTCAAACATATATGATGGATGAAATCATTGCTACTTCACTATCGCGAATCAGATCTTTAAATCTTATTCGTCTATCATTGTATAAATACCAACATACATACATAATCGTATTTTGTGTGTATTTCACGATTAACAGACCGATAAGACAGTTACTGTGTTGTTTATGACTGACTACTGTCTCCACAAGTGGCACGAGTCCATCATCTACTTGCAAAAATGATATCGTGACAATTTTTTTTTTTTCTGGTGGGAAATCGTCAAATGACCCCTCCCGCTCTGGGTGGAGCGGAAGGGAGTGTCAGACTCTTACTGACTAAAACCCACCCATGTTCCTTCCTTCGCCCTTTATGTTCCGGGGTAGTGATAACCCTTTCGGACAATCCCGCTGACCCAGCAGGCTTCGGCCCTAAGGGGCCCCTCAAATTGTGCTGACAACTCTTTGAGGCGCGTGGAACACTTACGCGCCGTCCGGCACGGGCCTGGTCCTGATCGGACGGTGAGCTACCCATTGCTCTCCGCCCGCAGGCCCGCGCCTACGGAGGCCGGGAGTCGTCACGCGCCTCCCGACGCCCGGAGCGTCTCCCGCGGCGGCTGGGACGGGAGGCTCTCTCCCTCATCCGTCCCGCCACCTCCTTCGCTAGCATGACTGCTTCGCAGAAGGAGCCTACTGCCTCCCACTCCCTCTCGCTCCGGACCATGGCTTGCACCAGGGCCGGGAGCGAAAGGCCGCCGCCGCTGCCGATCGCCTCTACGAGGACACGGCGATGCTCCGCCCAAGCGGGGCAGACCTCCACCGTGTCCTCTGGGCGATCCTGGCAATGGTGACGAGCAGGTAGCAGGCTGGTTATGTGCAGGAACCTCCCGAAACTTCCGTGTCCGGTGAGGACCTGCGTCAGGGTAGAGTTCAGAATACGTTGCGCTGCGCCTCGCGGCGTCGCGCTGCGCAGCGCCGCTCCCGCACGCCGCGCGCACCGGCGAAGTACCGCTGCGTCGCGCTACGCCGCGAGGCGTCACGAGGCGCAGCGCTACGCAGCGCTGCACCGCGCAACGTATTCTGAACTCTCACAATGCAATGTGTACCTTTTCGTGTAGAAAATAAAGTATATTTTGAGTCACTCTTTTAAAGTGTGCGCGAGCCTCGCGTCGCGTCGCGTGTCGGTGTGAACTGACCCTTATAGGAAACCCCCATAAAACAAAATAAAAATTCCAATATTTTAGTAATCTTTTATTTACTTAAACAACAACAAAAATAATAAACATTACATGGATAATCTACTACAAAGGAACACTTAGTCTACTTACTCACAATCAATTTCAATAAAACTTAGGAACATAGAGGAAGATATCGATGGATAAAATGTTATCCATGCATTGATCATTATTTTCATCATAACTAGATAATTGAATAACATTATATCACACATAGCAGTAAATCTAGAACTTATTTTATAAAATTTTGAGTTCCATAGCTATTTGAAACCACAGAAATTTTCCCAAGTATCTCAGATCAAAAGTGTTGCAATATTTGTAACTAGCTCCTGCCTGCTACTTTGTTCATGTGGAAGTGGTAAGATAAAGAAAGCCTAAAACGACGGCCACATTTTTATAAACCTCCCCATCGTTATTACTTCGTTTTCACTTAGCATCCTTTCTGACTTTTTTTTATTTTGCTCAGCTCCTAGCGTGTCAAACCCTATAGCTTTCCTCAAGAATTAGGCTTTCAAATACAAAAATATTTTTTCAAATCAGACCGGTAGTTTGAGAGATAAGCGAATTCAAAGAAATAAACTCTTTAGCTTTATTATTTGTATGGTATAGATTAGTTAACGAGAGCAGGAAATAACAAATTAGTCACATCACTTGATTTGTGATTTCACATCAGATTAAATTCTATTACAAAAGGGAGCCATTTTACAATTGACAATTCTTTATTATATCAAATGATATCAAATGTGTGAATGATGATATGGTTAGAAAGGGGATGACTACCGAGATGACGACTAATAGAGAAGTATGGAAGAAAAAGACATGTTGCGCCGACCCCAAATAAATTGGGATAAGGGCAGGAGAATGATGATGATGATCAAATGAAGTGGCAATCTAATTACAGAGATAGCCTTTTGTTTATAATTTATGAGCTCAACTGTCACTAATGAGACACTATTACTTTTTCTACTGTTACCGAACTGAATAAGCTTGCCTAAAGAGGGGATAAATAAAATTGAAGTGTCCGTTTGTTATGTAAAAATACAGTGAATCCTGGTTAAGTGGGACCTGGATAAAGAGCTTATTACACTATGCTAGGTAAAAAAAAAATTGTCGGTCTGTTTGTTTTTGTTCTGACTAATCTCCGAAACAGCTTGACCGATTTTGACTCGCAGATAGCTGATGTTATAAGGAATAACTCAGGCTTCTTTTATTTTAGAAAAATAATAATGAAGTAAAGAGACGCATTATTGTTTTCAAATCCACGCGAAGTCGCGGGAAAAGCTTGTCATCGTATAAATCTTTGTTATAGTATTTTACAACTCTTGATATGGTTTCAGGAGTAGCTATAGAACTCCACACTAACTTTTGTAATTCTCCACCCACTCGCAAAACCCACGCGATTTGCGTGACGCATTTCCAAATTTACTTTGAAAATATAAATCATCTTGCTACATAATACTCTGCAAGTTTTATAATCTGAGACGCTTACTCACAATACCATGTCATGGTTATTTACAAATTTTCAATTCATTTATCTAGATAATGGCAATGCCAGATTATCTATATACATATTTAGTTTTATTTATTATATGGACATTTCTTTTGTATTCGTCAATATAATTTACATCTTTTCGTGAAGGATTAAAGCTGTGGTAAAAATATGATATTTTTGATGTAGCTTTTTCTTTCCAAGACCTTTTTGCTAGCTGCTACATTCGACTGTTTCAAATCCATTGCTACATGGATTACATAATCTTTATGGGGGATGCGATAAGGTAGCCTGTAAAATTCAAATTTTCTTACAACTCTCCAAGTTCATATTACCCTATTGACTGAAATCATGACATTTGAGGCCAGTTCTAACTTAAGGGAGTTGTATTGCTGATTCTAATTATTATAATTCTGTAAAGCCATATTTGTTACAGTCCCGAATCATATTTTAATCACCATACAACCTGACACTGACATTCAAATTGAAAAAAAAAAAAACAAAAAAATTTTGAATTGCGCGGGTTACCTTAGCGCGCATCTCTCTTAACTACTTGCAGTAGCCTTTCTAATCTCTAGCTAGTGCATTCCAGTAACCTAATATTTTACAAACTACAAAAATTGTTTTACATCCTCTTTTCTGATTCCTCTAGCCAAACATACCTAAATATGAAATACAAACAGACATAAGTATTAACATTCATAAGATCAATTGCATAGGTTAACAGGTTGTTGAGCTCTCTACAGAGACATAGCGAAGGCGAGTACCAATGGCAGTAACATAATTTACTTTAGGAAAACAGTATCAACTCAAAAGGCACTATTAGAATGGAAAAAACGTTGTTTTACAAATGCTTGTCACAATTAAGAAATATCGAAGAATTATTAGAGTAATTACAGTACAATTTGGGTAGAAAATTAACATAATCTATGACAAAACACTAGCTCACCTTCAAAGTGCACTAAAACATCACTGCACTGTTCCGTTCACCTTGCATTTCCTTTCCATCGCACTAGGCACACTCAGGTCGCACAATGACGTCACAACACTAGGCACTATCACTATGAAGTTAGTTAGTGGTCAGTACTGAACTCTAGTACTGTCCCCGTTGGAAACCAAGTCCTACGCCACGCATGGTGTGGGTGGTCGCTCTGGCGACTTCGTACTGTGCTTGCATTGCTTGAAAGAGTTCCTCTTGCTTTTTGATTGGGTCTACCGCTTTTTCTGGTGGCTCAGGCTTGACTGCAGCTGTTGGAATAGAGATATTCATTAGTGAATTGTTTGTCTGAATCTTGGATTGAAATGAGAATTGGCTGAAGCAAGCCAAGAAACAGCAATTTTTGACAAATGCATGCAGGGATTATCGGGTTATTACTGTTGTTTCTTCTCTGACATCTTAAGAGAATCAACATAGTTTATGAAAACTTTTAATTTAACAACAATATGGTGCTTTCACCCTTTCAATCACAAACCAACATATTTTTAAAGAAATTGATAATCCATTGTATCATATTTATTTACATTATATCATTGTATCATAGTTATTTTCACAGCGTTATGTCCTAGGGTATTCTCCTGTGGGGCAAAGCCGCTGATATATAAAATATATTTGTCCTTCAAAAACGAGCTGTTCGAGTAATTTACCAGCTAGGTGCCAGTTTCTCTATGAGATTTTTTAAGGATATTGGTATTCTCACGGTTGCATCACAATTCAACTTCGCCAACATCTTATCGCCTCTTTGCAAGAATACTGTGATATTTCAGAAAAATCGATTTTTTTTTTATTCCATAATCAAAACCGCCGTATTAAACTTTATTTTCGATAAAAACGAGGTATTTTTTCGACAATAACGGTGCGTCTATGAGCGAAAGAGACAAGACAACTGCAATATTTTGTGTTGTCGCGCTGTCTCTTTCTGCCTCGTGATTTGTTTCGACAACGTGTCCCATCAGTCGGCGCGTGCCATTTGGAGGGAAGGGCGCTCTCGTATTTGTGCAAAAACGTGACATCACGAAGATACCACATTACGATTGCTAAGGTAAGTTTGAACTCTTTGATATTTTTTTATTAAGTAATGTGATATGTTGAATTGACACAGTTTTGTTGAAAATAGTATGCAATTTTAACTTGTTATTACTTTTGATATCACGTTTTCGTTGAAAAGATATCGTTTTTGTTTTGTAACATCATAAGATGACGCGTTGTTGACAATGAAATATTTTACAAACCATAAAATGGATTCGGAGTATTTTGTAATGTTACTTTTTTCTAGATAAATTATAAGTTTTTTTGTAAATTAAATCGTTATGTCACGTTGTAAATACTAAAACAAATGAATTATAAATATTTATTTTTTCAGATGGGATCGCGGTCCAGAAAATTAGTACAATTAGCAACTATGCAAAACGTAGTTGATAGTAACTTAAATGATAGTTCCAGTATCCAAGCCGAGGAAGTTGATGACTCTAATATAAACGCAATGATTCCAGAAGGTAAGACTTAATAATTTTGTTTTTTAAAGAATATTTTTGTAAAGACTACATGCCACCTATGTTCGGTCCCATGTAACAAGGGGCGAGCCTGTTGTCATGTAGTTATTTAAAATGAGTACCTATTAATACGAAACGAACTTAGGTGCTTACATTTTCATAGATTTTAAACAAATTGGATTTCCAATATTGGAAATCCATACATGAGGCCTATGCCCAGCAGTGGACGTCCATCGGCTGAGAAGAAGAAACAAATTGAGCAACATTATAAGGAGTCTTAGTGTGTTTTCTACAGATAATTATGTAAACACCTCGATTTTAGTTTAAATTTTTGTTTTAAATTAAGAATTTAAAACAAAAATTTAAACTATTAGGTACTTATGTTTCATAAAGTTTTTCTATTGTTTAAGTTATTATTATTTATATTTCTTTTAGACAAAAGTAACGATGACTCAAAACATCGTCGACGTGAGTCAACTAGTAGTACCGGTAGCTCTTCAAGTAGCTCTTCGAGTTCTTCTTCGAGTTCCTCCTCAAGCAGTGGACCATCTTTTTATGAAGGTAGTAAGTTTTTATATAAATGCATTTATTATATTTCTTAATACATACATACATTATTATTGTCACGCCTTTTTCCCATTGGGGTAGGCAGAGACTACTATTTCTTAATAAATGCACTTATTCAATTTATGTAATAATTTGTGTTCAATTCTGTGCATTTCGGATGCCGAACGTTTGCAACGTAATTATTTGGGACTAATTTTCTTTTAACTTTTCCCCAGATAGTGATGATTCCGTAAAGGATCCCAATTATCAAGAGGAGAAGTCAAAAAGTAATAATATACATACTTCAGACTCTGAAGAAGAAGGTGCCAGCACTAACTACAACTTCTCAAAAGACCAAGACTTGTTTAATTTAAATAATAATATTGCTTCAGTTGACACCATAGAGCAAGTTGACATGTTATTGGTAAGTAATTCAGCAGAAAATCGAGACATAATAGTTAACCATACAAATCAGATAGATCTGGTCGCAACAGAGAATAATTCGCTTGTAGTTGGGAATGATACCACTATGCCAATAGAGCCAACCACTTCCAACATCACCCCAACTAAAGTAGGAAAAAAAAGACCAAGGCAAGAGTTAAATTGGAAGAAGAACATCGCTAAGCGATTAAGAAATAGTGGACTATCATATATTTCAACAAAAACTAATAAGCCCTTTCCAAAACGCCAGCTTAAACCACCTTGCAGAGAAAATTGTAAATTTAAATGTAGCTCTAACTTCTCAGAGCTTGAACGTGAGAAAATTTTAAACGAATATTGGGGTTTAGGACAAATTGAGAAACAATGGACGTTTATAGCTAATAATGTCGATTTAGTTATTCCAAAACAGCGATATGTGAAAGTGGACTCAGACGGAAATATTGCTGCAAAGCGTGAAAACAACAACGCTTTCTTTTTGACTACTTCTGGTGCAAAGATCAGAGTATGTAAATTGTTTTTCAAAAACACTTTGGCTATCAATAACCGCCCTATAGAGACCGCGTTGAAAAAGAAAAATAATGACACTAATATCTCGTCAATGAAAGATTACCGTGGCACTCATCTAAATCACAGTAAAGTTGATGAAAACATTAAAGAAAGCATAAGAAAATTTATAGAAGCGATACCAAAAATAGAATCGCACTATATTCGAGCAAACTCGAAAAGACATTACATTGACGGCAGCAAAGCAATTACAGACCTGCATAGAGACTACGTTGAACAATGTAAATCTAAAAATATACCCTATGCAAGTTATTTAATGTTTTATCGTATATTTACACAAGAATTTAATATATCGTTTTTTGTGCCGAAGAAAGATTTGTGCGATACATGCGAAGTTTATAAAAATAGTACGCCCGAAGAAAAAGAATTGAAAAAAGAAGACTACGAAAAACATATCAGAGAAAAAGAATTATCACGCATTGAAAAGACAAATGACAAGAACAATAAAAATATTTTAGTTGCTGTTTACGATCTCCAAGCTGTATTCCAGTGCCCTAAGGGCGATATTTCTGTATTTTACTACAAATGCAAACTTAATGTTCTTAATCTAACAATTTATAATATTCAGAATAATGTTGTTGAAAGTTACGTATGGGACGAGTCACATGCAAATAGAGGCATAAATGAAATAGGTACTTGTGTATTTAATTACCTTACCAAAATGTCAAATTCAGCTGAAGATTTAGAGGTTGTCTTCTATTCAGACAACTGCGCAGGGCAAAATAAAAACAAATTCATGATTGCCCTGTATTTATATGCCGTACAGACCTTGCCTAACCTGAAATCCATAACACACAAATATCTTGTAAAAGGCCATACCCAGAACGAAGGCGACTCTGCCCATTCCCAGATTGAGAGACAAGTAAAGAGGCTATTAAGATCCGGTCCTATATACACTCCCGACGGATTTATCGGTGCTATAAAAACAGCCAGGAAAAAGAGTGAGCCAATACACGTCAATGAAATGTGTTTCGAAGATTTTTATGATTGGAAAAGTGTGTGTAATCAAATTAATTTTAACTTAACAAAAGATGAAGATAACCATGTAGTTAAACTATCAGAAGTAGGAGTAATAAGAGTTAGTAAAGATGATACAAATGCTATATTTTATAAAAATTCTTATGCTGAAACGGACTTTAAAAAAGCCGTCGTTTTGAGAAAAAAGAGAAACAACAATATAGAAATAAAAAATGTCTATAATAATAAACCCGGGATAGCTGAACGAAAAAAATCGGACCTAATGGATTTGATTAATAAGAAATTAATTCCCGGAGTTCATAGGAGCTTTTACGAATCGCTCTAAGAATGTTTTTATTTTATTTTTTATACTATTTTTGTAATTTTTATAACAATTATTTTTTATTACTTTATGTGAGATAAGTGAAACGTCGGTTCCTTTAAGTACAATACCTATGTGATATTTTATAATGAAAAGTTCCTAAGTCGTAATTTTATAGTACTTAATGATAAATACTCAAGTTTTTAATACATTTTGCAAGTATATAATACTTATAATTTTAGATACTTATTTTTAAAACCTATCTCAATATGAATAAAAATATTTTTAGTATGTATTATTATTCTTATTGAGATGGTTTTGTTTTAGTTAAAATATAGATTATGGTCCACCTAAAGTAGGTTTAGAATAAACCTAGTGATTATTTACAAAGACTAATGTTACGAAGAGACTGATTGGTTAGCTAGATCTAAAATAATAATAACAAATTTAGTAATAACAGTATACTTTTAATTAAGAACTGATAGCTATAGTTTCATTTTGTTAACTTTGTTGATTGTTAACTGTTGAATTACTGTATTTAAGTAGGTAACTGTATATCCTACCTACGTTATAATGACTAATGTTTATGCTTGATTTTCTTTTCCTACAAATTTTTCATTGATTTAATAAACATTTTTATTTCTAAAATGTGTTTTTATCATATAACCTAACACAACACAAAAAAATATATTATCAACAATGTGACAAGTTCATATGTCACATCGATCCTTGAAAACTTTTTCAGTAATAGTGTGACAAAATATCCCTTTTTTTTTAATCCTGTTAATTTATACCGAAAAATAGCCAATAGCGCAACAATTACTATAGTTTTAGATGAATTAATAGTTAAATTATAAATCACTAAAAGGTTTTGTTGCTTTAGCTCTATTATTTTAGATTTTATAACATTTCGAAAGTTTAAAATACGCGTCCTGTAAAATTGCCTTTTTTGAGATGTTACAGTATTCTCGCAAAGAGGCGTTATATATTAGGCAAAATTTACACTTGTACACTAAAAACAGTGATATTCACAGTATCAACACTAGAAATAAGGACGAACTATATGCCAGGGGGCATATAGTTCGTCCTCGCATTCAACGGCTCCATAAGGTTCATATCTCTTTTTTTTTTTATGATATAAGCTAGTGCTTGACTTCGTCCCGCCTGATGTAAAGCAGTGATGCAATCGTTGGTGGTAAAGCGCACTAATTTATTATGAGCCTATTCACTCTAGCCTTGAAGACACTTAAATTAATTATTAATTTGTTGGGCTCGGTATAACCTTTTATAACAAAATACCCTCTTCTTTGCATACTATTCTATCAACAACTACTTACACAATAAGAATAGTTGGTCGCCCTGATTCGAAGAATTTAGAATTAGCTTACTAACAGGTTTGTTAGTAAGCTAATTCTGGAGAAAGAACATAAACATTGTCTTTAGTTAATCAGGGCGACCAACTAACCATAAGTACATATCAACCAAACATATAAGCTCATATAATTCTTTATTTTTATTTGAATGTATAAGTCAATTCAGTTTAATTTTATTTTAATGTATTATTGACATAAGCTACTCATTTAAATGTTTTTTTAATGAGTTGATTGCAATATGTGGTAAGCTAGTGACCTCGACGATTGATCATATTATTCTTGCCTAAACTACCGGCAGCAAGTTCGTCATGCTCCCTTAGATGTCACTGCTTGCGGTAGCGTCGGGGGTCGGGTTGTTCCTCAAATATGGCGAGGGGGGTAATGGCTGAACTTTGCGTTATGCTCGTGAACGGGTGCGGCTTGTGGTGACTGGTCGTTGCTGACCATGGTTTTACTGTTGTTATTAGTATTAATTTATTTATTTATTTTACTTCGATGGTCCTAGTTTATCATTTGTGACTTCAAGTGACAGCTATGTGCACAGAACCCAGCAATGCATAAATATGTAAGCTGTTACGCCCTTTATGCCTGGAGGCTTTTATTTAGGTAGTAAGTTTTTATTTACATTTCAATTTTAATTATTTTTTAGCTTGAGTATGTATAGTTTTTATTAATTTGTTGGTGTATTGGCGTGGCTAGCTGACATATGGCAAATAATTGAATTTAATGTTGTGTCTTGTAATGTTAATTACTTAACATACTTACCTATTATTAAATACAATCAAATATTTTCTAACTTAGCCTAATTTGAATAAATTACTTTTGATTTTGATATGTTTGAAAACTCGTCTACTTGAAACGTAAATCAAGCAAAGAATGTTGTTGAATTTTCAAAATGAAAGGCATCGCTATTATAAAGTATGTTATGCAATTACCCCGCTGGTTTTTAAACTTTAATGCCTGCCTTGAACCAAGCCCTACATGACGATATACTTGGCAAAATATTCACCTGGCTCCTTGATGCCCATAAGTCTCATGAACTTGGAGACCTGTTTGCCGTCGTTGTCCTGCGCGAACCGCGTGCCGCTCCATTTGGCAGCCTCCTCAGCTTCCGACTTGTTCTTGTTCGACCACAACAACTTGCGCTTTTGTACCTGTAGAGTATAAACGATGTTTATAGAATTGCCAATGATCATACTGGTTGTTTCAGAGCCGTGCGAATATAAAACTGCGCCTGGGGCTGGCTACACAAGCCTATTTTTTTGCCACTCTGTCGTATTTTATTCAAATTTTGCCGTAAGTACTTACGTTGCTAGGCGATTGTGTACCTTTAAGCTTTCGTAAGCTGCTAATAACCCTATATCATCACGTGACCCTTTCTTTAATACTGATTATTTACTTATTTATTCCAAAATTTCGTAAATAACACCTTAACAGCTATAAAACGCCAATGAGATGTTACTACCCAAAAATTCAATTAAAAAAATAATCATAATTACAATTAAAAATACAATCCTAAGATTGTTTTATTTTATTTAACATTCTTTATGACACGCCTGGCAAGATTATACATCTTGTCAGTGTGTTCTAGACTTTAATTTTTCTTTTTTGACACTTAACCAGTGGCATAGCTGTATCAAAATTTGTTGTGGAACCATTTTACCCGACTGTCACACGACACACGAAAAGCGACTTTAGTTTCTATTGTGTATAGATTATATTTATTAAAACTTTATGTACAAGTTATAACGAAATGGAATCCTTACTAAATGCAAGTTTGATTGCAAGCCTGCTTGGAGCCTTACTGGAGTCTTTTTATTCATGTATTTCTTTCATTTGTCTAATAAATGTGATTTTCCTCTTGTAACATTAATAACATACCTGGTCCATAATCTTGTTAGCATTGACAGCGGTGGGGTTATAGTATGAAGGCAGGTGCGATCCCGGAGGCGGTATTTCGCAGGCCGCCGCGCGGAGTTGCTGCGCTGTGGCCATCGAGCCGTCTGGTGTCTTGATCTGAAGACCTGTGCGAGTAGAGATAAAAATTAAGACAGATATAAGGAATATTCTTGCGAACCTCATAAACAATATCAGTATCTTTGATGTATTAAGTAATGTTGTACCTTGAAAAAGAATTTAATTTGAACTTTGTTGTGATTACCAGATCCAATGACAGATTTCATTTGCTTGTATGGCTTGAAGTCATCAAACCTGAACAAAGTCTCTTAATAGTGAATCAGCTGCACTCTAGGAAGTCAGCCCTGGTACTACCTGGCAAATATTTTTACCATGGCACCTTTTATTATCCGCTAATTTAGCTCATGCCAATTTGAAAGAAGATGAACATTTTAC
Source organism: Apamea monoglypha (assembly GCA_911387795.2). NCBI lineage: Eukaryota > Metazoa > Arthropoda > Insecta > Lepidoptera > Noctuidae > Apamea > Apamea monoglypha. Next base: position 8,611,892 of record OU426934.1, on the reverse strand, counting down.
AACAGAAATCTGAAGTATCATCACTGGATATGCCTTCATTTTTGTACTAGCGCTAAACAGCGTTTGTTCTACGTATCCCACCTTCTTCTTAGCATGTCGATTGTAATCTATATACAGTCAGCCCAGAATTTGGCTACGAGCTTAGCACCTTTTCAGTGGCGTCCAGACAACAGGACAAGCTGAACACGATATTAAGTGATTCATTGTTTGTGGGACAGCACCACATTCACACTCCGGGGCGGAGTCACCTAAGAACACAATATTACAATACTAACCCATCTTCTCCATAACCTCCAGTTTCTTGTTGACCTTGTAGGAAGAAGGCCGGTAGTCGGCCGAGGACGGGGAGGCGCGGCGCTCCGACGAGTGGCCGGCCGGGTACTGCGCCCCGCGGGACTTGGAGCGCGAGCGCTCGCGGCGGTCGTGGCGGTGGCTTGATGAACTAAGACAGGGGTAAAAGGATGACTTAGTAATTTAGGTTGCATAGAAATCAATAATAATAACAACCTATTACTGTCTCATTGTAGGGCAACAGCCTCTTCTCATACAGACTGAAGACATGAGCGCTGAGCACCATGCTTGCTCAAGATGGGTTGGCGTTGGATACTAGCTGTACCTGAGACTTCGTTGTGAAAGTCCTGTCAAAGTCGGTCCAGGCATTTCGGAGATTAGCCGGAACAAACAGACAGATATTTTTTTTTTATTGTTATAAACCGTACCGTATAGTTTCATATGCATTTAGTAAAAAGCTGTTTTTTTGACATTACAAACAGACACTTTAATTTTATTTCTTTGTGTAGATGTCGCCAGTAAAGATTCAACATAGTATAGTGGTTCTATCATAGAAGCACTGTACATAATCAGCCTATAATGTTCCCATTGCGGGCCCAGCAATGGGAACATTGGGAAATTGGGAATGGGATTGGGAATTGGCTCGTGGGCCCAGTGCGGGTTGGTAGATGTCACATGTGTTCGAATTTTTGGTTCTAGGACATGCCGGTTTCCTCACGATGTTTTCTTTCACCATTTTGAGAGCAGTGGTGATGAAATAATTTACACAAAGTAAAGTGCCTGCCTGGGTTCGAACCTACGACCTACAACTCGTCGCGGCCGTTACCATTGGGCCACCACTACCTCATTAGAAGCAAAATACTATGTATATATAAGTGCTATGAAGCATAATCGCCAACGTGGCCTATTTATGCCGGGCGCGAGCGTTTGTACCAAAGTGTGGAGCCAGTCAGTTTTATTAACAAATTGATGCTTACCGTTTTTCCTCGGAGCGTCGGCCATGACGATCTCTGTCACGTTCACGTTCTCTGTCCTTTTCCTTATCGCGACGCTCGCGGTCTATGAATCTAAAACAATATGAATGCTTTGATGAAATTAAACGGACAGATAGGTTATTTCAATTATTTTTCCAGCAGGCGCTGCTATGATTGAGACTACAATTATTTTTACTGTGGGTTATTGTTAACAAAATACTGGTATTCAGAAAATAGTGAATTAAACCTGGGAACTATTCTTTGAATAGACTAGCTGCGCCCAGCTGTTTCACCCGCATAAGTAAAGACCGCATTTGAACTCCGCTCGTGGTACACTGACCCATAGTATTTGGGTGTTAGACGACGACGACGATGTATATATTTATTCATTACTAGCTGCGCCCCGCGGTTTCACCCGCATAAGTTTCGATCCCGTGGGAATATCGGGATTAAAAGTATCCTTTAGGTACGTATGTGTAAAAGTATCCTTTAGGTACGTATGTATGTGTAAAATTATCCTGTATGTATTGAATCCTGGTTATAAATTATAAACCATCTGTGTGCCGAATTTCATCCAAATCCGTTCAGTAGTTTTTGCGTGAAAGAGTAACAAACATCCATCCATCCATACAAACTTTCAGGTTTATAATATTAGTAGGATTATACAATGGAATGCGTATACACTCGTAATTATTGCATTTTTAATGATTTTCCTAGTTTTCATACGGTGATCTTTACCTCCAAATACATCGGGAACTTGATACTTTTCGGTACCATATTACTGGACATTTTTTGTTTATATAAGTGTCTCCTACCTATGTAAACTACATCTATCGTGCGCGGAAGCAAAAAGGTCGGATAAGCCACAAAGGTTCGAAAACCTTTTATGAGAGAGAATGTTGGGCCACAAAAGGGATGAATGAAAGACAATTGAATGCAGCTGAGATGAGAATGCTAAGAGGGATGTGTGGTGTTACACGAATGGATAGATAGAATAACAAATGAGTACATAAGAGGAAGTCTGAAAGTGGCACCGGTAACTGAAAAGTTGTGTGGAAATCGGTTGTCATGGTATGGGCATGTGATACGGAGGAATGAGGAAAATGTTGTGAGGAGAGTTTTGGGTAAGAATGTGGCTGTAAGAGTTGGGGAAGACCAAAGAAACGATGGATGGACTGTGTGAATGATGATATGGTTAGAAACTACCGAGATGACGACTAGTAGAGAAATGTGGAAGAAAAAGACATGTTGCGCCGACCCCAAATAATATGGGATAATGATGACTCTAAATTGGGTACCTGGGTGACACAGCATCCCTAGCATCCTGAGACCTCTTGTCAGCTGGTGGTGGAACCTCACTGGCGTAAGGTTTGAGGTCCATCAGCGCGGGCACCTTCTCGCGGTCATCGGGCCGGTCGCCTAGCAGACCGCGGCGGACTGGCTCGTGTGCGCGTCCGCGGTCGCGGTCACGGTCTGACCTGTGGTATAAATAATAATATAAATGGTTTTAAACTGCTGTTCAAATATACTATTTATCTTTGAAATGAAATGATATTTATTTCTGTAAGCAGATCTTTTAAGACACTTTTACATGCCTTGGGCATTAATCAATATTTGAAATTCATAACTCAGGCGGGGTAACCGTAACACAATAACAGTAGCAATGGCTTTCATTTTGACATTTCAACAACATTCATGGCGTTATTTACGCTGTGGAGCGGACAAATTTTTCGAATATATGGAGCAATGAATTAGCAATATCGTTCAAAATGATTCAGATGTGTGATTGAAAGTGAGAATCTACGGCGTCCGTATAGACTAGCCACTCTAGACCAAAGAGGAAGTCGTAATCTTGACGTGCCTTAGTTTTAAATGTTGTTCAACCTCGCAAAGGAGAAGAAAAAATATTCAGATTTAATGTAAGTTCAGTCATTTAAGAGGCACGAAGCACTAAAAGAAGCAGTTTTAAATAAGAAGAAATTCAACAGTAAGTACCTGTATTTATCATCCCTGCGCGGTGACCGTTTATCTGAGCGGTCTCTATCGCTGCGTGCACGCGCGGGCGAGTCGCGGCGTTTGTCGCGCCGGTCGAACTCGCGGTCACCGCGGTCACGTTCACGACTATCATCTGTAAACAAAGAAACATTTTGAAATACTCGATTTTTTATCGAGTTTATACATAAATAATGAAGATATATATATATTTTTTGTAAGGAGGTTAGGACTCAGGTTCAGTACTTTTTGATAACAAACCTAATAATTTAAATAAGTAATTGTCATGATAAAATAATAATGTTATAACTTCCTACATTCCTATTTTTTAAATGTCGAAGTATCATGCTGAGATAGGAGCCTTTTGGCCTCGTGTAGGACTTTCTGTTTCATTTTTCTATATAATTTGTTTTATTTTTGACTGTGTTTAGTTTAGTTTACGATCTTCCTGTACGAGTCGCAATAAATACTTTTTCTTTCTTTCTTTCTACAGCATGGCATACTATAGGAACTACAAATCAGTAATTTCGATTCAACATGCAACATTTTACGACTCATTGATAAAATTTAATGCATTCAACTGTTGTGAATTCAAGTAGATTACAAAGTAGTGTGCCTAAAAATGCACGGAGGACGGAGCCTTTCTTTCTTGTCGAACACTTAAAAATATTGGTACAATTTATCATTAATAACGAAATATCGTATGGCGGTAAAGTATAAAAATCAATCCGAACTGAGTTATTTCAGGTTATACAGATTGATTTTTGCGATGGATATCCACCAACCAGCACTGAGCACGCGTGGTGGATTCCGTGGATTACGGCCCACTCCCTCTCATAGACAGGAGGCCTGTGTCCCAGAAGTGGGAACATTATAGGCTGATTATGTTACATCAGGGCTTAATTCGATACTATGGTTAGTAGATCAAAGTGGTCTAAGGAACCATAACCTAGATTTTGGAGGAAAATAAAACTGGATTTTTAGTTTTTTGAAAAAGGTAATTGCATAACACACTAACAGTAGCAATGGCAACGCAATGAATGTTGTTGAACTGTCAGAATGACAGTAGAACAACATTCATGAGCGGACAAATTTTTCGACCATATAAAGAAAACTTCAATGCCAATAACCTTAATAATGATTTAGATTGTGGTTGATAGTGTGTTACGTAATTAGGGTGCAGTTTTGGTCATTGCCTTTTAAATGGATAGCCTCCATTTTTCATTTGCATTTGCATTGCAGAGCACATATAATGTAAAAAAAAAGTTGAGCAAAAGATTCTTAGCAATATGTTTTTTATAATTATGTTTTACTGCAATAAAAATAAAGAGGTCTTGAATTAGGCCCAAACTAAATTCACATTGCATTATCATCTGCCTAGCCTTCACCAAATAGGTTGGGGTCGGCTTCCAGTCTCACCGGGTGCAGCTGAATACCAGTATTTTACATGGAGATCCTATCTGACCTCCAAAACCCAGTTACTGGGTAATACGATATCCTTTGGTAAGACTGGTTTTCAGACTTTCGGGCTTCTGACTACTCGTAACGACTGTCAAAGATCCACGAATGACAGCCGGGACCAACGGCTTAACGCGCTTTCCGAGGGGGTCTCGGTATGCAAAGATAGTCACCTATCCACAGACCAACCGCGGCAAACGTAGCTTAACCTTTATCGATCGACCTGTGCCGCTGTTATTATTTAACCACGGGCCCCTCAATTCACATTGATGTGTCATATTCTAATTCAAACCGTACGAAACATTAAACTGTGTATGTATGTATTGACTGGAGCTTGTCTGGGGTAGTGTTACCAACATACCTAATTTTGCCGCTTAGCAACGTAACGTAGGTGGATTAACAGGCACCAGAGACAATTCAACTTCGTCTCTGAGATGACAATGCCGTGATGATGTCTCTGGTATTGCAGGTCCATGTGTATAGGCGGCGGCGGTGGTTTGATTGCCAATCCATAAGAATGCGCATAAATAGCCTATAACGTTCCTACTGCTGGAACACAAACCTCTCTGTGAGAGGGAGTGGGCCGTAATTTACCATGCGGGCCCAGTATGGGTTGGTAGATGTCACATGTCTTCGAATTTCTTCGAACTTCAGTGTTTTGAGAGCAGTGGTGAAAATAATTAACACAATATCTTGTGTAAATATTTCATCACCACTGCTCGGGTTCGAACCCACGACCTACAACTCTTAATTCGAGGCTGTCACCACTGGGCCACCACTGCTGGCGAGCCAATCCATACATATAAACATTAAAGTCGCTTTTCGTATCTATCTGTGTGACCGCATTGTTCTTTTAAACTACGCAATAGATTTTGATGCCGTTTTCACCATCATTTAGAGAAATTATTCCGGAAGGTTTAAGTGAATATACACTAATAATTAACCTTCATATAATAACAAAATCTCAATGTTTTTTCAAGTCATAAAACCGTGCAAAGCCGTGGCCAGTCGCTAGCAATTTTTTTTTTAAACTTACTAGATCTGCGGTCATCCCGCGATGACTGTGGCACGGGCGTAGGCTCCGCCGGCGGCAATTCGGGCTCGGACTCTGCCTGGGAATCCTGCGACAAGAAACAGAATACTTATACTACATTATAACTTAAAACTATATATAGAGTCTTTATTTTGCGCCATCAATAATGGTATCACAAAATGTAAAGTGTTTTCAATTTGTTTTCGATAAAGTGAAACATAGTCATTTTTCAATGATGTAATATTGATTTACGCCTTGAGTGAAAGATAAGGAAACTTTGGAGTTTTATTTCCCTTGTGTTTTATAAATGTTCTGAAATTCCAGTTGCAGTGCAGTTTCAAAATGTTATTATTTTTCTGATTTCCCATTCATAATGCGATGCAGCACAAGTGGACTAAACAATTTTAATGATAGAATTTGGTTTCTGTTTTTTTTTTGTTGGAATTAAAATTATGTGAAGAATAATTATGTTCATGTTTGACATAAAATAATGTACCCTGTGTAGTTTCTGCCTATCCCTCTGGGAAGAAAACGTGATATTATGTCTGCAAAACATATTAAGGGAAAAATGCTATGGTGGGGATATAAAAACCGGGTTGCATATGAGTGTTTCTTCAAACTTTTCGACTGCCAAGCCAATTGGGCCATGAAGCCAGCAGTAAAATCGTTGAGCACCCATTATTTCGGTAGCCTGTTGCATACCTACTTCTGCGTCAAAACAGTTTGCTTCAAAACCGCAGTCAAAACTTTACATGTTTTGAAACTTATTATTTGTAGTATGTATCTGAAAATCAAACGGGTACTACAGCATTTTTAATGCCGCCGCTCGTGTTAAGTTATGGTTCTTATTAACCACCACACACAGATTTCATCGTTGTGTTTTTTGTTGTGACAATTTGTTATTTCTGTTGGAAGCCAAACAAGCCTTGTTGGCCATTTATAACCATAAATATCGACTTTGATGGTATTACATCATCATTAAGTTAAAACAATCATAGGTCCCTATTAAATCAAGATATAGTATACATTAACCCCGTTATTATCGCACATAAATTGTATGGTTAAAATAACATTACTCTTGTGTAACTCAAGTTCCATATTTTAATAATAAAGGGGGAAAATGTGTGGTGGATTACCATCTTGATTGCTAAAAAAAAAATTTTTTTGAATATTTTGATGACATCTCACTTCATTGCCATAAAAATAACAAGTTTATACCAAGAACAAGGGGACAGGAAAGCTGAGAACCTAAATTATGTTTTAATAATTATAGTATAGAGTAATTAATTCCATAGAAAGTACAACATAATATACTAAATAAATATGATAAATACATGGATGTTATGAAATATTTCTTATTTGGTATTGTTCAGTAAAATCACATGTGCTTGTATAAAATTTAGAAACGGTTCTAAAATAAAATAAACATGGATATGAGTAAATCATGATGCCAAATAGTTTGGGTTACCTTATAGCTATGTACTCACGTGAGCCTGTAGTTAAAGGGTCGCAGTGTGCATGGACTCGGTCGGTCATCTTGAAGCCTCGGCACGTACTCAAGGGGTATTTGACTTTTGTTTTGTGTCAATTTACAAATGGGTAACATATAAAATAATAAAAGTGTTAATATCATCGTTGAAAACAGCATAGTGCAAAGTTGCTTTTTTATTTGACTCTATTTATAAAAAGTGTACTATTATGATAATTATTTAGTTACTATTATGAGAAATTAAGACTACTTGAATGCTGCGAAGGATTTTGGCTTTACGCCTGAATATAGATGAAGAATAGACTACTTAGTTAACAATATTTCTACTGTTTAGCTTCATCACATAAACAAGGAGAGTATAACAGTGAAGGACCCCATCAGGTGGACTGTTACCAAGTGAACTGACTGGGGCTCTCACTGTGCTAGCATATGTGATGGTGGTAGACGTACATATGGGACAGTTACCTCGCTCATGTCCATGTTGACGTCATCGTAGTTGGTATCGCTGTCTCTGCGGCGGCCTCCAGCGCCACCCGCTGCCACCTATAATATCATTCTATTGTCAAGCAGAGAACGCAGGTTAATATCCATGATTCTCATACAAATTGCATCAAAACATACTAAAAAACACCCAAAACACTTAACCAATAAATAAAATTAACATTTAGAAAAATATTGTCAAGGACGCCAAAACTTACCGATGATTGTTGGCTTCCATAGCGGTCCGATTCATTCTCATCTTCGCTACCGTAACCAACAAGACAATCCATGGCTATTACTTGTTAATTCTGGCACTATAAGTTGTGTGAATCAATAGTCCAAGCGAAATCACAATAAAAAAACAAAGTAAAAATCTAAGTTGGCTTCAGAAGTGAAAATAGCGTGGAAAATAAAATAATTGACAAATATCTCTTCTTGTCACCACAGAGTAGTAATCACAGAGTACATTCATTTCATATATTACTTTACTCTATGGTACATTTTATTATATTAATAATATTACGAAATACGACCATAGACCATACACAGAGTAGAAAAGTAGAAAATACCTTTATCCGCGTTCTTTCAATATGTCCGAAATATCGCAATAGATATAGATTGCTTTAGAAATTAACCTCACTGGCAGATTAAGGGGGGTGGGGGCACCCCGGGCCCCAGTTCTTGATGGGCCCCCAAATGTCAAAGAATACGTTATAATCAAATCCCAAACAAGGCCAAAATATTATCCAGTAGGTAACTAAAAGTCAATTTTTTAGTTGGAGGCCCCATACGTATGCTAAATATATGCTAGGATGCTAAACTTTTCGAACTTGTTTCGCTCGCTAGCTTCCCACATTATCTTTTTTGTTTTACCTTTCTGCATAAGTCGAGAAAGTAACTCCTATACCTATTCTTGCCATAAATATTGTCACGAAGAAAAAAATTTTTTTTTAATTGCAAATGTTATTTATTACTTTGTGTTAGTTTAATACATAAATATAAAACAATTTAAAATATAAAAAGCTTATTCGAAGTGGTCTGCATTGGCTGCAATACAGTCCTTTAAACGTTGAGGCTAGTTATCAATAGAAGCTGCTCTGCTCTCTCAAGCTCTTTCCATGAGAAAATTCTTCACTGCCAATCGTATGGATTGTTTTAGGGACTCCAAATTATCATGGCGTTTAGAGCAAGCCGTGCTCTTTAGAACTGACCATAAATCATAATCCAGCGGATTAAGATCGGGACTAGACGACGGCCAGTCTTCAGCTCTGATGAAGTCTGAAACGTTCACTTCCAACCAAGACTGCGTGGACCGAGCTTTATGACCCGGCGCCGAGTCTTGTTGAAAGGACTATACTTGGTTATTGAACATGGTGTTGTTAAGGGGCTTAACTACCTTCTCAAGAACGGTATCTTGATACACTTGTGCCGATGTTTTGATACCTTTTTCACAAAAATATGGCTCAGTCACTAGCTAACACCCCACCAAACCATCACTGAAGTCGGATAATGCCCACGTTAAACTCTGTCGACTAATTGGGAAGCTTCCTTAGAGCTTTGAGCATAAATACGGTCATTTTGTTTGTTAAAATGTTGCTCAATTGTAAAGATTTTCTCATCCGTAAACAAAATTTTTGTGACCTTCCTTTGCGTACCGCTTCAGTAGTTGTTTCGATTTTACCACCCTATTCTTTATAAATTATCAGTTAAAAATGACCAGTGCGTCTCTTATAGGCTGCAACTCCTAAGTCATCTTTTAAAATACGCGACATGGTTCTGGGTGCTATCTCCATCTCCCGAGATAAAATCTTTTGCTTTCGGACAGGATTTCTTCGAATTCTTTCCCTTACTGCTTTGACCACCTTTTTCGGACGAACACGTGGACGGCCAGATCTTTTTCTGTCACAAACAGAGGAGGTCTCATTGTACCTATTAATATCCCGGTACAAACATTTGACTAATACCAAGCGTATGGAGAGTTTTAAAAATTGCATTTGGCTCCATACCAACTTTGTGTAACGCAATCACAGCGATTCGGTTCTCTTTATCACCCAACTCCATTTTAATATTGCAAAATATTGTACGGACGCCAGCAGGTCAAGCTACCCGAAACTGTCAAATAATAATAATAATAAAAAAAATCCCAATCAACTTTGAACCTTAAAAATTCGCCCCATAAAGTTGAAAATCTATTAAAGAAATTTGACAGATTGTAGTAGTTTGATGTGCTGGCGTCTGTACAATGTACCTATTGGCGCCAAAATTAGAAAACTCAAAGAACAATCGTATAAAAATGACAGATTCCAAATTCAAATGTAATATCTTTCTTATTTTTAATTGTAACAGTATTTATGGCCAGACTGTGTATATGAATAAGTAAAAGAAAACCTTACCTATCCAGGGTGGGGTGCTATAATCGCAGTAGCTTCGCTTGCTCTTGCATCCTACATTCTCAAACTTTTCTGTATAAGTCGACAAAGTAATTTCTGTTTCTGTATAAATGTTCAAAAGACAATTTAACCTAACCGGAGTGTAATTTTCGATTTCACTTCGCTTGCTCTAGATTCAAGAATTTCATATTTGACTAAAGAGCTTATAACATCATCCTAAATATCGGACCCGACATTTAGGATCTGATTTAGAACAAGAAATGCAGTCGCCGGAGCTCCGTTATTATTGCGTCAAAAGCTAGCAAGCATGAACATTATGAGGGCTTTAGGCAATATATTTTGAATCACGTCCTTTTCTGTAGTCATTTTGTTTTGCGTACTTAATACCTATGCATACAATCAACGAAAAATATGCGCTCGCGACGGCAGGCGAGCGGCGACTGAGTGTCCTAAATGTGATTACACCCTTCCGATTTAGGATCCGATATGGATTTAGAACGTCGGAAACCATTCTTGTCATATCGGATCCTATCCTTTCTAAATGCGATTTAACTATCCTGAATTTAGGAAATACTAAATATCGGGTCCGATATTTAGGATGGTGTAATAAGTTCTAAATACTCTAACTTCTCAGTAGGTATCGACAAAGTATCGTAAAGGTGATTATGGTCACGGTGGAGGTCTGCCCCGCTTGGGCGGAGCACCGCCGTGTCCTCGTAGAGGCGATCGGCAGCGGCGCGGCGGCGGCCTCTCGCGCCCGGCCCTGGTGCAAGCCATGGTCCGGAGCGAGAGGGAGTGGGAGGCAGTCGCCTCCTTCTGCGAAGCAGTCATGCTAGCGAAGGAGGTGGCGGGACGGATGAGGGAGAGAGCCTCCCGTCCCAGCCGCCGCGGGAGTCGGGAGTCAAGTGAAGACTACCGGCCACCGTAGGCGAGGGCCTGCGGGCGGAGAGCAATGGGTAGCTCACCGCCCGATCAGGACCAGGCCCGTGCCGGACGGCGCGTAAGTGTTCCACGCGCGCCTCAAAGAGATGTCAGCATAACGAGGGGCCCCTCAGGGCCGAAGCCTGCCGGGTCAGCGGGATTGTCCGAAAGGGTTACCGCTACCCCGGAACATAAAGGGCGAAGGAAGGAACATGGGTGGGTTATAGTCAGTAAGAGTCTGACACTCCCTTCCGCTCCACCCAGAGCGGGAGGGGTGATGATTTCCCACCAGAAAAAGGTGATTATGGTTTTGTATGCAGGTGGCAGTGGCGGATCCACCAGCAATCTGAGTAGGGTTGAGTGAGCCTAGGGCGAGCTCTGAAATGCGCTACCCGCTGCGCAGTAACCCCCCCCCGACACATGAATTCGTTACTGCGCAGCGGCTCGCCAGATGTTCCGAGCCGTCGTAAAGTTAGAATCGGGCTGTACTTGTACAGAGGTTATGGTCTAGTATGTAGGGGGCTGTGTATGGCCAGATGGTCTCGCACGCAGAGGGTTGGATAAAGAACATAGCCTCGTATGCAGGGGAAAAGATGTTTTTAAGAGGCTTGCTTTAACTTGGGAGACCTCATTAACTCATGAGATCTGAACTTACTTTATGATATTGACATACAAATGCGATGGCACTCGGCTAGACTAGGTCACGGTAAAGTTAGCAGCTATCCCATTTGGCTTTTTAATTTAACTGGGGGACAGCATATTTTAGGCTAGTACAGGAATCATAAATAAGGAAATAAGGAAATAAGGAATAAGGAAAGGTTTACCTACTTGCTTTTAGGGTTCCGACCTAGAGGGGCAGAGCCAGTGAGATGATGGACAGTATGTCCGCGACGGTAGAAAGCATGCATAATCGCGTTATTCCATAGATTGGAAATCTAACGTGGCAGAAAAATTGTCATTGTCGTCGAAACAACGTGTGAGTTACAATAAACATTGTTTTTTGTATCTGTGCGATCAAAAACGCGGGTTCAGCAGGTTATTATAAAAAAAAAATACAATGAATTTGATTGTTGTATATTTTTAAATCTGTTATCACATTTTATCTACAACCTACTGTAGTTCTTGAATAGATAATTTATGTACATTATTATACAATATATTATGACAAAATATACCTAGCTGATTGGTACAATTACCACAAAAATAAATTTTCTTGTGCTAACTAAGAATTTTCTAATAAATTACGAGCAGTTACCTGATTTAAGACAAAACAGCACCCTAATTGCGTAACACACTATCAATTTCAATCATTTTGAAGGAAAGTTAAAAAAATATCGCTGCTCAACAACGTAAATAACGCAATGAATGTTGTTGAACTGTCAAAATGAAAGCTGTTCCTGACGTGTTACGCCATTTCCCCGCTGCTTCAATAAAATATCTTTAGTCCTTCGGTTGTGTTTGCGTGTCTGGTGCCTCCAGTTTTAGTGCAGTTTTGTCTAAATCATAATCGTCGGTGCCTTTAGCTATCAGAAATAGGAACAGGCCTCCTAATCCCATCATAAAGTAGATGAAAGCTTCTTGCCTATTCGAGTGCTCCACATCTTTTTGCTTCACGCGTTGTTTCCTCAGAAATTCTTTTTCGTATTTAGCCTTTTCAAATAAATCTCCATAGTGGCTTTTAGACCTGAAACATGAAAGATCTGATAATAAGCATCATCATTAGCAGAGTTAATTTTCTTATCATATTAACTCGCAATTACACATTTCTATTAGCAATAAGGCTCACAAAACTACTATATTACTATTGAAAACTTTTACCTTATCTTTTGAGGAGTTTATTTATGGCGAACGTATCAGGATTGCCAGCGAAATTCAAATTTTCTTACGTTTTTTACAATTTGCAGGTCAGAAGGCCAATTCTCGTAATTTAAAACATTCAAAATCTATTCGCAGTCTCATCTCGGCGACAAACAAATGTCAAAAACTTGTCAAAAGTTTTTGACATTTTAGAAATATTTTTGGCTCGATCTCAGAATACCAGATTCTCAAAATACCAGATTCGCAATATAACAGATTATCTAAATACCAGATTCGCAATATACCAGAAGTACAGTTAAATGAAAAATTGTTTCTGGTTCTTTTTCTTCTTCTTTTCGTATCGATGGTACTCTTCTTCAATATTTTATATTGTTTGAGCCCAGTAGGTGGCCACGTTGATGGCGGCACCAATGGCATTCATTAAGTCATCCAAGGTGCAGGTGAACGGGCACTTAGGGCATCCAGCAAATGGGGCATGGTCTGATTAGAGGCACCGCACTCGCCCTGGGTATTGAATGGGTCATTAATCCCCCATTTCGAAAAAATATATCTGCAACGCCCTACTTGATTGACAGCTTTTCATATAGGCCACTGCAGATCACGGCCAAGAGACAAATGGTCCTGGGGTTTAACGAAGTCTGGAGGCGGTGGATGCTTTTTTCCCACAATTTGCTTCTCTCATTAAAGTTGTCAAAAAATACTCGTAAAAGGCTCGTTTTGACTTTTGAGAATGCGTTCTTGACACCTATCAGTTTCATACAAACTAATACGTGTTTTGTGAATTTGATCTTTATTAACTACTAGAACTGTAAAAGTCTGCTGTCTGCTAACCGTAGTTTAAAAGTCGTAAGAAGCTCTTACGACTTTTAACATAAAATAAATAAATATGCTTTTATTTCAGAATCACTTCCATATTTGTTAGTAACGATGTAAACTTATAAACTTAAGCCTACTATAAGCCTACCCGGGGTCATTTTGTAATCGTAGAGGGGATGTCGGGAATCGGATTCCTACCAGTGCGTGTTGCCAGTGATGACATATGGCACTGAAACGTGGTCGCTCACAATAGGCCTTATTAGAAAGCTAAAAGTCACCCAAAGCGCAATTGAGAGGGCTATGCTTGGAGTTTCCCTGCGTGATCAAATCAGAAATGAAAAGATTCTCAGGAGAACCAGGATAACCGACATAGCTCGAAAAATTGCCACACTTAAGAGGCAGTGGGCAGGGCACTGCCCCACCCATTGGATGCGAGAAGCACAGAACCGGTCAAAATGGAGGTGCTTGGGAGAGCCCTATGTCCAGCGGTGGACGTCTTTCGGCTTAAATGATGGTGACATATGTCATATCACTTTGATCCATTTTATTTAATTATTTAATAATAAAATACATAAATGTGGAAAAACTAAGGAGAGACTTTTCAACGTCATGACAATCTCAATAAAACAAAATAGGTAATATAGGAAAACCAAACAGTATTTTATTGCAAAATGTGTATTATGCAATCTATTTGCTGCAAAAATAGCTAGGTTTTTTTAATAATATTATTATAAATATTTTGATTTCGACTGTCCGAAATCTGATATATTGAGAATCTGATATTTTGAGAATATGGTAGGTATATTGAGAATTTGGTATTTTGAGAATCTGGTATTTTGAGAATCTGGTATTTTGAGAATCTGGTATTCTGAGATGAAAGAGTATTTTTGACAGATTGAGACTGAGACCAGACTGTGATTGTTCTTAAAATTATGACAATTACCCCTCAGTATTAGGTTGTATGTTGAGGCCAATTCTTACTCAGAGTTATATAGCTAATTCTAATGATTATAATTCTGTAATGTCATATTTGTTACAGTCGCGAATCATATTTTAATCAACATACAACCTGACACTGACCTGAAAATTGCAAAAAAACATTAAAAAATGAATTTTGCAAGCGACCTTAGTGCATATCCGTTAGGTGATAAAATTATTGTTGCATGAGTAAGCAATCTAAGGTTTTGGGTGCAAAACATACCATGTGTCAAAATCATAAATAGGTTGTCTGCCATCCATGGTTGGCACGGCCTTGCGGTGTGTGCGGGACTTATAGAACTTCAGCGTCGGGTCTGTTGGCTCTGGCTCTGGATCATATTCTACTCTTGACTTAGTAACCCCTCCTCCTAGTAACCCTGGAATAGACAAGGATGAATGCTATATTACTGCTGTCTATATTTCTCCTCTACTTATGTAATGAGTTTTTTGGCAATGGCAATCATATTTTTCATGGGAAGAATCTAGTACAGAAATATTTATTCAAGGGCAACTATTCATATTCACTACATTGAAGGTTATTATTATTGTGACTGCGAAATATAATTACGTTTTATTCTCCAAGTTTGGAATAATGTGTTAACCAATAAGTTCCTAGTGAAAGAAACCAACCTTTATCATACATCTTTTTTAATTGTATATTTCCTAACACCTCATATGCTTCAGAGATGGCTCTAAACTTTTTTGCTGCTACTTCATCCTGAAAAAGCAGTTTTTCAATGTTACATTGAATTCGTTTTAAATAAATAAAATCAATTTAATACTAGTAGCATGCTTGCTACTTCCTTATGTAAGGAAGTATAAGCCACCCTTTGTGAGGACTAAGAGCTTACGTTATTAGATTTATCCGGGTGGTAAATCTTTGACAATTTATAATAGGCAGATTTGATATCGCCCTGTGTCGCTTTAGGAGTGATTCCAAGTACGTCATAGTGGTTGGAACCGTATCGAGGCGACGACGTGCTGAGCGTCCGAACTACGCCTGTTACGCCACACACCAGTCTCGATGAGGTATAGAAGAGCATCTAAATCTAAAAAATACATCGATAAATTTGAAGTTTAAGTCAACCGCCAAGCACAGTAAAATGACAAAAAATGTAATTTACTTACTGGCTCAACTACAATTGATTTTAATAAAATTTGGAATGCACTAAAAGGCATTAAATTATATAAAAGTGTGGAAATAATATTTAGTTGGTAAATTGAAATACAGAATTGATTTTGACGATTTTGACATTAGAAACTGAAAATCTTCCGCACAGATTATTAGATTAGATCTGTCAAATGGTCAAATGTCAACCACTCAGTCAAAAAAATTATGTAACTGTTAAATCGTAAAAATTAAATTATTTACTATTCTCAAAAGGGATAACTTAAAAAAATATTCTATAATCTTATGCGTTTGTCTACCCTGAGTACTAAAAAATAAAAACATATTTCATTACGGCATGGACCTATAAAAAAGGTTTTTATAGGTCCATGCATTAAGGTATTCAGAAAAAAAAAAATTCATTAAGGTATGTCAAGTTTTAGTCAACTGGCAATTCAAAATATGCGTTCAAAACCTAATAATAAAATACAAATATTTAAATGAACCGTATGGCCAAAAAAAGTCTCATTTAAAGAGTATTTCGAATTTTATACAGTTACCTCATTATTGCACAAAGAGAATAAAATATATAGTAGAAAATGAAATTCTGTCATCATCGAACTGAGTGCATAATTAATTATATGTAATAATTTTAAACATTAAGTTTTTGAATGCACGCATCTGACGTCAATTAAATTAGTCACCGATCGAGTAAAATATATGCTAAAATCGTATTATTTCAGTTAAGAACCGTTGTTTCCTGTGGTGTTTAGTCTAAAAATACAGGTAAGTTAAATTTTAAAGTAAAGCAGTTCGTATTAATGCCTATTTTCAAGCAGATGTTATGTGGAAAATGCATGTCCATTTATGGAAGTCGTTGCCTCCTTGGTGTTGACACCGTGTGCCCTAGATAAACTTCGTTACTAATACTGGACGGCGGTTTTGGCAATGAGTCACTTTCTCGTTAGCGCAAGAAACTGACGAATTGACGATAAGCTGAGTGACACCTCAACTTCATTATATTTTATTTTTAAACTTATTATTCTTGTGTGCACGAAAAGTGCTCTCAGTCGAGCGTTCGGTACCTGACTTATCAGCGTTTACGTTACAAAAGGAAGTTTATTCTCGTATCTAAATAGGTATAACATATTGGTTTTTGTAACAATTTCTTTGTTGTGCTTTTATTTTTGTCCCTATAAGGTCGAAAAACTGTGAGTCATATCCAATTTTTTAAAAGTTTGACCATCTGTTTCCATATTCTCTGTATTATTAATATATATATTTTTAGATATCAAAATGTCGTCCCGCAAGACAGCTGGTCGCCGTGGCACCAACAAGAAGCGTGCCCAGCGTGCCACTTCCAATGTCTTTGCTATGTTCGACCAGGCCCAGATTGCCGAGTTCAAAGAGGCCTTCAACATGATAGATCAGAACAGAGATGGCTTCGTGGATAAAGATGATCTTCATGATATGTTAGCTTCCCTTGGTGAGTACATGTTTATTTATTTTTCAAAATGGTTGTGGATCTGAACAAAAAGAGCCACTAATCGCACAGGGGTTTATTTATAAATGATGGATAAAGTAAAAAAAAATATGGTTAAATAGTTGCTAATCACTACTTAACTTTAAGCAACATTTATAAATAAAGGGGTAAATGGCCAAACAGATACTTTCCCTGTAAAAATATTCTAATAAATGTTTAAATTAACAATTTGAAATTATCCTGTTTTATGTACAAACATGTCAAGTTTACTATGAATATATTATTTAAAACTAAAAATTATAATAACATTTTCTCAGTATTATGAGTTCCATAAAACTTTAGCAACAAAGGTGTGTTCTTGAATGACAAATCTTTATTTGATCTGTACCATATAGAACATCAATCACTGTTATCGTAGGATGAACGACGACTAAACGATGTTCACAAATCCAATCCCTCTGAAAATGTTGTCAGTTTAAATGAAATAGGCAACCACTATTGTTCTGACAGCTGTTTGCTGTCGGGGGCAAAGCAAATCAGGTTATCGAAATGTGGCTGGTGATACCAAGCGTGATTATTGTGAATAGCTATGCAGGTCTCGTATTATGACAGTTTAATGCCATCATGATTCCAGTGTAAGCGAGAGCTAGAGCTATACATGACCAATAGCATTGTCCCTTTTTCGAACTGGAATCATGATGGAATTAGTACTTTGTAATATGGCCCCTGACTGTTGTAAAGCCCAAGAGGAGGAGGGTTATGTTTTTTAATACCGTCTTTCCCGGTAAATCCAATGATTACTTATTGCTTTAGGTAAGAACCCAACGGAGGATTACTTGGAGGGTATGATGAATGAAGCTCCCGGTCCTATCAACTTCACGATGTTCCTCACCCTCTTCGGCGAGCGTCTGCAAGGAACGGACCCCGAGGATGTCATAAAGAATGCATTTGGGTGAGTACACCGCCTGACCGCGCAATTACTTTTTTTCTTAGTGCACAGTGTTACAGCCTACAGCCTTCCTCAAGAATTGGGCTTTAATATACAAAAATAATTTTTCAAATCCGTTTGGGGGCCGGAGATTAGCGCGTTCAAACTAACAAACTCTTCAGCTTTATTATTAGTATAGATTACACAGTACAGTATCAATTATTATTAATATTAGTTGAGACTGTTGATAGCCATAATATCAAATTAGGTCTGATGTAAGAAGATAATAAATAAGTAAATATTGCAATATTAAGCTCATCCAGCCATCCCCTGAAAAGATGTCATTATAAAATAGAATACTTTCACTATAATGAAGTCTGCTAGGAACATTGTATTTATAATGACGTGGAATGTATTGCCACAAAATACTTCAAACCATGACATAATCTATTATAATGTATTTTTGTCCTTGTTGTTGAGTAGATAACAATGGAATAGCTACACCAGTGTCATACTGAAGTATTTATTTATTCATGTTAATGACTGTAAAGATCTATCCACACATATCAGGGCCGTGTCCGGGATGTGGACGGATCGTACTCCGAGAAGGGCTCAAAAAAATATCGGTGTATACATTTTATATGACCTCGTTCACATCCGTGTTCGGGACGGCGGCTTCAGTGTCTGCTTTGTATATGCCACGGCCCTGTTACGTCCCGGACACGGACCTGTTACGTCCCGGACACGGCCCTGATATGTGTGGATATAGAGACCTACTTCAAGTTTAACAGAGAGTAGTATGTGCATGGAATTATCATCATAATTAGTTCTGCCTACACCAGTCCACTGTTGGACTTAGGCCTCTCCAAACGCCTGGCCATATGGCCTTTTCTGCCGGCTATTTGTGCCCGACAAATAAATCGGACACCGTCAGAGCCGCCGGCAAAACCTGTTCGCGCAACTGCCATCTAAAACTGTAGTCGCCTGCCAGAGCCGAATCTCCAGTCTGCCATACTCTAAAGGTGCTAAATGCCCTTCTGGCTGCCAACCCTGAATGTTTGACCCTGAATGTTGTTTTAGCGGATGAATGGAGTAAATTTATGCGTATATGTCTGGTGTTCTGTGAGCGAAAATAACAAGGGATCCATAAATATTTTCAACGTAATAATTGTCTGTATGTTAACTAATGTAATTGGTGTTGTACAGACGCCAGCAGGTCAAGCTACCCGAAACTGTCAAATTTTCCCAATCAACCTTGTACCTCAATGATTTAGCGATAAAGTTGAAAATCTACTAAAGAAATTTGACAGATTGTAGTAACTTGATGTGCTGGCGTCCGTACCTACTACATTAACTATAAATAAATAAATAATCGCATGCCATTGTTCGCGATCCTCTGCTACTCTCAACCAGTCATCAAAGTTATGCAATGCTATAACATAAAGGGTACTATAACATAACACAACATGTTCAGGCGGCACGGTCGAATCTTCTTTATAATAAAAATGAAAAGCTGTTCGTTGGTAAGCGCATCAATTCAAACGACTGGACGGATTTGGCAAATTTTTGTTTTTAAAATGTTCGTAATAGTCTGAATCATGTTTGTAAGGAAAGAAAAATCGGAAAACTTGCCGGAAAAATTCATGAAAACTGAAAGTGCATTTTCTGTGTGAATTTTGTATGAATTATTGAAATTTGGACAGGACAACGTCTGTTGGGTCTGGCTCTCGGCTTTGCTGAATCGTGCCGACCCAAACGTGTGTGACACGCCTAATATTATTTATTTATATATAATTTATTGTACACCAGAAAATACATAACAAAAACATAAATTTATCACTTCAAAACATACAATATTTCCTAATCCGGTCGCCAAAAACATGTTTTTCACATTAACTGTCATATTTCAAATCAACATTAGGTAATTGTTGTTGAATCAAATGTAGTGTTGGTGCCAAGCTTTTTATTGCACTTCCTCTTAGTCTCACATCGGTACGTAATACGAACGTTGACGCACATTTAGAAAAAGATCAAGTCCGCATTTCACACAGTTCGCGCGTCGACTCTTGCTGACGCACTTTACGCATAACGTGTAAACTTGAAATTTCACTTTTATTCAATAACTGGCCGCAGCCCTGCTTCCCACGGTTGTTACGCATTGGCGTGCATTGGTTTTCAGAACAGGTAGGCAGTAAAACATAATTGATTTACTGGGTGTATTATCGGCTCCAGCACCCTCGAAAACATCATTCATTTTCGACCCATTTCCATTCTCCCATTCCTGTCTAAAGTGCTCGAGGCCTGCGTGCACAAGCAGTTTACGGGGTTTGTTCATCGGAACAACCTCGTTAGCTCGTTTCAGTCTGGGTTCATGCTTGGACACAGGACAGCCTCCGCTCTCCTTAAAGTGACTGGTAACATTAGAGAGGCGATGGAGGATAGTAAAGTTACCGTTTTGGTTTTAATCGATTTCTCCAATGCTTTTAACGCCGTCAGCCACGATATTCTCCTTTCTATCCTCTCCCACCTTATGGTTTCATCGGTGGCCCTGGAATGGTTCTCTTCTTATCTTCGGGGACGTCAGCAGTCGGTTCGCGTTGATGAGAGCTCATCGAGTTGGCGTGACCTGGATGCTGGTGTTCCACAAAGCGGTATTCTTTCTCCATTATTATTCCCCTTCTTCATTAGTTTTATAACTCACTGTCGTCGGTGTTCGTGTCATCTATATGCTGATGATCTTCAATTATATACAGCTGAGCGGGTAGAAGATTTATCGAACGCTATAGCAGATGTAAACCGAGACTTAGATGCTATAAAAAAAATGGTTGATAGTTTCGGGGTGTCAGTAAACCCCTCGAAGTGTCAGGCCATTGTAATTTGAAGCTCACGCATGATGGGTAGGGTGAGGCTTAGCTCTCTTCCACCTCTTATTTTCAATGGAACTGTCATACCCATTACCCCTACTGTGAAAGATCTCGGTTTGCATCTTGACTCAACGCTTAGTTGGCAACGCCAGGTCTCTAGCTTATGCTTGTGCAGACTTTGATTTTCCCTATTATCGACTATGGTGACGTGTGTTAGTTTGACTTGAATGCGGTTTTGCTGGACAAGCTCGACAGATTGCTCAACAATGGTATACGGTTCATATTCAACCTCAGGAAATATGAACATGTGTCGAGCTATAGATCTGAGCTCAAATGAATGTCCATTCGCCAAAGAAAAAGTTTGCGCGCTTTGACCACGCTTTTCTCCCTTCTCAACTCTCCCGCTCCTCCTTCTTATCTCGTATCTCACTTCTAATATCTATGTTCTTCACACGCTAAGATTCTGCGTTCTTCTAACAATCTTCTCTTACTCTGTCCTTCTCATACGTCTGACTTTGTTCATTCTTCTTTTCATATTCAGTCCATTCTTCTTTGGAATGCGCTTCCTCTTGATATCAGGACGGCCACCAGTCGGTTTGCATTTAAGCGGAAATTGCAGAGTTATTTTCAAAAAAAAAAATAGCGTAGAGTCACACCTCTCTCCCTTGATTTTCTCTCTCTTCCTCTCTCCCTAGATATTCTAAGTATATATTGTAGTAATAGTATGTATGTGTATATAACCTATTTATGTATTTGTGTACCTAGTTTTAAGAGTTTCTTTTTATCATTGTCCCTCTCAACCAAAGCACCTGCCATCTAATCTCTTCACCACCCTTGGTTGACTGGTAGAGAATGTCTAAGGCATTAAGTCCGCCTTTGTACCTTTTTGTGCGAAAAGCATAAATAAATAAATAAAACCATGAAAACGACACCCATGACGAAAAAATTGAAATGTTTCGCGTGTTTGTATGAAGATTTTGTATTTTGCTAGGTATGATAATTTAGTGAATTTCTTAATTGTGGGGCACACACACTAAAAATGTAATTGACAGGCTTATGGTGATTTATCGAGGTAGGCACTGCTTGTATGCCTTTATGCAATGCACGCCACTGTTTTTACGACTTGACAACACATCGAGATTCCTTTACTATGTTCAGGCCCAATATGAATATGTATTATGCACATAAATCTCTAAATTATGATGAAAACGCATCAAAATCATGAAAACAATGATATGTTTGGACAGCAGAAACAAAAAGCAACTTTATTTTAAGATTAATAAAGATCTATTTTAGAACATTAGGATTTAGGACTAATATCATCATCCAGTAGAAATACACCCACTGCTGGACTTAGCCCTAACAACTGAAGGCCAATTCTCGTAATTTAAAACGATCAAAATCTAGTCGCAATGTCATCTCGGCGACAAACAAATGTCAAAAACCTGACAAAATGTAGGGAAATTAGACGTATTTTTGACAGATTGAGACAGATCAGACTGTCAACGTTCTTAAAATTACGAGAATTGCCCCTCTGGTCCTGTAGTTCTCGCATCCAACGGATTCCCGTTGGCGTATTCACGCGTTACTCTATTATATAGCGTTTATCTGAATTTAAATTCAGAATCACAGATGATTATCAAGGTTTGGGAACATAAACTCAACATGACAAAGTTAAAATTCCATTGCAACCGAAATATTTAGGACCTGTTTACTAAAAAAAGATAAATCGGAAATGTGGGTCTGCATATAGGGATATGGGGATGTTCCTATAGTAGACACACATTTCGCTTGTCTGCCCAACCCTTTGGGGAAACAAGGCCTGACGTTATGTGTTTAGTTATTTGTGGTGCAAGCCGACCAAAGAGGCAGTACATGTAAATTATCTATGATTGATTATACAAAACTCATTTACAAACTTGTGCCTCCAGATGTTTCGATGAAGAGAACCAGGGTGTGATCAACGAGGAACGCCTCCGTGAGCTCCTGACCACCATGGGCGACCGGTTCACAGACGATGACGTCGATGAGATGTTACGCGAAGCACCCATCCGAGGCGGGCTCTTCGACTATGTCGAGTTCACACGCATTCTCAAACATGGCGCCAAGGACAAGGATGAGCAGTAAGGATTCAAAAATAAGGTGGGTGTCTACATTAGAGAGTGGTTGGTAATCATGTAGCAAGTGTAGCAACTATTGGATTAACTAAATTAAATATCCTATTTAGTCGGTCTCCTAAATTGGCTTTCAGTTTCCATTGTATCTAAGTACTGATATACCTTTAGGGGAAGTATAGTGTATATTAGCTACTGAAACTCTTAGATGAAAGTATTAGAATTACTTAGCTGTTCAGATACTAAGATCTTTAGAGCGAGCTTTGACTTTAGCGAAGAAGTAGTAGTGTTTCATACAAAAATGAACCTTGGATATACAAACTTAAGGTCCATATTCGAATGCAACACTTGATACCAGTCGCTTATACCAATGACAATCAAATTATTGAAGCAATACTGTAGACTAGAGATTTAAAACTTTATTGACTGGATGAAAATACTAAAGAACAAACTACGCTTTCGTATGTACAGACGCCAGCACATCAAGCTACTACAATCTGTCAAATTTCTTTAATAGATTTTCAACTTTATCGCTAAAATGTTAAGGTTGATTGGAACAATTTTATGGTTTCGGGTAGCTTGACCCGCTGGGGTCTGTACCTAAATTCTTAGAAGCCCCAATTTTAGGACTGTGTTATTCATAGATTTTCACTAATGTAATCAGTCAGAGGTATATGAAGAAGGTTCTTATGCTGTAGTGATTGGTAAAATATGACATGATAATATTTCTCTCTGACTGAAGTATACCCGCCTTACCCGCCGCCATTTTAATAATTATATAATATTGCCAAACTAAAAAAGTTGGTAAGATAAAATCAGTAGACTTATAAGTTAGATTCATATGGATTTCAGAATAATCTCTTAAAGATACTGAGGTGCTAAATATACCCTAGTTCTTACGAATTTTGCATTTCCAATCACGCATTTTATAACGAAAATCGTAATTCCATATTATTGGACCATCATAAGTTTAAGTTTGGCTTGTGTTTATTTTTCTTATATTATATCCATGTATTCAGAATGTAGTTTTAATTAAAATTGTTAGTATTCCTGGCAACACTGTTATTTGTCATCTTTAGAAAGAATGCATTCTGATGTGAAAAATTGTATTTAAAGATTGATTCATAAATGTGAATTAGGTATTAAATACAGAAGGCTCTTGAGTGCAATATTATTCCATATTGGCATTTATTAAATGTGTTATATTGTAATTTGTGTTAAATAAAATAGAACAAAGAATAACGGTAAATGTCTTTCGCTAAATTAAATGTTTTGTATACCAGTCCTTATTAGAGTCAGTGTTGCCATTTGATTCAAATCTTTAATTGGCGAAGTATTAATATATCATTCCTGGAATTAGATACTAACAGTTCTTCTTTCAAAAATGAAGTTTTTTTTTTAAGTTTAAATGACAAAGCTATTTGTTTTTAAATTATGAATTGTTTAGTCTTAGGTTTCAATAAAATTAACTTATAGTATTAACATAATGTGTGTATAAGTTGTGTAATCATGTATGTATGTATTTGTTTTCATTTATTTACATAATAAATTTTATTATCTGTCATTTTATAGTTTTCTTACCGTCCTATTCTTCCGTCCGATTTTTAATCCTAAATGTATGAAAGATAGACAAGGACTATTTTTTTGGGGAACATTCCCTTTGAATTAGAATTAAAAAATAATTAAAGTATTTCCCTTAATAACTTTATAATTACACGAGTATGTAAGTGTTATTAAATGAATAGATACCTACTGAATTATTGAAAAAAAATATTTTAATATTATAACGTAATAGTTAATAAAAAATACAAATTATTTAGAATTATTCAATAAAGTTTATAATCAATAATTTATAAACTTTATACTGCGTGTTTTAATCGGGACTACAGGTTGACCTCGAATGATACTCTAAATAGTTAAACACTGCGCGCGCTCTGCCCTCTATCTCGAAAATG
The DNA here is from genome assembly GCA_911387795.2 of Apamea monoglypha. Lineage (NCBI taxonomy): Eukaryota > Metazoa > Arthropoda > Insecta > Lepidoptera > Noctuidae > Apamea > Apamea monoglypha. The sequence goes on along the minus strand of OU426934.1, from coordinate 8,586,800 downwards.
GTTCAAGATATAAAAAAAAATGTTTAAACAAAAGTTGTAGAGAATTTAATCCTTTACAATATTTATAATAAATACAAATTGCATAAAACCTATAGGAAACGAGATGTTTTCAATAAATGTGAAAAAAATCGATTTTTTGACCTTTGACCTTGGAATATCTGTAGTCGCGGACACCCTACGATAAGAAGGTTTTGAGACAAGTTTTAGGGTGCCAAAATAAAGGTTTAATTATACAACTTTATAGCTGACTATATCTCATTCCGAGATACTTGCCCTCATTTGACTAATATTCTTGGACTAATACAATAGGTACTACCTTACCGAGTACTAGTTGTTACTAAGGTTGGCCGGTTATTCCGTTTAATCACCCCAAAAAGTGCAGTATTCACCTTAGGGTGTATTTTTTGGGGTGAATATACGGAATAACCCAGATTGGCAACCACTGGAAGTTCAAAGTGGTTTTTATCTACTGTCGGCCTGATTGCTGGAGATCGACTGTTTGATCTACAAAAAAAAGACCGATCCAACAAACAAAAACAAAAATATAAATTCATGGAATATTCAACATTTTATTCAAAAAGTTTGAAGTAACAATAATCTACAAAGCTTTATGTACAGACGCCAGCACATCAAGCTACTACAATCTGTCAAATTTCTTTAATAGATTTTCAACTTTATCACTAAATCATTGAGGTTCAAGGTTGATTGGGAAAATTTTATAGTGTCGGGTAGCTTGACCTGCTGGCGTCTGGTCGTAATATTTAATGAGATAAAGTAACAGATAAATCAGGTAATTCGTTAGGTATTAAGTTGCAGAACAGGTAATCAGGTAAATCTATAGGTATAACCAATACCTATCGATTTTTATTTACATTCCCATGTTTCTTTGGTGAGGTGAGCGCATCTTTCGGCGACTGCCATGATGGCCCCTTGCGGGTTGCCGGTCGGTTGTGAAGGCATGGAGCTCGCGTCACAAACTCGTAAACCTGAAAGTTCAAACAATGATTGATAAGTTTATGCTTCATTGACAACGCATAGCCTGATTGAAGATAGAAAAATGAATTTTGGAAGAGAAAGTCTGACAACCAGTCTTACCAAGGGGTTTCGTATTACCCAGTAACTGGGTTGTGTAGGTCAGATAGGCAGTCGCTCCATGTAAAATACTAGTACTCAGCTGCATCCGGTTAGACTGGAAGCCGACCCTAACATAGTTGGAAAAAGGCTAGGCAGATGATGATGATGATGTTTGTTCAATAGAGGGTATAGAGATGAAATAACTTATTGACGGTATCCTGACTGACAACGCGGAGCCTAAAACTGATAAATGATTTTATTTCTGTAAGTAGGTGTAGCGGTAACTACAACGCCACATGCGAACAACGCGTCATACTGATGTCACGCAAATCCTGCATCTCGCAAGCAGAGTTTACCGCGCAATTAGCATAGATACAATTTCCCAACATCAATCGTCGGAGATCCTCCCTTTTGTATGGAGGATGAGTGAACTTTACACCCTGTTCCTCATACCTGCATATAGGTTTCTGCAAACACTTTTACGCGTCAAACATATTTTTAAAACTAGATGAGGTCGGCGTTTCCTATCTGACTACTCTGAGAAAAAATGCCGAAACAAACTCAGAGGTCACAGTTTCTTTTAAAGTAAGATTGAAGATGAATTTTGAAAGATGTGTGTTGAACAGAGGGTTTGGAGGTGAATTACCTTTTTCAAACCACCACCCCTGAGTTTCCATAGGGTTTTGAAGATGAAGAAATATAAAAAGTTGTTTTGTGAATAGGGCACCAAATCATGCCGGAAAATATTTTTTTAGCTGGAAAAGCACAGCTATTTTTTAAATATCTACACACTAGCTTCTGCCCGCGACTTCGTCCGCGTAATATTTCTTGTTTTAACATAAATTATATCCTATACCTGTGCCCCGTTACTTCGTCAGCGCTTAGCGTTCTTTCTGACTTTTTCCTTGGCTTCTAAGACTCGTAGCATGATGTTAAACATGCTATAACTTTCCTCAAGAATTGGGTTATCAAATGCAAAAAGAATCTTTCAAATCCTACTGGTAGATCCAGAGATTAGCATGTTCAAACAAACAAACTCATCAGCTTTATTGTTAGTAGAAGATAACATTTGGCGAGCTAAGCCAAGCAAACTTTAGCATGGAATTAGTATAAACTTACCCGTAAGGTTTTTCACCCGGAGCTCTGGGTCGATGACCAAGCCGATAGCGCAGGTACCGAGCTGGTGGTTCTGCGGGTCCGTGTGCACTCGAATCATGCACTCCATCCAATCGTTAGACCAGGCTTTGGCTCTGTTATCGCAAACCTCCGTGTATTCAGGGTCCAACTCCACTTTGTATTTGTTTTGTAGAATCTGTTTTTATAGAAAAATATTGAATAAGTACATAAACTTCTTTTATTCATTTCCCTAGCCGGAAAGATTATTCTAGTGGCTCTAAAGCTTTGGCTAGGAAAGGTGATATTGTAACGGTCGTCATGAAAATCTGTCATTTACACCTGAGGTGCAACTCTCGTAATTTTAAGACCGTTTACAATCTGATCTCAGTCTCAATCTGTCAAAAAATACTTCTAATTTCCCTACATTTTGACAAGTTTTTAACATTTGTTTGTTGCTGAGATGAGACTGCGACTAGGTTTTGAACGTTTTAAATTACGAGAATAAAATTGGCCTTCAGTTTTTTGACAAAGTTAAACTCCGCTGCCCAAACATTTAAATAACTAGATTTGCAATCACGTGAAAAAGTGTCCATACTGAGAAGAGTGAGCCACACTTTTTAAATAACGTTTCCATGACAATCACGCGCAAAGATAGTCGCATTTCTGTTTCAGAAACGCGACTATCTTTAGACGCTGTAGGGCGAATTTAAGGATTTGTCCCTGCTACCCTGTATAGCTGCTATGGACTAGTTTTTATCAAAGAAGAAAAAAACAAATCAAAAAGATGAGGTCCAATTACCTCACTATTAAATATCTTGCGCAAGATTTCCAGGCCTTCCTTGATCATCTCCATGTCGTCCGGGTGTGAGAAGAAGTTGGGGTAGTAGAGCGCCTGTTCGAAGGGGTCGGTGGAGTTGATGGTCATCCAGCCCGTGCTGCGCGGTAGGAGGGCCACTGCGTTTGCTCTGCAAATGAGAATTATATTGAGTTGTGATATTGAACAGTGATAAAGTGGCTCCAAATGATTGAAGTAGTTACGCGGTCAATTCTAAGTTTCTAACATAGTTGTTCTTGCTCACAAATGCCGCTGAAAGCATTTGGTTGGCTTTGTTAACGAGAAATTTTATTTCATGAATGACAACTATAATTTGCTTTATAAACAATCTACTTACGAAACGTTGTAGCCCGAGCTAGGGCAGTCTCCAGCTGGCTCATCCATGACACCAGTTTTGGAGCATTCAGCATAGAGACCGTTGAAGAAGAACTGTAGGTCTGGCTGCTTGAGACTCTTATTGGCGTAGCTGGAGTACTGGAGACCCGTGAGCTGTGAATGGGGGAAGCATTGTGTTATTAAATTAGTCTGTGAAGAAAGGGAGAGAATTTCCAGCAGCACCAGTGTGTTGACAAACTTTATTTGCGTGATCTGGGAATCTGTGAACTTAATTACGTGTTGCCATCAAAGGGTTTTCACCGTCTTTTTTTTAAATGGCGTCTCGCAGATTAATCTTGGCTGTTGACAGCTGATTCACCTTACTTTTGGTGCCATGATAAATTAAGGCGTCGAGTCAGGCCGAGAACATGTAAAAAAAGTGACTACACGCTAAGGGCACCCTCTGTATACGGGCCCCGTCTTAGGGCGTCGCTGGTTCGAGGACAGCATGAGACAGTGATTAGATTGACTTGTTCACTTTGTATTACCTTAAAATAGCATATTCCGTCTATAATGTTCCCACGGTGAGACACAGGCCTCCTTTCGGTGAGTGGGAGTGAGCCATAATCCACCACGCCCAGTGCGGGTTGGTAGATATCACATGTTTTTGGTTCTAGGACATGCCGGTTTCCTCATGATGTTTCCTTCCACCGTTTTTGACAACAGTCGTGATGAAATAATTTACACAAAGTAAAGCGCCTGTCTGACTTCGAACCTACGACCTACAACTCTTAAGGCACGGCAGTAACCAGTAGGCCACCACTGCTCCTCAAACGTATACGCGCCCCAAAAGTACGTCAAAGATGTTACCTGAGTAAGTCCAGTAGAAGTCATAGGTCCTTTGTTCGTCAACAGGAATTCAATCAAGCCATTCCAGTTCAGGGCTTCGGTGTTATTCACTGCGGTCAGCATGAAGTACAATGTGGCACCGCAGTGGTTTTTCAGGTTCTTGCCAACAGGAAGGTCGGCTATCACAGGGATCCCTAATGGCTCCAGGACCTCTTTCGGTCCTACTCCGGAGTGCATCAGGATTTTGGGGCTGGTTAAAGCTCCTGCACTTAGGATTACCTGCAAATAATAATTATAAGATCAGAATTAATTTTAACACTTGTTCCTTAAATTATAATACGAATACCTAATATTATTATGTGCAGTCAAGTGCCAATTTCTTCAGGGAGACTGTAGAATAAAATAAACTTCCCAAAGGTCCATCAGTTAGCACGTTGGTACTCATCTAAGTAGTTATACTTGCGAACAGGCACGACGCCGACGTCACAGCATGACTCGGCTCTAGTAAAACAATTTCTATGAAAATTGTTCTACCAGAATGGCGTAGCACCGTCGCGTCGCACGTGTCTGAGGGAGCCTTTAAACAGCGTGGTCTTACTCACTTACAATGGCAATGCCTTTAATTTTGACAGTTCAACAACATGGTCGAGCAGTCAATGATTACGAGGAATTACGATTGGGATAGTGATTGAAAATGTGTTACGCAATTAGGGTGGACCCATGTGGTGCATGGCCCTGATTATCTTCAAAATAAAAACTGCCTCTTACCTCTTTGGTAGCATTAACAGTCTTGGTGTGGCCTTTATTGTCCACGTACTCAACTCCATAGGCTCTTGTGCCATCGAAAAGGACCTTAGTCACGTGGGCAAATAGCTTCACGTCAAGGTTGGGTTGCTCGGACTTCGGAGGTAGGTAGGCCCGAGCTGTGGTGTAGCGCTGGCCAAAGCTGAAAGGTAGAAGCAAGATATTATGTTAGGCTGGTTTTTGTACCTTTGTTATTTTTTGAAAACATAACCCTATCTTCGTTATCAAGCTGTCGGGTAATAAGTAGATGCTGAAGAAACAAACATCATTTTGCTTTGGTGGAACCATGAAAATAATCATGGTACTGCAATCATTATCAACCGCTAAGTAGGCATTGAGAATCTCAATACCACGACCCACACGGCAGGAAATAAATACCTTACGGAGCAGCACCCTAATTGCGCAACACACTTACGATAACAATTTGAATCATTTTGAAGGATATTGCTAATCCATTACGAAATATGTTCGAAAAATTGTCTGCTCAACAAGGTAAATACCGTAATGAATGTTGTTGAACTGTCAAAATGAAAGCCATTGCTACTGTTAGTGTGTTATGCAATTACTCCGCAGTACCAGTGGCTGAAACGATTAGCATCTATTTCTGGTCGCGGGTTCGACTACCGCTTGGAAATTAACAGATTGTTGTTCTAAGTCTGTAACTCCTTAGCAACCGAAGAAATGTTGGTGTGGCAAACGATAAAAATACCTAGTTAATAATTCTGAATCTTAGCAGATGAATCTATGATTTTTTTTTGCTGCCAGTCTCAGGGGTAAATCTCTGTCATACATTCCCGTGGGATATTTTCCGACGTCCACGAGGGCGAAGCCGCGGGTAATAAGCTAGTTAATTTTAATTGTACAAAGAAACTTAACGGCTGTTAAAAGATGATACAACAATAAAATAACTTTCAAAACAAGTGACGCCGTAAAAAATAAGGCCCTTTGTACACAGCACGGTTTCTTTACGGCAAGGCGTATAAAGCGCACCGTAGAACAAACGTGTCTGTCGACAAGCTTCCATAGTGATCCATACAACACTGACGACCGTGCCTACACACGGCGTATAAGCTGCACCGTAGAACAAACGTGTCTGTCGACAAGCTTCCATAGTGATCCATACAACACTGACGACCGTGCCTACACACGGCGTATAAGCCGCACCGTAGAACAAACGTGTCTGTCGACAAGCTTCCATAGTGATCCATACAACACTGACGACCGTGCCTACACACGGCGTATAAGCCGCACCGTAGAACAAACGTGTCTGTCGACAAGCTTCCATAGTGATCCATACAACACTGACGACCGTGCCTACACACGGCGTATAAGCCGCACCGTAGAACAAACGTGTCTGTCGACAAGCTTCCATTGTGATCCATACAACACTGACGACCGTGCCTACACACGGCGTATAAGCCGCACCGTAGAACAAACGTGTCTGTCGACAAGCTTCCATAGTGATCCATACAACACTGACGACCGTGCCTACACACGGCGTATAAGCCGCACCGTAGAACAAACGTGTCTGTCGACAAGCTTCCATAGTGATCCATACAACACTGACGACCGTGCCTACACACGGCGTATAAGCCGCACCGTAGAACAAACGTGTCTGTCGACAAGCTTCCATAGTGATCCATACAACACTGACGACCGTGCCTACACACGGCGTATAAGCCGCACCGTAGAACAAACGTGTCTGTCGACAAGCTTCCATAGTGATCCATACAACACTGACGACCGTGCCTACACACGGCGTATAAGCCGCACCGTAGAACAAACGTGTCTGTCGACAAGCTTCCATAGTGATCCATACAACACTGACGACCGTGCCTACACACGGCGTATAAGCCGCACCGTAGAACAAACGTGTCTGTCGACAAGCTTCCATAGTGATCCATACAACACTGACGACCGTGCCTACACACGGCCTATAAACCGCACCGTAGAACAAACGTGTCTGTCGACAAGCTTCCATAGTGATCCATACAACACTGACGACCGTGCCTACACACGGCGTATAAACCGCACCGTAGAAAAAACGTGTTTGTCAGCAAGCTTCCATAGTGATCCATACAATACTGACGACCGTGCCTACACATGGCGAATAAATCGTAGTTTTTCACGGCAAGAAAAACATGTGTACAAAGGGCCTAAGACTTCAAATTATTCCTCAGATTTACTCAAATAAGACTAGATAACCAGATAACGATGGTAACAAGGATTTAAATTGATAACGAATCAGATAAAAATCTACCATCAGTTTTATTTCCTTATTTTTCGTACGTAGCTACGGTAATTAAACATAATATAATTTATTATTGTTGTCTAAAGCTCTATATATGTCTTATTATTACGGATTACATACGCATTTAATCTCGCATAATAAAGTAAGAGGTGGATCTACTAAGATCGCATAGTGAGAGAGATCGTACTTAATAGAATAACAAAGAGTCTCGATCAAAATCAACCACGAGAACAAGCAGGTTTCCGCAAAGGGCGACTACAGACCACATACAAGTCATAAAGTAATTAAAAAAGTAAAATAATACAGAAGGACGTTATATATGTGTTTTATAGACTACACAAAAGCATTCGACTCTATACACTTCGAAGCTATATGGACATCAATAGCGGAACAAGGTGCAAACTAGAAATACATAAACTTAATTAAGATTATTTATACAAAATGTCACACAAAAGTACGCCTAGAACGAGAAGGTACAGAATTCCTCGTACAAAAAGGAGTAAGACAAGGAGACCCTCTTTCCCCAAAGCTGTTTTCAGCGGTGCTCGAATCCATCTTCAGACGTATAAATTGGGAAACGAAGGGAATACAAATAGACGGAGAATTACTGAATCACCTACGTTTCGCGGACGATATTGTGGTCTTCGCAGAAAGCGCTACCGAATTGGAGGGTGTTGTGATCGAACTAGCTAAAGAAAGTCAAGAAGTAGGATTGTCAATGAACAAATCGAAAACCAAGATTTTAACAAACGGAGTACCTCGGGACATTACAATAGACAAAGAGAAGATCGAATATGTCAAAGAATATATATATTTGGGACAGCTAGTATCATTCGAAAATAACACAGGAAAAGAGATAGAAAGAAGGGTAACTCTAGCCTGGAAGAAATATTGGGGACTAAGAGAAATAATGAAAAATAAGGACATCAATATAGATATAAAGAAAAAACTCTACGAAGTAGGGATATTGTCTTGCCTTACATATGGTTGCTAGACATGGTCACTGAGGAAAGAAGACGAAGAAAAAATTGCTATCTGCCAACGTAAAATGGAGAGAAGCATGCTTGGTCTTAAACAATCAGATAAGGTTAAAAACTCCGACATCAGACAGGCAACTAAAATAATAGACGTAAGGAAAAGAACACGATTACTCAAATGGCATTGGGCAGGACACATACTATGTAGAACGAACAATGACAAAGGGACAAAACGCTTAACGGAATGGATACCAAGAGACAGGAAAAGGGAAAAGGGGAGACCAAATAAAAGGTGGAGAGACATTTTTAAAGAAAGATGTGAACCCTTAAGGATGCGAAAGGCGCGGGAAAGAGTTGTATGGAAAGGTTTAGGAGAGGCCTATGCCGCTGAGGCGACTGCTACTAATAAAAGTTAACATCATAACTTCGTTTATAAAGGGTTTTTCAATAGGGACGCTCGAACTTTGACAGCGTATAGCGGCCATCTTGGTAAAGCGATAGCTGTCAAATTTGGCGGGAATACAGATTTTGTCGTGACATTTCACCATGGAACGCTACACGCTTCAACAAAGCGTAGAAATTGTTAAAATTTATCATCAAAATCAGTGCTCTGTTCGCCTAACGTTCCGTGCATTGCGTCCAATTTATAGCATTCATGGCCGTCTTAGAGAGTCCACAATCCGTCGTTTAATGAATAAATTGGAGACAACCGGGTCGGTGATCGATCAAGCAATGCCTGTACGTCAAAGAAACTCAAGATCGTTGGAGTATATTGTCGCTGTTCGGGATAGTGTGCGAGAGAACCCCAGGCAGTCCATTCCGTATTGTGCGTAAGAGCTGGTTCTTTCTGCGACATCAATTTGGCGGATTTTGCGTCGAGACTTGGGTTTTCATCCATACAAAGTTCAATTGACTCAAGAGCTAAAACCCAACGACCACGGACAGCGTGTATTCGCTGATTGGGCTTTAGGTGAGCATTCGGCGGCTGACACTGCTTTCGGAAAAAAAAAATCATCTTTAGTGATGAGGCTCATTTCTAGTTGAGTGGCTTTGTTAACAAACAAAATTGCCGGATTTGGAGCGACGAAAATCCACGGGAGATTCATCAGTTGCCTCTACACTCCGAAAAAGTCACTGTTTGGTGTGGATTTTGGACCGGCGGAATCATCAGCCCTTATTTCTTCGAAGATGCGCAAGGAGCCGCGCTCACTGTCAATGGCGACCGATATCGGACGACGATAACAATTTTTTTGTGGCCTAGGATAGATGGTATAGATCTCACAAGCATGTGGTTGGAACCACATGCTTGTGTGGAAAAGTGGCGCCGTCCTGTTGGAACAGGACGGCGCCACTTGCCATACTGCACGGGAAACATTAAATTTATTGGATGAGAAGTTCGAGGGCGTCGTCATCTCGCGTGGTGGCGACATCAACTGACCACCGAGATCGTGTGACTTAACACCGCTTGACTACTTTCTGTGGGGTACGTAAAATCTCTGGTCTATGTAGACAAACCACAGACAATTGCCAATTGTCTGAAGGCCAACATAACTAGCGTTATTCGTGAAATTGAGCCCCATTTATGCGAAGATGTCGTCTAAAATTGGTCCTCCAGAATACACCACCTACAGCGGAGTCGCGGCGGCCATTTTAATGAAATTATATTCCATAAATAATGTCATCAACTTTCCTTTAAAATAAAACCAACGGCTATATCACTTATACAGGTTGTTTTATTTCATTTCAAAGTTCGAGCGCTCTTAATGAAAATCTCTGTACATATAAGTAACTAGAAGTAAGATTAAGTTAGAAGTTAGATTATAAACCTGATTAATTTTATGTTAAACTCGAATAGTAGTAAGAAATAAAGGCTATTTTAATTTAATTTTATTTATTTATTTTAATAAAGTAAGATGTGTGTCTACTTATCTATCATGTAATAAAAAAAATCTGCTGTAATATTTAGTTAGTCATTTAATTTAGTACCTAGTGTAAATAGTTAGTTGCGTTATACACAGGGTGGCAGGGACCTCGAGGCGCTAACTTTAACAATATGAATTCAGCACATGATTCTAGACCCTGTAGCGTAGAAACTATCAGCTACCGGCTTCAGCACACTCGAAAACCATGAAAATGACACCCAAGACGAAAAAATTGAAAATTTCTGCAACCACCATCTGGATTTTCATTTTGACCTCACTATCGGTTTCAGCACCCTCAGAAACCATGAAAACTATCTTTCTCTGTCTTTTTCTGTTACATAAATGCAAAGTCGCATGGAGGAGGCATTTCGCTTTTTCGTTACGTGACGATTTCTCCCATTTACCTAATTCCTACCGCAAGCTCCGTAAACGTTCCAAAAAAATCAGCTATTTCATAGAAAAATGCGACAGGTTAGCTATTTATTTTCTTAATAACCGAAGAAAATGTTTCAAGGCAGAAGGAGGCGGAGGTATACAGGGGATACTAGATCTGAATTTCATCCGTATAGGGGAGTTATGTTAGGTTACGTACCTACACCTCTAAGCGGTCTGTTACTTATTGCATAAACGTTTGCTTCATTGTCAAATGCAACATAGAAAAAGTTCAATTCTAAGCCTTGAAAACGAATAAATATTTAGCAATACTCACTCATTGAAAGCTTGTGCTATGCTGAATCCGTCCGGAGTGTTGGGGTTGTTTATGTCCGTGATGATCTCAAACCCTGTCTGGTTGATGGCTTCTATCAGATCATGTAGCGCCGGGGGCTGGTAGCGGAACTAGAAGAGAAAGGACACGTTGTTATCTCTTTTGTCTCTACTTTTACCGTGTATAGACGCCAGTAAATCAAGCTACTACAATCTGTCAAAATTTTTTAATAGATTTTCATCTTTATCGCTAAAGCATTAGGTTCAAGGTTGATTGGGAAAATTTTACAGTTTCGGTTAGCTTGCCCTGCTGGCGTCTGTACATTATTGAAAAAAAACTTAAAACCAAGTTTTCAGATAGTATAAGTTTCCTGTGAAAAACGATGCAAAAAAATACACCTTAAAACTATAAAATACAGAAAACAAAGATTATAATGCCAAAAGGCAGCACAGACATAATGTCACATGACAACACAAGGTGTACGACATGACGCTGATTTTCAGCTGCAACCCACGAGTGCCATACGCAAGAATAACAAACACCTAAGGAAGTGTGTGTACGTTATAATAAATTAGGAGAATAACGCGTCTTATTACTTCCAATACCAAAAGTAAGATAAAGTAAAGACAAAAAATATCCAAGGCCACTCCATTTCCACTACTAGATGTCATACTCGTAATAAACAACGAAAAGAAAGAAATCGGCAGAATCTAGCAGTAGTAGCAGCTTCCTCTTGTCTGCTAACAAAATGATTGTCAAGTTCATAATTTTCCTAGGACATACACAGCCTGAAAAGCCTGTACTTATACTACCTACTACGTACCCTTTGGATAGGCATTTTTCCAGTCTCGGAGTGGTATTCCGCACTCACGAGTGACCCAACTTGCTTGTTGCCTTCCACCATGTTCATGAAAGGCAGAACCTTGTCCCAGGACCAGCCGTCGGCACCTGCCGCCACCCAATCATCGAAGTCGGCAGCATGGCCTCGGTGGTACATCATACCGTTCAGTTGACTTGTTCCTCCTTATGATGAAAAAAGGGAGGGTGTGTTAAGACGGGTTGCAGGTTGTGCACGCATGCTTTGAAGGAGCTCGTATTTTTCTATTTATTTTGTGTTCCAACTGAATGGAACGGAGAAAGCATTTAAATACGTGGGTAGAGTTTTTTCATTCAGTTGGGGTTATGTCGGACTCCTAAGCTACCGACTACCCGCACTGTTCCTGCTACTACCATGAGTCGGGGGCCCAGGAGATACTTGTACACATTCACCGCACCCCTGACTGTTATCAGCCCGCCATGCCTAGCGGGCCTCATCACCAAGTGCGGCCGGCACGACCGCACGTCGTCCCATGAAGGCACGCATGCAATACAGCGTGCAACCTCTTTGGGGGCCTGATTGTTCTGGTGACGACATAGCCCCAATTTCTCCGCCTTAGGCTCTTTTTAAACGGCACGGTTTCTTTACGGTACGGCGTATAAACCGCGCCGTAGAAGAACATGACAATCTTTCATAGTGATCTATACAATACTGACGAACAAACTGTAGTTTTTCACGGCAAGAAAAACACGTGTGTACGCACGACGACATTCCAGACTCCAGTTTAAGCTGACTTCTCATTGTTTAAAAAACCTTTACAATGCGAGAATAGAATAGAATAGAATACTCTTTATTATGTACAGATGCCAGCACATCAAGCTACTAAAATCTGTCAAATTTCTTTAATAGATTTTTAGAACTTTATTGCTTATTTATTGCATTAAGGTTCAAGGTTGATTGGGAAAATTTGACAGTTTCGGGTAGCTTGACGTGCTGGCGTCTGTACTATCGCCAAAAATCTGACCACCGTAAGGACTATTCCTGCGTGCAGCGCATATTATTACCATTTATTCATATATATTAATTATAATATTAATATTAATTATAATTATCCGTGACAAAACGGGTGACTCCCGCTCCGGCTCGTTCTTGGTGCAAAGGTTAGCCATTGCCATCCAACGTGGCAATGCAGCAAGCGTTTTGGGCACTTTTGCGCCGGGTACAGTTAGGGGCGGGTTATTTGACTAGGCTGACGTGTTGTTCTTGTCCTTATGTTTTTGTGTGTAATTATTAATTTATTGTGAATTTGTTAATAAACATTAAACTATTTAATTATAATTATTATTTTTTATTTATAAATTATATTTTTTCTTTCTATTTTTTTTTTTGTTATTATGATTTTATTTGTTGGTTGATACTCATTGGTTTTGTCTAACTTAGTTTGTTGTGTAATATGTATACTAACATAGTTTTAAGAGCTTTGTAACTAACAATTATTATGGATGTACTAATACTAGTGTTTAAGTTGTGTATGTATCTACAAACAAATTGGATTTTATGATGACAATAAATGAATTGTATTGTATTGTATTAGTCGACCTAAAAAGGATCCTCTTTTGTTTTACTTACGGACGCAGCTGTGGTCATCATGTTTGTTTTCAAAATTTTGTCAGATATAGGTTTTGGCGATAGTTCACCATATAAATTACAGACATAAATATAGAAATTATACAAAGGGTGACACAATGGGCGGTTGAGGTCAGCTAAAACTGGATATGTATAGCTTGATATGTCGCCGTGTTTACAAAGGGCCTTGTGGTAGACGCAGATAGTTAAGCGAAGCGATACCTTACCTAAGCCTTTTCCAAGCGGCCATTGGCATCCTTGTCCTTCTTGATCGAGGCAGTAATTGTCAGGTACGGTGCGAACTCCCCAGTCCACTTCTTCGTTACCCCAGAACGATCTGTAGAACGATGGGACTCGCACACCTATAGGTTCTGGTCCACCAGCTTCTAGTAATAGCACCTACACAAGAGATAATCTGCTGTATTTTGTTCACCCGAAAATAAGTCAGAACATCACGGTTGTTTTCCTCAAGGGGTTAGGCAGTCCTATTTCACCAGTTATGTTTCGTCCCATGTAATACGAGGCGGTTCTATTGCTATCAACCGGACACAAATCCAGACTTTGGCCTGTAACTAAGAAATTATTCATGGAAAACCCCTAACAACACCTTGCCCAACCTGGGCATCGAATCCGGACCTTCATGGTCAGCAATAGCGCTTGCGACCAGTAGACCGATGAGGCAGACGATGATACCTACTCAAATACAGGTATCTCCCAGCACGGGTACATACATGATATATTCGTAATATGCGGGCAGTCTCATGCGTCTGCGGGGGTTGGGCGAGTTTCTGAGTGGCACGTACTACCAAGTTTTACAGAAGTTTTTATAATCTACACTAATATTATAAAGAGATAAAATTAATCTCCGAAACTCCTCACCCAATTGCCAAGGGCTATAGGATACATTTTATGGTATAGTTGGCTTCCACGCGGATGGAGTCACGAGAAGAAGATCATTATATCTATCATAATCAGCCTATATTGTTGCCACTGCTGGGACACATGGCTCCTCTCTTCGAGAGGGACTGGGCTCTCTATCTACTCTCTCTATCTGTTTTTGAACTTTTGTTTCTAGGACATGCCGGTTTTCTCAAGATGCGTTTTGCTTCACTGTTTTGAGAGCCTCTGCTCTGCAAAACGCAAGCAAAGCAAGGCGCTCTACTTTGACCCACGATTTACAACTCGTGGCTGGCTGGGACTGTTACCACTGGGCCACCACGGCAAGATAGTATAAGGCTAAGCGCGCACTGCGATGCGATTTTATAAATCGCATGTTTGATTAAATAAAATATTTCAGTTTAAAAAAATATTTACTTACTTTATGTGTAGTATTTTCGCACAGCCTTCCAGCCACGATGGAGCCCGCGGATCCAGCGCCCACGACAATGAAGTCGTAGTCATAATTTGTTTCGTCCACCGACTCGATCCTCTTGCAGGGCGTGGAGATGTCGCAGCGTCCCCACAGGTACGCTTGTAGGAGTGTCATAAATAGTAAGTTACCGCTGCAGACCGGGGAGTTGACTAGACTCGGTCCTTCATTGATGATTGAGCATCCGCAATCCTGGTGGTAATAAAGGGATAAGTAGGTAACATTACACATACATACGTAAACTCACGCCTTCTTCCCACGGGGGTAGGCAGAAACTACAGAACGCCACCTACTACGACCCTTACATAGTCCTTTTGCCTCGTTTACGTCATACATCAGAGGGGCAATTCTCGTAATTTTAAGAACGTTCACAGTTGCTTTTAGTCTCAAACTATGAAAAATACCTCTAATTTCCTTACATTTTTGACAAATTTTTGACATTTGTTTGTGGCTGAGACGAGACTGCGACTAGATTTTAAACGATTTAAATAATGTCCTTCTATGGCGTCCCCTCCCGGCGTTTCCACTTCCTCTTTTATCTGTTCTGTGTTTCCACTTACATCGGCCTTGTAATTCCTTTTGTTAGTCATCTTTAATTCATCCTCTCAACATGACCAAACAATATAAAGACCGACACAACAAATAAGTAAGGATCAGGTAATTCATTGATAGAGGAAGGTAGCGCAAGTTTTTCAGACGTACGATATACGTTACAGCGCACCATGCATGCCACTATAATAACTTTTTGCCAATTTTAAGTTCATATGTACCCAGAGGAAAAATAATCAGTTCCCTTTGGGTGAGCGAAGGAAATGTTTCTAAGCCAGGAAAATCGGCGCTCATTTCTTGGAAGAGTACTTGTTGTCTATGCAATTCATGCGGCGTCTTGTGACGAATTCACCTAAAATATTTTGCATGTCTTGTCTTTCATTTATTCTTTCTATTATCTCCAACACATGCTCATTATCGGTGAGAGGCACATGAAAACAATTTTTTAATGCAGGAGCAATTCGAAAGTCTTGAAACATGTGTGGCATTGCACTGTGGAAATATTCTTGTCGACAACAACAGCTTGAAGTCGCGTTTAAAACGGCCAATAACTACTTCAACAACCCATCGAACAAGCGTAACTTTTCTGGATTCGTTTGCTTGCGATGTTGTCAGCTGTGTTTCCCCACTATAAACGGTATGTGGCATATACGCTTCATAACCTAACGCTTCGAGGTCTGGAACGACATCTCTGAATCCTCTATCCAAAATGAAAGTATCATCCGGCCTGAACTACCAATGAAATGGATGGTCTTCGTTATTTATTTATTATATCTTGCATTATTGATGCATCTGACTTTTTAGCACCATGTGGACCGGTGACCTCAATTATATAGCCATCCGAACACACAAACATAAACGGTTTTAATAGATTGTTGTATTTGTGTACTTTTTTGAAGAACAGAAACACCGCACCTCTGCTCCACGCCTCGGGTATTGTACCCTCTTGGATAACGGAGTTAAAGACACTCGCTAGCTCTTTCAGGACTGAAGCCCCGCCCGCTTTAATGAGCTCTGTCGTTATTCCGTCAGCCCACGGTGCCTTGTAGTTCTTAAAAAAAAACCTCGACTTCCTCGAGTATTTCGGACTTCGAAGTCACGATTCTGCCATCCGCAGTTCTCAGTTTCATCAGATGAGACCTCCCTAATTGCTGAGCGAACACTTTCGGCCCTCGGTTCTGCTCAATCGCGTCCTTAATATCGCGAGTGTTGGAGCACCGACCGAAGGTCTTTTGATAAGACAAACGTTATTATAGTCAATAATAATATTAAATAACGGTAGCTATTAGTTAAAATATTTTACTCACTTTAGATACGTACACAGTTTTATGTAATGACCTCGGGGATATTTTTTAATAGAATAGAATAGAATAAGAATAGAATTTTCTATAATCAAGTAACAAAGACTCACCAAAATTGTTAGTAAATCTTACGACTATGTTAGTAAGCACAGACACTAAACGAAAACAAGAAAAACAATACAATATAATAACGGTTAGTCACCGTTGCAACATCCCATGAGAGACGGCACAACAGTGACCCATGTACACACAGTCTAGGCGACTCGCAATCATGCCTAGGACACTGTTGGAGCCGCCCCACACCCTGCGCACCAGGGAAGCGCAACTTTTACGCATTGTTGCGTAAAAGCAATCTACATGCGCATCTGCGAACATCCCCGACGCACTACAGAAACGGGGCAGTCCCACCAGTATCCTAAACTCATCGTTATATTGAACGCGGAGAGCGCTGTACGATCTTTGCGTATACTTAGCCCACAGGCTGCAAGAGTAAAAAGCAGTACTGTAGGCTCGAAAGAGCGTGATTTTAACAGGAAGTGAGAGCATCGTGCAAACCTGCGAGCCAGCATGTTAGCTCTAACCGACAACGCCCTCCGCTCCCTTCAATGTCATCATCGTCTTTGAGGTTGGGAGTCAATATATGACCAAGATACTTAAGCCTGTAGACTCTCTGCAAAGGTGTACCATAAAGTAATACAGGCGGTACTGCATCCGGACTTTTACCGCCAGCCTCAAAGACCATGACCTCCGACTTCTGAGTGTTGTATACCAAGCCATGAACTTTAGCATACGCCTCACATTGAGCAACTAATTTTCTCAAACCGCAGACTGACGCGCTCAGCAGCACCATGTCGTCCGTGTAACTGATATTATTGACGCAGGTACCGTCTATATAACATCCGAGCCTGGTACTGCTGAGCTCGCCAATCAACTCGTTCATATAAAGGCTGAACAGCGTTGGTGAGCTTAAAGCGTCAATAATTAAAAATGCTTATTTTTGTTAGATGTTTTGAGTCATATTTAATATATGGCTGGCGGAGCTGGGTGTATTTTGCCCACCACCGTTCTTTGTAGTTGGAACACAAAGAAAATACTTTTGCGATTACAAACTTATTTGCAGTTGGTAAACTAACCGCGACCTATGTCGATGTATGGGAACAACAGTATCGTACGAACTCTGGCTTACGCTGCCCTATTCATAGAAAGTTGGAATCCTATAATTCAAATTTCATTGATATTGATATATGTATTTGCACGCACAAAAAATTAATTTAAATCTAATACGAGTATTATATTTTTTTTATCTTAATTGCAATCTTATTATTATTATTATTTATTTATGGCATAATTTAAGTAAATGAACTTGTTTCTGATGATTTGGTTATGTAACTATAGCTAGCCTTATAGTAACTTATTTATTAATTTCAAATTATTTGTTAATTTTGGTGCTCGTCTAGTGGCAACCACTGATCTTTTAATACGTCGCACATGGCCAGTTTTTTTTGTACTTAGTCATAGAACAAAAAAGCAGTGCAGTTCAACTTCTGCCCTCTATAAGAGATGGTGGTAAGCCCCCAGTACATGATGCTGAACGTGTACTGAAGAAAAAAATAGCTGTTCAGTGCATTTTGACCGCGTAGGTATTGCACTTTTCTATGAAACATCAGTTTTTTTTTTTTGTTTGATGAACTGACAAAAAGTACTACGCATGATTCCAGACCCTCTAGGTCTAGAATCCTGATTGATCGACCTGTGCGGCTGTTATTACTTAGCCGCAAGCCCCTCTTCCATATATTCACATCATATTTAGATAACTTTTATTTTAAAAATTAAGGGAATAACCCCCGAAAATATTATCATCCCGGACCTTTTCTTAAAAAAAGAGTAGATCTTACAGCAGGGAGATAATAGTAGATTATGCACCGAGGGGCTAAAGTTGTGTCTTATGTCACGGGCGTCATATTGAATCTCGAGCGCAATGAAGGATTCGGGATTTAACTCTCGAGCGCAGCGAGGGAGTTAAGAGTTTAACTCACGAGCGAAGCGAGGGAGTTAATACAAGAATCCTGAATGCAGCGAGGGATTCAAGCTAGCCCAAGGCATAGACACCTTTAGCCCAGAGGAGGATACTCTACTTTTTACACCTACTGTGAGAAAATAATAGCCATAGTACGGCAGTAAATCATTGGAAATATTATTAGCTTCGGTTGTAATGAATTCAGGAGTACAATCACTTTCATCACTCGACATTTTATAATATTTTGTTGATAAATTTAAAGTTTAAATGCCAAAAGTTCGCGCCTTTATTGCGTCTAACAATAAGTAGCCAAGACACGAACAATTCGATTTTCAAAAAAAAAAGTCTCTTCTACGGTTTTGTCGTGTGTTATTGATTGTCTATTGATATCACTCTCATGGAAGTGGCGTTTGTGTAAACTAAGCTTTATACAGGGCCGGTAGAATGGTTTTGGAGGATTGGCTGTATGCATTTTGAATTTAGAACGTCATTGGAGACGCTCGTGAAAATAGAGTATTTTTGATAAAATGTGATAAATCGACTGTAGTATAGATAGGTTTTATTATTTATTTATTTATTCACAAAATCCACAGCAATCTTTGCGCAGTTTACTTAAAATAAATTAACTAATGTTACAGCCAATTACTATTACGGTATTACGGCGCGGTACGGTATTTGTTATTATTAATGCCAGTTTTAATGTTATTCCATTCCTTTTAAAAAATGGTTCGTAGTTATCTAATTATTCTTACAATATTATGTCTTCGAAAACATGGCAACGATATGAAGAAGCAGTCGTTATGATTTTGTAGGAAATCGAGAATATCATCCACGCGTTGTAAGGGTATCGAGAATAGCTTTCCTCTTTCTGGTACCAAAGGGTGTTTGTTAGTACTATACTGCCAATTTTGCTGAGCACGTGAGATTCCAAATTCAAATCACATTATTGACCAGCGGGTCATAATGAAATCCAGTACAACATTATTGACCGGCTGTGCCCCCGGCCACTAATGACTCACTTTAGGTTAAGGTTGCTTGACATATAATTTGACATTTTCGAGCAGGTGGTGTGAAAAATAATGTTATAAACTTTTACTCACCTGGGCTGCTAAAATGCTGGGATTTTTCATGTTGGTGTTGCTCCAGAAAACCTAGAGACAAGAAAAAGTTTAATAATGAAAAAATATTTCACCAGAACTGCTTTGGGACAAATGAAAATATACGAAAAAGAAAATATAGGAAAGCGCTCTTTATATAATAATTGCCGTCATATGTTACTAGCCAAAGTCTATATCGTTAATTCATCAAGTCGCAGGTCCGCAATTAATGTAGGCAAATTGTAAAATGACCGCGTAATTGCGTGCCACACTATCAGTAGCAATGGGTTTCATTTTGACAGTTCAACAATATTCATTGCGTTATTTACATTGTTGAGCTAAAAAATTAAAAAAAAAAAAAAAAAATTGGGGGCTCGAGAAAAAAAAAATCTCAAAGTGGGCGGTGAGCAAAATTAGGTTGAGAGCCTATGCGGTAGACGATTGAGGAAATTAGATTCACGATCAGACATTTGCACTACTTTTGCTTAAATCAATAAATGAATTCTCAACTATAAACGATACATTTTCAAACTTATTTTCATTAATTACAACTTAAATTAAACCGCGGAGTAATTACGTAACACATTATCAGTAGGAATGGCTTTCATTTTGACAGTTCAACAATATTCATTGCGTTATTTACATTGTTGAGCAAACAAATTTTTCGAACATATGAAGCAATCCATGGATGGATGGATTGATCTATTAGGTAGAAGTTCCAGCACCCTAATTGCGTAACACACTATTAATCTAAATCTGAATAATTTTGAAGGATTGGCTAACCCATTACTTCATATGTTCGAAAAATGTGTCTGCTGAACAACGTAAACAGCGCAATGTATGTTGTTGAACTGTCAAAATGAAACCCTACTGATAGTGTGTTACGCAATTAGCTCGCTGAATGTTTCCGACAGATCTCAGGTTTTTTTTTTTTTTTTTGGGATGGGAAATCATCAAATGACCCCTCCCGCTCTGGGTGGAGCGGAAGGGAGTGTCAGACTCTTACTGACTAAAACCCACCCATGTTCCTTCCTTCGCCCTTTATGTTCCGGGGCAGCGGTAACCCTTTCGGACAATCCCGCTGCCCCGGCAGGCTTCGGCCCTGAGGGGCCCCTCGTTATGCTGACATCTCTTTGAGGCGCGCGTGGAACACTTACGCGCCGTCCGGCACGGGCCTGGTCCTGATCGGGCGGTGAGCTACCCATTGCTCTCCGCCCGCAGGCCCGCGCCTACGGTGGCCGGTAGTCGTCGCTCGACTCCCGACGCCCGGGGCGTCTCCCGCGGCGGCTGGGACGGGAGGCTCTCTCCCTCATCCGTCCCGCCACCTCCTTCGCTAGCATGACTGCTTCGCAGAAGGAGGCGACTGCCTCCCACTCCCTCTCGCTCCGGACCATGGCTTGCACCAGGTCCGGGCGCGAGAGGCCGCCGCCGCTGCCGATCGCCTCTACGAGGACACGGCGGTGCTCCGCCCAAGCGGGGCAGACCTCCACCGTGTGCTCCACCGTGTCCTCTGGGCGATCCTGGCAATGGTGACACCCGGGCGTTTCCTCCCGCCTGATGATGTGCAGGAACCTCCCGAAACTAGATCTCAGGTTTAACTTGAAATTGCACTTTGAACGTGTGAACTAACCAACACGTTCTACCTAGTTACCTACTACAGCCGAACGTTTGCAGAAAGACCTCGGGTTTAACTTGAAATTGCACTATGAAGTAACTAAGAGTTTACTACAGCCTAGTATTTCTACCACGATACTAACACGGGCGTGCAATAGGAGAGGCCTATGTCCAGCAGTGGACTGCTGTGGGCTGATGATGATGACTATAGCCCGTGGGGCTATAAATAAACATTCTATCACCTAATAGTAAATGCGTAAAAAGTCCATCCTATTTATAAACAGTCGGATTTATTGTCTGAATTGCGACATGTCTTTTTCTTTATTTGTTTACCGAATATGGAAAAAGACACTATATGTATATAATGTTATACATAAATATGACATATTATATTTATATATAAAATATGTATTTATCGGGAAAAACTGACTGACTGACATATCAACGTACAGCCGAAACTAGTGTGACTAGGAATTTGAAATTTTGCACATAAGCCTTTTACGAGGGCGGAGTGATAAGTCTGATAAAAATGTATTTTGGAATAAAATGATCGAAAATTCGAGTATAATGTAGGGGAGAACTAAGAAGAGCTAAGAAATTCAACCTCTAAAAGGGTGAAAAGGGATTTTGTTTGTATGAAAAATCTTATTCCTTGAGTTAATAAACTTGAAACTTGGCACGAATAAGTATTCGTGCCAAGTTTCAAGTTTATTAACTCAAATGAAAAAATCCAAACTTCATCAACCAAACTTCATTTGGTTTTTTTTGTTTTTCTAAACTACCCCCTATAGGGGGATTGGGGGGGTGTCAAAATTTGTATGGAGGAATTTTAACGCGCCGTCCGATTAAATCGAAACTCAGTATTTATACTTAAGACCAAAAATAAAGAATAACGTGTATCAGGGTTTTTATAAAATCTACACCTGACGGGGTGAAAAGGGGTAGTTAATTTTACTGGGGTAAGATTTTACTGCGTGGCTTGATTAACTCGATAATTGGTATAAATAATCTTTAAGTCATAAAAATGGAAACGTACTAAACGCTTTTGTTAAAACAAGCCCTGTGAAAAGGGAGGACAGTTTATTTGAAAAATCTCCGTTTAACTTAAAAATTGCCCCGAAAAATTATTTCTCTAAATACAATTATAAAGATCGTAAACATTAATTTTGGAAAACTACCTTTCAAGGGGAGATGGAACGGGTGTTCAAATTTTGGAGGAAAGTACAAAACCCACGCGGGTGAAGTCGCGGGCAAAGTGCTACTAGTATTTTATACGAAGATGTACGTAATTTCGTTTGGCACCTGAATAACTACAAGCTATTATCAGCCAAATAATAAGGAATATTAATAAAGAACCAATAAAATTAATTTGGTGTATACAACAACTCATGTTGGCTATTGTGTAAAACAAAAATGGCGATAAATATAGTATTATTATTCTTTTGTCTTATTTTTTATTTATATTTTACGTTATGTATGTCTTATTTAGGTAACGCAAGACCAAATAAAAGATGAATGGACTGTGTGAAAGATGATATGGTTAGAAAGGGGGTGACGTGGGCGTGATTACGTTGCTGAGCAGACAAATTTTTCGAACATAATTATGAAGCAATGGATTAGCAATGTCCTTCAAAATAATTCAGATTGTGATTAATAGTGTGTTACGTAATTAGGGTGCTGATGCAGCTGAGTACCAGTATTTTACATGGAGCGACTGGCTATTTGACCTCCACAACCAAGTAACTGCAGGGTAATACCCCTTGGCTATTCTAACAACAAGAACGAAAAAAAATCACCTTTTCCTTTAAATATATTAGAACTCAGTTTTCACTTTAACAAACCCCTTTGATTCTGATGGTAGACCCACCCCGTTCTCACTCCGAATGATTCTAATCCTGAAAGTTTGGCTCCTTAAATACAAACTTAAAAGAGTGCATAGTATAATGACTTGGAAAAAAAATGCGAATAATCATAATAAAATGATAATATAAAAAATAGTGCACTACTATAAAGATAAGATAAGTTTATTAAGATAAATATTGTGTAAGCCTTAAGGATTAATATCATAACAATTGTGAAAGAACTAGGTAAGCTAAGGAAATAATCACACTAATATTTTAAAGACGAAAGTTTGTGAGTGAGTATGTGTGTTTGTATATTTGTTACTTCTTTACGCCAAAACCACTGAACGAATTTGAATGAAATTTGGCACAAAGATAGTTTATAACCAGGGTAAACACATAGGATACTTTTTTCCCGATATTCCCACGGGATCGAAACTTATGCGGGTGAAACCGCGGGGCACAGCTAGTCCATTAATAAAAAATACCTACACACGATTATTTATAATGACAGGTTAATCATATTCACACATAGGACAAGTGACGAGTCACTGTCAGGATTATAGGTAATCTGCGATACGACGATAACTCACCCAAGATAAGCAAAACTTGGAATAGAAAAAAATATTCAGTCATGTATTCTGCACTACCACGGGGAGATAGTGCATTTATGTGGGACTCTAACCCACTAAAACTCCACGGTATCCTCCTCTGCCGCTTACGGCGGGAACACGGGCACGCCTTAGCACTCATCCGTGAACCCGCCGCGGCCGTCCGTCACCGGACCCTCCTCTGGGGAGTACTCCCCATCACCGGCGCACCAGAACACATGGCACGCCGTGACCACCCCAGGGACCAAACCAGCACATGGGCGCCGGACGACCCCGTGTCTGGGCACCCTTGGTCCCCCTGCGACGGGTCAGGTCATTGGTCCCGCCGCCTGTCAATTTTCGGCCGCAGAGGATAGGGACAGCGGCCAACGTCATACCAACACTCCTCTCCCCTGCGGCCCCACCGCGTCCGCCATCAGACGGTGGCGACCGCGTCAAGGCCGCGGAAGGTAGGGAGAGCGGCGCACCGCAATACCGGCACTCCTCCCCCTTCGCGGCCTCCAACTCTCAGCCGTGATGCCTCCCATACCACATCACAGCCCGCCTCAGTTGCGATGTCGCCCAAGCGGCACCGCAACCTACTTGTTGGCCGCTATGTTGTCGGCTTACTGGCAAAGCCCTGACGAGCGCCCCTCCTCGGGTTCCTCTTAGCTTCACCGTGGTTGGCCAAGCCACAGCTACTGAGCCCCCCCGCCTCATATTGTTGCCACCTACAGCAACAATTATCATCTCAACATCTGCATAGCCTTTTCCCAACTATTTTGGGGTCGGCTTCCAGTCTAACCGGGTGCAGCTGAATACCAGTATTTTACATGGAGCGACTGCCTATCTGACCTCCACAACCCAGTTACTGGGTAACAGATACCCCTTGGTAAGACTGGTTGTCAGACTTTCGGGCTACCGACGACCCTTAACGACTGTCGAAGATCCACGAATGACAGCCGGGACCAACGACTTAACGTGCTTTCCGAGGCAAGGAGGGATCTTGGCATGTGAAGATAGTCGCTCATGCGTGTTATCCCCCCTGGGAACATTTTGTATGTTATGTCTCTACATAACATACAAAATGTGACTGCTCTCTTGCCTAACCCTTTGGGAGATTACAGGGGTGACGTTATTTTTTGTTCATAAAATATCCAGCGAGAACAAAGGACACGAAGTATTGTTGTAGTTAGCGTAGCTTAACTTGATCGACCGACCCGTGCGGCTGTTATTACTTAGCCACAGCCCCTCTGTCTGTTTATATACCTAAAAAAATAAGGTAGGAATAGTACTCATAGATGTAGAAAGAATAAAAAGAAAGTTCCATTAGGTATCTTGCTAATTTTCTTAATTTAAGTTCTCAGTCGATATATTTATTTTACAAACAATATAATTCTTATGACAATTGGTTTCTTACTACAGACCTACAGTGCCGACAATGTGATATAATAGTAAAAATATGTAAGTACAATAAACTCCTTATAAGGAAAGACGCGTTAGATATACATAGTATTACTGCATCAGAACCTGACTTCACTGAAACACATGTCTTTATCAGTTTTAAAGTCCGTAAAAGTGATAACAGAGGTAAGTTTTAATTAGGTGACATATTTACTTTTTAGCTTTAATTTTAGGCTATTAAGAGAAATGTTAAAATGATGTACATATATCTGTAAACTCTCTATTATAATTGTTAGTGGAACGGTATAAAAATGAGTTACGAGTATATGTTTTATTTAGTCGAGGAGAGGAGAGAACAAAAAGTGGTTTTGTACGTACGGGTAGGCGAGCGTGTGCGTTTAGTGATATTTTATCAAGTAATGATGGTGAATCGGTCAACGAGTTTAAAATTTTGAAAAATTGAATAATGTCTAATGTATCACGTCTGTTATGAAGACTAGCCAGTTTATGCCTACGCAATGCATCTTCATATGCAGCGTCGTAGATATTATTGCGATAGTTTAGTGATTTTATATTTTAAACACTTTTTTTGTATTCTTTCTATTCTATTTACATGTATGTCAAAACACGGGCTCCACACAGTGCTACAATAGTCTAAAATAGAGCGGACAAATGAAAAATAAAGAATTTTTAAAGTCGTAACATTTTTAAAAGGTTTACTGATTCGCAAAATAAATCCTACGCTGCGAAATGCGGTGCCGACTATGCGATCTATGTGATGGGTAAATGTTAATTTGGAGTCCATAACGAGACGTAGGTCTCTAATGGTGGAAACTCTTTTAATAATTAAGCCATTTATTGTGTAGTCGAAATTGAATGGGTGAGTTTTCCGCGTATATTAAATTATAAAATATTTCACACTCACACTATTTAGGGCATTCTGTCAGACCTTTTACACGTGCAGTTTGTGGGCCAAATACACGCAGAGGACATACGATACCCTGTGTGTACAGTATAATAACGTGTTCGGGGTGTTGATGGGGCTGCCGCGGTACTGTAGCGCGAGTGGCATGTTCGCGGAGGCGCACGTGGACGGCTTTCACGCGATCATACGGAAGCGCTGTGGCGGGTGCGCGGCAGCCCCAGCGCCATCCTGGCCGCGTGCGCCGATCGATGGGACTCGTTGCTCATGGCGCACTGGATAGGCCTTCACGCGAGGGCAAGCGCTTGATTTATATTTCTGTCAATTTTTTACTTTTACTAATACTAAGAACATTGTTACTAACAAACTTATGGATAAAGTCTGAAACAAATTACTTATTATTATTTGTTAGTATACATTTTTGTATCTCGGCACTGATCTGCCGGTTTTTTTTTGGGTAACACGGGCCAAGTGCTACCCTTGAGAGTCCTAACCTAAGTGATAATTGATGATGATATGTGGCGTGGTGATATCATGTGTTCACTTTGTGTTGCGGTGGTGAATGATGTTTGTGGGTGTGCTATTTGTGCATAATTGTCGTTCTGCAGGAATTTCCGAACAATTATGCAAGTGTTCAAGATAGCAGCTTTCTGTAGGGTTTGGTAGGTGAAGAGAGCTACGTCCAGCGTTTTTAAAGACTGATGCAGTTGTTTGGGAATGACACCAGTGGTTACAGGGATAATGGCAACGCTACCTAATCACCACATTCGACTTATTTCTATTTTTAAGTCTATTATTTTAACAGCTTTTCTGCAATTGTGTTTTGAAGGTTGTGTGTATTTGGTACTGCTATATCAATAATTTGCGCAGTTTTATTAATTTTATCTAGTAAAGTTATACCTATCTGGTCTATTATAATGTGTTGTTCTGTCTGTGAGGATGGCTCGATCAAAGTTTAACTTGTGCGTTGTGTTTTCAAGAACCGTTTCTGGAGTATATTTGTAGTAAGGTACTGGAGGAGTAGTAATTAATTTAAATTTAATGGCAAGTTTTTGATGAATTATGTTGGCTATTTGATCATGCCTGTGTTTATAGTCTGCCTGAACTATTGCTTTGCATGCTCCAGTAATGTATTGAATGGTTTCAGAAGAACTATGACATCGTCAACCAATGTCTGTTGAAATAGGGATTCGCATAATGTGCTTTTGGTAGTTACGGGTTTCAATAATTTGGTCTTGACTTGCTGTCATGAACCCTTCAGCCTCAGGGAATAAATCTCCGCATCTGAGCCATTCGTTCGACGCTAACTTGTCGACGTTAGGTTGGTAAAGGTCATAGCGATGTCTTCCATGGAGTGACTTCTGGGTCCATTCCGATATTTTAGTCTGTCTATCAGTCTGTTTCTCATTCATTTGTGTTGTTTTGTCAGACATGTTTAGCGGGGTTAGTTTACGATCATTATAAACTATTGCTTTGTGTATTGGGTTGTACTTTTTGTGTTAAAATATTTTCTAAGGATTTGTTTATTGTGTAGGTTCGTTATATCTATTATTCCTCGTCGTCCTTATTTCCTGGGTAGTGTAAGTCGCTGTACGCAAGATCGAGGGTGGTGTTTTCTGTATTTAGTCAAACTGGTGTTAATCACGCGTTGAAGGTTCTTAAGTTCCGTCTTCGTCCAGCTTATTATGCTAAAGGAGTATGTAAGGACGGGAATTGCATAGGTATTTATTGCTTTGATAGTATTTTTGGAGTGCAATTGAGTATTTAGAATGGATTTTAGTCTGAGTTTAAATTGTTGTGTAAGTTTATTTTTTATTGCCTTATGTTTAATTTGCTTCGCTTGATATATCCTAAGTATTTGTATGTTCCATTTTCATCTAAGGAATCGATGGTTTCACCTGACTGTGTGGTATATGAATGTGCGTATGTTTGACCTGCCCTGAATGAATTGATTTTACATTTATCAATTCCAAAAATCCATTCCTATATCACTCGAAAATTTATCTGTGGAATTGGCGAGTTCATTAAAGTCCTCTGGTGAAGAAGCGTACAATTTTATGTCGTCCATGTACAGCAGGTGGTTAATTTTACAGTCGTGTCTATCCGTCCGTATGTCGTCTATTGTGTCATTATAATTGAGTTTATATCCAGGCATTAGTGAATTTAATTGGTTTGATAAGGGGTTTAAGGCAAGACAAAACCATAGTGGGCTAAGCGAGTCACCTTGGAATATGCCTCGTTGGATCTTGATAGATTCTGACTCAACAATTCCTGTATGCATGCCCCTGCGCCTCCAAGGACAAAGCTCGCGACGCACGGCAATCATAACACCTCAGCCACGATCGCTGCCAGTCGCTTGGTAATTCGATCACAGCGGTATAGTTCGTATCGGCTATCAACATATGCGCCACTGTTAGAGTTATCAGTAATATCCAAATGCTCGGTAATATCCTTTGGTCGTGCGCGCACCCCTGTCCGTTATGAGTACAAAGCAGAGGCGATACCTATGCAGCGAGTAACGCAAGTGCGGGATCTAGGGGTATATCTCACTCCAGATCTTACGTTTCGCGAGCATATCATTAAGATATCTAAGAAAGCGTACAGAAACCTCGGCTTTGTACTTAGGCAGTCACAGGGGTTCACTAATATTACGACTATAAGGGTATTATACGACGCTCTAGTCAGGAGTCACTTGGAGTATGGTGCTGCCATATGGGCTCCACATGAAACAAAGTACTCTGTCATGCTGGAGCGCGTACAGAATAAGTTCACGCGTCACTTGTACTTCAGACTGTACGGGGTTTATCCATTGTACCCGCTGATGTACCCCACCCTGTTTGTACTGGGCATGCTCGGGTACAATGAGTTAAGGGTGCGACGACAGTTTACTCTTGTCGTCTATTTAATTAACTTACTCCGGGGTAAGGAGCACAATCCGGGAGTGCTTCAGTGCTTGCGGTTTTCTGTTCCAGACCGCTACGTGTGGAGGCGGCGGCGCCCGCCACTGCTGGCTGTGCCAACTGCCCGAACCAACCTGCTGGCCAAAGCACCTCTCACGCGAGCAATTCGTACTGTTAACGAAGTTCAGAATAGGTTGGACATTTTTTCGTGTTACTTTAGTGAACTTGCAAGAGTAAGTTTATATATAATATGTTACGAGAGTAACAATTAGTGTAATTTTATGTTTATTGTATCTTTTATTGTTTTCATAGGTATGTTAATTTTCTATGAAGATTACATTGTTATAATTATAAGGTTGTATTGTTTTAGTTATAAGTAATTTGGTGTTAATGTATTGTGTAGTTATTTGTAATTGTTAGTAATAGTGTTATTTAAAGTAGTTAATATTATAAGTAGGCTTAGCTATCGCATTAGGTTTCTAAACCTGTAATGATAGTTTAAGAGTTTTAAATAAATAAATAAAATCATTAAGCCAGGTCTCTGTAATACATATGACGTCATAATTGCTCTGCAAGACTTCGGAAAGAAACATGTGCGTAATCCCCTCACGTTTTGATAATAAATGGACAAGTTATTGTTATCGAATTTTAATAATGACTTGACTTTAACAATGACTTGTTTATTCATAGCTGTCATAATGATAATTATGACAGCTATGAATAAACAAGTTCCACTAACATTACATTTAAGGATTTTCAGTGTTAATGCAGATTGGTAGGTAGTGAGTTTTATAAATGAATGTACATTCCTTCCCAATATCAGAACAACAACGCATTTTACAGTAAAGTACTACAAATAATATACTAGTAGGTAATAAACAAAGTATGCAGATATAATGAGTATTAGTGGGTAGTCATTTTATTTTAGCTAAATCGATATCACTACATACACACATAATTTTGGACGCATCATTTTTACGTAGCAAGGTTTTACACCACTTTGACAACCATACATACCTATAGTCATTTTCTTTTGCAAGTAGACGGGCTTGTTGTTTGTTGAAAATGGGTTTCGCCGGCCCATCCAATCCAGCATCAGCTGTTGTCAGACCCCGTCGCGCGCGGACAGCAGCCAACATAATATCATTTTTGCGTTTCCATTGGGTGAACTTGACGATGATATTCGGGACGGATGTAGCATTGGAAGCTAACTCACCGGTATCCACACTAGGAGTTCGAGTTGAAGCGTCGAACTCCGTGGATATAATCGATGTCCGTTGTTGTAATTGAGAAATTAATCTTTCTGGCTGTTCTTTATGTACGATATTGATTAAATTTTCACCTTTTATGAAGGGAATGCCAGCTATTTCAAGGTTATTGATTCTTCCTTGCTGTTTATTAACACGTAGCTGATCGGATAAGTTCGCAACGGTCGCCTGAAGTGCTTCAAGATCCTGTGATACATTCTGTATTTTGGTATTGGTAGTTGTATTTCTAGATTTCAAATCGATCACATCTTTCTTAATGTATGTTTGTTCTTCGGTCAACTTATCAATTTTGCCATCTGCCGTCCCCAAATCGTGCCTAAACCCATTTATATCCTGACGCCATGCTTCCAAAGTGGTCATCATGTTCTGATTTTGGATTTCAAGGGTGGATGTAATCGTCATCATAATTTTGAAGTTCAATTAATAATTCCGAGTGAACACAGCTGCATTCGGGCTGTTTTCTCTTTCTAAACGTGACAGCCAGGGCAGCCAGGGCAGATTCATCACGCAGTATGGAAAGGTCTGGTTGTGATCCCGTGCTTACCATGGGAGGAGATCTAATATATCAACGACGAAATGCGGAAATTCCTACTTCTCTATACGATGTACAATATAAGTAGGTATATTAAAATTTTATTTATGTTTCTAATTGACGACAAATATAAACTTTATTTTAATGAAAGTTGATTTCAGAGTGACTAGCACTATTGAAAAAGTTATAAAAATGTTTGAAGTTATAGCGTAAACTAAACTTTATTGTGTAGGAATTGAAGTTATTTTTCCATAAACTCATATTTGTTTACATTTTTGGCGTATAATATGTCGCGATTCAAAAATAACCTACATTTTGCGTGTTACTTTCCGACAACGTTGGCTGTATGCTGTATGCACAGTTGCATGATGAACATGCAAGAAAAATAAGTTAGGTACAGACGCCAGCAGGTCAAGCTACCCGAAACTGTCAAATTTTCCCAATCAACCTTCAACCTTAACGCTTTAGCAATAAAGTTGAAAATCTCTTAAAGAAATTTGACAGATAGCTTGATGTGTTGGCGTCTGTACATAAAAAAATGTTTATTTGGGTTAGGTAACAAAATAAATTAACTCAATATTTTATTGTTAAACGTTTGGAACACCAAATTCATCAGATCAGGAAACTGACGCACTCTTGTGAATTTAAATGACAGCTGTACTTATATGTATTGTATACGATATACAGGATGACTGCTAATTTGATGTATTCCTTCCAGGACGTGACAGTAGGACCCATTTGCAATCATGAAACACCCCATAATGCCTAGGCGAAAATTCATGAGATTCGAGAAAACCCAATTTTTATGTATTTTTAAAAATTCCCCAGAATATTTCACTAAATATCACTTGTCTCTTAACTCTCAATTTGAATGGTCTTCATTGCTATTTCATTGGGTACCTAATACCTTAAGAAACCTTTACTCGTAGATGTAACGAAATTAATTTAATTTTCTAAAGCATCAAACAGTTAAAAATTATAGGAAGAAGTTTATTAACCACTAGCTTCTGCCCGCGGCTTCGCCCGCGTGGATGTCGGAAATTATCCCACGGGAACATGCTACATTGCTACCGAAACAAAAAGTAGCCTATACAGCCTATTAAGGCATTAAGTCAGCCTTTGTACCTTTTTTGTCTGCAAAAAGTTTAAATAATTAAATCTATGTTACTCCATAACATCAGCTATCTGCCAGTGAAAGTCCCGTCAGAACCGGTCCAGCCGTTTCGAAGATTAGACAAACAGACAAAAAAAAATAAAAAAAAAATGTTTTTTATATAAGTACTTTGCGTGTATATTTTCATTTTCATACGCTTTTATTCAAATCTGTTATTTTTTAAGACCCCACTTCACTTTTCAAAAGGTAGTTGTTTTTAAAAATAATGATTAAGATCTCATAATTCATTCAAAAATGAATGAATTATGAGCTCTTAATCATTATTTATTATTTACGTCTACGCCTTATAAAAGTAAACCTAAGTACCTACCTAATTAAAAAAAAAATAAACTCAATAACAGAAAATAAAATACCTACCTACCTAAATAAACCTATTTCTGATGATAACTAATCTAAACTCAATAAATAAGCAAAATCCCTAAAAAATAAGATATTAGTTTTTAGGGATTTTGCTATATTGTATCTTAAGATAAAATATTATAGTATCTTAGCCGTGTGCAGCGCCCCTTAGTGAACTCCACAGACTCCACTGCGGGTGACGTAACCTACGACAAACTTATTATTTGCGGTTGGTACAGTAATCGGGTCTAGGGATCGAACCGCAAAATTAAGTTTGTTTTTTATTGTATATACTTTTCCGGGATAAAAAGTACCCAGTGTGGTGCCCAGGATATTAAAGAATAATTATACCAAGTTTCATCGTAATCGAACCGGTAGTTTTTGCGTGATGCCTGAACAAACAGACAGACAGACAGACAGACAGACAAAAAATTTTTTAATCACATTTTTGGGTTCGGTGTCGGTCTAGTAACACCCCCCTGCCATTTATTTTTTCTCAAAATATTACTATGACATTAAGTGTAAAAAATAACGGGGAAGACATCTTGATATAATCAGCTAACTAACGAGGTACAAAAGTTTAAAAAAATATTTAGGGGTGCTGATGTAACGATGCAACAGTCAATAATGCTGGCAAAGGTCGAATTTGCAAATTGTTGAAATTAATTAACTGGTTTATGCTATCCCTTTACCTCTTTACCACCCAGCAATCATTCCTACCTATGTCATGTAGCCAGATTCTCGCGACCAGGTCGCAAGTCGAGACGCGACTTTCGAGTGGTTATTATTACTCGTAGTCGAATAGCTAATCACTGATCACTAATTGTCGTTAAGTTGTTACGAGATAATCTCCCGGTACCGAAGGGCTTTTCTAACCACTTACAGTACATACCCAAAGGAATAGCAATAAAAGCCATTCAATTAGAGAATTTAGAGAAAATTGATATTTTGTGACGAATTCTGGGAAATTTCCAAAAATATATTAAAATTGGTTTTTCTCGCCTAGGCATTATGGGGTGTTTAATTGTTGCAAATGGGTCCCACTGTCACGTCCTGGAAGGAATACGTCAAAATACCAGTCACCCTGTATGATACGTTACGTTGTGTGCATTGATAGCATGACTAATTTATTTTATTCTTTTGTTTTTTAACAATTTTTCTGGGTTGCAGCTGAAAATCAGCGTCAGGTAGTACACCTTGTGTTGTCATCTGACAGTATGCTGAGCTGAGGCCCTTTCGGCATTATAATCTTTGTTTTCTGTTTTTATAGTTTTAAGGTGTATTTGTTTTTCTGTGCCAATAAACGCATTTTTCTGTCTTCTTCCATTCTTTCAAACTGACGTGTTCGCACCGCCATCCATGTAGCAATAGCGAGTATCGATATCGAGGTATCGAGGATCGTGGATAGCGACCGAGATCGCGAGCATCTTCGGCATGTAATTACCGTAATGATGAAAGAGTCGGCTATACCTAGGTACACGACTGAACTTGTAGGTACCTGATTAAGGTTGAACAGTCGATTTGTTCTGTTAAAATCTCACCGTGAAAACTTAGGTGAAGTGAAAGGTCTTCTTGAGATTTTTACAGAATAGATAGGCAGATGTTATCATCTGCCTAGCCTTTTACCAACTATGTTGGGGTCGGCTTCCAGTCTAATCGGATGCAGCTGAATACCAGTATTTTACATGGAGCAGTCGCTCCATGTAAAATACTGGTATTCAGCTGCAGCGGCAGTCGCCTATTTGACCTCCACAACCCAGTTACTAGGTAATACGATACCCCTTGGTAAGACTGTCAGACTTTCGGGCTTCTGACGACCCGTAACGACTGTCAAAGATCAACGAAGAGGGACGGAGCCGATTTCCTATACGTATAGATATTATTATTTATTATTGTCAAAGAAGCTGAACGCGTCAATGAAAATATCGATTACAAAATCAAATACTTAGGTACATCCAGGTATATACTGTGTTTAAAATTTTCCACTCAAGTAATTTAAGAAAACCTATAGGTATATGTAGTTACCAATCAATATTTATGATAGGAAGTAGGTACTTTTTTTTCCAATCTCGTCTTTATTAACTTGTCTGTAAACTATCGTTATCTAGTATAATATCTAGGAATTATGATAATAATGAGTACTTACATCATGATCATAACTTATATGTATTTTTGCGGACTAAATTACTTTTGTTTCTACGTAGCTAAGGCAGGTATCACACCTGTGCGGTCCATGGCCCTATACGGGACCCGGTGTGGGCGCGTTCACTGCAGCGGTGAGCCGCCCACTACCTGAACGCGCCCCAGAAGGTGGTAGCCGTAAGGCTCATCCGGGGCTACCGCACGATCTCGCGCGAGGCGGCAAGCCTCCTTGCCGGACTGCCGCCATGGGATCTGGAGGCGATAGTCCTCGCGCGCCTGTATGAGTGGCGCGCGGAGGCACTACGCCGGGGGGAAAGTCCGCTCCCGCGGCAAATTGCTGCGGAGCGGACGGACCTCCGGCTCGATCTCATGGCGACATGGAAAGAGCGACTGACGCAACCCAGCGCAGGGCACGCCGCGATAGCGGCGATAAGACCCCTCTTTGAGGAGTGGCTAGAGAGGCGCCACGGCGCCCTCACCTACCGCCTGACGCAGGTCCTCACCGGACACGGAAGTTTCGGGAGGTTCCTGCACATCATTAGGCGGGAGGAAACGCCCGGGTGTCACCATTGCCAGGATCGCCCAGAGGACACGGTGGAGCACATGGTGGAGGTCTGCCCCGCTTGGGCGGAGCACCGCCGTGTCCTCGTAGAGGCGATCGGCAGTGGCGGCGGCCTCTCGCGCCCGGCCCTGGTGCAAGCCATGGTCCGGAGCGAGAGGGAGTGGGAGGCAGTCGCCTCCTTCTGCGAAGCAGTCATGCTAGCGAAGGAGGTGGCGGGACGGATGAGGGAGAGAGCCTCCCGTCCCAGCCGCCGCGGGAGACGCCCCGGGCGTCGGGAGTCGAGTGACGACTACCGGCCACCGTAGGCGCGGCCCTGCGGGCGGAGAGCAATGGGTAGCTCACCCAGGACCAGGACCAGGCCCGTGCCGGACGGCGCGTAAGTGTTCCACGCGCGCCTCAAAGAGATGTCAGCATAATCCGAGGGGCCCCCTTAGGGCCGAAGCCTGCCGGGTCAGCGGGATTGTCCGAAAGGGTTACCGCTACCCCGGAACATAAAGGGCGAAGGAAGGAACATGGGTGGGTTTTAGTCAGTAAGAGTCTGACACTCCCTTCCGCTCCACCCAGAGCGGGAGCGGTCATTTAATGATTTCCCACCAGAAAAAAAAAAAAAGGTGTCACACCTCCCCACCGCGAAACCGCAGTAGTTCAACCATGACTTGTTCGTTGTACGACAAGCAAAACAGAAGCGAAAGTGCCTGTTCTAACGCACAGATTTGATTATGATTCTTTCTCTTTCCCACGTGATTTCGCCGATCTGCTCGAAAGCCGGTTACACCTCCGTGCTTACTCCACCATTTGTTGCGGTGCCGCGTTTTTTTCGCACGTATCTGTCAATCGACCCCCCATAGCTACGCCTCTGGTGGCCGTGCTGTTAAGTTTTCACGGTGAGATTGTTACAGAAACAAAATTACTTAGGTGTCAGGAATTCAGTAGGTAGACGTCCACTGTTGGACATAGGCCTCCCCCAAGCACTTCCACTTCGACCGGTTATGTGCTTCTCGCATCCAACGGGTTCCCGCGGCCTTCAAAAGGTCGTCGGTCCACCTTGTGGGAGGCCTTCCAACGCTACGTCTTCCGGTACGCGGTCGCCTCTCCAAAACTTTTCGGCCCTATCGGCCATTCGGCCATCTGTTCTGCGAGCAATGTGCCCTGCCCACTGCCACTTAAGTTTGGCAATTCTTCGGGCTATGTCGGTTACCTTGGTTCTCCTGCGGATCTCTTCATTTCTGATGCCACAGGTGACAGGCCTCACTAAATTCTAAAAGTTATTTTTCTTTACAATAATGCAATTACTAAATGTACAAACATATACGTCATTTACGTGCCAATGTTCAAAATCAAGGTCTGGGAATAAATTCACTATTGTTAAAGTGTTATGGTGCGCACACACCGAACCAATGAAAGCGAACTTACTTCAAAGGCTTGTCTTGATTAGTTAAGACCATTATCTGCCTAAACTTTTCCCAAATACATATGTTGTTCAGCTAAACACCAGTGTGTTTAGTTGCATCCGGTTAGACGGGAAGCCGACCCCAGAGGAGGAGGAAGGAGGTCAGATAGTCGGATACTGGGTAAAATACTGATCCCACCAAATATCCGACTAACTGACCTCCACAACCTAGTTAGGTACTGGGTGACAAGATACCCCTTGATTGTTGTCAGACTTTCGCTTATGATTAGTTTTAAGGCAAGTATTTTCATTTATTAAGAAAACTAGTAAATCAATTCCCAATTAAAATCGCGGGTTCGATGTCCACACTAGTAATCCGGATAGTTTAATTATCGCATGACCCCATGACTCACATTTTATAATAAGTTTATATCTGCCTAGCCTTTTCCCAACTATGTGGGGTCAGCTTCCAGTCTAACCAGGTGCAACTGAATACCAGCATTTTACATGGAGCTCTATCTGACCTTCACAGTCCAGTTTATGGGTAGGTAATACTATACCCCCTTGGTAAAACTGGTTGTCAGATTTTCAAAGCTCTGACGACTCGTAACGACGGTCAAAGATCCACGAATGACAGCCGGGACAAACGGCTTTACGTGCTATCCGAGGCACGGAGGGGTCTTGGTATGTGAAGATGGTTACCTATCCACGGACCAACCGCGCCAGCGTAACTTAACCTGATCGACCCGCTGTTATTACTTAGCCACAAGCCCCTCACTCTCTCATAATAAATATTTTAATTAAGTATATTATGTTCGGGCTTTAAAAAAGAGAACGTGACCTCTGAGTTGGTTTTGGTATTACTTTTCAGGGATCAGACAGCTAAGAAATGCCACCGCCGTCTAGTTTTACGATATTAACCAAAAATATTAGGTACGTGTAAAAGTATCTTAAAAGATCTAAGTACGTTCGCTAAGCAGACAGCGGAACGGTCGCTGGCTTGCCATAATTACTGAACTGCGCGTAACTAGCTCCTAAACCATACATTTGAAGGAAAGAGTGTCAAGGAAAAACCATATCCGCACTATACGATTCAGCTAACTAACAATTTTTATTCCAGAAATATTAATACTACACAGGTCAAATGGCCTTCGTAAGTAAGCACCTATTTTTGGAGGATTTTTTTAAAATATTTTTATCTTCATGTATGGAGTCTCGCAAACAGCTAGAATTTTCTTGTAAAATATGGGTTATCTAATTGTACATCCACTACTTTTATCTGTTCTGTGGTACATCCTATCCTACTTCCTATTAATATTATAAACGCGCACGTTTGTAAGGATGGATGGGTATATGTTTGTTACTCTTTCATGCAAAAACTACTGGATGAAATTTGGCACACAGATAGTCTATAACCAGGATTAACACATGGGATACTTATTAACTTACTAACTAACTTAGGTTACTTTAATGTATTCTAGTTAAGGGAGTGCGGCTTCTCCTGGCACAGGTGTTTTCACACTTAAAAGGAGAAGTGAACCTCATTATTGTTAAGACAAATTTTGTTACCGATTAAAACATTTTTCCATATTTTTTTTTTCATTCTCCCGATATTCCTACGGGATCGAAACTTATGCGGGTGAAACCGCGGGGCGCAGCTAGTACATAATAAACCCATGCGTCTTCCCATGGGGATCGTAGCAGGTGGCGATCTATAGTTTCTGGTTTTTATCTAACCCCATTATCTAATAATTTTTTTTTTGCTTTAAAAATCTAGGTGATAAGGGGTCTCGGGGTACCGATCATTTTTTGAGCTAAAGTCTTCAAGGCCATGAACGAAACACGATATAAAATAATAAATAAAAATAAATCAGCCTGTGTTGTCCCACTGCAGGGCAACTGGCTCCCTTTCCTTTCCACTCCACACGATCCTGCACCTACACGGACCAATCCCGCTAACAACACAAACAAAAGCACGACATAACACATAAAATCACCATCACGGGTAAAAATGCAATACGACAGTATCCGTATCAAATCGCGGATACTGTCGAAAATGATGACAAAGCTAAATAAAGAGATAAGTAACCTGGGGGTCTACTACAAAGTGCAAAGTGCGAATGTTCGGATCGGACCGACACATGGCCGAACCGAATGATTGATGCTGATTTTTCAATTATCTGATAACTTTATTCTTTATTTAACAGATATTTCATACAAATACTGTCAAACGTCAATTTTATTCCTCGAATAAAAGTTATCTGACGATGGAAAAATCAGCCCTAAATCGAACCAACCCCCAAATAATCCGAAACAGAGTCGTTCTTGGTCTTTGACTGGCGATCGGTGTGCGTGTCACCGAGACCTACTATGCTAAAATTCAAATTTAAATTCCTACGTTTCCCAGATCTCGAGAAAAACCTCTGTGGCAGACAGGCAAAAAAGTAATGATAACAAGGTCGGATTTGAAAAACTCTTTTTGCATTTGAAAGCATTGGTGGGCTAAATTCTTGAGGAAGAATATAGGCTATTTAACATCACGCTATAATCTTTAGGAGCCGAGCAAAAATAAAAAAGTCAGAAAGAACGCTAAGCGTACCCGAAGTGGTAGCGCGGGCAGGTGATGCGATACGACGGGGTGGGGCGGGGGAACAAGAAATTTCACGCCGATGAAGTCGCGGACAGAACCTAGTACAAAATAAAACCAATGCTAGTGGAGATTATGAAGCCTCATTAGTAGTAGGTATGTACGGTCACCAAAGGGGATAAGTAACCAGTGTCGTCGGAAATAGTTGAAGTTTAGTAAGAAACCGATAGATTTCTCTAATAGTTCATTTATCAAATTAAATTAAATTTAAACTTCAGCTATATCCGACGGGTTGGTTATAACTTATCTCTTTTAGTGACTGTACCTACGGTGCCTGGATAAACTTAAATAGAAAGAAAAAGTATTTTTTATTTGTTTTTTTTTTTACTTTTAGCTTTAAAAAAAAATACTTTACATACATGTTTCGTAAATATTTAAAAAATACTCTACAGATGGACGACGCCACTGAGGTCGGCCCAGAAAGAGATGGCGAGATGACCTGGACACGCGTCCAGGTCATCCGCGAGGGCTGGTTCGAGGTGGCACGGGAAAAGAGTTCCTGGAAGGATTTGGGGGAGGCCTTTGCCCAGTAGTGGGACAGTATAGGTAATAAAAAAATATATATATGCTTCATACATACCTAAAGTTTACGTATACATTTCCCCAGTCGAACAAACATTGCACTGTTTTATTTATACTTTTAAGGCAAAATAAAGAAGCAAGTTGTCGAGGTGCTGAATGCACAGATACTTAACTTTTATGAGAACCGACTGAATCATAATTACTACCTCGAACACGGTGCGAATCGGTTGACCGTTCATAATCTGAATTATGCATGTGTGTGTGGTGGACTTAACGTTTTTATGGTTCCTTCTTTGAGAACTATTGTTTTTGTTGGTAAAAATGGAGGAGCGAACAACTATTTGTACCAAGAAATTTTAAATTTTTATGTGTTACTGCCTTGCATTGTTCTTGTGAATCTAGAGAATTTTAATTAAATATGTGTCTATTGTTTTAATAATAATAATAGCTTCCCGACCGATTTCGGTCACGGTGGCCAATCTCAACGGAGATTAGCCACTAGCCAGGTATGCAGGAGATATTATAGTGCACAAGTGTGCGTAAATACAGATGCACTCTCTGTTCTTTTTTTCCTCTCATAGTCCGATGCGACCGTAATCCGACACGACCGGGGAGAGATCAGGTGCGTCCTGCACCTGATCTCTCCCCGGTCGTTAAAAAATTTCGTAACTCGAAAACTATGAAAAGTCGCGGAACATACATGGGGGTGATTCGGATACCCCACGATACGAGGGACCTAAATTTTATTTTTGGACGTCAATGTTCCGGCCACGCTGTATATACAAGTACTCTCAAACGTCAATTTTATTACTAGAATAAAGTTATCTGGCAATGGAAAAATCAGCCCTAAATCGAACCAACCCCAAATAATCCTAAAAAGAATCGTTCTTGGTCTTTGACTGGCGATCTGTACGCATCGCCGAACTTTATGCCAACATTCAAATTCAAATTCCTACATTGCACAGATCTCGAGAAAAACCTCTGTGGCAGACAGGCAAAAAGGAATGATAAAAAGGTTCCCTATTATATTACGTGCTAATCTCTAAAAATACCGATCGACAAAAAGCGATCGAAACGAAACCAATTAATCTCAATCATTTGTCGAAAATGTGTTACGCAATTAAGCTGCGGATTTGAAAAACTCTTTTTGTTTGTGATAGCTCAATTCTTGAGGAAGGCTATAGGCTATTTAACATCACGCTCAATCTTTAGGAGTCGAGCAAAAAGAAAAAAGTCAGAAAGGACGCTAAGCGTACCCGAAGTGATAGCGCGGGCAGGTGATGCGATACGACGGGGTGGGGCGGGGGAACAAGAAATTTCACGCCGACAAAGTCGCGGGCAGAACCTAGTACAAAATAAAACTAATGCTAGTGGAGATTATGAAGCCTCATTAGTAGTAGGTATGTACGGTCACCAAAGGGGATAAGTAACCAGTGTCGGAAATAGTTGAAGTTTAGTAAGATGAATAGATAGATAGATAAAACGTTTATTCAGTGCAACAAAAGACACAATACAAGTAATAAAAAAAAACAGAGAATAAAAAGATTAATTGACCCATAGACACCTCGTATAAGTAAATCTATAACGGTAGATCACTACTGGGCGGTGTGTCTCATGGTTGCACCAAATGGGAGTCCAGCATATGCCAGGTACAATACATGACGCTGGTATTCTGCTGCATCCCGTTAGTGACACACGGATGTCGAGAAGACACATCTGAGTTTCAACAAAATGGTACCTACATAGTGCCGCGCGTATATATAAGGTGGTAAGTACCCACATCTTACTTGACTTGCTTTTAAAACCAGAAAGAAAGATTTTGAAATTTTAAACTTATTAAATACTTGTGTAGTGTCTACTGGATTACTTGATTATCACAGTTATTATATGTTATATAATTAAATGACTAGTTTGTTTTTAAGCACGTATGTGTACGAGTTTACATGTTGGTGTACGAGTATAATAATATAATATTATGCATTATGTTATGTTTTTTTAAATAATTATATACAGTGAGTATAGCGTAAATTGCTTACATATTTTCTATTGTAATACCTATGATATATGTGTTTCGTTTTACACAGTTGCCTCAATCTTTGTCTACAGAATGACGCTTAGACAAACATGTCGTGTGGAACAGAGCCCCAGCTATCTGCTATTATTATGGACGTGTTTGTGACGGTCAAGTCCAGTTTTTTCTGAGAGTCGATCAGATACTGCCGCAGTCGACTTCTAAAGGTACCAAGTGTTTTTAGATTCCTTATCGGCGGGGGTATGTTGTTCCAGCATTTGGATGCAGCATACATGAAACTGCCGAAGGCGGCCGGCTTGTGCAATTCTGTAGAGAGTTGCTGGAAGCACTGTCTGATCGCGCCTTCTCTCCTACTAGCAATCCAGCTCATTTTTTTGTACAGATACGCTGGCTCAAGTAAGAAACCCATAGAAGTTTTCGAATAGTTTATTTATCAAATTAAATTTCACTCGAAAACCTCCATCGGTTTCTTACTAAACTTCAACTATATCCGACAAGGTTGGTTACTCATCTCTTTTAGTGACTGTACCTACGGTGCCTGGATAAACTTGGATAGAAAGAAAAAGTATTTATTGATTTTTTTACTTTTAGCTTTAAAAAAAATACTTTACATATAGTTACGTAAATACTTTAAAAATACTTTACAGATGGACGGCGCCGCTGAGGTCGGCCCAGAAAGAGATGGCGAGATGACCTGAACACGCGTCCAGGTCATCCGCGAGGGCTGGTTCGAGGTGGCACGGGAAAAGAGTTCCTGGAAGGATTTGGGGGAGGCCTTTGCCCAGCAGAGGGACAGTATAAGTAATTAAAAAAAAATCTATATGCTTCATACATACCTAAAATTTACGTATACATTTCCCCAGTCGAACAAACATTGCACTGTTTTATTTATACTTTTATGGCAAAATAAAGAAGCAAGTTGTGGAGGTGCTGAATGCATAGATACTTAACGTTTATGAGAACCGACTGAAACATAATTATACTACGTCGAACACGGCAACGATTTGTACCAAGAAATTTTTAATTTTTATGAGTTACTGCCAATTGTTCTTGTGTATCTAGAGAATTTTAACAAAATCTGTGTCTATTGTTTTAGTAATAATAATAGCCTCCCGACCGATTTCGGTCACGGTGGCCAATCTCAACGGATATTAGACAGGTAGGTACTGTAGAGGGCTTGAGGAGCCCTGTGAGGTAACGGGAGGAATCAAACAACTGTACGACTCCTTTAAGATTATATTGTAAGCACGTCTTTACATATTTCTGATTAAATTACCACTTTACTCTATGCACTGACTGTTCTAAACAAAAATAATATTTGACATAAGCTTGAACGTTCGAATGTAACCCGCGCTAAATTACAGCCGGCCTGCACAATATGAGGTTGCCTTCGGCAGACAAACCTCTACATAACAGTACGCAGGAGATATTATAGTGCACAAGTGTGCGTAAACACAGATGCACTCTCTGTTCATTTTTTCTTCTCATAGTCCGCTGCGACGGTAATCCGACACGACCGGGGAGAGATCAGGTGCAGGACCAACGGCTTTACGTGCTTTCCGAGGCACGGGGGTATTAAACCGCGAACTTTCAAACTCCGCACTGTTACTAAGAAATTCCTAATGGAAAACCAAATAACACTTTGTCCGACCTGGGAATCGAAGCCAGGACCCCACGCTCAGCAGTCGCGCTTGCAACCACGAGACCGACAAGGCAGTTCAATCTATTGTTTTAATGCAAAACCCGAGTGCCTTTTACCAAAATCGCTTGAATTGCACTGATCGGGCGTAGGAACATTGGGAGTAAAAAAAGAAATTGTGTAATTTTATTATAACCCGAAAGTTTTCAGTAGAAATGGGTTTTCACAGTTCAACAACATTCATTGCGTTATTTACGTTGTTGAGCAGACACATTTTTCGAACATATTTAGCAATGGATTAGCAATATCCTTCAGAATGATTCAGATTGTGATTGATAGTGTGTTACGAGATTAGGGTGCTTTTTACAATAAAATACATAAAGAGTTATAAGTAGATAAGTACCTCGTATCAAATGTCAAAAACAAATAGTACCTACAGTTAAGCACGGAACCCTAAAACATGAAATATGGATGAAAATTCATGAACTAAATAATCAATCTGGCTTCGCGAAAGGTTTTAAACTATTCCAAAAAATGAAAACCCTTTTTACCCGACTGCGCGACGCAAAGGCGGGTTATGTGTTTCTCAGCATATACAGGTGTCCCAGAAGTCGATGTCAAGCCGGAATGGGGTAATAGGCCAAATCATAATAGTTATCAGAAAAATAATTAAAAAAATCTAATTTGGGTATTTTTAAATTTATTGACATTTAAAAAAATACGAGAAAATCTGCACCCCGTGACAGTCTTTTCACTCCTGTTGCTAACAATCTTAACATAAAAAATAAAAATAAATGTTATGGGATTCTGGTCAATGTTTCTGTGAACTCTTGCCTAAAATGTAAAGTCAACTGCTCTAGCTTTGAAAAAAGTGTCACTTTTTGCCCAACCAAATATTCAAAATTAATACTTCGCTCAACTTTGATTGACAGTACTGAAAAAAAATGCACCATGCGAGTTTGACAAGTAAAAGGATTGAGGTCTTTTTATTTCTCGTC
Source organism: Apamea monoglypha (assembly GCA_911387795.2). Classification (NCBI taxonomy): domain Eukaryota; kingdom Metazoa; phylum Arthropoda; class Insecta; order Lepidoptera; family Noctuidae; genus Apamea; species Apamea monoglypha. Next base: position 8,542,659 of record OU426934.1, on the reverse strand, counting down.
ACTATTATGACTGGCCTATTACCCGATTCCGGCTTGACGTCGACCTCTGGAACAGCCTGCATATATATTTTCATACCTATGTTTCTTCCTTTGTGGCGCTATAGAGAACATATAATCATATATTGGCCTAAATAATCAGAAAAATAATAATTATATTATAAATCAATATCATTCTTAAAATCACGTGGCAAACCTTGAATTTTGCTGCTTTGATAGAATTTATCACTTCATATTATAAAACTAATTCCCCCCGCCGCGTTTGTCTGTCTGTCTGTCTGAACGTTTTTCATACGGTTTTTACTAATAGATGGAGAGGTTCAAAGGTTTTTGTGTAAATTTGGCTAAAATAAGGTAAGACAAAGTACAAGTAAAGTAGGACTCTCTCAGGCTAGGTGGAGCGACGATCTTCGGAGGATGGCTGGTATCAGCTGGATGAGAGTCGCTGAAAATCATCATCAGTTGAATGGCGTGCAATAGGAGAGGCCTATGTCCAGCAGTGGACTGCTAGAGGCTGATAATGATGGCTGAAATATGACGATGATTGTTGAAGATGTCGGAAAATGCCGACCGAGCTTAACTGGCGTGCGCCGCGTAAATATTTGATGAAATACGGCACACATATACTTTATAACTTGGATTAACACATAGGGTACTTTAAATCCCGGTAATACTTTCCTGTGGAATATGTTCCGACTTCCACGCGGGCGAAGCCGCGGGAAAACTACTTTCCTATAAATTAAAGCTGTCCATTAGGTAAACCGGTTTTTGACAGATGGAACTAGTGGTTGCAGCAACACACAATACATTGATTGGTACACGTACGGTATTATTATGTCTGTAAGAAGCCATAAATAAAATAATTCAATAAGATAAGGCAGTTTATATATTAATTTTATTACGCATTTTAAAGTTTATTTTTACGTAATCTGGAATAATGTACGTTCTAAGAGAGCTGTCAAAAAACGGTTAACCTAATGGACAGGATATACACATACCAAATAAGATCTTAGAACTGCAGAACCCAAAGATAATCTATGTGAAACACGAATTGTCCCGTTTAATTATCACGAGTACACTGATGAGTTTAATTAATTAACGTAATTAATAATTTTACTTTGCTACAATTGTAGTTAATCGCAATTCGCAACTTCTCAATCATATTAGTTCATCTGATAACAAAATCGTAAAAAAGGTAATTAATTTGCTAACAGACTTCTAAAAAAATGGACGTGAGACCATCGCGTTAACACGTCAACAATAATTAAATGTTCTAATAAAAACAACAAAAGGTTATATAAACGGCGATAAAGGCCGAGTGCTATTCGGACGTAAGGATACATTATTGTTAGACAACGTGTGTTAGAACGGTGGAGCAGTGGTGGCCCGGTGGTAACCGCCGCGACTTACGAGTTAGGTCGAACCCTGACAGGCGCTTTACTTTTTAAATGATTCCAACACCACTACTCTCAACGGTAAAGGAAAACATTGTGAGGAAACCATCATGTCGTAGAACCAAAAAAAAAAATCGTAGACATATGACATTTACCAACCCGCACTGGGCCCGAATTATCGAGTACACATGCTCTGAATACATAATTAAATTATTACATTAAAAAAACAATAATAACTGATTTACATGCTTTTATAAAATATTAAAAATTATGTTTATAAAATACTATAAAACAAAGCAATTTTTTTTAATAGGAATTAAAAAGAATACTTAGTTTGAAATTAAATTAAATTAAAAATGATAAATTATTTAATTATTAGACTGACAGATCAAATTTGTGTGTGATCAACCGAAAGTGCCTATAGAGTTTATTTTTATAAGTGTCAATCACATGTCATATGTAATACAAATAACAGAAAATATCTCATTGTTTCTCTTTGTTTTGTTTTTTTGTATTTTATTGTTTATCGACGTATTGTTGAAAGTAATTGTTTTTCAAGGACATGCGTTGCTACGCTGTTCTACGTCTGCTACGGTTTTCAAGGCTACACCCTATTCTACACCGTGCTACGGGATCATGCTTAGTACGCTATTGAAGGCTCGCGAAGCTGCTCTAAGACGCGCTAAGCTGCTCTACCACTGTTTCCACAATGCTACGCCGTTCAAGGCTACGCGCTGTTCTACAAAATGCTACGCCGCTCAAGGCTACGCGCTGTTCTACAGAAATGCTACGCCGCTCAAGGCTACGCGCTGTTCTACAGAAATGCTACGCCGCTCAAGGCTACGCGCTGTTCTACAGAAATGCTACGCCGCTCAAGGCTACGCGCTGTTCTACAGAAATGCTACGCCGCTCAAGGCTACGCGCTGTTCTACAGAAATGCCACGCCGCTCAAGGCTACGCGCTGTTCTACACAATGCTACGCAGCTCAAGGCTACGCGCTGTTCTACACAATGCTACGCAGCTCAAGGCTACGCCCTGTTCTACACAATGCTACGCAGCTCAAGGCTACGCGCTGTTCTACACAATGCTACTCCGCTCAAGGCTACGCCCTGTTCTACACAATGCTACGCAGCTCAAGGCTACCGGCTGTTCTACACAATGCTACGCAGCTCAAGGCTACGCGCTGTTCTACACAATGCTACGCAGCTCAAAGCTACGCGCTGTTCTACACAATGCTACTCCGCTCAAGGCTACGCCCTGTTCTACACAATGTTACGCAGCTCAAGGCTACGCGCTGTTCTACACAAAGCTACTCCGCTCAAGGCTACGCGCTGTTCTACACAATGCTACTCCGCTCAAGGCTACGCCCTGTTCTACACAATGCTACGCAGCTTAAGGCTACGCGCTGTTCTACACAATGCTACGCAGCTCAAGGCTACGCGCTGTTCTACACAATGCTACTCCACTCAAGCCTACGCGCTGTTCTACACAATGCTACGCAGCTCAAGGCTACGCGCTGTTCTACACAATGCTACGCAGCTCAAGGCTACGCGCTGTTCTACACAATGCTACTCCACTCAAGCCTACGCGCTGTTCTACACAATGCTACGCAGCTCAAGGCTACGCGCTGTTCTACACAATGCTACGCAGCTCAAGGCTACGCGCTGTTCTACACAATGCTACGCAGCTCAAGGCTACGCGCTGTTCTACACAATGCTACTCCACTCAAGCCTACGCGCTGTTCTACACAATGCTACGCAGCTCAAGGCTACGCGCTGTTCTACACAATGCTACGCAGCTCAAGGCTACGCGCTGTTCTACACAATGCTAGGCCACTCAAGCCTATGCGCTGTTCTACACAATGCTAGGCCACTCAAGCCTACGCGCTGTTCTACACAATGCTAGGCCACTCAAGCCTACGCGCTGTTCTACACAATGCTAGGCCACTCAAGCCTACGCGCTGTTCTACACAATGCTAGGCCACTCAAGCCTACGCGCTGTTCTACACAATGCTACGCCGCGCAAGGCTACGCGCCTGGTATACACAATGCTACGCTATTCAGGCTACGCTGTTCTATTACCGTTATTATAGAAAGAACTGCACAAGGTAACGTAAGATAACGATGTTAGTTATTTCCTTTAGCAATAGGTTAGATATAACACTAGTGGTTCTCTTGCGTTAATATATTGGATACCAAATATGTCTTATTTTGTTCTAAGTAAAACAAAACAGTTGAAAGGCGGGGAATTTATCTTCCTCAGCATTTTTGAGAAAAAAGAACCACTATTATGTAGTTAAAGATAGAGTTATAATCAATAATACTTGGAATTGATTTTTTTTCGCAGTAGCCGCCTCACCGTTTTTTGAAGTAAAATATTTCCCAGTGATATTTAATATGATAATAATGTGTAAGCTTTTATAAAAAATAAATATATGAGTCTAAAAATATCACTTACATTAATAAAAATTCTTCTGAAGCCTTCAAATTAAAACAGTACCACAATTTTTGTAATTCGCAAATGGGCGTGCGCTTACGCACTGCCTTCAAGAAGTAAATGGGTTCAAATGCGTAAATTATCCGCCCCATCGAGTCACATTATTTATGCCACCTCGATTAGATAATTGTTCCTTGTTCTACATGCTCGAGTTTTTTCGAACATGTAAATATCATTTGAACTGTGTATGCGTATGTTTCAGCGATAAAATAAATAAGCATTTTTCGTAAGCGTTTTGGGTCATATCTATGGAGGACTCATAGATAATTACGACCCCATATTCGAGCCACGGAATACGACATTATAATGGTTATCCTAAAGGGTTGTGCCTATCCCCCCGACTGGTCACGTTGTCACAAGTATAACTGCAGAGCATGAGCTCTTGGGTTCGATCCCCATGTCAGAAAAGTGTTGTGGATCTCAGTTGTATCCAGAAGTTTAGATTTTTATCCATAATGTACTCTGTGGTACCGGGTAGTGGCAGTAAGCTCGACCTTACTACATAGGATTAAAAGAAAACTGGCGATATGTAAGTGTATGGTACATAACAACACAAACCTGACGTAACAAAACAAAACATCAAGGCTGTTTTGAAGGTAATTTTTGAAGATTTACTTTAGTTGCTGTATATCATCAGCTCTCGTTAAGCATTAGTTAATAGGTAGACAAAATGTATGCAACATTATCAGTTGGTACCACGGTAGGGACGGTCAGCAACAATGTCGCTTAACATTTCAGTTCTGTCATTCACGGGTAGTCAGAAGCCCGAAAGTTTGGCAACCAGTCTTACCAAAAGGTATCGTGTTACATAGTAAATGGATTGTGGAGGTCAGATAGGTAGTCGCTCCATGTAAAATACTGGTATTCAGCTGCATCCGATGAGACTGGAAGCCGACCCCAACATAGTTGGGAAAAAAAGGCTAGGCAGATGATGACTTCCTTATATATAATGCTGAAGATCACATTTAAAAGTAACACTGTTAATCTATTTTCTGTTGCTGACTGTATTTAAATGGCTGCTAAGCTGTCATGTTACTAATTGGTTTCCGTTACAATAATTAACTACTGAACACTGACACCAAACCTACACAATCGTTGAAAACCAAACGTTTAGCGTGGTTCCTTAAAGATACCTTATCCGGAACTACAGTGAAAATTATGAAGTCTTACTGTTGGCGCATCACATATGCACGCACATTGACAGGCGCTGAGGCGTCGGAGTACCGAACCCGGTACGCGACGGCCGCTGTACGCCTTCTACTCCAGCACTCCACAGACGCGCTCAGTTACGGGCATTTCATTGTTTAATTTATATTAGTTGATATGTTAATTATGGTATTACACCTTTTTAATACAGTCCACTACTTCTTATAATATTATAAAGTCCCGATTGAGCCCATTCACTTACTAACAATACAAATCGATTTTTGGCAAACAGCGCTTTCCTGAAAAATAGCAGTAGGTATCCGTAAAGATTTTGAATTTTCTTAATTTTTAAAAAATGTTTTTGTCCAGTTTCTTACCCGCTCACGTGAACAGGAAAATACCAATTGTACATGCACCTAGATTCTAACGTTTTATAAGTGCCCATGTGTTATGTATGAAAAAAAAAAAAGATTTTTTGAAGGTTCCTAGGAGGATTTAAGACCGCAACAATTTATTGACTTTTGGGCTTCATTTTTCTGTAATTTAAAAAGAAGCGTATAATCGTGCTTTAGACACTGTTTAGGTGGGTCAATTGATTAATTTACATAAATAAAACAAAAAAATAATTTACAAATAATTTAATTTGAAAAAATCGATTGCTAACGGAGACTTAAATCTCATCGATGCTTTAGGAGTTTTACGGCTTACGGGTTCTTAGTCTACGCGGATGATAATGTTTGATTGAATTATTAGAAGGTAGGGCGAGGGGGGTAGGGTAAGTAGGAAGGGTAGAAGATCGCGGGGAAGACCTGGATGAAACCCGCACAGACCAAGGAAGCATGGCACAAAAGGCAGGAAGCTTCTACTCAGCAGTGAGTGGAGCAAGGCTGCCAATGATGGTGATGATCTAAAAATCTTGAGGGATCTACGAGTAGCAGACACTCATCATTCCCTCATTGGACAGCGCAGCCCATTCCAACACATGATACAGACGCATATGTGGATTCTCGTTTTTAACTGAAAAACAAACAATACAGTTTTATTATCATACCGACATTATTCATTTCGTACCCAAAAAATAAAGTGCTGGCCTGCGAGGTAATTGCGTAACAAACTGTCGGTAGCAATGGGTTTTATTTTGACAGTTCATTATTGCGTCATTTACATTGTTGCGTAGACACTTTTTTTTGAGCATTTGAAGCAATGGATTAGCAATTTCCTTCCTAAATGATTCATATTGAGATTGATAGTGTGCCATGCCACGCAATTAGAGTGCAGAAATAAAGAATACTGTTTTCTTGTAGCAATTCACATCTTGATCATTGTTAGGGTTCCGTAGTTCACGTCTCAGAACCCTTATAGTTTCGTAATGTCCGTCCGTCCTCGGCTCGGCTCCACAGCTCAGCACTGCTGCCAGGCCTAGTGTTACGATGCGAGTTACAATAAATTGGCGCGTGTGAGTGTCGCTTCTATATGTTGCAATAGTTTTCTTTGTTTAACTATTATAGAGAAACTGTGTTTATTAATTGAATGTCTTACCTACAACCCTCACGAAAAGCTTGGTAGGCCGATCAGGGATGGGCCACTTGGGCCTTCCATGGGTGAAATGAGTCGTTGATGGTATGCCCTTGTGAAATTCCTGTTGCAAAATAGTTAATGTATAAAGATGACAAATTACACACATGTGCAGTGCCCAAGCCAGTTCACCTGTTGGTAACTTGGTAAGTGATCAGTGATCATGTCGGCACGAATAAACACATTTTATTTCTGATCACCACCGAAATACCAGACGCATTCCAGGTGCGTTGCTATCCCAGAGACATTATTATCATCCGCCTAGCCTTTTTCCAAGTATTTTGTTGTCGGCTTCCAGTCAAATCGGATGCTATAAATAAGTATTTTACATGGAGCGATACCCTTGGTAAGACTGGTTGTCAGACTTTCGGACTTCTGGCGACCCGTAACTACTGTCAAAGATCCACGAATGACAGCCGGGACCAACAACTTAACGTGCTTTCCGAGGCACGGAGGGATCTTCTTTTTTTTTCGGATGGGAAATCATCAAATGACCCCTCCCGCTTTGGGTGGAGCGGAAGGGAGTGTCAGACTCTTACTGACTAAAACCCACCCATGTTCCTTCCTTTGCCCTTTATGTTCCGGGGTAGCGGTAACCCTTTCGGACAATCCCGCTGACCACGGAGGGGTCTTGGTATGTAAAGATAGTCGCTCATGCGTGCTATCCCCTCTGGGAATGTAGCAATAATGTGTAATGAAAATAATAATTGTGTAATGTGTGATGATGTGTGTGTGAATGTGTAATGTGCTGTGGCTGCTCTCTTGCCTTACCCTTTGGGAGATTACAGGGGTGACGTTATTTTTTGTTCATAAAATATGCAGCAAGAACAAAGGACACGAAGGATTGTTGAAGACACTATCAACCACAGTAAATTATACCGTTTTATTAGAAACAAACAATGAAATTACTTGGTCCCAAATATTCTGTCGTATGATCTGCGGTTGCTGTCGATCAGTGCGCGCGGCTTTAGGGTTATAGTCGGGAGGGTGGAACAGCATGTCGTAGGCACATAGAGGAGCTGCCTTCGCCTTCCACTGGGTGTTCGAATACGTTTCTTTCGACTTCGGGATTATCATGGCTGTTCTGATCCTGTCCGGCAGTTTCATCGTCGTCGTCAGCGTTTTCTCGTCAATTTTCTCAGTCATTTTGCTCAACTTACTGGATTCCGCTTAGAATTTCTAACAGTAAAGTTTCGATTTCATGAGGTTTGATAGATGGTACCAAATTTATTGTTGAGATACTCATTTAATTCGTACACAGATATTTTAAATAAACTGAATTTTGTCTTATCATAGCATGTGTGGCTGAGTTGATCGAAATCAACAGTGGAAATTAGTGATCGAATCCGAAATTGATAATAAAAGTCATTTCGTGACATCTAACGTGTCAATGAGCTTCGAGGTGTTTCAATAAAACCTTTGGACATTCTATAAGTCCTAATCTTTTTCGCCAGCCAGCCGACATATTGTAAAAAAACGAGAACAACTAATGCCAGTTGTCGTTGTCAAAACATGATCTTTGTCAAAATTTTATTGCCGAGAAATGATGTTTCGTAGCGATATTTGTATTTATAATAATTAATAATTAATGCAGCCTCGAAATTCATTATGGACTGTTACAGCGCAGAGTCTGAATTTATCGGTCTGATTTAATTTTTGTTTTATTTGATTCAAAATTATTAGTAGTTTTTTTGTTCTGCACATTTATTCATATTTTTTGTTTGTATAGAATCACTGGACTTCTTAAGTCCGCCAGTGAAAAGGATCAGCAGCAGCAAGCAGGAGTTCGCTAGTTCCTATAATACGGACGCGAATGACGTGCACTTGTTACGGGGTTTCCGCAATAAATTCGCCCAACTGGCACACCGCGTCACAAAAAACCGTAAACCCCTCAAAAATTCTGAATCTTCTACATCGTTGGTACTGAAGAAAACATCTGAGGGACAGGTTAGACTACAATATTATTATCGTTAGTGAAATTGGGGGTCAATTCACTACGTTCACAGTCAGATTTTTATTATTTAATTCTGTTTAAAGGCATGACGCATTTTTCCTATTTCTAACAGATTCTAGGACAGCAGTATTCTTTTGTAAGTTTCCCGAGCTTACATAAAACGGAGAAAACTAGTTCTGCCTTACCCAAATCTGAAAAAAAGCCAAACACTTATGACAAACCACTCATAAAAGTTACAGTCATACCGAAAACGGATCAAGTTCAAGCGGCAAAGCTCCTCAGACGACGGAGATACATACCAAAAAGAGTTCATAGTACAACGTCAAATCGCGAGAATTCCATACAAACAAAGAACGTTTATTTATTAGTTGCGGGACGAAGAAAAGAGAAAATTTATGAGATCAAGACCACAGGCAGCGCAAAACTCTCCAGCGACCACGATAGTTACGCGAAAGATGAAGAGGTACCCATAACAGAACTGTCAAATTTCAAACATCTGATCCAGTCTCTGAACATGGATAGGAAGAAGAAGAAAGAGAAGAAGGCTGCACCGGAGGCGGCGGAGACCTCGGAAGAGCAGCCGAGGAGTGGAATGGATTGGAATTTTTTCCCGAAGTGTACCATGCGCGCGAATGAAAAGGATCCGCATAAGAAAAGTCGCGTGCGCATATTCGGGCAGTTCGGTATCTCTGAAGATGACAAGTATGTACTGAGATATGGAGCTACTGTTAATGATAAACAAGGTATGACGAATCTATGTCAGAAAAAACATTGCGAGGCATTGCTGTGCGTTCTCTGAGCAAAATAAAATGGCAAAACTCAGGTTAAAATCGAGCCCGCAATCCTAGAACCCATATCATCATCAACATCATAATTAGCAGCTTTGTACACTGTTGAGTATAGGTATCGCTTCCCTGTTCTGTGCAAGCCTCATTCAGACCTCCCCTGCGATCTGTTCGATCCATATACGAAATAGAAGTAAGGGGCATGCGCCAAAGTAGCTCGCAAAATTATAATTTTCTTACGTCCTTCTTAATTTGCAGGTCGGTGTCAAGTTGTATATTGATTAAAATATATTTCGCGACCGTAACAAATGTAACTTTTCAGAATTATAATCATTAGAATTAGCAATAGAACTCCTTGAGTTAAAACTGGCCTCAAACGTCATGATTTCATGAAATAGTCATTTAATAGGGTAATATGAGCTTAGAACGGTATATTGATGATTTGTATGATTAGGTATAATTCTATAAATAAATATTTGTTACGGCCGCGAATCATGTTTAGATCAACATACAACCTAATACAGGCCTGCAAATTGCAAAAAACGTAAGAAAATTTGAACTTTGAGGGCTTCCCTGAGGCTTTCGCCTTAAGCAGCATGATCTGCTCGTTGCTCACAAGAGTTAACAAGCGAATTGAAAGCAGCAATCTTTTCAGCTGGTCTTGGAATGCCTCGCGATGTTATTTAAGAGTTTTGATTTCCTACCCAATTTCAAGCCAGTTTTACCATATGGACACTAATGTCTTATTCATTTTACAGTTATGTCAGATGTTGCTCAGTTGACTCGCGATTTTTCGCCTGTTATTGCCGAAACTTCATATGGGACCACTGAAGAACAGTCAGCGTAAGATTGTTCTATATACAATTTAGTACCTAGTTAGAAAATTTTTATCTTCTCCTTTGCGGACGTTAAGTCCAATTCTGATCAAATAGTAAATTATTCACTAAGGGAATAAAGCAGTGTCTTAATTTCGCGGGCGCTATTTTGAATTATGAACGCAACGAATCCTTCGTTGCGTTCATAATCTAGAGCTTTGAGGAATTCAAGCTCGCCCAAGGCGAAGACACCTTTATCCCCGAGGAGAATACTTTTCGCACCTACTGCGAGGTAATAAAAACCAATTTGATTATCGAATTAGTAGTTCATGAAACTGTTAAATAATCGGGTAATACCTTGTTATGTGCAGTGTCATACACTATTTACCCGACTACGTGACAGAACAGGGCTATGTTTTATGCGTACTTAACTATGTATGTTTGTATGTGGAATTCCTTATACCCTCGAAGCATCCTAATGGCCAGATGGATTTTAATACTTGAGGTGTCTATCGACTCGTTTGGTTTGCGCAAAGGTTTGCCTATATAATTAATTTGGTTGATATTTTTTTAATGTCTATCGTATAATGAGGTACAAATAAATAGATTGCAACTTTTTCACGCTGGCTTTACCATTTATTACCACTAGGTATTTTATATTATATTTATATTATTATATATTTTAATACCTATACTCTTTCGTAATACTACGATAAAAACATAATATGGACTTTTTGGTGAATTATGGGAAAAATAATTTCAAACAATCCACCTAGTTGATCAGGCGGGTGGACCATGGGCAACTCACGGTGAGATCTTATAACCTAAGTGTCATTGTATTCTGCCTGCAAGCAAGCGTGCAAGTTTTTATTAAGTTTACATACATTCTCGTTGTATTTTTATTAATTACTTCTACAGGCTACAGCAAGACTCGTATCTACAAGCTGACTATAAATATGACCTCGAAACTGAAAAACCACCAGTGAAGGAAGTAGTAAGGTAAAAACAAAATTACTAAGTTTATAATCAATACCTTTTAATATTGATATAATTATGTCAAAATTATGTTTGATTCCAGCAAGGAATCACAAGGTACTCAAGTCAACTTTAATATCCAAGTTGCTGCGGCCAAAGAGCAGTGTTCACTTTCAGACAAGAAGGTTCAGTGCAGTTGTTGTGGCAACAGGTCGGAACATAACACTCTTAAAGATTGTCAAAGCCCTATGGTCATCATCTCTGTTTACCCTAAATCAAGCCCTGAAGATTTACTGAAAGCTATTCATTTTCCTGCCGTAAGCTCACGAAGTACCAACCACACACTACCACCACCACCACCACCACCGGCGGGAATGGCCACGAATACGAGTAACCTCGTTAAAAAAACAGAGAAAACTTCGAATAAAAATGATTCAAGAACATTAAACTATAAAAGTCCTCGAATGAGTCGTTCGCCATCACCTGTAAGAAAGGCATCAAAACCAAAATTGCCAGACAACTCGCTGAAACCTCCAGTCACCGAAAAGAGAAGTCCTGATCGTCAAAAAGCGCTGAGAGCTATAAAAGACAAGATACGAGAAAAAGATAAATTGAAACAGGACTCTAGTTTACGAAAACAACTACCATTAAAATTTAATATGTCTAGTGCAGCACAGGTCTCCAAAAACTTTAAGAATGTAACTGTATCGAATGCAACACAAGTATCTAAAAGAAATGTAGATCTTTATACTGCGTCTCAATCAACGCAAATGTCTAATAAAAATAATGAACATAACAATATATCTAACGGAACACAGGTCTCTGCCAAAAGAATTAAAAACTATATTTCGACCAATGCAACGCAATGCGAAAATACTATTGGTAGTCTAGAGGACATAGCTCCTATTAAACATTCGATGAATGAATCAGTGGCGTCTCAAAAACATCCACAACGCAAGCCTCCGCCTAATAAACATCTCAGGACTCAGGTGTCTCAAGCAACGCAGGTACCTAAAATTAAACAATACTATTCGAATCATGCAACGCAAGAAACTAAAAGTGATCCTTTAACGATTTCTTGTGCGACACAGGTCTCCAAAAATCAAACAAATATTATTACACCGCGGATGGGTAGAAATCAAGAAACTTTTATTGCTAAACCAGCCCAAGGTTTCAAAAGCGAACAAACCTCGAGACTTATTCCAAAAACAAAGGCCGAAACTGGAACTAATACGGATCACGCTCGGGCTAAAAAAGTATTAGTAGACACTTATACAAAGAAACTGACTGAACAAATGACTCAGAAACATTATACTCCTGCCAGGTTTGACAGTTCTAAGGTCACTATAAATATAGACGGCGACACAGAGTACTACGATGTGTTGTTTAATCGAGATAAAATGTCAACTGACTTGACGATTCGAAAGACATTAAAAGATATGGGTTCCCAAAAGTTTGTCGATGAACCATCTTTGGGAAATTTGTTGGGTTTACCCGATAGCGCACTAGAAGCAGGAGGGTTTGAGTTAGGAAATAAATCGCCGACGAGATGTCCGTCAATTGCGCTTTACAACGTAAGTATTCACAAGTTTGAAGACGGACATCGTAAGGATCTGTAATCCCTTCCCTTTCGCTAGCATTATATACGTACTGTAATGTTCGTAATATCATGTAATCGTAACATCAAATAACCATCATCTATGTAGCTTTTGGATCAGTTACAGTGGTTCGCCTACCGTCGGTGCCTACGTCTCTCGCGTTTGTCATTTAAACGGAAATTCATTAAACGTTACAGTGTAACACTGACTGTACGTACGCACACGATGCGGCGCACTGCGTACGAGGACCCTCGTTCGCGTGCTTCCGCATGCCGTACGTAGATCGACCAACGTGCTATGAAAATAATGAGTGCTTTCAGTGCTGCACCTTCCGGTGAACCGACCGTACGTATACGTCCTATGTGTAAACGACTGTACCAGTTGGCACTGTTTGTCGGTCAGGAGAACACTGAATGCTACCAACACACGGTCATTGCGTATCGTCAGGACCGACCGACGACGGTTGGTGAAGCGCTGTAACTGGCCTTGAAAAGCTTCAGGCGTTTTATAAAAAACTTCCAAACCGCTTTGCTTTTTGGTTTCAGCCTTCAGAAGATGAGTTACCATTACCGATAGTGCAACATGTTTCAAGACTTACCATACGAGATAGTCTAGAGATTTGTCACAGGTAGATTTATTTTTTATTGCTTTTCGCGTGTTCTCCTAACCTGACCATTTTGTCAAATCGAACTTATTTTTAATTATTACTATTAACAACATAATGTTTCTGAATTATGACTTTTTTTTTCAGGCGTGAAGACAATAAAAGTAATAATACTATAAAGAATAAGGATATAAAGGACACACAAACTTGTTTTAGGGCTCAGCTTGCCGATGTCGGTGCAGATGAATCCGAATTCCTAGGTGATATTTAATTATTCGTAGAATTAATAGAACTTCTTTGAATATAGCTGTAAGGAGGGCAATAAATAAATGCTGATATACACGAGTGGCCGTCGTAAACCTATTGGAGGTTCAGCGGTGTGATTGTGTAACTCGCTAACAATAGCAATGGCTTTCATTTTGACAGTTCAACAACATTAATTGCGTTATTTACGTTGTTGAGCAGACAAATTTTTCGAACGTATTTAGCAATGGATTAGCAATATCCTTCAGAATGATTCAGATTGTGATTGATAGTGTGTTACGCAATTAGGATACTGGACACATAAGGATCACGGGACCCCGGTGTAGATAAGCAAAATTCTAAAAATATTCAAAAATTATTTTTATTCTATACAATCACAATAAATAAATAGATGATTGTAATATGATTCGAAAAAGTAACTCTTAGTATTCACAGGTTAATGCTTAAAATTTGCACTGCAAATGAATTATTTTTTCATTGAATCGGGTAATAATAAGCGTGGAATGGAACGGCGGCTGCACAGAATGATTTTTTTGAGGACAGGCCCGCCCCTTGATCGGCTAGGAACATTCTGAAGATTCATTATGACTTGAAAATCTAACAGTGGATACCATAGAATATATAAAAACTAGATATATTCAATATAACCAGTCTTTAATAATCGATCGAGAAAAACTTGTTTTTTACTGGAACGAAGTTCTTTAACGCAGCTTGCAGTAAACTGGTAGAAATCGTCACGTAACGAAAAAGCGTTCTGCCCCCTCCATGCGACTTTCTCTAGACAGTTTTCGAAGGTGCTGAAGCCAATAGTGAGGTCACAATGAAAATTCAAGATGGCGGCTGCGAAATTTTCAAATTTTTCATCACGGGTGTCGTTTTCATGGTTTTCGAAGCTGCTCAAGCCAATAGTGAAATCACAACTAAAATTCAAGATGGCGGCTGCGAAAATTACAAATTTTTCATCACGGGTGTCGTTTTCATGGTTTTCGAAGCTGCTCAAGCCGATGGTGAGGTGAAAATGAAAATCCAAGATAGCTGCTGCGAAAGTTTCAAATTTTTCGCCACGGGTGTCGTTTTCATGGTTTTTGAGGGTGCTAAATCCAATTTTGACTTCGTTATTTTTACTTTAAGAAATAGTCTAAAACTTATTAAACTAGGGGCTCTGTATAAAAACACGTATTTAAATCACACTTTCTCTTATTCTCTGTCTCTTTCTATTATACGAGTTTGTGTGCGTGCGAGTATCGCGTAACGAGCTTCGTTCCTGACAGGGGTCCCGGGGCCCCGACAACTATTCATATTTTGTGACGTGTCTATTGCTAAACTCTGTCTACGTACGGACGCCAGCACATCAAGTTACTGCAGTCTGTCAAATTTCTTTAATAGATTTTCAACTTTATCGCTAAAGTATTAAGGTTCAAGGTTGATTGTGAAAATTTGACAGTTTCGGGTAACTTCGCCAGCAGGTCAAGTTACCCGAAACTGTCAAATTTCTGTACAAAAATCAACTATACTGTACAGTTAAATAGTTTAAATGATTATTTTTCAGCTCCAATCAAGCACTTCACTGGTGACGATTGTTCCATAGTTGATCCTATTGAGAGGGACAAACAGATCCGGGAACTTCTTGGTGTGGATAGAGTAAAACCCAATAACTCTAAAACAAGTCAGGTCAGTTAGTAATTCGAAAGTGTCAGTACCAAAACTTAGACATAAATAAACAGCGGGGTAACTGCGAACACACTATCAGTAGCAATGGCTTTCATTTTGACGGTTCAACAACATTAATTGCGTTACTTACGTTGTTGAGCAGACAAATTTTTCGAACATTTCATTTCAAATTATTAAAATTGAAAATTGTTAGTGTGTTACGCAATTTAGGATGCAGATTGTGAAGCGTATCCTCAACATCTATGTAGTAAATTGGACAATAATAAATATTGTACAAACAGTTAGCGTAGACTATTGCCTTCCTTTTTAGTAAGCTTGTACGACACGTTTTAAGGATTCCATAGTACCCTTAGGTATAATTTCGTAATGTCCGTCCGTCCGGCCGTCAAACAGCCATTTTACTCGGAGACTATTGGCACTATATCCATCAAAATTGGAAAGAAGGTGTATTCAGTGCACCTAGGGGAGCGAAGGAGTATTGAAATTACAAAAATAACTACAGTTGGACATAAATTTAGCTGCAGTGAAATGACAAAAAAAATGTTGCCACACTATCTCTGCTACTTATATGTATAGATCGGATACTAGCTGCGCCCCGCGGTTTCACCCGCATAAGCTTCGATCCTGTGGGAATATCGGGATAAAAATTATCCTATATGTTAATCCTGGTTATAAACCATCTTTGTGCTAAATTTCATCCAAATCCGTTTAGTAGTTTTTGCGTGAAAGAGTAACAAACATCCATTCATCCATCCATCCATACAAACTTTCACGTTTATAATATTAGTAGGAAGTAGAAAGTGGGATAGGATTATTAATCAATCTTTATTTATATATAAATATACTATCCTCTCTTATAAAATGAATTTAACATTGATCGATTTTGAATTGAATGTTAATTGAATGAATCGATTCTTTTGTCACATCAATGTTTAAATTTCGTTAAAAAGTACAGACGCCAGCAGGTCAAGCTACCCGAAACTGTCAAATTTTCCCAATCAACCTTGAACCTTAATGCTTTAGCGATAAAGTTGAAAATCTATTAAAGAAATTTGACAGACTGTAGTAGCTTGATGTGCTGGCGTCTGTACCTACATACTTGTACATTTAACGAAAATTAAAAGTCCGCCTTTAGGGGTCCCAATATCTACATGAGACCGAACGATGAAAAAAAAAATTCATTCCACATAAATAAACGTGTATCATGTCATAATTGGATCCCATAATTTAACAGATTGTGATGTTTTTACATGACTTTTCTATTGAAGTATCTATAGTTTGTGAGGTATAGGATGTTTTTCATAGTTTTTTCGAGAAATATCTACTACGAAATACAAACTTGTTTTTGCAGTCGGTAAAATCAATACCACTTACAATGAAACCCTGTGCGCGGTTCGACACGCACTTGGTTTTTTATTTTCAGTTTTTATTATAAGTAACTATAAAAACTTATATTGTGCTCATTTGTTTTTTTTAGGGCCATTTTTGTGGAAACGATGTCGGAATTCCGTATCAGTGTATCTACCGGCAAAGATGGTTTTAAACTTTCTTATTTTTTTTTTGTTTGCAATGTTTTTGTTTGTTCAATAATTATATTTAATAAAACTTCCTTTTTTTAGCAAAGAAAGCCAAGTCACGGAAATCAATTATGAGTTTCATAAACCACGTCTTTGTTTCAAACGAAGTCCTTCAAAAAATGTGTCTATTCAGGTTCGGACTAAAACATTTAAAACGTGTCTCTCAAAAAAAACCTCGGAAGAAGATTATTTAAATTGTAATGTAGGAGAAAAGAAAGACGAAAATAAATATGCTATCTTTCAGCAATTAATAGTAAACCGAAACATCCATGTGTTCCTGCAAGTGGAACAGTTCTCGAAGCACAAGCCTATCATCCTGACTCGCCAACAATACGACAAGGTAAAGAAAACAATCCAGAAGAGCATAACTACGAAGAAAAATACTCACAATAAACGAAAGCCATTGTTGACAAAGCGTGACTGTAGTGAACTATTTATCAGGGAAGTTAGAACCAAAAAGTATAAGGACGCCGCCGTTGACACGCTTCAACTAAAGATCCTTCGAAAAAAGTGCAAGCCTAAAAAAGTGGACAAGTGCCTGAGTCCACTATGCCTGAGTCCACTACCAACAGGCACAGGCCAGGGATCAAGACATGACACAGCAGCACAGACTGAGTATCCCTGCAGTAAAAAACATTGTAACCATTTGGGTACAACTGATCGGAGAACTCGTAAAGCAAATGCAAATTACGATACAATAGGCGACTTCCACGACTCATCAGAACAATGTCCCGATTGTTGCGAGGCTAAACTTACAGTATGCCAAGATGTCGAAGTACAGAACGAGGCTGAAGTTAAAACTTATGTTTTGTTTAATACTGAAAATTCCAAAGACAATGTAAAACACGCTGAAGAAGCAGAGCAGGTTGGCCATACTAGAAAAACAATGTCTTCGGTGGAGTTACGTTACGCGGGTGTTGCTTTTATGAAGCAGGTAGCATATTCGTCGATGGATGTAGGAGCCCTGTCCGACTCGAGTATAGATCATTTGAACTCATTTCATACTCTATTTAGAGGTGGGTACCTATTAGAAATTCTACATTTGGACAAAGCCTCTTCTAACAGCGGTACACACTAGCGTTTTTCTGCGCGTATAAGCACTTTTTTGTACATACTACATACGCGCGCTTTTACCCATATACTCATCTCGTACGAGCGTAGATGCGCTCATAAGCTTGTATTATGTTAAATCTATATTGATATTGACAGGCATACTCTTTTTGTGCGAAAACGCGGTTCGTACCTACTTTGAAGCGTGAAATGAGGCATAAAGCTAGTGGGCCGATATCTAGAGTCCGTTTCACAAAAGAAGTCTCGTAGACGCGGCGCCACTGTCGTAGGACGGAATCATAATGTATTGATTTATTTATTTATCTCGACATCATATACGAGTAGCAGGCTTGATTATTGGTTAATAAAATGCACATTCTTAAATAAAGAAAGGTGTCTGGGGTAGGAGAGTTGTTGTTGGAATGTTGCTAACTATATAATAATAATTCATCGTCATCATCATTTCAGCCGATAGACGTCCACTGCTGGACATAGGCCTCCCCCAAGTGTCGCCACATTGACCGGTCCCGTGCGACTCGCATCCAGCGGATTCCCGCAACCTTCACCAGGTCATCGGTCCACCTAGTGGGAGGCCTTCCAACGCAACGTCTTCCGGTTCGCGGTCGCCACTAATAATAATTAGTTCCACTTATTGCCGCGGGACTTCTTTCGGGAAACGGACTCTACCTTGGAAGGACATCTTACTAACTATGCCCAAGTATTACGTTAGACCATAGGTTCTCAACGTGGGCAATAACTCCCCTTCGTAGACGTTTGAGACTTTCAGGGGGGTAGTAGTACCCAGAGAAAATTATATAAGCTGTTTTAGATTCACGGCAAAATTGGGGGCTCGAGAAAAAAAAAATCTCAAAGTGGGCGGTGAGCAAAATTAGGTTGAGAGCCTATGCGGTAGACGATTGAGGAAATTAGATTCACGATCAGACATTTGCACTACTTTTGCTTAAATCAATAAATTAATTCTCAACTTTAAACGATACATTTTCAAACTTATTTTCATTAATTACAACTTAAATTAAACCGCGGAGTAATTACGTAACACATTATCAGTAGGAATGGCTTTCATTTTGACAGTTTAACAACATTTATTGCGTTATTTACGTTGTTGAGCAGACAAATTTTTCGAACATATGAAGCAATGGATTAGCAATATCCTTCAAATTGATTCAGATGTGTTACGCAATTAAAGTGCCGTTACTCGTCATCTTTAATTACCAACTTTTGTTATGTTTCAGGACACAGAAAATGCGCCACCCCAAATCTAGGAACTTCAGCCTACTCCTTATATTCAGAAGACGTCCGTGAAGAAAATAAATGTGCTAAATTAGAGCCGCAAGATTCGAAACCCAAGAAGCCGTTTTTGAGGAGACTTATGTCGTGCTTAGTCATGAGATCGACCAGAAACTCAGAGCTAAAACTACCGGTTGGGCCCCCTCCTAACCTGCCTAGCGTCAATAGTTCTATTGATTCATATCACATCAGTACTTCACTTGGTGTGAGTATTTTATTCATAAGGGCCTGCACCCACTGGTGGCACGGCACGGCAAGAAATTTTATGCGACAAATAGGAATATAACTTAATAGTATGATAATAAAATTGATATGCCAGACATGTGGACGATGTTTGACATCCACGTTAAGAGCTTCCTCGCTTTTTTGGTTAATTCTTAGGTCTTGCCTGATCAGACGTGTGTCGGAGAGCAAGCGCCTCTTACAACTCTTTTAAAGTAGGTACCAATTTGTTTTTTTTTTTGTCAGGCTGTGGAAGTATCTTCATCGATCTACGACACGTCGGCGTCCTTCTACAGCAACCACACAATCCTTCCAATAAACAGCAAAATAAAAAGAGGATTCTTTAGCTCAGTGAGAGGGTTCCTCACCAACCGGAAAAGCTGATGCTGTAATATTTTTGATTTGAGTTTTACGAGTTTTTATTTTGATACTCTGTTGCACATGAATGAACTCGTGTTCTTCAATGTGGTTGTCTACTGTTTTATTATGAAAGGTATATTTAAATACTTGCTACTAGACTGTTTTCTTTTACTTTAATTAAGTTAATAATATCATTTTTGGAGCAGCACTTAGCGCCCGGCTGGTTACGGCCAGTATTTACGCACGAGTCGGTAAGTTCGTGGTTTACCCAGAAAAAAATTAAGACATATTGTGACTTTTCAATCCACACTGACCAGTGTTGGCCTTCCCCGTTCTCTTTGATTCATTCGCCTGCCCATAACCTCATTTATTTGGGGTCGGCGCAACCTGCGCATCATGTCTTTTTCTTCCATAATTCCCTATTAGTTATTAACATCTTCTTACTTAGAGGAGACCTGTGTCCCAGCCATAAATATATTTATTATTTACTTCTAGCAGCGGGGACGTTATGGGCTGATTTTTAGGTTACCTACCCAGCCGGTCTATTTTGTAAAACGTTCACCGTGAAAACTTAGGAGAAGTGAGCTTGAACAGATCCGCATAGGCGTAGCCACGGTGGGGCAGGGTGGGGCGCTTGCCCCACCCTAGCTCTGACCTGTAAGGTACCTAATCAAACTTAAAAAAACTTAATTATCTAGGTACTAACTGGGTACAGACGCCAGCAGGTCAAGCTACCCGAAACTGTCAAATTTTCCCAATCTACCTTGAACCCTAATGCTTTAGCGATAAAGTTGAAAATCTATTAAAGAAATTTGACAGATTGTAGTAACTTGATGTGCTGGCGTCCGTACAATACTTAATATCTGTAAGAAAGTTCACACTCGACACAAAAAAAATAATGCCACACATCGCGAAAAGACAGACGCACCGTGCAAATCCTCCGGCAGAGAGCCCTACCCAGTTTTGGAAACGATCGTTGATTATTTCCTACCTAGACTCGCTAATTATGTCATTGGAAGAGCGTTTCTCGGAAAACAACTTACCCGGCCGGCATATTCTTTGATCTCATTGCACCCTTATAACATGATGCAAATGACATTCGAAGAATTTTTGAAAAAAACAGACGCCTTTCGTGAGTTTTTTTAAATTACTAGCTGCGCCCCGCGGTTTCACCCGCATAAGTTTCGATCCCGTGGGAATATCGGGATAAAAAGTATCCCATATGTTAATCCTGGTTATAAACCATCTGTGTGCCTAATTTCATCCAAATCCGTTCAGTACTTTTTGCGTGAAAGAGTAACAAACATCCATCCATCTATCCATACAAACTTTCACGTATTTAATATTAGAAGGATAGTAGGAAGTGGTAGTTTCCACAGCGAGGCTGAACTTCAGACGTGTACAGACGCCAGCAGGTCAAGCTACCCGAAACTGTCAAATTTTCCCAATCAACCTTGAACCTCAATGATTTAGCGATAAAGTTGAAAATCTATTAAATAAATTTGACAGATTATAGTAACTTGATGTGCTGGTGTCCGTACCACTTGTGGGAAGAAAAAAATATGGCTTCGAATGTTCTGAAGTGGTCACATGGAAGTGGCAGAACTTATAAAGGATTCAGAAATGTTTTATCCGAGTATAAAAACTGCGCTTGCTATTTTCCTGGCCCAACCGTGTACGACCTGTACTATAGAGAGGTCTTTCATTACGTTACGGCGTGTCAAGACGTGGCTTCGCTCCACCATGAGTGAAAATCGTCTGAGCGATCTCCGTATGCTGAGTGTTCACAGGATGAGGAGGTTCTGCCAGAACCCACGCCGGCTTCTCATAAAGTAATATTATGAAGTTCGTTAATACCTAAATAAATAAACAACCAATAAAACCTATGTGTAATTGTTTACTTACTGTACCTGAAAGTACTATCTATAGATAGATATAAACCTCTAAATTGACTGATTAACAAATTGGCATAGGCCCAGAGCCCAAACGGCTGAAGTTAGAGTCACATTTGTGGATGGAAGATTTCGTGGTGTAGGTACCTAGGTGAGCAATAAAGTGGTTTGGATAATTCGAATTATACATACAGATACAGGGTGCTATAGGGTGTAACCTTTTTGTATGAAAAAATTAACCAGGGTAAGACCGCGGGTATAGTTTGCTAGTTACCTACATATTATTTTAGACTGCTGCCCCACCCTGAGCCCATGGCTGGCTACGCCCATGGTGATCCGTCATCCCTCCTGATACTAAGGGATTGACACTATTAACAGCTCACTTTAAGATCACTTCATCTAAGTTATCACGGTGACATGATTACAGAATAGCAAAACAGTCGGGCTATTCTAAAAAAATCACCGTGGAAACTTAAGTGAAGTGAGCTTAAACTGAGCTGTCAGTAGTGTAAATCCCTTGCATCCTGGAGGAATGACAGCTCACTTCACCTAAGTTGTCACGGTGAGATTTTTACAGAATCGATCGTGTGAGCCTTTAGAGGTATGAAGAACAGGGTGTAAAGTTCACTCTTCCTCCATAGAAAAGGGAGGATCCTCTGACCAGTGTATCTGGGGGGCAATTGCCCAACAATTGATGTTGGGAAATTGTATCTATGCTAGTTGTGCGGTAAACTCTGCTTGCGAGATGCAGGATTTGCGTGACGTCAGTATGACGTGTTGTTCGTATGTGGCGTTGTAGATACCGCTACATCACTCCCCTCCGGAGACTGTAGGTCGATAGTGGGCTGAGTCTTTGTATCTTGCGATGCTTGCCGGGCCAGCTGAGGTTCCAGTGAGTCGGAACCGGTTGCCGCATAGTTCACGGTGAGTCGGAACTGTCTGCGGAGATGTCCCCAGTGACTCGGGGTGGCGTTGCGTTATACTCCAGTGCGTCGGATGTCGTACAGCGCCGGGTTGAGGCTGGCTGCTGCGTCGACCTGGAGAGGGTGCTCTGCTTGTTTGACCGGCGGAAAGTGCAGGGTGCTGTGCCAAGGTTGCTGATGAGGCTGAGGGTGATGACCAGGTATGCGCGGACGCTGCATGCTGGTGGTCAGGATACCCGTTGAAGCCGGGGATGCTGGCTGACTGGGTGACTCGCCGCTAAAGCTTGCGGGAGTGATGATGATGACGTCACGCTGAAGTATTTGCACGAAGGCTGCGCTGACGATCACGTTGGGGTCACCAGTTTAGAGGTATGAAGAACAGGGTGTAAAGTTCACTCATCCTCCATAGAAAAGGGAGGATTCTGCGACCAGACGGGTGTTGTGTCTGGCGGGATATTGCCCAACGATTGATGTTGGGAAATTGTATCTATGCTAGTTGCGCGGTAAACTCTGCTTCCGAGATGCAGGATTTGCGTGACGTCAGTATGACGCGTTGTTCGCATGGTGGCATTGTAGATACCGCTACAAGCCTAAAGAAGTAAGTGGACAGAAAACAAGTAGAAATTCCCTGCAAAGCTACTAAAAGCTATTGAAACGGAACTTATCTATATGAACCACTCGACCTATTGAGGCCCGCACTCCACCCAAAGAGTTGGGCGGAGATGTGCGAAGCGGAGACGAGAGATGCTTATCAGCAAGGGTGTTACCGTCAAGATGCAGGGATCAAGTCTTGTATTTCAAACCAGCCTACATAAAAGTCTAATACTGTAATTCTACTATTTGCTACCTTAACAATAGTTTTAGCTAGTACCTCAATGTTATTTAAAAAAAATCATCATCATCATCTTAATTCACAAAATCCTTGTTCCCTGGAGGGAACAAGGATTTTGTGAATTTTTTGAGGAGGGAGATTTTGACGTCAAAATGGATTTTGACGTCAAAATGGAGGGACCATATGGATAGGCTGGTCGGAGGAGTATCCTACCTATGTATTATCATCCGGATGGGAAATCATCAAATGAAAGGGTCATTTGATGATTTCCCACCCGCTCTGGGTGGAGCGGAAGGGAGTGTCAGACTCTTACTGACTAAAACATACCCATGTTCCTTCCTTTGCCCTTTATGTTCCGGGGTAGCGGTAACCCTTTCGGACAATCCCGCTAACCCGGCAGGCTTCGGCCCTAAGGGGCCCCTCAAATTATACTGACAACTCTTTGAGGCGCGCGTGGAACACTTACGCGCCGTCCGGCACCGGCCTGGCCCTGATCGGACGGTGAGCTACCCATTGCTCTCCGCCCGCAGGCCCGCGCCTACGGTGGCCGGGAGTCGTCACGCGGCTCCCGACGCCCGGAGCGTCTCCCGCGGCGGCTGGGACGGGAGGCGGCTCTCTCCCTCATCCGTCCCGCCACCTCCTTCGCTAGCATGACTGCTTCGCAGAAGGAGGCGACTGCCTCCCAATCCCTCTCGCCCCGGACCATGGCTTGCACCAGGGCCGGGCCGCGAGAGGCCTATTACAATACCTTAACTCTACTTTAGAAATATGACATTTGACTAACATGAATCGTTTGTATCCACCGAAGCTGTGCGGAGATGTCTACTGGATAGAACGGAGCTAAGCTACGTGCCGCTGGCCGCACGCTGCTCACATCTCCTCTCGTCACCGCCGCGTGCCCTCACCAGTTTGCGAGTCACAGCTCACATCTCTGTTTTATTCGCGCTAAACAAATATGAGATATCTCTCTGCTCAACAGTATCCTTTGAAGCTAAGCGGAAATGAGGTATATAAATAACGAAATCCTATTCGTTGTTCTGTCTCTCTTCACGTCTCCGCTTTGGTGGAATCATCAGTAGTCCAGCAGCACTTCCGATTACATTTTTACCGGTGCAATATCACTGGAAACTAGTGAAAACCATCAACCGATCTAAAACCTATCACTACCCGAAAACTGTATGTTTAGTGTGAGTTTGACAGCATTGTTCGAATGACTTAACCATCGCGTAAATCGAGTTAACGTCAAACGTATCGAGAACCATACACAATGGCAGAATGAAATACGCATCAGAATCGTAACGTTTTTCTACCAAATATCAACGACTGCTAGAATAGCAACCCTAACCAAAAAAAACTAACCTCAAAAATCTGACGTTTGTTTTGTGAATCTTGCTTTGCTTGCGATGTTTTGAATTGAAATATTCTGAGAAAAAGTGACAATTTATTTTAAATAAATATGGCTCTACTAAGACGTTGCGTGCCGCTTTTTGCGAAGGTTGTTAAAATTCATCCTGTACCCACTCAAGGCAAGTTTTGTTCTATATCGATTGTGTTAAGTACTTAACATTCTTATTTAGGAAGTTTTATCGTATGATTGATGTCTTTTAGCTCAAAAGATACATCGATGGGTGGCTCCGACACTGATGGCCCTCAAACGTCGCGAAGACAAGCTCGGTGGAAAGAAGACCAACCCAAGAAATACGTTTCTTGAATGGAACTTAGAAGCAGAACTATACGCGTTTGCACAGAGACTGAATGAAGACTTTGATTCAGATTTGCTACTGCAGGCATTCACAGACAGATCTTACGTTATAAAGGAAGAGATGAAACAAAAAGAAATGGAGTTTGATATCAAAATGAAGGACAACAGGGACCTCATAGAGATAGGTAAAACAATATTTTAGACATTACTATAAACAGAAATTCTGTCTAGAATGACATATATAATGTCCAGTGTGACATATATAATGTCTACCATAGTTGTGAAAGTAATTTCTGTTTCATGAATATACAAAACTTGTGATGATTCCATTTGCAATAGTCACACGCAATTAGGGTTACCATCTGTCCGGATTTGCCCGCATATTATTATTATTTGGTTAGACAGACTAGCAGCTAATTAGCTGCTGGGTGTGTTTCGTATAGCTTGGGATAATCTGTCCAGTCGATTCTTGAAGCAGTTCAGTGTGGGAGCCGTCACTAAATTTTCTGGGAGTCTATTCCATGCTATTACAACTTGGTTAGACAAGAATTGCTTCAAGGGCTTTTTTTTTTGATGAATTTTCCCATAGTTTTAGGGAATGCCCATAAAAAAGTTTGTTCGCATTCAGTGTGTAAAAGTCTTGAAGGCTGTGCACTTTGTAGTGTTCTGTAAGTATCTTGTACGTTTCATTGAGTCTACCCCTCTGTCTGCGCTGTTCCAGTGTGCTAAGGCCAAGGTCTTTGAGGCGCTGTTCATAAGGTAGGTTAGGCATGGTGCGAACCATCTTGGTTGCCCTTCTTTGTACAGTATCAAGTAGAGTAATGTCTTTTTTAAAAGTCCCAGATGCCATTAGCGTACTCCAAGAGTGGTCTTGTACATTTTGACAAACATGTCTCGCTTTTTGGGCCCCTGTCTGGACATTGTCCGGCTTTAGTCTGTGCTAAATAAATGTATTTTCTTTCTTTATCATTTGTCCGGACTTTTGACATAAGAGATTCTTTTACAGAAAATAAAAAAGTAGGTAACAAATTCTAAAATAAGAAATATTAAAAAGTAAAATGCAGGGACTTTCTTCAAATGCCCGGCTTTTTGTCAGGACTTTTCAAATTTCAAAATGGTAACCCTACACGCAATAATTTCTATTCCAGACTCCTTCTTAAAATAAGTTGTTTCAATTTCAGGAGACCAGTTCATAAATGCCTACATTCAGAATTACCTAGAGACAGCGCTGCCTAAATTCCCCATACAAGGTGTGAAGGGAGTCCGAAGGTTCCTTACAAGCGAGGCCACACTAGCAAATATATCCCTGCATTTAGGCACCAAAGATATTATTCTGGCTGCTGTAAGTAATGAGACAGTTAAGACAATTATTAACCTAATAGCAGAACCGGCAGACGTCGTCCTGCCCTGTTGAGTAATCATATACCGATAGTAGTGCCACCTACCTGGTCCAATTGTGTTTTCAAACCATCCAAGAACCCATTGAAATATACACACAAAATTTCATCCAAATCGGTCCAGCCGTTTAGGAGGAGTTAGGTGACAAACACACGTTCAGAAGAATTATATATTATTGTCCCTGGTTTTATATCAAGTGGCATGCCCCCAGCGCCTAGCTCATAAATCAACGAATAAATACCCACTATGAATAAATAGGGTCATGAAACGAAATAAATTAGCATAGGTTCTCAGTTGTATAAATAAGACTGCAGCACAGGCACGAAAACATTTGCCATATTAATCCGACTGGGACAGTGAATAGATTCTTCGCTAGAAGGGTGGTGACTATTGTGAAGATGGCTATAACCCTTTAGTGAATACAAGATTTAACAGGCTAATAGAGATGTATAGAAGATTGGAGAAGCAACCTCAATTAAATTGGAGTGAGGTCCAGAGGATCATAATAGTTAACCTGATAATGTTAATAGCTGGAGAGCAAAATCACTGCCGCAGGCTACCATTAACAATGATGACTTTGTCAGTTTCTTACATGGCCCCAGATGCGTCCATTGCCTAACCCAATCTGTTAAACCCCATTTACATGATGCAAGATTTTTGGCTGTGCAATGTGTAAGTTAATCTTAAAGGCCCACATCAAAATGCAACTGATATTATCAACCGATAATAACGCGTCTGTGGGGGGGAGCCTTTATTGTAGACATAAATGACTAATGGACACGACACAGGGAATCTAGTGTGGAGTCCAGGACATTTGTAAATCTAGCGCTGAGGGCTACTCGCATAGGGTAGCATTATGCTAAGCGATGGCCGTTTTACGTGGATGTGACGCATATTTTCCCCCAACTTGTTCTTTTTGTGTTTGTGTTCTTTTCCTGCGTCATTCTTTCTTTCTTTTCTTCTTTCTAAGGCTCCTATGTAATCTGTTACTAGTAAAATATTTAGATAAAATATTGTACTGTTTTTTTCTGAACGAATAAATTTTATTTATTTTGTTTCTAGGAATATCCAGTAGACAACTTTATTCTAGCAAATACATTCAAGGCTCTAGTTGGTGCATTACTAGATTCCTCTGGAGAAGTGAGAGCTGCGCACTTTGTAAGAGACTTTGTCATCACACAGTTACAAGGTTTGTTCTCTAATAGAGATTATGTATAAAGGTTGTTCTAGAGTCTCGACCAAACGAACATGGAACCAGAGCAAGGGTGTTGTATCGAGCGATTGCTCGCACGACACAATGCGTAGTAATGGCGGCGCGGTGCTACGTCGTGGCACGGTAATATTATCCATACAATATTCCAACTTCATACAAACGGACGAAGCGCGAGTTATGCCTACGCGCCTCGATCTCGACATGCAGACAGTCGCGACTGTGCCGCAGTGACGAACGGACGGTGTGTTGTTTTTTTAACAATAACCGCGCGATTTTCTCACTAAAAATAAATTCAAGTACATATTTAATATGACGAGTAGGATATATTGTGCTGTTTTTGGTTGCATGAATTCGTCAAACAATTTTTAATTAAGCTTTATATTAGAATGCGGATTTTTTATACTTTAAAATTTAATAATAAAGCATTTCGTACGTCTCAGTCGAGGCGCAAATATTTTTCGGTCGCAAATTTATAAGACCGATTTGTTATTTAAACATGAACATGTTTTTTTTAATTAAATCTACCAATCAAAAAACAACATGCATTTTTTATTGAACACTTCCTATTCAATTCACAAAGTATTTTATTTGTTTAATAAAAAAAAGTATATTTACAATCACAAAACTAAATGGAATACAAAGTAGGCAAAAGTAATTAAAATGCTGGAGGCGGGCAGCCCTATCGCATGTTTACGTACCGCGTGGCTGTAAGCATTTATTTTAAAGATACGGCCGAGTTACAATACTGTATAGATAATATTACCGTGGCTACGTCGTGGCGTCGCGCGCACCGATGTCGCCCGCGCACCGCACCCCCCGCCGACGACGTCGTTGTGGTGTGCCGCGCGTGTCGCCGCACCCGGTACTGTACGGTTTTTACGTCGAACATAATAGTTTTAATATTGGTGTACACGATGGCGTGCACAAATGTTTATAAAAAAACCAGAACTAATTATTTGCCTGCCAATGTTTCAGGTCAAGACGTCAACGAGTACCTGCCGATAGAAGACCCTTGGTCGATGCTGACATCACTCGTCCAGAAGGATGGTAGTCAAATAGAACCCCGGCTGATTGGCGAGACTGGCAGGAATACCTTGCTGGCTTGCTACAGGGTCGGTCTTTATGTAGACAAGAAAATGGTGTCTTCAGGTAAGAAATACCAGTTCCTATTTGCAATGAGCAATAAAAAAATGTATTTCCGGCCTTGCCAACTGTGTATATTTTCCACAGCATGAACAATTTTTTTTATTATAATTGTTGCCCTCCTGCAAAGATAGAAGACTATGGGAATTTATCAATAACCTCCTGAAGCATAGCATATATAGAATACAAAATAATACTCGTTGATATTTGTCATAACTGCAGCATTTCCTATTCAACATACAATTCTCTATAAAAAAAATTCAACATTCCAGGTTTCGGCGAGTCAGTAGCGATCGCCAAGGAAATGGCCGCAAGGGAAGCACTTAAGAAGATATTCGGTACTGAAGACACCATGAAACCAATCAACTTCAAACTAGAGGGCATACCCAAACCAGCCTCGCAAACACGCTATCAAATATCTGCCAGTTAAATTAGAACTTTATTGTAGTGTAGAATTAGGATTAAAGTTGTATATTATTTACGTTAATTTTTTTATTTGTTAAGTACAGCCCGATTCAAACTTTATGGCGGCTCGGAACATGAGGCGAGTCGCTGCGCAGTAACGAATTCACGTGTCAGCGGGGGTGAGGGGTGAGGTACTGCGCAGCGAGCAGCGCACTTCAGAGCTGCCATAAATTTTATCGATCTGTAAAAGGTAGAAAGCTCAGCTCATAGTTTGGGTTTCTTATGATAGGGGTGCCGTAATATAACGGCCACAAAATGACGATCAATGTTTGATTTACCGATGCCACAAAACGCTCTCTATGCCAAAGGGATATTCCAAATGAGTATTTATTTGTTTACTAGCTGCGCCCCGCGGTTCCACCCGCATAAGTTTCGATCCCGTGGAAATATCGGGATAAAAAGTATCGCTATGTGTTAATCCCGGTTATAAACTATGTGTGCCAAATTTCATCCAAATCGTTCAGTAGTTTTGGCGTGAAAGAGTAACAAACATCTATACAAACTTTCGCGTTTATAATGTAAGATATAAAGGCTTACCAACTATAAACCTTAATTCTTAGAACAGAATACTCTTTATTATGTACACCATATACCTAAATTACAGATATAAATGTAGAAATTATACAAAGGGACAAAAAAAAATGGAGTCCATGTGAAGTCTTTGTAATAATATACATAGACCTTGCCATGTATCAATTATGAAGAAATTGTCAAACATGATCCTTCAAAAATAAGCCAATAAGCGATGAAACGAAACAAATACGTAAAATATAACATTCTTTATTAAATCCCACATTTCCCTTACAAAAGTTATGATTACAAACATTTACAACTTAAATAAAATTTTCCTATAAATAACATTCAACATTGATCATTAAAAGTAATCATATAAACAAGTTGTAGCTGCTTATCACAATTAAAACTGTTAAAAAAATGGTTTATAAACAAGAAATTAAAGTGTTGATTTACTATAAAATAGAGTTTAGATAACTGAAAATAAAAGGATGTGTGCTTATGACGACACGATAGAAGCGAAAACTTACGACTGGAGCCGAGTATACACGATTGAGCGTCACCGACCGACTGGAGCCGAGTATACCCGATTCAGCATCACTGGACCGAGAGTGACGGTTCAGATTTGTTCACTGTTTAGAATGAGCGAAAAGTACGCCTAAAGAAGTTTTCAGTTCAAAAAGAAAGTCTTAAAAATTACACAAGAATCCCTTGCATTCGAACATTAATTCATTGTATAGTGCTTAACAGTTCAACAGTGACAAAAGTTCCAAGGCACTTCATTACAATATCAACATTAATCAACACTCAATAAGGTACAAATTCACTTAAGTTCATCCAGGAGCCGAGTCCATGAGCAGGTTGCCATGTTTGTCCTTCATACGCACACGTCCAGACGCGTACCGTGTTTCAGACGTCCCGTCGTTGTAGACTAGCTTTACTGTGCCATCGGGGAACTCGCGACGCTGAAAAGAGATTATAAATTGTAGTGAATATGACAGTCAAAGGTAGTGGCGACACGCGGTCCTTATACCCTGTCCAATAAGTAAACCGTTTTTTGACAGATGGAACTAGTGATTGCAGCAACACACAATACATTGATTGCTACACGTACGGTATTACAATGTATGTAAGAAGCCATAAATAAGCCAATTCAATAAGATAAGGCAGTTTATAATTATATTTATTTTATTACGCATTTCAAAGTTAACTTTTACGTGATCTGGAATATGTACGTTCTAAGAGAGCTGTCAAAAAACGATTAACCTAATGGACAGGGTATAACTATAAATAATCGCATGGGGGTGTTTCGGAAGGCTTTGAACAGAGGCTTTTAAAAATTTCCACTGGACCTCGTTCCACAGGCTACATATGTAGGTGGCACAAATGCACTCGAGAATTTTACTGACTGCCTTGTTGGTCCGTGTTAGACCAACAAGTCCGTAAAATTTTCATTGCAACTCTAGACGTGCCCTCCGGGGTTCGATTCCTAGGTCGGGCAGTATTTTCCTAATCATAAATTTTCCAGTAACAGCCTGGAGTGCTGATTTGTGACCGGTTAACGGTAATTAGCTCGTCCCTATTCCATGGGACTTAATCTAGCGAAATGTCAGTTGTCACATCTTTCCCAGTAGAGCAGTGGTTGCCAGTAGTAATGGCCCCGACTTACCGAGTCGTAGGTCGTGGGTTCGAACCCAGGCTTTACTTTGTGTAAATAATTTCATCAGCACTGCTCTCAAAACGGTGAAGGAAACTATCGTGAGGAAACCAGTATGTCATAGAACCATAAATTCAAAGATATGCGACATCTACCAACCCGCACTGGGTCCGCGTGGTAGATTACATCCCTCTTCCTCTCAAAGAGAGGAGGCCTGTGTCCCAGCAGTGGGAACATTATAGGCTGATTATGTTATGTTACATCTTTGCCTATCCTTTTTGAATGTAACGTTAAGCTAAATAAAACAATCATCTCTTCACCTTATGATCCTTAGCATGTACTTCGACCTGTCCATTACTGAACACAATGCGCTGTTCGCCACTGGCTGCCACGGTCAGCGCCGCGCCGTCCGGAAACCGCCACTCTTCACGAACGTGCTCGTTCTTCGGATCGAAGTACCGGACGCTGCCGTTCGGTAACCGTATCTCCGAGGAACCGTCCTTGTAGCGCTTTTCTACTTGGCCACTGTAAAAGACGATGGTTATAATGATAAGAATGTATTTCTATGGTTAAAATAAACTTCACATATCAAAAATGAATTATGTTTCAACACTAGATGCGGTTTGGAATGTTTCCTATCCAACTACTCTGAGAAGAAACACCGACACAAACTCGGAGATCACAGTCTCTTTTAAAGTTCAGACATATTCTTGATCAGACCATATAATGAGGACCATGCTTATCAGGTTCCGAGATGGTCCTTTGTATGTATTCAGCTGTTTGAAACGTAAGCAGATGCAGCAAACAAAAATAATTATTATAGTTTGTAGAGTGCTAGATGGATGATTACTATAACGATCTTACTAGTTGCTGTTCTGTAGTTTCTGCCTACATCCTTTGGAAAAGGGCGTGCGGTTATATATGAATGTATAGTTGCCTGGTAACCACCATACACGGTTGCTAAGCAATATTATGTAATGTATGGGCTACATACTATTCAGATTTTTGCTGTATCATGCATGATCAGTCAGGAAGATGAAGGAATAATAGTACTTCAGACCGTATGTCGGTCACGTCGGTCAATCTCAACGAAGACTAGCCTTCGGCTCGGGAGATATAATAGTGCACAAGTGTGTGCAGACACAGTACGGTGCACTCTCTCACTCTCAGAGTCCGATGGGACGGCAATCTGACACGACCGGAGAGAGATCAGGCGCAAGACCAACGGCTTAACGCGGCTTCCGAGGCACGGGTTATCACACCGCCAACTTCCAAACTCCGGGCTGTTACTAAGAAATTCCTAACGAATAACCCAATAACACTTTGCCCGACCTGGAAATCGAACCCAGGACCTCACGCGCAGCAGTCGCGCTTGCGAACACGAGACCAACGGGGCAGTTAAAGGCCAACATAAGTTGCTGCTATAAGATACTCACTCTGGAAACTCCAGAATTTCCAATCCATCAGCATGGGTAGTGTGGTAAGTTTTAGTCTCCTCATAAAAATACTTAATTCTACCCTCACTATAAAAGTTCTCCTTTATATCTCCATTGTAGTACACAAACTTGCTATACTTTCCATCCGAAGATATGTACTTTACGTTCCCGTTTGGAAACCTCAGTTCTCTAGAACCATCTGGTTTCTTTACCTCTGTAGGATTCAAACTGGTTCTAGTAAAACTGGTCTTACTAACAGAAGGTTCTGGACTTAAAGTCAGCAGTTTATCCCTGTACTGTTCATTGTGGATGACAGTCACTGATTTTAAGGAGGAATGGTTGAAGGCAGATGTTGGTGACTTGGATCTGTTCTGTGACATGTTTGAACCAGACTGATTGGAGAAAAACTCCACAGAATTTCTTGAAGGAGGTGATTTGTTTGTACTTGTTCTGTTGCTTAGTATAGAAACTGGAGACTTAGATCGATGTCCATTTGTTTCATTTTTATTAAAACATGGCGAAATTGTTCTTTTGGGGGATTTAGAATTTCTTGACGATCCTGAGCTCGATTTTTGCAAGAAAAAGCCTTTAGCATTCTCATTCATAATTGGATTATCATTTAAATTAAGGTCAAAGTTAAAACTTGAACCACTAGACCTGCTAGATCGATTGCTTTTAGGTGATGCTGTTCTAAATCTTTCAATGTATATCTTTTCTAAATTATTGTTATCTTCATTTCTGTCATCATCGTCAGTTAGGGATTCATTTGAAATAGTATAATTGTCAGCTCCTACGTTCTCTTCATCAGAATGATCAAACCTTTCCACATTTGCCAGTTTGTTGTGTTCCATATGACTGATAGTGTCTCTTTGGCTAAAATATTTAGCATACCTAGAAGTGACATGTAGATTGGGAACACTTTTAGCTCTAGGCCTTGTGAGCCTTTTATTAACAGGCTCAACTCTTCTGCTTCTGCTCTGTCTTTCAATCTCATAAGCTTTATATTTCACATCGCGGTCTACGCCCACTGCCGGTCGCGAGTCCTTGTTGGAAATATTCGTTAACTTTTTATTTATTTCTTCAAGATACTTAATATTTGTCAATCTTCTTGTGACTTCATTGCTGTGTTGAATTCGTCTGTTTTGCTTCTTTAGTTTTTCAACCTCCTCCTGCAAGTCTTTCTTCTCTTTTTCCATAATTTTGATTTGATTCCGGAGTCTGGCTATTGTGGAGGTCGACTTCGCGTCTTTGAGTCGTATCTCATCTTTAAGATCATTTATTTCCTTCTTCAAATTAACAACGTCATCTTTTTCTTTCTTGTTCAATCTGCCTCTCATTTCCCTCACATATCTTTCGTACATTTGTTTCTGTTTATTTAGTTTCTCTTTTTCTTCTGCTAGATAGTATTCTGATAGAACTTTCTCTTCATTGAACTTTTGTTCGAAAGCTGCCTTTTCTTCATAAAACTTTTGCCTGTCTTGATCAACTTCTTCGCGTAATTTGGCTAAACTAGCATTTTCTTTTCTAAATGTTTCTATTTCGTCTTCTAATTCACCTAGTCTATCTTTTAACAGTTCACTTGTGGAGATTAGCTTGGCATTCATTTCTGCAATATTCGCTTTCATGGCATCGGTTTCTGTCATTGTGTCATCATGACATTCAGTGTTATCAACCTCCTTTTGATTAATTTTGACCTGTTTACTCTTTGGATCAATACTCTTTCTTTTTTTATCTTTAGAATTATTTCGATTTTGTGGCGAATCCTTTGTTTGTTCAACCGTTTTGCAGGAACAGCATGACACGGAAGAGCATGCGTCACTGCAGCAGTCAGTATAATTACTGCAACAAGTTTCAGCTTCACTGTGAGAATTCTCATTTCTGGCTTTACGGTTATAACCTGGTAAAATATATCTCAAATCAGGATTTTGTGACAGACACTTCTGCAGTGCTAAAGGAGTGCTGTCTCCAGAGCATTCTAAGTTACTTCGAAGGAAGCGGTTGAAAAATGAGTTCTCTAAACTAAAGCTCTCATGAGTGACTTTGTTTTCTAGCAGGTCGAACATGTTCTGTTCTGCCGTCTCTCTCTCATACCTTAACCTACTCATTGTCTCGTCACAGCTAACATCTGAAACCACACTTTTTGTAGGTGAAGCAAAGTTTTTGTAATAGTCACTCTGTTTGAGTTGGCTAAGGAAGTCATTTTGTTCTTTAGTCAGTACTGCGGCCCATGATTTACCTTTATTGACAACTAGTGGGTGTTTATTTTTCAGGAAATCGGGTGTTATATTTGCAGTTTGAATATGACTACTGTTTGTGCTTACAGAATCAAAAGTCTGTTGTTTTCCTGTATTGTTGCTGATAGTTTCTGATTCTTTATCACTATTATCTAAAACCCTCTGAGTAGGTTGAATCTTTCTCGTTAATTTTGCTTGCCTTATATCATTTGTTATTATTGAAGGTTCAGACATCTGTGCATCAGTATTTGTAATCTTTTGTACATTATTATTTGTGAACCTTTGACCATTATTAGGAGCATTCTTTTGAACATTATTGGTGATATTCTTTTGAACATTATTAGTTTTGTCCTTCTGAACATTATTAGTTTTGTCCTTCTGAACATCATTGCTTTTTTCCTTAAGTTTTTTTAGGTTTAATTTTAAAGGTGATTCTGTTTTATTCTGGAAACTTTTTCTCTTCCATGGCAGAGCTTTAGTGTTCTGTATTACAAAGTCATCTTTCTTAAGTCCAAGTCGGGCTATTCCTTCACCTCGTCTAAGAAAAGGTTTTTTGTTATGAGCTTTGATAGAATTATTGCACTCTGGGCTTTTTGCTTTGGGCACATTCTTTTCATTCTGCAACTTTTCTAAGAGCAATGCCTCAAAATCTTTTTTAGGAGATAAAATAGGCATTTCATCAAGTGATATTTGTTTTTGTAATGAATTCTTGTTCATAGAAGAGTTTACAGACGTTTTATTACTTGTATTTTGAGATGGTTCTGATGGGGGTGGTTCATCAAGTTCTTCAATGACTACTTGGTTCCTGGATGGTGCTAGTGCTCTGCTTCGGCTTGATAAAGGTGAATTGACAATAAACTCCGACTCCTGAGAAAGGTTTAGCACTGAAACACCTTCTATTAGGTCTCTTTCAAGCACTTTATGCGATAAATCGCTGGTGTTGGGTCGCGGTGTACCCTCAGTCGAAATATCATTAGATGACTGCAGCAAACTACGAAATGTGTTATAACTGGTGTTGTTACTGAAATGGCTGACAATTTCAGTGATACTTGATGAAGTTTCAGAGGTTTCTTTGTACTCCAATCGTTGTTTTTGTAGCTTCCCGCGCTGTAGTAGCTGAAGTTGCCGCAACACTTGCAAACGTTCCAATATTTGTGAGGGAGAGAGCGAAACATCACTCTCAGAGTACGTTTCATCCATAATCGTTAGTTTGTTAATACATTATTTGAAACAAATACAAAATTATACAAAAGAATATTAACGAAAACACCCAGCGTTACAAAATTTTTGAAATTTGACAACTTTGACAGCTACGAGCATTAACTATCAACAAAACAAATTACCAACGTAATAATGATGAAAGTAGGCAGCAGATAATAAAATAAGAAGCTCATTTCCGGCTGCAGTTCAAAAAAGAAAGCTGGTTACACAAATATATTTAACCGTCTCATGAGTGGATGCATCGTTAGAAAATCGCAAGCGCTTGCCGCAAATTTCCTTAGGCTTATGCTAGGTACACACGCAACCATCAAAGATCACCGGTGACTCATTGGCAATTTCAAAGTCTTACGCCTACACGGTGCACACTCAAATTTTTTGATATCGCTAGTGAAAAATCAGCTGTCGGCATTACGCTAGGGTACGAGGTCTAAAATTTTCGCCATCACAAACCTGTCAGACACTAATAACATGTTTGTTGGTTGGTTGGTTGTTCACTTAACAACAATAAAACCAAGTGTAAAAAAAACAGCTTTAGGATTTGGGGTAGTTAGGTTAGATTGTTTTCATTATATATTTTGGTAAGCAATATGGGCATGAGTATAAATTAACAGAGCATCCACGAGGTATTCTAAAAGTCAGCGCCCCTGATTCTTTCCTCAAAATATAATTTCGGACACTAATCTACACGGTCGTCTTAAGTCTGGAAATAGAATTCTGTGACCTCTGAAATTGTTCGAGTTTTTCTTCAGCTTTCACAGTGTAACCACGATTAAATCAAGATAAACTGATTGCCAAACGGCAGCTTACTCCCCGGCAATAAGCAGAATGTGCTTGCAAGTTGCAATTACAATGCTCCAACCAAATGCCCTATCCACACGTTTGAATTCGTGATGGTTTGTCGCGGTTAGTAACGTTTCTACCACGGAAAATAGTAGTAGAATTTGACATGGTAGTATTTTTAAAAGATATCTTGTAAATTGTAACACCAGCACATGCGCCAATAAATGTCAAAATTCCTGTCCATTTTTATTCAAAAAACATCTGGTTATCTGGTCACAAATCACATACTTGCGATGTCTAAGAGAAGTAGTTTCCACAAAACTCCTAAGTTTAAGCCCGAAGTTATGGTGATCAGTAATAAACCCAAAACAACCATGAACATGTCGCTACGACAGGAGAAAGTTGATGTGTTGCCTGAACCTATCAAATCAGATGCTGATAAAAAACTTTACAAGTGAGTAGCATTTATTAATTAAATAGAAAAATACATTTTAACTCACTTTAAATACTATATGGGCCGTGAGGTTTAAATAAATACGTGCTACATTTATTTACAAAATTAATAACCAAATAAAATTAAAACATTTTGGAACGTTTCTGCAGGACTATACGCTTGCAGAATGGTCTAACAGCGCTCCTGATATCAGACCCTAGCCGTCCAGCGGTGGGTAATGAAACTAGCTCCAGTGAAGAGGAGAGCAGTGGCTCTGACGAGATCAGCACAGACCCTGAGAGTGAGAGTGGCAAGTCGACACTATCTGCAGCCAGCGACCACCATGGCACGAAGAGACGCGGCGAATACGACGAGGAGAAATTGGTCAGTATAAATAATTATTTAAAATCTCAAATTATTCAAAATTATTTAGGTATATCCTTTTTTTATCTGCAACTGTCCATAAATAATACACAAAAAAAAATAAATTAAGAGTGAAAAAAATCGTAAAATGAATGTTTAGGTCAAGAATGCTTGGACTTACCAAAGTTCAAAATAATGGCTAGTGTTACAGAATCTAATCTTTATGAGTCAAAAAAAAAAATAGGATTAAAAATTTCGTAGGTGGGTTGGCCTGGGGGCTTACCACCAGCTCTTATAGCAGGGCAGAAGTTGAACTGCACTGCTTTTTGTACTTAGTCATAAAACAAAAAAGCAGTGCAGTTCAATTTCTGCCCTGCTATAAGAGCTGGTGGTAAGCCCCCGGGCCAACCCACCTACTAAATTATAAATTTATTGATAGGCACAGTTGGCAACAAAAGTTCAAAAAGATGCTTTTTTTTTTCAGTCTGGTAAACACTGAAACTTTTTATTTATTGGGCAAAATATTTAATTAAAGTCAGAACAGACAAAAATGTAAAGGATCCTAGCTCTTATATGAAAGTTAAAAATCAGTTTAAATAAAAGTTAAACTGATTTTTGATGAAATATGAAAGTGAGAATGAAGTTTTTTTGGTGACTTTACCTATAGCCTTAGCTTAGATTACACTTAGGGCTGATTTTTCCAACGCCAGATAACTTTATCGGAGGAATAATTTTGAAATTTTGGCAGTTATTTCATACAAGAACTATTAAACGTCAATTTTATTCCGTGAATAAAAGTTACCTGGCGATGGAAAAATCGGCCCTTAATAAACTAAACTACAAAAGAAAACCATATAAAATCCCACACTATCTTTATTTATTTTCGCCACAATTATAATAGCATTTGATTGTAGTGATAAGTATAAAAATAAACTCATTACAACCTTGGGTTGCAAACTTGCATCATGTTACGACGCCGGTGTTTGACCTTGATTCAGATCAATTGTATTAGCATAAAGCGTGTCCTTAGTATTGTTTGTTTATTTTTTTAAGTGGAAAGCTGGAAAGTTTCGTTAAAGTTGTATAGTTCAAGGTTTTATGGAATAGGTACAGAAAATAGTAAAATAGAGCAGTGGTCGCCCAGTGGTATCGGCCGCGACTTACGAGTTGTAGGTCGTAGGTTTGAACCCAAACAGGCGCTTTACTTTGTGTAAATTATTTCATCACCACTGCTCTCAAAACGGTGAAGGAAAACATCGTGAGGAAACCGGCATGTCCTAGAAGCAAAAATTCGAAGACATGTGACATCTACCAACCCGCACTGGGCCCGCGTGGTGGATTACGGCCCGTTCCCTCTCACAGAGAGGAGGCCTGTGTCCCAAGAGTGGGAATATTATAGGCAGAAAATAGCTAAGTTGTTCCTATTGTTTTTTATGTAGATACTCTGAACAGATATTTACATATATTTTTCGTAAGAATGCTTGCAAATAGAAAAACTAGCTTTTGTCCGCGGCTTCGCCTGCGTGTAGGTCGATAAATATCCACAGGAAAGTACTACCGGGATATAAAGTATCCTATGTCCAAATTCGGGATAGGGTCTATCCATGTGACAAATTTCGTCGAAATCCGTCGTTAAGGGTTGAAAAGGTAACAGATAAACAGGCAGATAGACTTACATTCGCATTTAATACAGGGTGACAGGGACATCGACGCGAAAACTGGGTTTAGTCGACAAATGCCAGATTCTACAAATGTCAGACGAGTTTAAAACGCCAGATTCTATGAATGCCAGATTCTACAAATGCCAGATTCTACAAATGTCAGATTCTATAAACGCCAGATTCTAATAATGCCAGATTCTATAAATGCCAGATTCTATTAATGTCACATTTTTGTTATAGTTGCAATACTCGTATAATAATTTTCTTAAGTGCATGTATAAAAATTTCGCTAATTACAAAAGTTGTTCTTGCTAGTTGTTGTTTTTTTTGCATTAAAAAAGCGTATGCACACAATTTTGTAATGCAAAAATTTGAAATGAGCTCTTAGAAATGGAAATAAAAAGACAGATAATGGGAAATTATTTAATAACAAAATAAGTATGAAAAAACACAAAATTACCAAGTTATCGTCATAAACTTTTCTATCAATCATCATCATCATCATCATCCTGTTTCATGGAAAAGTGCAACAACTACGCGGTCAAAACAATGTTTTTTTTTTAATAACTGACGCTGAATTCATGGTTACAGTTTTCAAGTCGATGTCCCTGCCACCTTGTATATTAGTAACGAAGTATGAATTTCTTGAGTCGTGCAACTCAATAACTCCATTCGTATTTTGATAGAATCCATCCAATGGCATACATTGTTACATTAAATATTTCCTGCTGCTGGGCGGCCGCGTCGTCACTGCAATAATGAGTAACGACTCTTATCCTTAATCTTTAACGCCAGATAAACACTCCTGGAACTACTTACCCACTTCTCGTAATATTTCCGTCATCCATAATTTCTTTACCTACGCATCTCTTCTGCCTTGGTTCCCTGATGCTAGTTCGCGTTAGTGCGACAATGTAACGAACTATTATTCGCGTGCCCTCAGTTGTACAGCGAGAGTTGGGCGGAGAGAGCGCGCGAAGTGTAGTTCGCGTTATCTCGACAATGTAGCCGTAGCATAAGAAAGCGGTGAACGGTCACACAATAGGGCACTTACATGAAGAAGCAGGATTTCGGGCCCGACTCTCGGTACACCTGTGCAGGCTGATCTTTGGAAAGAAACAGTTACATGCTTTGCCTGTTTCTTTATGTGTAAGCGCAGAAATCAATGTGGGACAATTTCACCCGCACCGATCGGTACCGACTTGTCCTTACCGGGAACCCGTTTCTTTATGCAAGCAACCTATCGGCTGTCCAAACTCCATATACAGAGCGTTTTTGACACCTGAATGTCAAATTCTGGTGAAAATGACAGATTTTCTTGACGGCCGTTATAATATCGTCGCTCTAGATGTGACACCTCGTAAAAACGAACCTGTCAATTTTCCAGGAGAGACAAAAAACTGATTTGATAAATTTTATGTATATTGCATGCTTTTGGTTATTTTTATTGAATATTAAATAAAATACCGTATGTTTTCTTGTATGTACATAAAGAATCATCTTGGCATGCTTGGCGTCTATTAAACTTACAACGTCCCATCTTACAAAGTGCTTCACAAATCTTGTTACGAGATGTCACTAAAAGTAATTTTTTAAGTGAAGTAAACCTCCTGTACATACAAGGTATCACCAGAAAGGTGGAAACTTGCGTGGTGGACAATTTCGCATCAAAATGTAAAATTGACCAATAATTATCGTTACGAGGTATCACATCTAGAGCGAAAATATGGCGCAAGTGCTCTTATAGGAAACCATAGCTTTACTCAAGCCACTTACAAACCCATGAGGAAAAGATCGCAGAGATAGTTTATCAACCTCCCACCATCAGCACAACCCACGATAAATGCATTTCTGTGAACCCTGTCATGACTTCTTCAATTTATTTTGTGTCAAGTGCGAAATAAATTGGTAATTGCATTGAAGCACATGCTAAGTTTTTGGATAGGACTAGGCACGCCTGCAATTTCAACGACACGTATCGCGTGGATGTTTCCAGGCTGAGTAATCACGTTGGGATACAGACTTGAGGAAAATGATTATGCGGACACCTCATCATCATCATTTCAGCCGAAACACGTCCTGACTGCTGATCATAGGCCTCCCTTAAGCACCGCCACTTCGAGGGGTTCTGTGTTTGTCGCATCCAGCGGATTCGCGCGAGTTTCACAAGCCGCCGTGGTATTTTATTGTCTAGTTCTTTTTACTCTATCTACTTGCCAGTCAGTATGTTTAGAAAAGGGTTGAAGTTTACAAGGCATCATGGTATGCACGTTTGAGTTACCAACCTTGACTAGCTTGGTTTATGATCACCTAGGTTTCCTGTCTGCCCTAACCAGGGCTTTCAATACCGGGATCCCGGTATTGGCTAATACCGGGTTCCCGGACATTTTTAGTAATTTTTCAATAGCGGTTTTGAAATATCCAATACCGGGTCTCCGGTATTGGATATTATATTTTAATTTTTAAACAATTTTGGATAAAAAAATATATAAGAAAAGTCTGATACCGGGATCCCGGCATTGGAAATTTTCTATGCGGTATTAATACCGTTATTGAAAAATCCGGTATTCGAAACCCCTAGCCCTAACATATGTGCAATTAGTCTGTCATAACATAGTATTTACGTCTGCAACAATAATGGTATACAACGTATTTACTCGAGCAGAGATGTGATTACTGGCGGTGGTAATAAACCGCT
Source organism: Apamea monoglypha (assembly GCA_911387795.2). Lineage (NCBI taxonomy): Eukaryota > Metazoa > Arthropoda > Insecta > Lepidoptera > Noctuidae > Apamea > Apamea monoglypha. The sequence continues at coordinate 8,500,304 of OU426934.1, read as the reverse complement.
CGGTTCACGGCTCAGCGAACAGTCAACACGTGAGTTGCGTTTTTCTGATTTTAATTAACAACAAAATAACTGAATGACAGCGAAAGTATGCTGTCATTAAGCTGCCAGTTCGCTGACTTTAAGGATGGATGAATCGTTTGGCAGTAGTCAACCAGACGCAATACCCGGTCAGGAGTGCTGGTGTGAAGTTCCTCCATTGGACAGGATTCTCCCTCTCGGTTGGATCCTTCTTGTTCGATTGAGGAACTTAAGACCTTTTTCCTATTCCTCTAAAACCTGAACAATCTATGATGCTGGGCTTTCTCAAATAGGTATCTGATATTTGCTAAAACCTCTTTGCGATGTTATACTTAAACAAAAAAGCATCCATGAATTACGCATTTTTAGAACATCAGAAGACCAATTCCCGTAATTAAAAACGTTCAAAATCTAGTCGCAATCTCAGCTCAGCGACAATTGATGTCAAAAACTTGTCAGAAATGTAGGGAAACGAGAAGTATTTTTGACAGATTGAGACTGAGATAAGACTGTGGACGTTCTTAAAATTACGAGAATTGCCCCTCTGGCGTATCCTGAGCTCCCGAACCCGGCACCAAGTATTGTGAAGTTTGTAAAATTAGAAAACTAGTCTAGCACCGATCACATCTTCCGGCTGAAAAAAATATATTTTTCACTTCCCTGTTAACTTCATCATGAAAAGTCGTCGCCTTTATCTGCGCCAACATGAAGCCTTGAACCGGTTTAATGGTCAACAACCAATGGCCTACAATCCTACATTGTGTTGCGGTGAATATAGGTCAGTAACCGAGTTAAACTACTGAATTCAAAACGGAAAACTAATCTAGTCCCAGATTCTACATTGAAAGCAAAAAGTAGGATAAAGTTCTAGAGGCCTTATGTCTGTTAGAAAGTGAATCGTAAGACGATTCATACTAGTTAAGACGCTGCCCAAACGTTTTTGTCGCACAGTTAGGCGTATTTGGTACGTATTACAAGCTTGAAAAAAATTGAGTGTATTGTCAAATTTTCAAAGAAAATACTTATGAAAAAATATTTCGTAAAAATAAAATAGTATCATGATAAAACAATCTTAAAACAGCTAAGAAATAATTTTTCGTCGCATAATTCTCAAAATTTTGAGCGTAAACTATCACATTTTATGTAATGATAATAAAGGGAATTCAATCGACTAGAGGAATACCTAAAAAGTATTCCACTGAGCTGTGCATTCATTTTTGAATTTGATTAAAACTGTAAAATTACTTTTATTTTGTTGGTCATTCGATTCAAGTAACATCAAACGCATCGCTGTTTTGAACCTTATTTGTTGCCGCTATGCGCTATTTTCGTTTACCTAATTTGCTTCTTACCGCGCCTTAAAGTACGTCGTAGCTGTTCTCAGGGAGAAAAACGTTAAAAAGTATTGAATCTAAAATCTTAGCAGTATTTTTTGTAGCTCTACTGTTCAAGCATATACGGCTAGGCTACATAAATACTTAGGTACTGTGTCGTACGTCTGTGTTGCAAAGAAAGTTATAATTACGTTAACCGTCAGTTAGTGTAATTAAATTACCATAATTATCATTTTCCGTAATACAAATTGCTTATAATGACATGACGAAAAACGTTTATTTTTCTGAACGATCGCGTTTTACGATCGATTTAAACCATCGATTGACTTTGGTGTGAATGACGTGATTAGGTACATTTTAAGTTTTTCATGAAAAGACCATTTTCTCATGATACGTTTCTATTGTGTAATAAATAGTATGTTTTGTGTGAGAGACAGTGAGATAAAGAGGCTCATTTTGAATGAAGGTGAATACAAAGCATAATTAGGTAACCATGAAGTGCATATATTTGTACAATTGTGTACAGTGCTGCCTTTACAACTATTGTGTATTGAATACATTGTATGGCCCATTGGACATACTGGAGCTATTGACTTGGGCCAAAACATGAACTCAATAACTTTTCAGCTTGGGTCTTTACTCCTCCTTACCTATAAACCATTTTTCGGTATAGACTACGAAAGTCTTTAAGCTTATCCTACTAATATTATAAACGTGAAAGTTTGTATGGATGATGGATGGATGGATAGATAGATGTTTGTTTGTTACTCTTTCACGCCAAAACTACTGAACGAATTTGAATGAAATTTGGTATACATATAGTTTATAACCAGGATTAACACATAGGATACTTTTTATCCCGATGTTCCCACGGGATCGAAACGTATGCGTTTAAATATAATGGCATGTCTGCCTACACATAGACAGATGACACAATATTTTGTAATATAATCAAAATCATTTATTCAATCGGCATTTTTTGTACGTCAAAATTACATGAGAATGTCGCTCAAAACGCCCGCCCTCCACCACTTCCTAGTGCTTTGGCTTGGCTGGGAAGAAGAAGTGGCGCAACAAACTCCCCAGAAGGGCAGAAGTACAGCTGTCTGTTAACTTAGAAGAAATTGATTCTATACAATAATATGCAAACGACACACAAAACATTAAATTAAATTAATTGCCATACCAGCTAGTAGCACACACAAAAACATTGAAAACTATACTCTTCTGTTAACTGCTAATCGTATAGTCTGCTCACCTACCCGGGCAATTGTTTAAACCGCAAATCAATACCTAGATATATTTGTAACAGTATTAATTTTAAAACTATCGGACACAATATAGGAACGTTTTGTTCCTGAAACTATAATACCAAATATAACCAACGTGGAATTGAAATATCGACACCCGGGCGGTAGCTCAACCCATGAAACTAAAAAACAAAATTGAGTGGCAAGAGTCCATCCGAACAAACATAGTTACATACATACATACATCGCAAGTTAAATAAAAGCTTGTAAAAACCATAAAACTCCTTATCATAAAACAGTTTTAGTCTACCTTAGCCACTATTGGCAACGGTAAACTCATTATTTTACATGAAATGTGTAACAAATTTATTATGACTAATATACAAATGTATAGAATTTACATTTTTTTTTATAAAACATTATAACGTGCGAATAGGTCCATGTAGTCAAAACATACGTGTTTACATTTGAACAGTTCCTTTATAGTTTTATAATATTTAATTTAGTTTAACAAGCCCTTCGTTATTATGACTTACTATACCACCTACTTAGCATTCATAAAGCCTATAATGTTCCCACTGCTGGGACACAGGTCTCTTCTCGGTGAGAGGAAGTGTGCAGTGCGGCTTGGTAGATGTCACATGTCTTCGAACCTTTGTTCTACTAGGACATGCCGGTTTTCTCACGATGTTTTGCATCACTGTTTTGAGAGCATTGATTATGAAATAATTTTCGTTTTCGAACCTACGACCAACAACTCGTAAAAAAGCAAAGCCCCGACCGTTTCCACTGGGCCACCACTGCTCCCTACTACATTCCATATTCTGATTAAATTGTGTACTTTGTTGTAATAATTACCCCCGCATTTTGGGCACAATTTCTTCTCCGTAGGACAATATTTTATTACATGTCCAAATTGCCAGCATCCCGAGCATTGAGTCACTGGGAACACGTAAGATTCAACTTTAAATCGGCACTCGTACGCGTAGATTATGAAGTGGTAAATTTTTACTTTTAAAACCAACTCTCACTGACTCACTGGCAATCCATTTACCCTCCGAATCAACTCTTTCTATTTCGATACTAGATTCAAAAATGCCCATGAGCTTCACGTCGCTCATATCAAGATCTACCCCTTTTACCACACCATAAGATATTGACAACTCATTAATCAATTGACATCTACATCTCCTTTCCTTAAATTTTATACAATTTAATAGTTTAACAGCATCTTCCTTTTCTTGAAATTGAACAAGTACTTTGTTAAAACTTTTGAATTTAATTCTTACAACGTTTTTGATATTTTCAGATCTTAATAATTTTGCTAATGTCATTTGCTTGGGCATATTTTCAACCGACGTAATACCTACATACTTCATATTTATCCTGGAAGTTCAAATTTTTTCCACATCTACCCTCATCTTTTCGGTTTCCGATGAAGTGCTTCGAATGAAACGTTTGGGTTTCCTTCTGTTAACAGTAATAAAAATTATTATTTCGCTAACGCAAGGTAACACTAATCGCGTGACGTATAAGGACACCGATAATATTGTACCCGAGCGCACGCTTCGAAACCTGCGAATTACAAAAAAAACGTATTAAAAATGAATTTGGCGGGGTACTCTGGCGCTTTCGCTTTAATGTCACAAATGATTAAAACCACTGCCAAGGTTATTTAACAATGTACGGCGTGCATCAAATTATCTCTGAATTACTTGAATGCTTTGAAATCATGAATTGCAGTCATATAAATGACAATAGATTTGCATGTAACAAAAGTAAATAAACCTTGAAAACGCGAGTAGGTACAAAATTACCGTTTGTTTGACAATTGACATTGTGTAGAGAATTTGCGTAGGTAAATAATTTGTATTTTGAATTTAAATATGGTTTGTCGAAAAATGTTATACGCCTCAAAACATAAATTCAATTTGTTCTTATGGTCAATATTAGAAAAAAACGCCTTACTTGACGGTTTACAAAGATCTCCAACTGTCATCCTCCAACATTATCGGCAGCCTTGTTCTACCCACGGCTTCCATCTTCTTGTGCCATGCTTCCCTGGTATGTGCGAGTCTCATCCAGGTCTTCCCCGCGATCTTCTGTACTTCGTCCACCCAACTTGCTGTTGGTCTGCCCACGCTCAGTCTAACGTCTCTCGGCAACCACTGCTTTAGGGCTCGGCTTTACCTGGCATAACCACATCTAGCCAAGTCTCGAACTGTAATCATCCAAATTCTTAAGAACCCTATCTCACTGTACACCAGTCGCGGCGCAACCATAGTCGTACTGGCAAAAAATGTATGCTTGTTTGCGCAGCCGATCGGACGCCTGGTGAGACCCACCATAAAGTTGTGTATATTTTTCTGGCAGTGCGACCAGGGTAGCGCCACCATGGTGTCTTAGTGCCTGGTGTTCTATATATCATCATCTGCCTAGCCTTTTCCCAAATATGTTGGGGTCGGCTTCCAGTCTAAACGGATGCAGCCGAATACCAGTATTACCTAGTGTCCTATATATAAGCCTTACTATTCAGTTAACAGATTCTAAAAACAAAGACCTTCATCAATTTAAGGCGCATAAAACATAGCATATACTTTCAATTAGTAAAACAAACAGATAGTGCAGACGACCTTGCCTATCCAAGTGAATCTACGCTCAAATCATCGCCCCGCAGTATTATTAAGTCTTGCATCCATCCAATTGCGTCAGGCTGTTGAAATTGTATTCATGATAGGACAGTTGAATAGTTTTACACTCTGTTAACTATATAGAACGATAGTGTTATATAATCGTGGCTTATTGTAGCCATCGAGTCACCTGTTCGTTGCGTATTCATGAAGTTTCCTGAAAGACTGCTTTTCAAGTTGAAAAATGCAGCGTTATTGATACAGAAATGGTGGGTGGCTAGGTACAGTTAGCCCATGCACGTACGCACTGACTTAAAAATATCTTGGCTGGATTTTATTGCGCGCCTGATTTTCAACTTTCGGTGTTGAGCCGAGCATTGACAATCCAACAGAGCGCATCAATACACTGTTGGATTTTCAACTCTCGGCGCTAAACAGTGCGTTGAAAATTCAGTGCGCGAAAAAATCGCCGCGGGAAAAACACGCCCAGGAAAACCTGCCGTTCTATTCTTCGAGCAAACAGGCGTGATGTTTTGTTATGTTGTTGAAAAAATCGTCCTGGATTGGTGAAAACGTGACAAATCGCCGTGTCTCGACTCGATTGGCACGTTTCTAAACAAAATGAATGCTTTTAGAAATTAAATTAATGCATCACTGCAGATGCACAATATAAAATCAATATATATAAAATAGTATTTTTTTGCGCCGTTTGGTGTAATTGCTGTATGGCGTTCCAGTGTGAGAATAAATAAATAAAATAAATACATCTGTCCAAGACTTTGATAAAATCACTGTTATTTGGAAGTAACTTACACGAATATAATAGCTTATTAAAAAAGTAAGGCGAAGATGCAAATAATGCTGTAGGAGGATTTTAATAAATGATAGGAAATTCTATTTATTTGTATCCTTCGCAGAAAGCGCTTTTTCTAGTGGACTACGATAAAGACGAAAAGCACGAACATTTGGTGTCTCCATAATTGTTGCCATCTCTTTCTTAAATATGAAAGAAAGCTCAATCTCAAAGCATTTATTTCAATTCAACCAATTAGAAGAAAATGAAAGAAAATACGTTTATTTGCGGCAAACATGACGCATAAAAAAGAACATAAACACACAAAAAAAAGTAACAAGTTGGGGGTAAACATGCGTCACATTCACGCAAAACGGCCATCGCTCAGCATAATGCTAATACCCTATACGAGACAGACACTTACAATTACAGGCACTTTTGTATTTTCAAGGAGTCGGTCAGTCAGAAAGACGAAGCTAGTTGCCCATTCCAAATTGTAGTAGGTTCCTCTCCTCTCCTCAATAGAGGAGAACGGGCAAGAAACCCTATATACGCTACAAACATAATACTTACTAATACAATATATGCTTTCGACAGGACATCAGTCACACCAAACGAAATTTGATTAGAATGTTGAAGAACGCGTTCGAGAAAATAGCTTTAAGAAAGCGATGCAAGATTTTTATGAATGAACTTTCACTCGATACGGTACGATATGTCTAGTTACACGAGTTGTATCTTTGAAATAAAATGTATCGCTTTCTATTAGTTTGTAGGACGTATCTGTATTCAGTAGTTAGGCGGGTAGAATTCCAGCGTGGTAATTGCGTAACACACTCAGTAGCAATGGCTTTCATTTTAACAGTTCAGCAACATTCATTGCATTTTTACGTTGTTGAGTAGACTAATTTTTCGAACGTATGAAGCAATGGATTAGCAATTTCCTTCAGAATGATTCAGATTGAGTTAGATAGTATGTTACGCAATTAGGGTGCAGTTCCAGTAGGTAGGACACGTTAGGAGTTAGTCTAAAGAGTGATTTGCACGCTGCAATTTAAGCATATATATAAGTTGAAGCAACATAAAAGTTGCACCGTCTAAATACTGCCACTGTTTAGACGATGCAAGGCAACTGTTGCTTTAATGTTATTGTAAGAAACGAGCAAGAATCTTGCGTAGTGTAAATGGGGCTTAATAGTAAGAAGAACAAAATAGATGTAAAGTTAAACATTAACGAAATTATGGACAGTTGCTGTTCTGTTTGCTTGGTTTTTTTTTTTGTTGTTTTAACGTATACATGTTTATTATATGTAAGTATATGGATTTCCAGGATGCATAGAGTTCTGCTCAGTATAGCCAGAATGTTATTTCCAGTTATCAAAATAAAAGTGTATTCTGTATGTAGGTACTTTTAAAGGGAACGCTTACATTCACAGTAAGTTTTTATTCTACGACATATATAAAAGTACGTAAAAACCACCAATTTTTATAAAATCGTTCATGTGCTCAACTTTCTCTTTTTACAAAAAGAATCAAATTCATTCATCCGTACTGAAAGAATTATTAAACCAACATTATGTACGTGACAAGTTTTGTTTTATTGATTCAACTTTGTAAGAAAAGTTGATGTATAAAAATAACTGGAGCATATGAGATTGGCACAATAATAATGGTTTTGTTTAAGGTGATACGTAAAAAGTAAATCATAGCTCGAGGGGCGGGCATAAGAAAGTCACAGAGTCAATTACTTCCACATGCTAAAAGAGAGCGCATCAATGAGATGGAACCAAAATAAAACAACGTAAGCGACAAACCAAATGAAACTGTGTATCAAAAATATTTTCAGCCAGAGTTTTCAATTACCTATTACGCACATTTTGAATGCAATTTTACAATGACATTACTTAGGATTTTACAAATAACAGAAAAAAAAAATATAAAAAAGTAAGAGGTCTTTTCGGATTTAAATTCTATCGAGGAAATTGAACCCAATTGCGTTTTCCTTCAGTCAAGAGTATTAATCAAATAGTAAATAAATATATAACCATAAATTAAATCCATACATGCTGGAATAGTGAAATAAATGGTTACGAAAAAACCCCCAATTTATTTTGGTGTCGCCTTAAGGGGGATGCGCTCTGCTCGCAAAGGAGGAGGCGGAGCGCGTGAGGGAGTGGCAATCTCTGCGCCCTCACGCCCCTAGTCGCCACAGGAGACGCCCTGGACGTCGGGAGTCACCAGCCGACTCCCGGCCACCGTAGGCGCGGGCTTGTGGGCGGCGAGCAATGGGCAGCTCGCCGCCCGGCAAGGACCAGGCCCGAGTCGACGGCGCGTTGTGTTCCACGCGCGCCTCAAAGAGATGTCAGCACGAAGTGACGGGGTTCGCTAGGGCCGATGCCTGCCAGGGCCGCGGGTTGTTCGAAAAAGATACCGTGGTCCCTGGCATAGGCAACTGAAGAAACACGGGTGGGTTTTCGTCAGTAAAAGTCTGATACGCCCTCCTGCTCCGCCCAGAGCGGGAGAAGTCATATGATGTTTTCCCACCAATAAAAAAAAAAGGGGGATGCGCCCAGGTACTTATATGGTTATTATATTAGGTTATACAACCTGACCTGCAAATAGCAAAAAACGTAAGAAAATTTGAAGTTCGCGGGCTACCCTGACGCATTCGCATTAAAATACTTTGTATATAATTCCTTCTTCCTCTCGAAGTAGTACTTAGACTACCTATCCATGAACAGTTCACTACTGATATGGAATATTGTGAGATTCTAGTTTATGCGTTTAGATGATCTCTACATGCCTACTTTATTAACATGTAGTTATGTTATACAAACCGGTTTCGTTACTTATGTTATTGACTTGATCGACATTGTTATGATTAAATATTTGTTTAAAAGATCCTGTCATTAGTTCGCGTGAAAGGAGAAAGTTCGAATTTTAATGCAGTCGAGTTCAAAACGTCATGGAAAAGTATTTTTTTCTTTCACCGGTGACATCTTTTAAGAAACTGCTGATAAATAACTACACTTAGTCTGGGAGAACCAGTAAACATTCTTTATATTGATACCCATCCGTATCACATGCAGCAGGAGCCGTTCTAAAGGCTAACCACTGGTCCTGCCTACTCCCATGGGCAAAAGCGTGCGTTTATGAGTTTATGTATGTATTTCGGAAGTATTGACCGCAAATGAATGATAAAGATAAAGAAGACATGCTGCGACCCCAACTATATTGGGATAACGACAGGAAGGTAATGTTATATTTATGCAACGACGGTTATTGAAGGCGATGAAAGTGGACTGTATGTAATAATGGTTGGTGGAATGAAATAAAACTAAAGCTAAGTTGGTCACAAAGGAAGAGGCGGAGCGCGTGAGAGGCAATCTCTGCGCCCTCACGCCCCTAGTCGCCGCAGGAGACGCCCTGGACGTCGGGAGTCACCAGCCGACTCCCGGTCATCGTAGGCGCGGGCTTGCGGGCGGCGAGCAATGGGCAACTCGCCGCCCGGCAAGGACCAGGCCCGAGTCGACGGCGCGTTGTGTTCCACGCGCGCCTCAAAGAGATGTCAGCACGAAGTGACGGGGTCCGCTAGGACCGCGGGTTGTTCGAAAGAGATACCATGGTCCCTGGCATAGGCAACTGAAGGAACACGGGTGGGTTTTAGTCAGTAAAAGTCTGACACGCCCTCCTGCTCCGCCCAGAGCGGTAGAAATCATAATTAGGATGATTTCCCACACAGAAAAAAAAATAAGCTAAGCTAAGCTAAGTTTGTTAAAAGGATTTTAGCGGGAAAAATGTTTATTTTTTATTTTTACATAAATCGGAAACACAACCAAACCTTTTGACAGATACAAGAAAAAGAATTTAAAAAAAAAGTATAATATTCAACCTAATAAAAAAAAATCTTCTAAAAAGTTAACCACAGCCAAGGAGTTTGCAACACTTATGTTCTAGCTCAATGTGCCCTTTTCTCGCCCGTGTTACCCGGCTTGGACCAAACTCATCATTAAACCTCCTTATTTCCTTGGCACAGGCAGCGTGCGCGATATGTGTCGGCGTGGGCAGCTACAGCGACCCCGCGGACATACAGGGACTGGCGCACTTCGTCGAACACATGGTCTTCATGGGCAGCGAGAAGTACCCTACGGAGAATGAATTTGATTCTTTTATCAAGGTAAGATAAACGTTACCACCAAAATGTTAGTAATCTGTTACTGTCACAAGGCTGCATAAGTATGATAAGGTGTAATTTTAGTGTAGAAACCAATCTGCACTTGGGTGTATCAATACCAATTAGCACTAGGTCTATGTAGATCTACTCTCCTTCGTAGAGAGGATGTCTGAGTCCCAGCAGTGGGAAAGTTATAGGTACTGAAATACCCTACCGTTTTGTAGGATATACTAGATAAAAAGTTGGATGGTTATTCCACTAACTTTCCTGTCACCATCTAGGCTTTAATGGCCTCAATATATGATCGGGTATAATAAGGATTGATAATCTATTGGACACTGATGATAACTGTAAGAAATATATCTTCTCCGAAAGCGGTGAAAGCAGAACATTTGGCTAGCATGCTAATGAGGTTGACATTTACGTTATTTCAACAATTCTCGTTTTCACCTGAAGTTATGACAAACTAGCTGACCCGGCGAACGTCGTACCGCCATATTTTTTTGATCTTTTTTTCTTTTAATATTCTTGTATACAAACGTTATCCTGACAATAACAAACACACAAAAAAGAATTATCCAATTTGGTGCAGTCGATCGGAAGCTATGCGCGTACATACATTTCGGTGATTCATTTTTATTTATATAGAAGGTAGATACATAAAATAAAACAGGTATTGTTTTGTAAGTGGACCGGTACAAACGAGCATTTGTTTGTGTAGTAAATAAATGAGACATGTCGAGGCAAACATTGAACGCCAAAGTAAACAGTATTGGAGAGTACACAGAAATAAAACAATTATTATTCTGACTTCTAGTGTGTTATTAGATGTAATACCAGCCCTTTAATATTCACTGCTAAGGGCTGAGCCAGACCTATCCACCCGGTTTCGTATTTTCCTGTAAGAGCGGTTCTGCACTGCATCTGATCCGAATCCGAGAAATGACGGTCTGAAGTATCTATAGTACGACTTGTTTGAGGGGTTGCGCACTACATCCGAACTCAGTCCGTCCGAATTTAGAACATTCCCAATTCGGATTGAACTCGGATCTTGAATTCGGATTCGGATCGGACGTAGTGCGGAACCGCTCTAACTCTCTTTATCCGAAAGCTAAGGTGCGTAGTACCCGTAACCCGGGTGCGTGTATAACCAGGTAAAAGAGGCAAAAGGAGTATGTAAGGATCGTAGCTGGTGGCGTTTTGTAGATGTCCCATGGGAAGAAGGCGTAAATTAATGTATTTATGTCTATCTCTTTATGTGATTATGACTACCCCTTTATGCGAATATGTTTCTGAGCGAAAGGGATTATAGTAACCGGAAAATGCGAATCCAGGCAAGTTATGGGCGCTGTGGATAATTTCTTGAGTTTGCTATTACCCTGGCCGTCCTCGGACGAACAGTATCATATTCATATTTTTTTTCCAAATCTTTCCTGTAAACACGAAAAAGGTTTTTTTTGTGAAAGTTAATGTTTTAAAGGTACAGCATGATACCATCAGATTTACCTTTATAATCTTAAAACCCGTACATATCTTCTAAAACTCGTACATCTTGTTTAGAAAAAAGGTGGTTCCGACAACGCGTCAACTGACTGCGAGGTGACGACGTTCTACTTCGAGGTCCAAGAGAAGCACCTGCCCAAGGCCATGGATATGTTCAGTCAGTTCTTCGTCAGCCCCCTCATGAGCAAGGAAGCCATGCAGAGAGAAAGGGAAGCCATTGAGTCAGGTCAGTTTTAACCCTTCAAAATACATGTGTAAATTCATCATCATCTGCCCATTTTCCTTATTATGTTGGGTTCGGCTTTAGTCTAACCGGATGCAGCTGGATACCAGTATCTAACATGGAGCGACTGCCTATCTGATCTCCACAACTCAGTTACTGGGCAACACGATACCCCTAGGACTGGGAAGACTGGTTGTCAGACTTTCGGGCTTCTGATTACCCGAAGACTCTAACGAATTATACACAAAAAAAAACCACCTGTTCAATACAAACGCCGCCACAATCCGCTACCGATACGATCAACCGCTATACGATCTTTTTTTTTTTTCTAGCTTTTTGAAGTGAATTATTAAAGAAATTAAAATTAAGAACTATTAAAATCATGGAGTATTTTAATTCTGTAGGCAAAAGTTTTAACACAATTATTAAAACTTTTATATTTTATTTAAATACCTGACAGCTACGTTTAATTTGATGAAGTTGTTTTTGCCAGAGATCAGTAACCGTTGCAATTAATTTTGTAGCAATGAATATGAACTAAAAACCTGAAAACATGTGGATTTCACGCGAAAAACAGGAAATGGTTGCCCTGCCATTTGAAGCTAAACTAAGCCACAACGATAGGTACCGGTTGCGTCAAAGAAACCCAGAATAACCAAACACTAACATAATGACCACATAACTATTAGATAATCGACAAGTACCGTCAGCGTCAATCAACAGTTGACCAAAATAATGAGCAAATTCTGATATATCGCATAACTTTCACTTCAATATCACATATCACGTTTCGGTTATTTTAACAGTACAAAAACAACTTTATTACGTATTGTAAAAGTACATTATTACTTTATTACGTACTAGCTCCTGTCTGCAACTTCGAACGCGTGTTTCTTGTCCCCATTGCCTACCCGCGCTATTATTTCGCTTAGCGTTCTTTGTTTTTGCTCGGCTTCTAAGGGTCCTAGCGTGATATTAAGTAGCCAGCCTTTTTCAAGAATTGGGCTATCAAACGCGAAAAGGTTTTTTCAAATCCATCTGGTAGTTCCAGAGATTAGCGCGTTTAAATAAACAAACTCTTTAGCTTTATTATTAGTATAGCTAGATTGTAAAAGTACAGACGCCAGCAGGTCAAGCTACCCGAAACTGTCAAATTTTCCCTATCAACCTTGAACCTTAACGCTTTAGCGATATAGTTGAAAATCTATTGAAGAAATTTGACAGGTTGTAGTATTTTGATGTGCTGGCATCAGTACATTATTTCTTGATCACGTCATCATCATCTGCCTAGCCTTTTCCCAACTATGTTGGGGTCGGCTTCCAGTCTAACCGGATGCAGCTGAGTACCATTGTTCAATTTTGTTAAATTCTCCATAGATCATAGATGCACGGGTATTGTTGTTATGACGTTGCTATGGTAATTAACGATATGTGGGTAGAATATAAAGTTTAAATGTAATGACGGGTTCGACCTTCCACCGTGAAGATTGATCGAAAATCGATCGAATAGGTCACTTGCAACTAAATGTGTATACTTATGTATAAAATTGAACATTGATAGGTATAATCAATTATTCGTAGAGGTTTATACGTAACCTTAGAACTATGATTACCGAAATATTACGAAACTGTGAGAAAATTCATAACCTAACACCTTTATGTCCCGAAGAAGTAGGCAGTCGGTAACTATTACTATCCCCATATTTTCACTTGTTAATCATTTTACCAATTAGTTACTAACGAATATGACGTTGAGCACAGCTGGTTTACTTTACATACGGATTAGGTTATCAGACGATAGTAATTCAGTTACACAAACTGCCCAAATTTTGGACGACTCAACAGGTAATTCGTATGCTATTAAGAGTACGGACAATTTTGTTAAACTCGTTTGAGAGAAGGAAATGAAAGCCATGTTACTTGATTTTAGAGTAAATAATGTTTGCGTAATGTTGCACAGTTTATTTTTGGTACGTCTTTAAATGACCGTCATATTTATATGAACATCATAGTGGTGACAGTAAGGACAACTTGGGACGACCCTAAACAAATTGTGATAAGGGCAAGAGGATGATGATGATGATGATAGGCACTATGTGCTAGAAAAACAGCACCACAATCTAAATCATTTTGAAGAATATTGCTAATCCATTGCTTCATATGTTCGAAAATTTTGTCTGCTCATCAACGTAAATAACGCAATGGATGTTGTTGAACTGTCAAAAAGAAAGAGATTTCTACTCTTAATATGTTACGAAATTACCCCCCTGGATGTCGAAACTAGATGATTTTGAAGAGTTTTTATAAAGCTTTTTTTTTATGAAACGTTTATTATTTATTTATTTTCTATGTGTATAGAATGTGATTCGCACTTGAACGGTTGCACCGATTATGTTCTAAAGAAAACTTATAAGTTATTATAAATCCAATAGCTATGTGAAAGGTCATATTCCACACGCGGTTGGGCTTATACAGGACCGTCTGGTCTAAACTGCTGACTGAACGCTTTAAAATTAATTGATCGCAAGAAATAGTAGAAGAATAATCGTAACTTTTTGAAGTTTTGTTATATGAGTAGAGGGTACTCTTTACAGTCTTAATAATATGACCTATCAAGAACTAAAACACTCCAAAAAATACCTATTTAGCATGCTCTTTGAATATAACGCAAACAATCGGAAATGGCTACCTCCTCAATGTCTAAGAATTTATACTTGTAATTACAGTAATCTGAATCACCTAATATCATTCATGTACAGTCGTTGATGGAACTTTTCTACTGTTCTAGCGGAACTTATATGTATGTTTTAAGTATTAGGTAACATCACTGGAATGAGTAAGATAGTTATAGGCCGAAGCATAACTGACGTTGCCTGAGTTAGCTGCGCGGTGCGGGAGGGGTGATAGTTGTCACAAGTTGAGGAATCACTAAATTAAGAGGTTGGCCTATAGAACCCAGTGTTTACCAGCACTGTGGTTTTCCTTATTGATGTAATTATAAAAAAATGACATGCACGTTACTTAAGTATTTAATTATGTACGGACGCCAGCACATCAAGTTACTACAATCTGTCAATTTTTTTTAATAGATTTTCAACTTTATCGCTAAAGTATTAAGGTTCAATGTTGATTGGGAAAATTTGACAGTTTCGGGTAGCTTGACCTGCTGGCGTCTGTATATATGTGTGGATACTAATAACAGCAACTTTGTTTCCGTTACATCTTGTCATGTCTTTGTTAAATATACTTAACACTTTCTTTCTGCTTTGTTAACCATCTTGTCTGCTTCGCGGACAGTATAAGTGTACAGATAAAACTTAGGAGCCAATAGATTGCGGGAATTCATAAATAATTCAGCAGTATAGAACATTTGAGTTGACCGACGTACGATAGGACACATTAAGGCTCAGCCTCTCTAAAACCGCCAACGAAGATCCGCCCGTTCGAAAGTAGTTTGATGCTTCGAAATTAACCCTACTCCCGATTTATTAAATCGATCGGACGGTAAAAACACATCGCGTCTAGGGACAACTGTCAAATCTTGCTGTCATTCGTTCTGGGTACGGGCTCCGAAGTAATCTTATGTCCGTAGGTCGGCCGAAACTACGGATTTCGTGCTTGGAGACCCCCAATTGAGCGGCATATTTCGGAGGATGGCTAGCAATTGAATAGGAAAAATCGAGAATAGCGGTTGGAGAGGCAAATGTCCAGCAATACACTGCTATGATAGGCCAATAATGAGGAACATTATTAAAAAACGACAAATATACCTCACAAATAAATGTGGTCTTGCAATTAATAAGCTCAACACGTTACTGACGCTTAGCTGAGGAGAGTTACATATAAGGCTTTGATAAATGCTTCATCAATAGTAATGAATGAGTAACTAACCACTCATTGCTTGTGGTTTTATCTACATACAGTCGACCAGATTACTTCCTGTCTGTGATATATACTCAACGAAGATAGACTCTTAAAACAGTAAAGGAAAACATCGTGAAGAAACAAATATGTCCTAAAAACACAAATTAAAAAATATGTGACATCCACCAACCCGCACCTTTAGATGTAAAAATGCATGAAAATTTCGAGACGCCCTTTTTAACCGTCTTCAAAAATGGGGAATTCAGTTGTTTTTTTTTTAATGTAGGTATCTACAATTACACTAGGGAGTGCAAAGTGCGAATGATCGGATCGGATCGGCTCAGTTGGGTCGGGACCATAGTCAATATTCGAAGGAGTGTAGGAGTGTAGGATCGGGACCGACCGAACCAAATAGTAACTTCATAGCAGGAAACGGTCGAACATACGGCCGATACCACTTCGGAGTAGACCCCCAGGTTTTTCTTTTAGCTGTAACTTCTTTCCGACATTGAACTGAGATTGACCCCCGTATTGTAATAAGTGACAGTTATGAAAAGAGCTATTCAACAACATAATAATATGTCTGGTTATTATTGGTAGCCGAGGACGCGTCCCAATTATTGTCTATGCTACTTTAATAAAACGTGTACATATTTGTCAGCCATTTGTGACGTTGCCAACTTTTACTTAAGCCCACACACACATAACACACACATAAATCTACTGTGCCTTTAAAACACAGACTCCCATCAACAAAAAAATGTCTCTTGTCCGCAGAATTCGCAATAGCCTCTCCATCGGACTCGAACCGTAAGGACCAGCTGCTCTCCAGCCTGTTCCCCGAAGGTCACCCCGCGCGAACATTCACGTGGGGCAACCTCCGCAGTCTGAAGGACGATATAGATGACGATGAGCGACTGCACCTCGCCGCGCATGCCTTCAGGAAGAGGCATTACAGTGCGCATAGGATGACTGTTGCTGTGCAGGTAAATATAACATCACGCCTATAGTCCTCGCAGGGGTAGGCACTGGAGGTAATACAGCCACATTTTGACAGTTATGTTGAGGTCCCATGCAATAGGGGACAAGCCTATTGCCCTCGAACGGGTACAATTTCAAACTCCAGGCTGATACTGAAAAAATCCTATTTGAAAACGTAATAACGCTTTAGCTGACCTGGATATCTTAAATAGTTTGGTCTAGGGCTTCCAATACCGGGATTCCGGACATTTTTTGTCATTTTTCAATACCGGTATTAAACTTACACAGCATGGGGCAGACGAGAAAAAAAAACATCCCCACTTTACGTGTAGGTACAGGAGGCAAAAATGTTTTTAAACAATTTTTGATAAAAATTGATTTTCTATGCGGTATTAATACCGGTATTTAAAATTCCGGTATTCGTAACACCTAGTTTGGTCATGCTTGTTGAAAAAATAAAAGATAGGTGAAAAGAAATAATAAAAAATATGGACCGATGTTATTAGACACTGGGAGGGCGCTTGTAGAACATAAACAAAGAACATGACAATAACCATATTATAGAGAAAGCGTTCTGTATCTAATAATAAAATGCTAATTGTATATAGTACGGAGATTAAATAAACAATAACATTCTTTAGATCATTACGGTATCAAACACAAATATTGTGTTAGTAGTTTGATAATATGTATCTATTTAATAATAGCATGACCTGCAGGTCAAACAATACGCACGGCGAACAATAAAAGAAGGAATAGGAGGCATTATATTATAAGATATGTATTTGTAAACAGACTTCTAATCAGACTGGTAAATACACAAACTGCTACTGGTAAATATCCTTATATATATTGTTAATGTAAACATAAGAACTGGGCACACCCTTTTTTTTTTGTTAGAAATGGCATCTCGCAGGTCAACCTTCGAGGTTGTCGGCTGTTTAACCGGTCTTGCCTTTGAGTGCCTTAATTAATTCAGGCCTCCAGGGCTTAAAAACTGAGCGACTACACGCTAAGGCACCCCCTGTGGGGTACGAATCTCGGCATAAGGCATCGCTGGGGGAGGGCAGCAAGGGACAGGCTGGATCGATTATGGGGTACACCCGCTTGTTGTTGTTTGTTCAGAAAAGAGCAATAAAAACAAAAACTTTTCCGACCAAAATAGAAAATATACTCAATACTTAGTTCTTTATTGCATTCCGTATGTATTACATAGACAAAACACACAGATAATGCTTCATATGCTTCAAAAACTTTCGAATTGTCATAATGAAAAGGATTGTCATTCCGAGTGTTAATCCCCGTATACACCGGACACAAAGTTGGGCAACATTGTTTTTGCAACATGTTTGTGTATTGCTGGCCACGTACAATGTTGCAGTGTTGATAGCAAAATGCTATCGTTCGCGTTAAACTTTATGGCGGCTCTGAAGTGCGCTCCTGCTACTTTCTGTGTTTTAACCGACTTCAAGGAGGAGAAGGAGGAGGTTCTCAATTCGGATGTTTATACAAGGTGTCGTTTTGCATCCTCGTCAAATTCAAGGAGGTAACTATGCTACTGATTCTCGACACGAATCAATAATAAAATATAAGGTATTTTTTTTTCTAATTTTCGTAAATTGGCATGTGTGGGAATAGAATAGAATACTCTTTATTGGGACTCTCTCTCTCTCTCTCTCTTTTTTGGTTTTTTTCTCTTTTTTTTTGGACATGCATTTTAAAACGCGGCCTGGGTGAGACCGCACTGTAACTGCCCTTTTACACACGCATAAAAACGCGGCCGCTTCTACGATACCATAACGCGATTCTGTTCTTTGAAAGTGATGTATTCTGAAATACTGTAAAAATCTCTACTCGCTGCGCAGTACCTTACCCCTCATCCCATTGGCATATGAGTTTGTTACTGCGCAGCGACTCGCCTTAATTTCCGAGCTGCCATAAAGTTTGAATCGGGCTGTAATGTTCCGTATTCTTGGTAAACAAAAAACATCTCGCGACGTTGCAAGGTGTTTTTTGATCAAACAATGTGCGATTATCCGCAGCGCCTTACCGCAGACCATGGCTCACCTTCCATCTCATCATGCTCTGTCACCTGAACACGTGAGGACCTAATATCTGCGTCTGCGAATGGTGTTAACCTTGCTAAGTACTGGGCCAAACAAAAACAAAAAAAACTTTTCTTACAATATTTGCCATCGACACGCGAAGAAGATGGGACTTTACGCAATTAGGGTGCTGTTTTTCACTTACACTACGTTTATCCCCAGGCACGGATGGACCTGTCCTCCCTCGAAGACTACGTGGTCAACACCTTCGGCCACATTCCCACCAACAAGCTGCCTTCCGCAGACTTCAGTCAGTTTAACTTCACGGCCGACACCGTCACCCCCGAGTTCAGCAGCATCTACTACGTCAAGCCTGTAGGCGATACCACTGAGGTTAGTTATAAAATTATAAAAACATCTTAAATGTATTCATTCGTTCACTGACAGACAACGCACAGCCTACACCACTGTGTCTAGAAGCAGAAAACTTTGGACAAGCATTCCTTATAATTCCAAAGGAGAGCTCTAAGAAAGAATTTTTGAAAATTCTTCCCCCTTAAGGGGGTGAAAGTTTGTATTGAAGATCGAAATTTTTGCCTGTCCTTCGGAAATCACATCAGTCGTACATGATAACACACCATGTGATGTAAATTAATAATCCTCAACGAATGTAGAACAACGCAATAGTTGACTACTTTTACGCACATGTTTTACTCCACCATTTGTACTTGTCTATAATTAGTTGTTTACTTTGCAGGTACATTTGACATGGTGCATGCGGTCTTTGCTGTCTGAATACGAGTCCAAGCCGCACCAGTACATCTCATACCTACTTGGACATGAGGGGAAAGGCAGTTTGCTATCGTACCTCAGGAAAAAGTTTGTATTCTATTGTTTTATATTTATAACTGTAATGAGTACTAATCGGCCAAAAATTGACCATACTTAGAATCTTGTCATTTTAAACGTTGCAAATGGCGACGTCAAGAATAACGCGTCCCGGCGTAATAGTCGGGACAAACCTCAAGCAGTTAAAAATAAAGAAAGAAAGAAAATACATTTATTTAGCACAGACTTATAGGCACACAATGTAATAATACATCAGATAAAAATCAAGTACCTAATAATGCCCGGTTTCTGAAGTCCCCAGTTATGTTCTCGTTAGCTATTGATTCAATATAGCTATGCTTAAGATAAACGCCGTTTAACTGTCACTGCGTTTCTGAATACGCAACAAACCATTCAATAACTATGAAGCCGATAACTAGTTCCTTAGTTGCCGCTAGATGGGTCTGTTTAAGAGATCGCGTCTAAAAATAATTTAATTGTTTTAATTCGTCTATAAAATTAGTTTTAATAATAATATTATTTTTTTTGAGAGTAAATAAGTAGTTTAGCACTGTTCTAATAAAAAAATATGACAAGTCGTTACCTATCTATGGGTGGATTTATGAACGACAACATAGACTAGACTTTTTTTTATGTAAACTTGCGCGTCGCTATACTGTTTACTGTTTGTTTTGTGTGTTAAAATTTTTGCTTTGCCGTTTCATTTAAGTTATAAGTCAATTTGTCTTTCAAATCGTTAGTGCTTTAATCATTTGTAAAATAAAAAATACGTAATGGAATCTGGAAAACGCAGTAAAAATTTTACTGAGAGAGAGAAGATGCTTATTGTCGAAGTGGCTAAAGAATTTGTCCATATAATCGACAATAAAAGAACGGACGGGACCACTGTAGAGGCCAAGAAACAGGCTTGGATAGCGTTGACAAATAAGTACAATGCTGTCTCTGAAACTGGATTTAGGAACGAAAAGCAGTTACATGCCCTGTATGATAACCTTAAAAAAAAAGCGAGAAAAAATATGAGCGATGATAAGGTAAGTTGTATCCCTGTTATGTACTTTTTACCTATTTGTTAAAAGTCCTTATTGTATATTTTAAGTGTACAAAGTGCAAAGCATCCCTTAAGCGTACAAAACTGTAATATGGTACCAATAATAATCATAATTATATCTCATGCAGTTACACCCCAAGTAATATATTCATTGAGTATCATTTTGTTACACAACAGTGCCAGAAATTTAATTTATTTATGTTAAATTTTAATTTCAGTCCGAGATGTACAAGACAGGAGGTGGAACATTTTGGCCTAAGACAACCGCAGTTGATGAGAAAGTGGTAGCATTATTAACTCCGCAATTCAAACCACTGAATAATGAATTTGACTCATCCGCACCATATTACAACTTGGGTAAGTCAAAGAGTTTCATTAAATATCATACAAAAATAATGTATTTACTTAATAGACTGGTTAACAATGCATTGGCAATGTTCTAGCACAGGCTATACTTTACCTAAGCAATCAAAATAGTGTGCACAGGCACATTGTGGACAAAATATTGTTAAAATTTAATCAAACTCCTGAGAATTTTAACTGAAATGGATTGAGGTATAAAAATAAAATAATTACTTATTTAATGTAATGTGGGCTTTTATTGTAATAAAAGTTTCAGCATGGAGAATTCTTAAAAATGTACTTTTCTAATTACTAATAAAAAGCAATAACATAGCAGGCTTCGGTATAATTATAATATAGCCTGTTACACATAACAATCATAATTAAATCAGTGTTATGTGTTATATGTGTGAGTACAATCATCAGGTACACAGTAGTAACAATTTATTTATTACAGATATTGAAACACAAGTAAGTGAAGACGCACATCCTGGTACTTCTCAAGAAATTTTTGTAGTGTTGGATACAGAAGAAGATATTGTGTCTGGAAACCAATCAAAGCAAGTTGAATGTTCCAAAAGACCAATTTCGCCGGATATGAAGGACTTTGAAAGCACACCAAGAAGAAAGAAAAGTTTAACTGAAACAAAGAAAAAAAATATAAATAATCTCACTGCGTCAATGATAAAAAGAAAAATCCAAAAGCAAGCAAACGAAGATTGCATAACAACTAAAAGGTTAGAAATATTGGAGATTCAACGACAACAGGAAGTGATGAAATTAGAAAAAACAAAAATTATATTGGATATTGATATTGAATTAAAGAGAATTCATCTAGAAAATGCAAGAATGGACCTAGAATTTAAAAAGAAGAATTTTAATTTATAATAGGTAATAATATTACCTATCATAAATTAAAATTATTCTTTTAAAATTCTTCTTTTTAAGTTCTAGTTCCATTCTTGCATTTTCTACAAGAAATCTTTAATTTGATATGAATCAATGAATCTCCCATATTTGTATCCTTTTAGTTATTATTGATGTGATAAGATTTTTTTACTTGAAAATAAATAAATAAAATATAAGTACATAGATACTCAAGTTCATTTGTTTTTGTAATTTGTGTTCCCATAGTATGTACAACATGAACATTTTGCTGTGTTAGCATAAGTAAAAAAGTTTTATAAAAGTAAAACTTTACCAACCTAAAATATTGTTCCAATAATAACCGACGAAACTGGTTTCCTTCAGAGGAAAGGGGTTGTTGAATAGATTCTGCAACACTATAGTCTTCAGGAGCAGAATCAATTATCACAGTATCATTTTGCTGTAGAGCTATATTATGTAACACAGCTGTTGCAACAATTACAGCTAAAGTGTGATCTAATTTAAGTCTTAATTTTTGAGAAAGGCAAGCAAATCTTCTTTTCCACACACCAAATGTCCTTTCAACCGTGTTTCTGGTCTTGATTTGTGCTTCATTGTAACGTTTTTCTGCATTTGTAGAAGGATTTAAAAAAGGTGTCATCATGAATCTTCCACAAGGATAAGCACTGTCTCCCAACAGGTGACCATCTATCTCGTTGTTATCCAGGCGCGCTCGCAGGAATGAGTTATGATACACAGTACTGTCATGTGTTGATCCATGCCAGCGAGCATCTATATCACGGATGTGTAACTTTGCATCACACACAACTTGTACATTAATAGAAAAGAAACCTTTTCTATTTCTATATAGTTCTGCTTGCTCACCTCCAGGAGATTGAATTGGTATGTGGGATCCATCAACACAACCAATGACATTTGGGAATCCCGCTATATTAAAAAAATTAGCCTTAACTTCTCTCAGGTCTTCAAAATTTGGCATACTTATATAACTTGTAGCCAACTTTGCTATTTCCCTGCTTACTTTATAAACCACTCTTGACACAGTGGTTTTATGAACATTAATGTCATCACCAATTACTACTTGGAAAGTACCTGTAGCGTAAAATCGTAATGCTATAAAAATTTGTTCCAAAACAGACAAGGGATATTTGCGATGTGTAATTGGAGCTAGAGCAGGGTTGATGATATCACTTAGATGTATCACAGTGTTTTTATCAAAACGATATCTCAATTTAAATTCTTCATCTGTAAACATTTCGAAAGGATTTCTCCTACGTCTTAAGTTTCTCGGTACTGATATATTGGAAATAAAGTCCAGTACTTCCAAATCAGACTCTGAAGAGCTGCTCGTGTTCATCATGCTAACACTCAATGTTTTCACTTTTGAATAATTTTAATATTTAGCTTTCACTGGCAATTTAATTAAATAATACACGATAAAAGCACACATAACCTAACAGCTTTTGTAGTTTTCTATGAAATGAAACGTCAGATAAAGTTATGGAACCGATAAACGGCGCGCATTGGTCAGTTAAGTTAACTGAAGTTTAAACGGAGTTTATCTTACATTGCGGTGTTCGGAAACGCACTTTCACAAGTTATCGAACCAATAGCGCTAACGAATAGATAAACTACCGATAAAAGTGCCTCAGAAACCGGGCATAAGTGAAAAGTCAGATGTAAGAAATTATCAGGAAAGTGTGCCTCACGGCACAGAAAAACCGAAAACGTGCTGAACCTTTTCATTCCTTGAATGTACTATCGCCAAAACCTATATCTGACCATTTTGAAAACAAAATCCCGTGCACATGATGACCACAGCTGCGTCCGTAAGTAAAACAAAAGAGCATCCTTTTTAGGTCGACTAATAATATGCGCTGCAAGCAGGAATAGTCCTTACGGTGGTCAGATATAGATTTTGGCGATAGTACATACAATGATCCATCCCTCTCTTTGCAGCTTCGTCGTAGAAGTTTCACTGCTTTTCCTATAAAATCCACATGAGAATGATTCATATTATTGTTTTGTAATTTACAGGGTGTGGGCTCTCGGCATCTACACGGGTAACTCAGAAAGTGGCATCGACTACACGTCCATATACAGTCTGTTCTCCACGCAAGTTGTGCTCACCAAAGAGGGACTGGATCATGTTGATGAGGTGAGTTTGCACGTCTCGGTTACCTTTGAAATTCTCTAAAAGGTAAAGAAACATAAAAAAGAAGATTATTTCTGCCCGCGAAATATTTTTTTTTTTTCAAAGTACTGCAATCGTCAAAAAAACTGGTTAAATTATCCTGGGTGACAGTCTCCACACGGTGGGTGCCTGAGGATGGACAGCGCCACCAAGGCCGGCCCAAGGAGAGGTGGAGGTAGGACCTAGACGCGTACCGCAAGAATTGGATCGAGGTGGCTCTAGAAAAGGATGCCTGGAAGTATTTTGGGGAGGCCTTTGCTCAGCAGTAGGACAGTGTAGACTAACTTAAAAAAAAAATATATCCTTTATTGGAACTGTCATGTTTTCATAAATACTCCGGCGCCACGTCGCGACGTAAAACACAGCTGCAGTATGCGGAAAAAACTTATTAAGAAAAAAATAATTTCGCTGCCTATATCAGAGCGAAATTTGCAACAGACATACTGCTTTATTTTTAATAATTGATATTTACGCGTACAAATTATTTGTTTTCAGGTGCTAGAAGCAATTTTCTCATACATAAACATGCTCAAACAAATTGGACCTTCAGAAAGAATATACGAAGAAATAAAGGTAAATTACATTAATTAATGTTTATCTACTTTATCCCTATGTACCCTTAATCTCTTTTCTATCTGCAATTTGGTATAAAATTGAAAGTAACTGGCGATCAAAGGTTTACAATACCTGGTAAATACGACACACGAACTTTAAAAAAATTGCGCGTGAGGCATCGTTCACCTGAAAGAAGTGGAACTAAACAAAAAAGAATAATAGAGATTTAGTGTAAGAGAGAGAGAGTGAGAGTGTGTCTCTCTCGTGTAACGAAATGTACCTAAACGTGACGCGTCCTTGAAATTCACTCTCAATTCTCGTCCACTTATTTATCGATCACCGCCTAAGTAGTTTCACTTAAAAAAAGACGGTTACACAGTTATGTATGAGGTTGGGGTTGGGGGTTGGGTTGGTTGAGGTTGGTCTTCAAATCCACACTTGCTCTAAAACTGGGTGCCGTAAATAAAATAAATACTTTTCACTTATTTCTTTCAACAGACAATAGAAGAAACAAGTTTCCGCTTCGAGGAAGAGTCTCAACCAGCAGAGTATGTGGAGACGTTATCAGAGAACATGCACTTCTACCCGCCAGAGCACTATATCACCGGCGACCGACTCTACTACAAGTATGACCCTAAGGTAACAATCTTACTGTATTTTATAAGTATAAATTATACCCAATTACAATTAAGTCCAATTTCAGTCTTTTTATTTCACGGCGCGCGTTTTACTTTTGCTTACCAAGTGTACAAACACGCTGTGAAAGTGTGCGTGTTTGTGTGTGCTTACGGTACTCGTCTGCACGCACAGATTCACAGCGTGCGTGGTTGTACACTTGGTTACCACAAGTAAAGTGCGCGTCGCTTCGTAAGGTAAACATTCTGTAAATGAGTAAAGTATCTCTCATGGAATAGGCTTTTATTGAAAGGAAATTAAATAGATGGCTCGAATAAACAGTATGAAAGATACTCGTAAAGAAAGAACTACTCGGCGGTACTCAAAAGCCGAGATACGCGATTAGATTTGAAAATAAGGGAGCGTCCGCGTAAAATAAAAACCTATTTCGAGTTTCTGCCTACCCTCCTGGATAGAAGGCGTGCGTTTCGAATCACAGTTAAAGAAAATCGCCTGACTCGAATGACATAATCGTAGGCGAGCTTTTTCTTCTTGCTTGATTGTAAAATCTTGTAAGTCTTGTGCATACACCAAGGCTTGCGGTACCACTTTGTATGTTTTTTTTTTTCTTCACCATTGCTCTCACAATGGTGAAGGAAATCATCGTAAGAAAACCGAAAACCGTCTTCGAACCGAAACATTCAAATAAAGATCCAATGTGACTAACCAGAAGGCGGACCATTGTCGCTAAAGCGCAACAGCGATGTCGCGTACCGATTCGGTATCGCTACCGAGCGCGACAGCGATAGAATAGAATATATTTATTGTAAAATATGAGTATACATCAAATAATATGTGCGAGGTCTTAAAATAACAGTTAGAATTGCATGTTTTGCCATTTATGGCGTACAAAACAACATATTTTTGGTTTAGAATAAACCATTAAAAAAAATTGAATCTACACAACTAACTATGAGACTAATAACTTAATCCTAATGCTAATAAAAAAATGCGATATCGCTTATATATATCTGAATAGGCTTGAGGCCTGAATAGGCTTTTATTAGCTACCTAATGTTAACCTTTTATCCTTTCTCAGGGTATAACAGAGCTACTGGACTGCATGCGCGCCGACACAGCTAACATCATGATCTTATCCAACAAGCACTCCACGCCTATCAAGTACGACTCCAAAGAAAAGTGGTTCGGAACTGAATACAAGAAAATGGGTGAGTTGTGTAAAGTATACCCCATAAGTTCCAATGTTTAAAGTAGTTCAGCTCTGAATATAAGATAATGGGTGAGTTTTGTACAGTTAACCTTAGATCTAGCATATAAAGTTCAATATTACAAGTAGTTTCACTTTGAATACAAGAAAATACGTGTGTTTTGTTATAACAAGAGAAAATATACTTTCTAGTGTCTGTAATAAGGTCTAATATTATATGAACTCTGAAAATTATAATTGGTTGTCATCGTCTTTCATTATTAACATTTCAGAAACAGTCAGTAAGTTAGTATGAATTTTTTTTTGTCGTATTTGTGTTTGTAGTTTTGTATTGTCGTTTTTCTTTATCTCAAATTATTATTTTTTATTTCTACCTGTGAATAAAAAATATTTATTTTTACCTTTAGAAATATACAACATCAATTGGGGCAAGTATCACGAAGTTGTATCGAAAGTGCGGCCGCAGAATACGGAAAATTACGTGTCTCTGTCACTGCCTGCAATAATATTGCCGTCCCGCTTACACGGATGAATTTCGCTGATTTCGGTGACCAGGCAGACAAAATTCACCGTATTCCGCGATCGCACTTTATAAAAAAGTAAATTATAAATTTTTTCATCACCACTTCTCTCAAAATGGTGAAGGAAAACATCGTGAGGAAACCGGCATGTCCTAGAACCAAAAAGTCGAAGACATGTGACATCTACCAACCCGCACTGAACCCGCGTAGTGTATGAAGGCTCACTCCCTCTCGCCGAGAGGCCTGTGTTCCCAGCAGTGGGGACATTATAGGCTAATTATACTTTATAAACTCCCTGACTATACAGCCATACTAACCGTCTTTTCACTCTCACAGAAATCCCCAGCAAATGGCTTGACCGTTGGCTCAACGTGGCCCCCTACAAAAATTTCTTCCTGCCTGAGAAGAACGTTTACATAACCACAGACTTCAGCCTGATCCAGCCAGACCCAGCATATACAGAAACCGCGCAGGAACTGGGCATAGATCTCAGAAGCTCTCCTAAAGATATACATAGGAAAGTCGAAGCTGCCAATAAGGATACCACTAAGATATTGAGCCACGGTGACCTTATTGCTACTGTCAATCATTTTAGGTAAGTTTTCGTTAAGTTTTTGTAGTTTCGTCTATATTTGATATCTTTTAAATCTAACCGGACCATAGCGCATACACAGATACAGCTGAGCATATGTACATAGATCTTAGGACCTCAAGATATACATAGGAAAGTCGATATCCTGACCTAACCTGTTCAGGTGGAGATTCATAGACGACTCCGCCTTGGAGTGTAAATGTGGTGCAGTTCCACAAACGATGGGACACTTAATATCGTGTCCTGCGTGTCCTGTCAGCTGCATGTTATAGGAACTGATGGACGCTGGTGATGGCGCCAAACAAGTAGCTGAATTCTGGGCCGAGTCCATTTAGACTGCTATCGAAACGCTAAGAGGAAGTCGATATCTTCTGCAACTCGAATGAAGCCTCAGGCGGATCTCACACTAGCACACGGCACGGGCTACGGCCCCCGCCCGTGTCTGAACAAATTCAATAAATGCGCATCTCCGCGCGGGACATGGGCTCCGTTTCCCGCGCCCCGTCGCCTGGCGTGTTGTAGTGTGAAATCCACTTTAAATAGATGAATAGAATACTCTGTATTGTACAGCATTATAAATTACAAACAAGAACTTTTTACAGTTTCATAGGGTATTACAATAGGCGGTCTTATATCTCTACAAATCTATGTATATCTAATCAATCCTTTTACATCCACAGACTGGACCAGCCTAACCTGATCCGTAAGAACCGCCACATGGAGCTATGGTACAAACCAGATTTCAAGTTCCGTTTCCCCACCGCGTTGCTTTACTTCTACTTCATATCACCGCTAAGTCTGAAGACGCCCAGAGAGTGAGTATACTTACAACCAGAGGGGCAATTCTCGTAATTTTAAGAACGTTCACAGTCTGATCTGTCTCAATCTGTCAAAAATACCTCTAATTTCTCCACATTTTTGACATTTGTTTATCGCCGAGATGAGAGTGCGACTAGATTTTGAACGTTTTAAATTACGAGAATTGGCCTTCAGTTGTACAACGTGGCAGGGGCATCGACGCGCAACCTTCACATGTTGCTGAATCCATCGTAACCCGTGGATTCAAGCGCTACTGCTGAGCATCCTGGGGTCGATTCCCGGGTGGGGCAACGTGTTATTGGGTTTTCCCATCAGGATATCTGAGTAGCAGCCCGTATTCTAGATTTGTGCTCGGTGTTACATGGGACATTATCATAACCGGGGAAATGTAGGTGTCCTACTATAGGTGCACCTCTGCCTAACCCTTCGGGGAATACAGGCTTGATGTTGCGTTATTATTGGTGAAAGTAAAATGAAAAGTTTAAAAACAATACAATGCTTTGTTTACAGTTCATGTCTTCTGGATCTTTGGACGGACGTGTTACAACAAGGGCTAAAGGTAATAGTCGATTAAATACTTTTATGTCTACAAAGCCCAATGAAATATCAACTTTGAGAATGTTTAAATAAAGTCTAAAATAAATAGGCATTGCTCATAGTAAACCTTGTTTACAGGAAGAAGTGTACCCAGCTAATATGGCGGACCTGTCTCACTCACTGTATGTCGGCGATAAAGGACTCACAATGAAAGTGACTGGCTACAGTCAGAATTTACACGTGAGTGCTCATGTCATTTAATATATGCTAGGTGAAGCCCGTAGTTTCATTCACATTATAGAGAAACTCTTCATGTAGCCTGATAAAAAGCATGCTAAGTTTTAATGTGTGTGCCAGATTTCAACCGAATAAATTCAGCTGTTAAAGCGTCATTGAGTCACAACCTACTTAGTAGAAAATAGATTGACATTCAGCACTTTAAGGGTGGCAAGACCTCTTCTAGTCGCTAAGCCAAACGAATAACAGAAATACGATTAAAACAATACTACGCATCACAGGTACTATCGCCAAAGTCTATATCTGACCACCGTAAGGACTATTTCTGCTTGCAGCGTATATTATTAGTCGACCTAAAAAGGTTCCTCTTTTGTTTTACTTACGGACGCAGCTGTGGTCATCGTGTGCACGGGATTTTGTTCTCAAAATGGTCAGATATAGGTTTTGGCGATAGTACGTCCTAGTTTCCCAAAACATACGATTCTTTTTATCTGGGAACATGTAGAGTTTTCCCAGATTGTTTACTTTTACATATAATATGTTGGTATGTTATACTACCTTTGTTTCCATAGTTACTAGTGGAGCTAATCAGTCGAGAGATGCGGTCCTCAACGCAGAACCTAACGAGCGCGATGTTCGAGGCGGTGCGCGAAGTGCGCGCGCGGACATACCACAACGTGCTCATTAAACCGCACAAACTCGCCAAGTAAGTGTGCAGAAAAAAAAAAAAGTTTTTAAATCTTACTGATTAAAAAATCTTGATCTAAAAATTTCAACTAAGTTGATAATGATCTTGCTCTTTGTATTAGACACATTCGGTCTTATTACAAAACAAGATTTTTCTTTAGACATGGTTTAAATGATCTAGTCACTGGCGCCAATTCCCTTGTTCACAAACTTAAGTAAATTTAAGTTCAGTGCATCTTTTTCTTTCTATTTCATTAATAAAAGGACAGAAGATAAATATTAGTTTAGTCCTGTCAAATTAGTCAGCGGCTGATGTAAATTGAGGTATTTTTAGTAGCCATGTTTTTAATCACGTCTAAACTGTCTATGGAGTTTCTTAATTTAGACACTAGCTGATTCGTAACAGCTTATACTTAAGCTGTTATGAATCAGCAGTGATGAAGTTGCCTGGCTAGTGGCAATATAATCTTATTCTAAGCGTCCTGGTTCCATAACATTAACTTTTTCAATGCTATTGCCTACCACAGAGACGTCCGAATGAACATCCTCCTGATGCCATACGTCTCTCCCCGCGAGAAGGCCGCCGTTATTCACACCATAACGCTGTCGGAGCTGCAGGAGTACAGCGACCGGCTGCTCAGCAAGATGTACTGTGAGGTCAGTGTACAAAGTCAAATTAAATCAACTGGCGAAACTTCACAGATATCATCATCTGCCTAGCCTTTTCCCAACCATGTTGGGGTCGGCTTCCAGTCTAAGCGGATGCAGCTGAATACCAGTATTTTATTTGCAGCGACTGCCTATCTGACCTACGCAACCCAGTGACTGGGTAATACGATACTCCTTGGTAAGACTGGTTGTCAGACTTTCGGGCTTCTGAAGACCCGTAAAGACTGTCAAAGATTCACGAATGACAGCCGGGACGAACAGCTTAACGTGCTTTCGAAAGAATTTAAACAAAAAAAACAATTTTTTAATTCCTCTTCGTGTAAAAATTATAAAGTCACCATTTAGTACTGCTGGATATAGGCCTCCGGAATCCAGTGGATTCCCGCGACATTTATCAGGTCGTCGGTCCTCCTTGCGGGAGGACAACACACGTTGCACCCTTCGGTACTTGATCGCCACTCTTGACCTTTCCGCCAATGTATCCCGTCCAATGCCACTTAGATACTGTCATACATAATATTTACATAACATTTGATCCAATGCATTACTTGTTCAAGACATTTCTAGGTTAATATCGCATGTGTGTTACAAAATAATGTGCAAAAGTTGGTTAATAATAAAACAATGTTGTTTCTTTTATTAGATACTGATGCAAGGTAACCTGCCGTGGTACGAAGCTGTCAAGATGGCTGAAAATGTGCACGCTAATCTCAAGTGGGACGCGCTCACCGAGGATGAATTCCCAGACGTAAGATATTATCGTTTTCATATTATTTAACATCTTCATTTTTTATTGATAATATAAGAATATATTAGATTATTTATTTATTTCTCTCACAATGTTTTCGTGGCACTTTACAGTTTTTAAACTATATAAATTCACATTGTGAGAGCTGGTGCCTGAAGTAGGTTTTAGAAAAAACCTGTATTACAGGTCACCAGGCCCCACATAGTGGCATCATACAATTAAGGAGGCATAAGATGTAATTCCACTAAACAATTAAAACAAAAAAAAAACAAAACAAAAAAAAATAAAAGAAATTAAATAACAACAAAAGCAGTCGAAGGGTGTATGGTGAATATGTAGGTGAAAGGTGGTGAATGTGTAGGTGAATGGTGATGAATGTGTAGGTAGGTGAAAGGTGGTGAATGTGTAGGTGAATGGTGATGAATGGTCTTATATTATTAATAGAAACAGAGGAAATAAAGAAAAAACAATATTTTTTAGGTTTAAATAAAGCTGATGATTTGCGCTCAGTAGCGGTATCATTCACATATTTATACAACGCCAGTGAACTCACCTTGTGTGTGCATTTATTACGACGTCATCCGTCTCCACGACATGTATTCTAAAAAAAAGTGTCCTTATACTATGTGCCGTAAAGCTTGAAACTGGTGGTGTCATATAGCGGTCGCAAAATGATGGCAGTCATGATAAATTATGGAGGGCGTTTGAAAATAAAAATGTCAAAAAAAAACATCGTCTCGAAGTTATGTACCACTTCCTTAAAAGCCTAAAAATGTAAATGATATAGAATGTGTAAAGCAACTGTCCTAACAAAAACAGGTGAAAGTCCACCAGCTGCCTCTGGGCGAGCGTAAGTTACGCGTGCTGAGTCTGAACGAGGCTTCCACCAACAGCATTATCACCAACTACTACCAGGGAGAGGCTACCAACTCCAAGGATACCGCCACGCTTGAAGTGCTTATGGTAAGGAAATACATGCTATTTTTTTTGCTTTATTATAGTTATTATTCGTACCGTACTCACATGTCGATAGGCAACTATCACATTGGCTTTTAAAATTGACAACGTAAACTAAAAATGATATATCCAGTAGTCAAATGTAAATTCGAAGAAATCGCCAGAAGAGGAGGCTCGTAAAAAATATGCTCGTGCAAACATGTGCAAAACAATGTGTGCAAAAATCGCCTCATGATGTTCACCTATAAGACATATACTGGCGGATATTTCCGCCTTTCAACGGGCAAGAAACTCTTCGTCTTGACAAGTCTTTAGCTGGATAGTTTTATTAACTTTTCTTAATTTTGTGCAGCCCTGTACAGGTTTTAGGAACAGGGTGTAAAGTTCAGCCATGTTCTATAGAAAAGGGAGGATCCTCCGACCAGACGGGTGTTGTGCCTGGCGGGCAACTGCCCGATGAATCATGTCGGGCTGTTGTATATGTGCTAACTGCGCGGTAATATCTGCTTGCGCGATGCAGGAGTTTACGTGACGTCAGTATGACGCGTAGTTCGCATGTGGCGTTGTAGATACTTATTTATTTATTTATTTAATCTTCTCGCACAAAAAGGTACAAAAGCGGACTTAATGCCTTAGGCATTCTCTACCAGTCAACCAAGGGTGGTGCAGAGATTGGATGGCAGGTGCTTTGGTTGAGAGGGGCAATACCGCTACACTCTTAAGATATGCCAGACGCAATAAATTTTATATCTTGACAAATGAGTTTATTCTCTAGCTATTGATGGAAGAGCCGGTATTCGATCATCTGCGCACTAAGGAGCAGCTGGGCTACAGCGTGTTCAGTATGATGCGCTACACTTTCGGCGTGCTAGGCTTCTCCATCACCGTTAACACGCAGGTCGATAAGTTCAGGTATAGTTATTCATTATTTATTATTATTGAACGATTTTATGTACACAGAATATAAGAAAAGAACAGTACAAACGACGGACCCTAATATCATCTGGGGATAGTACGGCAACGTCAACAAAAAAATCGTATATTTCAGAAAAGGAGATAGATGCAGCTGGAATCCTCATCCTTGAACATTTGATTATATTTTTTAGGTTATATTTGAAGTTGACAAAATTTGTAAAACGTAACGTTGGACAGTTTCTAGGCACTTGTTGTCCGTACGATGTTCGATGGTCAAGTGAGACTAGCTTCACGTTCGTACGCTGATAGTGCTGCGGTGGCGTAGCGCCCTCGTCGACCCGTACGATCTTCAGGCTAGACTCTGTCGAAGCGCGCCAACTTCACAATTAAGTTTTCCTGTCAAATGACATCCCATGTCCTTCCGATATATATATCTCGCAGCCAACTGGTTAAATTAGCCGTTTAGTCAACCGCCTGGTCTTTGGAAGTAGTGCTCGCCTCGCTTTACTCTCTCGGCTCACACGCGGTTGATCATAAGAACTGTGATCAACCGCGTATGAGCCGAGAGAGTGTAACCCGACCCATTTGGTCGGGGAGCCCTGACTTAGTTGCTGCGACCAATTTAGCTCGCGCGTAATTGATTACAGTTCCAAACTAAACTATAATTTATTGAATATAATTCAGGCCGTTAATTGAACTGCCGTCGTTTAGTTAAAAGGCTAGGCGCTTAACTAAACGGCTAATTAAACCAGTTCGCTGCGACATATATATTGCGCGTTGTCATATTACAGTTCCAGAAAATTGCCTGGGGAGTGTTTACACTGATATCCTTACTCCTATGTCATACATAGGAGTGAAGATATCAGTATAAACACGTAAATGTGATGAATCACCTGGCGATTTTGGCTTACGACACTTGTGAACATTCTTGCCTCTCGACGTTCAATAAGGCAAAGGAGGTTTAAAGTTACCATTAATGAAACATTGCCTTTCCTCAGCGTATCGTACGTGGATGCGCGCGTTGAAGAATTCCTGAAGAAGTTCACGCGAGACATAAAGCGCCTCACGGAGAAGACGCTATCTGCGACCAAACACTCACTCGTGCAGCTCAAATACACCACCGACTACGAGCTCAAAGAAGAGGTAAGTAATCTATAAATAGTGCCTGTAGTGATATTCTGACAAACATAGATGAAGTGACCCGTCAATAGTGTCAATCAGTAGCATAAGGCGGAATGACAGCTCACTGTACTAGGACAACGATGCGCAAACTGAAATCGTGAAATCAGCACATGATTCTAAAGTATATTCAACCTAATGTCAAATTGATGTTATTTCAAGTTAAACAGATATCAACTTTATTTTAATGGTAATTAAGTTGATTTCAGAGTGACTAGCGCTATTGAAAAAGTTATAAAAATGTTTGAAGTTGAAGCGTAAACTGAACTTTATCGTGTAGGAATTAAAGTTATTTTTCCATAAACTCATATTTGTTTACATTTTTGGCAAATAAATCGCGAATGCAGATTAGACGTAGCGAATTATTTATTTATTTATTAAAACTATATGCACAAGTAAAAAATATACTATACCAAGGCCGACATAATGTCTGAGGCATTTTCTACCAGTCAACGTAATCAAAAAGAAAACTGCAGTATTTTTATAGCTCGTCTGCAATACCTTTTAGCACTGTAATGTGAAAATAAACTTGATTATAATTATGTTCCAGGTTGAGAGGAACTGGCGAGAGATTACAAGCAGGGAATACATGTTCCACCGGCTGTTCTTAGAGGTAAGACGCCATATTGTATTCTCACCTTTACATTATTATTTTTTTGTTGTTGAATTATTGTCTTGGTCCCAATATAAAAAGGTCTTATGGTGTAGCATGCTGGCTGCATGCTATTAATTATGCCGCAGACATCCAGTGAGACGGACGGACGAAGTCGCGGGCAGCAGCTAGTAGTTAATATAAGTCTTAAATCACCAACCCGTCTTGAGCAAGCGTGGTGACCAATGGTCGGGCCTTCTCAGTATGAGAAGAGGCATTTACTCTGCAGTAGGACAAAAATAGGCTGGTATTATAATTATGCTACCGATTGCAGGCTGGCGCGATCGAGAAGATAAAGCTGGTGGACGTCAAGACTTGGGTCGAGGACCACTTCCCGACCGGCAACAAGTCTAAGTTCAGGAAACTGTCTGTGCAGGTATGTAACGGGTTTTGTGCGGACTTGCTGTCATCTGTCTAGCCTTTTATTTGTTTCAAATTACGTTATTGCAATTTCTCATTTTAGTTTGTTGTGATTAATTTTATTTTTTGAATTTTATGTGTATAATTTGACATCCTACCTATTCTAATCCGTTTTGACTTTATTTTTATTTTTTTTGAACCTTTATATAATAATAATTTAAATCTGACATTTCCATTAATAACAATTTGTAATAATGTTCATTGGATTCGTAGTTTGTCTAAATGTAATTATTGTATGCCCTACGGGCGGGACATAGCTGATCAAAATTTACAAATATTTAAGAACTGTACTATACATACCTATGATCCACAATAAACATTGATTTGATTGATTGATTGATTGATTGATTATTTCAAGTTAAACAAATATCAACTTTATCTTAATGTTCATTAAGTTGGTTTCAAAGTGACTAGCACTATTGAAACAGTTATAAAAATGTTTGATGTTGTAGCGTAAACTGAACTTTATTGTGTAGGAATTAAAGTTATTTTTCCATAAACTCATATTTGTTACATTTTTATTCAAATTTATTTATATGTAGCCAAATATGTTTGAGTCAGCTTCCAGTCTAACTGGATAGTATTTTACATGGAACGACTGTCTTTCTTACCACCACACTCCTGTGTAGCACGATACTCCTTGACAACACTGGTTGTCAAATTTTCGGGCTTCTGACTACCAGTAACGACTATCAAAAACCTACGAATGATAGCCGGGACCAATGGCTGATGAAAATAGCGGTAGTATGCCATTGGGCATTTGTTTTTTGTCCAATGGGACTTTGACCAAAGAAATTCTAAAAACTTCATCAAATATTGGATAACAATATTCTGGAAAAAAAAATGGTTTAATCCTTGACAATAATATTTGATACCTTTTTACCACCCTAGTAAACTTCGAGCTTTAGAAAGAGACTGTCACACAGGTATGAGTGATAGAGACGACGCTCTACAAAGCCACACTTTTTCTAAAACTCGATATGACGTAGGTATTTGCATCCACGTTCTGTAAATAAGTGCCTATTTTTATTAATTTTCTTGAAAAGTTTCATCTACGCGATCTCAACAGCTTTTCTGCTCTATTAACAGGAACATGGCAATGCTAGTAGAAGTAACTATGATTGTATTCACTACACTAAAAATTTCACCTGCCCCAATAATTAATTTGACATTTTCTCCTCCCCAGATCATGGGCCACAAATCAAGCAACGTGACTTCCCCAGACACCGTCGCGAAGAAACACTACGAACTAACGTACCTAGACGCAAGCCAGCCTATCGGAGATACCAGCGAAAATAACGCGGACTTCATTCACGATATCAACACTTTTAAGGGCGAGCTGCCGTACATACACGTACCTAAGGTCAATTTAAGCCAATGCTGAGGTACTAAGCCGGTTACGGAGAGCGTCTGTTTGATCTGTTGTCATATTCCACTGATCTGAACAGCGATGAGTTTAAACAGATTTCATTAAAATTGCCAAGAAGTGGAGGTCAAAAAACGTGCGAGAAGGACGGTGAATATTAGTCTCATGTCATCTCGGTCTCATGTTCTATAACCGAGCCTAAAACGAACCTTGGCGTTTATTATAAGAGGCTTTTAGAAAATGGGTGCTATTGACCACGGAGATGTGCCTTGCCTTTTTACTTCAGAAAAACTCGTGATGAAAATACTTGGCCTAATCTTGGTTGAGCCATATTACAAATCTTATCCCACTCAACTGAAGTCATTTTGGCATCGAAATACCGCAATAAATATCTAACGATCAACCTCTTTTTTGATCACATCGTGTATCGTCTTTGGACCAATCACAGTCACCGCTTTTTAGGGTGTGTATGAGAATAAACATTTCTCATTGGACGATCACAACCGTCGAGTCATAAAGCTCATTTCTGATTGTCATTTACTTTTGTACGTGTTTGATCGAGGCTTAGGAGATAATGATTATATTCTTACTGCTTTGTTAAGTTCATATACAACCGCTTGACGTATATCGATATTTAAGATTTTATTGTTTCTCTTTTTTTTCAAGTTAAGCCCGGAATACACATGCCTGTCACTTGCACAAAAGTATGCAAGTAACTTGCATGTCATTATGGTATTCACCAATCAGAAGTTGTTATGGCACACGGCCATGCAAGCTACTTGCAAACTTTTTTGCCGGGCATTAATTCCGTCCAATGTCTCAATTTTCTTGTATTTTAGCGCTGGACTTTATTTTTTCTGGTCCTTTTCGCCGGGTTTTATAAAGGACATTTTGTTTTTAAATTGGGTTTTTTTCTTAAGTCAGCTTTTGTATATATAAACTTTTAAAAGTTTTATATAAGGATGGGTGTTACCGGGATATTTACATGACATTATGTGACAATATACGTCCAGCGGTTATTCTTGGAGAAACAGCACTTCGAGTGTGTTCCACTTATTTTGACAACGTCCACCAGCTTCCACACGATCTGCAGCCAGCTTAAGGCACATTATACAACGCGATTACTCGATCAACCATTATGAATAATAAAAGGGACCAATTCGACATCTGTACGATTGATCACGTTGTCGTATGAAAGAAATAACTCGCCATGGTCGCGTTATCGCGTTGTTTATGGTCATCGCTTAAGTGAAACATTCGCAAGATGTGTGTGTGACTAGATACCAGAAAACAATCAAATACACGCGAAAACATAGTTGATAAAATAATATAGATCGCATGATAATGTTCCGAATTACATTGTTTGGTATGCTTGGCTTGTTACATCTCTACCAAAGCTACATGTATGTACAGAATACTATAATCTTAATATTATGCCTATCCTCTATACAGGTTACTTTATTGTATTTAAAATAAAAGTGTAATTAAGGCATTAGGTACTAATACCTATATTGTATATATAAAAAAATAGATACGTAATAAAAACATAAAAAACAGTAAAGTATATAAAATATGTAACTGATTGTAAATATTGTACTTAAACTTCTGCACACCACCGCGGAAACAAAACTACAATATATTGAGTTTCGTAAAATATTCATGAAATAAAGAATGACTGTCAAATTGATTAATTTTAGTTAAATAAATAGTCTAAATAGGACACAATGCTG
Source organism: Apamea monoglypha (assembly GCA_911387795.2). NCBI lineage: Eukaryota > Metazoa > Arthropoda > Insecta > Lepidoptera > Noctuidae > Apamea > Apamea monoglypha. Next base: position 8,461,741 of record OU426934.1, on the reverse strand, counting down.
TATTTTACTTGATTCCCTATACACACCATTGATAACCATTGTTGTTATATTTGCCAAGGCGCGGGGATGACAGGCGAGTTTTCGTATCGATATTATACATAGCAAAAGTAACTTTATGCCAATTGTCTAACGTACAAACTAGATACGAGCTTGTAGTTGTTACTGTGGGAATTCCCGAGAATGCGCGATAATTCTCCAGAAAATGCGCGACCTGTGCGTATGTGTGTATCTAATTTGTGCGTTACACTGTTGACATAAATTTCATTATGCTTTGTACAAAAAAAAACGCTTCCATTCCGTTCCACGGCAATATAAATTGAGCCTAAGGCAGTGAGCTAGTGGCGTCCAAGGACTGGAAGACGAAATGTCGGTCTTCAGGCGGCGAGGTGGGCGGACGACATTGTTATCATCGCGGGTAAAATCTGGATGAGGCTGGCACAGGGTCGTGAGGAATGGTACTTGAAAAGAGATGCCTCTGTTCAACAGTGGGTGAAGTCGGGCTGTGGATGATGATAATGAAAGCGTCTACTTTTCTCAGGGTTGTTAAAATCTTAAGGCTGTTCTACCATGTGAAATTTCGAACTCTAGCTTATTTTTGTCACAAAGTTTTCTATAGTGACTTTTGAAGGCTGTTTTGTATTAATAATAATAATTTATAAATTACTTTCTCGAATATTTTTGAGAAAACAGGTATTGATTTATTGTTCAGATAACTTTTATCTGAACGAATTGATTTATTGTTCAAATAACTTTTATTTGAACAATAAATCAATTCGAATTGTAGGTACTCACAAGTTGGTTGTACAGTCACGCACGAGCACTAATATGTCAACACTTGGATACTTTCAATAGTGATTTTTGCGTGAAATAACGAATGCAACGTTAAAATATGACACATCACATAAAGCTATGGGTTCGAAAATACTATGTTCGTAATAACAAAATTTCATTCAAAAACATAGGAGAAAGTGGCCTTTGAATAAAGCCAAATGTATACATATTTATGCTCTAAATATGTATACACTTGGCTTGGCGCTTGGCTTGGCTCTAAGGAGGTACCTCCTTAGAGCCCTTTTTACCCATTCTTTTGGTAAGCACCTAATAATTGAAATAGTCACTTATCTGCTTTACTTCTCCTCGTATAAGAAAACGTGGTTGAGAATGCCTAAAGAATTAAGTTCGCCTTTAAAAAGGAGTTAAAAGTTATAATATTAAAAAAAATGTAAAGAGCAATCTTTAAATTTTATTAAGAAATACATTATAAATATAAAAGCCTCAGTAAACTATTTGTATTCTTCCGTCGACGCCCTGAGTGACAACGCGTTGTCTCCGCATGTAATTTTGCAGCATCACGTAGTCTACTTCAAAACTTTCAAAGTTCTCTCTGTTGTCGGATATCATCTGAAATAAATATGTAGTACATTAATATAGGACATATTTAACTGATTCTCTAATAACTTATCGACCTTCTAATGATGGACACTTTTTTAAATGAATGTACAGACGCCAGCAGGTCAAGCTACTACAATCTGTCAAATTTCTTTAATAGATTTTCAACTTTATCTCTAAAGCGTTAAGGTTCAAAGTTGATTGGGAAAATTGGACAGTTTCGGGTAGCTTGACCTCATAGAGTAAAGTAATATATCGGGTACTTGACCTGCTGGCGTCTGTACCTACCTCTAAAAACTTTTTGCGCTTCTAACGACGCGCACGGGCGCTACATCCAAGTTGGTCGCATTTACTTGGCTATTAAGTATTTTTAAGACCCCAAAATAGGAATTATTTGAGCCTCACAAAAAGCCGCCACGTAACCGCCGTGACGACTGTTATGAAAATTATAGCAGTGGCAATACTGGCAATGATTTATTAAATCATTAGATTCGCCCTACCGCGTCAAAAGATAGTCGAGTTTCTGTTTCGTTTTGACACCTCTGACACAAAATGACGCAGTGACTTGAATTGATTGTCATGGAAACGCTATTTATTAATCTTACTTCTCAGTATGGACGCTTTCGCGTGATTTAGTACGGTGAGGGCAAATCTAGCGATTTAAATCTTTGGGCAAGGGGATTTGCTTTACGGTGTCAAAAACGCTCTAGGAAAACACACCAACTTTATACATAACGTTATGTGATGTCATTCGCCGGTGAATTGCAGACGCTATTTTTTTTCTCGCACCTCATAGGTTGAATACCTATGAGGTTGTCGTCTGCGTAACCGGACTTGCTTGTGGATGCCTCAATAAATTAAGGTCTCCAGCCAGAACTTAAAAACTAAGCGACTACACGCTAAGGGCGCCCCCTGTGGGGTACGGGCCTCGGCTTAGGGCGTTGCTAGGAGGACAGCCTGGATCGAAATGATTGAGGGACCAATTTAAAACTGCAGGGTCAGCGGCGCGGGCTGACTCGAGCAAGGGTCGTGGAGGACATAGAATGGGGCGTCGCGACGGGCCTCGGCGGCGAGGACGGAAGGACGGCTTCTAAGGGTACTAGAGGCCTTACTACTCTCCTGTAGGAGGGTCGTGGCGTCGTCGGGAATGGTAAGGGTATGTCTCGGTCGGCGAATCCTACTTATGCGGCAGGGATGCAGACGCTGTGTGGCACCCACCGCTTTTATAAGAAACCGTAGCTTTAACAAACATACCGAGTACCCGCCGCCGCCGTCACCGATGTAGCTCTGCGATATCACCCGGTAGGTGGCGTTGACGTCGAGCGGCAAGTAGCGCGGCACGTCGCACTCGATGCAGCGCACCGTCGCCGTCACGCGGGAGCCGATCGGCTGCGACGCATTGTATGTGTTGCGCATGCCTGAGAAAATAACATATTTTAACATAATATTACGCCTTTATTCCCTGGAGAGGTAAGCAGAAGAAGTGTATAGCACACCCTTAATTTTGCCCGTTATAGAGGGCGAGTCTATTGGCATCATCGGAGCAGGAATTCAGTCTCCGGACTGCTACAGACATATATTTAATGGAAACCTCAAATACTACTTTGCCTGTCCTGAGCTCAGGACAAAATCGGCAGTCGCGATTGCGACCACTAGACCCAAAGAGGCATGGAAATAACAAAAAACGAAGTATTGATAAGATTCAATTCAGCATCCATACTTTATCCGCCCTCGAACCCCAATGTTGTATAATAAAGTCCTTCTAGTCCTACCCGCATTGTGCCCATGTAGATTTGCGGGCCACTTCTCTCACAGAGAGCAGGCTTGTGTCCCAGCAGTGGGAACAGGCTTTACTATGTAAACACTACGAACCTCCGATCTGCAGCATCCGTCCACTAGAGAAGGTGTTATTCCAGTACACGCCGATGGAGAACTCGAGCGCCTCCAGCAGATGCTGCCCCGAGAGATCGTACACCTGCACGTAGTTCTCGAACGGCATCGCCATTAATAGGGCTTCTGTTGTCACCTCTGTGGAATAGGAAATAGAACTCAGAGTTAATAATAGTTACATAATTAGCACATACCGTCGTATTAAAAAAAATCGGTCAAATGCGAGTCGGACTCGCGCACCGAGAGCTTCGTACGTAGGTACATAAAGCGATTTTTTTTTTTTTGTAATATATCTACAATTTTACGGTATTCGGATCTTTTCCTTTAATTTTGCTACACGACATTGCTTCTTGCCAAATTCCATGATTCTAGGTCAACGGGAAGTACCCCATAGATTTGATTTTGGAACATAAAAGCCCGTATCTTTTAATTGCGTTGACTTAGAAGTTTAATCTTTTCACTGCTTCAAGGGATTGCAGCCCTGAGTATTTGATATTAATTTCAACTTGATAACTCCACGCGTTCCTGAGAAAAACGGTCTTAACTGACGGACAGACAGACAGACCTAAAAACGAATTCTTAAGCCTCTCATGTACGAAATTGTAGGTTCAAATCTAGGGTTCTTCTCCCTAAGCGCAAATTCCGTAGTTTCGGGCGTTACGAGTGATTCCCTATCACATAATTATGATTACAGTAAAGTTCGTCTAACTCTATTCGTTAAACTTCAAAGTATAAAACTTTGAAGTTTAACGAATAAAGTTAGAAATTCAAAAATGGATCGATGGTTTTAAACAAAACTTGTTTTATAAAAAGGCTTATAGTTTTTTTAAAGGTTCGTTCGGCATTATAATATCTTAATATATATGTCGCAGCCAACTGATTTAATTAGCCGTTTAGTTAACCGCCTAGCCTTTTAACTAAATGGGGGCCGTTCAACTAATGACCTGAATGATATTCAATAAATTATAGTTTAGGTTGGAATTGTAACCAATCACGTGCGAGCCGAATTGGTTGCAGTAACTAAGCCAGGGCACTCCGACCAAATGGGTTAGGTTAGAACAGTGATCAACCGCGTGCGAGCCAAGAGAGCGAAGCGAGGCGAGCAGTACTTCCAAAGGCCAGGCGGTTGACTAAACAGCTAATTTAACCAACTGGTTAAATAACACGAATAGTTAGTGTGTTTGTCACTTAACTCATCCTAAACGGCTGGACCGATTTGAATGAAATTTGGTGTATATTTCAATGGGTTCCTGGATGGTTTGAAAACACATTTGGACCCGCTAGGTGGCGCTGCTGTCGGTATATGATGACTCAACCGGGCAGGACGACGTCTGCCGGGTCCGCTAGTATGATTATAAAGCGTCAAGTCTGCGTTAATTCTCACGCTAGTCTTGCATTGCATTACAGCATCAGAAATACGTCGCATTTGCGAAGCGTATAAGTTTGACGAACGCCTAAAGTGCCCATAGATATAGATCGACTTATTTTGACGTAATTTAGCGTAATAATTAAAATAATTAATTGCTACATACGTGAACTCACGCGTTTTCCTCATAGAGGTAGGCAGAACGCTACAATTAATTAATTACTAAACAAGTGACTTACTTATAAATACAACATGACAGAAGTAAACTCACCTCCCGGGTTGATCTGTACCCTCAGTCCACCGGTGTTGATCAGACACACTTGCGCGTTGTTCCATGCCTTGCCTTTTGCTAGAGGTACCATCTGTAATGCAACGTTCAACTTGCATAATTACACGTCTGTATTGTCCGAAGGGGTAGGCTTAGGCAGAGGTAGTAGGTAGTAGTACAGACGCCAGCACATCAAGCTACTACAATCTGTCAAATTTCTTTAATAGATTTGCAACTTTATCGCTCAAGCATTAGGTTCAAGGTTGATTGGGAAAATTTGACAGTTTCGGGTAGCTTGACCTGCTGGCGTCTGTACAAATATATGTCAATTAACAGGATGATAAATATTTGTCAATTAGCAGGATGATAGCGGGTTTGAAATACAGTGACGATTACGTTTTCACATTAATTGAAACCATAACAACCATTAGGTACCTATTTTAAATATACACAATTAAAATAATTGATAACAATAAACATTCTAGCCGTGGGCCCCTTTTTTCGTTTTAGTATTTAAGAATATTAAACTTTATTTGTGATTCAAATTTAAAACTTTATTTAACTTTATTGGTAACAATACCATAAATTATAAGGTTTGTGTTGAATTGTTGATACCATCGCCCCGCGCATGTCTAGTGAGTTATTATCAAGGGTGCCAGACGAATCTGTCTGGCACCGATAATTTTTATTCGTGGAATAAAATTGACGTCTGACAGTTTTTGTATGACAGAACTGTCAAAAATTCAAAATTATTTCTTCGATAAAGTTATCTGGCGTTGGAAAAATCAGCCCTTAATGTGATAACCTAATCGCCACTTTGTATACCTGCACTCGCGGAGTCTATTTAATACATGATGTAATTTGTTGTGGTCTAAATGTAAGGGATTGTCATTCCGAGTGTGTTACGTCATTAGGGTGCGGACTAAACTATGGTCCAAGTAACTTAGCATAGTATTACCTCATCCAGGAATCCGTCGCAGGCCCAGCTGCCCAGGTTGCACTCTCCGCGCGAGCACCACGAGCGGTTGAGAGTGACGCGCGACACGCCCAGCACTTCCTTACCCACCGCGTCCACTTCTTCGCGCCATGGTTCTAATAGCGCCAATATTCTGGGGTCTGTAATGATAAGGAATAGTATCAAATAGGAAACATGTCTTTAAGGCGCAGAGGGGTCGTCGGATGGGCAATCTTGTCTCCTATACCATGGTATAGCCAGAGATCTAATATGCATTTGCGACATATTCGCCAGAAATGTAAGCACATATGAGTTTATGGAGAAACAACTTTAATTCCTACATTATTGTATAGGAATTAGTTATTTTTTTTAATTAGTTCAGTTTACGCTAGAACTTCAAACATTTTTATAACTTTTTCAATAGTGCTAGTCACTCTGAAATCAGTTTAATAATAATAACCCCACCACCGTATCTCTACGTTGACATCGTGGTGGGGCTTGCGCGCTCCGAACGCTAGGCTTGTGCTGGTAGAGTTTACTTTACCGGAACAGGTCTAGGATGAGGAGCCAGACAAAGAGAGATACAAAAACCCGCAGGCTAAGCATCTCCCGGGAGGGCTTGAGAGGGGCTTGCCTTTACTGGCCGGCTTGAGTGGAGATTCGCAAGAGCAATCGTGCTCGGGGGAAGGAAGTATTCCAGTAAGTGCTCGTAGGAATCTTGACCATCTTCCGGGCTCTGGGATTGTTCTGAAAGCCGTGGAATACCTCTCCACTCCTCATAAGCACCTCAGGACATGTTGCCCCCTTATTGTTACATCACTATGTGTTAGCGACAGTTTCCGGGGGCCCATTTTATTGAGTGTGTATGTCACCCCCTGCCATTTTATCCATGTATTTATAAAACAATGATCAGGCTGGCGCCATATTTCTTCCATAGTTCTCGGTTACCAGTCCACTTTATCCACCCAAACCCATAATCCAATATCTTTGTTTCCATATCCTGCAATAGTCCTACACCAACCGGGGATTGTCCTTGGATGCACTTGCATAGTGTAAACAGGAATAATCGTCGGTTGATGCCGTATTGCATTAAAAACGTCTAACGGGCCTCTGCGAGTTGGCTTCGGCCCCTCGTACGCCTTTCAAAAAGGTCCGGGTCCCCAAGGTCCGGGACCCCAAGGTCCCGAGAAATGTCAAAAACGTAAAAATAATAATAATAAAGCCTTTTACTCCGAAACTGTTACAGTTTTATTCTTAATACTAATTCACTAATCAAAGTAACTAAGCTTGGTGTGCCTTAAGGCATAGGCAGGAGACCTTTTTGAATATCTAAGCCGTCCCGAAGCGATTACTACCCTATTCGGGTTACATTCGGCTCAGAAAAGTCGTTCGTCATCTACTCTCACTTAATCACGTTCGGGTCGGTTCGGCACAATTCGAGCTAAGCCGACCGACTTTTTCACGAGCAGTGGTGGCCCAGTGGCCCACTCCCTCTCACAGAGAGGCCTGTGTCCCAGCAGTGGGAACATTATAGGCTGCCTAAGCATGCTATGCGAGCGACTTTTTCTCGAATATACGAGTCAAAAATCAAAATCAAAAATCAAATGTCATTTATTCAAATTAGGCTGAGAATCAGCACTTTTCGAACGTCAAAATTACAAAAGACGGACTGTCTTTCCAAAAACGCCCGCCCTTCACTTATATATACATAGTATATCTACATCGACTTTGCCGCCCGGCTCTGCTGAACCATGCCACCCCAAACATGTGTGCTCCTTTAAATGACATAGGATTTGCAATATTATAGTATTTACCTTGCACAATAGAAGTGCCCAAGAAGACAGGCTCTCCCACCCAGTCCTCCACCACGCCCTGGTCGTTGATGTAGAACTTGATGTTGCCGAGGTACCGCGTGTAGCACGACGCTTGCACTATCGGGATCTGTGGGTTTTTGTATTTATTTAGGTATTAATTTGACACAAGCCTTGAGCCCGATGAATTAAATAAAAAATGAAAAAAATATAATTATATGTCTTTGTTCCCGTATTAGAGAATAAATTGTTTTTTTTTTAATTGTGGGCACTTTTGTTACATATTACTCTATATATTTCTGATTGACCGACTCCTTGACAATTCAAAAGTGCATGTAAATGGTTTAATGGAAATACGAGTTTTGAGTTTAATAAAAGACAAAGGTGACCCCACCAAGGCATACCTTTCCAACCATTAAAAGTACAATATCAGCTGATTCCTTCCTAAACATCGCAAGGAAACGGACATGTTCTAGAACCAAAAAATTCGAAGACATGTGACATCCGCCAACCCGCACAGGGCTCACGTGGTGGATTACAGCCCACTCCCTCTCACCGAGAGGAGAAAAGAGAGGCCCTATGCCCAGCAGTGGGTGTTGACTGAACTTCTTGGAAAAATTTCACGTAATGTACCTACATAGTTTTATGAAGGTTCTTACCCTATGTCCGTCCGCGCGTGTCACGACGGTGGGGTACTCTCCGAGCGCGTTGTCACCGTTGGGCGTCTCTCCGGTGAACAGCAGCGTGTGCGAGTGGGCGCCCACTATTATGTCCACTGTCGGGGATACGCGCTCTGCTAGTTGTCTGAAAACAACATTAATCTTTAGGTGCCTACATTCATAGAAAAAGAAACGATGCTTTGATTAGGACCGAAATTAGCGCTAAAAAACCCTTTAAAAACACATTCACGTAAGCATCGAGGTAAATCCTCTGTCCACTAGGTAAACCGTTTTATGACAGATCGAATTATTGAGCAACTATTTTTATTTTTTTTGTCAAAACTGATACACATACGGTATTATAATGTCTGTAAGAAGTCATAAAAAAAATAATTCACTAAGATTAGGCAGTTTGTATATTTATTTTATTACGCATTTTAAAGCTAACTTTTACGTAATGTGGAATAATTATGTACAGACGCCAGCAGGTCAAGCTACCCGAAACTGTCAAATTTTCCTAATCAACCTTGAACCTTAATGCTTTATCGATAACGTTGAAAATTTATTAAAGAAATTTGACAGATTGTAGTAGCTTGATGTGCTGGCGTCTGTGCGTTCTAAGGCAGCTGTCAAGGCAGCTGCATTTGTTTTACATGGAGGTGACATCGAGGTAGCGAGCTAAGCCGCGACCACGAGGTATCGTAGTGAGGCGTCTTCGGCATGTTGCGGCCGCTATCATCACATAGACTTAGTCATCGTTGTCCACTTCTAATCAATAAAATTGTTGATACAAAAACTGATTTTAAATCCGAGTCTAAGCCGTCAATTTTGTGTTTACTTTAATAAGAAGAATAAAGTTCAAAATTCAATAACTGGCTCGAAGATAAGGGTTTGGAGTAAAATTAGAACTCTTTTTATCAACTCAGCCTATCTCAGTATAGGCCTCTCCCAGGCTGCGCCACAACACCCTGTCCTCCGCGTACTCTTTATTTAATTTAATTACTTAATTAATAATTTTAAGTTTGAATTGTGTTTGCTTGCAAACTCAAACTCAACTCAAACTCAAAGTATTTATTTCAATTAAACCAATTACAGGCACTTTTGAATTGTCAAGGGGTCGGTCAGTCAGAGAAATGAAGCTAGTTGCCCATGCTTTTTATATTAAGACGAAATAAGTAGGTACTCACAAATCGCTGGTGTACCCGATGTGGGACAGCACTATGATGATGTCGACGCCCATAGACGTCAGTAGCGCCGCCTCGCGGTTCACAGCCTCCAACTCATCTTCCATTATCACTCGCCCGATTGGCGCTGAAAACTATCGCATTTCGTGAATTTCATATAAAATACAATCAGTATTTTGGACGGCAAGGGTCGAGTATTTCATTCTCATTTGGATCGAGTATTTATAAAATATAACATCCACCATCAAGCCTGTATTCTCCGTATTTACAGCGGTATACGGCGTGAAGAGGAAACCGACAGATTTACTTTCGCATTTAATATACAGGGTGGCAGGGACATCGACGCGCAACCGCTTACCATGGATTCAGTACATGATTCTGGACCCCCCCCTGCGTTGAAATTTTTCGTCGGCTTTTTCTTAATTTTTACGTTTTTATCTGCATTTTTTTTTTACTGTAAACTGTATAAAATCATTATTTCTATCTAACCCAATGAGATTTTTAATAAAAAAAATAGTAAATTCACTTGTTTCACTTAAAACAGCAATGTAAATAAAACTCTAAAGGGCAGCGTGCGGTATCGCGGTAGGTAGCACGTGCGCGCGCGCGCCATCCGCGGAGCGCATTGCGCACTCAAAAATGTCAATTTTTTTAACCGGTCATTTCCGAGATGAATGACTTTCGTAATTTTATTTAAGGCATCAGGTGTAACCTTTTCACAACGTTTGCGCGTCGATAGTGCACCCTGTATACTAGCAGCACCCCGCGGTTTCACCCGCATAAGTTTTCATCCCGTGGGAATATCGGGATAAAAAGTATCCTATATATTCATCCTGGTTATAAACCATCTGTGTGCCAAATTTCATCCAAATCCGTTCATTAGTTTTTGCGTCAAAGAGTAACAAACATCCATCCATCCATCCATCCATACAAACTTTCACGTTATAGTAGGAATAGAAGTATGTCCATTTAATGAATAAAAACCCATGAACACTTTACTGTTATTAAATATATTTACCCAAGGTTTGGGTATTTACCCGGCTCAATACCCGGTATTTACCCAGATTTGAATTTACCTGGATATTTTGTCTTTGAGTATGTACCCGACGCCCATCTCTAGCTGTGCCGTACAATTTGACCGCGTAGGTATTACACATTTCTATGAAACAACAGAATTTTTATAAGTGACGAGAAATTTCTACGCTAGGCGTTCAATAATCATGTGCTGAATTCATGATATCTATTTGCGCGTCCATATGCCTGTATCGTATGGATTATATTATAGGTATCTTACGGTTCTCAGCAGTACGCCGATGATCCCGATCCTCCTGCCCTGTCGCGTCACGATGATGTGGTTCTTGATGTAGGGCGTCATGCTGGGCTCGAACGTGGTGTTCACGTTGGCGCCTAACATGGGCGACTCCAGATGGGTCAGATATGGCACCAGGCCCGGCACGCCGTGGTCGAATTCGTGGTTACCTAGCACCTGCGGTGAACAACGAAACGACTACTGTACTACGGCAAAAAAAGACTTTTTAATTTAATAAAATTGCAACATCACTCCCAATTAGGGCCATTCAAGGATACGAGTCCGCTACGTGACTTCGAAATATGCGACGCCGAATAATGCAGCGCCGAATGTTTGCAATAACGAATGGATACCTAGGTATCCATTGATATCGGAATGCGAATGCAGCCGAACGAATGATCGATAACAAATGGATACCTAAGTATCCATTTCGTCGATGCCTAGGGCGAGCCCTACTACTATACTACTACCCTTTGTAAAAACATATTCGCGTTCCCATTGAGGGACCACATTTGAATTTTAAGCTTTTGAATGCGTCAGAACCAGTATAACTCTGACTCTGTCATCACTTACGTGAGCATCATGCGGCAACATATTCATGAAGTGTTGACTGACGTTCCACCGCAGGAAGTTGTACCAGATGGTGCCCTGGAAGGTGTCCCCTCCATTCAGCAGTATAGACTCAGGTTCCGCTTCGAAGGCCTGTTTGATAGCCGTGTACAGACGAGCAAAGCCCCCGATGCAGGGGTTCTCCGCGGGGATGCATACTGTGCCTTGTGGACTCACCTCGTCGAAACTGTAGCGGAGAAAGATAGATGATTATCTGAGCAAGCACCCAATTAATCAGTGGATCTGTGTTTGCTTGATTAACGGGGTAAGGAGCAGTGCTGTAGCCATAGATGTATTTACACAGTTTGGCCATAAATACTGTTACAATTAAAAATAAGAAAGACATTACATTTGAATTTGGAATCTGTCATTTTTATACGATTGTTCATTGAGTTTTCTAATTTTGGCGCCAATACATTGTACAATATTTTGCGATATTAAAATGGAGTGGGGTGATAAAGAGAACCGAATCGCTGTGATTGCATTACACAAAGTTGGTATGGAGCCAAATACAATTTTCAAAACTCTCCATACGCTTGGTATTAGTCAAATGTTTGTGTACCGGGCTATTAATAGGTACAATGAGACCTCCTCTGTTTGTAACAGAAAAAGATCTGGCCGTCCACGTAGTGTTCGTACGAAAAAGGTGGTCAAAGCAGTAAGGGAAAGAATTCGAAGAAATCCTGTCCGAAAGCAAAAGATTTTATCTCGGGAGATAAAAATAGCACCCAGAACCATGTCGCGTATTTTAAAAGATGACTTAGCAGCCTATAAGAGACGCTCTGGTAATTTTTTAACTGATAATCTAAAAAAGAATAGGGTGGTAAAATCGAAACAACTACTGAAGCGGTACGCAAAGGGAGGTCACAGAAAAATTTTGTTTACGGATGAGAAAATCTTTACAATTGAGCAACATTTTAACAAACAAATTGACCGTATTTATACTCAAAGTTCTAAGGAAGCTTTCCAATTAGTCGACAGAGTAGACAGAGTAAGGTATCAAAACATCGGCTCAAGTGTATCAAGATACCATTCTTGAGAAGGTAGTTAAGCCCCTTAACAACACCATGTTCAATAACCAAGTATGGTCCTTCCAACAAGACTCGGCGCTGGGTCATAAAGCTCGGTCCACGCAGTCTTGGTTGGAAGTGAACGTTTCGGACTTCATCAGAGCTGAAGACTGGCCGTCGTCTAGTCCCGATCTTAATCCGTTGGATTATGATTTATGGTCAGTTTTAGAGAGTACGGCTTGCTCTAAACGCCATGATAATTTGGAGTCCCTAAAACAATCCACACGATTGGCAGTGAATAATTTTCCCATGGAAAGAGTGCGTGCTTCTATTGATAATTGACGTTTAAAGGACTGTATTGCAGCCAATGGAGACCACTTCGAATAAGCTTTTTATATTTTAAATTGTTTTATATTTATGTATTAAACTAATACACTGTAAAAGTAATAAATATTATTTGCAATAAAAAACAATTTTTTTTCTTCATGACAATATTTATGGCAAGACTAGGTATATGTCTATGGTTATAATTTTATATATTTGTATGTTATTTTATTTTATTTCTATGGCTGGTAGCGGATGCTCAGATTCTTTTTTCGTATAAATTAGGTATGGTCCTTGCATAAACAGCCTATAATGTTCCCACTGCTGGGACATGGTCCTCCTCTTTGTGAGAGGGGGTGGGCTGTAATCCACCACACGGGCCCAGTGCGGATTGGTAGATGTCACATAACTTCGAATTTTTGGTTCTAGTACATGCCTGTTTCACGTGATGTTTTCCTTCACCGTTTTGAGAGCATGTGGTGATCAAATAATTTACACAAAGTAAAGTGCCTGGGTTCGAACCTCCGACCTACAACCCGTAAGTCGCGGCTGTTACCACTGGGCGACCACTGCCCTTTGGTCCGTTATCGTGCTTAGAATTTATAAACTCCTAGATAACTAAAATTCTCTGCTTCTAGTGCAAATACCTACGTTATCTCAATGTCAAGATTAGACTTAACTAGGTACTAATCAAGTCATAAAACTAATGAAATGATATCAGCACCTATTAGCGGATTACTTGAGGATTACGACGCTTTGTTAACACATCAAACATAAGCCTACTTTGGTCGCTATGTATCTATGGTTACGGCACAAAAACCATGCTCTTATTTATTTTATTTTCTTCTTATAACATACTAGCTTCTGTTCTCCCGCCCCATCGCGTCGTATCGCATCGCCTGTCCGCGCTATAAATTTGATTCCGTTAAGAGTTGTTTCTGACTGTATTCTTTATGCTCGGCTCCTAAGACTCCTAGCGTGATGTTAAATAGCCTCAAGAATTGGGCTGTCGTAGACAAAAATATTTTTTTAAAATCTGACTGGTAGTTTTAGAGATTAGCGCGTTCAGACAAACCCGTCAGCTTTATTAGGTATTAGCATAGATTGATAGATGAACCAATCGGGTAGATTTGTATTTTTATTTCCTGAATCCAACCCATTCCAACTATTTCGCGCACAACTCAGTCTGTCTACTCGGCCTTGCCTCGAAAGCAACTGTTTTTAAGGCAACTCACATACACAAACAGCCAGACCCGAAACAACTACTTGTAGGTCATACAAATATTTGTTCCGTGCGGGAATCGAACCCGCGACACGCAGCGCAGCAGTCAATCGCTTAACCACTGCACCAACCGTGCAGTCAAAAATGTAAAAGCCTACCCTATACCTTCGCAGAATACCTACGGGCTGTTCAGTAGAACGATGGTGGAAGGTAGCGGGCTTGAAGGGTACCTATTCTAACCTAACATGCCTTAAATGTGTCCTTACCAAGATTTAGTTTATCGCAAAATTATAAGTACAGACGCCAGCAGGTCAAGCTACCCGAAATTGTCAAATTTTCTATATACACTATTGACATCACTTTTGCTCCACCCAACCTAAATAATCAGACTTGTTGCTGACATAAATTGGCCTTCGATCCCTTCTTTATTATCATTAGAGAATCTTTCTTTTCCTATAAAATAAAAATACTCACTGCGCATGGAAGTCATTGTAATGCACTATATTAAGCTCGAACAACCCACTGTCCTGAGCCAGCACTGAGCTGGTCAGCAACGTTAGCACCCACAGAACTTGCACCATGTTGGACCAGCAGCAACAGCATACTCCGCCAGGGACCGAGCGTTATCACGCCAATTCGCGTATCAATTAATACCAGCGTTTATTGATTACCTACATTATCTTAAGGCCGAAGATTGTCTAATTTCCTGATGATTTCGCGACTTTGCGTTATTTATATTGGTTCGATTGATTTCTTGAGTGGATCCGTCAATGTATATGACTACTAGCTTCTGCCCGCGACTACGACCGCGTGAAATTTCTTGTTCCCACCCCGTCGCATCGCATCGTTCACCCGCGCTATAACTTTATTTTCGCTTGGAGTTGTTTCTAACGTTCCTAAGGATCCTACCGTGATGTTTAATAGCCTATAGCCTCAGGAACTAGGCTATCGTAGACAAAAATATTTTTATCAAATTTGACAAGTACCTAAGTAGTTTTAGAGATTCGCGCGTTCAAACAAACATTCAAACTCTTCAGCTTATTATTAGTACTTACATAGTATAGATTATTAATATGTATACATAGATTTGATGAAATTATAACAATTGATGTCATAATTTTGTATAGATATTAACTTAGAAAGCCAATTTTAATTTATAGAGTTGTACTGATGATTCTAATTCTGGAAATAAATATTTATTACAATATAGTAGATACTCGCGGTAGTTATTTGGCAACTAGCACCGGCTACAAACTCAGCGGCCAGTCGGACCGTTGGCGGAGGCACTCACTGATTTTTAAATTCTATACATTGTTTTTAAAGTTGATTCTCCTTGAATCGTCAACATCTGCCGTAAGCAGTTGTTCACATAAACTGCCCCTACTTACTAACTATAACCACAAAGTTCGTCATTATCGTAGACCTGCGGGGTAATTACGTAACACACTATCAATAGTAATGGGTTTCATTTTGACAGTTGTAAATCATTCATTACGTTATTTACGTTGTTGTGCAGGCACATTTTTCGAACATATGAAGCAATGAATTAACAAAGTCCTTCAAAATGATTCAGATTGAGATCGATAGTGTATTACCTACGCAATTAGGGTGCAAATACCTACGACGCAAAAATACCACCTGAAAATTATTTTCGTTTGTAGTGTGGAAACCTTGCCTTTTATACTTGGCACAAAGCAACTACCTATTACACTGCTTCTTAACCGCGATCGACCGATAGTGTCTCAATTGGTACCTACTTAGATTTCCAATGAATGCACTAACAATAGTGTCTGTGGGTATGTGGCGACATCTACAGTTCTCATACCTCTATATGTTTGTATTCTAGGTATACTAGTGTAGACTGTTATCTAATTGTCTATACCGATAATGCCAGGGAGTCAGCTATAAATAGAAACACATACTAACAAGTTAAAAACTAGGTACTTTGAAACATCATCATCTGCCTAACCTTTTCCCAACTATGCTGAGGTCGGCTTCCAGTATAATCGGATGCAGCTGAATACTAGTATTTTACATAGACTGCCTATCTGACCTGCGACCTATCTGACCTCCACAACCCAGTTACTGGGTAATACGATACCCCTTGGAAAGATTGGTTGTCAGATTTCCGGGTTTCTGACGACCCGTAACGACTGTCAAAGATCCACGAATGACAGCCAGGACCAACGGCTTAACGTGCTTTCCGAGGCATGGAGGGGTCTTGGTATGTAAAGATGGTCACCCATGCGAGGACCAACCGCGGCAAGCCTAGCTTAACCTGATCGATCGACCCGTGCGGCTGTTGTTACTTAGCCACAAACCCCTCCACTAGGTACATTGAAACAAAGATAAATTCCTCTTGACATGCAAAGTAAGTACCATAAATAAGGTGCTTACCGTTAGATTATCCAATCCCAATTAATATTATAAATGCGAAAGTGAGTGTTTGTTTATCACGCTTTAACGATAAAACGCCCGGAGGAATTTGGATGAAATTTGGCACACAGATAGACCATGACCTGGTTAAGGACATAGGCTACTTTTCATCCTGGATCGCAGACGAAGTCGCGGGCAACAGCTAGTAATTCTATAAAAAGCAACATAGACTATTTAAGTATTTTATGACAACTATTTACTCTGCATTATAGATAGCAAATCTTGTAAAAAATAATGGATCTCTCGGCCGCAACGTTAATTTGTCTAGCTTTTTCCGATCTAGGAATCATCTTTGACTAGGTCGGTTTCTATTCCTACTAGATGAGGACTGTTTTTTTTAACATTTACATTTTTGTTCGACTTGTGTCGAGTTTCTTGCCCGTTCATCTCCATAGGAGCCTAAGTGCCTGTAATTGGTTTATTTGAAATTTTTACATTTCTCATGTAAGAAAGAAAAAGTAGGTATTTATTTCAACTCGGACAGGAACATCACAAGCTAAACTAAACACAGTCAAAAATCAAAAATTAAATTATATCATAAAAAAAGTATATGTAACTACAATAAGCTTAATAACTACAAAAAAGAAATATGGACTTTGACACTTGCATATATGTTATTGTAAATGCAGAAATAAAGAAAAACATTCAAAAGATTGAAATCTTTTATCTTAGTTATCAATTATCAATTAATTTATCATACAATCTTTATTAAAATCGGGCGTGTTATATGTAGCGCTACACACATTGCGTAGCATTACATTAGGTATTGACGTTAAGCGCGTGGCACGATAGTGATAACGATAATACTTATATACAATATTTATTACGATAAATGAAATTTATAATCTGCCACCTAATCTGATTATCTGTTTTGAATTAATAATCATTGGCTATTAAGACAATATTTCACCTCGATAGTAAATCACCCTCCTCCAACATACAATATAAATACCACAATGGCATTCTAACGTGTCCGCACTGTGCACCTACCGTACCTTTACAGTGAAGATCAGAGCCACATCAGAGCTCACGGCCGTAACCTATAGGTTGTCGGAAACAAGAACAGTCACCGTAGCCGAAATCGGCATGACATGTATTATTAACTGAAGCTACCAGAGCTGAAGTGGTGCTCGACTCGTACTTCCAGTTAGGTGGGAGCACACTCTTTGTCTTGTAGTAGCCTGTAGCGGGCTAGGCTGTGAATTCTGGACTTTACGAAAATCAGCCTAAATTTGCTGTCCTTGTCCTTCCTGTTGCGTTCCAAGTGCTTCCTCATGGCAACTGGTTTCTTGATCAGGTAGTACAGGAGGCCCATGGCTTTCATGATACGCAGGATCTTTTTTCCAGTAACGAATCTGACTTGTGCAGCTCCGTGGGAATCCCTAAGCATGACACCGATTTGGGAGGGAGTGAGGCCTTTTTGCAGAGTTTGAAAATCAGTTCCTTAACATCGTCAGCGGTCAGTTTTAACACTGCGCCGATGCGGCAGAGCTCATTGGGAGATACCTTACCAGGTGCGTGCATACGACCCATGGCTGCGGCTTTTAAAAACAATCGCCGATCTGACAACGACGACGTCGTTGTTGTTCATTATGGTCTTATAAATAGAACTATGATCTTACATGTTACCAAACTCCGAGCCAGGGGGGGTGAAGTAGCCGCCAGCCAGCCAGTTAGATATAAAAGCCAAGAGCGATGATTTTGTGGACTGACTTCATAATAATAATTGTAAGGGAAAGCTCTGCCCGAATAAAAGTATAAATAGATTCCTGTTTATTTTCTACCACTGCCTTTATATATCAATAAATTCTTTCATGCTATAAAGATAAGCCATTTATGTAGTTTGTATTTAAAGTATTTAAGAGGGAGTCCCCTTATGTTTTTGGAATATTGTTAAATATTTTAATTGCTGTGATAAAGATATTTTTATGGCACAATGTGTTTTGATGTGAAGGAATTCTTAACCGAGTTCGGTTTCGACGAGTGTATTTTGAATGCAAGTCGCATGCTATAAAAAATATTGAATGTTTATACACCTCCCTTGGAGCTTGCATTATGAGAAGACCTGTAATTTTTTAAATAGGGAACTGCAGGATGTTATCGACTGGTCTTAAACGTTTAAGAGCAAATACAAACTGTTTAATTTCTTGCAGATGTGCTCTGTATGTAATTTCCAGTTACAATGCTAGTCTAGGATAAGTCCAAGAAATTTGTACTCACTAACCTAATTATTATTATCAAAAAAATAATAAGGGCGAATTACTAAGAAAACAAACAATTTTTTTAAAACATTTATTCAACTAGAAGTCTAAGTTCACATCAATTTCGTGCTTTCATACAAAGAATGATCTATTTCTATAAAATACTTATTAAATAAGTGAATATAGATAGATAAGTCAATTAAATGCAATGTTAATTATACAAGCATAAGATGGTATAGTGCAATACCTACTGCACTTTTTATTGTTGTTTTTCAATTAAGTACTTTTTTTAAATTATTTGGATCGGTATTAAAACATGATGTCGTTACCGTAGCGGTATCTAAGCCGTGGTGTGCTCACAGCTTAAGACCAGTGCCAGAAAGTGCTAAATTTTAGCGTCATAAGGGGATAACGCTAAAATTTTGCGATGATTTTACCCAAAACTTAGACCGAGATTAACAAATGCTAAGCACGACTTTTGACTTAAGGGGAAAGCGTCAGGGGTAACCTGCAAAACTCTATATTTCAAACGTTTTTTGCTATTTTCAAGTCAGTGTCAGGTCGTATGTTGGACAAAATATGATATGTGATCGTAACAAGTATGTATTTACAGAATTCCAATAATTAAAATCATCAATACCACCCTCTGAGCTCATATTTAACTATATTGATAGATATTTAATTAAATATTAATTGATAAAATTTAACTTGCACGATTTGATTACAGACAAACATCGGGACAGGTGAAACTAAATAAAAACTTGTAAAAAACAATCTTTTTTCGCGGGCTACCCTGGCGCTTCCCCCATAAAGATGTTCCCGTCTCTATCTAGCACTTGTAGTTTGACAATTGTGCGACAGTGACAGGAATAACGCTTAACCAAAGCACATGCTAATGCTAAGTAACGTGTATTTATCTCGGCCTTCGAGCCATTTGCGAAAAATGTTTTCTAGAAAAAATTGCAGAGGCTTCTGCTATATTTTTTTAGTTTAAAATTAAGTCAAAAGTGTGATCATTAATAATATTGTAGCGGCTGCGCAAATGTTACGTTGTATAAGAAAACTTAGTAATTTATTTTTATTAATTATTTATTCCTTTCAGGACTGATTTTACCAAAGTCAGATATATTTTAGCCGTGGAATAAAATTGACGTCTGACAGTTCTAGTATGGAAAACTGTCAACAATTCAAAAATTATTCTCAGTATAAAACTTATTCTTAAGGTATAGAAATTCCGGGTCAGCGGGATTTACCGGGTCAGCGGGATTGTCCGAAAGTGTTACCGCTGCCCCGGAACATAAAGGGCGAAGGAAGGAACATGGGTAGGTTTTAGTCAGTAAGAGTCTGACACTCCCTTCCGCTCCACCCAGAGCGGGAGGGGTCATTTGATGAATTCCCACCAGAAAAAAAAAAGGCATAGACATTTGGTGAAATTCACCATAAGATTACAAAAACGAAACTGTAATCTATTTTAAAAGAGACTTACTCTTAAAAAGAAGTAATTTTAATAGGTTGATGGACACTGAACGAGACACAAGAAGTGTCATTGTAATTACGCCTGGAGGCGTTTTTTGCCAATCAATGCATGATCTTTTTTCACAACGCAACATTCACACAGCGCAAACAGTTCCTAACAATAATAAATAGCATAATACTTAATAGTGAGATATACTTTAAAATAGCGACAACGAGATACAAAAGCGTTCAATTATTCATATAAAGGCACTTTGTTAATAATAATAAAACTACCATTTAGTACATTCTTTAGAATTCCACTATTAACAATAAAGTTATAGGTTCAACCTGCAACTATGTTTTAATTATTTCGTCCATTTACAGACCAGTACCTAATTGGCGTTCAGTGGAGTATTGAAAAACGGACTTCAGCTGTAAAATATGTGTGTGTGAAAGATTTAAATAAATATACATAACCTGTTAGGGTTAAAAGGGGGACACCAAAGGAAAGGCCGTTTTTAGGACTTCAATAATTATTAATCTTTTCGCACAAAAAGGTACAAAGACGGACTTAATGCCAATAATATGTTTATTATCCTTTTTTATATATTGTAAGGTGTGTTTTACTAATATTACGTGAGACGGTGTGATCTATAATATCTATTATTATATGTACATACATTATAATAATAGATATAGCTCACACACACGTCACCGCGGGGATGACGCGCGTTCCACTAGTACGTATTAGTGGAATGCGCGTCATCCCCGCGGTATCCAATCGTTCTCAATCATTTTTGAAGTTTAAAAAAATGACATTATTGAAATGGGACCTATATGCACACAACTTAAAGTCTCGTTTTCAATACTCCATTGTCAGGCAAGGCCATACCGAGTAAAATGACGGTGTCCTTTAGAGTGCTCTTATGACAAAGTTTACATGAACAAACAGATATGAAATATTGAATTGTATTTTTGGCGTTAAAAAATGAAATTCGGCGTTCTGCCCTCTCCCGACCCCGAACCGATTGGCACAGGTATAAGACCGTGTCCTAATAGAAAGCGATCATCGCATTCATATGTCGCTTTTTGTTCGGTGATTTGAAATGTGTGGTCGCGCCGCAGTCAGAAGACGCCTTCAGATTTTCCGAACAAAAACTAACAGATTATATGAACGCGATTTCGATCGCGTATTCGAGCGACGATCGCTTTCTATTAAGACGCGGGGTTAGCCTCAATATTGAAACATTCGCAGGTTTTATTTGGCGTTGCTTAATTTAGGAAAAATAGGAGACATAGACATATTCGTAAAGTACAGATTTCGTAGAATAAATACTTAAATTAATATTCTCGTGTCCTAAGTACAACATGATTAAAAATCATCTAGAACACTTTTGGAGTGAAAACTTCTTTACGTGTACTTGTGCTCTTTCTGAGTAGTGAACAAAACTGAACCATCACGCTCGGGTCAGTGTCGCTGATACGGGTATACTCGGCTCCAGTCAGTCAGTGACGCTAAATCGCGTACCTATACTAGGTGATGAATCGCGTATACTAGGCGCTGAGTCACGTATACTAGGCGCTGAATCTCTCATACGTGGCATTGAATCGCGTATACTAGGCGCTGAGTCACGTATACTAGGCGCTGAATCTCTCATACGTGGCATTGAATCGCGTATACTAGGCGCTGAGTCACGTATACTAGGCGCTGAATCTCTCATACGTGGCATTGAATCGCGTATACTAGGCGCTGAGTCACGTATACTAGGCGCTGAATCTCTCATACGTGGCATTGAATCGCGTATACTAGGCGCTGAGTCACGTATACTAGGCGCTGAATCTCTCATACGTGGCATTGAATCGCGTATACTAGGCGCTGAGTCACGTATACTAAGCGTTGAATCTCTTATACGTGGCATTAAATCACGTATACTAGGCGCTGAATCTCTTATACTAGGCATTGAATCGCGAATGCTAGGCGCTGAATCGCGTATACTAGGCGCTGAATCGCGAATGCTAGGCGCTGAATCGCGTATACTAGGCGCTGAATCGCGAATGCTAGGCGCTGAATCGCGTATACTAGGCCCTCAATCGCTTATACTCGGCTCTAGTCGTCATCAGCCACGATTATTATAAGTTTTCACTTCTATCGCGTGGTCGTAAGCACAGATCCTCTTTTTACAAGCTTTTATTTAACTTGCCTAGTTAGTTAGTTACTAGCTAGTATGTACTAATCAAGTTTTGCAAGCTGAATTAAAACCTCTTCCACTTATCCTACGGAGTTGAAATTTTTAATGATGATTCTGTATCAGACAATGCTTTTTTTGAGATCTTGTTTTTTATATGAAACGTCTTTACTGTAGACTCCTATAGTTGTTTAATAATAATTATTCATGTCAGTTGAACAACTTTTACATTTGTTTTGTTCAATGTTTTTTTTTTTCAGTTAAACTATATTGTCCCACTGCTGGGCAAAGGTCTCTTGCTCAATGTTAATATGAAATAAAGTAATCACTTGATGAATGATCCGTGGTCGTTTTCAATTAAAGTGTCAATCGAATCGCGTTCGAAATCCACA
This sequence comes from Apamea monoglypha, assembly GCA_911387795.2. NCBI lineage: Eukaryota > Metazoa > Arthropoda > Insecta > Lepidoptera > Noctuidae > Apamea > Apamea monoglypha. The sequence goes on along the minus strand of OU426934.1, from coordinate 8,439,075 downwards.
GATAACGAGTTAATTTATAGACGATATAAGATTAAAAGAACAACAGAAGTGTTCGCAAACAAAATGTCTCTATAATGGAGGTGTGATATATACGCCCACTTTTTTGCACAGTTGGTTTCATTTAAAATGTAATACATGAAATACTTATGCGTTTGTCAAGGGCCCCAACACACGTACAGTCACGAGCACTAATATGTCAATACTTGGAAACTTTCAATAGCGATATTTGCGTAAAATAACGAAAACAAAAAACCTATGGGTTCGAAAATTCTACATATATTCGTAGAACTTAAAATTTCATTAAAAAATAAAGGAGTAAATCGTTTTTTGGCGCAGCCGTGAGGCACACTTTTCCTGCTAATTTCTTACATTCTTCTTCACACTTTTTATTTAATCTTTTATTTTATTTTATTGTGTGTTTTATCTGATGTATATATCTGGTGTATTGTGTGTCTTTTAGTTTGTGCCAAATAAATGCATTTTCTTTCTTTCTTTCTTATGCTCGTGACTGTTACCACAATCAGACCATATCGCAGCGATAAAATGTGGGCAAGCAGTGGTTACTTGTGAATAGTCTCTGCAGCTTCTTGTGGTTGCGTTGTGGTAACTACAAAATTTCGATGTGGTTGCGTTGTCGCTAGTAGTTGCGATGTGGTAACATTATGGCTAGTGTTTGGCGACAGACAGATTGTTGTATCTAGGATGTGGCCGGCCGCTAGTGCGCGGTCTCGCTAGTGGTTACGTTATGGCTGCGACGTGGCTTTAACGTGGTTGGTATCGCCCACACAGTTGGTTTTAACGGCCAAATGTGGTCCTTGCGAATAAACAATTCGTTTTCATACAAATTAGCGTCCAGGTGTTGTCGTTGTGGTTGTGGTATAGACGCCAGCACACCAAGCTACTACAATCTGTCAAATTTCTTTAATACATTTTCAACTTTATCGCTAAAGCATTAAGGTTCAAGGTTGATTAGGAAAATTTGAGTTTCGGGTTGCTTGACCTGCTGGCGTCTGTACGTGTGTTCGGGCCCGTAAGCGTACTTTGTATTTATAATATTATTGATGTTAAAAACGGATATCAAAAACCAAGTATTTTATATTTAGTAACATTTAGTAAAATTATTGTATTTCTGACACGAATTTTTGTTTTTCATTTTGTATATTTGTTCAAACCCAAGAAATGAGTTAAGAAATTATTCAAAAGCTGTTCAAGACTATCTCTACAAAGTGTCTTATTTACTAAAAACACAACTAACAAAGATTTTGAAAATTAAACAACATTAACACATAATACAACGGAATAATTAACAATATTTTATCACAATGAAATAATTCTACCTCATTCTACATAGAATCGATTTAGGCAAGTTATATAAATATAATATATAACAACTTTGATTCGAATACATTGCAAGTCATTTGTACAATCAGCCCCAAAATAATGTATACACGGACAAGGAACCATTTGTTCCATAACATTGTATCCACCGAATCGGTACAAAACATTGTAGGTATACAATTTATTTTACCAAAACAAAGCAAACATTTTGTCCCAAAAACATCTTAACACACTGCGACCAAAACCAGGTAATCTACATAAATCTCACAAATATGTAGACCGTAATCAATAACGAAGTAAACAAATCTGAAAGTTCAACTTCTTGAAGAAGTGTTAGAAAAAAGTATTTAGTTGAAAATGCGATGTCATAAACTATTGCCATTTACTCTAACGAATCAGTCTGACATATTATTATTGTCATGACAACGATCACATCTTAAGGTACATAATAATACACAAGGATCACAGCTTAGGATACAATGTTACGGAAAAATGGTTGTAGACAATAAAATGGTTCCTTGTCCGTGTATATATCTTATTGGGGCTGATTATGTCCAAGCATTCCTTCCTTTATCGACAAACATCTTGTATAAAAAAAATATAATAATAAGTATTGTGTATAGCTTGGACTTTTAAACATTTTCAAAGCCACGAAAACAAACCTTTTTAACCAATCGAAATCATAACTTTTTCCTGCTAAGTACAGTCCCGGCACGTAACTTGGCAAGAGTCGTTGATGCTTTTTTCCTTTTTTTTAACTTTCTTCTAAACAGACAAGTTTAAAAATAATTTATGGCAATAACCCTAGAATAAAATAAACAAGCAATAATGTAACATATTTTGTTGCAAAAATTATCTGTCCTGTGTTCCTGGAATGAAATTGATGTCTGACAGATTTTGTGTGAAAGAACTGTCAAAAATTCAAAATTATTCCTCGGATAAAACTATCTGGCGTTGGTAAAATCAGCCCTAAGTGTACGTGCGCGAACTTACTCCCATTACGCGAAAACCTTGCCAAGTTACGTGCCTGCGACTGTTTAGTTGTCGCCACAGAGCACGGAAAAGCTTTCGGCGGCCAGTGCTAGAGGCGGCATTGTCATTGATTGACGTAGAGGAAGTGACGGCTGTGGGAAACAAGTGGGAAGATGTAACTCCAACCTGGTAAAGTGGGGCTACCTCGATGGAACGGCAGCAGGGTGTGGATGGTGGAGCTCTGTCTCAAACTATGCCCCGTCATACTGCCCTCTGTGTTCCAAAACTTGCAGTCAGAGTGGCCTGTGCGCTGCCATCGACGAGTCCGTGGAAGTGGCGAAGTTTTGGGCCAACATGATCTGAGAAAAGTCGTGCCAGCGACACGAAGAAGAAGACTGACGGCTCCGACAGAAGTTGTTTTAATAGTACTGCCGTCTCTAGACGCTCTGAGACCCCGTGCTCTGTGGTCGTCAACAACAAAACATAATAAACTTAAGTAATCTCATAACTAGTAAGTGTCGTATTCACCTGCGGAAGACGTCACTGCCTAGGAGTAGGGCGTGCGAGGGTTCACGTTGATCATCTCGGTGGTACTGAAATGTAGAACAAAAATTATCAACTAGTTAGATAAAATGGTGGCACTAGATACGTTTCAACTGGATACAATTTGTGTTGCTAATATCTAAATAGTGACGTCGACTGACGTCATCGCAACAATAAAGGACATGGCTAAATGAAGTTTGGCCGACTGCCCTTAGCATGTGCAGACATTTCTCAGTTGCTCGTAAAATTCAAATATTCCTAGTTCAATCCCATACATCCCTATGAAAAAAAATGACAACACTGATACGTCAACAACGTCAATGATATGTGATGGTGATAGTCTCTCGGAAAACCGTTAGTTTTCCGAGAGACTATCACCATCACATATCGGGTTTTGATGATATGACATGTCATCATCAACATGTGGATCATACTTTTTTATTATAACATAAAGAAAACACATTTTATAACAGTAAATAACGTTATTCAAAACGCCCATCATCCATTATACTATATTATGAATCATGGAGGTCAATGATGGAGGGGAAAGGAGGGATTAAAAAGGAGAGCCCTGCAGTGAAAAATAAAAAAAATAAAAACTACTTTTGAAGACCATAAAGTGGTACGTACACGTTGTTCTCGATACGTTTTCGTTCTTCGTTCGAGCTACCGACTTCATGCTGATCCGAGAACTGTTTCCACATCTCGCTACAACAATTTGATTTAAGTGTTGATGCACTATTACCTACTCAACATGCTCGGGCCAGCAACTCACTTTCCTAAAAACAGGGATCGAAAGTACTATGACATTCATAATTATCATAGTTGAAATGTCTAAGCAATCACTGTTCCGTTTCGAAAAAGGGATGAACAACTAAGGGATGGTGCTATACGTTTTGTGTAGCTCTATCTCTCCCAGACCGAAACTATGACGGCTCTAACACGCCTTGGGACGTAGTGATGAACGCGTATGTTATCGATGAAACGCAATATAATAACAAATCATCGATAGCGGCATTGCACGTCTCTGTCTTATCGCAGAGACTATGATGTAAACGCACACTATGCACTGCCACATATTATTACATCCCATGAGTTTTTAGCCCGAACATAACTGGATTGTACAGGACATTTGATCGTTTAGGCAAATATTCCAGTAACGATGGATGCCATGGCGACTTCGCCCGCAGCAAGGCGACTGAGGGTTGCCAGCCTATTCTATATTCCCTAGTAAAGGTGACACAACCGTGCCTCGGAGAGCACATTACAGGGACAAACTAATCTATGAAAGTTGTTACAGCCGCAGTCTGCCAACTGGTTTAAATTTCAGCATTGCACATTAAGGGCAGTTTCACGTCCACTTGACGCACGTGTATACGTCAAAAATGGCGCTAACTATCGTCAAACCCAAAGCGTTGTTTCACAAAATTATGGTCTTGACTTACGTCAAATAATAACGATTACGTAATAGTTATTATTTGACTTAATTCAAGACCACGCAAATAAGCCTGCGAAAGTATGTTACGTTAACCAACCGTTTGAAACAACCGGCTCTAAGGGTCAGCGTCTTCCATTGATAAGGAGCTTATTACACTATGCTAAATATCGGGCCCGATATTTAGTCGTTCCTAAATTCAGGATAGTTGAATCGCATTAAACAAACTATCCTGAATTTAGGAACGACTAAATATCTATATTTAGCATAGTGTAATAAGCTCTTTAATTAATAATGAACTAAATCAAAACTAGAATAGAGTTCAAAATACAAGATGATTCCCTGTGGAGTGTGACACAAAAAAACACGCTCGTCTGTTTCGCTGTTCTGTTTTCGCTGACCTCGACTGGGTGGGTTGTTGTCGAGGTCGGATAGAATCGCTTTACTTAAAATAATGATGGTTTATTTTATTTATTTATTTTTTATTTATTTCTATATCAACTTTACAACTATCATAACAGGCCTAAACTAATGCGACAGTGTAGTTATCCACTTAAAATTAACTTATTTAACCTTATAGGTATACCTAACAACAAATAATATAACTTTTTACCTTACATAACTAACTATATTTAATAAAACTCTTGCGAATTCATTCAAAGAGCACGAAAAAATATCCAGTCTCTCATGGACTTCGTTCACCACATGGTTAGTTATTATATTATATCGCAGTATCCGATTTGCTCGTCGGCGAGCACTTAGATAATGGAACATTTAATTTAAAATTTTTAAAAAAATTGCATATTTTTGCGCTAGCGCAATGTCGGAGGTTCTAGCCTGGCGACAGTTCCACATCCGCGACCTTGCCAGATAGTTGTCATATAATTTTATTTGTCCAGCGTGACTGTTGGCGACTTCGCCATGACATCTTCGTGGGATAAAACCCTACATTCTTATAATGATTTAAGGCGAAAGCGTCAGGGTAGCCCGCGAAATTCAAATTTTCTTACGATTTTAGCAATTTGTAGATCAGTATCAGAGGGGCAATTCTCGTAATTTGAAGCACGTTCACAGTCTGACTTCGGTCTCAATCTGTCGAAAATACTTCTAATTTCCTTACATTTTTGATATTCGTTTCTCGCGAGATGAGACTGCGACTAGATTTTGAACGTTTTAAATGACGAGAATTTGCCTTCTGATCTGTCTTAATCTGTCAAAAATACTTCTAATTCCCCTACATTTTTGACACTTGTTTGTCGCCGAGATGAGACTGCGACTAGAATTGGCCTTCAGGTTCTATGTTGATCTAAATATGATTCGCGGCCGCAACAGATATTTATTTATATAATTATAATCATAAAAATCACCAATACATCTCTTTAAGTTCATTTGAATGACTATTTCATTTGAGGCCAATTCTAATGATTATAATTCTGTAAAGCCATATTTGCTGCGCTCGCGAATCATATTTTAATCAACATACAACCTGACACTGACCTGAAAATTGCAAAAAACGTAAGTAAATTTGGATTTCGTGGGCTACGTTAGCGCATCCCCCTTAAACACAAAACGCAAGTAAATTAGGGATTTCATGGGCTACGTTAGCGTATCCCCTTTAAACAAAAAACGTAAAATAAAGACTTACGGAGTGGGCTCATGTGTCACGGGCTCCTCGTGTAGGAAGTATTGGGTAGGAGGGCTGTGTCTGATGTCACATGCAAGCAGGTACAGTACACCGCCGTTAATATGCCACATCGGGTTCAAGAAAAACTTCGACTTTGCTTAACAAAGCCGAACTTTTTTTGCATCTCACTCATACCTGTGTGACACTTTGACGGTCTCTCTCTAAAACCCGATGTACCATATTAACGCCCGGGTCGTGTAATTATCTGATTGTTAGATGTAACATGTAGTCGCCAAAGGAGATAAGTAACCAGGTTCATCGGATATAGTTGAAGTTTAGTAAGAAACCCGTCCGTAGCAATTGCTACTTTTGCCACGTGGTTAATCCGGCACTGAAAGTCTCAACTGCAGTAGCTGTATTTATGACTTGTACGTATAATGTGACAAAGTTCTAAGTATGCTCAAGGTTTTGATAGGCCAACGTTTCTCAACGGCCAATCAGCATTGTTGATGAGCATTGATCGAAGTCTTCATACCATAATATTTAGTACAGTACCCAGTCGTCACGCTGGCACAAAGGGTCTTAGAAAGACACCGTCACACGGGTAGCAGTGACATAGACAACGCTCTACAAAGCCGCACATACGTTATTTGACGTTTTTATTTCTTTATTTACGGCCGGGTACTGTATCTGTCAATCCTCCACTGCAGGACTGAGGCCTCTTCTCATATTTTTGGGAATTAACATCGACCACCTTGCTAACTGGGTGAGATGGCGATTTAAGAGATGAACGTCAGTCTTGTTGCCTTTCGAAACAACTCAACTACAAATCGACTCAAATAAAGCATTGCAATGTGAGCTCTATATCATGTGACTACAGTGACTTTTACAAAATTCAGTGACAGTAGTTGACGACGCCAGGGCGACTACCCTCCAAGCACGAACTCCGCAGTTTCGGCGTATTTCCAACACTGTATCACCATAGGACATAATATTACTTCGGGGCCCGAACTAAAAATTAATGATATCACGTTTTTACAGCTGTCCCAACTCCCGATGTTTGCCCGTCCGAAAAAGTTAATTAATCGAAAGTAAGGTTCAGTCCGAAGTATCAAACTACTTTCGGACGGGCCCGTGTTTCGTTGACGGACTGGACAATACCAAAGAAAGGACATTTGGGTAGGGATAATCATGGACATTCATACTCAAAACTTTCCTCACGACATTTTTCAAATTCCCATACCATATTACCATGACAACAGATTTCCACACAACTTTTCAGTTACCGGTGCCACTTTCAGACTTCCTCCTATGTACTCATTTCTTATTCTATCCATTTGTGTAACATAATATGTCACACAATATAAACCTAACATTTTAATGCTTTACTGAGTCGAGTTCGTGTTAATGGTAAGGCAGCTTGAAGACGCCCGTTCATATTCACAGGACATACGTATTTTCGCATTTACATACTTCCATTGTAACTTAATACCACCCCAAGTCTGATGAAAACCACGGTCCGTTTTCTGATGAAAAAACAGACGTATACAAGCGGGCTTAAGGCGGCCATACACATTGGCATTACAGATTCGACAACATTAACGACATGGCTTATTTTACTACCGCGCATCGTGATACCAAAAGTCATATTCTAAGTAACGATAAACCCAAGTTTTCTAAGACGATACGTACCTCTTGGAGCACTTCACATGTATGACGAGCAGTACAATTCCGAGCAAAAGGCACAGAGTACCAACCACCACGTAGGCCACTCCTAAGAACGGGTTCTTGCCGCCCAACAGCGATGTCGTCGATATCACGAATGACTTGGTACCGTCGAAATCAGTTACCGGGTAGTCTGCGGAATAATTTCGTTTTAATCATAAATTATTTTATTACTGTAAGTAGGTTGGTACAAACTCTTTTAGACGTCAGTCGTATTTTTAAAAACTATATGAGGTCAGCGTTTCCTATCTGACTAGTCTGAGAAGAAAGGTCGAAACAAACTCAGAGGTCACAGTCTCTTTTAAAGTCCAGACATAATCTTGGTCAGATCATGTGAAGACCGTGTAGATTGGTTTCTGAAATGGTCTTTTGAGGAAAGAACCACACATTGAGGGAATTCCCACCAGGCCGGCTTAACCGGATGCAGCTGAGTACCAGTATTTTACTGACCTACACAACCCAGTTACTGGGTAATACGAAACCCCTTGGTAAGACTTAACGTGTTTTCCGAGGCATGGAGAGGTCTTGGTATGTAAAGATGGTCACCCATCCACGGACCAACCGCGGCAAGCGTAGCTCAACCTGACCGATCGAAGAGTGCGGCTGTTATTATTTGGCCACAAGCCACTCTTAGTAGTTGTACTCGGTATAACACTCACTATATTCCACAGTGAGCACGTAGGGTCCCTTGACGAGTCCGGTGCTAAAGCCGACCTGCGTGTGGTCCACTCGGCGGTACAGCTTGCGGAACGTAGGCAGCGCGGCCGTGCGCATCCATACTATGAGGTCTTCGTTCTGAAAGTGTAAGCGTGCTATTGAAATAACGTTTAATTTGCAATGGTTAGCATAATCTCTCTATAATGTCCCCACTACTGGGATACAGGCCTCCTCTCTTAGAGAGGGAGTGGGCCGTAATCCACCACGGACCTGTGCGGTTTGGTAATGTCACATATCTTCGAATTTTTTGTTTTAGGACGATGTTTTCCTTCACCGTTTTGAGAGCAGGTTTTGCAATGCTTGACGCGCGTTAGCTATGTATTAGAATGCAACTCAGACAATTATCAAGTTTGGGAACACAAATCCAATGTGATAGTTCAAAAGACCCTTTTGAAGTGAAACTTCTTTACGCACTCTTGACTTGGGGAGTAAGCTGGCGAACGCGTGACGTAAGCGTTACGAAAAGTGTCATCGGGCTAGGCGAACGGGAGTTGAGTGGGGGATATTTTATTTTTTAGGGACAAAAAACAAATAAAATAAAATAATTAAGTAAATTAATTAATTAAGGATATAAGCAAGAGAAAGCAGTGCGCGTGCACATTTTCTTTCTCTCTTCCTCTCATAGCCAAATACGTTCCGTATATCTAAGCACAATGCAGGCCTATTGTCTGTATCACAGTGTAGGAGCAAGAGAGAGCAGTGCGCGCGCACATTTTCTTTCTCTCTTTCTCTTATAGCTAGTAAGTGAAACATGTATATATCTCAGTCAGCAGTTCGTTTGCGAGTTTACTAGCGTTACGCGAACGGTGATTCTTTGGTTATTTTTCGTAATTCTATTTCGTTTTGAACAATTTAATGAATTAATATTTTGAGAAAGAAGTTTCACTTCAGTCGTGTGGTCATAAGCACACTCGTTTTTTTTTTTTATTTATTCTTCTTCATATCGCTGGCACGACTGAATTTTATATCTTGTTGGCCCAAAACTTTGCCACTTCCACGGCATCGTCAGTGGCAGCGCAGAGGTCAATTTGACTGCATGTTTTGGGACACAGAGGGCAAATTCATTACAAAACGCCAATCAAAAATCAACTTGGACTACATAAGACTTAAGTTTATAGCAATATGCCTCAAAGAGTTGTCAGCATAATGTGAGGGGCTCCTTAGGGCCGAAGCCTGCCGGGTCAGCGGGATTGTCCGAAAGGGTTACCGCTACCCCGGAACATAAAGGGCAAAGGAAAAAACATGGGTGGGTTTTAGTCAGTAAGAGTCTGACACTCCCTTCCGCTCCACCCAGAGCGGGAGGGGTCATTTGATGATTTCCCATCCGGAAAAAAAAAAAAAAGTTTATAGCAATATATGTAAATTATTTAAGATCCAGATAAGAGAGACCGGCTTATTATATTTGGAAGGTCACCTTACCATAAAATAACGAGGATCGAGGATTAATCCTGATAGAAAGTTCCCGCGGGATAATTACCGACCACCACGCAGGCGAAATCGCGGGCAAAAGCTAATCATCATCTGCCTAGCCTTTTCCCAAATACGTTGCGATCGGCTTCCAATTTAACCGGATGCAGCCGAGTACCAGTATTTTACATGGAGCGACTGCCTATCTGACCTCCACAACTACTGCGTAATACGAAACCCTTTGGTAAGACTTAATCCTCCCTGAAATGTTGACTACTAAAAGTTTACCTCTGCCTACAGGGAATAAGGGCGTGATCTTATTTTTTAGGGGTCAATTACCTGAAAGCCGTTGTTTTCTGTGTTGTTAGGATCCAACTCCCAAACATGGAGCCGCCAGTTCTCTGGTTTCGTGAAGTTTGCGAATGCTGCAACAGAGTGTTTAAATGAGTAATTTTGCCGTTTGTGAAATATCGCTCAAACTAGAGTGGTACAGCCCGCAAGAGTTAACTTGAAACTCGAGCGGCCCCTCCCGACCCCGCGTTGTTACTTATCCTCAGTACCGCGCTCATCGGAGCGAAGTCCCAAGTTAACTCTTGCGGGCGACACGGGGACAAGTATCTTTTGGAGCTGGAAAACTTAAGAGAAATTGTGTAGTGAAAAAAATCAAGATGGCGGCGTTAGTTCCAATTTTGGCCACGCGCCATTTTAGCTACGCTTTCCGATGTTCGAATGTGTCCTGTCAATTAGATGAAGGGATGAAAGGAAGATCCTTTCATAGTTATTTTACATCTAAAAGGCTGTTCGTACAGACGCCAGCACATCAAGCTACTACAATCTGTCAAATTTCTTTAATAGATTTTCAACTTTATTGCTAAATCATTAAGGTTCAAGGTTGATTGGGAAAATTTGACAGTTTCGGGTAGCTTGACCTGCTGGCGTCTGTACAATGAGAAGTGAGCGTATACTGAAAATGATATGCTTGATATCGCCGCCCTGCACGGCGACATATTATAAAGCTATATATTTTATTTATTTATATTTCTCTTCGTATCCAAAACGTGACTTAGTTGGTGGTTTTGGCTTAACTTTTTGCAGGGACTTAAAAAAATGTTTTTACATATTCCAGTTGATTTTCAATAATAATAATAATAATAATAATTTCTTTATTTGTATAGAATGCAGGTGTTACAATAATGGTGTTCGTTTTAGATATATTCCCAGTACATTCTGCCTGTTGGCATACAAAAATATAGTGGTTAAATTTATTTACTATTTTAATAGATTTTCTTTTTAATGGTTGTTCTTGAAACTGAATGTTGCGGTGCACTACTATTCAGATTCATATTTGAAACAGTACATACCAGCCTTGAGGTCTCCAGGTGGGTTTCTAAACTTGATTTCCTTGTCCGAGTCCCATGCGATCCCTGTGCGAAGTACGGGCACATCCTTGTTCAGATCTTGTGAGCGGACGGTCAATGTATCTGGTAAAACAAATAGTCATGTGTAGTACAACTTCCGTGAACCTTTCTTATAAGTATAATAGTATAATCAGCCTATAATGTCCCCACTGGCCTATAATGTCCTCTCGGTGAGAGCCCACGCGGGCCCAGTGCGGATTGGTAGCTGTCACGCCTGTCACGTCTTCGAATTTTTGGTTCTAGGACATGCCAGTTTTCTCACCACGTTTTCCTTCACCGTTTTGAGAGCAGTGGTGATGAAATAATTTACACAAAATAAAGTGCCTGGGTTCGAACTTACGAACTACAACTCGTAAGTCGCCTAAAAAACCTTTCTTAATCTATTTAAATATTATAAATTAAAGTCTTTTCGTGTCTGGCTGTGTGACCCTATTGTTCTTTTAAACTACGCAACGGATTTCGATGCGGTTTTCACCATTATTTAGAGAAATTATTCCCAAAGGTTTGTTTGTATAAAACATATCAATGAATAAATCAGTCAACGTTTATTTTACAGAATACACCATTTAATTTGTTAGTAATTACATAAACAACACACATATAAAATAAAGAAATCTCGATGTTTAGTCAAGTCGTTAAAACCGTGCGAAGCAGGGGCGGGTCGCTCGTTTTTATAATAAGATTTTAACAATAACATTGGATTGGTTTTAGAATATCACTGACATTTATTTTAAAATTATACAAAAAATATATTTGAGACCCTCACAACAAGCCCTTTCATTTAATATGTCACATGGTACAGTATGCAAAATTTTGTTTTTAAGGTCCTAGTTTGCCCCCCAAAATGACCCCCATAATCAAAATTAATTTACTTATGTTACTCGTTCGTGTTTGGGTCACAAAACCCTATATGTATACCAAACAACCTAATCGGTCCAGAAGATTGACTGAAGAGAGCAACTTGGCTGTGACAGATAGACAGACAGACAGATGCACGAGCGATCCTATAAGGGTTCCGCTTTTACATTAGGACATACGGAACCCTAAAAAATATCGATGTTTGATATAAACTGAAATTTGAAATTGGAGGCTGAAAATCAACTAAACAATAATTAAAGACTTTAAAAGGCTTACCATTGAATAAAGAGTTAGCTATAGCCCCACATGGCGCCACAGGCTTTTGCTTTCCATCTTCAACCGCAAAAGCAAATGGCAGGCAGTCAGATGAAGGTGTCAACGACAGGCGACCAAGAAGCTGACTGTCATCCCTGCCAAAATAATAGAACAAAATATTTAAAGTGGATATTTCTCATTCTTCATTTTGTCATAAATTGAGTTGAGTAAAGGCTGATTTTTCAATTTACAGATAATTTTTGACACACAACTCAATGAAACAAAATTCAAATCTTACATAAAACGCACACTATGCAGCCAAGCATATAAGATGGGGGATTACATCGCTGACAAAAATGCTTGGCTAAACGCTGGTCGTGCTCCACAGCACATTAGCATTTGAAAATACTTCACATACGCCTACCCTACCTACATATTGTTGGAGTTGCTGAATATTTTAAAATACTATTTTGCATTATATAAATTCAATCTCATAGTATTGTATAATTGCATAGCACATATGTGAGTACTATGTACATACTATAAAGCTACCATTTACTGGGTACGTCTTTCATTAACTTGAATGTGCCTTGGCGGCTGAGAGTATGTCATGCTCACTCTAATGTCTCGCTGGCGCATGTGTTGGATCATTTAGCTCCCTTCAAAATGGTTGAGCTGAATGGTGCTAATCTATGCGTCATGTTCGTGAACGGGTGCCGTGAGTAGAGACTGGTCAACTCTTTGCTGCCATGGCTTATTTTGATTTAATTTAATATTTTAATTGTTTTTTTATCTTTTCATTATGGACGCTTTTAACATTCTGCATCGTTATCACATGCATAATTTTTAACATGAATGATGTAACCAATACTTTATAACCATATTATTGTGATTTAAGAGTGTCCATGGAGTTTCTTGCCCGTTCTTCTCCATAGGTACCTACTACACTTTTGGAATGGGCAATTAGCTTCATCTTTTTGACTGACCGACCCTTGACAATTCCAAAATTACCTTGCACTGGTTTAGTTGAAATAAATAGTTTGAGTTCGAGTTTTGAGTTTTATTGATGGAATAAAATTGACTTCTGACAGTGTTTATATGGAAGAACTGTCAAAAATTCAAAATTATTCCTGGGATAAAATTATAGAAAAGGGAGTATCCTCCGACCAAATGGGTGTTGTGTCTGGCGGGCAATTGCCCAACGATCGATGTTGGGAAATTGTATCTATGCTAATTGCGCGGTAAACTCTGCTTGCGAGATGCAGGATTTGCGTGACGTCAGTATGACGCGTTGTTCGCATGTGGCGTTGTAGATACCGCTACACTAGCGACGGTAAATCAGCCCTAAGTATACTATTACTAAGTATAAAAGACCATCATGAAGCCATCTACACATTCACATCCACACACACATCACACATCACACATCTTCACATTCTGTACATCAAACTAAGTAACTTTCTGCAAAAATAATTGCTGGAACACAACTTTTATTTTTGCTATGAAAATTCTTTGTTTATGTTAGTGATTAACATTCATCTGCCTAAACTTTTCCCAACTATGTTGGGGTTGGCTTCCAGTCTAACCGGATGCAGCTGAATACTAGTATTTTTCATGGAGCGACTCCCTATCTGACCTTCACAACTCAATTAGTGGGTAATACTAATACGATACCCCTTGCCTCCTTCGTAGACTGGTTGTCAGATTTTTAGGCTTCTGATGACCCATAACGACTGTCAAAGATCCACGAATGACAGCCGGCACCAACAGCTTAACAGGCTTTCCGAGGCATGGAGGGGTCTTGGTATGTAAAGATGGTTACTCATCCACCGACCAACCGCAGCAAGCGCAGCTTAACCTGATTGTTCGACCCGTGTGGCTGTTATTACTTAGCCACAAGCCCCTCCAAGTAATCAACATTATACTCGCTTATCAGTACATGCAACAGTACAGGGACTGCAAAGAGTATTTAAAGATTTAAAGCTAATTTCGTAAAAAAAGGTATAAAAAAAGGCTGAATTTTAACTTTGGTGTATATATGTAACCAGAATGTTCTTAGGTAATAGGTATGGTCCAGTACCCCCTGTTTTGTGTAGCATTATAATGGTTTTGTCATTACCTAGACTTGACATATCGGCGATGATTCTGGTAGTAGTTGCTGAGTCCATAGTAGAAGTACACATCCCCTTTGAAATCCTCGGTCAAGTTGAAGGAGAGACGGCAAAAGCATTGGTCCATGGAGTTCCGTTTGATGTAGTCCGCACAAGTGGTGTTTTCACCCTCTTTCATGCAGTTTGTGTAGTCTATGACATGTTCTTTGACCTGCAAGGAGGTTACAGATATATAATATTTCACTGTACTGCGGGATACAGCATAGCACATAAGGATAAATAACAAAATTACAAAGGTTAAAAGCCAGTAGGAAGGAAGTTAATAATCATTATTAAGTAGCAACTTGTGAGTTTTATTTTTTAATTAAGCCAACACTGTCCACTGCTGCGCAAAGCCCTCCCTCGAATCCTTTTCTAGAGCCACCTCAATCAAACTTGTTAGTCATTTACTTATACTTCTAAAACAATCTTAGCTCTTTGTAATAAATCACAGCTACGACGACCGGTAATTTATTAGATATTAAATGATTAATTCGACGAGAAAAAAAAAGAAAAGAAGTAAATTAATTTGACATTAGTCAACTTATGGGCGCACCTCATCGGAGAAGTAGAGTAGGCCTATACCGACAGGTATGAAAGCAATGCCAATGACGAAGAATGTCGGCAGGACTGTCCCCGCAGTCAGGATCGGCTGCCAAGCAGGCAGGCGCTGCTGTTTGAACGCAGACTCTACAATCAAAACAATAATTGAGTCAGACAAATTTCCCAATCGATACAAGGCCATTTTATAGGAGTGCCAGGTAAAAGCTTACCAGCAGGACGCCTAGACTTCACAATTTGATCGGACGCTTCGCTGGACGTCGCCATCGTATACAACTTTAGGTTTTTGTAAGTAATCCAAGCTAAAATTAAAAATTACGAACACATCACACAATCAAATCACTGTATATTAGAGATGGGTCTAAAATTAATAAGCTGCTAAATTAACACTGCTAAATTTTTTTAGTGTCAACACCTGTTAAATAAGTTCTGAGATAGCTGTTAAATTTAGCAGTCACTTCGTCTGTGATTGGCTGTTTGTTTTGATAATGTGGCGTCCGAAACGAGGGCACGCCGAGGATTTGCTCCCCGTGGATATATTTGTCTAAATTTAACAGTTGCTAAAAATAAGCCTGTGAAAAGTATGAAGGAAATGAGAATTAATGACGTATAAACTCACTCTTTATACGTCTGTGACCAAAATTTAACAGTTGCTGAAAATAACTGCTAATTTTAACTGTTAATTATTTTTAGCATTAGCATTTAGCAGTGTTATTTTTTTTTAACGTTTAAGCCCATCTCTACTGTATATTTCCGTAGTGTTACCAACTAATAGGGATATATTTCCCAGTCAGATAGGAATATAAGCTCAAATGTCAAAAACGTCAACTTCTAAGAAGTTTACAATTATATTGCTTATTCAAGGTCTGTCACAAAATTAGCATCAACGCAAAAGAAGATTCATTTTTAGTCCTTCAACAAAGGCTGACAATATTCATCATCTGCCTAGCCTTTTCCCAAATATGTTGGGGTCGGCTTCCAGTCTAACCGGATGCAGCTGAATACCAGTATCTTACATGGAGCGACTGCCTATCTGACCTCCACAACCCAGTTATTGGGTAATACGATACCCCTTGGTAAGACTGGTTGTCCCGACTTTCGAGCTTCTTCCGTAACGATTGTCTAAGATTCACGAATTACAGCCGGGACCTGGCATAACGTGCCGAGGCACGGAGGGGTCTTGGTATGTGAAGATGGTCACCCATCCTCGGACCAACCGTGGCAGCTTAACCTGATCGATCGACCCGTGCGGCTGTAATTACTTAGCTACAAGCCCCTCATTAACAACTAAATTCCGACATAAGTGTTGACAAAAAAAAATTACCAACTTTTGCTGGTAAAGTTAAGAATAAAGGTAGTTAGAATTAAGGTGGCAACATCAATTTCGTTATGTCATTGTAAAAATGTCACAATCTTGTGTAACAAGCAGTAAAAATTAAATCACACTGATTGAGTAAATAGTCGAATATAATGTTTTATTTAATTTCTAATATTGTTAAATTAATAGTGTATTAAAGGGTACATTTTTGAGTTTCTATAAAATATCTGTAAGACCTGTTATATCACCTAAACTCGCACTAATAACACTTTGACTTTGACTATGGTGGTGGTATGTACGGACGCCAGCAGGTCAAGCTACACGAAACTGTCAAAATTTCCCAATCAACCTTGAACCTTAATGCTTTAGCGAAAAAGTTGAAAATCTATTAAAGAGATTTGACAGATTGTAGCAGCTTGATGTGCTGGCGTCTGTACATTTGCAGCTTGTTAAAAAGCACTTATTTTGTAAAGTTTTCAGGCACCTAGCTATGCCATTCGGCACCATGTTAGTAATAAACTCCTTGTTCGCATTAGGCGCATCTGCCGTAACCGCCACTACCTGAACGCGCCCCAGAAGGTGGTAGCTGTAAGGCTCATCCGGGGCTACCGCACGATCTCGGGCGAGGCGGCAAGCCTCCTTGCCGGCCTGCCGCCATGGGATCTGGAGGCGAAAGTCCTCGCGCGCCTGTATGAGTGGCGCGCGGAGGTATTACGCCGGGGGGAAAGTCCGCTCCCGCAGCAAATTGCGGCGGAGCGGACGGATCTCCGGCGCGATCTCATGGCGACATGGAAAGAGCGACTGTCGCAACCCAGCGCAGGGCACGCCGCGATAGCGGCGATAAGACCCCTCTTTGAGGAGTGGATAGAGAGGCGCCACGGCGCCCTCACCTACCGCCTGATGCAGGTCCTCACCGGACACGGAAGTTTCGGGAGGTTCCTGCACATCATTAGGTGGGAGGAAACGCCCGGGTGTCACCATTGCCAGGATCTGCCCCGCTTGGGTGGAGCACCGCCGTGTCCTTGTAGAGGCGATCGGCAGCGGCGGCGGCCTCTCGCGCCCGGCCCTGGTGCAAGCCATGGTCCGGGGCGAGAGGGAGTGGGAGGCAGTCGCCTCCTTCTGCGAAGCAGTCATGCTAGCGAAGGAGGTGGCCGGACGGATGAGGGAGAGAGCCTCCCGTCCCAGCCGCCGCGAGAGACGCTCCGGGCGTCGGGAGCCGCGTGACGACTCCCGGCCACCGTAGGCGCGGGCCTGCGGGCGGAGAGCAATGGGTAGCTCACCGTCCGATCAGGACCAGGCCCGTGCCGGACGGCACGTAAGTGTTCCACGCGCGCCTCTAAGAGTTGTCAGCATAATTTGAGGGGCCCCTTAGGGCCGAAGCCTGCCGGGTCAGCGGGATTGTCCGAAAGGGTTACCGCTACCCCGGCACATAAAGGGCAAAGGAAGGAACATGGATGGGTTTTAGTCAGTAAGTCTGACACTCCCTTCCGCTCCACCCAGAGCGGGAGGGGTCATTTGATGATTTCCCATCCGGAAAAAAAAAGACCTGTTATATCACCAAAACTCGCACTAATAAATACTTTGAGTTTGGCTATGGTGGTGGAATGTACTGGCGTCTGTACATTCCACTACCATAGCCAAACTACTACAATCTGTCAAATTTCTTTAATAGATTTTCAACTATATCGTTAAAGCATTAAGATTCAAGGTTGATTGGGAGAATTTGACAGTTTCGGGTAGCTTGACCTGCTGGCGTCTGTACATTTGCAGCATGTTAAAAAGCCCTTATTTTGTAGTTTTCAGGCAACTAGATATGCCAGTCGGCACCATGTTAGTAATAAATCCCTTGTTCGCATTAGGCGTATCTGCTGTAAAGTGAATCTGTCCTAAAGCGAACAAGGGTAATAAATGCACTAAGCAATTTGTTAACAATTTTGTTCACCACAATCCTTGTAGCAATCGTAATATTTAATTTATGCGTAAGGTAGCGTATTAGAACGTGCAATCAATAATTCGCAAACAGTGAATAGGCACAACTGTGCCTGCACTTGCGTGTGGTGCGTCTGTTTGCGTAGCAGCGAGCCGGCCGCGGGTTGTCGAAGGTAGCAAACATTTTTTGAACTTATTTGCTAATTTCTCACGAACTGCGCAGAGTTTTGAGTTGCTATAACCTACGTATTTGATCTTTACTAAAACTTGATATCACCACGCGTTCCTATGAAAAGGGGTCTTGACAGATAGACAAGAGGGACAACAAAGTGATTCATAGAAGGGTTCCGTTTTTTCCTTTTTAGGTACGGAATCCTAAAATACTGTTATAAGATTATGGCGCCGATTCCCTTGTTCACAAACTAAACTAAATATAAGTTCGGTGCATCTTTTTCTTTCTACTTCATTAAGAAAAGGACAGAAGATAAATATTAGTTTAATCCTATTAAATTAGTTAGCGCCTGACGTAAATTGACGTATTTTTAGTAGGCATGTTTCTAATCACGTCTAATTTGTCTATGGAGTATCTTAATTTGACAGAACTAAACTAATATTTATCTTCTGTCCTTTTCTTAATGAAATAGAAGTAAAAGATGCACTGAACTTAAAATTAGTTTAGTTTGTGAACAAGGGAATCGGCGCCAATATGGTGGTAGGCCCCCCAAGTGAGGTAAGGTGATTCAGATAGAAAACAAAAAATTCTTGCCATAAACATTTAATAAGTGTTATTTTATACAACCATTAATAAGTATTTCCATAAAATTGTGTGGGTATATAGTATATTATTATCGAAAGCTGGTACAGAAAATATAAAATTACGACGCAAAAATAATCTGATATCAAAATCTGGTACTTACCTAGGTTTAGTAGTAATAGTAGGTAATTATTCGTTGGAATCGGTTGTAAATATATATCCCCGCATCCGTTCCATAATGATTGATAAGTTATTACATGTAGCCATAACCGGCGGGAGGATTATGATAAATTTCTCTACCGAAAAATGTACAAACATCGATGTTAAACCAGCGATCACGAATAATTCCATACTATTTTGGCGCCGATAAATACGGTCTTACTTACTAACAGTACCTAATGACAAAAAATATGCAATATGGAGGTACTCTGGTTTTCATTATGGCACCATTTATATACACTCCTTTGCAAAAATAAACGGGCGGTTTTGATATTTCTACATTATTGGTAATCATTTAGTTCTAAAGAAGTTTTAATAGCCAAAATATATTGCTGGCATTTAATAAAGAGTCTGGGTGTGAAAAAAAGCTAATTCCAAATTCGAAACTTTTGTTTTTTTTTTTAATAATAATCCCATTGATATATATTCTCATTGATAATAAGAAATTTTTAGTCATTTATGCTAATGACATACTAAAAATATTAATATTATCCATAGCCAATGACTGTAAGGTGTCCGTTTTTTTTGTAAAGTAAGTGTATATAGCAGTGCTAGACACTAGAGATTTTTTTGCTGTTGTGGCTGTCGCGCACCGTAAACTTGATTGGCTCTTATTCACGAAACGTGATAATATTTTGTGAAAAAATGTAAATTTGATATAAGCAAATATTTTTTGTAAACATTAGATATTAAATAAATAATCCTATTAGGTATCTTAAAATTATCATGCTTACTATAAACACAGTAATCAGTAAAGAAAGGTTTCATATTAAACAGCATTCACTTCGATTTGTAAGTCTAAAGGCTGAGCCAGGCAAGGGACCTCTCCACCTATCTACGAAAGGGAGATCTCGTCCTCTCACCCGGCCCGCAGCAGGCGCACCGGGCGTCGGCGGAGGGCGGGTAACGCCCTATTCCAGCCCCCCTAAATGGGTCCAGGGGCGACGGATTTGAGGACGTCTGTCGCCCCCCACACATCAGGACCCGAGGTGGCGGCGCGTAGTGTTCCACGCGCGCCCCTCTTAGACGTCGCGGGGGGAGTCAAACACCTCACTCCCCCCCTGACCCGAGGAGGCCCACGGTGGCGTGCCTTTCTAGTCAGTAAGAGTCTGACAGACCCCGTCGCCCGCCCCAGGCCGCGGACATCCATGAGGACTTTCCACCACGGAAAAAAAAAATGGGTGCACTTGCATGGTGCATACAGGGATAATCGACGGTTGGTGCCTCCTCATCATTTAGAATTGTGTAAAGAGCCTCTGCGAGTTGGCTTTGGCCCCTAGTACGCCTTTCAAAGGTCCGGATAATAATAATAATTTAGAGGTATAAGGACCAGGGTGTAAAATTCACTCATCCTCCATAGAAAAGGGAGGATCCTCCGACCAGACGGGTGTTGTGTCTGGCGGGCAATTGCCCAACCACGGATGTTGGGAAAACTCTGTTTGCGAGATGCAGGATTTGCGTGACGTCAGTATGACGCGTTGTTCGCATGTGGCGTTGTAGATACTGCTACAATAATAAATATTTATTAATCAACTAGGACTAGATTACATAGCAAAGTAATATAATACATATAAAGCACAAGCATGAAGTTTCTTTATCTAGTTAGTGGGTGCCGTACTGCTCTCATAGATAGATTACAAAATAACCTGTGTTTAAGAGAAACAGTTCCGATCCCCGTCATAAATGGTTCACGTGCTGTTATACAGCACGAGTTAAATAGGCATATTATAAATATGTGTATGATGATCATTAGAGCAAACTACAAAATGAGAGACAAATTCAGGTTATTAAACAAAAAAAAAAAAATAACTTAGAATCTAAAAATAGCAATTTCGGTAAATACAAATGGATAAATAAGAAAAAAAATATTCATCAAAATGTTCAGTAATTTGGTGAGGTGTGTATATTGTTAGTGTGGTGAGTGTTTCGGTAATTTATGTACCTACCTAGTGTGTGATGCAAGTAAGTGTTTGAGTGATCACTTTTTTAGGAATTCTTCGTAGTTTAGGTTTAGAAGGAAGGTGCGAACAGTCTTTTTACAATTAAAGTTTGTTAGGCCGTAAATCGAAATTTTTGCGTTAATTTCATTGTAGAGTGATGGGCCACGATAGAGAGCAAACTTTTTTATAAAAGCTGTGCGTGTAGGTGGAATTGTGCAGATTCGAATTCTTTAGGGCGTTTGGAGATTTTTTAAAATTATATTCGCCGTTAAAACCTTTCGACCATATTTATATGGTAATAGATTAAAAATAATAACAGATCATAGGCCCCTCGTGTGGCTATTTAATCACTCTCTCTCATTCGCTAGCGTCTCAAACTTGACAAATACGATTATAAAATCTTTTTAACAATAATATAACAGCCGTAACAATACAGCACATTCCGATAAACACTAGGGCGACACCCCCCACATATTTCACTGAATCTTTATGACCAGAGCTAATAATAAATTTTCGTCGACCGTCGTAGCGCGATGGTGGGTATCCTGTAAACAATAGGCAAAATTAGACGCATGAAAACAAAAAGATACAATTTTAACAAAAAAAAATAGAGGACGAATCTATTTATGTTCATCATGACAAAAAACCCAAGTGAATCATGTATAATTTACTGGCTACGACACTAAATAATGTCAATTAGTTTGCCCTCGATAGCGTTTGAAACACAAAGCATTTCCTTACTCAAGCGCTTTTGAATTGTCGAACGAGTCGGTCGGTCAGAATGGGGAAGCTAGTTGCGTTTTATAGTTTAGTAGGTTCCTATTCAGAAGAACGGACACGAAGCTCCACGGATATTGACACTCTTGTGAATCAAAATATTGTTACAAAGTATTACTTTACGTGTGGCTGAGCAGTGGTGGCCCAGTGGTATCGGCCGCGACTTATGAGTTGTAGGTCATAAGTTCGAACCCAGACATGCGCTTTACTTTGTATAAATTATTTCATCACCACTGCTCTCAAAACGGTGAAGGAAAACATCGTGAGGAAGGAAATTTTGATGGATAATTATTAATAATTACCTCATGATTTGGTAAATGTGAATATAAAATTGAAATTCATCACTTTTAGCAGTTGTTATTAATAATACACTACTCTCGTCGATAAAAGTAATAATATAAAATAAGACTCAAAGTTATTTGTCCAGTAGGTATTTATTTATAATACCACAATACTTACAAATACATAACTGAAAGAAACTTACATGCAAAATCTTTTATTCTTTGGTTTTGCTTAAATCAAACAAGAACAGATTGGCACGCGACGATGGAAAGAGGCCAGATGGAATGACCATAATGCCTTGGAAGTTGGGTAGGCTTTTGGTGTGGGATGCAACTTGTGTCGACACCCCCCCGCCATCTCATCTTCTTAGCACGGTGGGCTGTGCTTGGGCGGCTGCTGCAGGAGCAGAAAACCTCAAACGGCGTAAATATGACAACCTTATTGGGAGCTATATGTTTGAGCCGTTTGGGGTTGAAACACTAGGGCCTTGGGGTCCGAGTGTGCATCGAATATTTCGAGACATGGCCAAGCGGTTGGTGGACTCTTCACGTGACCAGAGGGCTGGCCTATTTTTAGCCCAAAGAATCAGCATTGCCATCCAACGTGGTAATGTAATGCTGCCAGCCTTTTGAGCACTTATTCCATTGACGGCGATGCGGACGAATTTTTTGATGCCCAATGAGCCATTTCTTTAATTTTTTTATTATATACTTGCATAAAACTACACTTGTTGTTGTGTTGTTGTTAGCTTGTAAATTGTAATTGTTGTGTCTTTGTGAATAAATATATGGAACAGATAAAACAAAAACTTTTGTACAGAAAAAAAAAACAACCAACTTCCAAAAAAAAAAAAAAAAGAATAATAACTTTAATTTTGGAAGTCGGTGTTGTTGATTTCACATTTTCTTTATTCATTTTCATTTTTAGGTTTATATTTACCTCACATCTGTTTCTCGATCGAACAGAAAGACGCTTAGCGTACGTTATTTTTGAAACTTTATTACATTTATTGATACTAAGGTTACATTATTAATAATCACCTATGAATGTGATTAATTTCTTACTTTTACCTCGACTTTCGGTAATTATTAGAAAAAATATTTCCAGTCAGCAAGGTGCACCGGACATACAGTGGCCTCCAAAAGTTAGTTGACATTTTTTCACTTCAGCTGTGATGCCACATTATGATTTAAAATAAAAAGAATATTAGGACCTACCTAATATTCTTTTTATTTTATAAATACTCCTTACTTGATTATTTTTTATGATAAGTCAAGGTAAAGGTAGTTGAATTAGTCAATAAACACATTATAGCAGTTCAAACATTTGGATCACTAGAATTCTAAATCATAATGATTGCGGTGTGTCAAAGCTAAAATGGAAAAATATCAACTAACTTTTGGAGGCCATTGTAGGTAAAAAAGTACTCGTGAAGTTTATTTAAATGCATAGGGGTGTATACAATCGTCATGATTTGGTTAGTTCTCGGTACCTAAACCATACTTTATAAATCCTATCTACTATCCTAGTAATAAACGGGAAAGTTTGTATGGATGGATGTTTGTTACTCTTTCACGCAAAAACTAGAGAAGGGATTTCGATGAAATTTCACAGTAATATAGCTTATACATCAGAATAACACATAGGATACACCTTGTCCCGATATTCCCATGGTATCGAAACTTATGCGGGTAAAACCGCGGGGCGCTGTTAGTACTTTACTTTATAAATCTATAATAAAATGTTCGGCTTATTGGAACCCTATTGAAATATTTCTTAAAAGATAAATTTAAATGTAATAATCAAAAGGGCTTTAGTATTAATCAGATTTTAGAAGAGTTGCAGGGTTTAGTTACAGCCGATCGATTCTGTAAAAATCTCACCGTGAAAAGTTAGGTGAAGTGAGCTTAGAGTGAGCTGTCAATAGTGTCGATCCCTAGCAATTAGTTGGAATGACAGCTCACTCCACGCTCACTTCACCTAAGTTTTCACGGTGAGATGGTTACAGAATCGCACTGCAGATCGTTGATGTTAATTTCTTAAGTCCTAATTTTCATCGAAGGAATCCTCTAAGCGTTGTTCACAAATCAAAAACATGTTTTTTTTTATAATTTAATCCAAATGAATAAATAAAGCGGTCGTCTGACCGCTTTATTTTCGGCAGCTGTTTCCTGTCAGGCTACGGTTAGCTAAAAGAGCGTTTCCGTCATAATTATTAAAATCTGTCATTTTCACCAGTATTTGACATTAAAATGCCAAAAAAACTCTGTATTTTGACATTACGGACGCATGTGGCGGTCACCGCTCTTCTAGACTCCATTCGGAGTAAGATTAGACATTTAAATAAACCTCTTTTACAGTCCGTTCAACCGATTTTGACTTCTATTTCGTTGGTGGCATGACAAATGGCAGCTGCAGTAAATAGTTGGTATTGTAACCACTTTTTTGCTTTTAATGCCATCCTTATGCCTACGGAATAGAAGTTAAAATCGGTTGAACGGACTGTAAAAAAGGTTTGTTTAAGTGTCTAATTTATTCCGAATGGAGTATAGGTAAATCAGGTACCTAACTGAAAATGTGTCATTTTCGACTCGGAAGCCTGTCGAATGGTTGTGAATGGCAATGTTGCAAAGCTTCAATATTCAATTACAAGTACCTGATTTCACTCGTACACTGCAACGGGAAAAACAATTTAATAAAAATAGCGCGGTCAGACCAAAAATACCTATTTTTGGTCTGACCGCGCTAGCTACCTAGTAAGTTTGAAGGAAAATTGGTATTTTGATTCGCTTTTAACTGTGTGTGTTATGAGTAATATTATGTTGTTTTCTCCGGTTACCTAATAACAATTTCCAACTAAAACCCAAATGTTATTAAGCAACAACTCGTGTTTCACCTTTCACTCATAATTAAATATTCAAACTAATTATTCATTAAAAGAAGGTAACCCTAATGTAGTCAGAAGATAAGAGTTACGCGATAGAAAGATAGGCATCTATCTTTTAGGTGAGTATAACTGTAGGCAATTAGCGCTGTGCGACCTGAATTGCACCTTGTTGTGTCGCAACAAGTCGCTTTTTATTTAAATGTTTTTGCGAAGTGAACTTCAGTTCTTGTACTATTATGTATTTTGTAGCATACTCTATTTTATTGATCTTTGATAGTTCGACGAACCCATAAACTAAGCAAAGTGGCCACTGTGAGGGTTCATACAAAGCAAAAGGGTGACTAATATAGCGGCACCGCGGCGGCGGCGGTTTCGCTGCAAATTTGTAAACGGCCTTAAAGGTCTATCCACAGTATTAGGGCCGCGCTCGAGACGTGGTATTGCCGTGACACACACCCTAGGGGCCCAGGGCCCTAATTCACTATGACAGCTCAATGATTCCTTACTTCAAAAGTTCGAACCACGTTATTTAGGTAATTAGCTCATTACGCCAAACTCGCGTTCATTTCACGCGGTTACGTTCATTGTGTCATAGAGAATACCAAGGCTGGCACTGAAACTCCATCGCCGTCACGATCGTCTCCGATCGAGTTCATATAAAATGTACACACCGACATTTTTTGAACCCCTGACGTAGCACGGTTTGTCCACGTCCCGGGCATACCCCAGAGGGGCAATTCCCGTATTTCAAGGAACGTTCGCATTCTAAACTCAGTCTTAATCTGTTAAAAACACCTCTAATTTCCCTACATTTTTGATAAGTTATTGACATTGATTGTCGCTGAGATGAGATTGCGACTAGATTTTGAACGTTTCTAATTACGAGAATTGGCCTTCTGATGTGTGGATAGAACTTTATCCTTTAATTACATAATGTATTTATTTATCTGTTACCTCATAACAACTACTCATCGTTTTTAAAAATTATACATACATACTTACAAAGTCTGTTAAAATTATATGCAAAGCCAATGGGGGGTCCCATTGGCTTTGCCGTAGTCGGGTAAAAAGTAACTATATACACATACCATATATAACTTTTAGGGTGTAATTGGCTCGGCCAAGTCCGCTTTCGTTCTGGCCCGTGTGATTGACACGCCAAACAGGTTTCTGTTTCAAATCCGTTTTCATCCATATTATAAACGCCTCATTCTGTAATATCGTTAATTTAAAACTATAATTAGTTGTATTCGACCAAAAATAGCACTAGATTAAGAATTTGGACCAAAAACACATCGCTGAAGAGGCCGTGATTGCATATAACTTGATTATAAGCCTTAACACCAAAACATACAAGTTTATTATAGTTTGCAATATATTTACTAGTTCGATTGAAAAATAATTATTAAGTAGATACGTATTTTTTTAATAAGAACAAAAATATTTATGTAAAAAGAAAACATAATTTCCAATCAATAAGGTTGAAAAAACTAAGTTGCAAAATAATACCGAACCTCAGCAGACGTCACGTCATGGGTATAATAATATATTAATATCTAAACATGATAAAAAAAAAAACTGTGGTTAGTGTTACCGCAGTTAGTGTAGTCACATGAAATATCAGCTTAAAGATCTTTTTTTTTTTGTGTAGCTCCTACTTCAAGTAACAACACAACCAGCGGTCGTTCAACCCAAAAAAAAAAAACAATCAAATCTTTTTGTATTTATTTTAACGTATTAAGATATCGATACCCATCACGTCTGCGGAGTTTCGCTAGCTAATTTAATTTGACCCTGTATTATAATAGGGACTCCACACCGGCACTGCATATTCTAGTTTAGAACGGGTGGACGAATTCCGTGGTCGATCTTATCACGAATCCATACATACGACAAGCCTGACTCATGATTTTATCAGTGTAATAAATAAAGTGTGGCGATTATGTTATCACATTAATGGAAACCACGTATACGTAATGTAGAACACGTTGTAAACATACACAAGGAAAATAATCAAAACAATTAACATTCAAGCCGTGTGACCTTTTTTTCATTTTAGTATTTAACAACATAAAACTTAATTTGTGATTGTGAACTATGGCCCCGATTCCCTTGTTCACAAACTAAACTAAGTTAAAGTTCAGTGCATCTTTTTCTTTCTATTTCATTAAGAAAAGGACAGAAGATAAATATTAGTTTAGTTCTGTCAAATTAGTCAGCGCCTGACGTAAATTGACGTATTTTTGGTAGCCATGTTTTTAATCGCGTCTAATTTGTCTATGGAGTATTTTAATTTGTATTTTGAGTTGATTCATTAGTACATTTTCCGCTTTGGCAATTTAGCATTGTTTTTACATGGTTAACTTTGCACATTTTGTGGGTCACAAAAATCGTTTTGTAGAAGTATAATACCAATTTCACTGCTAAGCAAAATAACTACTACATGCTATATAATAGAAACATTACATTAATGTTAAATGTTTTAATACCTTAAGTGATCCAATTTTAAATGTCAATTAGCAATAATGACAAGCCCGCCGCACTATAAAATCAAAATCACAATCAAGTCATCAAATCAGGCTTAACGTGCTTTCTGAGGCACGGAGTATTCTCGGCATGAAAAGAATGGTCACCCATCCACGGATCGACCTCGGCACGCGTTGTTTAACTATGGTCGATCGACCAGTGCGACTGTTACTTACCTAACCACGAGCCCCTCAGAACAACCAACAACAACACAACCATCGGACATTATCAATTACCAGGGTGCTGTCTCGTAAAGTCCAGAATAAACTTACCCGAAATCCATTATTTTCAGGATTAGAAGTATCCAACTCATACACTTCCTTCCTCCAGTTTTTTGGCTTCGAGAAATCTTTAAACGCTAAAATAAAAATTAAAAATTATACATATACCGGTCCTCAAGGTCTCAATGATGACAATCGTTTATTTTCAAGTATCAGTGTTAATAAGAATTTAGTTACTTCGAACTATTTTTGTAAAAACAATCATTATTTATTTACAAAAGAAGTTTGTGACTATACCCGAATCGCTTTAGCGTGGCAATAGCAGTCATTGCCCTTTCCCTAATATCTCTGTGTGGGAGCCCAAACAATAAACTATTTATGGCTTTTCATTGAAATGATTGAGATCACGATAAAGAAAGAAAAAGTATTTATTGCGACTCGCACAGGAAGATCACAAACTAAACTAAACACAGCCAAAATTGTATAATATAATTATACACAGTCTGGCCATAAATACTGTTACAATTAAAAATAAGAAAGATAATACATTTGAATTTGGAATCTGTCATTTTTATACGATTGTTCATTGAGTTTTCTAATTTTGGCGCCAATACATTGTACAATATTTTGCGATATTAAAACGGAGTGGGGTGATAAAGAGAACCGAATCGGTGTGATTGCATTACACAAAGTTGGTATGGAGCCAAATGCAATTTTTAAAACTCTCCATACGCTTGGTATTAGTCAAATGTTTGTGTACCGGGCTATTAATAGGTACAATGGACCTCCTCTATTTGTGACAGAAAAAGATCTGGCCGTCCACGTAGTGTTCGTACGAAAAGGGTGGCCAAAGCAGTAAGGGAAAGAATTCGAAGAAATCCTGTCCGAAAGCAAAAGATTTTGTCTCGGGAGATGAAGATAGCACCCAGAACCATATCGCGTATTTTAAAAGATGACTTAGGACTTGCAGCCTATAAGAGATGCACTGGTCATTTTTTAACTGATAATTTAAAAAAGAATAGGTTGGTAAAATCGAAACAACTACTGAAGCGGTACGCAAAGGGGGGTCACAGAAAAAAATTGTTTACGGATGAGAAAATCTTTACAATTGAGCAACATTTTAACAAACAAAATGACCATATTTATGCTCAAAGCTCTAAGGAAGCTTCCCAATTAGTCGACAGAGTGCAACGTGGGCATTATCCGACTTCAGTGATGGTTTAGTAGGGTGTTAGCTATGAAGGAGTGACTGAGCCATATTTTTGTGAAAAAGGTATCAAAACATC
Organism: Apamea monoglypha; assembly: GCA_911387795.2. Classification (NCBI taxonomy): domain Eukaryota; kingdom Metazoa; phylum Arthropoda; class Insecta; order Lepidoptera; family Noctuidae; genus Apamea; species Apamea monoglypha. The sequence continues at coordinate 8,409,933 of OU426934.1, read as the reverse complement.
GGCACAACACACACTGTAAAAGTAATAAATATTGTTTGCAAAAATTAAAAAAAATTTTCTTTGTGACAATATTTATGGCAAGACTAGGTATTATATAATTAATATAATTATATTGGCAAATATAAATAAATATAATTATATTTTTTTTAAGTAACAAAAAGAAAAATGAATCTCAGCAGCATGCATGGCAGAGCGATATTAAAAATGTCGCTCTGCCATGCATGCTGCTCTGCCTATCTGACCTGTACAACCCAGTTACTGGGTAATACGAAACCTCTTTGTAAGACTGGTTGTCAGACTTTCGGACTTCTGACGACCCGTAACGACTGTCAAAGATCCAGGTATAATAACCGGACCAACGGCTTAACGTGCTTTCCGAGGCACGGAGGGGTCTTGGTATGTAAATGATTACCCGTCCACAGACTAACCGTCTTTGAGAATAGAAAAAAAATATATTATTAATTATTTTGTCACAGAAACAGCAGCAGCAGAGCAGATGGTTCGTTTTTCGTTCGAATAGGGTTTTGTGTCATTGTAAAAGGGAGGGCAAAGGGCTGGCTATTACCCTGGCCAGAGGCTAATCATTGCCATACAACGTGGTAGCAAACAAAACTATTTTCTTTTTTTCTAATGCTGCCCGTCTCTTGGGTACGTTACCAGTCGACAGCGATGCGGAGGAATTTTCGACGCCATATTTTAGTTTGTTAATATTTTTAGTAAAGTTAGGATCTGATTAGGTCCTAACCAGTACCCTAATTGCGTAACACACTATCAATCTCAATCTGAAAAATTATGAAGGATTTTGCTAATCCATTGCTTCATATGTTCGAAATATTTGTCTGCTCAACAACGTAAATAACGCAATGAATGTTGTTGAACTGTCAAAATTAAACCCTTGCTTCTGATAGTGTGTTACGCAATTACCCCGTTGATCCTAACTTAACTTAAAATAAAATATTTTAACCATTAGGATATTACATTCTTATTTTATTAATTAATTTGTTATAAAGTCCGGTTGTTACTATTACTATGGGACTAAACCTGAAATCGCGAAAAAATAATCAGCTGTTTCCTACATTTTGACGAGTTATGCGAACATATATATAGGGATATGTAGGGAACAGCTGATTTTATTTCCGCGATTTCATGTTTATTACCGTCTTAAAAGTTGTTAATAATGATAAGAACAATGACCCCTTAAGAGATCATCCATTAATTACCGGACACCCTGTATACGTGTATGTACGAGCAAAGATATGAATTTTTTTTTGTTTGTTACAGTTTCACGCTAAAACGGCTGAACGGACGTGGATGAAATTTGGCACATGGGTAGACTGGATAAGACATAGGATACTGTTTATCCCGATATTACCACCAGATCGGACACTTATGCGGGTGAAACCGCGGGGCGCAGCTAGTTCTTAATGAATAAAGTAGAACATTTATGTTCAGTAAAAGTTGTTCATAATGACCGGTTTCTGGTTTTCAGTTATTTCAATAACTACACCTTTACTTTACATTGTAGGTAGATAAAGAATACCAACCTTGTGTGAGGTTTCCAGGCGGATTGCGAAACTGTTTCTTATCACCTTCTGGTATTAAATCATGGTAGATACTTAAAATATACTTGTTGTTAGCTTGTAAAAAGAACGTATCTGTAAAAAACAATAACCATTTTAAATCATCGTATGTATACAACAAAGGAAATGTAATACTGTTTATCATCGCTTGTAGGTCTGGATTACTGGAAATTCCGATATGAGTAACATAGGCTAGTTCAGGAGTCACCAAATGGCAGACCACGGTACGGGTCCAGAGCGCCGCCAGCGCCGCCGGCCTATTTTGTGCGAAAGTAAACAATAAAGTTTTATAAGTAACAAAAACTAAATCTAAAAAATCTATATAAAAATATTGAGTTTCACCTTGCAACAACTAAGTAGTCAAATAAAAGCCCTCTTCCTCTCTCCTACTTTTGATGTGCCCGAAAAGGTCCACAATGATCATTAATATTCTGTAAAACCTACCACCTAAGTTCACATGTGGAAGCAATAAATATTTGAATAATGAGTACTTCAGCCAGATAGTTCAATCAAAGTAAATAATTGAATTTTTCATATTAATATAATTTACTTCGTAATTTTTCATTCCCTACATTACCTTTGTTTGTTACTTATAAAAAATAGGTTTTATTATTACTTTTTTGCTAGTAAGTAGTAACTGTCTACCAAACACACCGCGACGGTCATAAACTCATATTAAAAGCACACTTTGTAAACAAGCATATTACAAATTAGAGGATAGCGTGTATCCAAGATAAGAACTCTTGGAAACACGCTGGTCCTGCTCCATAGGACAATCTAGTCTCTAGAGACCAAATCAAACTGGTTTAATTGTAAAATGTATTATTTTTTTTGTCATTGATTTACATTCTATAATTACTTTAACTCACACACTGACCTGTCACTTGTTATTTTTTTATGAAAATCGTTAACACAATGTAGATTGAGACCAAAGCTTTTATCAAATTCCCTTTGAGGAATGATAATCTAATAAGAAAAATAAATTATATATCTAGCCGATTTCTTTCCAGAGGGGCAAATTCTCTGAAATGGTATATAGCTTCAATTCGATTTTTTTTGGGAAACTGCGGTTCCTTTAAGCAGTTTAAGCAAATTAATATAATGAAACGGATACCTACATACATGTAATGTTATGTTTACCTACCTCAATTCCGTATTCGCATTTTTTTATGGTTTTAGACACCTATCACATGATTCATTTATGTCATGGCTTCAGTTTTGATTCTTTTAACCATTAGAGGTATATACCTAAAGCAGTTACTTTACCATTAAACATAGCGTCAGCGAGCTGTCCGCATGGGGCTATGGGCTTCTTCTCTCCTGTGTAACTGTATGAACCGCAGCTAGCCGACGGTTCCGGGGAGAGATGGCCTGCCAGTTGATTGTCATCCCTGCCACAGGAAATTTGAACATTTTATACCCAGAAAGGAAATTGCCGAATTCCGGCCGGTTTTCAAGCCTTACATGGTAAACATGGAGACGAGCTAAGGTGTATAATAGGTATTAAAAAATAACGACTGAGGGCTGATTTGATTTCTTGTTAATAGTATCACGTAGAGATGTTAACATTAGGTAGAATAAAATATATATATATATATGTATATTAAAAAAGTGATCATATATCTATACTTATAATAAATCTGTAGAAGTGAAAATTCTGTACATTGAAAATATCAAAAAAATAAATGGCAGGGGGTGTTACTAGACCGATACCGAACCCAAAAATAAAAAATAATCCTGTACGAGTCGCAATAAATACTTTTTCTTTCTTTCTTTCTTTTCTTTAAAAATGTGATTAAAAAAATTTTTGTCTGTCTGTCTGTTTGTTCAGGCATCACGCAAAATCTACCGGTTCGATTACGATGAAACTTGGTATAATTATTCTTTAATATCCTGGGCACCACACTGGGTACTTTTTATCCCGGAAAAGTATATACAATAAAAAACAAACTTAATTTTGCGGTTCGATCCCTAGATCCGATTACTGTACCAACCGCAAATAATAAGTTTGTCGTAGGTTACGTCACCCGCAGTGAAGTTCACTAAGGGGCGCTGCACACGGCTAAGATACTATAATATTTTATCGTTTAGATCAGTTATCATCAGAAATAGGTTTATTTAGGTAGGTAGGTATTTTATTTTCTGTTGTTGAGTTTTTTTTTTTTTAATTAGGTAGTTAGGTTTACTTTTATAAGGCGTAGACGTAAATAATAAATAATGATTAAGATCTCATAATTCATTCATTTCTGAATGAATTATGAGATCTTAATCATTATTTTCAAAAACAACTACCTTTTGAAGAGTGAAGTGGGGTCTTAAAAAATAACAGATTTGACTAAATGCGTATGAAAATGAAAATATACACGCTAAGTACTTATGTAAAAAACATTTTTTTATTATTTTTGTTTGTCTGTTTGTTACGGCTAATCTTCGAAACGACTGGACCGGTTCTGACGGGACTTTCACTGGCAGATAGCTGATGTTATGGAGTAACATAGATTTAATTACTTAAACTTTTTGCATACAAATAAGGTACAAAGGCTGACTTAATGGCTTAATAGGCTGTATAGGCTACTTTTTGTTTCGGTAGCATGTTCCCGTGGGATAATTTCCGACATCCACGCGGGCGAAGCCGCGGGCAGAAGCTAGTAAGATAATAATTTGATGAAATAAAGTAATATGATCATTAAAGGAAATATTACTTTTAGAACTTACCAAAAATAAAAAATAAATAATTAAATCAAAAATTAAATTAACATAAAAACTGAACAGTGTATGTGTCCTCTATTTGTGTGATATGATTATATGTGTGTGATTGTAAGAGGGTGTGTGTTTGTGTGTATTTTGTTACCTTTTCCTTACATTGTGTTTTCGTTAAGGGGTAAATATTTATTGCTTTATTTCTATTATTATAGATGTAAGGTCCAATGAAATTGGTAAATCTTGAGCTAAATTTAGTTGTACTTATTTCGTTTCTGACGCATACCTTATCTTTTCTTCGTTTTTGTAGGTTTAGCGGATTATAAGTTTGTTTGCTGTGTTGTAGAATAGAACATTAAGTAGGTATAGCTGTCTCATAGTCAGGACCTCACAGTTCTTGTACAGTTGTGCGGCGGAGAAAAAGATACGTTTAAAAGTACAAACTTTGAGTACTTCACGTTGGGCGATCTCAAGACTCTTCAAGGTGGTTTTTAAAGCCCCTCTCCAGGAGGAAATACAGTAAGATAATAGCGACTGACAGTGAGGAAAATAGATCTGTTTCAGAAGTACTGGATCAGCGACATGCCGTTAATTTTTTTAAATAAATATTAGTTTGCGAATTCTTCCACATAGGAGTTTTGTGTTCAATTGTTATACCTAAATATTTAATGGTCTGCACCCGTTCCAGTGAAGAGCACGAGCAGATAGATCTCGATTGACACTCCTGTGAGACCATTTTCTGGCTCCTAGTGATTCCACTTACATTTCTAATGCCAAAATAAATCAAATTTCGTGTTTTCTACATTTTAAGTTAGAATGTTACTCTGCAGCCACTTCCCAATCATATCAAAACCAAGCTGAGCAGCACTGAAAGCCTCATCCCAGTTATCGGCTGCAAAACAGAGGGAAGTATCTGCGAAGGAGATTATTTCGCCTTGGGAGAGCTTAAGATTTGTGAGTTGGTTAATGTATACCAGAAATAACGTAGGCCCCATGATGCTGCCCTGCGGAACTCCATGTGTGATTGGGAGGCCATAACTTTTGCGTGCATCAAGTTGGACACACTGAGATCGCCCAGCTTTTGAAAAGCGTGTGCTGCGTGCCACTGTTTCCCAGTCTTTCCAGGTTATCCGCTTATCGGCATATAGGAGGATAACTTTTATTCGAGGAATAAAATTGACGTTTGACAGTTTTTATATTTTCCTACCATACATTACATATTTGAATGCGTAATTAATTAGTTATTTACACAATCAATATCCTCAACGTTTGTGTCATAGTCCAGTAAAATAAGTTAAATTACAGGCAAAAGAGCAAGCTCAAAAATGTATGGGAAAAACCAAGATCCGATTGAAAAAAAGCTGATTTGGGGTAACAATTCATTGTAGATACCAAATATGAAATTACTTTTTTTTTTAAATGATCCCCATGATTGGCTATGTTTTGTTTAATAATAATGATTTTCTTTATATAAATAAAGTTGGTCAGCAGTATAAAGTACAGACGCCAGCACATCAAGCTACTACAATCTGTCAAATATCCTTAATAGATTTTCAACTTTATCGTTAAACAATTAAGGTTGAAGTTTGATTGGGAAAACTTGACAGTTTCGGGTAGCTTGACCTGCTGGCGTCTGTACATGCAGTTGCAGAATTGGGGAGCCCTACGTCCAGCAGTGGACTGCTGTAGGCTGATGATGCTGTGGACATACAAGTGTACTATCTCTTTTTAAACACAAGAAACTCCTTATTCGATGCTTGCAGTGTTGCCGCTATGACGCTTATTGTGAGAACCTTATTTCACATTTGATATCTATCATGTAGCCCTACTATTTATTTATTTTATTATTTATGTACATATAGTAAAATGCATAGGGATATGACATAATTACTATTGTACATAATATTTATTTTTTTAATTGACAAAGGGTTTTTTTTGGCAATCTCCTGTGTGAAATAAATACTAGTGAAGGCTTATTACTAGAATTATTTTTATGCAGATATTAGAAGTACTGTGTAGACAGTTTGTGATGTATTTAAAGCAGCACAAAGAAAACATAAATGTCTATCCCATCTGAGGGGCAATTCTCGTAATTTTAAGAATGTTCACAGTCTGATCACAGGCTTAATCTGTCAAAAATACCTGCCTATTTCCCTACAGTTTTGACAAGTTTAAAAATGAGACAGCAACAAGATTTTGAATGTTTCAAATTACAAGAATTGGCCAACTGGTCTGTGCCTCAGCCCAGATGAGCAGTGTGATATCATTGGGGCTGTAATCTTACACACTAGATAATAAATGATCTAAATACATCTTACCTCGATTGAGCATAACTGCTGGTGATCTGCTCATAAGATTCCAACTCGTAGTAAACAGTCACAGGCGCTTCCATTAGCTCTTTTATTTCTAGTTGTAGATAACAAGTGCATTCTTTCCCAGTAGTGTTTAAACTGTCCTTACATTTTATTGGATTAGGTAAATCGTTTGTTTTGCAGTCAGTGTAATCTATTACAATTTTATAGTCATCCTGCAAAAAAGATCCCAATTTTAGAATTCTTTATTTTGAATCCTAAAAGATCTTAATATAAGTATGGATTGTCTGTTTAATCCAATAATCAATGTGACAAATTGTAATAAAAAATAAACATTGCATAGGTACCGTATTCAGCAATATTGCTCCCACTACACAAAATGCCACACCCACTATTATAATTATAACTGCCACTGCTGGTCGTATGAATTTCTTATACCATGGATCTAAAAAAAATATGACAATAATATAGGTAACTAGGACCAATAAGAGAATATATCCTACTAATAATATAAATTCCAAAGTATGTATAGATGGATGATTGTTACTCTTTCACGCAAAAACTATTGAACGGATTTGGATGAAATTTGGCACACAGATAGTTTATAACCAGGATTAACACATGGGATACTTTTTATCCCGATATTCCCACGGGATTGAAACGTATGCGGGTGAAATCGCGGGGCACAGCTAATCAAACATAGCTACAATGTCTCAATCCAGACTTCACGCACGAGAAGCTGCTAAAGTTTCGATATCCCACTTCAATACATTCACACATCATTTGATTGCCCCATTGGTAACTGTTTGTCAAAAGTCAAAATATATTGACTAGCACAGTTGTCCATTTGAATATATACTTACTCACAACTTATGGGCTTTCCGAAATAAAATGATTATAAAGTATGTCTTAAATAACTCCGCCCCTAAGACGACCCACTGACCAATATTTCTAATGACTCTAGAGTATAGAAATAAAAAAGTGATTACCATTGATTTTTGAAGCCGAATTATTCACTGCTGCAAGTTCTCCGTTTTCATTAAGATTGGGCGAATTCATGAATCGTTCATTTTCATTAGCTGGAAGAGACACTATATGGTGATAAAGAGCTCATTTATACATATTAGTCTATGAAAAGAGGTACTAAAAATATTAGTTTAAAAAAACCAAGAAGTTTATAAATTTGATTATACTAATACGTTTTATTATTGTTTTATAATAATATGTATACTATTTTCTATACACTGACTGTTAGAGATCACATTGTAGCGTAAGATGATAAAATCGCGCATTATACATTAGTTTTTCTTATTTGTATTATGTGGTATACAACAAAGTGTTAATATATAAGTTAGTGTCAGTTATACACAAATGAAAGTAGCTATATTTCTTTTTGTTTCAATGTTCACGGAGACTGTTATTCTTAATTTTGTACAGGGTGGCTGAGACATCGATGTGCAACCACGACACGAGTGATTACCTACCTTTGATATTTGAAGCCGAATTATTCATTGTTGGTTGTTTAAGTTTTTCGTTTTCGTTAAGATTGGGCGAACGATTAATTAAACGTTTATGTTCATTACCTGGAAGAGACATTAAATGGTGATAAAGAGGTACTAAAAATATTAGTTTTAAAACACCTAAAAACACTCTTTTTTCCCTTTTTGGCAACTGAGCCTATTTTAAATTTTATTTCTTAACAAAACTTACAGCTAAGATACAGATAGTTGACAGTTAGTGAAAGAAGGCCAATTAAAAGTTTTCACTGACAATACTAGGGTAGCACAAGAAACAGTAGACAGGTAAGCGAAAGCAAGAATAAGTAAGCACTCGGAGAGAATCAAGAAAAGACTGAACAGGTTTTAGTGATCTTCAAACAAGTTTTTAAACAGGTAGCTCACCGCCCGATCAGGGACCAGGCCCGTGCCGGACGGCGCGTATGTGTTCCACGCGCGCCTCAAAGAGTTGTCAGCATAATTTGAGGGGCCCCGTAGGGCCGAAGCCTGCCGGGTCAGCGGGATTGTCCGAAAGGGTTACCGCTACCCCGGAACATAAAGGGCAAAGGAAGGAACATGGGTGGGTTTTAGTCAGTAAGAGTCTGACACTCCCTTCCGCTCCTCCCAGAGCGGGAGGGGTCATTTGATGATTTGCCATCCGGAAAATAAAAAAGACTTAGGTGAAGTGAGCATACAAACTTGACTTACAAACTAGAAAATAGACAACTTGTTCAAGGCAGTTTTGGTAATTTAGTACAATGTTACAGTAAGAAAAGCGTGAAGTACGAAATCTAGAATGAAATAGAGTGTATTAGTTTATGCCACCCTACTAAATATATTATGAAAATATTGTCCTAAAGCCCAGCTATAGCTTAAAATGGTGTTGAATTTGCGCGTGGTTTCACAAGTCCAAACAAACTAAAACCCAGCCGGATACAGCTTCCAATACAGATCTCTGAAATAAACGGAAAGATCTCACCAGATTGGCCCGCAAAGGGTCCTCAGAGTCACTCGACGTCACCAGGACCCTCGGCCGGAAAGCCTAGGCCTTTAGCCGTAGATCAGGAACGCACGTATATCACTTTTCCACCGTCTTAAAGTGATTTAATTTGCCCCCACGAAAACAACACGCGAAACACCATTCAAATTCAATTCAGATTATGAAGTGTATTGAACTCGCGCCTCATGGCATACCTGGAAGGTAACGATCTCCTCAGTGACCGTCTGTACGGGTTTCGCCGCAATCGGTCTACTGGGGACCTACTAGTGTATGCCACTCACTTGTGGGGCGAGGTCCTCGAGGGGAATGGTGAAGCGATTGCCGTCTCCTTAGACGAATCGAAGGCCTTCGACAGGGTATGGCACGCTAGCCTTATGAGTAAGCTTCCAGTGTACGGCATTTCCCCTGGTCTGACGGACTGGGTAAGAGACTTCCTGAGTGAACGGTCTCTCCGAGTTATTGTCGACGGATGCTCATCGGAGCCCATGACGACTAATGCCGGTGTTCCTCAGGGGTCGGTTCTCTCTGCAACTCTCTTCCTGCTGCATATCAACGATCTGCTGATGCCCGGAATCTATGGGTATGCAGATGAACGCACAGTTGTAGAGACATATCTGCCGAGTGCTCGGGCTTGTAAGGAAGTAATCCGGTCCGAAAAAGAGGCTATGGTAGACCGTACGAATGTCGCACTTCAGGCAGTCTCCAAATGGGGCGAAGCCAACCTCGTGGGATTCAACGCCACCAAAACACAGGCGTGTCTGTTCACCGCCAAAAAGAGTCCGTTCACCTTAGCTCTTGCTTTTCAGAATGTATCCTTGGAGTGCACCGACCGCCTTCAGCTCTTGGGAGTTGAAATTTCCTCAAACCTAAACTTTGGGCGGTTCATTGAGTCCAAAGCCAAGATGGCTGCTAGGAAACTTGGCGTTCTTGCAAAGGTCCGGCGGTACTTCACACCGGGAGAGCTTCTAATGTTATACAAAGCACAGGTCCGATCGTGTGTGGGGTACTGCAGCCACATATGGGCTGGCTTGGACTAAGTGGAGAGGCGTGCGAAGAGGCTAATTGGTGATCCAGATTTGGTTAAGACCAATCTACAAAGCCTGGAGCACAGGCGTAGGGTAGCCAGCCTTTCGGTATTCTACAGGATGCATTTTGGAGAGTGTGCGCGGGAATTACATGACTTAATTCCGCCATCACCGTTCCATCATCGGACAACCCGTCGTACGGCGAATTTTCACCCTTACGTTGTTGACACCGCTACGATCCGGACGAAGCGTTTCGCCTCGTCGTTTATACCGCGTACATGGAAGGACCGGAACAATTTGCCTGCAGCGGTCTTACCGTCCGATTATAATTTAAGTGTCTTCAAGGCTAGAGTGAATACGCTTCACCATCAACAATTGCATCACTGCTTAAAAATGCATAAAAAAAAAATGACGGCACGGTTGGCGCAGTGGTTAAGCGATTGACTGCTGTGCCGTGTGTCGCGGGTTCGATTCCCGCACGGAACAAATATTTGTATGACCTACAAGTAGTTGTTCCGGGTCTGGCTGTTTGTGTATGTGAGTTTAAATGTTTGTAAACCCACCCACGATACAGGAGAAATTCCCAGAGTGGGGCAACGTTTTCAAAAAAAAAAAAAGCCAAATTTGAGTTTCCAACTCTACCACGTGTTGCGCACGTGGATACACGACACGACACGTCTGTCCCTTTCGACGGTTAGGATCCCTGCCTTAAGAACTTCCAATTTTACACTAGTCACAAAATCACTGCCTATATTAAAATAAGAAACAACCGAAAAATACTGTCAGCAAAACAAGACAACCAAGTTCGAAAGAAAATAATGACCTCGGAGCGGACAAAAAACCGGTGATGTATTTAGACGAGACGTAGATACATTCCCACTATACAGTGAGAAAATGCTGGCAAAATAGCAGCGATGCTAGTATAAAGAAAAATGGCAATCCTGGTCAACGCTGGATTCTCGTCCATGCAGGTGGCGAAAATGGTTTTATCCCTGGGGCCGAGTTACTTTACAAATGCAAAAGTAAGACAGGCGATTACCACAATGAGATGGACACCAAAAATTTTGTCAAGTGTCTCAACGAAAAATTGTTGGCGAACTTGCCTCCAAACGGCACAGTTGTGATTGATAACGCGCCATACCACTCAACGCAGTCTGAAAAAATTCCATGCCAGTCATCACTGAAAAGTGAGATGCAAAGCTGGTTAACCAAAAATAACATAAATTATGATGCGAGAATGACAAAACCAGAACTATACCAAATAATAAAAGTAAATAAACCAGAAAAAAATATATGGTAGACGAATTATTGAGAGAGCATGGCCACGAAGTCATATGTCTGCCGCCCTACCATTGTAATTTAAATCCAATTGAATACATCTGGAATTTGGTGAAACAAAGGGTGGCAGACAAAAATATTGATCAGTCAGAAAGACAAATAGAACAATTGACAAAAGAAGCAATTCTATCAATAAGTGCTGCAGACTGGAGAAAAGAGGTGAACCATGTTCGGACACTGGAGGAAGAATATTGGGTTAAAGATAGACTCTCAAGAAATCCATAAAAGAGAATTTATTATTTCACTTGGTGGTGAAGAGAGCTCTGACAGCGAAACTGAGGAAGACGAAAGTGACAGCTCTATTTTGTCTGGCATTGAAGAGTTAGGTGACAATTAATTATTATAATAAATAAATGTGTATAACCACGCCGTGTGTATAACATTCCTTTTTTCTTTTATTTCTCTATCTGTGTGCCAAATTTCATCCAGATCCGTCCAGCCGTGTTTGAGTCCATCCAAGCTTCCTCATTTATTAAGATTTATAAATGTCATTATCAATCAGCGTTGCCAGACGCCCCGATTTTGGTGGGACGTCCCGATTTTTAACCTAAAATTAAATATCCCAGGCGGGGCAGGCTCAGTCCCGCTTTTCGGGTATACAAAAATAAATCAGTTATCCGAAAGTGTCAGTGTGTGTGCAGTTATCCATATTACTTATTTATCATCTATCTCCTGCCCTTATCCCAATTTATTTGGGGTCGGCTATTAGTCGTCATCTCGGTAATCACCCTCTTTCCCTTTTGTATTATTTATTTATATGTAATATTGTATTCCTTTGAAGACTGCCTTATAGGGTAAACCAGACAGTTATTGTTATTTGAATAGTAAAGTAACAAATTTTCTTTAAAATACATTTTCTACGACTATCTGTCATCATTGTAAACTTAATTTGAAACTCAAATAAAATAATAAGTAGTAAAAAATAAATAATCTACAGTGCGGCCGTCAAGAGAATACTATCTTGACACCTGTTAGTTTCATACAAACGAATAAGTGTTTTGCGAATTTGATCTTTATATTAACTAGGTACTACAATTGTCGCATTATTAGGTGAAGGAACGCATTCTCTCGACGATTGAATATTTCTGTTCGACGAATAATTACGTTTTTTTTCTTTTGTCCCGCTTTCGATGAAAGAATCCCGCTTTTATACTCAATAGGTTTAAAAATCCCGCTTTGCCCGAAAAAAAAATCTGGCAACGCTGTTATCAATATATAATCTTATTACAATGGCGATATTCACAATAATAGTAAATACTAAACTAATTCATCAATACCACTAAAGGAGCTGACAACAATAACAATACTATGTCCTCTTTAAATTTGGCATGTTTAGTCACTGCTGTTATCTCTTTTGAAATCCTCTATGCTTGCGAGAAAAACATAATCTCATTCCAAGTCCAAACAAACAAATAAACATGGCATGTACAAAATTGTATCTAAATACTTTGTATTGTCACGTATATGGCATCGTAAAGTAGTATGACAAGAGAAACTACTTAGCGCAAAATGTTGTTATTCAAAACACATAAATAAAAATTCAAAAATTTTTTGCACTCAGTAAACATAAATGTAAACGTCATTCTTTCGAGCCAGTTGCCATGTTATTGCGCACGGGCTGTAGAAAAATTAGTTAACTGACCTGCCTGGGAGTGGCCATGCTTTTTCTTTTTTTATTGTTCGTTGATGTAACAAATATGCACTTTATATGATACTCGCGGTCTCTTCCTGTGCAGGCTTTCCGCCACAGAGTACATTATTTTTCCGCTCATGCAAAGGACTCGACGTTTCGTTTCACGTTAGCCCATCGTTAGCCGTTAGCGTGTTGAAAATGGTTGTGGTAGACAAGTGACACTAGGTTTGTTGAAAAAGTATCGATATATCGATATTTGTGGCCGATATAATTTGATCCAATACATCGATACATCGAGCAAAGAGTTTTAGGTCATCCATGTAGAGGAGGTGAGATATAACCTGACCACCTCTCTGCAGCCGATAGCCTAGACCTGGATCCTCCAGCAGTGTGCTTTGAGGCACACAGTGCAGTGTGTGCAGTGTGATTCAAGGCTAAGCAGAACCAAAGTGGACTCAAACTATCGTCCTCAAATATGCCTCGCTCGATCCTTATCGGTTCGCTATTCCTCTGAATATTTCGACTTCCTGGATAGCGAAGGACACTCCTCCATTGCCCCATACACGACATCAGGAAGGTGCGCAGAGTTGCATCTACTTTATACAACTCCAGCACCCGCATGAGCCATGTATGTGGCACCGAGTCATAGGGCTTCTTATAAGCCATCCAACGTGTTGACAGATCCTTTCGGGAACGACGAACCTGTTGGGTAATGGCCATATCAATGAGGAGTAGCTCCTTAGTATGTACCGCGGGACCCGTTCTTACATCCATTTTGAGAGGCAGACATGATGAAGTTGGTGTCTATACAAGGTGTCGTTTTGCATCCTCGTCAAATTCAAGAAGGTAACTATGCTACTGATTCTCGACACGAAATTATAATAAAATTAGGAAGTTTTTTTTTTTTTCAAATTTTCGTAAATCGGTATGTGTGGGACACGCATTTTAAAACGCGGCCTGTGTGAGACCGCACTGTAACTGCCCTTTTACACACTCTTAAAAACGCGGTCGCTTATACGATACCATAACGCGATCTTGTTCTTTGATAGTGGTGTATTCTGAAATACTGTCAAACTTAAATAACGAAAAAAAACAAGTAAGTATTCATTATTTACCAGGGATCGTAATTTTATTTGATTATTTATGTCTTTCATAACAGCCTTCTGAAATTTGACGAGAATGCAAAACAACAGTTTGTACAGTTAGCAAGAAAGACCTGAAACGGAACTAAAATATTTAATCATTGGCAACACTCGCTGTGCCTCGTCGAGTAAGGTACATATTCTGTCATTTCTTGTAATCGGTGACTGTTTCTCGTGTTTATTATTTATTTATTTGCTTTATCGTGGTGATACTGGTGACCCATTGTGTTCATAATGAACAGATCTGTTATTCGCAGCTGGTGAGCTCCTCAAGAGCAATAATTTATAAAGTGTACGTGAGATATTTGGCGGAACTCGAGGCCGGACAAATTTTATCCGATCTCAACGATTTGTATAAAAGAACCGCTGAAATGACAGGTAAAATTATATTTTATACACGTAATCAGATCTAATGGTGCATTATCTATTATAAACCTTTCATACAATTATTGAAATATACATTCACGAATTTGAGGTTATGTTTACAAAATACATTCGGAATGCAGCACGTTCGTATAATTTTGATACTTTTTGTTAATATTGCATAAAAGAAATCACTGAACAAAAATAACTATAGTATTTTTTAGGTAAATCCATCAGTACTACATGGCTATATTTTTAATTCATTACAATAAGTAATTGCAAATGTTTCGTTGTTTTTATTTTATTGTTCTAGGCAGTGGCTGAACAAGCGTTTCAGAGCATATCAGTTGACGACCGGAAAAATTCATGTCAACATGTCATGAAAATAGAAAAAGGTTATTTTCGAAGGGGGCAAACTGTGTATAGTGACATTGAAAAAAAAAATCATAAACCTACAAGATGAAAGCAGCAACAGTGACGACACATCTGAACATAGCCAGCAGAGTTTTGGTGAAAGCTCAAACCAAGACATGGATGAAGAGTTTTCGGGCGTGGAATACTTAGAGGAAAACATTTTTTATTCTGATTAAAATTTTTGATTCTGATTATTTTTTTAGTTTTTGATTAGAACACCAACTATGGAACATTTTGCCTGTGGTTAGAGGAGAACTTGGATTTGTGGGACACAGTCACACAGTAGTAAAGCTTCCAACTTGTCACTGGGATCTAAACCGTATTGAATTGATCTGTGGTCTTGTGAAACAAAATTGTCTCACATAATGTGGGATTAGTTGACATCAAAGTATTTTGAAATACCGAATAATTTTATTTTTAATCCATTAAATTAAATAACTGCAAATGTTATCGTTCTAGGCAGTGGCTGAACAAGCGTTTCAGAGCTTTTCTTGTTTTCATAAAACCCGCCAATATTCACAATAATTAAAAAAAAAACTAATATTAAAACCGTTTTAGTCGTACTATTTAGGGTTACAACATGCACGACAGTGGCGCCACCATTATTTTCACGAGTTTTTGGCCAAGCTGTATGTTTGTTAATTTTAGCTCACAAAATGGATGTAAGAACTTTATAGACTGTCGTTAAACACGTGATCGGCCTATAATGTTTGGGTTTCGCGGTGCTACCTGATTTATGGAGCAGGTGGGTGGGCCTATCGTTAGGAACAGACTCCAAAGCAGTCTGGAACTGAGATGCCAAGCGAGCATGCGACCTTGAGAACCATTTGATCCAAAAGTTATACAGCCTGTCCGGCCCTGGAGACTTCCAGTTAGGCAACGGACGGACTGCACGAGCTACATCTTGAGTGCAGATGGTAATAGCCCCCATTTCTGGTACTGGATCGCAGGCTCGCTCGACCTCCCGAGCCCAATCACCTTCGTATACGACATATTTATCTAGTTTTCGTAATTTGTGATCGACACAAAATTAACCAACACAATGGTGGCTCGTAGACGGTGAACAGTGCTGCCACCTATGACGAGCTTTAGGTTTTTAAACACAGTGTCTGGCTTTTCTGCATCTGCATATCTGGGTCGACAAGTAACTCGTTTCTGTATAAATAAAAGAAAACCAAACCTACACAAGCTGTTGTGCTAAAACTTTGGAACTCGCTTCGCTCTTTCTAGCATTCTACATTCTCTTCATTCTCATAGTTTGTTCATAAGAGAGATACTCAACAACACAAAAAGGAATGGGAACTACAACTCGAAACAGGCTTGTCGAAAAAGTCTAAATTATGCTTTTTGCCAATTTTCCAAATTCATGTCATGCTAAGTATTTATTTACATGATAATTACATAAATGATACTGTGATTTTTAGAGGTGTTAATAAATGACTGATTAGATTATGAACCTGAAGAAAAAGTTCTATATAGCCACCTCTTATCGCTCTGGAACATGCGATTCTTCGTGTATCAATCAACCCGCCGCTTATACCGCCGAATACTGCTTGCCCATGCACAAACATTCTCCTTCAGAAAGTCCATGCGCTCTGTAACACGAGACGTATTCTCGAGGCCTGATTCCAGTCCCCAAGAATGCCTGCCTTACAAAGCGCATCACTCGTAGTAGTAGTATTTCCCTCCCTGAAGCAGTATAGTTTGCTTTAACGACATGACTGGACCGCGGTGGGTTTGCATTAATGGCTTGTACCGTGGTTTGTGCCGGAGTCGAGACGATATGGTTGCTCAGCTCTGAGCGCAGTTTATCAAGTGTGGCATCGTCCAACCTATGATTGCATTGGATGACCCACACCTGATCCGACAGTCGTTAGGCCATGACGTTGACGGTTGGCTTTAGTTCATGAAACAGAGTCAGCATCCTACCACTGTACGCAGTGAGGTTATTTCCATCCTCTGTAGACCAGTAATATGCGCGCGCGCATGACGTTCTCGATAAATTGAGCCCATCTGACCCATGCGCTGCACACAACCACCGGCAGCGGGGACCCGGCTCGGAGCCCGATGACCCAAATTTCAATACCTGAAAATTTAGTTAGTAGTATAAGAAGTAGTTCCCATTTCAAGATTGGGCGGGTCACATCAGCCGTATGCACGATGACCGCTGGGCAAAAACCTGCACAAAATGGGTACCTACCTAAAGATGGATGACGCCGGATATTGACTGACATTCGTAGAAAAGTGTAGAAGGACTCGCAAATGAATATGCGGATAACATTGCATACCGCCACTCACATGCGTACCAATCCATACAAACATTTTTAAATTTTACGAATGTTCAAATACGTATCCGTTGTACGGACGCCAGCACATCAAGTTACTACAATCTGTCAAATTTCTTTAATAGATTTTCAACTTTAACGCTAAATCATTAAGGTTCAAGGTTGATTAGGAAAATTTGACAGTTTCGGGTAGCTTGACCTGCTGGCGTCCGTACGTACTGTGTGTTAACAGCGTTAGAGGTAGTTTTCAATTTAGCATTATTTTTGCTACTTGCAACCTAATACACTAATGTCATGTGTGTGAGCGAGCGAGCGAGTGTCTGCCTGGCTGGGACTGGGACATTGAACATTGAACATTGTCTGTGATGATTCCATGTCAATAGTCAAACAAATCCATCCAAAAAAGTAAAGGGAAGCAGGTAGATACGACATGTGCAGGAATTTCATTCCTTTTCGTAAATAAAAAAATAAAAATAAATTACTAAGCTAACGAAGCTGGGCAGGAAAAGCCTATAACGACATTCTTCCACTGAAAGCAGCATAATGTCCAGTGAAACAGCTAACAAGAACGTAAGTAATGGTTTTCGTATTATCACGACGAAGCGTAGCTAAATAATGTTTATATGACTTTTACCGAAGGAAACGAGCTTGTTATACATTTTATCGTGTACTTGCAACAACATCCTGTTTGTGTTGGTTTTCAAGTAATTTTGAGACAGTTGGTGTTGTTATTTATGCCGTGAAAGTGTGTCGGTGAGAATGCGAACTGAATATTTAGCTTGTGAATGTGTCACAGTGCATTTTATACTTATCTAATTTGTGCCTGTTCGAGGTATCGATTGTTGATGTTGGAACGGTGTCCCTTCTTATCAAGTCCTGTGATTAGTGAATATGTTGGTATGGTACTTATGTTAATTAGTTTCCTTCCTCAGTGAGTTCTTCTGTTTATTTTTCTTGTAGATATGAAAAGTCTAAGCTATTTGTGGATAGCTGTTGTGCTGTTATCAATACTTATCACTTGTGTGGTAGTCTCGAATATAAGTCTAAATTTTAGAACACAGATGACTGATGAATTTAGCAATTTTTGAATGAATTTCTATTCTTTATTTACTTTGTTTTACTTTTTGTACTCTCTGCATATGTTTCCATATTTTGCTCTATAAGAGACAATCATGTACGTCTGGGCTACACATTTTTACTGTCCATTTGTTTTTCTATACTTCAGTATCATTTGACTTGTTTTATTATCTCTGCATCCGGTTAGACTGGAAGCCGACCCCAACACAGTTGGGAAAAGGCTAGGCAGATGATGATGAAGAGATAATAAAACAAGTCAAATGATACTGAAGTATAGAAAAACAAATGGACAGTAAAAATGCGTGGCCCAGACTTGTCTTAACCCAGGCAGGCACATTACTTTAAGTGATTTCTCTCATCACCACTGCTCTCTACATGGTGAAGGAAAACACTGTGAGGAAACCTGCATGTCCTAGAATAAAAAAATTGAAGACATGTGACATCCACAAACCGCACTGGGCCCGCATGGTGGATAATGGCCCACTCCGTCTCACAGAGAGGAGGCCTGTGTCCCAGCATTGAGAACATTATATGCTTATATGCTAAGGTTGGAACTGTCTAATCATCACATAGACAAATGTTGTTTTATTACGTGCAAGTGGCATTCAACCTTTGGGTGGCCATGCAATTGCAAGATCAACTAAACATCAGACTAAGTTTTAATCTTCTCATTTGTTTCAGTTTTCCAACCTGGAAACTCCTGGGTACGTTGGGTTTGCCAACCTACCCAACCAGGTCCACCGTAAATCGGTTAAGAAGGGCTTTGAATTTACTCTTATGGTAGTTGGTGAGAGTGGACTGGGCAAGTCTACACTTGTCAATTCATTGTTTTTGACTGACTTGTACCCTGAACGAGTTATACCTGATGCTATTGGTAAGTCTCAAATCAGATGATATAGTTATACTTAGCCGCACGGGTCGATCAATTAGGTTAAGCTATGTTTGCCGCGGTTGGTCCCTGGATGACCATCTTTACAGGCCGTTGGTCCCGGCTGTTGTTTGTGGCTCTTTGACAGTTGTTACGGGTTGTCAGAAGCACGAAACCGTGACAACCAGTCTTACCAAGGAGTTATTACATTGCCTAGTATTAGGGTTGTGGAGATAGGATAGGCAGTCACTCCCATGTAAAATACTGGTATTCAGCTGCATCCGGTTAGACTGAAAGCCAACCCCAACATAGTTAGGAAAACACTAGGCAGATGATGATATATAACTTGAAAAGAAGGCAGTATGACTTGGTGAGGAAAGACATGAACTAGACAGGCAAGGAACAGGGAAGATTGATTGCCTTTGTCAAAGACCAAACAGGGACTCAGAAATAATATTAAACGTATTTTGTATAACAAATGTCACTTTAGGCTATAAATAAAAATAGTTACACTATGATCACATTGGAGTAGATTGGTGAGAGTCAGCTGATCATGTGTTGGTTACCAACAGCCTGATAAAGGATTAAGGAAATATAAGCCATGGTAGCGGGGCATATATAAGAGCATGCTTATACTCAGCTGTATAGCTTAAACTTTTTGTTTTAATTGTTTAGTGGAATTACATCTTATGCCTCCTTAATGGTATGATGCCACTATGTGGGGCCTGGTGACCTGTAATACAGGTTTTTTCTAAAACCTACTTCAGGCACCAGCTCTCACAATGTGAATTTATATAGTTTAAAAACTGTAAAGTACCACGAAAACATTGTGAGAGAAATAAATAAATAATCTAATAGCTTTGAACAACCAGCACCCGAATTGCGTAACACATTATCAATATCAATCTGAATCATTTTGAAGGATATAGCTAATCCATTGCATCTTGTTCGAAAAATTGGTCTGCTCAAGAACATAAATAACACAATGAATGTTGTTGAACTGTCAAAATGAAACCTATTACTACTGATAGTGTGTTATGCAATTACCCCGCTGTTCAGTTGTTATTGCTTTGCTGCAGGCCACTGTCCAAAAAATATAATTAAAGAAAACCATTAACATTTATTACAATTTACTGAGCTAACATTAATGATTCTTAGGGCTAATTTTTCAATCGAAATTTAATTTTTAGTTGTGGAATAAAATTGACGTCTGACAGTTTTTGTATGGAAGAACTGTCAAAAATTCAAAATTATTCCTCCAATAAAATTATCTGGCGTTGGAAAATCAGGCCTTAGTTATGAATTTATTTATTATTTATATGAGAGGGACCCTCTCAAATAAGATCTTGAATTTGATCTTCCCACTTGTGTCCGCAGAGGGTTCAGGGACTTCCAAGTGGACCATCAATGGTTACACCCTTGCTGTTTTAGCTGTTGTCACATTTTACATTGGCCTTTTTCCATAAGCCCCTATTTATTCATGAAACACTTTAATAAACACATAAAAAAATATCATTACATGATAAATTAATAGTACCTAAGTATTACAAGGAAATACACGTTTTCAACTCTTTATTAAGGTCCATTTTTCCTGTTATGCTACTACAACACGTGTGACTTCACACAAAGAAGGCGTAGTAATAGTCTCATTGGGTACGGAGACCTGCAAAGGAAAGGAAAATCTTTTTTATTAAAAATTTCACTGACGAAAAAGAAACCAAGTAGCGAAAAAAAATAGTCTGACTAAGCACCTCAATTAATCTAACTAGCCTCTATTGTCCCACTGCAGGGCAAAGGCCTACCTCTCCCTTTTCCACACAATTCCGCCTTTTTCGAGTGCCGGCCAGTCTTCACCTCAGCCGGCCGCGATGGCGTCGTGCGTTTAGTGGGACCCAATCGGTGGTTCTTTTCTTTTATCTTTTTTAAACGGATTAATCAATAATATTTTACCCTACGGTAGGAGTCAAGCTCGTCCCGTCATCTTCGTCTTGTTACCTAAATGAATATAAGTAACAAATGTTTATATTGAAAGTCAAAGTTCCAACTTATTTAGACATTTTATTTTTGAATTTGAATGTTAAATACTCCCACGATCCCTGTACCGTTGCATACACCATAAGCACAATCTTTTGCGTGCGTTACATTGCGCGCTGCCGTAAACTGCGAATTTTCATACCATAAATAAAAATCGTCGTCGTCGATTAAATTCTTGAGAAGAAGCTGACTCAACATGGTTGGGAAAACCCAACTATGTTGGAGTCGGCTTCCAATCTAACCGGATGAGCGACTGCCTATCTGACTTCCACAACCCAGCTACTGGGTAATACGAAACCCCTTGATAAGACTGGTTGTCAGACTTCGGGCTTCTGACGACCCCTAAATACTGACAAAGATCCAAGAATGACAGCCGGGACCAACGGCTTAACGTGCTGTCTGAGCCACGAAAAGGACTCGTATGTAAAGATCCACGGACTAACCGCGGCAAGCGTAGCTTAACCTGATGTATCAATCCGTGCGGCTGTTATTACTTAGACACGAGCTCCTCCAAAATTAGGTACGTTTGATGTACAGACGCCAGCACATCAAGCTACCACAATCTGTCAAATTTCTTTAATAGATTTTCAACTTTAACGCTAAATCATTAAGGTTCGAGGTTGATTGGGAAAATTTGACAGTTTCGGGTAGCTTGGTGTGCTGGCGTTTGTACAGAATGCGCATGTCGGCAACTTGACGAGTCTTTTTCATCCTGTATCGTTTACAGAGAAGACCAATCAGACGGTGAAACTGGACGCGTCGACGGTAGAGATCGAAGAGCGCGGAGTGAAGCTGCGTCTGACCGTGGTCGACACTCCCGGCTACGGAGACGCTATTGATAACACCGACTGTTTCCGGGTAAGTTTGCAAATAAATAACTATTATTGCCTGAGGCTTATCCCGCGTGGAGGCCGGAAACTATCCTACGGGAACGTACTACCGGGATAAAATCCTCGGGATGGTATCCTATGTCCTACTCCGAACCCAGGTCTATCCGTGTGCCAAATTTCATCCAATTCCTATCAGTCGTTAAGGCGTTAAAAGGTAACAGACAAACAGAGTTTTTTTTTTTTTTTTTTTTGGGATGGGAAATCATCAAATGACTCCTCCCGCTCTGGGTGGAGCGGAAGGGAGTGTCAGACTCTTACTGACTAAAACCCACCCATGTTCCTTCCTTCGCCCTTTATGTTCCGGGGCAGCGGTAACCCTTTCGGACAATCCCGCTGCCCCGGCAGGCTTCGGCCCTGAAGGGGCCCCTCGTTATGCTGACATCTCTTTGAGGCGCGCGTGGAACACTTACGCGCCGTCCGGCACGGGCCTGGTCCTGATCGGGCGGTGAGCTACCCATTGCTCTCCGCCCGCAGGCCCGCGCCTACGGTGGCCGGTAGTCGTCGCTCGACTAGACAAACAGAGTTACGTTTGAATTTATAATATTATATCTACTGTGGTATGATTTTCGTGTTGGGCTCAGTTAACAACTTTGAAATGTTTTCCATTGACTTGCCACGCTTTCTGTAGGCGACAAATGTCCCGCGACACCTCACTCCAGAGATGTCGCGCGACATCGCTCGTTTTCGCACGTATTTTATGGATGTGCCATACAATACGTGCGAAAACGAGCGATATGTGATTTGTTTGTGGTAAACAACGAAAAATTTCGGGTTGAGGGACGTCGCGTAACTTCTGAAGACACGAGTCGCGGGACATATTTCATCCCTCCGTAAATACATGGTAATGAATGACGGCCAATTTTGTAAATAAAAAAGATATAATGTTTCCTCAAATCTCATGACTATTTTTCTGATTATTCTTTCGTTGGCTTGGCTTAAAACTTTCAGTAACATTAAGGGCCCACGAGCAACTTAGTTGCAAAATAGGTTTTTCTACCTCCAGTATGCCAAAACTGGTGATAGATAGGTAATTGGGTTTGACCGTAAGTGAACAACCTGTAAATCCGCCAAGAGTTTAGCAGAAAACTCTTTTCATTATTCTCATTTCCAAGAAATATGTAGGTACGTAATTATAAGCGAAAAAATGTGGAGAAACATTTGTTTGTTTACAGTCGATAATTCAATACATCGATGAACAATTCGAGCGGTTCCTGCGCGACGAGAGCGGGCTCAACCGTCGTAACATTGTGGATAACCGCATACATTGCTGTTTCTACTTCATATCGCCGTTCGGACATGGGTAATTGTTTTATTTTACACCATTTCCTCTTTACTTTTGGTAGTTACTTAGGTTTTGACTTAGGGCTGATTTCACCAATGACGTTCAAGAGCTGTTAGTGTCAATACTCCCCAACAATAATGACTCTGACAGCTCTTGAACGCGGTTTAGAGTTTCTGATCGCGTTTAGTTTTATAGAGGTATGAGGAACAGGGTGTAAAGTTCACTCATCCTCCATAGAAAAGGGAGGATCCTCCGACCAGACGGATGTTGTGTCTGGCGGGCAATTGCCCAACGACTGATGTTGGGAAAATGTATCTATGCTAATCGCGCGGTAAACTCTGCTTGCGAGATGCAGGATTTGCGTGAAGTCAGTATGACGCGTTGTTCGCATGTGGCGTTGTAGATACCACTAGTTTCATTTGAGATATTCGCCCTTAACCCACAGAGTAAGTTTAAATGCAACGAAGGTACTGCACAAGCTGGACTCTTCTTCACTTAGCAGTTTGTTAGTTTACTAGCTCCGAATACTTGTTCCCACTGAGTGAGAGATTAGAAGTTACATTACAATTGGATGCGGTTTACCACCTTCTAGTAATGTGATCGAAGATCGAAAACTAAAACGCAGAATATAAAAGCAGGCGCGCACTAGGCAACCTGCGGGGTAATTGCGTAACACACTATCAGTAGCAATGGCTTTCATTTTGACAGTTCAACAACATTCACTGCGTTATTTAAGTATGTAGTTGAGCAGACAAATTTTTCGAACATATGAAGCAATGGATTAGCAATGCCCTTTAAAATGATTCAGATTGTGATTTATAATGTGTTACACAATTATAGGGTGCTGGCTGCGGCAGCCAGGGTACGGCAGCCCATCCAACATATTATTCCGGCTGCCGGCTGCCTGGCTGGTGCTACTGCCTTGTGTGCGGGAGCACTAACGATATGGATCGAAAAGAATGTGACTGTTGTAACACAGAATAGAATACTCTACTTTACATAATACAATAAATAGGTACACAAATAAAGTATATTATACTAATCTAAATAAATATACATGATGTTTAAGGAGAGAGGAGCTTTTTTACCATAAATTAGACTGAGCGACATTTTCATACACAAATGTGCAAAACTGCGCCATTAGTTTACCAAATGTGCCCTCCCACCTGCCAGGTTGAAACCTCTCGACATCGAGTTCATGAAGCAACTGCACAACAAAGTGAACATCGTGCCTGTCATCGCCAAGGCCGACTGTCTCACCAAGAAGGAAGTGCAGAGGTTGAAGACCAGGGTAAGTACTAAGTAGAACAGAGCAACACAACATCACGCCTTTATTCCCCGAGGGAATAGGCACAGCTGATCAACTCTGTAAAAATCTCACCGTGAAAACTTAGGTGAAGTGAGATTTCAATAACACCTAAGTACAGTAGTACAGTGACAATAAAATCGAAATTTCATCGGCAGCAATGATGCCGCGGTATCCTTCGGCATGCCGCGACGTCCTTTGGCATCATTGAAATTTCAATTTTATTGTCATATATTTAAGTTATATTTCAATTCGTCGCATAAAAATCCCTTGCCGTACCGTGCTGCCAGTGGGCGCCGGCCCTAAGTATTGAAGTATTACTGAAATACTGAACTGAATGTTTAAGAACATTTACAGCACTTTGGAGGCAGGAAATTAGATTGTTTGTATAATTAATTGTAGAAGTAATTTTATTGTAAAGGTTATGGAAGAAATCGAACGCGAAGGCATCAAGATCTACCCTCTGCCTGATTGTGACAGCGACGAAGATGAAGACTATAAAGAACAGGTCTGTTACTATAGACTACTTGTAAGACATTTCACGCGGACGAAGTCGCGGGCAGAAGCTATAATAATAAGAATATTATAGTTACCGGCAAGAAGTTGGCCAAAGATTTTGTAGTGGGGGATGTTCGCGCATGTAAAAATGTATGAAA
The DNA here is from genome assembly GCA_911387795.2 of Apamea monoglypha. Lineage (NCBI taxonomy): Eukaryota > Metazoa > Arthropoda > Insecta > Lepidoptera > Noctuidae > Apamea > Apamea monoglypha. The sequence goes on along the minus strand of OU426934.1, from coordinate 8,384,532 downwards.
TTGTGCGTGCGCGAACTTCCCCCACTACAAAATCGTTGGCCAGCTTACGTGCCGGTATACACCGTGTTCTTCACGTTATCCGTAAACTTTGGCAAACGCTTCTATAGCTTATACAAATCAAATCTAAAAATGGAAGTAGTACTTAAAAAGGCTTCGTTATAAAGGTATTTGTAATTTAATTTAATGAAATTGAATTAAGCTATGCAGTAAGAAAGGGTCTTTAATTTGGCCTATGTTGCCGCTTAGTGCGTAATTAAAATGATAAATCTATCAAATGCCTCGGATAAAGAGGCATGCATATCGGGTTATTTACGTCAAGGTATTTAGTTTGTATGAAAATTAACAAAAAATTAAAAATAAGTATTCATTAATGTGTCCATAATAAAAAATACTTATTTCCATGGTCTGAACATCTGAAGGCCAATTCTAGTCATTTAAAACGTTCAAAATCTAGTCGCAGTTTCATCTCAGCGACAAACAAATGTCAAAATGTAGGGAAATTTGAAGTAATTTTTGACATATTGTGACTGAGATCAGACTGAACGGTCTTAAAATTACGATAATTGCCCCTCTGGACGAAGTTTGTGTATATCATCCGGAACACGGTGTATATATAACACTAGCTTCTGCCCTCGGGTTCGTGCGCGTGGAAGTCATGATACACCACAATATACTAAGAACCGCCAAATTTCCTGACTGCGCTATTCCTTCGTTTTCGCTTCGCGTTCTTACTTACTTTTTTTTTTTTCTTTTAACTCGGCTCCTAAGGGTTGTAGCGTGATGTTAAATCACTCCTCAAAAATGGGCTATCAAATGTAAAAATAATGTTTCAAATCCGACCGGTAGTTCCAGAGATTAACGCGTCCAAACAAACTCTTCAACTTTATTATTAGTATAGATATATATAGAAAATAAAAGAAAGAAAATAAGTTTATTTGCGATGAAACATGACGCAAAGACAAAAACAAACGCAAAAACAAACGCAAAATGGGGGAAAATATGCGTCACATCCACGCAAAACGACCATCGCTCAGCCCAGTGCTGTGACCCTATGCGAGACAGAGCCACTGCGCTGGTTATCAGCGTCAGCTGGCGTTGACGTCATGACGTCAACCGGTGCATCATAAAATAAGATGCAAAATAAGAACAACATCATCACGCTACGACCCTTAGGAACCGAGCAAAAACAAAAGTCAGAAAAAACGCTGAGCGAAAACTAAGTAATTGCGCGGACAGGCGATGCGATGCAATGGGGGGGAACAAGATTATTCACGCGGACGAAGTCGCGGGCAGAAGCTAGATTATTCTACTTCCTACTAATATTATAAACGTGAAAGTTTTTATGGATGGATGGATGGATAGCTAGATGGACGTTTGTTACTCTTTCACGCAAAAACTACTGAACCGATTTGGATGAAATTTGGCACACAGATGTTTTATAACCAGGATTAACATATATGATAGTTTTTATCCCGATATTCCCACGGGATCGAAACTTATGCGCAGCTAGTAATACATAATAATTATGTGGGATGTTGATCTAATTCTAACCACATGTGTGAGTAGGGACAGTGAGTCAACTCAACGATCAGTATGCAATACGCATCTGCCATATCACAGCTTGATGAGCTCATTCAACATCCTCATTGCGTATCACACTATCAATCTCAATCATTTTTAATATAATAATTTTGAAAGATATTACTAATAATAATAAACAACATATAATAATTTTGAAAGATATTACTAATCCATTGTCTACAATGGATTACTAATGCATTGTCTACAATGGATTAGTAATATCTTTCAAAATTATTATATGTTATATGCTTTATATGTTCGAAAAATGTGTCTGCTCAACAATGTAAATAACGCAATGAATGTTGTTGGTGAAACTGTTACAACGAAACCCATTGCTACTGATAGTGTGTTACGCAGTTACCCCGCGGGATTAATGTGAAACAGATAGGAAATTGACTCACATTTACTACTTTATTTTTTAGGTAAAACTAGTTGTGCCCACGACTTCGTTCGCGTGGATGTCGGAAAACAAATTGGATTTTATAGGTTTAAATTTGTTTGCGCGGAACCGTAATACTTTTTACAAAATAAAAGCCTTAGTTACTCCTTATAACATCAGCTGTCCCGTCAAAATCGGTCCAGCCGTTTCAGAGATTAACCGGACCAAACAGACAGAAAGTTTGTTGTCTATTATTTTTTTGTTATAAGTTCCGTATCTACCACTAGCTTGTAACCTACAACTCTCCTCAGCAAACTAAACCTTGTATTCGTCGCATAGGTCCGTCAATTAAAAGCAGCAGTTCCATTCGCCGTGTGCGGCGCGGGACAACAGCTGGAAGTGCGCGGGCGCCGTGTGCGTGGCCGCCTGTACCCCTGGGGGGTCGTTGAGGTCGAGAACCCCGAGCACTGCGATTTTATCAAGCTCAGGACTATGCTCATGTGAGTTCTATTCTTTTGTAATTGTTACACGCCTGCTGGTGAGAGAATGCGTTCCTGATACCTGTCAGTTAAATAGAGTCCTTTCAGCTTCGATCAACAACAGCACTGAAGTCCATTCAAATTTACGTTTCAAATTGATGTTATTTCAAGTTAAGCAAATATCAACTTTATTTTATTGGCAATTAAGTTGATTTCAGAGTGACTGGCACTATTGAAAAAGTTATAAAAATGTTTGAGGTTGTAGCATAAACTGAACGTTATTGTGTGGGAATTATAATTATTTTTCCATAAACTCATATTTGTTTACATTTTTGGCAAATAAATTGCGAATGTAGATTCAAAAACACATCGCTCAAGTGGCCGCGATTGTATATATGTAACTTGAAAACCAAACATCATCATCTGCCAGCCTTTTTCCAACTATGTTAGGGTCGGCTTCCAGTCTAACCGGAATACCAGTACCAGCTGAATACCAGTATTTTACATGGAGCGACTGCCTATCTGACCTCCACAACGTTTCATAAGTGCCCATGTAGATTTTGATTTTGAATCAGGGTATCGTCAAAAATATCGTAGAGAAGAAACGTCCTAACTGTACTATTACATAGACTGACGTCATTAATTAAACAGTGTTTTTATGGATAAGGACCGTAACCATTTTTAACATATTAGTATTGTGATTCACTACACGTAATGAGCGCTAGCAAACAATGAAGTCATGAGTAACGGTAAATAGCGGAATGACTTTCTCACTTAGGCTGTTGACGTGTTTAAAATTACTACTTAAACCTTGTCCATTAGATTAACCGTTTTTTGACAGCTGTCTTAGACCGTACATATTCCAGATTACGTAAAATTTAACTTTAAAATGCGTAATATAATAAATATATAAACTGTGTTATCTTATTGAATTATCTTATTTATGGCTTCTTGCATTATAATACCGTACGTGTATCCATCAATTTATTGTGTGTTGCTGCAAACACTGGTTCCATCTGTCAAACGGTTTACCTAATGGACAGGGTATATGTACACAGTAACAATTTCACCGATCATCATCTGCCCAGCCTTTTCCCAACTATGTTGGGGTCGGCTCCCAGTCTAACCGGATGCAGCTGAGTACCAGTATTTTACATGGAGCGACTGCCTATCTGACCTCCAAAACCCAGTTACTGAGTAATACGAAACCCCTTGGTAAGACTGGTTGTCAGACTTCCGGGCTTCTGACGACCCGTAGCGACGGTCAAAGATCCACGAATGACAGCCGGGACCAGTGGCTTAAAAAATATGTCATAATCTGTTTCATAAGCCCGGGACCTACGGTTTTGTCAAATGGATATGTTACTGAAGTTCATAAAGCTAAAACTTGAAATTCCTATGTACAAAGTTCCTTAAATTGGTTTATCCATTTGACATTTTAAGCTTTCGGTATTTTGAATATAAGTGAAATAATCATTAGGTATTTAGATTTCAGGGATTTTGAACGTAGGTTATTTTACGTTAGTTCTTTTAATTTTAGATATTGCAATACGTACCCGGGGCGTATTATACGCATCTAAAACCGTAGGCGAATAGAATACTCCTTATTATGTACAGCATATAAATTACAGATACAAAAATAGAAAAAAATTTGCAGAGCAGAATTTTCACTTCTATATACCTATATATTATAAAGTATTGGTTCTAAGCAACTACATATAAAGTTCAGTTTCAGAAAAAAATGTCTTTGTACAGTGTCGTCTCTTTCACTCACACTTGTGTGGCAGTCTCTTTCTAAAGCTCGATGTGTTATACTTCCGCCCAGATACTATAACAAGCCAATTTTTTACAGCACCCACATGCAAGACCTACAAGAGGTGACTCAAGAGGTCCACTACGAGAACTACAGGTCCGAGCGACTCGCGCGCAGCGGGCAAGTACCCAAGCGACACACGTGAGTATACACTTTACAGGATTTACTTACGAGTAGTAGGTCGTAGGTTCGAACCCCGACAGGCGCTTTACTTTGCGTAAATTAGTTCATCACCACTGCTCTCAAAACGGTGAAGGAAAACATCGTGAGGTAACATAGGCTTAGGTGGCATAGAATCAAAAAGTGATGTTATACTGGATGAAATTGAAAACTTGCGACAAATCGAAATAGGAGGTGCAGTAACTCAGTAACTGTTACATTATCATAATAAATAGTAATTTCTCAAATGTAAATTCTTGAAAAAAAATCGTGTATTTTTGTATAGTGCAAACCTTCACGAATTATCGTCGTTCAAAAAAAATAAATATTTCAAAATGATCAACACAAATAAGAAAATTAAATTATTAATTTTAGCGCGCGCCCGTTAAGCAATCCATTCATCGCCGAGTTCAAACCATGAACCAAGTTGGCAACTTGTTGAACTAGCGGCATTTACCTAATTTTGACCCTTCCTACGAAAAAAAGAGCGCGCGGCGACGTTGCAAATCGCTCGCCTAGGCGCACGTATGTGCATTTCATCGCAATCATCTGAAACGAGCGTGTTCGTTCACATAAAGTCACCATGTACGGCCAAACAAATCTCGCCAGTTTTTTACTCAGAATGCTTGTCACTTTACATGCATGAATGATTCGAATCACTGAGGTATGAAAATGAAATTCTATTTAGAGAAAGTAAACCAAGCCATTGCGTAAACGAAGCACCATTCCTTGGAATTCGCGTGCATTGTATATGAGTAGAGTAGAGCCAACTATTTAGTATACAGGCACAAAATACAGCTTACACTCCCAATATTCATTTATTTTTGTGTGAGTAGTTTTTTAGGCATGTAGGTATTTAATCGAACTTTTAATAACTTCCATTTTGCGCTCCTAAAAATATTATTGAACACTTCAATATATAATGATTGCTCCTATTTTGGTGAACCTCAAATCATTCCTATTTTGGGGTACTAAAAATACTTAATACCCAAGTAACTGCGACCAACTTGGATGTCCAGAAAGTTAAAAAAAAAAACTCAATTATTTAGTGTGCATGTTGATTACATGACACACACTAAATAATTGATTAGAAGCGAAAAATTTTTTTGAATTTCATTATTTTTAAAAAGGGTCCATCATTCATTAGAAGCGCAAACAGTTTTTGGAGGATCAGTTAAATATTTCCCATTTTTTTTATTTTATGGTATACTTAAAAGTGTGATGTAAAAGAATAGACTGCCGAGCATAAAAGTTCTTGCAAATTACCTGCTTGTGTATCAAATAGTTTGTTTGACTGCACATTGTACTTGAGTGTGAGTACATTGTTGTTGATCTTTTATTGCATTAATTTGACTGTTAATTGAGTTAAATTGATGCCAAGGTGACGGTGTAAAGTTTCTAGATGTCTTGTAAATGCTTAAATGGTAAGAAATGTTTAAAAATGTACGATTTTAATGTTTATAAAATATGTAGATTTTCTGCATTATAATGTATTAAAATAAACTACTTGCTTATTCATTAAAATAAACTGCTTCGTTTCGAATATATATTTTTTTTCAAATGAATCCGACTCGTTTTCACAAACTGGGCGACCCTTAAATGAATATCCAAAATTAAGGGCGCTGTTGGATTTGGAACTTTCAGTGGTCAGCCGAGCGTTGAAAAACCAACAGCGCACTGTTATTTAGTCATTTACAAAAGTGTTAGTGGAAACGGGCATTATTTTAGATGAAGACAGCATATAATAGGCAGTGTCATAGATTAAAGTAAACTTTATTAAACAATGGCTGAGTTAATTGATGGTTATAAAAACATTCCCATTCATTGGTAATCCATAAGAAATCACTTTTGAAGATGAGACCCTTTGTTCTACTATATATGTATATGTTTACTATATTTCCTTTTGTCCCCCTGGCATACAATAAGCCTTTGTTTGCAAGGACGATTTTTAAGACGACGATATTTTGTCGCGCACTGCTTTATTAGCGCCAAAACTCGAAAATCCAACAATGCGCTTTTTTGACGCGATGGGATTCTCAAAGCTCGGTTTAGCACCGACAGTTAAAAAACCGTGCGTGATAAAAAAATCGTCACATTTAAAAATACGAAGGCTAAAGAAAACTCTATATGTATCTATAGGTCGACTGAGAGCGGACTGAGCGAGGTTGACGCCAACGGAATGATGAACGGATCTGAAGCCACGGGCGACCGCGATCGGGTGCTCCGTGAAAAGGTAAGTTCAACAAAAAAGTTAAACAGGGTTACGGCTTGTCTCAAATAACATAACTCCAGTTAGATGTGGATAACTATCTGAGATAAACTTGCGCCGGAGCTGCACCGCCCGCCGCCGCACCGTCGAACCGCGTATGCACCGCCTTGATACAATATTCATTCGTATACACAAACTTGGCTACACCAACAAACTCAAACTCGAAACGTATCTAAATTAAACCATTCACAGGCACAAAATCATGTATTCATGTACATTTATTTGTGCTTATATTTTATATGTAAGTAGGCATATTTATTCTTCAATTTTCATGATTGCACTTACCACTGTTTGTCTCTGCATCACCCAAAGGTTGACTGGGCGAAATCCGCCTTTGTGCATTTATTTGCTTCAAGTATTAAATAAATAAATAAATAAAATCATTGAGATTGTGATTGTGCATGTGTTACGCAATTAGGCGCATCACACACTACAACGCGCTACGTAACGGGGCGCGGGAAACGGAGGCCATTGAGGATTCCGAAAGCAAGCTTTACGAGTAGTATCTAATCAGTAAATCCTAATCCGCATGCTAAAATTGCAGGAGGCTGAGCTGCGTCGCATGCAGGAGATGCTGGACCAGATGCAGCGCCAGATGAACTTGCAGGCCGCCGGCGGGGCCAGCACCACCACCACCGCATAGTGCACGCGCACCGCACAGGTAACCTAACATCTGGGCATCCCCCGCGAGTATGTGTTCCTGGTACAGTCAAGTGTCTTATATCTTCGTCAGTTTTCAAATTCTTTGCTTTATCTAGTCAGCCTCCATATATCTTTTGATGCTGCGGCACAGCAGACTATTGCATGGAAAAAATATTTTAACTACTTGAAAACAAAGATCAAAATAGCATACACCTTGATCAATGTCTATTCTATTCTATTTTTAATTATGGCAAGTAAAGCCGATGTCGACTATTCTACCAATGTCAAAAGCGAATTGGAAAAGCAAGTGTGCATTATTATAAATTAAAAGACGAAACAATAAAAATCTTCGATGCTACAGTTGAACTTCATGTAGATCTTGTGGGCTTGATCAATGTGGAGTAGATATCAACTTAAGACCTTTTATGAAATTATACTTGTGAGTGTCACATTTTTAATTCGATCTGACATGTAAAGAAGATGGCTACGATGAACGCAATAAATAATGCTGAGTCGGGAAAGCAGCTACAAACGTGCTATACAAAAAAATAAATGCAAATTATTTGACTGACATTGTATCCGTTTTGACAGTGACAGTATTATCACCACGCTTGATACAAGGTTTTGGTGAACGTTGGCGGATCTGTCAATATCAGAGGCGATAAATCATAATTAATGTGTTTGTATTTAATCCCGGTCTTATTGCCACTATAATATCATGTTTTCTTTCCATAGTTGGACATTAGTACGACTGTCCAACTGCCGGCTACGTGCGACTTCGTCAACTCGATACTTCGCGCCATCCCCTATTGCGTTACTTCCAACTAGATGTAACTGATGTAACTGTCGTACGTCCTGTAACGTTCATACAAATATATCGCTGGCTGTTAAGATTTAAAAAAGAAATTCGTGAAATGATATTAGATGTGTTGAGATTATTGTTATAAAATCGCCTAAATAGACTTTAGTTTAGTCGTAGTAGCTGTTCCCATCACTAGAAATGAGTGTTGCCATGTAAACTATTAGGGTGTTTTTTCACTAGCGTCCTGCCAGCCTCGGCGATCGTAATTTGTGAGCCTGGACGAACTTTAGTGCGACATCACCCTTAGGTTAATAAACCATGTGAGGTCTCCTAGAAATTCCGTCGTCAGTTATAGATAAAATTAGTATACAATAGTTACGTGCAATACTCATGAAGCATTCGTAGCTATGTATTTTTGTGAACATTACAGAATTAAGTATTATCTTTGTAACTCAAATATTATTTTCCTTTTCATATTATTTTATAGGACGATTTTATTATAGGTATATCCATAAATATAGACAATAGAATGTTTATCTCTCTATAGTAGTGTTAAGATAAATGCAATATTTACACAGTGAAGTATTCCATGCTTAATTTTAAGAAAGTGTACATCAATCGAAATGTACAAGTGATAGTGGTCGAAATAGACCACTATAAATCGACTACGGAATTAATTGATCGGAATAGTCCATTTAACGCCTGAAAATGACTATGGAATACTTTGCAGAATCTCACTATGTCTCCGTCTGCGTTTAGGTAATTATATCTTTAAGAATTCAAGACACATTCAAACTATGAACTGAAGCAATGTAAAATGCACAATATCACATATGTATTTAGTCGATTTAGGGCCGATTTTTGAATCGTCAGACAGCCGATGAATCATGGCCGGTCTGGACATAGGCTCTCCGACATCACTCGCACTCGACTCGTGTTACATTTTGGTTCCTAAAATAATTGAATGCACAGCCTTATGCGCAAATATCGGACCGGCCATGAATCATCGGCCGTCTGACGATTAAAAATCGGCCTTAAATGGACTTATTTAGTCGAATCTGTAAGCTGCATAGTAAGTTTCTTTAGCTGAAGAATAAATATGACGGTCTGACATATGTTAGACCAAAGCTGTCAGACTGCAATTTTTATTCCTCAGATGAAAGTTATTTAAAGATTGTAAAATCGGCCCTTAAAGTAACTTTTACGCAGACTTAGCTCTTGATTTTGATTGATTAAGATACTAATGTCCCACGTCGAATATGTAACGATAGGTTGTCAATAATGGCCTCAAGATATTGATCTGACATGCATTTATTATTATTGCTCTGTGCCATTTCGCTCTTAACATGATTTAATAAACATTAATAAGTAAATCCTGCGAAATTTGTCTAGTATACCTGTATACCTAATACTTGTGTTTTATTAACTACAAAACTATACATTCAGTGATTCAACGCCAGTAATACAATGATCGAAAAAATATTGAATTTGCGAGATTTTTTTTATTCTGAAGTTGATACTGCCTATGCATTTTTCACTCATGACAAAAGTATTATTTTTACTTTGATGACTGACATTATTTTTATTTGAGTATTCCATTTTTTGTATTGTCAATTTTCTCTCTAATATTAGGAGATTAAAATAGTATGTCCTATTAGATAGTTGCATGAAAATATATTATTATTTTTAAGGAATTATCGGATTGATTGTATCGAATAGAAGGCTGAAAATGCTTCTTGGAAAGTCTAACTGAATTGAATTATCAAATTATAACTTTAGTAGGTACTTATCATTCTTAGTATCTCGTATATTTAGAATTTATTCCCACGTTGGTGCATTTATTTTGTACTTTAATGATATTGATAACTACCCATTATTTATTGTTGAAGCGAATATAAATCTAATAAATCCTAGAAGTTAAATTGGTGCCAAAGTTTCGAAATATTGTTTAAAAATCATTAATTTAAAAAGTAATAGTTTCTGGTTTATTTGATTGTGAGTTTTTACTAGGTACCCATGTAATTTTTATGTAAAAGAAACTTCTATGTAATCATATTTTTTATAGTAAATATAAACGAATCATACCAACCATGTTTATTTCATACCACCTGCACCTTTGAGTCCTTTTCAGAAGATTGCCCTGCTTTTGTTGAATAAGACTGACACTTGAGGGCAAGGCAGCTGCTTGGATTTCATCTGCCTGCCTTCTGTGTTGCAAAATACACTGCGTGCGAAGTTTTTCTATTAGAGTATTGACCTTGTCATGGTTACTTCGCGGAGAATCATCATAATTATAATGTATGACTTACACCGGCCGGCGCGCGTCAGGCCGTATTGGAGCGCATTTTACAACATGTTTATTAACACCACGGGTGCTTATTTCATGAACTATTACTAGTAATGTTATTGACTTGTTGGAATAAATAAGAATTGGAAAAAATATTGTTAGTTTCCTTGCAACGGGAGCCTAAATGGGGGGTTTAAATTGAGGCGTTTATGAAGTAGTTAAATGTCACATTTGCATGGAATATACACAGCAGGGAACCCAATCGGACCTGCGCGCATGTGGTGGTAGCCGCTCGTCTCTTCGTACGTGGATGGCTGCCGTAGCGTTTGTCGGCTCACGTACACGCCCAGGTTCCAACAGATTTTAGCAGTTGACTGCCGCATCGCGCACATCAGCTACGAGTTTAAAGAACTGTGTTACGAGCGTTCATCTTCCATATCATAATATCCTTCTATTATAATTTTATTACCTTGGGCCGAAATCGGTTAATCAATGATAACCTAGGAAATAGAACCATCTTAACATCACTCGTGTTTTATTCTGTTCTGTGACTCATACCTACCCATGGCGTAGGTACTCCGTCAGATACGGTTCTTTTTAATATATTTAGGGCATCCATTGTGAAACGGAAAACACAAATTTTTATTGTGTCTTTGACATATCTCGAATATAACCTTTGAAGGCGTACGAGGGGCCGAAGCCAACTCGCAACGGCCCGTTAGACGCTTTCAATGAAATGAGGACTGACGATTATGCCTGTACGCATTATGCAAATGCACCCAAGGACAACCCCCGGTAGGTGTAGGACTATTGCAGGATATAGAAACAAAGGTATTGGACTATGGATTTGGGTAGAGTGGACTGGTTATCTAATAATAGCAGAAAAGAAGAAATCTTCAGTTTCCCCGGAAAGGTCACCAAAACGTAGTCAAGACGCTAAGAAATCTATACCGGCCTCATGAAGAGCCCGATAGAAGCGCCCGTGGTCCTTGCTTTGCCATACCTTCTTGAGGTCATCGGTAGTAAGTACTACAGGTTTGCGCCAGTTCTCTTTAGCCATGCAGAGCGGGGTGAGCACCTTGTCCACTGCGACCACACCATGGTGCATATCCACATCGGCTTTAAAAAAAATATTCCCTGAGACTGCATACCTCACGATTGTGGAGGGTCTTCGCATTTAAAAAGCTTTGAACCACGCACTTCCGCGGGGTATACATTTTCATCACCGATGATCGTAGGTGATCATCCAGTTTGCGTTCAGCAGTGTACGGACCCTTCTATCCAGGGCGTCGAGTTCGGTCTCAGTCCATTTCAGTTACCTTCAGTAGCTCTATCAGACATGAATTTTATTATGATAATTTATTTGCGGATGATGTTTGAATAAAACATAAAAATCTTTTGCTCTTCACGTTTTAATTTTTTATTTAATATTTAGTCGATTTTGTCTTTAAATCGATTGACTAACCTTGCATAACATCCCTAAAAAAGTTTGACAGACAACTAGCAAGCTAATGCTTTCGTCCGCCATAATCATTTGCGAAATTTGTTATCAAACAGCAGGCGAACAAAACCAGTGTTTATAGTTTTGTAGTGAATAATGGCTATCGTGGAGGACGAAGTAAGAAATGAATCGGAAGAGGAAAACGAAATAGAAGTGGTAGTGGAGGAGGAGGAGGCTGATATACCGGAAGATACCGACGACTCTGATGTATGCACGCCCGTACGATTCAACATTTTTCACATATCCTAACTACTTATTTTTCTAGAAAATATTTGTATTTTGTTCAGAATTCACTGTTTATTGATGGGCGGATGAGCTCATTCTAATAATGCAGTCGATTGATATCATTTCACGAGTGAATTACGTACAATATTTTAAGATCCTTTGTAACATATATGCAGTTTGCCCAAACAGCGCGTTTCTGATAGATTTAGCTGACTTATTTCAACCGTAGCGATTGCGTATAGATGAATTACTTGATAAATGCCTTTTGCGTCTAAGATATATCAAACTTTTGGTATTAAAAATAATAAAAGTCATTTGTTGTTGTTTGATACAAGATGAAATGTCTGTGAATATAAATAGTACAGTGTAAACAGAAATACACTTAATAAACTTGAATGCAACACCATAATAACATGATAGAAACATCTAAATGAATAATTTAATTATTTATGTGCGACCTTTGGTGATTTAACTATTATTTTCAGTTTTCATTTACATGTCAAAGTGACCGTCATAAGATCAATAATCTTAATCTTATTGTAAATGTTGGATTAAGCGATACTCCTTAGTCTGTAGGGAGTATCAGCATAATAAAATAGACATTATAAAAGTAAGATGTTGTCAATGTGTACTTTTTGTTTTTATTTTAAGTAAGAATTGCCATGGCGGGATGAGCGTTAATGTCCCACTGCCGGCAGTGGGACATTAAGGGCTAATAAAAAATAAAAAATTGCCAAACATAAGTGGCAGTGGACAAGGCACATTGCTCACAGATCAGATTGCTGATTGGGCCGAAAGGTTCTGGAGTGGCAACTGCGTACTGGAAGACGTAGCTTTGGAAGGCCTCCTGCAAGGTGGACCGATGAACTTCTGTAGGCTGCAGGAATCTGCTGGATGTGGGAAGCTCAAAGTGGAGGTGCTTGAGGGAGGCCTTTGTCTAGCAGTGGACGTCTTTCGATGATGATGACTGTGTGGCCAAAGCTTTAGGGGTTACAGAAATGTTTTCATGAGTTTTGTTATTTCAGTAATTTTGATATTTCAAAAGGCTGTTATTCAATGATATTCAAACATGAAGAACTCACAGTACATTTAAGTTTTGTTATTTATATTTTTTATGCCCTGTAATTTAGAATGTGACAATATTAATGTGGCTGCTACGTCCAAGTCACAGCGTTACAATAACACAAGAATATTTATGGAAATACTTATATGAAGACGCTTTTCAATTTCCATCTACTATAATGGTATAACGTGCACATTCGTTCACAATAATATTGTTATGTTGGAGATTATAAAAGCAGACATTTAATGAGTTAAAAGATTTGACCATTCACAAGTCTAGCAATTCAAACTCAATTAGAAGTTCCACAAAGTAGATAGTTTTCATTTGCTTCGTTTTGTTTGTAACTCAAGATAGACAGCGTCATGCAAAGAACATAACATTTTGTTATCAGGATGAAGATGAGGATATGATCTTGGAGAGGAAAGTGTCGGAACTGGAACGGCGTATTGCAGAAGATCCTTACAACTATGATGAACATATCGACCTTATCCAAGCTTTGTGGTAAGTCTACCTTTGCTTTATAAAATACTGATGCTGAGCCAATGAAACCAGGGCCATCCAAAAGCGTGTTGGGTTGATGATATCGTCAAATAGTGGGAAATACGTGGATTAGGGATGCACAGAACTGGGATGTATAGTAGAAAAGGGCTCCCCCTTTTTTACTATACATATAAAAAACAATATTAAAAAAAAAAAGTGTAAACAAAAATACAATAAAATAACTGCCAGCCTTTTGGGCACTTATCCCATTGACACTTGACAGTGATGCAGACAATTTTTTTTATCGATTGCTTGTATACAGGGTGGCAGGGACATCGACGCGCAAACGTCGTGAAATGGTTACACCTGATAAAATAAATAAAATTACGAAAGTCATTCATCTCAGAAATGACCGGTTAAAAAAAAAATCATTTTTAACCAGTACCAGTAATGCAAAGAAGTGAATTTACTATTTTTTAATTAAAAATCTCATTGGGTTAGATATAAATAATCCTACTAATATTATAAATGCGAAAGTTTGTATGGATGGATGGATGGATGTTTGTTAGTTACTCTTTCACGCAAAAACTACTGAACGGATTTGGATGAAATTTGGCAAACAGATGGTTTATAACCAGGATTAACACATAGGATACTTTTTATCCCGATATTCCCACGGGATCGAAACTTATGCGGGTGAATCCGTGGGGCGCAGCTAGTGATTTTATAGTTTACAGTAAAAAAAAAATGCAGAAAAAAAACGTAAAAATTAAGAAAAAGCCGACGAAAAATTTCAACGCAGGGGGGTCCAGAATCATGTACTGAATCCATGGTAAGCGGTTGCGCGTCGATGTCCCTGCCACCCTGTATAATGGAATCATAATCAGCCTATATTGTTCCCACTGCTGGGACACAGGGCTCCTATCTTCGAAAGGGAATGGGCTATAATCTACCAAGCGGGCCCAGTGCGGGTTGGTAGATGTCACATGTCTTCGATTTTTTGGTTCTAGGACATGCCGGTTTCCTCACGATGTTTTCCTTTACCCTATAATGGAATGTAAATATAATATTAGTGATTTTTTTTTTTAATATTAAAAAAATATACTTAGAATGGAAAAAAAATAGATACAAAATTATTCCTATAAAACAGACTTTATTTATAACTAAATAGTACACATTATAATAAACTGCATGACTATCTTCATAAAAACTTGTCATTGCAGGAGCCTGTCCTCACTAGAGCGCTGGCGCTCCGCCCACGACCGCCTGCAGCAGTTGTCATCACTGCGGCCGGAACACTGGCTGCTTCGTCTGCAGACTGAAGTGTCCCTAGCGCATACAGATATATCACGCGAACGTGTGGCGAAGCTCTTTCAGCAAGCTGCACTGGACTGTTACTGTAAGTAGTAATCTGGAACTATCATTCAGATTTGGAAAAATATTTTTGCGTTTGATGGTCCAATTCTTGACGAAGGCATTAGGTAGGTAGGTTCAAACTTAAAGCATTTATTTCAATTAAACCATTTACAAGCACTTTTGAATTGTCAAAAAGTCGGTTATTCAGAAAATATGAAGCTAGTTGCCCCTTCCAAAGCGTAGTAGGTACTTATGGAGAAGAATGGACAAGGAACTCCACGGACACTCTTTTAAATCATATTTTTACAAGAATATTAGTTACATCATTAATGTTGAATTTATAGTTATAGGTTACCACAGGGGCCAAGCTAAAAGAAACAAAGTCAGACAGACCGCTAAGAACAAAAGGTATAAATAGCGCGGGCAGGCGATGCGATGCGACGGGGTGGGTCGGGGTAATAAGAAGTTTCACGCGGACGAAGTAGCGGGCAGAAGCTAGTCTCACAGTACGGACGCCAGCAGATCAAGTTACTACAATCTGTCAAATTTCTTTAATAGATTTTCAACTTTATCGCTAAATAATTAAGGTTCAAGGTTGATTGGGAAAATTTGACAGTTTCGGGTAGCTTGACCTGCTGGCGTCTGTACATAAATTGAATGAATTTTAGTGATAAAATATTCTGTCTTTATGGCATACACATGAAAATAAAATCGAATTTATTTATCACACAGACATCCCAATCCTAAGCGAGTGGTGTTCATTCGCACTGACGGTGGGTGAGACTGACAAGGCGCGCGCGCACCTCGACGAGGTGCTAAGACGCGCCGGCGCAGACCCCTTTAGCGGCAAGATCTTTTGGGACGCTAAGTACGAATTGGAGAAGGCTCATCTAGAGACTATCAGGTTTGTACATTAATATAGAATACTCTTTATTATGTACACAATACAAGTTAACAATCTTCTTCTTTTCGTGTGGATGGTACTCTTCTTCGATATTTTATATTGTTTGAGCCAAGTAGGTGGCCCCATTGATTTCGGCATCAGTGGAGAAAACCCTTCAATATTTATTGAGGTGACAATAAGGGCGGGTTTGGATAGCTGGTGGTGGGTGCCTTTGGAGGGGTCTTTATTGTTATTTGGCCCTGAATGGCCTTTGGTCATGGCTCTGAGGGGAGCCGGTTAAGTTTACCATCGTAGTCAGCTAGACTTGCGTTACCGAGTGCTAGCTGTCCAGGGTGCGCTGGGCGTTTTGAATCGCAGTACAATTTATCTTACGGCCGCTCGGGACAGTACGATTTATGTAAACGCCGCGCGGGGAGGCTCCTTCAATATAAATGTAGATGAGCCGACGATATGTGCGAGTTTTATGCCTTATTTGTATAGATTAAACATTTCAATTCGTTCTTTTTTTAGAAAATTCAATAGCATAGGATGTCACAATAGTCGGTTTTATTTTTAAGACCAAATCAATTTACGGCGTCAAAAAAGGCTCTCTAGGAAACCAATTTTTTTTCATAAATAACATTTCAGTGACGTCATTCGCCGGTAAATTGGAGACGCTATGTGGCGACCACCGCTCTTCTGGGAAACCGTCTTTAGAGCCGAGTCCAGGTTGTCAATTATAATGTGTTAAAAACATGACGTAACACTTGAACTAAAGTTTGAATTCGTTTTTTAATGAGACGGGATAGTTGCATGATTGTATAAAAAAGTCCTCTTCCTTCAAATTTTTCCTTTGCTGTGCCCGTCACCTAAGCATATACATTGTGGAATGCAATAAATGATTGAGTATTGAGTGTATATTAAAATAATAATTTGTTCATCAGGCAGGAAGACACCGAACAGTACAAGGCACAGAAAGAACGCGTTCTTTGGTGCCTCGAGGAGACAGTCTCGCGGCCTCTACTGAGAGGAGAGATCGCCTTACAGCAGATGGAGAATCTCGCACTCACAATGCATGATAAAGAGTATGTCGATAAGGTAAACAACCTCTTTACCACTAGCTTGGACTCTGCGTAACATACAGATTCCTTGACTGTTCAAAAGCATCTTTTTATACTATATAGTGAGACACGGTGGGACATTCGTGTTTATTCGCATTATTAATAGTTACCGGCGACCACATTGTGTAAATAGCTCCGTTATTAAGGGCTTATTGAAGTTTTTTTTCTGACCTCTGATCCCAGACTTGGTCTTTGACAAACATTCAAAAGTCCAAACTCAAGGTTTGCCAACGTGCAATGGAGCGCAGTATTATTGGCGCCAAATTGACAGACCATATTCGCAACACCACACTGCGCTCCAAAACACAGATTACTGACGTTGCTCAAAAAGCCGATAAGCTGAAGTGGGACTGGGCTGGCCACGTCTGCCGTATGCCCAATGAGCTGTGCGCCAAAATAACCACCACGTGGAACCCTGACACAGCTAGAAGGCGTCGCGGCAGACCCCGTAGAAGATGGCGGGACGAGCTGGACAAAACAAACGACCAGTCTACTTTAGCCCTGGATCGAACGAGCTGGAAGTCAGTCATCCCACTGCTGGGCAAAGGCCTCTCCCTTTGCCCAGCAGTGGGATGATGCAGGCTAACAGTATCAGTATTTGCTTATCTTGCAATTAGTTTTTAAAACTATGAACAGATGAATTGTAGGACTATCTGGCAGGGAAGAATTACTCCTCATTAGGAGCAACTCTCTTATTAGTAATGCAGCTCTCTACAAGTTATGTAATTGTAGGATGTTGCGTCTTTTGAGTCTGCTGACACGAGCTGGTATTATGAGTTGAACGGCCAATTGGTTGGAGTGTCTCTCCAGTCTGGTCTTGTACAGACCCCAATCAAACTTGAACTACTAGTTAATGTTTTTAATACACTTAAGTCTAAAAACACCGGTGATTATTGGGGCGTCTCCATTAAACTTTTAAGTAATATAATAGACATCGTAGCCCCCTATCTAGCTGTTACTTAATAAATGTATCAATTTAGAAACTTTTCCTGACCTCATGAAGAGTAGTAAAGTCATACCATTATTTAAATCAGGTAATAAGAATGATGTTGGCAATTACAGGCCTATTTCTATCTTACCTGCATTTAGCAAAATATTTGAAAAGTTAATACTCAAGCAGTTGCTAAGACATTTTAATTTAAATAGCCTCCTCCATAATGAGCAATATGGCTTTACAAAAGGTCGTTCAACTACAGATGCGGGTGTTGCTTTGCTGACACACATATTTGACGCATGGGAGAAATCGCAAAATGTTATTGGAGTTTTCTGTGATCTCTCCAAAGCCTTTGATTGCGTGCACCATGACACACTTTTGCGTAAGTTACGTCATTACGGTGTCCAAAACGAAGCTCTCAACGTAATAATTTCTTATTTACATAATAGGGTCCAATGTGTACATGTTAATGGGGTGAAATCTTTCGGGCTGCCAGTTCAGTTAGGTGTTCCGCAAGGCTCCATACTGGGTCCATTCTTGTTCTTAGTATATATCAATGACTTACCATTCCATTTGAAGGGCATCTGTGAAGTTGTACTGTTTGCAGATGATACCTCTCTTATTTTTAAAGTAGACAGGAATGGACAAGATTTTGACGACGTAAACAGTGCACTCTCAATAGTTACAGATTGGTTTACGTCAAATAACCTAGTTCTCAATGCCAAGAAAACGGAATGTGTAAAGTTCGCCTTACCGAATGTTAGAAATCTAGGATCCAACATCGTCTTAGAAAAATTGCCGAGCCTACAGTTTCAAGCACCTCTTGTGCTTGAAACTGTAGGCTCGGCAATTTTTCTAGGACTAACAGTAGACGCCAAACTTCAGTGGGGACCTCATATATCAAGTCTAGCAGGAAGTCTCCGTTCGTAACCTTTTATAACAAGATACCCTCTTCTTTGCTAGACTTGCCTTTCAATGCGTTTAAAGCTCAAGTAAAATCCAACCTTTGTTCAAAAGCGTACTATTCCATCAACGACTACTTACACGATAAGAATAGTTGGTTGCCTTAGTTAACGCAAGATAATTTTTGTCTTCTTTCTTCAGAATTAGCTTACAGACAGGTTATTGTTATTAGTATTAACTTATTTATTTATTTTACTTCGATGATCATAGTTTATCAATTGTGACTTCAAGTGACAGCTATGTGAACAGTACCCAGTAATGCATAAATATGTAAGCTGTCACGCCCTTTATGCCTGGAGGCTTTTATTTACATTTTTATTTTAATTAATAATTTTTTAGCTTGAGTACGTATAGTTTTTTTATTATATTTGTTGGTATATTTTCGTGGCTAGCTGACATGGCAAATAATTTAATTTTATGTTCTGTGTCTTGTAATGTTAATTACATGTACCTAGTATTGTATACAGTCAATTTTCTAACTGAACAGACAGCTGTGCTGCTGGGGAGTTTGTTGCGCCACTTCTTCTTCCCAGCGATAGCACAGCAAGTGGGAAAGGGCGGGCGTTTTTGGGGGACTGTCTTTTGTAATTTTGACGTTCGAAAAGTGCTGGTTCTCATCCTAATTTGAATAAATGACTTTTGCTTTTGATTTTGAACCTTAATGCTTTAGCGATAAAGTTGAAAATCTATTAAAGAAATTTGTATTTGCGTCTGTACTTTTGCGAGCTTGTACTTATTTGGGCTTAATTAAGGGCTTAATAGAATATAGAATACTCTTTATTATTCTCTTAACTAACTTTATTTTTGTTTTAGGTTAAAAAGCAACATGAATCAGCAGCAGACTTTTTACATAAAATAACACCGTTTGAGGACAAGTTGTTGACATTAGAGTAAGTCGAGAACCTAGTGATTTTTTTTTTGTCATCGTCTTTCTGAATGTATTTGTTTGGCTGTCGAATTTAGTATACATATTATAATAAAATAGTAACGAAGTCAAATCTGTAAATTAAATATTGTTGAAAAATAGTAATAACTATGTGATATGTTTCGGATTGGCGCAAAAACGGCTGAACGGATGTGGACGAAATTTGTCACACAGATAGTTTATAATCTGGACAACACATGGGTTACTTTTGATCACGGTAGTATGTTCCCTTAGGATATTTTCCGACATCCACGCGGGCGAAGCCGAGGGCGAAAACTAGTGTTTAAATAAAAATAAATTACGCACGCTATTATTATGCATTTTGTTTATTGTAGTCGAGTACGGGACAAAAGTCACACATTTCCGATGTTTTAAATGTTTGTATCGTTTTCAGGGATCCAGTTCTGAAATGCCAAGTGTACCAGGAGTACATAGATTTGGTGAAGGATCTGTCTCAAGACGAAAAGTATGCTGAATGCGATGCTAATGGCATATTGAGAGTAAGTCTTTAAATATAATTATAAGTAGGAAGTAATCTGCGAAAGTACTCATCCGGTTTCGAAATTCTTTCACTGGTAAAAATTGTCACTCGTTGCCGTGTGCCATAGGATATTATATTTTATGTTAAAAGTTCACACCGACGAAGTCGCGAGCAGAAGCTACTTGATTACATTTAGAATTATTCTCCCCCAGGTGCTGTACGACCGCGCGACCACAGACTGCGTCTCCTGCGAGGCGTCGTTCGAGCTGCTGCAGGCCTTCAGCCGCCACGCGCACGGCAGCTCGTCGCGCGCCACGTACGCGCGCGTGCTGCACGCGTGCGCGCGGCGCTGTGCGCGGCGCGCCTACTTCTGGGTGCTTTACATGCAGCAGGCCGAGCACGAGGGGAAGAATTTCGAGGAGGTATACTTACATACATTTTGAAATTATCAGTTTTTTTTTTACTATTAACAGTACTCTGTTAAGATCGTTTTAAGTTGTAAAAACTGACTATGGTATGGCGTTAAATAATATTTTCCTCCAAATGTTTCGTCAAAATATTTGCAGAAAAATGCGCAAGCCACCTGTCAGTGCGCACGGCGCCTTAGGCCCGCTTGCTCAACAAATCACTAAATGCGTTTCGCTAAACGTATCGTTTTTATATTATACGATATATATAAAGTATAATATAATTAAACGTAACATCGTCCTGTTTCTGGGTTATTTGTAGATGACTGCGGCAGGACGACGTTTTAAATTCGTGTCTAATAGTAATACCAATTACAATTTCAGATAAAGACAATTTTCGAGACGGCGCTAACCAAAGGCATGGAGTCGTACAAACAGAACGAGGACCTATGGATGGGCTACCTCGAGTACTCTCGACGCCGCACCGAGTTGGACAACGAGGATGACGTGGAGACACTAAGGCGCACCTTCAGACTCGCTTGGGATTCACTTGCTGAGGTATGAAACATTCATCAACTCAGCCTATCGTAGTCCACTGCTGGACATAGGCCTCTCCCAGGCTGCGCCACAACACCCTGTCCTCCACCTTCCGCATCCAGTCTGTCCCAGCCACATTCTTGAGGTCATCCGTCCGTCTAGCTGGGGGGCGTCCCGCACTACGCTTGCCGATACGCGGTCTGCAGTCCAGGACTCGTCTGCTCCACCCGTCATCGATCCTTCGACAAACATGGTCAGCTCACTGCCACTTCAGGTTACTTACTCTGCAAGCTGTCTGTAACTCCGGTTCTTTTCCGGATAATTTTATTCCTGATTTTATCCTTCAAAGAGACTCCGAGCGTAGCGCGCTGAGCGACCTAGAATTTTTGGACCAGTTCGACCCCCAGTGTCCAAATTTCGATACCGTATGTCATGGCGGGTAGGACGCATCGGTTGAAGACGTTAGTCATCAAACACTGCGGGCGACGAGACAACGAGAAGACTTGACAAAGTTTTCCAAATACTGCCCAACCTAACTGGATCCTTCTGTCGGCTTCTTTCTCAAAGTTGTGTCTACCGAGCTGGATGACATAGGTAGACATAGTCCTTCACAACTTCGAGAAGCGACCCTTCGATTTCGTTAATATGTTGGCATGTACGAAACATAAGTAAATTTATACATTAATAGATTCCATTTATCTTCTTTTGGGGGACTGTCTTATGTTATTTTGACGTTCGAAAAGTGCTGATTCTCAGCCTAGTTTGATAAATGACTTTTGATTTTATAACTTTCTTATCTCATTTTTATAGGCTTGGGGAGAAGAGGCGAATGATTGTGAAGTACCGCTGTACTGGGCTCGGCTCGAGTACAAGGTCTTGAACGAGCCCAAGCAAGGCAAAATGATCTTTGAGGAAATATTTAGTAAGTTATTGCTAGATTTTTTATACGAAAACAAACGAAACGAAATAGTTTTTTTAAACAAGTTTTTCCATTGACATGATTAAAAAAAAAAGAAATATAAATACTTGAAAAATAACCATATTTTGTTCCAATTTATAAGCAAATAAAAATTATACTGAACACTCGTGGCAGTCGGGAACCTAAAACGTGCGATTAGTATGGTGAACGTTTAGTAAGGGATTTTATACCGAGTCTCGTCAAGTCTCTTGTAACCTCACTTCAACATTTCATGACCACGACTGCGACGAGCGTTACAGTTAAGACATACAACTTTTAACTGTTCCACAGAATACGGCGACAATAAAACAATGTCAAAATACTGGGAAGCTCTCATAACGTTAGAGAGCAACCGTTCACCGCCACCTTCAGAGAACAAACTGCGAGATCTGATGCGACGCGCCCTCCGCGCTGTGAAGGACTACCCGCCCTCCGTCGCGCGGCTGTGGACCGACTTCGAGCGCGACCACGGACACCTGAGCACGCTGCAAGAGTGCTTGGACGCGTGTGAGGTATGTACGAGGAATGCTTGAAATATGTGTTAGGTCATTAAAGTCAACTCATTTATTTCAAATAGGTACATAAACAGAACGTTTGGACACCAAAATTTAAAAAAAAAAATCAGAATTGACTCTGGTCACCCCTTCCAAAAGTTAGTTTTGTATGGAGAAGAATGGGCAAAAAACTCCCCCGTTACTGTTTTATAATATTTTATATATATTCATTATATAATTATGATATGTGAAGACCATGCACCTAGAATGAAAATATTATACCAACAAATTTGACGCTCCTAAAACCAGCCGTTTGGGCTGTGCGTTGTGTGCCAGTAAATTAATGAATTTAAGATTTTGGTGATGTTTAATTCCCAGGCAAAAACGAAAGAATGGCGCGACAGCTACCAAGCGATGAAAGACAAAATGATCGGCAATAAGAAACAAAAAGGCAAGCAAGACAACAAAAAGTCCAAATTTGACAAGAAAAAGACTAAAGACGATGCCAAAAACAAGAGTAAAGGGAAGAGGAAGTCGGACGGAAGTGACGAGGGGACTAAGGGGAAGCGGAAGAAGGATGTTCAGATGGAAGTTGATCAGAAGGAAGAGGATAATGCGGGAGGAGTCAAGAGGTCTCATGACGATGAAGAGGATGATGGTATGTTGGATTTTTTGTTTTTTTTTTTTGTAGGTTTTTCGAAAGTGTACCATTGTCATTATCTTTTCTTTATCCCAATTTATTTGGAAGATTTAGATCTTCCAAATAAATTGGAAGATCTAAATTAATGCCTTTGCCCAGGAGTGGGACAGCGTAGGCTAGTAAAAAAAAAAGATCTTCCAAATCTCAATTAAAAAAAAATAAATTGTTAGCGATTAGTTTCAGTTTTTTGAAAATTGGTAACACCATCGATGGTTAATAATGCTTTATAAAAATCATGTCTTTCTATGTTTAGTTGGAGAGAGCAAGCGCCAGCGCACCGCCAGTACGAGCCCACATCGACTCGGCACGAGAGACGCCTGCACGCTCTTCATCAGCAACCTAGAATTCAAGTGAGCATGGTCCTAATCAATTGTATACTTACTAAGTTATTTCTTTTGAAAGCATCATACTTATACCCTGTTCATTAGGTAAACCGTTTTTTGACAGATGGGACTAGTGATTGCAGCAACACACAATACATTGATTTATACACGTACGATATTATAATGTTTGTAAGAAGCCATGAATAAGATAAGGCAGTTTATATATTTATTTTGTTATACATTTTAAATTTAACTTTTACGTAATCTGGAATATGTACGTTCTAAGACAGCTGTCAAAAAACGGTTAACCTAATGGACAGGGTATACGAAAATACTCGAGTTTTTATGACAAATTTATTGACTTTATTCGTAGGCATAGAAATAATACTTTGTATCTAAACGCTATACAAACGCCCTACTACCCTAAAGCTACTTGTAAGTTAGTGTGTATCATACGCCTTGGCGAATGATATACACAGTATCGCACTTAAACAAAATATAATTATTCTACTTCAGAGCGTTTTCTATCTTTCAGAAACTACAATATAACACATAACATCGCGCCTGTTTATGATAATACTAACAGCGCCTCGCGGTTTCACCTGTATAAGTTTCGATCCCGTGGGAATATCGGGATAAAAAGTATCCCATGTGTTAATCCCGGTTATAAACTATCCGTGTGCCAAATTTCATCCAAATCCGTTCAGTAGTTTTTGCGTGAAAGAGTAACAAGCGTCCATCCATCCTAACAAACTTTCGCGTTTATAATATTTATTTATTTTTATGAATTTTCTAGAGTGGACGAACAGAATCTTCGCGACAAGATGTCACAATACGGTGAAATCATCTCGCTGCGGGTGCGGAAGGGGATCAAAGCTTTCGGAGGATCTATCTGCTATTGCCAGTACAAAACTCCTGTAAGTATCCCTTCTTGGGCGAGTTTGTAATAGGTTCGCATTTGACTACTTGCTCTCCAGGTGGTAAGCGATAATACGTGTAAAGACGGTGCACACTAGTCCAGAAATAAACGTATTGTTTCTGTAAAAATAAATCATTTATCACACAGACTGGCAAGGAATTCTTCTTTAGTGGCGTCACCCGATGGCTCCCCGATGGCTCTTTGATTGTAGGCCCTGTTTTTTATTTAATAATCTCTATATTAATTGCAAAGAAGACGTCACATTATCTAACGTAATCGTTAATTTATACTTCGAAAATATATACAATACAGTACCTATCACATTATTTAAAGGCTGCTTAAAAGTTTACTTACTTTTTAATTTATTATTATAGGAAGCAGTTGACGAAGCCATCAAACACGACAGGATGCCTTTAGACGGTCGTCCAATGTTCCTCTCACGATATTCCGCAAAGAAGTCCAAGCCTACGTTCAAATACTCGACGGAAGCGGAGAAGAACAAACTGTTCGTGAAGAACTTGCCTTTCGCGCACTGCACCAAGGACGCGCTGGCCGAGGTCTTCGATAAGTACGGCAAGCTGAAGGATGTACGGGTTGTCACTCATAAGTAAGTGCTGATCATTATACAAATTGAATTAACTGGCGAAACTTCATATACTTACAGGTCAGATTAGGTCACGGCAGCTACCACTGGGTAGCTGCCGTAACTTTCGAGCTGTAGGTCGTAGGTTCGAACCCAGACGGGCGCTTTACTTTGTGTAAATTATTTCTTCAGCACTGTTCTCAATACGGTGAAGGACAACATCGTGAGGAAACCGGCATGTCCTAGAACCAAACGTTCAAAGAAATGTGACATCTACCAACCCGCACTGGAGCCGCGTGGGAACATTATAGGCTGATTATGATATTTTTTGCACCTGTCCTAACATTCAGTAAAACAAATCAAAATAACGCATATTCAAAACCGTTGCTGCGTCATTAGTCAATAACATATCTTTCCTTTACAGAGACGGCAAACCAAAAGGCCTGGCCTACATAGAATACGAAGATGAATCCTCCGCTGCAGAAGCTGTGTCCAAGGTGCACGGCATGATGTTAGCGGACAGGAAGCTGGACGTCGCGCTCAGCGCGCCGCCGCCGCGACAGTCTACCTCGGCCGACATGCCGGTGTTGGGACTGGCCAAGAGGGACACGGGGGGTGGCATGTAAGTATAGCAGGGCTCATAATCTCAGATAATTTACATTTCATCGCCACTTAATAATCTACTTTAGTGAAATGTATTCTGCGTTGATTTTTGGTTGCAATGCAATTTGAACTTTGTTTACTATGATATTTAGTTTGTTGTTCCATAACTTGAGAATTGTCTCAAATTCCTGGCTATAATATAGAAATTAAGTAAGGGGATTGAAGATTTTTATATGGAGCCTGGCATACCTACTGTCACGCCATTTTGATTTGTTTTCAAAATGATGGCCACGCATGAAATCTAAATAATTCGATAGCTGACATCAATGCATAAAATATAATAGGGCCAAACCCGTAAAGCATCACGTTTCCGAGATATTAACGTTCAAAGTTGATCACGTGATATTTTATTAATTTGCTTAGATCTTGTTGCAGAGATGTTTGATTAATTTAAACCAAAGAATACTCGAACGCCACGTATCTTTTGAAGTCATGCCTTAAACGCGTTGGTGTGCTCTGTACCTCAAGTCAAAATATTATAACAAAACCTAGGTCGACTATTTGATTGCCGTTAGTGGCATTTCTTTGTTGGTCGGATATATTATAACCAACATTGACGTTCGGAGGTTAACTCATGAACTGACAAAATGAAGTCGAGTCATTTGATTGACTGTTTTTATTTCAGACAGCCAATCGTAACTCTTTCCACCTCTTTTTGTCCAGACCTGCCAAGGACCATTCTTTATTAAAGGAGTCCAGCTCATCCCGTCGGGGCCTGCCGCGATGTCGTTTACCATTAAGCGGGACTCACCCAATAACTAATAATAAAAAATGTATTGTATTTCTAGGCGACGAACGCAACTCAGCAGTTTCATCCCGAGTGTCCTTCAAAAGGCGTCGACCAGCGCAGCTCGACCAACCACAAGCGAGGCCAACGGCTCCTCAGCCAATGGCGAGCAGTCCAACGGTAACCATAGCAGCGGCGACGACAAGCGACCACTCAGCAACAGCGACTTCAGGAGCCTCTTGCTCAAGAAACAATAGATTGTCAAGTTAGTCCTTGTAAATAGAGTCGAAAGTCGATCGCGTTAGGTAACAGTGGAACTTCAAACTCATTAGTGTTGATACTTTTTCTTTTAGAGATGTACCGAGTTTTGTTGAAAACTATTGGCATTTTCTATCAGTATATTGGAAAAAAAACACTCCACCAGAATGGCTTTTAAAACCATTCTACCTCAAATACATAACTGATGAAAAGACCATTGACTTTTAAAAAACATACTCGATTTATCGAATAAGTCAGTACATCCCTAAAAGCTGTCAAATATGACTCTGTCTTTAGGATAGCCTTACTAGTTGGAAATCCGTACCATTTATGACGTATTTCCCTTCGAAGAATTATTGCCAGGAGGATGAATTTACTACCTAGTGCTAGACAATGTTATTAGCTTATCCAGATCAAAAATAATTCTCTTTGTATGGTGGCCTCAGTAGTCTTTAAGGCGACGAACGCTAGTATTTAGGTACCCTTATATATTTCACGGCAACGAGTCTTGTTTATGAAGCTTCGAGGTTCTTTTGGCGCTCAAATGACGTTGAAAGGGCGCTGTTGGTAAACATTGTTTTGTAAAATGTATTGAAAAAACAAGATGACGGCCTTAGTTCCGATTTTGGCCACGCACTATACCTTGTCCATTAGGTTAACAGTTTTTTGACAGCTTTCTTAGAACGTACATATTCCAGATTACATAAAAGTTAACTTAAAATGCGTAATAAAATAAATATATAAACTGCCTTACCCTTTTTATGGCTTCTTACAAATATAATACCGTACGTGCATCAATCAATGTATTGTGTGCTGCTGCAATCACTAGTTAGTTCCATCTGTCAAAAAACGGTTTACCTAATGGACAGGGTATAAAAGATTCTTGTACAGCTACAGTCCGTTCACAGTTGTTTTACCTCTGAGTTTGCATCACTGACAAATTCGCAGTGATCTTTATTGTGGCAATACGGTTGCTATTGGGTTGCTGCCATTGGCAAATTTGTGAAATTCACACGAGATCTTTATTGTCGTTATAATAAGGTTGCTATTGGGTTGCTGCTGTCAGAGCAACCCAACCTCAACCCTCTGTTGTCAGAGGTAAAAAAAATGTGAAAGGACTTTAGAATGGGGATGTTGATACAGAAGATGGTACTATTTGTGAGAAAATATTACAATAAATATAATCACCAAGCTTCTTATTTTTTTTGTTAAGAGTATTTTATTGTACAAATTAAAATTACAGTTTTCGTTTTTAAATTGTTATTTCGATCTGTGTCTGTTTTTGTGTATATGTTACGGCTAAAGGTGGGTGTGAACATAAACTTAAGATTAGCCGGCTAAACTTAGGTTTATCTTCGAGAAGGTGTTAATGTTAGTTGTTCTATATTTAGCCGGCTAAACTTAAGTGTAACTGAAGGCCCTTGGATAAAAATGTAGAAGGAAATGAAAAAGGATACAATGTAATAATGTTTACTATTTTGACACGAAAACTTTTATTAAAAATTAATCACCCACATTACTCATACTTTTATGTACCTATGGAGGTATTCAAAATTACAATTATTACAATTACAAAATATTAATTACTTAAAACAATATCTAGTCACAATTATAAAATAATATGGAGCTATTTGTTGGAACATGATAAACTAGAATGGCATTTCGAATTACAAAGAACATTATTTATTCGGCAGCGGCATTTGCGTGTACCACATTTTGTCTTGCAATGACATCTTTGAAAGCCTTGTCCACCTGATGTTGACTGTTCATTAGCAAGCTGGCGAATAATCATTTTCACTGACGACACTTTTTCCAATTCTACGAATTTTTGTTCACAAACTGTAAACTGATTTCGTGAAAAAAACTGTTCGATCGTACCGTTTTCGTTGCCCAATTTATAAAGTCCGTCTTCATTTTTATCTAAGACTGTCAATAAAATGTTCCTAAAATCGCCTCGGCCTCGGTCTTCTTCCGGTATCTTTACTCTTACTGTATCGCCTATATAACATTCTGGAAACTTTGCAGCAGAATTTTGTTTCATTTTATTGGCTTGGTACTCTAAATTTAATTTCGCTTCTGAACGATTATGTTCAATATTTGCTTCTTTTGAACAAAGAGGGCAAGTCATGTCGTCAATTAAAATGCCATGTTCTTCACAAAGGGTGCAGGTATTTTCTGAGGTATGAAGTTCGGAGGTCTGTTGTTCATCATTCATGTCATTTTCTTTAAAGTTATCTATCACTTCTTGTAGGTCTTCTTCCGTTGTTAATTGGTTTGTTTCTTCATGAGGCAAAGACGATGACTTTAAACCCACTTTTATTTCACTTCCAAACATCGCTTTGTAGGGTGTTCTCTTGATACAGTCGTGATAGGCTGAATTTTTCATTAATTGTACAAATTTAACCCTCCGACCATTTTGAGGATTTTTCATCACTCATCCACGTCATCAAGATGTTTTGAATATCTTGGTTGGCACGTTCAACACTGCCTTGCGATTGGCTATTGGCGAGGTTTGCCGTGTACCATCTTCAAGCCTGACCACTTACTGCATAATTCTGCTATAACGCTGTTGGCAAACTCGCGCCCATTATCAGGTTGTAGGATTGATGGTGCGCCAAATATGCATAATATTTCAAGAAGCACGTTTGACACTTCCACTGCCGGTTTTGTACGTAGAGGTCGAATTTGAACAAATTTAGTTAAATGATCCTGGTAAACTAAAATAAATTTAAATTCACAATCTGGACTGCTCTGCATGTCAATTAAATCAACTTGACACCTGCTGTTCATTTCGGATGATATTATTGGTTTGACGACTATTCATTTCTTGTTAGTTTTTAATTTCATTTGACAGGATTCACATAAACTTGAATACAATAATATTCCTTCTTGTGTCACATTCTTGTACTTCTTTTTTTTATTCATTTATCAGGCGATTCCGCCCACCATGACCCGTATCAATGTGAATGGTATGCAACACATCAAACAGGTTTGAATTTTTCACATAATACAAGATACTATTGCCTTGTCCTGCCACTGGTGCTATTAGCTTTTCTATGCCGCCAATAGTGCAAACATCAAATCTTTTTACCCGTCGATACTGCAATGTTGAACGCTTAGCGGCGAGTTTTGCTGACCTGACTTCTTGAATTACATTATCGTACTGTTCGTCACTCAAATAAAAACTATTATCAGTTCGTTTTGATGTTATTAACTCACGAAACTTACTCTCAAACTTCGTTTTAAGCGTTTCGAGATTGTGCGACGCCGACATTGCAAGTACGTGCAATCAACCACAAGGAAAGATGACGCAATACTAAACAAAAACATTGCCACGTGTGCGCCCATTGTCTCCCCACCGCCCCCTCAAGCCCTCCGCCGGCCCGGTGCGACCATCGAATACATTTTTAGCAGTTTCATTTCGGTTAATGTGCACATTAGCCGGCTAAAGATGGAATATCACGACACAAACTAACATGATATCGAACTTTAGCTGCTTCTCGAAGATAAACCTAAGTTTAGCCGGTTAATCTTAAGTTTATGTTCACACCCACCTTTAGCCGTAACATATTAGTATATTGGGAATTGACGTGTCTTTGCAGCATTTAAGTGGCAGAAAATAAATATGGGATTAAATCTTGTCATTGCTAATGTTATGTTTGATCATGATATGCCTGTCATATAGGCAGGATTTATAAAATAAAAAAAAAAACTTATTGATTCCTGATCTGGACCCTAGTTCACTATGACCACTTAACGATTCCTTACTTCGAAACCACGTCAATTCCTTAGTTAATCACGACAGTTATGTCTATGACACGATGGCGTGGTTTGAACTGTCAAAATACATGTCCGTACGGTTGACGTTTAGATTCCTTGCCGATAGCAAGACACGATATTGACGTGGTTTGCACGTGGTGAGATTTCGCGGGAAATAATACAGAATTGGGGCCCTGATTAATGATTTGACTTGTATTACCATATGAATTAAACAATTAACTAGTATTGGATTTAGAATTTTAAGTTTTTTTTTGTTTTCTCCGCACGTTTTCTTATATCACATCTGACATTGGCAGAATTGTCGACATCGGCACCATTGCCATAGAGGAAAATAGAGAGATATAGGGATGTAAGAAAAGTAATTCGTTAATATGTCGATGTTTGGAAGCAGGGTAAAAAAATCATTCGAATTTATTAATTTTGCAAGGACTCGTCAATTTTGCACAACTTTCCAACAATTGATTTTTTAACACCTACCTTTTTTAATATTGAGTACTATTTTCACATAAAATACAGATTGTATACCTCTTAGTAATATCCCACATCGGACTGTTTAATTTCGTGTAACACGCATTCATTCCATAGATGCTTAATGCGAACTTTAGTGATGATATGTGATTCAATCATAGTCACAATTTCATAATAATCACGTATAATATGTAAATTATGATGTATCGTTTGTAGCAATATTTACTCAGGCACCCTGTGACACCGTAACATCTAATTACTTTTTGTTTTTATTAAACTGATTTGTTTTGTATCGGAGTTTTACGCTGCAGTGTGATTGCGGACGAAGAATGATTCTGAATAAATGCGTTTTGTTGTATTCAGTTGTTTTACTGTTTTTTTTTCTAATATTAGAACTATATGCACCAGTTAAAAAAAAATCTGTTCAAAGGACTTATGCCTGAAGCGTCTTCTACCAGTCAACCTTAGGGTGATTCAGAGACGAAACTTTGCAGGTGCAACATACGGGATAGATAGTTCGAAAATAAGTATAAAATATTATTTTATGTATTAGATAGATAATAATAATAATAATACATAATAATACATAATAATAATATATACATATAATCAAAATAAACTTTGTCAGGAGAAATAATGATCGGTAGAGGAGAAAACGAATGAATATTTTTGCCCTTATGGAGTTTCCACGACGTACTGGTATTTATGTAAGGCACTACCCAACACCCCAATTGCGTAACACTTTCAATCATAATGTGCATCATTTTGAAGGATATTGCTAATCCATTGCTTCATATGTTCGAAAAATGTGTCTGCTCAACATAAATAACGCAATGAATTTTGTTGAACTGTCAAAATGAAAGCCATTCCTACTGATAATGTGTTACGCAATTACCCCGCAGGTCTACAAAATCGGTTCTTAGACCCGATTATAAGGCATTCCATTTATTAACTCACGATGAAAAGAAACGAGATTTTATAATAAAAACATTTAATATAAAAATACAATTTACTCTTTACAATCTCAATAGAGAAATATATAATTTCTTCTTATATACATCGAGAAACGTCTACAATAAATAACTCTAAAAGCTATACGTAACTGGAAATTATACTCTAAACAATACGCTCGAAAATTAAATTTGTACTTTTTGTCTAACATAAAATGAATCTGAGATATGTATAAAATAGCGCCAGAGAGCCTAACGAGGGTCTTAAGGCAATGGTTAATATCACATATTCCCAGGTTTCCAAGGAGGATATTATCCTACCTTTTGAACGCCATCGTATAAACGCATTGGCGTGGTCTGTATACAATACGATATAATAAAGTACCTACCTATATTTTCAATATAAGTTTTTCTCTCATTGTACGGAAAGCCTAGCCTAGCTAATTCGAGGTCAACTTATACAAGAAATACCATAGCTTCATATTATATCGTCGGGTATACGTCAAACCAAAAGTTTTACTTATTTTTTTTAGATTACCCGGATTAATGCCGTAATTACAGAAACAATTAGCAAGCCATTGTGTCTCAAGTGGATCCACGTTCCAAACGAAGGGATAAAACAGAAAAAAAAGATTGGCATTTTTATTTTCTTTAATAGCCGCCTGTGGCGTTCAAAAATCACGCTTGTCAAAAATTCAGCTCAAGACATAACGTTTAACACTTGTGCTTGCGACTAAAAAGCCAATAAGGCGATAAACTTCATAATATGGTATCACATATTACTCGTTCGTTACCCAAATATTTTGAATGTTCGAAGATCTATAACTACGACTTCTACTTCAAATAAAAGTAAGAAGTGTCGAGAGTTTCTGAGCATTGCTCCTATTTATAAAATTTGTGCTAAATACATACAATACAACAATGGCACTGTCATTTTTAGAAAATGGACTGTTTTTTAATTTTTATTTTAAAAGAAGGATAACTGATAACAAAACACGATACGCTAAATATATATTGTTGTCAGCGTTTGTTTATTACACTTTTTTTGTTAATACCTCGGGCAAACATGACAAAACATAACAGAGTGGATCTAGGGGGGTTGGCACTTTGGATATGAGCTCACTTGAACTACCTCTAGGTCAATATGACCTGAGGGTGTAGCCACCTGGGCTGATGGCTTGTCTGTAAAAGACAGCCCTGTTTCAACCGTTGAGCTTATACTTGAGTATCTTAATGTAAAGGAACGTCGTACTAGTGCTAAGATAAAAGTGATTGTCAGTAAATATGTGCGCCGTCCTTCCACCGCTTCTTTGAGCGCTCGAATGCTTCTTTGATGCAGGCTCTGTGGAATAAGAATTATCGCATTATTATAAAGTAATGCATCTATTTTCGAACTTGTACTGGCTATATGTATTTCTTGTCCGATGTCGATGGTACGATTAAAAATTTCAAAGCACAAAATAGAATTTAAAAAATAATTGAGTTTAATTGAGCGCGTGCAGCAAATTATTTCCTGTGAAGTATGTTCGCGCATGGTCGCGTATATTTTGACTCAAAAGACTTGCAAAAAAGATGCTCGAGCATATTGCTGCTCTGTCAGTCTGTCTGTGCTGATTGCAATACATATAAGTGCAGGATTAGTGTTCGATGAAAAGTGGCCAAACGCTTACCTGAACAATGACTGGTGCAGTATGTAGGCGGACACGTGTCCCGCGTCCACGTAGCGCACCTCCGCGCCGGGCCAAATCTCCTCCAGCGTACCCACGTCGTCGCGCGGCACGTACGCGTCGTGCTTCGCGCATACCGCTGTCGAATAAAACACACGTTACTTAGGATATTGTTTATATAACTAAACGCCTAATGCACATGACAATTAAGGTAAGGGAAGGGACAAGTAGGGATTGTAGCAACACCTTTACGGCTAAAATGAGGTTATTCTATCAGAAATTTCAAAATAGCACTCCGGAGTCTGAGTTTTGTCCCAGTAATTAACATAAATGCCCTCAATTTTATGGGACTTCCCATCCCAGCCAACCGGTTCGGTGTACCCTATTTCGTCTTATTCTATTAGCTCTGCTTGCTACTGCTAAAAATTGCTCAATCATTTTAACACTGGAAAGTCGTTAAAATGGTTGCTACATAACTCATTGCATTTTTGGCAAACGGCTTGATTCTGGAATGTTATTGCGAAATATAGGATAACGCTGCCCATCCACTTCAAATAATCGACTTAATAAATCTACTTCAGGTTTACATATTGGACGAGTTCTGTAGTCATACAGTCGCCGGAAATCACACTTGAAAGATTGATCACATATGCACACGTTGGGTTCATTCAATGCTAATAATGTGAAGGAGTTGCCAAAACATGTCTCAGTTATAAATAAAACTTAGAACGACATCTGAAAGTAAAACTACAACAGGGCGTTATTGAAATTATAGGCATCCTTTCAGGGTTGAAAGCACTTTACAACATAAATTACTGTTATGCTGGGGGGTCAATTATGGAAAAGAAAAAAAAAAAAAAGATTTTTCATACAAAAATGTAACATATTAAAAAGTTCCTGGGAAAAAAGTTCCTGGAAGGTTTTAGGGGAGGACTTTGCCCAGCAGTGGGACAACATAGGCAAACAAAAAAAAAGTATAAAAGACACATTTCTTTCGTTTTTTCAAAGTTTGTTTCATAGAACAAACATGAACAACATTGTCTGTAGCCCTGGATCGAAAGACTTGGAAGTCATGGGGAGAGACCTTTGCCCAGCAGGATGATGCAGGCTAACAGTAACAGTGTTTCATAGAAAAAGTTGTTCCTATTCATGAATATTTTCTGCCCTCTGGCCCTGGAAGGATGCCAATTACATCTAAGACATCCTGTATATTATACCTACTATTGTTCATACAAATAATTATAGAGGCTAGTCTTGCTACACATGTACTTGACTAATGCCAACATGTGCCACTCTAGGAAATATGGCGACTATGATCAAATATTTTTTTAAGAATTTTGAGAAAATTTATTGTGACATTGATTCGCCTTTCGACAGAAGGCTATTTTGAGTTACGAATCAATTTTTGGTTTAAGCAGATTGATGATAAATTACGTATTTAATTTCAGGAAAATACTGCGTTTGTGCGCATTCCGAGCCCATACATCCAACCTTTACCAACAGTCTTTATGTCAAAGATTTACTTAGAAAATAAATACGCATTTATTAGCTCTTTTTTCTCGTACCGCGTCCTTCTTTTTCGGGCCATAAATAAGTCACAGTATACGGCGGTGGCAGGGACATCGACGCGAAAACTGTAACCATGAATTCAGCGCATGATTCTAGAAGTCCAGCCCAGCGAAGAATTTTTTTTATCGGTTATCAAAAAAAAATCTGCTGTTTCATAGAAAAGTGCAACCTAGGCGGTCAACAACCGACGAAAAATTTCAACGCAGGAGTCTTTAGAATCATGTACTGAACCCATGATAACAGATTGGGCGTCGATGTCTTTGTCGAAACTGACATTTGTGAAGGAAAACTTAGTGAGGAAATCTTTTTTTTTTTTTTTTTCTGGTGGGAAATCATCAAATGACCCCTCCCGCTCTGGGTGGAGCGGAAGGGAGTGTCAGACTCTTACTGACTAAAACCCACCCATGTTCCTTCCTTCGCCCTTTATGTTCCGGGGTAGCGGTAACCCTTTCGGACAATCCCGCTGAAGTGAGGAAATCTGGATTTATAATTTTGAAATCGCCATTTCGCCTGGAGCAAGCGTGGTGATGCTAGTAGATACCTTCTCTATGTAAGAAAAGGCCTTTGCCCTGCAGTGAGACGGTTCCAAGATGGTATTATTATAAAAAAAACTTACCAATAATCAAAGACGTGTCAAACGGCATCGAGAAATTACTAAGATGTGTGCATTCATCCATGATCCCTCTCATGAACTGTAGTGTTTCTCTGTCCCTCCAGTGAATTTTAGTTATATCTATCTTCTTCCCACTTTTCGCACTCGATCTCAAGAATGGCAGGTTCACCCAAAGATCTGATGTAAACTCTGAAATGTTCCATGATTTGTCTTTTCTTATGATAACTTTCTTTGGCGCTTCTACGACTTTTATTAACTCTTTGTTAGCTTTCGAACAGTCTGTGGTAGGTTTCGGGCTGTCTATCACGACAGGGTTTTGGCTGACACATTGTTCTATATGGTCTTTGGTTGCTGCCTTTTCTTCGGCTTGTTTTTGTAATAAGTCTTGTAGGTCGGCTGGATGAAAAAAAAATGTATTTTGAGTTGACTGGTTAAATGTATTAATTATCAATCATTGACTTCTTCTATCATATATCTGTTTGTAACATCTACCAACCCGCACTGGGCCCGCGTGGTGCATTATGGCCCACTCCCTCTCACCGAGAGGAGACCTAGCAGTGCGAACTTTCATCATCTCATCTGCCTAGCCTTTTCCCAACTATGTTGGGGTCGGTTTTCAGTCTAACCAGATGCAGCTGAATACCGGTATTTTACATGGAGAGAATGCCTATTTGACCTCCACAACCCAGTTACCGTTAGGGGGGGGGGGGGGGGTTCGGGGTAATACGATACCCCTTGGTCAGATTTTCGGGCTTTTGACTACCCGTAACGACTGTCAAAGATCCACGAATGACAGCCAGGACCAAGCGGCCTAACGTGCTTTCCGAGGCACGGAGAGGTCGAGGTCTTGGTATGTAAAGATGTTCACCCATCCACGGACCAACCGCAGCAAGCGTAGCTTAACTTGTTCGATCGACCCGTGCGGCTGTTTACTTTACTATTACTTAGCCACAAGCCCCACAGCACAGCAGTGCCACACACAGCCTATATTAGGCTGATTATGCATATCCGTTTACATTGGTCATACTCGTAAGTATAGCAGTTAAAACATTTGCGACGGTTTGGCGATGTTTTTTGTGATAGCAGACTGGACACCTGAAATTAATACCTAAGTCTGCAAAACATAGTAGGTCACGTTAATTTATGACGTGCCCTAGGCTTTATTACATAGCGCACGTCATCAAAGAAAGTGCAAGTTTAACAGGCCTGTACTTTCAACGTAATAAAAACGGTGCCTTGACAAAAAACCAGCCTTGATTCTTCAGAATAAAGGTCATATAAGGGTCTTATCTTGGCGTGGAATTGGAGAGGTCTACGTTCAGCAGTGGATTGCTGTAGGCTGATGATGATGATGATGAAGAGCGGGGAGTAGATTGATCCAGCGAAGAAGATGACAATGATGTCTCACATTTTGACTCACCACAATTTTGCCAAATTAAAGTTTCAAGTAGTGTTGTCTGTTATTGTAACTTACCTGTAACGGTGGATGTTGCATTCACGCATCTATAACTGAACCCTAATTGCGTAAAACACTTTCAATCACAATTTGAATCCTTTTGAAGGATATTGCGAATCCATTGCTTCATATGTTCGAAAAATTTGTCTGCTCATCAACGTAAATAACGCAATGAATGTTTTTGAACTGTCAAAATGAAACCCATTGCAACTGTTAGTGTGTTAAGCAATTACCCCGCTGATCCAAAGAGCATATGTATGTATCGGCATTCCTTCATATACGGAACATGCATGATACTGATATGCGATAGATAAAAAGCATAGCGTATTTCTATTCGTAGGCTTCATTGGATTTCATTGGATCGAGTAGATGCGTGAATATTTGGTGAGAACGCAGACGAAAATTTTCTTGGCGATCGATCTTTCGAGGTTTTTTCACCGATTTTTTACGGACCGGTCGTTTGCGTTCTCCCTTAGGCTGGATTTGGTACTCGACCGATGGTCAGCGCTGACATCGATAGCTAGCTATATCAATGAAAACTTATGAACAACTGCAACAGTGCAGCGCTGATAAATCTCTACGCGCGTACAGCTGCGTCGCGCTGACGAGGACCGTCCGTCGGGCGTACGTCGGTCGACGGACGCGCTATGTGCGGGCATTTAGTGCGACGCTGACTGACCGACCGACCGTACCCGCGTGCGCAATATCTCGTGACCTGTGACCTCTCTTGTGTAATACTCAGTTTGCCATCAGCTTAGCACTAAACTCGAGTCGAGCACTAACTCTAGCCTTAGGACACCCAACATTATTAATGACAAATGTAGACTTACCAACTTTACATTTTAGCAACACTTCCTTGATCCTCTGTTCGCTCAAGTTGTTGATGTCGTCGATGTCTTCCGGCTCCAGCACAAACTTCTCGTTCGAAGTCAGCTTGTTGTACAACTCGACACTAATTTTATTTTCCTCTAACAACTTTTTCAGCTCTTCGTGTAAATTCTCGATTTGCGCTAAAGTTTCAGAGATTACAGCACTTTTAGGCACTTCGTTTTTTAACTCTATTATATTTCTATTTACGTCTATTATGTTTTGCGGTGTTTCGGCACCATTTTCTTTGTAAGTTATGTCTAATTTTTTTTTCGCTTCACTGTTTTTGGTTTCTATTGTTTTTTCAGTTGGCGGTATCTCGATGGTTTCTGAGTAGGTGCGTGCGAACTTTTTACCGGCGAGGAATGCTTCGTCCACTATGGTCACCATCTTGGAAAGCTTCTCTCTGTACTCACCATCAGATAGGTACTGGTCCTCTAGCAAGTCCCAGTTTATTGAGTGCGACATGACGCCCTGGAATTTGAAGTTAACTTGTATAATCACAACCATTCGATATTTAACCTTAAAATTAAAAGCATAGAGTTCAAAGTAGTTTTTACAAAACATGTTGAAGTTATGACATATTTTTAGCTTAGTAGCCAAATCAAGACACATACCTGTAAAAATACCGCAGAGGCTGTCGACCAAGAAAGGCAGGGGACTAGTACTAGAGGCTTCGGCCAGTTTGTAGCTGCCAGTGACGCCATCTGTTGAGCAGTTGTAGGATCAACAATTACGTTATTAATTATTTTATCAATTAGTGATTTAGAACGCAAACCACTGATGTCGGTGTTGTTAATCATGACTGGAAATATTTGCCATGTCTCCATTTAGAGTTAGGAATAGGTAGAGTATATTTACCTAAACTTCAACGTACTAAGTAACATAGAGTGGATAATACCTCCTTCTTAAAATGCCGGAAAGATAGTCACTTGTTTTCATCCATGGATTACAAATCATTTATCACAATTTCGATGCATTCATTAGAAATTATATTATTTCGAAGAATTTTATTACGTTTTTAGGGGTATTTCAGCATTTCATATATGATATAATATCTATGAGTGTTCTTCAAATTTTACTTCCGTTCCAATTTTAATTAAATATTGATGTGTAAAAGTATCAGTGTTAAGCCATGCGCACAGTACAGCCGCAACAGGCCGCAGTGCAACGCATTTTCAGATAAAAAAGTGCGGTGCGGCCCGCCTGTAGTGTGCGTTGGTTCAAACAAAATGCGTTCTGTTGCGGTGCGGCCCGCCCTATTCTATGCTAGCCTTTAAGGGAGACGTGGTAATGTAGCCCGGGAAATAAAAATTGACTTACGTGTTTTGTAATTTGTATGTTGATTAAAATATAATCCGCGACCGTAACAATTACACAATTACAGAATTATAATAATTCGAATCAGCAATACAACTTCATAAGTTAGAATTGGCCCCAAATGTCATGATTTCATAAAATAGTCATTCAATAGGGTAATATAAACATAGATGACTTGTATAACATAATATTTGTTACGGCTGCGAACCATATTTAGATCAACGTCAACGTCAATCAAAGTTTTTTGAAACTAATTAAATAATAATAATTTTAAATAATCGTAATCGTTTTAACCTGCAAATTTCAAAAAAACGTAAGAAAATTTGAATTTCGCGGGATACCGTGACGCTTTCGTCTTAATCGAGTTTTCGTTGACGGTACTAACATGTCCGCCCATAGAGAGTCCGGTGACGCCGAGCGGGCCGAGTCCGTTGCGCTCGCACCAGTGGAACAGCACCAGCGACTCCAGGATCAGGCAGCCGCCCATTACGAAGATATCCGACACGTTGTGTAGGGACGAACGGCTGGTAACAAATATACCAAATATTTTAACTGTCATATTTATAATATGCACGGTTTAAAAAGGCCAAATGATAACTGATTTACTTTCTGTAAGTAGGTTTGTACAAAACCTTTTCCACGTCAATCATATTTTAACGAGAAAATAAAAACATCCCACTTTACGTGCACATGAAAAAAATTATTTCATGTTTTTGTTTTACCAATTCCTCGGCGTGATTAATATGTATCCATGCCAAATTATAGTTTTCTAGTACTAAGAGTCTCTGAGCTAAGCTGCGGACGGACGGACAGACGGACATCGCGAAACTATAAGGGTTCCTTGTTGACTACGGAACCCTAAAAAACTAGTTGAAGTCGGCGTTTCTTATCCGACTACTCTGAGAATAAAGGCCGAAACAAACTCAGAGGTCACAGTCTCTTTTAAGTCCAGACATAATCTTGGTGTTGATTGCCATCGCGGTGACCGATGACCGCCAACAATAGATTTTCTATTGTGTCTGTTGTCCGGCAGTCAACGTGTTAATGTCACCACGATGATATCGACACGCTAAGTAGAATTTCGATTCGACGACCTGTTGAATGGTTAAAAACAGCTACGTTGATATCTTTGGTTTTCTTATTCGAATTAACTTTTACTTATATTTTTATGTGCACATGTTTCTGTGACAAAAAAGCCTATTTTTCTTTCTTTAATGGAAGCTGATAGGCCTACATTTAACCACAGAATAGGCTATCCTTTTATGTATCGTGCTGATGCCGATACAACAAAAAAAAACAATTGTTTTAATTTAGCATCCTAGCTAGAGCTGACGTAGAAAATTTCTATAATTATAGATGATTGCCCATCTAATTATAGATAATTTTAACATAAACATCCGTAAACACCCAGAAAATTGGGTGTTTACCAAAGCACCGGGTTTAAACCCGGTGGATTGCCCATCTATATCTATAATCAATTAATCCCAGAGTTCTCTATCGCCATAATGAAGACGAGGCGCTTAGAATATAATAACGTGTGTTTTTCGTGAACAAGTTGTGTCGAAACCGGTATTTGGGTCATCCACGCGTCTCAGCTTACGTCAGCCCAATACTTTGGTGATAGCACCGTACAATGATTGGTGGCATCACTGTCCCTCGTGTCCAGAAACTCGTTAAAGCTGGTTATGTTATTACATAACCGGCTTATAAAATGGAATCATCATCATTCTATTTTCATATAAGATTCGATCGGAATTCAGCGATGGCCATCAAAGGTCCTGTAATGGTGCAGGTGTTATTGTACATACAGAGAGCAGGACAAGAGATATATAATGTACAGTCTATTCAAATGAATGTCTCAAATTGATGTTATTATAAGTTAATCAAATATCAATTTTATTTTAATGGTAATCAGGCTGATTTCAGAGTGACTAGCACTATTGAAAACGTTATAAAAATGTTTGAGGTTGTAGCGTAAACTGAACTTTATTGTGTAAAAATTAAAGTTATTTTTCCATAGACTTGTTTACATTTTT
Organism: Apamea monoglypha; assembly: GCA_911387795.2. NCBI lineage: Eukaryota > Metazoa > Arthropoda > Insecta > Lepidoptera > Noctuidae > Apamea > Apamea monoglypha. Next base: position 8,342,894 of record OU426934.1, on the reverse strand, counting down.
GGCAAAAAAATCGCGAATGCAGATTATGTAATACAGTACTTACACTTGGTCAGTCGGCTTGCGTAGTCCGTAGAATGGGTTCTCCAGAATGATGCCACCGATACCGGCTTCCTTCAACAGCGGTTTCACCATGAGGTTCCGCCGTCGCCAGAAAAACTGTGGATAAATAATAGAAATGTTTAAAAAACAAAATTAAGAAGACCTATCTCTGGCTACCTCATTGGGAAAGAAAGGCGTGATTTTATAAAGTTCTTACTAATATTCAATACTAGCTGCGCCCCGCGGTTTCACCCGCGTAAGTTTCGATCCCGTGGGAATATCGGGATAAAAATTATTCTATGTGTTGGTTCTAAACTATCTGTGTGCCAAATTTCATCATAATCCGCTCAGTAGTTTTTGCGTGAAAGAGTAACAAACATACATCCATTCATCCATCCATCCATCCATCCATCCATCCATCCATCCATCCAAACTTTCGCATTTATAATATTAATAGTATAATATTATATTAGGAAGCAAGAAGTAGGATGAAGCCTTTAACACTTAAACGACCACGTCATGCAGATAATTGACCCTTTAACACCAATGCAGATGTATCAAATCCCACGCATCGATGCTTGATTGAGCGGGACTCGATGCATAATTTATCTACTGCATTGATTTTAAACCGCCTAGTTTTTGCAGCAGGCTTTTTTATTATTTTATCATTGTACTATTAGCGCCGAACGGTTTCACCCGCATAAATGTCGATCCCGTGGGAATATCGGGATAAAAAGTATCCTATGTGTTATTCTGATGTATAAGCTATATTACTGCAAAGTTCCATCAACATCCGTCCAGTAGTTTTTGCGTGAAAGAGTAACAAACATCCATTCATCCTGACAAAACTTTCGCGTTTATAGTATTACTAGCAGCGCCCCGCGGTTTCGCCCGCATAAACTTCGATCCCGTGGGAATATCGGGATAAAAAGCATCGTATGTTTTAATCTTAGTTATAAACTATTTGTGTGCCCAATTTCATCCAAATCAGTGCAGTAGTTTTGGCGTGAAGGAGTAACAAACATCCATCCTCACAAACTTTCGCGTTTTTAATAGTAGTAGGATTGGTAGGAAGTAGGATAGCTACTAAATAATAATGACGTACAGTCGACATTGGAATTTGTGCCAGGTTAGAGCAATAGGTTCGCCCCTTTATTACATGGGACTTACACTTAACTAGCGAAATGTGGTTGTATTCCTCTGAATGCCCCTATTTCTCCTTCCTATTTATTTTTCCTAATTCGAGGAATGCAGTCTTGATGTTATGATATAGTGGGAACTATATTTATAGTTCCCCCTTTATCACAACTATAGATAGGTAGATACGTACCTATCTATAGTTCTTTGTTCGGTACAAAGCATTGTTGTAGATGAATTGCTACGCCGCGACAGGGGCGAGCCAGACACGAGCAATTTGTATGAATTAACAGGTATGGTGTAGGGAGTGGGTGCTACACTGCACAATAATGTATTCACGTTACTAACGTTCAAAACTATACGTAACATATTTAGTGCATTATGCATCACCGCGTCGGTTTGGGCCAGACAGTCTAGCATACATCATCTTTTAATCGTAACAGATTAGGTCCCAATATAATAGACGTAGGTACTTGTCTTAGTAAATAATCTATGGGCTTATTTCCAACATTTTAACCCCACACGAAAAACTTTTAACAAGTCAGAAGCAAGGCTTGTGTTGCATTTGTTTGTTGGCCCAGAGCCAGAAAAACGAATACATATTCGTATGTACCTACATTCATGATGATGATTTTCATGTTTTTAATTTCTGTCTGCCTCATTGACGGAATTTGTAGGTCATTAACCGTTTGTCATTGACAAAAATGTCGATATTGGTGGTCATGTATCGTCGGGATATCATAGCATTACAAGATAAGATATACCTACACTGATAAGATATTACAAAGTTGGAGAAATAAAATTAAGTATTTTTATAGCACAGGCAGAGGATAGACTTTGAAATGGTATTCTGTAAATAGGATATTGGAATAAAAGAAAACAAAAAAAACTTTTAAAAATCATATAAAAATAAAACTTAGATGCAGTCGACATTTCCTATCTGTATAAAATATAATAAAAATACCGGTATTACTCATTAAATGTACAGTAGAAAAACAAAAATAATAAGCAATTGTCAATTAGGTAGTAGTTTCCCGCCTAAAATGTGCATAACCTTTTTATTGAAATGAAATGAAATTGTTTATTCTATAAACAGGATATCGGAATCACTGTTACATGTCGTATCCTACTTCCTACTAATATTATAAACGCGAAAGTTTGTGAGGATGGACGGATGGATGTTTGTTACCCTTTCACGCAAAAACTACTAAACGGATTTTGATAAAACTTTACAGTAATGTAGCTTATACATTAATATAGGATACTTTTTATCCGGATATTCCCACGGGATCGACACTTATGCGGGTAAAACCGCGGGGCGCTGCTAGTTATAAAAAAAATAAAAATAAAACTAGCTGCGCCCCGCGGTTTCATCCGCATAAGTGACGCCCCGCGCGCCTGCGTTTCTAAAGAGACTTTGGCCACGCTGGGTCAGTCTCTTTGAAAGTCCAGACATAATCTTGGTCATATCATGTAAATACCATGTAGATTAGTTAATTCACGAACAAAGGAGAAATAAATCGGCGTTTAGTTACACTATTTTACAGTTTACAGTAAAACAAAAATAAGTATGTTTACTATAATTATTGTTTACAAAATTATGCAAATTGTAGCTGCAAATGCGCCTAGTGATAGTAGTTTATATTTTGTTTTTATAGAGGAGAATGCAGCTCTATTACGTAACCGTACCGCATTGCCCCAGTTTCCGCTTCGCTTACCAGCCAGTTTGCCCTATGCAGACTGTTTGGAAAAACGTTTCGTCGGCTGGAATAGATCGAGTCGAGGATGAACAAAATAGAACCATGTTTATTTTCAGCGCGCTAGATAAGTAGAAGATAGTGGGACGAGCTTGACAAAACAAAAACCGGTACCACCGTACAATATTTGACACTACATATTAAAAAAAACCACGTGGCTTGTATGGAATAATAAAAATAAGATTCAGTTAAAGATTAAACGAGGTCCCATTAATTTTTAACTTAATTTGTTGTTATAGCGGCCATAGTAGTACCTACAGATTCTGTGAAAATTTCAAGTGTCTACCTATTAGAGTTCAAAAGCTACAGCCCTGTAACAGACAGACAGACGGACGGAAATGACAGCGGAGCCTTAGTAATAGGGTCGTCCCGTTGGCATCTTTTAGGTACGAAACCCTAAAAACCAGTGGTTCACATTAGCCCTGGAACGATAGTGCTGGAAGTCACGGGGAGTGGTATTGCCCAGCCGTTGGATGATGCAGGCTAACAGTATTATATTGTATATCGGGCTGGTGTTTTCAACTCCACGTCCAAGGCGCGTATGGCAGGTTAACAGTAACACCAGATAAGGCGACGACAGTAAGGAGCAGTGGTAGCCCAGTGACAACGGCCCCGACTTATGAGTTGTAGGTCGTCGGTTCGAACCAAGGCAGGTGCTTTACGTTGTAGAAATAATTTCAACACCCATTATTTTCAAAACGGTGAAGGAGAACATCGTGAGGATTCCGGCATGTCCTAGAACCAAAAATTCGAAGACGTGTGACATCTATCGACCCGCACTGGCACGCGTGGTGGATTACAGCCCACTTCCGCTGAAGAGAGGAGGCCTGTGCCCGAGCAGTGGGAACATTATAGGCTGATTATGCTAAAGCGACAGTTATTAGAATTTAGGGCTACTGACTGCATCGTCATGTCTAATCATTTGCCAACTACGTTGGGATTAACTTCCGCCTTGTGCAGTGAAGAATCTATCAACACTCACGCGAATGCGCTGACCTCTGCAATGCAGTTGTTTACTCAACACTTCTCAAGATTAAACTTGTTGTCGGTCTTTCTGTCTATAACCAGTAATAAACTGCTTAAAACCCACGACTTCGTCCGCGTGAAATTTCGGGCCTCGAGACACCACACATCGCATCGCATCGCCCGCGCGCGGTATTACTTCGTTTTCGATTAGTTTTGTTTTAAGAGATATTTCTTTCCGACTTGCTAGACAAAAATCGTGATAGCTCGGCTAATATGCATGATAGCCATATAGCCTATAGCACTCAGGAATAATGTAGCTTTCTACCGGTGAATATGTTTTTAGATTTGGATCATTAGTTCCGGAGATTAAACCCCTACATACATACTCGTACAAACTTTTACCCATTTTTCTATTTTGTTTTACCTATTATTATAGTATATATGGGCCTCGCATCCAGCAGAATATTCTTTTTCAGGGAAGTGCATTTTCGTCTCCACGTTTTGCTATTCACGGACATTTTCATCGAACAGCAAGAATGTGGGATGTGAGAGAGAGTGAGGCTAGCTTGAAATGTTTTACAGACCGCCGACCGAAAAATTATGTTAAATCAGTGAGTAACAGAAAATTTAAATAAAATAAATTGAGCATTGAACGAAATTAACAATAAATAGAAAATTTCAATTAAAAATATTAACAAATAAATTGCAGATAACAAATAAATTACAGATATCAAATGAATTATGTCAAAGTACATTCATTATACATTATACTCGTAAGTATATTCATTCATTCATTACAATTACAATAAATAGATTACAATTGAATTGTAAGACATTGCGCTCCTAATAAAAGGCACTGTGGATCCGAAACCGAAAGCAAAAGAATGTCGCCAAAGCAAAAAGTGCAGTTATTGTGTAGCAATTTTGTAGCAGAAACAAAGAAAAGAATCAAGAACTGAGGGCTGAATTCATTCGGACTATTGGAAAATAAGTCTAAGTTGTTGGTACGTATGCTCAGCTTATTGTAACTTGACAGAATCCTGTATAAAGGAGCGGAACGGCCAAGATTCGTTCTATTTTTAGGCACTACAAATGTTTCCGTTTTAAAATTCGATCTGTAAGAGCTACGGCGGAGAGCTATTAGATTCAACTCTGTGACCAACTCCGGTACGTTCGCCAAATTGTGGGTAATTTTAAAAAGAAAGATTAAAACAGAGTAGCTTTTCCATTGCTCCAAGGAGCTCATCCTAAATTGACAGAGCTTTTGGAAATATTCAGCTTCGCGATCACAGGTCTGTGATCTGAAGCGCAGGTATCTCGTAAATTTTCTTTGGATGCACTCTTTTCTGTCGATATGGACACGATATATTGGATTCTATACGGGAGATGCATATTCCAGTATACTCCTCACCAGAGAGTTGTAGAAAATCTCAAGGGTGCCGGTCGACTGAAGTCCTTACAAGTTCTTTTCACAAATCCCGATATTTTATTTGCCTTGGCGACGATCAAGTCAAGATGATTTATAAAATTCAGTTGACTGTCAAGTTGGACTCCCAAATTACGAATGGTGTCAACCCCTCTGAAGAGTTATGTCATTTAAGTGATATGCTGAGGGCTGAATCAACTTGTTCCGTGTAAAAGTTATATGATAACTCTTTTATGGCATTGAGAGTCATCATGTTACTATGACACCATTCATGAATTGCGTCCAAGTCATTCTGGTGCAAAGCAATGTCGGTACTTGATTTAATTTCTCTGTGTATCTTTAGATCGTCCACAAACATAGAGTTTTTTATTGAGTCTAATGTCGTTCACAAACACAAGGAAGAGAATAGGACCAAGGTGAGACCCCTGTGGTCCCCCGGAGGTTGAATAATAAAGTGGCGATTGATAACCCTTTAAAACTACTCTCTGATGTCATTCTGAAAGATATGATTTAAACCAGGGTAGCAATTTACCATGCAAACCGTAATTCTCAAGTTTTTTTTATTAAGAGCTCATGGTTCACTTTGTCAAACGCACTGCTAAAGTCAGTGTAGATTGAGTCTACTTGTTTGCGGGGATCTACGGATCTGCTTATATCATTAATGTAGTGAACCAAGTTGGTGGTAGTGGACTTATTGGCACAGAAACCGTGTTGCTGTGTAGCCAATTGAGTTTTAATGAGAGAGGTCAATACGGGACAAACTAATGATTCGAAAAGTTTTGAGAAAATGGAAAGGAGTGATATGGGTCGATAGTTTTATACATCATTTGCCTCCTCTTTTTTAAATATCGGTACTACGTGTGCTATTTTCCACTGCGTGGGGAACTTGGAAGAAATAAGGGACTTGTTGAAAATAAGTTTGAGCGGTAATGACAAGTATTTGGCACATTGCCTTATGAAATGTGGTGGTAGGCCATCCGGCCCTGCACCTTTGCAAGTATTTAGTTTTTTTAATTCTTAAAGTACATCTTGCTCTGTAAAGTGATGGCTTCCCAAAGATAGCTGAGGGTAGTTATTCGACTTAATTTGTACACCGAGAGTGCCAGCTGGAGATACAAAAATAGAAGAAAAGTGTGAGGCAAACAGTTTAGTTACTTCTTCTCCAGTAGTTGCCACGTCTTGGTTCCAGTGCATCTCAGATGGAATATCATTTGATTTGGCTTTTTTGGCCCTAACAAATGACGAAAAGGCTTTGGGATTATTCATACTTTACCCGATCTGGGAATTCCACATACCTATAGACAGAACGGTGGCGGTTGGTGTACAATAAAGAGTATTCTATTCTATAGGGCCAGTCGCGTTTGTCAACAATGCATAATTTTGTGACTACGACAATTTACGGTAGATAATTATTACATGTAGTTGAGATCAGAGTCTTCCCTTTCCGAGCCTCAGATCAATCTCTCTCATCAATTATCTACTACGCATTATCGTACGATGATAATAATCTTTGAACAGCATTTACTTTCGCGTCATTGATTCACTGGCATCGCAAACACATGACGTGTACATCACAATCATTATCGTGCCAACGCCTTCAGTATAAGCACTTGTTTTTGTTTACATCGTAAGCCAAATATATCATGTCCAATTATGAATAGTAATCTCTGATGTCATAGGATTTTATCTTCTGTTCTGCGACACGTAGATAATGTCGATTATTAATATCTTTTACGGCATATGTACAAGTATTCATGAATACTAACAACTTTTACTGGGTTGTTTTTTATATCTCTGGCTATTGGTCGAAAGTCTTGGAAGCGCTTACATACGGCCCTCAAACCTGGTCATTGACAGTTAAGCAGAGGACCGAGCTCGAGGTTTGCCAGCGAGCGATGGAGCGCAGTAGTTCGACTTACCGACCGGTCACCTAAAAGGCTGCCAAGCTCAAATAGGACTGGGTCGGACACGTTTGCCGCATGACGGGTGCATTGTGGGTTAAGAACACCACAGCATGGGTTCCTGAAAACGTCTAACGGCATCGCGGAAGATCCAAGCGTAGATGGCGGGACGAACTTGACGCTTATATGAGAATTTGGAAAAAGAAATTGGTTGAATGGAAAAAGAAAAGGAAGACCTTTGCCCTGTAGTGGGACAGTGCAGGCAGATTATTATTCTGGGTTAGTCCCATAGTAACTGTTGTTATCCCATAATCATAAGTACTGCGGCCTGTAATAGTTTCTCCAGACATTGTGGCAGGGGGGACATCGACGCGCAAATTGTTAACAATTCATGGTTATGAATTCAGACATTCAGTACATGATTCTAGGCCTGACTAATAAACCTTACCTTACCTTCAGCACATGATTCTGAACCCCTTTGAGCAGAAATATTTCGTTGGTTATCAAAACAAAAATCTGGTGTTTCATAGACAAATGCAATAGGTACCTGCGCTGTCAAAATGAATGAACAGCGAATTTTTTTTTAATAACCGACAACCGGTTTCAACGCAAAGGGGTTCACAATGTCAGCGGGATTGTCCGAAAGGGTTACCGCTACCCCGGAACATAAAGGGCGAAGGAAGGAACATGGGTGGGTTTTAGTCAGTAAGAGTCTGACACTCCCTTCCGCTCCACCCAGAGCGGGAGGGGTTATTTGATGATTTCCCACCAGAAAAAAAAAAAAAAAAAAAGGGGTTCACAATCATGTACTGAATCCATGGTAACAGATTGGCCGTCGATGTCCCTGCCATCCTGTATTCTGTTAGGAATTGTAAGTAAGCACAGCTTGAGTATCCAATACAATACTGTATCCAATACAACATACATATGGGTAGAACCTTTAAAATGTTTACATATGTAGTCTTATAACAATGTGCATACATTTTTCATGTGAGTTTTATTCACATAAATGACAATGAGTATGGATTCAATTGTTATGGCATAGTAATATGAATTGTGACTTTTATGTTTAGTAGCATAAGGTTCAATTCTTTTTATGTCTGCCTCTGCATTGCATTGTTATGAAATGCTTAGTTTTGCGATTTTATAATACATAATTCATAATAAACCTGTTTTCTTAAAACAAGTGACATGCACTAATTTACAATGATCAAGTTAGTTACACCACATATCAAAATTGAAAGTAATTTAAACTTTTTTCATCAAGAGCTAATACTGCTGTAATAAGTTATAGACAGATAGTTATAAACATACATATTTATTTATGATGGTAAAAGATAAATAAAAATTAAGATATCAAAAGACTATTTCAGACACCAATCTACATGGTCTTCACGTGATCTGATCAAGATTATGTCTGGACTTTAAAAGAGACAGGCCTCTTGAGTTTGTTTTGGCCTTTCTTCTCAGAGTAGTCAGATAGGAAATGCTGAACTCATCTAGTTTAAAAAAAATATGTTTCACATATAAAAGTGTTTGTGCAAACCTACTTACAGAAAATAAATCATTTATAATTTTAAGAGATTTATTTCTTTTGTAGGCTGATTTTTCCAATTATTATCAGAGAAAAATAAAATTTTGATATTTCATAGTTTTTGTATTGAAAATCATGAGAGTTTGAAAATCATCTGTGGGGAAACTAGTTATCTATGATTCCCACTGTTAGATATAAAGTCACAACACTACTTTGGTCTAGAGCGGGATGTCTGTGGTTCACGGGAAAAAGAAAGAACTAAAGAATAACTAGAAACTTGAATTGGATATTACGTATTTGTATAAACAAATATTTTTTTGTTGTTTTCTTTTTTTTTAAACCGTTGTCATTTGGATACTGTGCTGTGATACAAATACATATCTATTACAACTGGATGTAGTTTCATTTAAGTAAACAGCACCTTAACACGCCAAAAAGCTCTTAAATAAATTTAATTATACTTACATGGTCACCAGTACCGGCTAGATGTAAACACACAGGCTTGCAATTCTTCTCAGGCCAGTGGAGTGGCAGCAACGCTTGGAAATGAGCCTCTCGGGCTATCTTGGGCACTATGCCGGGTAGGTACCGCTCCAGAGGAGTTATGAAGTAGCCTTCGTAGAGCTTGCAGTCTGATAGTGTTTGTTGCTGCAATAAATAAATTTCTTTATTGCCATAAAAATAGCTTATAGAAAAATGTGAGACCCTGGCTCCAGAGCTGGGTTAGAGTACCTGTATTTCTGGAGTAATGACAACATCAACAGTTATATATTGTTAGATATTGAGTATCATTTTGAATGGGCATTAAAAATTATGTCTGATTATTACGAATGGATAATAATTTTGATAATTTCTTTAATATTACTTAAGAAACGAAATTATTTTAATAATTATATTAGCGAGCAGTTTATTATATAATGTTCTACAACTTTCAATGACCACAATAGTAAATAACACAGAAAAAAACAAAAATAAATATTTTTTACGATAAAAGATTTCAAATGTTTTCAGTTATTAATTCCTTTGACCTTCAATGACCTCACTTCTGACCAGTATTTTTCTTGGAGGTATGACAACAATCAATTCAAAGTAAGGTTATGACTCATGCTGCATTTTTATCACACAAAAGTATCAAAACAAAAATATCATTCAAAGAAAATATTAACAAAAGTACCATTTACCTTGGTAATCGTAACAGGATAGTCTCTTTCCACTAATTTGAAGCATTCATCCCGGTTCGATACGACTTTCCTGAACTCGAATAACCTTAAAACATAACATTGGAACAGTTTGTAAACAAACACAGGATATCACAGAACCCCGGCACTAGCGGCTTGGCGGGAAACTGATTACACAACAGCTGCACCACATGTACCATCATGAAAAACTGACCTTCGTAAGTTCTCTGGTTTACCCCATCCTTTAGTAAAGAACTTGGTTAGAAGTATACTTCTGTACACAGCATCTAACCTACTAGCCGACATGTTTTGTGACCCGGACGGCTATGGCCTGTTTCACTGACAAGTTTTATTTATGAAATCGTTTTAGATTTCTCTGTTACGATTACTCGTTGTCAATACATTTTGGTTGAGAATGACTGAGACTAAATGAGAAATGTCAACAAGTTTTTTTTCAGGATGGTCAGCTGTTTGCTGTCACATTGACAGCACAGGTTGACAGTGACAGGCGCGTTAGTTTCACGGTTTTTATGTTACAACAAAAATGTTGCCCAAATGATTTTAAATGTTTTAAAATACGTGTAAGCACCACAGCATTTGAAAAATAATGTGGAAAATGAATGGCTCGACCCGTATTACGTAGACCCCAGAACCATCCCTATTGTTTTAAGGGTTTTTCGTAGTTATTCGGTATTTTTTATTTTTAGAAAACTTGTCCTGACTGCGACTGGTGTGATTAACAATGAATACAGTAAACCAAACGCGTGGAGGAGCGTTCCAAAACTACATCGTTCAAAAATAAATGACTAATTTAACTTGTATTCTACTTTTAATAATTTATGAACAAGAAGAAAAAGGTGAGTTTCTGTATGTATGTTTGAATAGTAATATTTACTCATAACAGAAGAAAGAAACATTGATATCATATCAGATTCTAAATAGTTTCAAATCACATAAACTCACGCCTTCTTCCCATAGGGGTGGGCAGAAACTACAGAACGCCACTTGCTACCATTCTTACTTACTCCTTTGCTTCGTTTACGTTGAGACATTTAAATAGCAATCATTATTTGCTTTACAATTCGAGCTTTGCACAACTTTTCGAACGGATTTGATTCCACCATGAAACTACGTGCATAATGAGTGGCGGGAAATCAAAAAGTTTTTTGTTTTGCTATGCTACTTATACTACTACTTTCAAAATACAAAAAGGTGTTAAGCAGGGTGACCCACTCTCTCCCAAATTATTTACAAGCACACTTGAGGAGATATTTAAGTCACTGGCAGCCTCATGGAAGACGAAGGCCGTGCCCTTCGTCTTCCATGAGGCTGCCAGTGACTTAAATATCTCCAAGAAGAAGGGGACGTCGGCAAGAAGAGGCCGACAAACCTGCGTTTTGCCGATGACATAGTCCTTTTTGCCCCCACAGCTCTAGAACTTCAGATCATGCTGCAAGAGCTGAGCACGGCTAGCTTTAAGGTGGGACTTGCGATGAATAGGTCTAAAACCCAACTTATGGCTAGCAGCACCAAGCATAGGGTCGAGGTAGATGGACAGGAAATACATTATGTCGATGAGTATATCTACCTGGGCCAGTTAGTTTCTTTCGAAAAAGGCAGGAAAGGGAAATCGATCGCCAAATTAAAAACGCCTGGAAAAGCTACTGGTCCATGAAGACGTTAATGAAGGGTGATCTGCCGATCTCCCTGAAGCGCAAACTTATCGACATGTGTATCCTGCCCGTCCTAACCTATGGTGCTCAGACCTGGTTGCTCACCGAGTCGCAAAAGTTTCGCCTTGGCGTTTGCCAAAGAGCGATGGAGCGCAGCGTCCTAGGTGTAAAAAGACAAGACAAAATTAGGAACACCATGTTGCGTTCCAAATCGGGTATAATAGACGTAGGCAAGAAGGCTGCCAGGCTCAAGTGGGATTGCGGGTCATATCAACCGCATGCAGGATGACCGCTGGGCAAAAGTTTCCACACAATGGGTGCCTGAAGATGGACGGCGCCGCCGAGGTCGGCCCAGAAAGCGGTGGCGAGATGATCTGGACGCGTACCGCGAGGGCTGGGTCGAGGTGGCGCGGGAAAGGAGTTCCTGGAATGAATTGGGGGAGGCCTTTGCACAGCAGTGGGACAGTACAGGCTAATAAAAAAAAAATGCCACTTATTATGTTTGTAAATCATCGGGGAGATTAATTATATTATATTAATTATCTTCTATCTCTACGTACGTACTAGTCTAGGTCAATCGACCTTACATGTTTGATCGAAAAGTACAGACGCCAGCAGGTCAAGCTATCCGAAACTGTAAAATTTTCCCAATCAACCTTGAACCTTAATGCTTTAGGGATAAAGTTGAAAATCTATTAAAGAAATTTGACAGATTGTAGTAGCTTGATGTGCTGGCGTCTGTACAACCCATATCTTAAGCTGTCGGAAAAAGTCCATCTGGTTAGAAGTTCAGAATATAATTTAGGTTTATCTGATATTTTTTTGCTATCGTCTAATCTGCACTCCGCACTTGGACAAATGGACATGTGGATGCAAATTATAATGTTCATAGGTAAGGTAAGCAAAGAAAATAATTCGTTCGGTATGGAGTTCGAGGTTTTAGGTTGGAAGGAATCACTACATATAACATACCTACCTACATTTAATAATAGGAATAATAATGATGAAATATCCTACGTAGATATAGGCTAACCGTAAGGTTTACCTTTTGTCTCTTAGACAGTGAATTATTCGCTGTCCTAGAACCAAAAAATCGAACAGGCGTGACATCTACTAACCTGCACTGGGCCCGCGTGGTAGATTATACTAAGGCCACTCCCTCTCGACGAGAGGAGGCCTGTGTCCCAGCAGTGGGAACACTATAGGCAGATTATGTTAAGGTATACCTACATTCTGCCTCAGAGTATCCCAGGGCAACGATTTTCAGCTTTTGGCAGACTAGATGGGTAACTTGAACAATGTTTCTAATAAAATCTTGTATTTATTATATAGAGCGAGAAAATGTAAAACCCATCAAAAAAAAAAAAAAAATTGAAAGAAAAATGGAAATGGGATGGGAAATCTCATCGGGCATTCGGTTTGTGTTTCTAATAAAAATCTTATATTCAGATTTATGTAAGTGAAATGATGTGTGGAATTTTATCATTTTTGCCCATGGGAAATCCTACCGGGCGCCCCACACGACCTGTTTTTAATAGTAAATCTAGACATCAGACCGATCTCCAGGGTTTTTGTGTAACCCACTATCATTAGCAATGCCTTTCATTTTCACAGTTCAACAATGTTAATTGCATTATGTACAGACGGCAGCACATCAAGCTACTACAATCTGTCAAATTTCTTTATTAAATTTTCAACTTTAACGCTAAACCATTAAGGTTCAAGGTTGATTGGGAAAATTTGACAGTTTCGGGTAGCTTGACCTTCTGGCGTCCGTACAGACACCAGCACATCAAGCTACTTCAATCTGTCAAATCTCTTTAATAGATTTTCAACTTTAATGCTAAACAATTAAGGTTCAAGGTAGATTGGGAAAATTTGACAGTTTCGGGTAGCTTGAGCTGCTGGCGTCTGTACCTACGTTGATGAGCAGACAAATTTTTCGAACATATGAGGCAATGGATTAGCAATATCTTTCAAAATGGTTCAGATTGAGATTGATAGTGTGTTACGCTATTAGGGTATTGCTGGTCCAATGTCCCATTTTTGCAAAAATCACTTAAGTATTACAATGGACGGCACGATTGGCGCAGTGGTTAAGCGATTGACTGCTGCGCTGCGTGTCGCTGGTTCAATACCCGCACGGAACAATTATTTGTATGACCTACAAGTAGTTGTTCCGGGTCTGGCTGTTTGTGTATGTGAGTTTAAATGTTTGTGAACGCACCCACGATACAGGAGAAATTCCTAGTGTGGGGCAACGCTTTAAAAAACAAAATGATCAGACTGGTAATTGGGTGACTGTTTAGTTTATTATTGCTAATAACGTAGGTATGTATCTACACCTAATGTGGATGGCTAATACGGATATGTCATGTTATTACAGCGTAGTTAATGAAAACTGTGTATCTAATGATACGTAGTCCCACGTATGTACATAGTTATGATAATTAAATACGAATAACTTACAAGTACTTGAATGAACAAAAGGACTATAAAAATGACAGTCAATAGATGTATTGTGGTCTCCAAAAAAGGACTGCTCCAATTCCTTTACAGATGGAATAGATTAGGTAATTTATATGTTAATTTTTACGTAGGATGTAGGATGATACAATCCGTGATGGTCCGCGTTAATGAGAATCATTTCTTTAATATGGTATCGTGAAGTCGTTTATTATATTAATTTATTTGAAGATCGTTTATCAGAATAACAGGAGGAATTGGCGATATCCTTGGACTGTTTTAAGTAAAGTGTTTTTATTTATATTATTTTTAGTTTACTACCTACAGTTCCACTCTATTATGTAAATCTAGCTTACCTGAAAAATAAGTGTTGGTAGAGAGCGTAGACACTACAAAAATATTCTGATAAATGATATCTACCTAGAATAGACATTTATATATTAAGCAAATATGGGTAATACATAATAGGGGTTTGTGACTAAGTAATAACAGCCGCACGGGTCGATCCATCAGGTTAAGCTACGCTTGCCGCGGTTGGTCCGTGGATGTGTGACCATCTTCACATACTAAGACCCCTCCGTGCTAAGACCCCATCGGCTTAACGTGCTTTCCGAGAAAGCACGTTAAGCGCTTGGTCACGGCTGTCACTCGTGGATCTTTGACAGTCGCCATGGGTCGTCAGTAGCCCGAAAGTCTGACAACCAGGGGTATCGTATTACCCAGTAACTGGGTTGTGGAGGTCAGATAGGCAGTCGCTCCATGTAAAATACTGGTATTCAGCTGCATCCGGTTAGACTGGAAGCCGACCCCAACATAGTTGGGAAAAGGCTAGGCAGATGCAGATGATGAAATAATATATATATATACGAGTATATATATGTTAAAATACATTAAAACTCAGTTATATTTCACCATTCGGCAAGCAACATTTATATTATTAACATTCACTTAAGTTTAACCAAAAGCCTAAAAAAGAATTGCCTGAATTGCTCTGGATTGATGGATCTTGCCTACTGGGGGCTTACCACCAGCTCTTATAGCAGGGCAGAAGTTGAACTGCACTGCTTTTTTGTACATACTTCGTAATAGAAAAAAAAAGAAAAAAAAATATAGATTAGAAATGATTAAGTAGAAAAATTCAGGAAATTCTTTTCTGTGATAAAAATCAACTACCCATGTAGCACTAAGCGCTTTTGCTCTACCAGCTTTGGTTAGGTACTTATGAACACGGCCAAAGATATTGAACTCCCTGCCAGTGTCTGTTTCCACCACCTTCAAATCGGTCAACCTTCAAACTGAAGCCGTACGATCCAACGTATATCCCATCTCCTGTACTGCTATTCTATAAAAATCTCACCATGAAGATTTAGGTGGCAAAGGGCAAAGGAAGGAAAATGGGTGGGTTTTAGTCAGTAAGAGTCTGACACTCCCTTCCGCTCCACCCAGAGCGGGAAAGGGGTCATTTGATGATTTCCCATCCGGAAAAAGAAAAAAAAAAGACTTAGGTGAAGTGAGCATGAAGCTGTCAATAGTCTCAATTCCAATTATTAGGTGGGATGACAGTTCACTTCAAGCTCACTTCACCTAAGTTTTCACTGTGAGCTTTTTGCAGAATATTCAGAATAGCGCAACTGATCTCTCTCCGGTCGTGTCGGATTAGGTACTTCCCCATCGGATTATGAGAGTGAGGTAAAAGAGAGTGCACTTGTGTCTGCGTATACACTTGTGCACTTTAGCAACTCCCACGTAGATGGCTAGTCTCCGCTGAGATTGGCTGTCATGCCCTAAAGGTCTGGAAGATTATTAGGCCTCAGATAGGTAACTAGCGATATCGTGATAGCCTTTTTATAAATATGTAAAACAAAAGCTGGACTTATATGCAAACAATTGCTAATAAAAGTTTTACCTTAAAGGTGCCATAATAATAATAATAGTCAGCCTTTAACGTGCCCACTTTTGGGACACAGGCCTCCTCTCGGTGAGAGGGAGTGGGCCGTAATCCACCCACGCAGTCCCAGTGCGGGTTGTTAGATGTCACATCTCACATGTCTCGAATTTTTAGCTTCTAGGACATGCCAGTTTCCTCACGATGTTTTCCTTCACCGTTTTGAGAGCAGTGGTGATGTAATTTTACACAAAGTAAAGCGCCTGTCTGGTATCCAGCCCGCTAGGAATGCTCAGCACGGTCTACCAAGCGGAGTGTGTGGGTATAATGCAAGCGGCTCATGCTATAGCAGCCAGGAGAGTTACGGACACTCATGTACGTATACTCTCTGACAGCGCCTCAGTCCTCCAATCCCTAAAGAAGGGATGCATCACATCAAATTACTAGAATGTCACAAGGCGCTTGAACAGGTAGCTGTATCAAACCGCAACACAGTGACACTACAATGGATAAAAGGACACAGTGGATCGCTAGGTAACGACGCGGCTGACGAGCTGGCCAGAAGGGCATCCAGCACGTCAGTCTGTGGACCGGAACCTGTCATGCCCATCCCCTTCAATCAACTACGCAGGTGGCTACAGAAGCACACCCACACACAAGCGGAGAACTGGTGGTCCTCGTCACCGGTTTGCAGGCAATCCAAGGAAGCTATATGCCATCATTAGATGGCAAGCTAATCAAGAGGTTACTACGCCTGGACAGGAAAGGTCTGCGCCTGTAGACGGGGACCATCACGGGACACTGCTCACTAAACAAACACTTCCACACGATAGGCATAACGGACAGCCCCCTGTGCAGAACTTGCATGGAGGCTGATGAAACCGCCGCGCATGTGCTCTTTCAGTGCACAAGCGTCACCCAGATTAGGGCAGTAACTCTCGGGACACCCACATCTTACACAGATGTTCTCAACAAACCAGGAGACTTAATAAGCTTCTGGAGGGAGGTGGGCTTGTTGGAATTACCACCGACGGCCACCATGGCCCACGCACAATGGTCCACCTGAAGGGCTAAGTGCGGAAACCAAACCCGTAACATAGCGCCCGTCTGGGTTCGAACCTACGACTTACGACTCGTGAGCCGGGTCCGTTACCACTGGTGCCACCACTGCTCTACTTACTGCTCTATCCACTGACCTTAAATAGACAGGGTTTTTAAACATTCTATTAACTCGGTATTTTACATAACATGACTATTTTTCGATAAAAAAATACCCATAGGAGCAGGTGTATAAAAGCAAAAGCACACAATATTATATCATCGTGTGGGCTGGAACTGACTCAGTTGTATCTACGACTGTTTAGTCCTTTGCCAAAAACGTATGCTAAAGTTGGTATTTAAATCTTATTATGTTTTCCGAATCATCAGGATATAGATGATTATTGAGAAGATTTTATTATTTACCTAATGTTTGTTATGGTTCGCAATTAGTGGAACTTGATATTTTTATTTTGTTACTAAGCGTATTTACGTAGGTTTGACGTGTTTTGACGATTGATTTGTAGATTTGTCATTGGTTTCTTTTCAAAATAATAATACTAATTCTTGGTATGAATACGTGCGTGACGCTAGAAGGAAAACAAGTGAATTATTTGCTCGTTTTATGGTGTTTTTGTTAGTTCTTGGGTTTTGGGAAGACATTGCGGATATGTTTGAGAATAATCCAAAAACTAAACATTTTTTTTTTTAATAATTTGACGATTAAAGGCTGGTTTGAGGTGGAGCGGGAAAAGGGTTCCTGGAAGGATTGGGTGGGGGGGCTTTGTCCGGCAGTGGGACAGTGCAGGCTAACAAGAAAAAGCAAGGCCGAAAGTCCGTTTATGACGACAAAGAGAAATGAAAAATGTAAGAGGGGAAAAAAAAACGTCTAGTGCTTAAAATAAGGAGTGGAAGAAAGGCAACCCTAGTCCATTGACCATTCAACTCAGCCTATTGAAGTCCTCTCCCAGGCTGCGCCATAACACCCTGTCCATCGTCTTCAGCATCCAGTCTGTCCCAGGGTCGTCGTTCCATCTAGCTGGGGGGCAACCCACACTACACTTGCCGATACGTGGTCCAGTAACCATTTCTAAATAAATATTTTGCCTAGTTCAGCATACTTAGTAGAAATGACATCATTGCTCTGGTGATTTGTATCACTCACGACCATGGCCGTCGAAGTTCGCGCGCACCAAATATGGCGCGAAAGAAAAGTCGTTGGAAACAACCGAGATTTAAAATAAAGACTAGATTTTGTTCCACGTTCCGCTTGCTGGATATTATAGGTGATTGGTTTTATCATTTGAATCAGAATTGGGCTCTTTCACAGTGAAAAAGGGCGGAGTATTTGTGTACAAAACCATGGATGGATATGCTCTGATTATTTCATTCATAACAGTTTAAAAAGTCCACTTCTACACATTAGGGTAACGACCTAAAATCTATTGTAGTGATATGTTTTTACTGTTTTAATAGGAATGGGAGCAATTATTTTCCGACAGCATTTATGTATTTAGAAATGAAAAGAAAATATTTTAGGAAGCGAGAACGTTTTTGAAACATTTGTTCCTCAATGATATTCTAATACCTATGTTCCTCGAAAAAATATTTGGTAGGTATATTGGCATACTTCATAGGATATAACGACTCTGCTCATATCTTTGGTTTCCATTGTGTACCTACCCTCATCATGTGCCTAGCCTTTGAAGTTCTATGTTGGGTCGGTTTCCAGTATAACCGGATGCAGCTGAATACCAGTATTTTACATGGAATGCGTATCTGACCTCCACAACCCAGTTACTGGGTAGTACGATACGGTACCTACTCTAAGGACCAAAAAGAAATCAGAAAGGGTAGTTAGTACAAGCATTACCGGACTAACCCAGATCTAATACGGGATTCGGCGTTTCGTTTACCTACTCTGTCTCTTTATGTAGATATGTAAGTATTTTTACTAACAAAATCATGGTAACTATATAATAATATAATATATTTATTAAAAAATTACCATGTGTGGTCATGAAAATTAGTATAGTTTTGCTTAAATGTAAATTATAAGTATTCCTAATAATATAATAATACTTACGTGGCTGAACTAGGTAATCCTGTGTTTCAGGCGAGAAGAGCTAAAATAGTATTTTAAAATTAATTAATAATCAAAAGTTGCTAAATTGTTATTACTGATAAAGTATTTTAGTTAGGTACCTAGATTGTTTATTCATGTATGGAGTAGAGTTACAGACCCATTCAATTTCAATGTGTATTAATAAGATTGCCTTTTAATTAATTCTTACGTCAATGAGACAATGACAATCCCGGTTTGGAGATCGCAAAAATAAACCACTCGTCTTTGTTGGAACTACGAGGGCCACTTTAAGAGAAGAGCCTAGGGGCCTGAGTGACTGCTTCTTTCGTTTGGTCTGTAGCCTGGATTTGTCGCCGGTATATGCTGTTGATGGGAAATGGGTCGTCTCTATCACACTACAGGACTTTGATGTAGCTACTCTAGCGGGTGTAAAAAGACACATACTCCACGTCATTGTAATATTTACCGGACCATACCTGGGAACCTTCTGGTTACGGAGATATTGATGGCCAAAATTCCAACTTTTATATAAAAAAAAGAAAACAAGTTTTTAATGTTTTAAACAACTTTAAATACCCCCGGACGACCCCTGTACCTACTGTTGCATTGCATGCACCCATAACCATAATGTTTTGCGTGAGTTACATTGTGCACTACCGCAAACAGCGAATTTTAGAAAAAAAAAACTAAAATAAAAGTCGTTTTTGTGCAATGTTACTTAAGTACGAGTAGTTTGATGTACAGAATGCGTTGACGGCTATGTGATGGGTCTTGTTACACCCTGTATAGGTCTAAAATTCCAAATGAGGATGTAGTTGCTAGAACATAGGTCTCTGGCTGTCCTTTTCGAAAACATAGGCGTAATGTAATGTCATCATGTCACTTAGGTCTCCTACACAAGGGAGCAAGTTAGGAAGTAAGTACCTAAGATCGTTAATGAGTTCACAGCGATCGCCAAATGTCGTAATTTGGTCTAGGGCGTAGGTAAGTACGGAATGCGCGAACTCGTCACGATTTTTGACACGCAGTAGGCTGTCCGGAAGTTCGCAGATTTTTTTCGCCATCGTCTGTTCTTTGTTTTGTTTAAATTTGTGTGACGTCAACGATATGCATGCCATCAACAAATGGAAGGGCTTTAACTGACGTCATCGCCATAGAAGCAGGGGAAGTGTGCAGGGTTTACATTTTGTTTTCGCGTCCCCTAGATTGGTCACGGGAATAGTTGTGGGAGGCACAGTCTGGTCATTGAGGCGATGTTTAAGGAGACCTAGTGTCCAGCGGAGGGCGTCTTCAACTGAATGATGACGATGATGATAAATTACGAGCTGTTCCATTACTTCCGTTTCTGCTAAGCTTACAGGACCGAGGAGCAGGGGTGGCTCAGTGGCAAGGTCCGCGACTTACGAGTTGTAGGTCGTGGGTTCGAACCCAGGCAGGCGCTTTACTTTGTGTAAATAATTTCATCACCACCGCCCTCAAAACGGTGAAGGAAAACATACCGACATGTCCTAGACCCAAATTTTTTAACATATGTGACATCTACCAACCCGCACTGGGCCCGCGTGGTGGATTACGGCTCACTCCCTCTCACTGAGAGGAGGCCTGTGTCCCAGCAGTGGGAACATTATACTTAGGCTGATTATGATTACAGGACCCACTTCTTTCTATAGCCGGGTTCAACAGCTGTCTATAGTAAGTCACACCTCCGAAGTATTATGCATAATTTTACATCTGTATAAAAAGTTCGCATCTACAGGCGGCGGCGTAGGCGCTTCAAACAGTATAAGGACAGTCCACACGCGACACGGACTGTTATCTCACCGCGAGAACATACACGAATCAGACGTAAGTGTCAGCCGTGGGGAGCCTTTAAAAAAAAATAACAGTGAATAAAAGTTATATTAAAAATATATTAAATAATTAAAATTAATAATTTTCGACAGTGCAGTGAGTGGTTTTTAATAACATACTGGATACTAACATTTTGGTAATGGTTATGTAAACTAGGTAAAGAGGTGTAATGTCAACATAATTATTTGTTCGAGAATCAATAGTTTTGCGTGTATGTAGTTGGTCTCTACTTAAATATTCAGGTGTACTTACTTTCCTATACTAACTTGCTTAGAAATCTTTAGTAACGACTTCTCTATCTGTATATTATATTGTCCTGTCCACGGTACTGTTTAGGATAAGTAACGCATTTATTTTCTGCATCAATTGATAATGATGTTTGAAAAGAAAAGTATTGCATAAAAATATGTAAATACATATATGCATTAAACAATTATCTATTAAATATTAAAAGACTAGCTGCACCCTGCGGTTTCACCCGCATAAGATTCGATTCCGTGGGAATATCGGGATAAAAAGTCCTTTATGTTAATCCTGGTTATAAACCATCTTTGTGCCAAAATTTCATCCAAATCCGTTCAGTAGTTTTTGCGTGAAAGAGTAACAAACATCCATCCATCCATACGAACTTTCACGTTTATAATATTAGTAGGAAGTAGGATAGAATATTATAATCCCAGAATATTATTGTCCCACTAGAGCAAAGAGAGCAACTTGGCCTCTTCTCATACAGAGAAGGCACGAGCATTGATCACCACGCTTATGTGCTTAAGACGGGTTAGCGATACTATATATTTTTTATAGAAACGAAATATCTAGTCGTTGTAGGTAATTTCTTAAATTAAAGAAACAGCTAAGTAGGTAAATAATTAAAATGACTGGACAAAGTCCATTAAGCCATAAAAGTAGCTTCAAGTTTAATTCTGTTGCATCATTTTATATTTTGGTGAATGAGAAGTACATTGCACAAGATTGTTATTGTCTTGACGTTATGCCATAAACAGAAGAAAATGTGGGGGTCACTCATTCGTACTTGTTTATATTTACTGTATGACTCAGTGAACCACATGCAACCTTCAATGAGGTAGTACCTAACTCATTCATTGTTAACTTCCGATGACGAAGTTTTACGATAAATTTATATTTGGCCGCGGTTTCGTTCGCGTTTCGGAGATTAGCTGGGACAAACAGAAAGACAGCAAGACAAATAAAAATTGTTATAAGTACCTTATATTCTTTCATTTCATATGCATTTAGTGAAAAGCTGTTATATTGACATTACAAACAGATACTTAAGTATACGTATGTATAGGTAGCAGAACCAATGAAAAGTTGTGAAAATAACTTGAGACTAACTTCAAATTCTAGTTTATTATTTAACACTTATCTTGACAGTACAGTAACGCTTAATTAAATTTAATGTATTCCTAATAGCTAGGTAGCTAACCTACCCATAACCATATTCTAATATTCATCGAGGAATGCGGACCCTATAATTATTAAAGGTAAATTAAAAAAAAGGTTACATTTCTAAATTGTAAATCAAAGACAATATTATGCGAAAAAAGTTTGCCACTCCAAAACTCTGGTGCATAGAGTATATGAAGTAATAGATCGGAATCTCTGGTGTATTTTTGCCAAATGAAATGTTAATGTAAAATGTGGTGGTTGTAAAATTATTAATAGTGATAAGGCTAACAGAAAAAGCGGTGGTAACAATAATAATGAAGTAGAGATAATGTGAGATCGTGTAATTCTTCTAGATGGGTGAGAAGGTGTTGCTGTTGGCGCCGCTGGTGCTCCTCA
The DNA here is from genome assembly GCA_911387795.2 of Apamea monoglypha. Taxonomy (NCBI): domain Eukaryota; kingdom Metazoa; phylum Arthropoda; class Insecta; order Lepidoptera; family Noctuidae; genus Apamea; species Apamea monoglypha. The sequence goes on along the minus strand of OU426934.1, from coordinate 8,320,151 downwards.
TTTTAGGAAGCGTTGAAGGTAAGTTGACCACAAAAGATAACGAAGATATCAAAGTCCATTCCGTTGGAATATCACAGTCCACTGTTAGACATACACCTATCCCAAGTGACGTTACAACACCCGGTTTTCTCCATTCCGCATCCAGTCTGTCCCAGCTTAGAGCCAACAAGCCGCTGGGCCCTGGGTTCGGTTTCAAAATATATTCCTCTTCTCCTTAAAACTTTTTATAAAATATTATGGTAGTATGTCAATATCTCTATATTCGCGTGTTTTTATTTTTCCAATAATCGAATTTCGCTCCTTGTATACGCCTATGGACATTTTAATAAATGTATAAGTCCAATGTATTTTAGTAAAATCGTCAACATCATGAATACCGTCACTAAATAAATATTGTGAAAGTTGAGGAGTGGGGTTTATGTTGCAATCAGGACATTGTGTGCCATTCAACTCATTCAAGACGACCTCCGACCAATGTGACCTTTGGTTTCGAGTACCAGTTGCTGAAGATGTATCTTATTTCGCTGTATCGGGACCTACTTATGTATGTCTACTGCAGTTCAAAAGTGATTATGGTAAAGTTACCTACCTTAACAATATTATTGATGCTTGCTTACGATATCAATATCATCATCTTTCTAAGGAATGATTCACTAGCATAATCAGCCTATAATCTCCTCACTGCTGGGACTCAGGCCTCCTCTCTTCGAGAGGGAGTGGGCTGTAATCTACAACGCGGGCCCAGTGCGGGTTGATGTCACATGTCTTCGAATTTTTGGTTCTAGGAAATGCCGGTTTCCTCACGATGTTTTCCTTCACCGTTTTAAGAACAGTGGTGATGATTCACTGTCTAGTTCCAATTCTAATATCTTGTAAAATGGTCTGTGACAGCTCTCAATCAATGGTCTGTGATAGTTACAAATCAGTTGCCAGAGTCTTTCTTTTCTTTATTATTTCGTGTTTCAACTTTTCTACCTTTTGATTTGGTCGACCATTAGGACCAATTTCCCTGCCCTATTATCTTTTCTAGTTGAATCTTTCAATTCAGCTTTATCCTTCTTCGTTAAATCTTCTGAAACTGTTTTGATCTTGGAGTTTTCTGTGACCGCCATATATCGAAAATTCTTAGAATTTGAATATTTATTTTTGAATATTGTCTTACGCAAGGCATTATAAGGAAATATTTTTTAAACTTATTTCAGGTTTATCCTTCTTCATTAAATCTTCTAAAACTGTTTTGATCTTGGAGTTTTGTTCTCTATTACTTAATACGTGACGCCATATATATCGAAAGTTCTTAGAATTTTAATGTTAGTTTTTGACGCAAGGCCTTCTAAGGAAATATTTTTTTAAATTTATTTGATTTTTGCGCGCGTCTTTCCCACGATGAGGTAAAACGACCAAATAACTCTAACGACATTTTTTTAAACTATTTGCATTTTTTTAAATGTGTTTTGGAATAATAATAGATATTGAGGACAGGAAAGTGAGGATAATCATAACATTGAAACTAGATGTTTAATGGAGTTTGACAATAAAATTGCGAGCATCTCGTCTCCGAACTCGGGCCGTGTCCAAAATAATTCTAAGACGCAGTGACTCTTATAGCGCAGTCGTAACTATTAACATAATAATAAACTATAATGAAACTATTGTTATGTCATCGAGTCTATGCAGGCTAAGCAGCTCGAGACTGACCACGCGGAATCCACCCACAGCCCTCTTCAACGTGCATAACATTACAAGGAGAAGCATACGGTTCTGCGGTAGCGAACACACCATTAATCACAATTTGAATCCTTTTGAAGGATATTGCTAATCCTTTGTTTCGTATGTTCGAAAAATTTGTCTCCTCAAAAACTTAAATAACGCAAAGAATGTTGTTGAACCATGAAAACTGAAAGCCATTGCTACTGGTAGTGCACAATTACCCCGTACGAGGATTTACTATTATACTATTGGGTACTGCCAACCTGCATCATCCCACGGCTAGGCAAGAGCCCCTCTCCCTCCCAATGACTTCCAGCTCTTTCGACCCAGGGTTATTCAGGATTGGATTGACTAAAATCCTGATGTGCACTTTACATCGTGTGTATTACGTTCTAGCACACACCTAGGTCCTAATAGGCATGGTCTGTGTGCTATTTCAATTTTTCAATCAAAAGTTGGTTGGAATTTGCTGTTGTATTTTGCTAATTGTGTACTTGGATACATAACATGTGTCAATATCGTGTAATTAGGTACGGATAAAAATCTAATCAGCTGTGACATGTTCTACGAGTACCTGGTACCTACTAATTATGATCAATCATGTAATGATGGTCTTTTGGTACGCACTTAATTTTAAAAAGGGGTAGTCTACGAGGGTAGTATAGAAGAGAATACTCTCTATTATGTACACCATATTACTTATATAAATATAAAACAATTACAAAGGGTGACACATTGGGCGGTCTTATCGCTAAGAGCGATCTTTTAAAGACAAACTTTGGATGGATGTAGTCTGTGGTGTGGCATTTACACAATGCAATACATACATAAAGCATATTATGCTAATCTATATAAATAATAATAATATATATATAAATATATAGTAATAATCATGATAAAGGAGCAAAAGATAATTATGAGCACGGGTAAATTCTACACAACCACGTCTAAGTTACCTAAAGTTAAAAACTTGGGAAACACATTTTCATTAGAACTTTGCTGCGCCGCATTTATTTGTGAAATGTAATAGCTATTAAATCCAATTTTCCATACCTGTTAAAAATACAATGCGTGCGAAATTGCAGAATTTAATTATAGGCGACGAACAGAAAGACAGACACTTAGCATTCCAAACGTGAGTGAGGTCTAAGTATAATAAGTATGTAGGTAATGTAAATCCGTCATTGCATTGCGCGTTGGCAAGGACGATAGGTCTCGTGTAGGCGAAGCCCTCTACACATATGGAACGTTGCCAAGGCCCCTCTATGGTTTTTTTATTGCTCCTAATGATGTTTTTGCTTGATTGCCAGCATCATGCAAATTGATTACGCGTGGGGGTTAAATACTTTTTGCTCCATATGTTTGTTTTGTTTCTTAACCATGTTATTGTTAACTTTGTGATCTATTTGTGAGACTACTTCCTTAATGATGACTAATTTTCGTATAATTTTAACATTAATCATTCTATCGATGTGTAGTTCGACGTGAATGCGTTTTTAAATCAAGCAAATTACGTCATTTACCTTTTCTGGTTTCTTATTGTTATTGTTCTGAAACTAGTTCAACTGGATTATAATATTTCGATACACACTCATAAATTGATCATTTTATTTTATTTATTTGGGAAAATAAACGGTTACACATTACAATATTGTTACCATCGTTGAAATCGCGGGATCCCAAAATGGCGTCCATTTTAGTATTCCAACGATACTATTCTTTATTAGAGCGAGTTTCCTATACGTGATTATTGTTCTTTTTATCCGAGTCCTATAGCTACTTCAATATCATCGTTTTCTTCCAGGTCAACGTTACCACAACTACTATGCTCGGAACTACCTGGGCCGCGACTTGTACGAGCACGGGCGCTCGATCTCCGACAACCTGGTGACCTGCGGGCCCCACACCTGCGGCGCAGGGGCCCACTGCATCCACGGCAGTGTGCGGCCCGTCTGCGCTTGCCTGCCAGGCTACTCCGGAGACGCACTGACACAGTGCGTCAAGATCGAGTGCATTGGTAAGTAAAGTTGATTCATTGAAGATAGTATTAGATAATTAATTAATTAAACGTTTATATAATTACCATTGGCTATATTCGTGTTCTTGGATTCTCGAGTCTCCAACTAAAGTAGAGTATAATTATTCATCTTTGAATTGCTCATTACTACCTATTTCCCTAAATATTTGAGTTTCACGTCTCTTAATTACTGTATCCAATCAATTACTATTTTCTCTGTAGAAAACAGCGAGTGCCGCAGCCACCAGAGCTGTGTCAACCAGCATTGTATCGACCCCTGCGCCGGATCATGCGGTGTCAACGCCAACTGTGAGGTAAGATAATATACGTCCATCGTTTTTCTCTGAATCAGCCATTTTGCGGGTTCCATTCCTAGTTTCGATAATATGTTCCTCTACTTACCTATTCACTAAATTGTAAAGATTCCGTACACTCGTAGTAATGATATTGGTAAACTATTCTTCAACATTATATTCTTCTTCAATATTATGGTCTATTAAGTTTCCTTATATTATGTTTAACAGGTCCGTAACCACATTCCGGTGTGTTCTTGCCCACCTGGCTACACTGGCAGTCCTTTCAGCTCTTGCAGAGTCGCTGACCCAGGTACGATCAGTACAATATTTTAAAAAATCGCAATATTTAGTAATACTATGATTCTTCACTATCGTAATATTCTGTATTAGAGCTACCTTCATTATTGTTCGTTTTTGTCTATAGAGGAGGCTTGCCATCCATCCCCCTGCGGTGCTAACACTAAGTGCCATGTCGCCCACAACCAGGCTGTTTGTACTTGTCTCCCAGGATACAGGGTAAGTGTTCAAATATTAGCCTTACTAACTAACCTATTAAATTGCGCCAATATGATGATCTTACTGGTTAGATACTTTGTCTAGCTACAGTGCTGCTGCAGTATACCAGCCAAACGCCTACATTTTACCATTTCTATAGAAAACTTTTAACAATGAAGCGAAGTGACACACGTATACCTAAGTGCTGAAGTCACTTAGGATTTCCAGTTTCGCTGTTAGGTTCTCTTAAAAAACTTAATCTAGGCTGATGCTACGTGTCCGACAGAACTAAGCATGCTCAAAACGGGAGAATGTGTTTGTAATATTAACCTTAACCTTTGCCTTATAGAATCGGAATCTAATCGTTGTTCTTTTCTTTCGTACAGGGTAGTCCTTTGACCGGCTGCCACCATGAGTGTGAGTCTGACGGCGAGTGTAACATCCAGCAGTCGTGTCGGGACTTCAAGTGCATCAGTCCGTGTGGAGACTGCGGAGTCAACGCTGACTGCGAGACTGTTGCTGCTCATCGCGCCGTCTGCAAGTGCCCAAGAGTAAGTAGCGTTGCCTTCAATTATACTATAAGAGTTAGATGGGTTATTGCCTTTTTCACCCAACATTTAAACAGAAATTTTGAAGTCAATATTGTTATAGAATTGTGAGTAAGAGATGAAGCTATTCTTCCTGTATAGTACATGTCTTTCTTGCACCACGTTGGCTATACGGCCCCAGTAGTGATTAGTTAAATAGCAAAGTGTTCAAAAGTGGTTTTCGTAAAGGAGTTCGTTTTCTATAGTAAATCAATATAATAGTCGTAAAACCAAATCAGTTTCATCAGCCTTTGAAGAAGATATCAGGAATTTCAAAATCTGATTAAATTAACCTTTACCATCAATAGGGCTACCACGGCGATCCCTACAGGATCTGCTCCGCTGAATGCACATCTGACAGCGAGTGCCCCAGTTACAAGCCTGCCTGCGTCTACAACGCCTGCATCGACCCTTGCATCAATGCTTGCGGAACCAACGCCGAGTGCCACCTCCGTGGTCTCACACCCGTCTGCTCTTGCCCCAGAAACATGACCGGAGATCCCTTCTCCTACTGCAGACCTTTTGAAGCCCGTAAGTTGTTCAAATAATAACTTGATGATTAGGCCAAAGCATTTGACGTGGTTGCCTAGGTTGCTATAGTGACTGTGATTATTTTATGAAGGCATATGAATTACTAGATAAACGGAGTATTTTAAGAAAGTATTTTTTTATGATATTGTTAACTTTTGAGTAAAAATATGTTTAAAACTTATAGGAACATAACTGGTGTCCCTCAATACACTGTACTCGGTCCTATAATTTTCAACTCTACATTTATATTATTTTATTGTCAGGTGACCTTTGCGAGCCCAACCCTTGCGGTGCTAACGCTAAGTGCACTCCCGGACACGACCGTACTGGTGCCGAACGTCCCGTCTGCACCTGCCCCACTGGATACATCGGCAACGCTCTCGTGTCTTGCGAACGTGTAAGTTACAGGAACTACTTTGACATTCTTGTTACTTGTAACATTTTCACACAATATTCATCTCAGATTTTTTTAATTTATGTTGTTACCATTATTTATGCTACCCGGGCGTTTATAGTTGAGGACACATCGTGGGTGACACAGGTATGAAATGACAGAGACGGCGCTTTGTAAGAGAAACTTTTTTTTAGTTCAATGTGAAGGCACATTGAGTTTCATTAACGGTATCCAGTCGTACTAAGCCTTACTACCAGTATTATTTTGTACTTATTAAGTTGGTCGTTGATACACCGTTTTAATACATCAAAATTAATTGTGTTTGTCTTACGCAGGGTGAATGCGAGCTGGACTCCCAGTGTGCCGACCACCTTGCCTGCGTCGGCTACAGTTGCGTGGACCCCTGTCTTGGCAACACTCAGTGCGGCTCTGGAGCCGTGTGCATGGCCCGCAGACATATTGCTGTCTGCACATGCCAAAATGGTAAGGAATTTAAATCTATTTCTCTATTTTTATCTACTCACTAGTGACTCGTGGAAGACCGTGTTGAGACTACTAATCTAACCCAAAATATAGATTTGTTCGATAACTTTAACACCCATTATTTCTTTATCAGGACGCAACGGTGATGCTCTAGTAAACTGCTACGACTCCCAGTCAGTTGTAGCTACAGGCCGTTACTACAGATTCAAACGCGACGGCAACTACTCTAGCCAGCCTGACACCGAAGCACCCAAAAACCCCGAAGCACCCAAAAACCCCGAAGCAAGCAAAAACCCTGAAGCAGCCAAAAACCCCGAAGCACCCAAAAACCCCGAAGCTCCCGCCGTCGTCATCACAGAGCTCAAGGAAGCCACAACTGAAACGAAAGTTGAAGAGAAAAAAGAATAAAAAACGAACAATTGACTAAAAGTATCATAATAAAAGCGCGGACTGATAATAGTACATCACTAATGTTATATTGACAGGATGTTTGTTTTAATGCCAGTGTCATGGAATAATTAATTATAAATGTTATCGCCCGCGCTTTCATCATGAAAATAAATGAATGGATTTTCCAAAATTATTAATTTAAACTTTCAATTCGATAATGTAAAATCTTGTTAATAATAAATATAAGCTTATTTTTATAAGTTGTAAATTGTTTAATCAGAAAAACAAAATAAACGGAAGAAACAAGTGCTCCAAGGTGCACAATGCTCTCTTTTTCTATCGTTCAATGAAACAAAAAGAAGAGGCAATAATATTGTGCTAATATTGAATTGAAAGTTTGAACTAGGCTTTCTAATGTTTTACCAGTTAACTCCAACTGTTGATGCTCTCTTTTTGTTTTATGTCGAAATCCAATCGATAAAGATGATAAAAGCTGTTAAGTTGTTTGTTAATTATAGTTACTAATAAGTGAATACTGCCAATTCCAATAAAATTGTCGCTATTAATACAGTGTTTCTTTTTTTACTTATGATACGACCTGCCTTGTTTCTTTCTATAACTTCTCTAATGCCTTTGATACCGTTTAGCATCATGTCTAAACCTTTCTTTCAAGAATTTTTCTTCTTAAATGATGCAAGAGATCGGACTGCCACTTGTCCGTGTCTATTTTAAGAACATTCTATTATAAACGATAAGAGAAGAAGTACGATTTGGTTAAATATAATGTGGTGTACCGCATGGGTGTATCCCTGGGCCCGATAAAATCAAATAGGAAAAGATACTCGTCCTACAGTCTGCACAGCCGGCAAAGATTAAAAGGTGGCGTCAAACGCAGGTCAGATTTTCCGGCGGTATACGCCAACCTTTTATAATCTTCCGCGGCCATCAAATGCTCTGGAAGCTTACAAACACAGTTCCTTGCACGCTTACTTCCGGGGACCGAACTCCAGACGGACTAAACCAGACTGAGATATGCCGCAGCCGTGCAGACGCGAATCAATATGAAAGAAATTGTAATTGATACAATGAAATGAAATACAATGTGATCGATGTAGACGTGTCAATGTGATTTTATCGCTCCAATAGAATTTAGGATGTATAAATGTTAAATTTACTTAGGGGACTTGGAACCCTGTGATTTATATTATTTTTGCCTTTTTCTATTGTTATCTGGCACTATTAACATTATTTGATAGATACTTACTACTGCCCCTGCAGTAGACCCGGACCCTTAGTTAAAATAATTAATGTTTATTTTATTACAATCTGATGCCACAAAATGTTTTCATAGCATGCACAGCATAGCATGCACAGCATAGCATGCACAGCATAGCATGCACAGCATAGCATACACAGCATAGCATGCACAGCATAGCATGCACAGCATAGCATGCACAGTATAGCATGCACAGCATAGCATGCACAGCATAGCATGCACAGCATAGCATGCACAGCATAGCATGCACAGCATAGCATGCACAGCATAGCATGCACAGCATAGTATGCACAGCATACCATGCACAGCATAGCATGCATAGCATTATTATTATTTTATTTCTGCCGTGTAAGGGCAGAAATATTAACTAAATAGTCGATGTTGTGTAAAGTTGTCAAAAAATAAAAGGTCCGTTTTGGCATTGACAGTTCGAGTAGTTAATAAAGATCAAATTCGCAAAACACGTATTCGTTTGTATGAAACTGACAGGTGTCAAGAACGCATTCTCAAATGTCAAAACGGGCCTTTTATTTTTTGACAACTTTAGTAGGTAGGTTTTAATTTCAGTGAATTTTAAAATATTAAGTAGATGAAATTACAAATCAGTCATCGCTCCCCTAAACCACTTCAACACCCCAACTTCAATATTTGTTTATTTATGGTAACTAGGCCCAAATTCAAGGTTCAAGGTTTCTATCATACGGTAAGGCGAACTTTATTTTCGTTTTCTTGGTATTGAGAACAAGTTTATTTGTGGTAAACCAAACCGTAACCATTAAGAGTGTACGGTTGGTCGTGCGGTCCATGGCCCTATACGGGGCCCCGGTGTGGGCGCGTTCACTGCGGCGGCGAGCCAACCTGAACGCGCCCCAGAAGGTGGTAGCCGTAAGGCTCATCCTGGGCTACCGCACGATCTCGGGCGAGGCGGCAAGCTTCCTTGCCGGACTGCCGCCATGGGATCTGGAGGCGATAGTCCTCGCGCGCCTGTATGAGTGGCGCGCGGAGGCACTACGCCGGGGGAAAGTCCGCTCCCGCGGCAAATTGCGGCGGAGCGGACGGATCTCCGGCTCGATCTCATGGCGACATAGAAAGAGCGACTGTCGCAACCCAGCGCAGGGCACGCCGCGATAGCGGCGATAAGACCCCTCTATGAGGAGTGGCTAGAGAGGCGCCACGGCGCCCTCACCTACCGCCTGACGCAGGTCCTCACCGGACACGGACGTTTCGGGAGGTTCCTGCACATCATTAGGCGGGAGGAAACGCCCGGGTGTCACCATTGCCAGGACCGCCCAGAGGACACGGTGGAGCACACGGTGGAGGTCTGCCGCGCTTGTGCGGAGCACCGCCGTGTCCTCGTAGAGGCGATCGGCAGCGGCGGCGGCCTCTCGCGCCCGGCCCTGGTGCAAGCCATGGTCCGGGGCGAGAGGGAGTGGGAGGCAGTCGCCTCCTTCTGCGAAGCAGTCATGCTAGCGAAGGAGGTGGCGGGACGGATGAGGGAGAGAGCCTCCCGTCCCAGCCGCCGCGGGAGATGCTCCGGGCGTCGGGAGCCGCGTGACGACTCCCGGCCACTGTAGGCGCGGGCCTGCGGGCGGAGAGCAATGGGTAGCTCACCGCCCGATCAGGACCAGGCCCGTGCCGGACTGCGCGTAAGTGTTCCACGCGCGCCTCAAAGAGATGTCAGCATAATTTGAGGGGCCCCTTAGGGCCGAAGCCTGCCGGGTCAGCGGGATTGTCCGAAAGGGTTACCGCTACCCCGGAACACAAAGGGCGATGGAAGGAATATGGGTGGGTTTTAGTCAGTAAGAGTCTGACACTCCCTTCCGCTCCACCCAGAGCGGGAGGGGTCATTTGATGATTTCCCACAAGAAAAAAAAAAAAAAAAGAGTGTACTGTTCATGTCGTCAAAATCTTGTCTTTTCCTGTCTACTTTAAAGATAAGAGAGGCATCATTAGCAAACAGTGCAACGTCACAGATACCCTTTAAATAAAAAGAATAATAATGGACCCAGTATTGACCCTTGAGGTACACCTAACTCAGAGGTTCTCAACGTGGGCGATTGAGACTTTCAGAGGGCAGTAAAAGACTCAGAGAAAATTATATATTCTATCTTAAAGATTTCTTCCATGGGTTAAATATATTTTTTAAGCAGAGCAAAAGATGCGTCTGTAGTCGAACGACGTTTTGTAAAGCCATCATACAGGAGGCTATTTATATTAAAATGTCTTAGCAACTGCTTCAGTATTAACTTTTCAAATATAAAGGCAAGCAAAGGCAAGGCAGCATTTAAAGGCAAGTAAGATAGAAATATGCCTGAAATTGCAAAACGTTATTTTTATTACCTGATTTAAATACTGGTGGACTTTACTACCTACTCTTTGTGAGGTCAAGAGAAGTTCCTAAATCAACACATTTATTTATAGTAACAGCTAGATAGCGGGCTATGATGTCGTTTTTATTAATTAAAAGTTTAATGGAGATGCCCCAGTAATCATCAATGTTATTAGACCTATGTGTGGTAAAAATATTTACGTCACGACGCGTTACATGTTCAAAGCTAAATAAACGACTACATTTAGGCCCACTATTATGCAAAAGGTTTTCAGCCGACGAACGAGACGGGGACGAACGTAAGTATTGACTTAAATTCGTCCCGGTAATTACACAAATGGAAATTTATTCCATTTCGATACCCGACGCGACAAGTTATCTCTACCCTCCACCTTATGTCCCCAAAACCTATTCGTATAACGTAATAAATTATCATAATTTTCCATTATGCAAGTTGCAAAACGTTTGCAAATCCAGAAAATTGAAATAAAGGAACTGATAAGATGAGAAATAACCACTGATTTATATTTATTTATTTTTTAGAAATAATTTATCCTGATTATAAAATGAAACGATGACAAGAATTTTTAAACGAAACTCGTCACAAACGTGCGCATAATAACTAAACGTTGAATTATGTAAGCGCCTACCAAATAGCTCTCAGAAGTAACGGAACGCAAATCTGACATTTGAATTTGATGGGTTGATACGTCCTGTCGTTCGATTATCGAATGATGTGTGAGCCAGTGTTTTTAACTATTAATTACGAGTAGAAACTGTAAATATTATAATATAACGATGTCCGACATCAACATGGAGAAGTTCGCAGTGCCAGACTTTGTGCCCGAGCGATACGTGAAGGAGCTGGCCAAGTCCTGTGTCGGAGGGGAGGAGCTCCAACAACAGAAGGATAAGATACAGTCTTTAGCCGAAGAGACCGCCAGTGCCCTCAAGAAGAATGTGTACGAGAACTACATGCAGTTCATCGAGACGGCGACGGAGATATCCCACCTAGAAGCTGAGATGTATAAGCTGTCCCACCTACTAAGCGAACAGCGAACTGTGCTCACGACTCTCTCCCACGCGTCAGTTCTAGGTAACGAAAACGCGATATCCCGCGAATCACTAGACAACCACGACGTCGAAGCAGAGCGGGCCGAGGAACAACGCAAGAATAAGCTCAACCTTATATCTGAGAAAGTGGAAGGTTGCATGAATTTATTAGATGTCCCAGATCGAACTTTGCTTCACGAAGGCGACTTATTAGAGATAGATGCTGAGGAGAACACTGCCCTGCAGAGAATGCATGTATATTTATTCGATGACTGCCTTATGTTGACATCTTGGATATCAAACCGTAGAGGTCCTAATAGATATAAGTTTCAAGCTAGCTATCCTATTAGTACTCTAGCAGTAGTGAACGTAAGAGACTTGGGAAGTGTCAAACAAGCTTTCAAAGTGTTAGCCTTCCCCGATACAAGAGTGTTTCAGTGCAATAGTTTTGCCATCAAGAAAGACTGGCTAGATAAGTTTGATGTTGCAAAAAAATTATACATTGAAAAGGAAAATTCTAAGCAAAAGAAAAAAGATGGTCTAGATAAGCCTAAGCCAGAGCTACTGGAGTCCCCCAGTCTCTCTATTGAAGAATTACCTTCCCCCCAAGTGTCTCCCCTGCCGGAGTGGTTGGCTGATGTCACAGAGGAGTTAGATGTATTAATTGTTGAAAGACATTTTCAGAAAACGTATGAACTGATGGTGTCAGCCCAAAAGGCATTAGACACTGAAGAAAATAAAAGCCATCCACAGAGAACTGAATTATTGAAGAGAATTGAACTGAAACAGAAAGTGTTGATTGAAATATTGTTGAAAGAACTCGATGTTACTCATAATTGGAGTCCGAGGGGCGGCCTGCAGTCGTCTAGACAGCCTGTACACATACTCAATAAGTTTAACATGACCAGTCAGGCATGTGAGTTATTTCTAGCTATATGCAGTCATACCGTAAAGGTTCATGTGAAAGGGGTCCAACTAGAAGGATCCATCAACACTTACGTGAAGCAAGTAGGCGAGGTGTTCTTCTGCTCACTCAGCGATGCCTTGACAGAGTTCATTACGTTATTTCCTAAGAATAAAGTTAGTGCTTTTGTAGTCTGGGCTAGCATGCAACTTAGAATGTTAATGAGTCAAATTATTAAACAAGTGTTCACTCCGCAGTGTGCGTTAGATTCTGTGTTAGACTGTGTGCAGAGTTTGAGGGATCAGTGTACTCTATTCTGTGACTTTGGTCTTGATCTGAGATTTCAGATGAACAGCTGTTTAAGAGCACCCATAGTAAAGGCTCTGAGAGAGTACAGGGAGAAGATTATGGATTCTATGAAGAGTAAAGTGTCCGAAGACAAGTGGACCCCTGTGAATATGCACACTAAAGCTGGAGTAAATAAATTCTTAATACAGATGGAAACTTTGGGCCTTATCTTAGCTAAGTACATAATAAATGAAACATGGGTGGACTTATCAAGTAGTACAATATGGTTTGCGCAGTCGGTCATAACAATACAGAAGGTGGGGCTGCAACTGGTCACTAAGGACTCGATGGAGGTGCTGGACGAGTGCATCCATGCCGTATTCAACTCTCGCCTTATGCTCTCCTTAGGCAACGACTCTAGTTATGCTCAGAAGAATTTTAAGTTTATTTTAGACACAGTGATGCCTTTAATGCTCAGATGCTATAAGGAGGAAGTCGGCTACGACAACGAGAAGCTGGTGAGTCTAGCCAAGAAGTTTGGTGTCTACATAGCACCGCCAAAGAAATCCAACATCACAAAATACACGAGTAACGAATATTTATGAGAATAGTCATTAGATTACACTTGTATGTATGTTGGTGTACGAAATTATTTTTATTGTGCTGAAAGCTTTAAAATTGTAATATATAGATGGTAAGCATGCAGGATTTTGTAAGTTTATTTAAAGAAAAAACTGATCAAATTGAAGTTTATATTATATGCAAGTTATGAATATGAAATTTTAATAAACCAAGAGTAAAGGTTCATGTTTAATTTTATTCCGTATTCATGAAATGTGTGGAGTCATGAGAATTAAAAGATTATTTAAACTATTATTTTGCTTTTATTAAATACAAAGTTACACTCAAACTTAAATAATTCATGGATTTTTTATATAAATTATTGAGATATACACAGTATTCTGATACTAGATATATTTATTCGTTTTCCATCAAAGATTCTATGAATGTAGTTCCATTGATTAGTTTAGTGGTCAATATAACAAATTCTACATTTGAGTCTTCTTGCTGGCTGATGGTCCGAAGTGCTGATATCTCTTGATACGTGCATCCTCCGATAAAGAATACGAGGATAACGCGGGGGTTCTCCATGGAGGATGAGTTTTCGCTCGATATGGAGTTACGACGCGCCATGCGCGGTTGTAATGTCTGTAGTTCATCTACTGTGGGCCCTGGGAGGCCTAGGACATCTTGGATACCTGGAATAGATGTACAATTTGTCTTATTAGAATTGTGTTCACTATGCGATTGGTGGAGTTGATATTGCCGTAATCCGCCACGCGGGCCCAGTGTGGCTTGGCAGATGTCACATGTCTTCGAATTTTTGATTTTAGGACATGCCGGTTTCTTCACGATATTTTCCTTCACCGTTTTGATTGGTGGAGTGGGTGCCAACAATGTACTGAATTCATATAAACGTACCTATACATTGGAGTCATAAGGAGATAACACATGTAAAATTAAACGGACAAGTGATAACAAATGACTGTATAAACAATACAAATTTTGTTCGATAAACACCACATGTGACTGTTCCTGAATTACCCTAGGCTGATAAAATTTACGTTTTTTGTTAATTATGCTAAATATTAGTGTTCCCCCCGATAACCGACCTAAACACTAATATTTTATTTAAGAAGTCACTAATGCAAATTAATTAAATTCTTTATTGATAGTAACCATGAGTCTCATATAGTGTTAGTAATAATAAAATAAACTTACAACTGTTAGTGATACAATTACAACAATAACAATGCAAACTGCAGCGTACAAAATGTCTAAAACTAAATGAATACTTCGCACAATATCTATAAAATCAATTAAAATCCCAAATTATATTCGCAAATCATGCGATCAGAGAGCATTCGTTACGGAAATAATTCATTTATTGTGTAAAAATCTATCCGAAATGTGGCATAACATTGAATGCTAAAAATAGGAAAATGGGGAAGTTGATTAGGTCAGCGTTAGGCTAATTGGCTCAATGGCAGACTGTTAATATGGGAGGTAGGTATCTACATCGTTAGCATACGTAACGCGTGACCTGCGTGCTTGATAAATAAATGTATTTTTTGTTATCTATAAATGATTCATAGGTACTGACATGGGAGTGTGTTTTTTAACAATTAGGATTTGTGTGATAATATTGTACTGTATTGTAATTTTATAGAATACTAGCAGCGCACCGTGGTTTCACGCGCATAAGGCTCGATCCCGTGGGAATATCGGGATAAAAAGTAACCTATGTGTTAATCCTGGTTATAAACTATCTGTGTGGCAAATTTCATCCAAATCCGTTCAGTAGTTTTTGCGTGAAAGAGTAACAAACATCCATCCATCCTCACAAACTTTCGCGTTTATAATTATTATTAGTAGGATAGGAAGTAGGATGATGCATTCAATTTGGCGTTAACGGACGAGAACAAGAATAACAAGCGTCATACTTAATACTATTTTATTTATGAAATTAATAAGGAAGGTAAATAAATAATAAATAAATTGAGACTTAATTTGACTCTTCTATCATTAGACTAAACGACATAGGGCGATGCCACACGGGCGTTGCCAATGCGTTGCGTCGGCGCCGCAACGTTTGAGCGGTGACGTCATCACTGCGCTGCGACGACGCAACGCATTGGCACCGTCCGTGTGGCATTGCTCATAGGTACATAATAAAAATGATCTAAAAAGTACGAAACTAGAAAATATTTCAGACAGAAATCAAGACATAGGTACAAAAATGGTCAAGCTAAAGCAGGAAGAATTTATATAGCCTTTCACCCGGATCATTATTACGAATCTATTGATACCGCATTCATTAAAATCGGTTCAGTATCATTAGTGTAGCTACGGTGGAACACACGTAAATACAATCATGCCTTCCTTTTGGCTTTGCCGTAGTCGGGTAATAACCCTTTAACTTTCACATCGCTGGGACTCTCAGACCACAACAGTGGAGACAATAATATTATAGGCTGTGACTGCTCAGTCCCTCAAAAAGAGCCTTCTCTATGTAGATTTTTGATTCCAGGCCATGCCGGATGCGAGGTTATTTTTTTATTGGCATCTCGCAGCTCAACCTAGCTGGTTGGCGTCTGCTTAACCGGACTTGCCTGTGGTTGCCTTAATGAATTAGGCCAGGGCTTAAAAAACTTCAAAACTAAGCGACTACACGCTAAGGGCACCTCCTGTGTGTGAGGTGGTGGTGGTGGGGAGGTGAGGTGAATTATGGTTATACAATGTGTACCTGAATTAATGCACATTGTGAAAGTAGTTTGTTCACAATCGTTTACTGAATCGATTTTTGTCATTTTTAATATGGGTAAATTCTTTCCCAAAAATAATTCAGCCTACGTAAATTACAGTCACACTCCCGCTGAACAATAAAAACAAACCAAAACGCGCGAAGTTCCTACTACGCTAGACCCTTATACGTGTGCGACTGTGTGCGTGCGTAGATTTGTAATGTGACCACAATTTTCTCCCACAATCAGTATAACTAATTTAATTAATAAACAATGTTTTATACATAAAAGTAAAAATTCAGGACATGTATTATGATTAAAACATAATATTCTACTTGGGGTGTTTGGTGGTGTGTGTTAATTTCGGGACATGTTGTATATAGCTATAATATGGTATCTCACCCGTCCATCCTTTGTTTTTAGCGATATGTTCGCTGAGGCGCACGGTGAGAGGCGTGTACTTGCTGCACAGGTAGCCCTTATCCTTTGCATTCATCTCAGTCTCGTCCATAGTGAGGTGCAGCGTCTGTGGATTATCATTAAATTTAGTATCCTCGTCTGTGAGGCAAGCTTATTAAGTTCGGTAACAATAGAAATACCGGTCAAGCGCGACTCGGACTCACGCAACGAGGGTTTCGTACAAATTTGTAGGTTACTACAAATTTACAGTTTTCGGATTTTTTCCTTTACTTGTGCTACATGACATTGCTTCTTGCCAGATTTCATGATTCTAGGTCAACGGAAAGTACCCTATAAGTTTTGATTCCCTTGAGAGCGTCAAAATATGCAGCATAAACGGAACATAAGCCTGTATCTTTTGATTGCGTTGACTTAGAAATTTGATTTTTTCACTGCTGCAAGGCCATTAATTTCAACTTGATAACTCCACGCGTTCCTGGGAAAAAGGGTCTTGATAGACGGACAACGAAGTGATCTTATAAGGGTTCCGTTTTCACTTTTGAGGCACGGAACCCTAAAAAGTAATAGTGTCTCATTAGTGACGGTTTAGCTCTTAAGTACTATTGCTTGAAGGCTGCTATTGTCAGAATAAAGCGTAATTTACACGGTGTGACTTAATTGTCAGTGATATACCATATGATGAAGCAACAATAAACGTAGCATCAATTTTGATCGTGATTGAAACTTGCATCGTGTAAATAGTGCTTAAGGGACTAACCACACTTTTTCAGCTCTGTTCAGCTTGGAGATGCGCGTACGCATCCGTTGAGCTTTATGGATGCGTACGCATCTTCATACAAAATCGTTGTTTTATAAGGACAAAAGCTGAACAGAGCTGAATAAGTGTGGTTAGTCCCTAAAAGCTGGGTGCTATACTAAACGCTAAGACACATCAGTTACGGTCATAAAACGTGCGAGCAGGATGGTTAATACTTAGCACGGGATCTGAAATCATTCAGGACTTTGGTCTCGTGTCATTTCGCTTTTGCATTTTATGCTGTCACAAATGCGTTAACTATAGTTATGAATGTTCATGTTAACTTGAAGGAAATATCAATAGTTATAACCACATATAAAACTAAAGAGAGATATGGTGTGGCTGCCCAACTGTTCGAGTCCGGCTGTCGCCTTCAACTACATATGCACTACAATACGAACACGCGCTCACTCACACTATAACAGTCACCACACTCAACGCGAGCCAATCGCGGAACGCAGAGCGCAACGTTGAGACACACAACTACATTGACAATTCTTATTGACAAATCAACGGCGCCCGCGTTTGTTTCTGTTTTGTGCATACATTGTTCGCACGCGCCACGCCCCCTTGGCATATCTCCCTTTAGTTTATAAATCTGTGGTTATAACACAGCAGCCACATTCCTCACTTTAGCCCTGGAAAGAGCTGGAAGTCATGGGGAGAGGTCTTTGCCCAGCAGTGGGATGACGCAGGCTAACAGTAACAGTATAACACAAAATAACGCTTGTTTTCTCCGAAGGGTTAGGCAGAGGGTCGAAAAAGATACCGTGGTCCCTGGCATAGGCAACTGAAGGAACACGGGTGGGTTTTAGTCAGTAAAAGTCTGACACGCCCTCCTGCTCCGCCCAGAGCGGGAGAAGTCATATGATGATTTCCCACCCAAAAAAAAAGAGTTAGGCAGAGGTGTACCTATAGTGGTTGTGTCATGTACCCACAGGTGTGATGTCATGTTATTAAAGTCAAGAACACATTTCAGTCATAACGGGCCGCATCGCAACGTAGTCATATACAAAAAAATGCGGTGCTTTCCGCCTGTAGTGGCATCTTCATCATAATTTCAGCCGAAAGACGTCCACTGCTGGACATAGGCCTCCTCCAAGCACCTCCACTTCGACCGGTTCTGTGCTTCTCGCATCCAAGGGGTCCTGCGGCCTTCACAGGGTCGTCGGTCCACCTTGTGGGAGGCCTTCTAACGCTACGTCTTCCGGTACGCGGTCGCCACCCTCATCGACCATCGACCATCTGTTCTGCGAGCAATTTGTGCTGCCTGAAACGTAGTCGCTCACAATGGGCCTTATGAGAAGGCTTAAAGTCGCCCAAAGGGCAATGGATAGGGCTATGAGCGTCGTCGGTCGTCGGTCCACCTTGTGGGAGGCATTCTAACGCTACGTCTTCCGGTACGCGGTCGCCACTCCAGAACCTTTCGGCCCCCGGTTTAGTGCGTAATACAAAATGTACGAAGGTGACTAAGGAATTTTGCAATGCGTTGCGGCGCGGCCCGCCTTAATCTGCTTTAGACTTAATAGGTATAATATCTGACCTTCCTCAGCACAGCATACTGCCTGGTTCCCTGCTGTGGCTTCAACAGGCCACACTTCTCCAGGTTACAGAGAGTGAGCCAGGTGTTTAGACCGTACACCTGAACCAACTCTTTCTTGTAGTATTCTAGAACCTTCGGCTTCAGACCTGATCCTGTGACGCATTGGAGGCAGATTAGGCGGAGGACCTATGGAAAAAAAAATGGTGAGATACAGTCGCCTCCAAAAGTAATTAGTTGGCATTTTTCCACTTCAGCTGTGATGCCACATCATGATTTAAAATTAAAAAAATAATCAGGTACTCCTAAGGGGTTAATTGATTAATTTTTAGTACTTGAATTAGTCAATAACAACGTTATAACAGTTCAAACATTTGGATCACTAGAATTTTAAATCAATGTTGTGTGTCACAGCTAAAGTGGAAAAATGTCAACTAATTTTTGGAAACCACTGTTGTTATGGCAAATGGCGTAGGTACTTGGTTATTTTTAAAAACATTGTGCGCTTTCTGGGATTCATGTTTGTTTATGGTTTTTACCCGCGTATTTAACTATTTTTGGGTTTTTCAAAAAAAAAAAATAGGTCAATTTGCGACTTTGCCGCGTGATGAACTCATGACTGGGGGAAACTCGAAATAAATACGTACACATACTTGTTATTCGCGATGCTAGACTGGATTAAATATGTGCAATGATCCAGATTACCTTGTTACCTTGCGATTATATTAAGAAACTTGAATTTCGGTGAGTATAATTTAAATAAAAATAGTAAAATTCAAGACAGCTTCTTACTTAGATAATTTAATTTAAGGGGGACGCGCTAAGATGTTAGGGGGGCCGCGAAATTCATTTTTTTGCAATAAGCAGGCCAGTGAAAGGTTGTATGTTGATTAAAACATCACTATTTCATGAAATAGTCATTCAATAGGACTATATGAACTTAGAGGGTTGTATTGATGATTTTAATGATTACAATTCTGTAAATATTGTTCTGTAGATGAGAGACCGCTGTCTCTGAGACTATACTTGTTGCACACAGGTAAACAAACACGTGCACGCACTATGGTAGCGCACACAATCACATTCACACAATAGTTCGCTTCTTAAACGTTATTTGTGTTCCTTATAAAGTGAATAATTAGTACTTTAGAGGGTACCTTGGTGTCAAATTGGCCAGCTTTATTAACTTGTTTTATATAATATTGTGTAACTACCTACTTTTTTGCTTTGTTTGCTACTGATCTCGTACATTGTTGTTATTGTTTTACTTGTTCTACATCTGCATGCTTCGTCATTAGACGACGATTATTTTTATGTTAAAATTTAAATCTCGTAAGTGAACTGTATCTTGTTCTTATGAGAAATAAAAATTCTTTAACCTTAAATACATATTTGTTACGGTCGGGAATCATATTTTAACCAACACACAACCTGACACTGTGCTGCAAATTGCAGAATTTCGCGGGCTACCCTGGCGCTTCCTCATTAAAGTTGCGTGTGCGTACACTACATGTTAAATAGATACTGAAAGTTTAGTAGAAGGGTGCGCAAAAGAACATAAATGTTTCAATTAGTTAAATAGGAATTTCCGTGCACATTATTCAAATGAGAAACGTTGGTACCTTGGTAAGTGGTTCTTTCTGCGCGATGAGATCTTCGATGTACGGGCACACTTTCTCGTTGTCCACGCAGTTCAGGAAGTCCTCCTCACATTGGATCATGTCATGAAACTCGAAACCGTCTGTTGTCTGAAGTAAACAATAATCTATATTTTTACTAACAATAAAGCTGAAGAGTTTGGATGCGTTAATCTCTGGTACACCGGTCAGATTTGAAAAAATCTTTTTGCATTTGATAACCCAATTCTTGAGGAAGGCTAACATCACGCTACAACTCTTAGGAGTCGAGCAAAAAGAAAAAAGAAGTAAGAAAGAACTATAAGCGAAAACGAAGTAGTGCCGCGGGTAGGCGATGCGATGCGACGGGGTGGGGCGGGGGAACAGGGTAAGAACGAGGTTAGAATGTATCGCAATCATGTGTTTACATTCAGGAAAGAAAAATCGCCTACGATTATGTCATGATACATACAGGAGATGACATGAGATGAACATTCTAAACGTAGGCCAAGCTAAGTAATGTACCTCTTTAATATACTCAGCGATGCCGGTATGTGTTGCCAGCGACTGTTTGTTGGCCAACATCTGAGGCAGACGCGACACAAACAGCTTGATCTCCTGCACCGACTTGTCGCGGTGTCGCTCGTCTAGTTGCGTCTTGATCACGCGCGCTTTCTTTGACAGGGCTGCTCCAACCTGGTGAAAATCAAGAGATGGGTATGTTGTAATTATCATGGCCCAGAGCCCTAATTGCGTAACTCACTTTCAGTCACAATCTGAATCATTTTGAAGGATATTGCTAATCCATTGCTTTATATGTTCGAAAAATTTGTCTGCTCTACAAGGTAAATAACGCAACGCATGTTTTTGAACTGTCAAAATGAAAGCTATAACACCATTTTCACACAATGTCACTTTCGCAAAACGTCATTTTCGCAAAATGTCATTCAAGCCAGTTTTTTCTCAGGAGAGACCTAATACTAACACTGCAGAATCGCGTAAGTTAAATAATAAAAATATACAAAAAAATCATCAATACATTTTTTGTTACATACATATGATGTCAGAATTTGTCATTTAATGATAAAACCAACTCTAAATTAACTCTTAGAATAACGTTTTTCATTTTGCGAAAGTGACGTTCTGCGTCAAGAACTCAAGACCACGCAATTACCCCGCAGGCGCAGGACCAACGGCATAACGTGCGCATTGAGGCACGAGGGTATCACACCGCCAACTTCCAAACTCCGGGCTATTATTAAGAAACAACTACAACAACAAGAACACAATAGCAACATGAACAACAACATAGTTAACTCACCGTCGTAAAGTTACAGTCCCTAATCTCTGCGAACAGCTCCTCACTAGAGTTGAGTATGATGCGTTTCTTCTCGCGCGCGGTGACCTCGGGGCTGGCGTCGTCTGGGCTCACGAACTTGTGCCCCGGGAATGTGGCCGTTGAGCTCTTTATGCCGTAGATCTCGTCTGTAATAACAAAGTAAATAGGTATTAAAACTCATTGTGCTTTAATCATAGTCTTCCAAATCGAATTTCGGCTATGGCAGCTAATGTCAGTGGAGACTAGCCATCGGCGCGGGAGATATAGTGTGCAAGTGTGTGCGCGGACACAAGTGCACTCTCTCTGTCCTTTAGAAAGAGACTGTCACACAGCACGAGGATGAGTGACAGAGACGGCGTGCAGCGGCATCTACAATGCCACATGGGAACTACGCATCACACTGACGTCACGGAAAAATCTTGCATCGCGCAACTAGCATATACGCATATACAGAATGTCCCAGAAGTCGACGTCAAGTCGGATTCGGGTAATAAGCCAAGTCATAATAGTTATCAGAAAAATATAAAAAAAATCTCGTTGACTGACTACTGAAAAAAAATGTACCTACTATGCGCGTCTGGCAAGCCAGTAGTTTGAGTTTTTTTTAAATACTGTTTCTCTTGAACATACCAATAAGTCCCTCATAGGTGAGCTGCGTGGCCATGACGCTGGTGAAGTCTACCGCCCTGTCGAGCAGTAGCAGTTGGTCTATGCATGATGTCGCGGCGCCCTTCGGACCCAGGCCTTGCTCCTCTTTGTTCAGGCGACAGAGAAGGTCCCATACCTTGAAAAGTAGAAGTATTTTAAAAGGGATTGAAGATTTTTATATATGTCTGGCATACCTACTGTCGCGCCATTTTGATTTTTTCACAAAATGGCGGCCACGCATGAAAGCTATATAAATCGATCGCTGACATCGATGCAAACGGAAAATATAATGGAACAAACCCCAAACGTGGCACTTTACGGGGTTTGGTCTTATTATGTTTTCTATTTGCATTGATGTCAGCTATCGATTTATATAGGTAAGTAACAAGAGCGGGCGCCATTTTGAAAAAAAAAAATGTCGTACAGCTACGACAGCCACGGATCTTCAAACCATTTTTAACGCATGCAATCTATAATCTTCTCCTTTTCAGTTAAAGCACTAGGTGGCGAAGGGCGGGCGTTTTGGGGGACTGTCTTTTTGACGTTTACAAAAGTGCTGATTATGAATCTTATCGGTATTACATTGGAAGCGAACTGTATTAACAGTACTTTACACGTCACATAATTCTATTCTACCTGTTTGGCAGCGACTCCTTTACCGAATACCCTCGGTATGATCCCGTACAGTTGTTGTATAGTCCGCAGCGCCTGCGCCGCGTTGTACACGCACGTTGGATCGCCTTCTAGATAGTTCTCTCTGTAATAATAAATATTCTCTTAACATAAAGTTCATACCTGATGTTTTAAAGAAGTATTATTTAAATTACATTTTTTTTACTGTTTTATTTTAATTTTATGTAGGAAAGTAATGTAATGGAAATTTGTCTGAAAAATAATAAATTATAATTTTTAATCACTTTTGCATGGCACTAGATAAAGAATTTCTCACTCTTTTAACCCAGGTGACTTATTAACGCGACGGATTTTATCGCGCATTGGATTTTCGACTCTCGGCGCTGAGCAGTGCGTTGAAAATTCAGTGCGCCATAAAAAAGCCCGAGGGTTTAAGGTCTTACAGCATTTGGCCGAGATGTTCACATCGAGCTTTAGAAAAAGTTCGACTCTGTGGAGCGTTGTCTCTGTCACTCATACTTTTTTAGTTTCTTCTAAAGCGCGGTTTACGCGATTATATTATACAATCGCGTCATTATGCAGATAAAAGTTCATAATCTACGTGTTCTACGCCCACAACTACATTAGTATTGATAAGTCTGATTAGAAGTAGATAATATTGTGAAAACTCAGCTTCCATTTATCCATACTATAATATTACCCAACATGCATTGGGCCAGCATGGTAGATTACCTACAGCCGGAGTGGGCTGGACTCTCGTAGAGAGGACGTCTGTGTCCCAGCAGTGGGAACATTATAGGCTGATTATGCTCATTCTAGGCTATATGTGAAAGTTATATCATGATTTTTATAGTTCTCTTATCGGGAACGTGACACTTTAGGGTACCATATTACGGGACATTTTCTGTTTGTATAATGCCGAGACGATCTGGACGCGTACCACGAGGGCTGGTTCGATGTGACGCGGGGAAAGAGTTTCTGGAAGGATTTGGGGGAGGCCTTTGCCCAGCAGTGGGACAGTATAGGCTAATAAAAAAAAAAAAAGTGTTCCCTACCCATATAGAGGGTGGCAGGGATATCGACGCGCAAACGTTGTGAAAAGGTGATCCGAGGGAGGCAGGTGGTGCTGATGCCATAACTAAAATTACGAAAGTCATTCATCTGGGAAATTACCGGTTAAAAAAATTGACATTTTTGAGTGTGCAATGTATTGCAAACACCGCGATCAAAACGCTCCGCGGAGGGCGCTACTTACCGCCGCGATACCGCGCTGCCCTTTCGAGTTTTATTTACATACTCGGATCACCTTTTCACAACGTTTGCGCGTCGATGTCCCTGCCACCTGTATATGACTAAAACCGTGCGCGGAAGTTTTGAAAAAAAAAATCAAAATGGCGGTAGGTCGGATATGCCACAAAGCCACAAAGGGTCGAACCCATTTGACCGGTGTTACCCATGACTTTGGCGATATCGTGAACCCAGCGCACTTTTGACGGCCCGGGTTTCTGGCCTAACCTTATTGCTAGACTAATATTATGACACACAAACCATATTAGTTTTTACCTGAAATCATTCTGCAGCTCCAAAGACATGACATCACTCTCGAAGGGAAAGATCTCACACTTGAACTCTTGGATGGTCAGGTTGGCCATCACTCCTCGGTTCGTCAGAATGTTCTTGCAAAACTCACTCTTACGAGGCACAAAGAATAAGTGGAACTCCACCGGAGTTGTCTGCTTTGATCTGTTGATAAGAAAACTCATATAAATTTTTACTTTACACAAAAAATTAAAATAAAATTGTAAATATTACTATTGATTGGTTGTAGTTGACAATCAACCAATAGTAATATTTGCACTCAAATTGCTTGATTTTTTTCTGGTATGAAGTTAACACAAACTTAGCGAATGAGACCTAGACTGGAAAAAGTGTAACATTTTGACCATCAACTTTTGTTATATGTAGCAAATGTGTTGTCACAACACTTATGTTATGTAACAAAAGTGTGCAAAAGCTAAAGACTACTAAAGACTCTACAGACTGTACTTCGTTGAGTGTCGGACCTTCGGCCTTTTACCACCGGACAACCAGACGTACTGCAGTGTACCCTCCACACTTGACGAGTCGTAGTCAGCGCTTCTCCTCCACGTTTATTATGCGCACAGCCAAAGTGTTAACCCGTCTGCCTTCAAAGGCACAGTGAACAGGCATCTTTTGGGCACGCTCGTTCCATCATAAACCTCATCCATCGCTTTCCATCAGGTGTAATCGAGGTCAAGAGCAGGCCCATTTAGCAATAAAAAAAAGGAACTTCGTTCCAACCCGGGTTGTCTGTCCGGATGTCTCGTTTTTTTTTCAAGGCTTCAACGCACTCTGGGTGACTATGCCAGCCTCATAAGGTTTAACTTTGTCAAATATATGTATAATTATTCAGCTACAGGCTTACATAGCTACTTACCTAAGTGACAGAACATAATCAGCTACTAAGTCCATTAGTGCTGGTTTAGGTCTTGCAATAAACACTATATGCTTCACCGTGATGCTAGGCAGACTGCCAGGTTTCAACGGGAACATCTCCGTCACTCCATGGTCTTTTAGCAGAGAGTACTGGGCCACTAGGCCCACTGGACCAGCTAGCCATTCGTCCCATATAGTGACCTATTGAGGAAATAAGGCATAGATATATTTTCTGGTTGGAATTTGTTAAGTTCTTAATAGATATTTATTTTGGTGCTTAAATAATGAGAATGAATGATGTTTCTATTGTATATGTTCTGTGATTATTCAGATTTAACTGCAGTCACTGTGCTTATAAAGACTTATTCAATCGGTTTCAAACGTTACTAATGTTAAATCAGGGATCATGATAATAGTTTAAATTCGCCTCATGCCTCAAAGTACAGAAGAGAAGGAAGGACAAGCACCCTTGTTTACAATGTAAGTTTTAATTGGTTTTATCATGAGGAAAACTTACGCCTGATAATGTATGTGTAGAATCAATAGAAGGATACATACTTTTGGACCTTTGTAAAGCTGTAGTAGATTCAGTAACTCAGTCCTCATTGACTCTTGGATAGATGCAACGTTTAGTCTACCACCAGAAAGGTGCGTACTCATCTTTGCTTCACGCATTTTGTTGTACTTTTTTATTTAATTTTCTTCTGAATCACAATCGAGCACACAACTTTGTTGTTATTTTCCTGTCAACTGTCACTCAGTCACTATCATTTTGTCAGTCTGTCAATGTCAAACTCAACGTTTCATTCAAAATTAAATCTTTAGCATGAAAATGAAATAAGGAAACACTTTTTCTACTTTGCCAGAAAGAGAAAAAGGATCGAAAAAGGTGAGGATTATGGAACGCAAAGTATTTTTTTTTAATGCAGTTTGATTGTTGAAACAAGGATAACTACATGAAACATCCTTTTGCCCAGCGTAGAATTTGATTGATTTGGGGATTGAGTTTCTGGATTCCTGTATTTTAGCCAGGTACGTATAAGTTTATCAGTCTTTCGAAATAATGTTTTTAGTTCAGGACTTAAAATACCCATAAAAAAAACAAATGGCAGCACTGAAAATAAAATTGCGGTAAGATTTGAAACAGGAAACAACGCACTCTTTTTTCGCTAGTTGTTTGATGGAAAGTTTATTGATTTTAATTAATTAGCTAATTAGTAATTTTAAAAAAATTCGTAGATGACAGTTAGGTTATTCTATCAGCGTTAACATTGCTTAGAAGAATTTGTGTCATTTTTTATAATTAATAGGTAGTAGGTAGTTACCTAAGTAAGTCCTGTTAAGTCACTAAAGCAAAATACTTCAGGTAGATATCTACTTCAGCAGTAATGCACGCAATTTACAGAAAATTACATCAGTATCCCGACATTTCCACGAAAACGATAAATACGCGCAGCTTTCCTCATACCTCTCGAATCAGCTGATAATAAACATAACATAAAGAAACTTCGATAAGTACATAGCTATTAAAGCCTGTAAGTATGTATGTAGACAGGATAGGATAGCTATGAGACTGTTGCTGGCGCGGCTCTTGCCTCTTGTCATTCGTGTGTAGCGGCTCACTGCGCGCGGCGTCGCATCGATTTTTCCACCAAACAAGCCATTTCCAACCAACAGTTGTATTGTAAACACGTTTCATAAACAAGTGACGCTCGCTGACGTGATAATACGAATTATTAACGTTGTGAAATGTGAAAGTTTTGAAGGAAAATAATGCGCCACTCCCCGTGGGCAGAAAACTACAATGGCCGCCCAAAATAAAGGTAGGCATGTTTCACGCAGATTTTTCCCGAAAAATAAAATAAATACTTATCGTTAGAAGTACTTATTTTTTTTTATTGTTGAAGATTTTTTAAGCTGTTGTTATTGGTGATTTTGCTTGTAAATATTTAGTTCGGCGTTGAATTTATTGATATAGTCGTTTTGACGTTAGTTACGATAACAGAAAGCGTAGGCGAATGTCGGCCATGTGAGTTGTTTGCAATCTTGTTTTTATAGCGGGTGGAGATAAGGGCGGGTTTCGAAGTTTCAGGGCCGAACCAGTAGGCATTCATGAAAAATATAGAACTAGCGTCATGTAAGTACATGAAACCTGTTTGATTTGACGAATGTTACAGTGGAAGATTTTAGTTCCTAAGAAGGAATGGAAAATTTTGCGTGAAATACATTAATTAAAATTAAGAAAATTAGTCGTAGGGCCTAATTAATCGTTTTATCCACATTACGGCCTCAACTAGTTTTAATAGAGTTCTTTAGGGACTTTTTAAAATGTATGATCGTCACGAACAACACGATTTTCAGCTATTAAATAAACTCTCTCGATTTAATAGCCAATTATTTGTAGTGATTGTTCAGGTAAGCTTAGATGATGCATAGAATAGAAGATGTTTCCAATTTACGTTGATATACATATTATATAGGTGGTTGCCGTTGCCGCGTAGCTCTGTGGATGACCGTGAAAGTATCCAATCAATGTTTTATTATAATACCTATACATATTAACTACCTACCTATACAGCTATCTTTACTGCTTTCGTGATAGGTAGGTAGGTTGGCACTTATCTATCTTGTACTCGTAGATAATGATGTTTTTGTGAAGCTTTGATTGAAGAGAGTATCTACCTAGACCTGCCTACTACCTACTTATCTACCTTCAGGACAATTCTAGTGAACCTAAAAATACCTGTTAAGGACCTCCGTCCAACAACTGTTACTTCCGTAACAGGTATTTTACGCAACGGTACACGGTTTTACAGGTATTATACGAACTCCACCGAGTTTGTATACCTGAGGGGCAATTCTCGTAATTTTAAGAACGTTCACAGTCTGCTGTCAAAAATACCTCTAATTTCCCAACATTTAGACAAGTTTTTTACATTGATTGTCGCTGTGAGATGAGATTGTGACTAGATTTTGAACGTTTTTAATTATTGGCGTATTGGCGTTCAGACCTCCGTGGCGGGCTGTCTGTCACCAATGGGGTAGCCTGCCAAACGCCTATCAAGAGGTATGTAAGGACAGAGGAGTTCGTATACCGCTACACGATTTAATATTTATGGTACCTACTATCGCCAAAATCTATATCTGACCACCGTTAGGACTATTCCTGCTTGCAGCGTATATTATTAATCGACCTAAAAAGGATCCTCTTTTGTTTTACTTACGGACGCAGCTGTGGTCATCGTGTGCACGGGATTTTGTTTTCAAAATGGTCAGATATAGGTTTTGGCGATAGTACCTACCAAGACGTTTAACAGTTGATAAAAAAATAAAAAAAGTTTTCCCGAATGTATAAAATGTGGGCGGCATTTTAAGAGCTTCTTAATAGGTACTATGCTATTATGTTTGTTGACAAAGATACAGCTGAAGTTTTCATAAAAAGACGAGAAATATTGGGTCAAACATTAAAAGAACATTCCACTGCCGGCAGTCTATTGAAACGACACTAATGCCTTTCTAGAAAATGTAGAGCAATGGGAAGCTTCAGTTATGGCTTTTAAATTCCTTTTCAATTTCCAACCATTATATTAGTGACTAGCTGCATCCCATGGTTGCACCCGCATAAGTTCCGATCCCGTGAGAATATCGGGATAAAAAGTATCCTATATGTTAATCCTAGTTAAAAACCATCTGTGTGCCAAATTCCGTTCAGGAGTATTTGCGTGAAAGAGGAACAAACATCTATCCACCCATATAAGTTTTCACGTTTATAATATTAGTAGGATATGATTTTATTTCTGTAAATAGGTTTATACAAACATTTTTACACGTCAATCATATTTTAAAAACTAGATGAGGTTCTTTCCGATTACTCAGAGAAGAAAGGCCGAAACAAACTCAGAGGTCACAATCACTTTTAAAGTCCAGACATAATCTTGGTTAGATCATATGAAGGCCATGTAGATTGGTGTCTGAAGTGGTCTTTAGAAGGTAAGTATAAATACAACTGCTAAACAGATTACAAAGAAGAACAATACTCGATAGGAAGCTAGTTTTGACAAATTAAATAATAGACAAGGTACCGACGCCACTATTATAGCTCGGTAATCCACAAGTCACTTAAGTTTGGCAATTCTTTGCCTATGTCGGTTACCTTGGAACCCAAAGGATCTCTTCATTTCTGATTCGATCACGCCCATAACCCTCTCCATTGCCCTTTGGGTGACTTTAAGCCTTCTAATAAGGCCCATTGTGAGCGACTACGTTTCAGGCAGCACAAATTGCTTGCAGAACAGATGGTCAATGGTCGATGAGGGTGCGTACCGGAAGACGTTGCGTTGGAAGGCCTCCCACAAGATGGGCCGACGACCTTGTGAAGGCCGCAGGAACCCGTTGGATGCGAGAAGCACAGAACCGGTCGAAGTGGAGGTGCTTGGCCTATGTCCTGCAATGGACGACTTTCGGCTGAAATTATGATGATGATGAATCCACAAGTCTTTTTTATTAGTATTCTTGATTGTGTGCTGCCATTCTTGGATCTTTGACAGTCGTTACGGGTTGTCAGAAGCCCGAAAGTCTGACAACAACTCTTACCAATGGGTATCGTATTACCCAGTAACTGGGTTGTAGAGGTCATATAGGCAGTCGCTCCATGTAAAATACTAGTTAGCAAGCCGACCCCAACATAGTTAGGAAAAGGCTAGGCAGATAATGATTCTTGATTGTGTAGATTCAACATCTATGCATTTGGTATGATTTAGTCAATACGTATATATAATAATATATTATGTCCATCCTGAAGGTATTGTTTTCACTCATTCTAAAAGGTACCGAACAATATTTTTGTATAGGTAAGTACTGTAGGAAAGCTTTACGAGCTCGAGCTCAGGGTACCGGGAGGACTCAATTAAACCACGGTTGGTGGTTTCAATAATAAATTATTCATAAAAATCGTTCTACGTGCTTTTTACATTTTTTTCTTGTCATCTGGCTTGTTAGCCAAATCTGATGTCTACTATTTTCTGCCTTCTCAATTTATATTGGCGTTTATCTTACAATTATCAAAAGGTTGCATGCCACAAATCATACAAATCATAATTTCTACAGTACTTACCTATAGATACAAAAATATCCTGGCGAGGAGTTTACAGTTGCTAAATATAATATTTGAGATCCACAAAAGGTTCGCGCCACATATATTCCAATTTCAAACACCATGCAGGTTTTTTTCTAACAAACTTTTACGCTTACCAAGTAGTTTAGAAGCACAAAAAATGGCGTGAAATACATTCCAATTTTTAAAAATTATTTTGAAAAAACCTGCTTGTTTACCATGCAGATTTTTTCAACCTGAAAAGCGGAGAAATTTCTCCGCTACGGTTTCCGAGCCTCGTGACACTAATATATAGGGTGACGCTACATGATTGATGTCTTCAGGCAATTTGGTAGGCTTTCTGCAAACTGTGCTCCACAAAATTGCTTGTAGCCTGTCTCCCGTCGGTTTGAGACAATTAATCTTACCTCTTTCAAGTACAGTTCTATACTACCAATGTTTTTTTTTAACGAAAGGCTATTTTATGCTAGCTTTAGGTCTAAAAGTAAAGGGGAAAAAAGGCTTTGTTTTAGTGACAGCTGGGATAAATCGTTGCTGGTCGTAGAGCATTATTTTCGAAGTGAACGTATTTATGAAACTGTAAATATGGATTGTTAGGCAGTAGTTTAGTTTTTTAGAGTCCTTTTAAATTATCGGAGAAACTAAACATTTCCGAATGCTTCATTTTTTATGTGCGGCAGAGGGTTTCAAGTAATTCCTTCAGAAAATGTTCATGAAACAAACGTTTGTAGTAAACAAGGTACTACGTAGGATGAGAGAAGTAGGTATATACTAGGTACATAAATCCGCCGCGTACTAAGTTTAATATCCTTTAATAGGAAGCAGACTGAATACATATTCAAACTAACTTGGTCTAGGTAGACTAAGTTCTCAACGTCGCGTTGACTTTCTATGTAAAGCCGGGAATATGCACAAAGCCTCATATTACTGTGAGCCTGCATAGTCAGCTTATCTAATCCTTAGAGCACGGTACATTTCAGGGCATATTTCACATAGCTAGAATTTAACAAATAAAAA
Organism: Apamea monoglypha; assembly: GCA_911387795.2. Taxonomy (NCBI): domain Eukaryota; kingdom Metazoa; phylum Arthropoda; class Insecta; order Lepidoptera; family Noctuidae; genus Apamea; species Apamea monoglypha. The sequence continues at coordinate 8,288,514 of OU426934.1, read as the reverse complement.
ACAGCTTGGACTCCGATGGAAAATTAAAAGCTTCCGCCTGCGTAAACAAAAAAAAAAGTAAAGGACCAGAGAGTTTGCTGGGTTCGATTTTTAAATGTAGTGCCAAATTAAATCTTCTTTGAGAATTACAGCTCTGGATTTTATTTAACTTGATCGAGTTTCGTAATTTCGTCGAGATTAAATTTACGAAAATTAATTGACGAAATTGGAGGTAGTTAAAGTGAGTAATTATTTACTTTATGTTAGGCTTGGCAGTTCTCCAATAAATAATTTGGCTACTTGGCTGTACCAACTGCGTTCGTACTTACTTTCTACTTTGGTATTCCTCGGGGCGTCCTTTCGGCGTTGAGGATAAAGTGAAATCGATTAGTTGTTTGAGTGCTGGTCGATAGAGCCGTTTGAATTTATAGCTGTACCTATGTAGGTACATTTTCATTAGACTGGCAATATTTATTTTTATAAATTAAGCTTTTGGCATTTAAGTGAGTGGTGATAAAAATCACTCGCAAAATTGTTTAAAGCAATTACACGCAAGTTATCTGCCTACCTGCCAAAATTAAAACAATTACCTAAGTTGTCAAACCGACCCGTTTGTTTTGACGTTTGACCCACTTAAATATGAACAAATTCCACGAGGCTCGTCCTATAAAAATTTGACAACCCTAATTTGCGTCATGAAAAGGATATCTCTAGGCACAGGTGCGATTCTTCCAGCCTAGTCCAATTTTACGGACCATATGAGGTCCAGTTATTAGATGTGTTTGAATATAGAGGGTACTATAGAGGTTTTGTCCTGTTGGCTTTGATAACCGAACTCCGTGAATATTTTATAAGTTGATGGGATTAACTTAACACTATTTCATATTTATGTAGAAGGAGAGAAAAGAATTGAGACTCAGCTTGGAGAGCTAACTGTGAGTCTAGATGTAAAATATGTATGTAGAATGATTAGTATAGGATAATCAGCATCAGACACAGGCCTCCTCTTGGTGAGAGAGAGTGGGCCATAATCCACCACGTACAGTACGGGTTGTAGATGTCACATGTCTTCGAATTTTTGGTTCCAGGACATGCCGGTTTCCTCACGATGTTTAGTAGAATGATTGATAGAAATTAATTATCATGTCAGTGATACACACGGTAAGGGTGCACAGGACTTATAGTACACTAGGCACCTAGGTAACTACGGACTTATAAAACAGGTAGGTTTGGGAAAACCTACCTGTTTTATAAAAGCTAAGCTTACGCAACACAATTTTTTTTTTTTTTCGGATGGGTCATCGTCAAATGACCCCTCCCGCTCTGCGTGGAGCGGAAGGGAGTGTCAGACTCTTACTGACTAAAACCCACCCTTGTTCCTTCCTTCGCCCTTTATATTCCGGGGTAGCGGTAACCCTTTCGGACAATCCCGCTGATACATAATACAATGGAGGAACATTCTCGGTTTTTGTCACCTACCCTTCTCATGTAAAAAGGGTCGGTTTATTGCACCTAAGTATACATAAGGCCCAAGTTTATTTAGGAACGATTTAGCGTGTTTTCCTTTAATTGAATTTTAGGAAGTTCCTTTGTCATAGATTTAACTTTAATTTAAGGACACAGCTAAAGACACTAAGCGTATAAAGAAAAAAAAAAAGAATGAAAATTATTATTCAGTAGGGTAATTGCGCAACACACTAACAGTAGCAATGCCTTTCATTTTGACAGTTCAACAACATACATTGCGTTATTTACGTTGTTGAGCAGACACATTTTCGAACATATGAAGCAATGGATTAGTAATATCCTTCAAAATGATTTAGATTGTCATTGAAACTGTGTTACGCAATTAGGGTGCTGGTCCCTTACGCACGAAATATCTGTATCGTAAGTAGGTACCTACTTTATTAAGCGGCTGAACTGATATTTACATAAAAGTACTAGTTTCTTTTCAGGAATTTTAATGAAACAAAATTCTACTGCCTAGCTAAGGAAAATAGGGACGGTTCATTGCACCTAAACATAAATAAGGCTCAAGTTTATTTAGGAAAGATTTAGCAAGTTTTCTTTAAATAGAATTTTAGGAACTGTCTTTGACACAGAATTATCTTTAATTTAAGATCACTGATACGGTTTCTAAGAATATAAAGAAAGAGAAGAATAAAATCGTTATTCTGGTCCCTTCGGTTGATCCAAAATATCTGTCTCGTAAGTACCTACTGAATTAAGCCGGTGAACTGACAAAATAGAATAGAATACTCTTTATTATGGGCACCATATGAATTACAGATTAAAAGTAGAATTTAGTAGAAAGTAGATATTTACTCATGTATCTACGAGTACCTACCAGTTTCTTTTCAGGAAGTTTTTAATGAAACAAAATTCACCCCCTGCTGAAGAAAATAGGGACGGTTTATTGCACCTAAGTATACATAACTTTGATTTTCTTTTGACATAGAGTTAACTCCAATTTAAAGTCTAACAGCATAGTTAAAGTTTGGTTGGTTTCATCATCTGCCTAGCCTTTTCCCAACTATGTTGGGGTCGGCTTCCAGTCTAACCGGATGCAGCTGAATATCAGTATTTTACAAGAAGCGACTGCCTATCTGACCTCCACAACCTCGGTCTAGGTAATTCGATAGCCCCTGGTAAGACTGGTTGTCAGACTTTTGGGCTTCTGACGACCCGTAACGACTGCCAAAGATCTAAGAATGACAGCCGGGACCAACGGCTTAACGTGCTTTCTAAGGCACGGAGGGGACTCGATTTGTAAAAAATGGTCACCCATACACGGACCGACCGCGGCAAGCGTAGCTTAACCTGATCGATCGACCCTTGCGGCTGTTATTGCTTAGCCATAAGCCCCTTAAAGTTTAGTAGGTATTTGTAAACCCTAAAATAATAAAATGTAAAGCTTTTTCTAGTCTCCTCGAGATCTTATCAGCAAGATTTTTTATACCTACTATTATAATTATATACTATTATAACTATATTAATTTATTTTCGGGAATTTTAATGCAAGAAGTCGACATATTTTTTTATAAAATAACATCAAACGGCAAAAATATTCCAACCTGATTGGGAGTTATATATTCGAGCCGTTCAGGGTTGAAACACTAGGGCCATGGGGTCCGAGTGCCCATTTGGTTTTTCGAGATATCGCTAAGCGGTTAGTCGACTCTTCACGTGACCAGAGGGCTAGCCTGTTTCTTGGCCAAAGAATTAGCATCGTCATACAACGTGGCAATGCTGCCAGCCTATTACTATTCTAGTACTGCTTTAGTATTCTAGTACTGCTTTGAGTACTGCTTTACAACCCAATAAGAAAATGTAATTTCCTCTTTTTCCCTTATCTACAAAATTCTGGCAAAAATCTCTCATCAAAAGCGACATTAATTTAAACAAAAATGTTCTTGGCAGCCTTTGATTTACCCGACGGGATAGATTTTATAATTTTACTTAAGGCGTATGCGTTAGGGTAGCCCGTGGAATTCAGAAAAAAAATATGTGAAGTGACTAGTATCAGTAGGTGGAATGACAGCTCACTTTACCTTAGTGATCATTGTGGGATTTTTACAGAATAGCATGGCAGGTATAGACTAACCATAAAATTGGTTCCAAGAATTGATGTAACATTACAACATGATTATCTTATACTATTACTTGGAACAGTGGTTATCAATAAAATTTGGACAGACTGGATACAGAAGGCGGAGAACAGAACTTAAAACCTAACTCTACTATCCTATAACGCTTAAATGGATACAAACACAAGACTCACAAAAACTTTCAACTAACATCTGTTGGATATACAAATATCAATTTTTGAACCAAAGGGGATTGAAACGTGCCGTTTACTCAGCCGGAGTTAGATTGTACGATTAGTTGTAGTAACATCGCTGAAAATTGTTTTTTTTTTATATTTTGGATGTTTGGGTCTTCGATACTCCCTATCCTCACATACGGCGCTCAAACTTGAAGGCCAATTCTCGTAATTAAAAACGTTCAAAGTCTAGCACTCGCAGTCTCATCTCGGCGAAAAGCAAATGTCAAAAGCTCGTCAAAAATATAGGGAAATTAGAGGTATTTTTGACAGGTTGACTGAGATCAAACTGTGATCGTTCTTAAAATTAAGAGAATTATCCCTCTCGTCTTTGACAGTTCAGTAGAGGTTCAAGCTTGAGGTTTTCCAGCGAGCAATGGAGCGCAGCATTTTTAGGGTCAGTTAGGTGTATAAGTCCCAAGTAATAGGGGGCGAGCCTATTGCCATCAACCGGGCACAAATGCTGACCCCGGGCTGCTACTGAGAAATTTCTGGTGTAAAACCCAATAATATTTTGCCCGACAAGCGAATCGAACCCATGACCTCATGCTCTAGCGACCACGAGACCAACGAGTCGGACGAACTTATTTTTCTGGAAAATAAGGAGCAAAAGCCACTTTTTGTAAAGCTAGCAACACTCCATAAACGAGCATGCTCTTTTCCACACGGTGCTTCTCATACTGAATTGCAGGTCAAGGGCGCGGAGCAAGTGCTTAGCCAACATTAAAACGCTTGCTTGAAGACACTTATCCCAAGAATTTATATAAATAAACCTCACATACATATCATCAAGCCTGTATTCCATGAAGGGTTAGGCAGATATGTTTAGTATCTACATTCACATTTCGCCTGTTATGTTTAAGTCTCTTATCATAAATAAAGGGCGAGTCTATTGCCATCATTTAAGCGAGGTTCTAAACATCGAGCTGTTACCAAGTTTGTTATGGAAGAACCCAAAAACACTATGGCCGACTTCAGCTAAAGACTGAATACAATTAAGGCCTCTAGCTTAGCAATCATGCTTGGACACATAGACCATCGAGGCTGTCGTAATTCCCGAAGGTTAGGCAGAAGTGTACTTACAGTACACCCACATTTAACCAGTTATGTTTGAGTCCTATGTAAGAGGGGCGAGCCTATAGCCAACAACCGGGTACAAATCCAGACTCCTGGTTGCGAAATTCCTTGCGGAAAATCCCAATAACACTATTCCCAACTTAAGCTGGAGACAGAATACAGGACCTCTAGCTCAGCTGTAACGCTTGCAACCATAAAACCAACGAAGCATGCCATTATAAAAGTTCCATTAATTTATATCTGTACATCCTAACTAATATTATAAATGCGAAAGTGAGTTTGTTTGTTGCGCATTCACGCAAAAAACGCCTGATTGGATTTGGATGAAATTTAGCACACAAATGGACCATGACCTGGGTAAGGACAGAGGCTTTCATCCTGGATCGCTGACGAAGTCGCGGGTAACAGCTAGTAAATTATAAATTGAAGTCACTTTTCGTGTCTGGCGGTGTGACAGCATTGCTCTTCTGAACTGCACAATACATTTTGATGCGGTTTACACCATTATTTAGGGAATTTATTCCAGGAGGTTTTTGTGTATATACCCACCCTGGTGCATGCTGTTTGTGGATGATATTGTTCTTGTTGGTGAAGATGGATCTGAGATTCAGAGCACATTGGAGAAATGGCAACAGAAGCTGGAGGATGTTGGCTTGAAAATCAGCAGAACCAAAACTGAACTTATGTTCTGCGATTTCGGCAGTCTCTCCAGTTCTAGAGCCATAGCGCTTGATGGCGCGCTTCTCCCAGTCTGCTCCGACTTTCGGTATCTCGGTTCACTCGTGCAAAGCGATGGCGAAGTAGATCGGACGGTTAAGCACAGAATTAACACTGGATGGATGAAATGGCGGCAGGTCACGGGAACAATCTGCGACTCCCGCATTCCCCTTAAACTTAAGGGGAAGATATACAAAACCATGGTTAGACCAGCAAATCAAATCAAATCAAATCAAAGCCGGTCGATTCTGTAAAAATCTCACCGTGAAAACTCAAGTGAGGTGAGTTTGATGTGAGTTGTCAGTAGTGTCAATCCCTAGCATTATTTGGAATGACAGATCACTCCACGCTCACTTCACCTAAGTTTTCACGGTTAGATGGTTACAGAATCGCACTGCTGCTGTCTTGTATCGATCAGAATGTTGGGCCACAAAAGGGATAAATGAAAGGCAATTACATGTAGCTGAGATGAGAATGCTGAGAGGGATGTGTGGAGTTACACAAATGGATAGAATAAGAAATAAGTATATAAGAGGAAGTCTGAAAGCGGCGCCGGTAACTGAAAAGTTGTGTGGAAACCGGTTGTCATGGTATGGGTATGTGTTACGAAGGAATGAGGAAAATGTGGTGAGGAAAGTTTTGAGTATGAATGTCGATGGCTATAAGAGTAGGGGAAGACCAAAGAAACGATGATCTATGTAGCGTCGCTGTCTCCACTCTGTCTGAATGGAGTTCAGATTGAATACCCACAAACGGTTAAAAACCTGCCAAACCAAACCGACGTTTACTCCTACTCCTTCACAGTGCACGTGGTGCGGTTGTGGAATTCACTACCGCCTGACATAAGGGACTGCCAAACTGTTGCAGTTTTTAAAAGGAGAGTAAAAGAACACTATCTGTCCACTTCATCATAGTTGTGTCTGTATTTATTATTTTGAGTATGATTTAATTATTATCATTCTAGTGATATTTATTTTAGAAGTATGTATGTATGTTTATTTGTATGTATGTTAGTATATTCTCGTAATTTTTGTTTGGTTTTTAAAGTGAATTGTTTTGATTTTATGTATTATGTTTTTGTCTCCTTTACGCTGTCTACATCTCTGTATCTATTGTCCTGTCTCGGGTGTGCTGGAAGAGATTTCTTGTGAAATAAACACCACCTCTGTACCTATTTTTTTCTGTTCTGTTTTTTATTGTCTGTTTATATATGTGTGTACATAAATGGTAAAATAAATAAAATAAGAAACGATGGATAGACTGTGTGAATGATGATATGGTTAGAAAGGGGGTGACTGTCGAGATGGCGGCTAACAGCGGAGTATGGAAGAAAAAGGCATGTTGCGCTGACCCCTAAATTGGGATAAGGGCAGGAGAATGATGATGAAGTTTATGTGTATATAACATTAATATTAAACTTCCATAATATAAAGAAATCTAGATGTTTTCTCAAGTCGTAAAACCGTGCGAAGCAGGGGCGGGTCGCTAGTTTATTTATATTTATCACTTCATTACACTTTGCATTTCTCGGACTTCGCGAAACGAAGTGCTTCATAATAGAAAATTTCTTACAAAGCCCTGACTGACGTTGCCAACAAAGACAAATTAAATTAAATTAGCCATTAAAGTTCTTTTGTTCGGGGTGCCGAGTATTGTTCTCATTAATTATTGAGCTCATTACCAGCTTTCATGTCAATGAAAGAGCCTTTTAGAAAAGATTTTTCTGAAACATTCTGTGAGAAAATTGGGAGTTTTTTTCCGTTTGTAAGAAAGCCGCCGTAGTAAGGTAATATTTACTTGAGTTGATGGTGGCCAAGGTTATATCGTATCGTAGGTTCGAACCCAGACAGGCGTTTTAGCATAAACATAATCAGCCTATAATGTTCCCACTGCTGGGACACAGGCCTCCTCTCTTCGAGAGGGAGTGGGTAATCTACCACGCGGGCCCAGTGCGAGTTATGTCTTCGAATTCGAGGACACGCCGGTTTCCTCACGATGTTTTCCTTCACCGTTTTGAGAGCAGTGTTAATGAAGTTATTGACTCAAAGTAAATCGCCTGACTGGGTTTGAACCCACGACCAACTCGTAAGTCGCGGCCGTTACCACTGAGCCACCACTGCTCTCTCACAGGCGCTTTACTTTGTGTAAATTATTGCATCACTACTGCTCTCAAAACGGTGAAGGAAAAAATCGCGAGGAAACCGGCATGTCCTAGAATTTGAAGACATAACCCGCGCTGGGACCGCGTGGTGGATTACAGCCCACTCCCTCTCACAGAGACGAGGCCTGTGTCCCAGCAGTGGGAACATTATAGGCTGATTATGATATGAGAGAAGTATCTAAGTAAGTAAGTTCTCATACTTCTTTATTAGTCGTAATTTCTGTAATTATATATTTTCTTACTTATTTTTTCAATTAAAGATTATTTTACAAATTAATTTTATTATCAATTATAAGAATAAACAAGCATAAAGTAGGATACGGGATCATTTTGTTCTAGACAGCATTACAATTATTTATATTAACCTGTGGCACCCGCTACGCCGTAGCGCTACGCTGCTACGAAGGTTTGCCAAAAATGTAAACAAATAAAGTTCAGTTTACGCTACAACTTCAAACATTTTTAAAACTTTTTCAATAGTGCTAGTCACTCTGAAATCAACTTAATTCGCATTCAAGTAAAGTTGATATTTGTTTAATTTGAAATAACGTCAATTTGAAACATAAAGTTTGAATTTAGAGGGATTACATAAATACCTAATCCATTAATTGATACTAGGCAAAGTTTGACCTGACTAATCCTCACGATATAGGCCTGGGTATCTAAGGGAAGCCCGGTTTGACCTTGGACTTTGTATTTGAAGAAAAAGGTCTTGCGGTATACCAGACATGATCCTTATTGAACTGTCTTGTTAAACAATTTCAAGGACATCTGTTGAAGGTTTTAAGAAGGGATTATTCTTATATTGCTAAGTTTTTTACTGTATATGTATGATGTGGGGCAATTTCCGTAGCAGGGTTTTAATAAATATCCTTTGATAGCTGTTTTTTCGATGTTGGTTATTTGTTTCATAATGTTATTTAATTTTCGATTTAATTAAGATATTAGAATTAGAATTTATAGGATTATTTAGATTAAGAATTTATAGGAAAATCTTTAATTTTATGCTTATTGGGCTCTTCGATGAAAAATCTATTTTATTTATATTAAAAGAAAACTTATAGTTGACTTATAATAAAAAAAAAATCTTTGCTTATTTTGCTTATTTGAGTACATCAATCCATTAGTCAACGAACAAGCCCTCAAAAGCAGCGTTGTACTGTAGAACGTGTATGTACATATTTCGTGTAATATTGAATTAATATCATAGGTACATAGATATAACGTTATATTTTCTGCGTTTATTCCAAGCGAACGTCTTTACATCACCGCGACTATATTTTTACACTTTCTCCATACAGGAACGTAATACAAAAAGGGCTTTGAAGGCTGGTGGCATACCTACCTTTCCGTCATTTTCTTTTCAAAATGGCAGCCACTCGTTAAACTTATATAAATCGATAGCTAACATCAATGCTAACAGAAAACATCCCAAGATCAAACCCAGTGTCACGTTTCCGAGATATTAATATTCATAGTTGTTCACGTGACATCCATATAGAATAGAATAGAATAGAATAGAATACTCTTTATTGTACACCATACAAATTATAAAACATAAATATACAAATTTTTTACAAAGGGTGACACAATAAGCGATCTTATCGCTAAGAGCGATCTTTTAAAGACAACCTTATACCTTACCTACTTTACCTTACCTTATATATGCTATCGATTTATAGAGATATCAGGCGTGGCCGCCATTTTGAAAAAAAAACAAAATGGCACGACAGTAGGTACGAGTATGGCCAGGCTCCATATAAAAATTTTCAATCCCCTTTGAAAGCTCATTCTAAACTTGACATATATTATAACCTTTACAGTACCTATATGTCAGTCCTATGTATTACATCTAGGAAGTATTTATTTATTTTTATAATACTATTTACTCTATAGCAATATAATAGACTGGCAGCACACCGCGGTTTCACTCGCATAAGTGTCGATCGCCCGGGAATATCGGGATAAAAAGTATCCTGTGTTATTTTGATGAATAAGCTATATTACTGTAAAGTTTCATCAAAATCCATTCTATAGTTTTTGCGTGAAAGAGTAACAAACATCCTTCTATCCCTCCATCGATACAAACTTTCGCGTTTATAATATTAGTAGGAAGTAGGATTACTAACAGCGCCCTGCAGTTTCACCCGCATAAGGCTCGATCACTTGGGAATATCGGGATAAAAAGTACCCTATTAATCCTGGTTATAAACCATCCGTGTGCCAAATTTCATCCAAATCCGTTCAGTAGTTTTTGCGTGAAAGAGTAACAAACATCCATCCATACAAACTTTCACGTTTATAATATTAGTATGATAGAATAATTAGGATATTAGTGGGATAGAAAGTAAAATATTGATAGTCCCATCGGCTGGTCCCTAAACAACATTAAACATTTCATAGATATGTCGAACGCTGGTATACGTGTGTGTATTGTATTATACACAAACATATTATGAATAAATTCCGATCCCATACATCATAATCATAATAATATATTAATTAATCTATCCATCTAATATTTATCGTCGCAAACCCGCTATTATAATGCTTATACCAAATGAAGATGAATAGGCAAGTTATTATGAAAGGAAGGAAAATGAGCATAAAAGCAAACAATATGAACGATTTCTAGAGATTATTTTGTCCTTTGAGTTCTTTGCTAGGTTTCAGTTTGTATAGAAATATAGTAGGACAGGACTTATGGCTTATAATTTGGTACGTAAGGCCTTGAACTCAGGAAAATCCCGAAAAATAAAAACTTTTTTACAAAAATAAACAACCGACTTTCAAAAAAAGACAAAAATGAAAAATAACTTTAATTTCGGAAGTCGGTGTCGTTGTGTTCGCATTTTGAGTTGTTTGCCACCGACTTCCGAAATTAAAGTTATTTTTGACTTTGTAGTGTCTTATGTGGAAGTCGGTTGTTGTTTTTTTGTAAAAAAAGTTTTTATCTAGCACACAGTCCATACATCGTTATTCTTCCCCTATTCTTATAGCATACATTCATACTCAAAACTTTTCTCACGACATTTTCCTCATTCCTCCGCATCACATGTCATGACACGACAACCGACTTTCATGCAACTATTTCAGCCAAGATGTTCTTATTTTCGTGTCGATGGAATTTACGTACCTACTTGAATTATATGACTAGAGCCCATAATGTTTGTTTAACCACGAATGGTAATATACTGTATCTAAATAGCTATATACCAACAATAAAGATGAAGGATTTGTTTGTTTGAACGCGCTAATCTCTGGAACTACCAGTTGGATTTGAAACACTATTCTTGTAGCTAGCCTAAGTGTCTTGATAGCCTAATTCTTGAGAAAGGCTACAGGCTACTTAACATCATACTAGGACACTTAGGAGCCGAGCAAAACCTTAAAAAGTCAGATATAACGCTGAGCGAAATGAAGTAATAGCGCAGGCAGGCGATGCGATGTGACGCGGTGGGTCGGGGAATAAGAAATTTCACGCGGACGAAGTCGCGGGCAGAAGCTAGTAGCTATAGTGTATGTTAAGCTTTCAAACGGAATCGCATTACTCTCACATTTTTATTGACTCTTAAGAAATATCTGAACAAAGAGTATAGCCTTGACCCCTTAGATGGTTTTGGGAATTCTGTTCAGAGGTAGATATGAAATGTTGACGAACGGTCAAATAACGAATAAGGCTTTTTACAGAATAAATAAAAAGAGCGTGTCTTCATGGAGAAGTGTGATAAACTGAAACTTAAAAGATTTATGCAATACACCCTTTTGTACAGTTGGAGGGGCCCGTGGCTAAATAATAACAGCCGCACAGGTTAAGCTACGCTTGCCGCGGTTGGTTTATGGATGGGTGACCATCTTTACATACTCTTGCCTCGGAAAGCACGTTAAGCCGTTGGTCCCGGTTGTCATTCGTGAATCTTTGACAGTCGTTACGGGTAGTCAGAAGCCCGAAAGTCTGACAACCAGTCTTACCAAGGGGTATCGTATTACCCAGTAACTGGGTTGTGGAGGTCAGATAGGCAGTCTCTCTATGTAAAATACTGGTATTCAGCTGCAACCGGTTAGACTGGAAGCCGACCCTAACATAGTTGGGAAAAGGCTAGGCAGATGATGACCCTTTTGTACAGTTAAAGATCATCAGAGGGGCAATTCTTGTAATTTTAAGAACGTTCACAGTCTGATCTGTCTCAATCTGTCAAAAATACCTCTAATTTCCGTATATTTTTGTAATTTTTTTGTGTGTCGTGTCGTATATTTTTAACATTTGCTTGTCGCCGAGATGAGACTGCGACTAGTTTTGGAACGTTTTAAATTACGCGAATTGACCTTCTGGGGTACAGAACTTTTAGAGGCTTAGCTTTTAGTGTTCTCCTAAGATTGTCCTAAATCAAAAATTCACCTCTACAGTAATAAAGAGTTAGGTATAGACGCACGTCAAGCTACCCGAAACTGTCAAATTTTTCTAATTAACCTAGAACCTTATGCTTTAGCGATACAATTGAAAATCTACTAAAGAAATTTGGCAGATTGTAGTACGTTGATGTACTGGCGTCTGTGCGTTTTTGTTTCTTACTTTAAAGGCATTTGATAAAAGATTGGCGTGTTGAAAATTTTTATTAAATAAAGCCAGACGAGTAATACTCGTACATATTTTACAGGGTAAAATATGTAAACGAAAAAGGTAACAGCAAGTAAAGTTATCCCAGAAAACCTTTTCATTATTATAATAAAGAATAAAGCACATATTGTATTGTGAATGAATTGCACCAATCCCAGCGTGGTTTGACCAGACTCGATTAATCGAATGAACCCCAAGATTTGCACTAGCTCCTGTAGCCTCATGTTCATGGTGCTACAGCGACCATTGTATATCAAGAAGTAGACCGGGGGGCGCGGTTTTTGTAGGGAAGATGTGCCCGTAGGGAAGGGTAGGATTTAAGAGCCTACTGGATATGCATCCTAGAGTAAGCATTGGACTAGTGGATAGATGGGTGATATTTGTCTATGGATTATCTGATCTGATCTTTTAAAGACTTCGCGGCCAGGTGCTTCAGGTCGAGCTTCACCCGTGAATCTTTTGGCGGGGTTCTACTGCTAGCTCGGTTCTTTTGTATGTCATTGCTCTGCTGTGTTATGTTGAGTTAGATGTTGCTGTTTTCAATGTCATCGTCGGAGTTCTCGCTACTATCCGTTTCCGGTTTTTTGTATATCTCACTAGCAGCTATCCTAATCATATTTTTGTCTTCCGCCGTATCCATCCAAAAATCGATTCCCTTGTCGAAGTACTTCATGTCCTGTTTTAAGTTGTCGTTCCATGTGTAGTCATGTGTGCCATTATTATAATAAAGAATAAAGCACACATTGTATTGTTACTGAAAATTCGCGAATCCCTCTCGAGAATCCTGAAAATTTCTACGTATACATATATATACCCTTTATGTCGCAAATATTCCTGAGGTCATACGTCTGAAAAGGTCCTTGACTTGAAAATTATATCAATTTTATATGAGAATTCCAGAGTACATGTAAACTGACGTCCTTTAGGAATAGTTTTCTCAAGATTTATATACACAACGGTACATGAAAATGGCTTTATTGTAAAATTTCGCTCTTTCGGGAACAATGTTGTTTATTGTATGTAATATACATAACTTTAAAGTAGGTATGTATGATGCGTATGAATTTGATAATAGAAAAGTAATAAAGTAATTATTCAGTCAATTGGTTTTACAGTACATTCTCAGTTATTTTACCTCTGATACGGTCAAATTCACAGTGTACATAGAATTTTACACGTATGTTTTTTAAAGAAGGTAGCAGGGTTTGGGAATTCCCGAAAATTTCATATTTCCAGGACACGAGACAGCCTACAATCAAAGTCCCGGGAATACCCGGGACTTCGCACCATTAAAATTTTTTTTTTTGTTTTTTTTAAGAGCCTTTTTGAAAAAATTTAATTGAGTTAATTTCTCGTGAAACGTATTAAAAAAAGGCAATTTTTTGTAAAAATCACCATTTATGAAACAGAAAATTAAATCTTAATAACTTTAACGTTAATTTCAGTCATAATAATTGTTTTGTTTATTTCTTTTAATCACACACAGATTCACTTTTAAGCAGTTAAATCTTATAGTTATAAAACGAACTTACTTAAAAATCATAATAATTCTTAATAACTTTACCATTATCCAGTAATTCCAGTATCTAATCTAACAATTTCGACAATCTTGTCTCGTCTCGAGTCTCGATCCGAAAGTCTCGGGACTCGAGACAACTGAAATTACGAAAATTCCCGGGACTTCGAGACACGAGACGTCCCGGGATCCAAACCCTAGTAGGTAGTAAGAAGGTTCGTGTTTACTCCATCCAAATACATACATATTATAAACTTGCGTCTTCGATAGATTTACTATTCAGCTATTTAGATTTCGAAGTGATCGGTTGCAGGCTTAGCATTCCTACTCCGAGACATTCTGATAACGTTGAATCAATAGTCTCTCTTTTTAAACCGAAACTGGTGATTTGCAACTTGGTCCAATACAACAACAGACAAACAAAACTACTACTCTCCACTCCCCTTCGCCCCCCCTCCACTCCTCTCTACTACTCTCTCCCTCCTCTCTCTTCTTCTCTCACTCTACTTCACTTCTACTGTAATAGAGTTTTTTGCTTTATACGCTTTGGAACGGGCCAAACTACCTTCAACTTCTGATTAACTGACCAACTCGTTTACAACTCGTTAAAATATCTGTAAAGGTCAAGCCTGCCGGGTCAGCGGGATTGTCCGAAAGGGTTACCGCTACCCCGGAACATAAAGGGCGAAGGAAGGAACATGGGTGGGTTTTAGTCAGTAAGAGTCTGACACTCCCTTCCGCTCCACCCAGAGCGGAGGGGTCATTTGATGATATCCCACCAGAAAAAAAAAAGGTTTCAACCAATCCTCGACTAGAGACTTTTAATAATGATTGGAATACTTAACTTAGACGGCACGGTTTTTTACAGTACAGCGTATAAACCGCGCCGTAGAAAAAACGTGTCGGTCAACTTCCATAGTGTTCACTGACGACCTTGCCTGCACACGGCGAATAAACCGTAGTTTTTCACGGCAAGCAAAACGTGTGTGTACAAAGGGCCTCACTTAAACACAGAGCTTTTTCACACAGTTTGTCACACACTTGGGTGTGTGATAAACACAGTGTGTGTGTGTGTTTGTTACGACATATCCTACTAAGCCGGACTTTTCCTAATCGCACTTTGATTTTACTTGGCTGAGTAAAATTAGCGTTTTATACGAATATGTACAGACGCCAGCACACCAAGCTACTACCATCTGTCATTTTTTTTAAATAGATTTTTAACTTTATCTCTCAAGCATTAAGGTTCGAGGTTGATTGGGAACATTTGACAGTTTCTGGTCTGCTGGCGTCTGTACTTATTCGTTGAAGCGAATAATGCCAATAAACGAATTTTTCTTTCTTTCTTTCTAATGAACAAGCGCTTAATCATCATCATTCTCTTGCCCTTCTCCCAATCTATTTGAGGTCGGCGAAACCTTTTTTTTTCTACCATAGGTACTTATGAGCTCAACTTACTAATGAGGCACAATTACTTTTTCTATCTTACCGACCTTAATCAGGCTTCTTAACAAATGAGGGGTTGTTTGCTCATAGGTTTATATTCGTATGAAACTAATTTTACTTAGAAGAAACAAAGTAAGAAAGAAAAATTGTTTATTCTGCACAAACAAAACGCACATCCTATCCTAATAATATTATAAACGTGAAAGTTTGTATGGATGGATGTTTGTTACTCTTTCACGCTAAAACTACAGAACGGATTTAGCAAAGGCACACAGATGTTTTTTATTTTTATTTTATTTTGACCAGTATTAACATATAGGATACTTTTTATCCCGATATTCCCATGGGATCGAAACATATGCGGGTAAAACCGCAGGGCGCAGCTAGTTAAAAATACAAAAGACAAAATATAAACAGACAACGTAGTCAAAAGCCTCGTACTCAAGCAAATAAAATGTTGCCACTTAACAAGTGCGATCTGTGAATCTTGCCCTAAAACTCCGTTTGCCTTGTTAGGGCACACTTTCCTGCAATTTTCTTAGATCAGTCTTTATACTTTATATTTGTTTTTTATTTGTTGCTATCTGATGTATGTATCTGGTATATGGTGTCTCTTTTAGTCTGTGCAAAATAAATGTATTTTCTTTCTTTCTTTTTTTTACTGTAATAACTATGGCTTTTGGGACATGGCAGGTCTCGGAAGGATTAATTTAATTAATGCTTTAAGTTTGAGATTAGTGGTTGGTATTCATAAAAACAATAGTATTGTTGTTCTAGCCGAGGGAGGGTCGGAGGAGATGCCGGCGGCCACGGCAACGGACCCCAGCGCCGAGCAGAAGGAACGGCTCATCGCGGCCGTTAAGAAGGAGGTCAAGCAGTTGATGGAAGAGGTAACTAGCTTACACATTTATTTATACATTTTATTATTTATGTTACCCTATAAGAGAGTCCCAGCGCTGGGGGTCTAGTCCGAAGTGGTATCGGCCTAATGTTCGGCCGTTTCCTGCTACGAAATTACTATTTGGTTCGGTCGGTCCCGATCCTACACTCCTACACTCTTTCGAATTTTGACTATGGTCCCCACCCAACTGAGCCGATCCGAAGTTTTTTCGCATTTTTCAATAATATTCGGTTCAGTCATGTGTCGGTCCGATCCGATCATTCGCACTTTGCACTTCGTAGTAGACGCTCTGGTTTTCAGCGGCAGCCGGCGGCGTTGATGAAAACAAAATCACAAAACAAAACAAAAACAAAACACAAAACAAAATCCTGGGTACATTATTCTTGTTCATCATGATTTGCATAGCCTTTTTCCACCTATGTTGGGGTCGGCTTCCAGTCTAATCGGGTGCAGCTGAGTACCAGTACTTTACATGGAGCGACTGCCATCTGACTTTCACAACCCAGTTACTGGGTAATATGAAACCCCTTGATAAGACTGGTTGTCAGACTTTCAGAATAATATTTAATCCTAAATTATTTTACGCTCTGAAAACTAGAACTATTTCAATAGTACGAGTTTATTTAACGTTAAGTAAATCCCTTTAGTTTTACTGTTTAATTCAAGCCTTATACAATTTGGGAGTAAAACATTAATATTCTGTTGAGGTCGGACCTACAGACCTACATTTTAATATGTTAATTTAAACTAATTCTATGTTCATAGCGTAGTCAATTAAATGCATTTAAAGCCTGCC
Source organism: Apamea monoglypha (assembly GCA_911387795.2). Taxonomy (NCBI): domain Eukaryota; kingdom Metazoa; phylum Arthropoda; class Insecta; order Lepidoptera; family Noctuidae; genus Apamea; species Apamea monoglypha. The sequence continues at coordinate 8,271,480 of OU426934.1, read as the reverse complement.
TAAAGGGTTAGTTTCAGACTTAAATTACGTAGTGTTAATGTTTTAAAAAGTGAGACCGCGGACAGTTTTAGTGAATTCAAATACTATGGAAAATTAATGGTCCTAATTTCTATCTGTCCTGGAAGGCAATTCTCGCGTTTATACTCGTTCATGAGAATGACGCATTTGTCATTACCGCTCGTCTCCTATGTCGCTTATAAAATGGTGAGATTATCCAGAATCATGTATTCTCACTATAAGTCGATCGTAAATCATGAGTCTAGGGATAAAAATGCTGCCATTATGCGCCGCACGAAGTAATACCTTCTACATAACGATGCGTTTTTTTTGACGTAATCGTTGATGTACTTTTGAACATCTTTAAAAACGAACGAACGCCAAAAACATGTTTTGAGCAGCATTATACCTTTATAAACAAAACAATTACATATCAATAAACAATTTTCAATATCATCTTCATTATTGATTTCGTGGCTCCATTTTTATTTTATTATTAACTTTAAAGTCTTCCTATTAGTCCTAGTATTAGCTACAACGGAATGCATAGCTGATGTGAGTGTGCTTTGTGGTCACAATCAGCACATATAAGGGGCATCGTTACCTCTCCAACTCCTCTGGAACTGCCTCTGTGCAAAGCCTATTAGAGCTCATCTCTGGGCAGACTGTAAAGGGGTCTCCCCGCAACCTAACTGTACAAGTGTGCAAGGCAGCACGTGACCAGTGTGCGCCGTCTTTCCAGAGGTCACTCAGTGTGCGGTCAGAGATCCCACAGACAGTGTCCCTAAACGCCCGCGACCCCAAATGCCACCTACAACGTCCATAGTGACTTATAAAGCCAAAGGAAACCTTGAAAAAATCTTTTTACTTCCAACAAAGTTAGCTGAAAATTACGTTTCAGTTTCAAAAGGATTTTTTCTCTTAGCTTTGATATCGGCTTTAATTTGCGAGACGTTCATCTTTTTTTTTAGGCTTTAGCAAGTTTTGTTCCCTTTTCTACTCATTATAAAGAGCTTAGTCATTTTGAGCGAGACATGGAAAGGGAGAGCTTTTCTCCTTTAGGGCGAATTTCACCAAACTTTTTAATACATATGAATTTTTGATAGTTTTCCCATACTAGAAATGTCAGACGTCAATTTTATTCCACGGATAAAAGACAGCATTTTGGTAAAATCAGCCCTACACCAGGTAATTTTATCCGAGGAATAATTTTGAATTTTTGACAGTTCTTCCATGCAAAATCAGTCAGATGACAATTTTATTCCACGATTAAAAATTATCCGTCGATTGAAAAATCAGCCCTAAGTCTCCTTATTAATAATGCCGACGAAGGTCTTATATTAGCGACAACAGTTTCAAGTGAATTACTCTGAAACTTGCTAATCCGGTATCGGTACTTGGAACTGAGCTCGGGCGATTCAAATATTAAATTATGTGAACTGAAACAGCGGCTACAGTTGCAAACAATTTGCTGAAGGGAGTTGTTTGATGGATACTAAGTTACTGTGGAAGCAATAAAATAAATATGTTCAGTAGCCAGACCCGGAACAACTACTTGTAGGCCATACAGATATTTGTTTCGTGCAGGAATCGAACCCGCGACACGCAGCGCAGCAGTCAATCGCTTAACCATTGCGCTAACCGTGCAAATTTGCGTCAAATTTGTGCCGTCATTTGTTGGTATTGTAGTGTTACCTAGGATTCGTTAATGAATATGTAGAGCATTGCATTATGTTTCACAAACCAATATATTAGGTAACTTTTCCTTTATGTGGTTTGTGGTTACATTGTTCTCGACTCCGAATCCAGTTTGTGTCATTAGATACTTCTTGAGATTGGAATGTGGGTATCGTTTTACGGGGCCCGAGACAACCGTTCTACTTTGATTTTATTTATTTATTTATTTGTAAGTAGGAGAACCAACAGCTGAACCAAATTAATGAATTTTGACGAATAAAACGAAAAAAGTCAATAAAGGCCATTATCAAGTGAGTTCAGATATCATCTATTGTAGGTATCTACTAATTCCATAGATATAGCTAGTGCATGGAATTTGTATGTACTAGACGTAGCTATGGGAGGGCTCCCACAACGTGGACTGATGACCTTGTGAAGGCCGCAGGATGCGGGAAGCACAAAACCGGTCGAAGTGGCGGTGCTTGAGGGAAGCCCATGTCCAGCGGTGGACGTCTTTCGGCTGAAATGATGATGATGATGATACAGAATAGAGGCGCCATTGACAGCTCTGACTTTGACATATATGTATGTGGAAACTAACGGTTTTGAATGGGTTCCGCAACGTACGTTATGCGGACTATCGGCGCCATGAATTCTGTTAGTACTGCTGCTGCTCAGCTCAAAGATCCTTTGTGTCTTCAACAACATACATGACTAAACCTGATCACTTTTATCCAGGCTGTTACGCGAAAATTCGTGCATGAAGAAAGTGGTGGCGTGACTGCTCTCTGCGGCGCTGTTGAGTCGTGTCTCGGCCAAGGCTTGAGACGCAGAGCCCTAGGGCTCTTCAAGACAAGCTCCACTACTGCTCTGCTGCATAAGATTGCTAAGGTAAGTAAGCTTTGGATGTGAAGTAAGATTAGAAAGTAACTGCAGAATTTGTGACTGCTTCGGAATCAGGGTCCGGCAAGAAAAAAACCATGTTATGTCCATAATCTTTGACTTGCCCAATGGTGTTATCGTGGACCGACCACCGCTGGGACTTCCCATCTCGACACTATTCGAATTTCATAATGAAATCAAAGTCAAAAGTCAAAGCATTTATTTCAAATAGGCACATAAAAGGTGCTTTTGAACGTCAAAATTTACAATAAAATAGTATTGATTCTAGTCGCAACTTCCAAAAGGTTGGGTAGGTAGTTTCCGTATGGAGAAGAATGGGCAAGAAAATCCACGGTTACTCTTTTAAAATGTGATGTTTATATAATAACATTATCCCTATATCTATATAGATAAAAATGAAATGCTGTTCGTTGGTCAGAGCATCGCTTGAATACGGCTGCACAAATTTGGCAATGTTTTGTTTAAAAATGTTTGTAGATAATACATAGTTCCAATTGGGTTTTTATGGGAAGAAAAATTGGAAGGTCCTTTTTTCTATGAGATTTCTGTACGAACTCAAGATGATATGCGTGTTTTCTATTGGTCACGGAAAAACATCGATAGAGTAAGGAATATTACGCAAATCTCCGAAAGGTTCTGTCCACCAACCCACACTGGGCTCACTTCCTCTCACAGAGAGGAGGCCTGCGACCCAGCGTGTGTGTATAGTGGGAATATTATAGGCTGATCATGTCCTCCACGTCTCCTAGGCAAGCTTATTAAGTTCGGTAACAATGTAGAAAGTAACATTAGTAACAGTTGTGGTCTTATGCTACGCAAAACTAATTCTACGATCTATTTAAACTTGAACATGGCAATGGCTGTCGGGTCAGCTAGTACAGAATAAAATCAACATTACCGACCTGCCTTTGCATTTATCTGGACGTGCCTAGCCCATAATTCCGTTGGTTTCGACTAAAACCGAGAATAATGTCGATGTTGTCGTACGTTCTACCTATTTCGCTAAGTGAACCATTGGGGAAAAGGACGTAACGGAAAGGACTGGGACGTAAAGGACAATCGAAGAAAGTTTCGAGAGGTTTCGTGTGTTTATATTATATTATTTTGCGGTTACAGAGAGACTCGCACTATTGTAGTTTCGGAGTTTGCTCTGCTAAATTATAGCATGTTTGGGGTATATCTTAATTAATATATGTATTCTTCAGAACTTTAGAAGGAAGACCTCGTAAATCATTAACTCAAAATAGCTTCTAGATCACACGCTTTATTTTTCGTTTGTTAGGTAAAACGAGGTGGCTCTAGAAAAGGATGCCTGGAAGGATTTGGTGGAGGCTTTTGCTCAACAGTGGGACAGTGTGGGCTAAGTAAGAAAGAAAGGTATGACTATAACCAGGATCGCTTGGCGCGTGGCTAATGTCGAAACTAACACCGCCATCTTGTTTTAAGGGTTCCGTACCCAAAGGGTGCCAACGGAACCTTATTACTCCCTGTCCGTGCGTCCGTCTGTCTGTCAGTAGGCCGTATCTTATAAACCGTAATAGGTAGACAGTCGAAATTTTTACACAGCGTGTATTTTTATTGCCGCTATAACAACTTAAAAAAAACTGAACGGACTGTAGTTTTGATCTAGAATGTTCTTAAATGTAGTACCTACATATTGAAGAACATCCTCCACTTATTAATAAAGTCGGAAATAAGTTATGACAGAAGCATGTCGTACACTCTTTCCAAGTATATTAATAAAGTTTTCATTATAGGGCGCTGTTTGGTTAAATGTTCTAATATCCGTACATCTTCATGAAAAACTTGTTTTGAAACTACGAATAAACTGTGATATTTAATTAAAATATTATAGCTGCCATTAACCAGGTAACCCGGCTGATGCCTGTGGCAAACTATGGCTCGATATCTTTCCCCCTACTACTCATATCTTCAACCAAATGAGCATCTTTCTGCAGGGTGTAACCATCCCTGGTCTACTTGGAAGTCTCTAAACCGTTTCTGAACCCAACTGGAAAGATGTAAGTTGAACCTCGTAAAGTGGAACTACCTCGACGGAACGACAGCAGGGTGTGGATGTGGAGCTGTGTCACAAACTATGCTCCACCTCCTATCTGGCCCTTTTTGCCTAAAACATGCAGACAAAGTGACCTTTGCGCTACCACCGATAAGGCCGTGGAACTGGCGAAGTATTGGACCAACAAAATATCTGCTGTCGTGCCAGCGACACGAAGAAGATGAAGCTGCCATTTTCCTAGATGCAGCAATTTCATCACTTGGCTAAATAAAGAGCAAAACAAATCGTACAAACTAATATACAAATACATAACATAATCAGCCTATAATGTTCCCGCTGCTGGGACACAGGCCTCCTCTCGGTGGGGAGAGGGAGTGGGCCGTAATCCAACACGCGGGCCCAGTGCGGGTTGGTAGATATCACATGTCTTCGAACTTTTGTTTCTAGGACATGTCGGTTTCCTCAAGATGTTTTCCTTCACCGTTTTGAGAGCAGTGGTGATGTAATAATTTACACAAAGTAAAGCGCCTGACGGGGTTCGAACAAACTAAAAATAAATAAATATAATCTGAATATAAAATGGCGCCCAAAGCTAAACAAATTGCGTGGCTTTACCTGCGCTTTACAAAACGTACAGCTGCCGTTTACAACTGTAATATACATATAAACGAAAACATTATTCCCGAGCGAACACCGCCATTTGTCTGCAAACGACTGTGTTTCATATCTGTACGTTTTGTGCGTACTTTAAATCCATTGAGTACACAATACAGTCGAGAAATTAAAACGTTAATCACCTACTCACTTCAGCGGGGTAATTGCGTAACACATTATCAGTAGCAATGTCTTTCATTTTGACAGTTCAACAACATTCATTGCGTTATGTTGTTGAGCAGACATATTTTACCTACGAACATATGAATCAGTGGATGAGCAATATACTTAATGAAATGAAATGAAATGAAATGAAATGAAATGAAATGAAAATACGTTTATTTGCGGCAAACACGACGCATAAAAAAGAACATAAACACAAAAACTACTACTTCAAAATGATTCAGATTATGATTATAATAAAAATAATTTATTGGTCCATTGTTACATTGTATGCTTACTAGAAAATAAAACGACTTGACAAGCAACATTATGAATCCATATAACATACTCCAGCAGCTATGCGGGATTGTAATGAAGTAGAACAAACTCAAATTCAAAGCATTTATTTCAAATAAACCAATTACACGCACTTTTAATCGTCCAGGGGTCAGTCAGTCAGAAAGATGAAGCTAGCCATTAAAAGCGCAGTAGGTACGGTCAGCAACAAAATCCGGTTAACACTTCAGTTGTTTAAATTTTAATTATTGAGCAAAATGTTCTTAAAAAGATGTAGTAATAGAATATTTAAGAATAATTAACTCTTTGCTATTACATGAAATAGTGAAAACCAATGTATCGAATCATTTTGTATCAATTTAGATGATATGTAAAAGTAACAGAGTTAATTGACTTTTGTTGCTGACTATATCTATGGAGAAGAAAGGGCAAGGAATTCCACGAACACTCTTTTAAATCATAAAATTGTTACAAAATATTGGTTACTTCATTCATGTTAAAATTATTCATGTGAGAACAATGTAAAAAGACGTGCATGTTAAAAGCGTCCGTTACCTACCTACAACCTACACGTATCTCACAAACCACGTCAACATGCTCTTTTTTTTTTCTGGTGGGAAATCATCAAATGACCCCTCCCGCTCTGGGTGGACTGGTGGACTGGTTCGCATCATATTTAAAAGATAGAGAACAAATAGTTAAGATTGAATATTATAATCAAAAAACAAAAGAAGCAAAGCTCATTAGATCTGATGTTAAATCAATACATGCCTCAATTCCCCAGGGAAGTGTTATAGGTTGCCTCTTTTTCCAAATATATATAAATGACCTCCCCAAAACCATAGACGGGCCATGAGTACTTTTTGCGGATTATATCTCGATCCTGACTGCATGCCAAATAAATGCTAATTTAAATGAAAAACTTACGACTATTCTTGGAAAAACTGTAAACTGGATGAGCGACCACAATCTCGAAATAAATTTTACCAAAACCAAATTAATAGCGTTTCACCCCTGGCAGAAAAATAATATACAATAAATATAGATTTTACTTTTAATCAATATAAATTAGAAACAGTTAATAATTTCACTCTCTTAGGTTTAACGATAGACACTCATATAAACTGGAAAACACATACAGACAGTAAAATCAAATATTTCAAAGTTTTCATAAGCTCTCCGCGAAATAAAAAAGACTACAAACCTACAAACCGCACTAGCCACATACTACGCGTATACCCACGCTTGGTTTAACTATGGCATCATCTTATGGGGAAATAGCACAGACGCTCCCTCCTTATATACCCTCCAAAAAAAAAAAAAATTATGTCGCATCTTTGACTATTTATTGGTTTAGACGCTCAATTGATTTTTGTAATACCGGTGAACGCAGTGACGTCATGTCACGTGAACGGAATCGGTTGGAGGGGTGTCGATTTTAAAATTATAAAAGCGCGAGTCGCAAGAGAACTTGGCGCAGAACCTCTCAGCCGTCGACAATTATATTACATTAATCGCTCAACCCCGCTAATGAGACACAATTGATATTTCTATTGTAATTGGTCCGCGCGAGGCTTGACCGATTAATAATAATGAACAATTTGTAAACGAGTAAAAAAATAAATGACATTAAATATAATTAAAGAAATAATAAATAAATAGATAGACCTGCATATACAATATTAATAGAATAAGTAAATGAATGGAAATTTAAATACATAGATAATAGGATATAAAATACACTTCTGGACACATCTATTGGCCCACCTTGTATTTTCAGTTTCGTTTGGTCCTAGCTAAAATTTTATATTAGGTCGAGCAAAAAGTTTTTATGCAGTTTTGAACCTGGCACATTCACAATTTCATTCAATAGTCTTTTTTTGAATTTCGAACACAGAATTTAAAGAAACAAAAGACAATTTGGAGCCTGTTTGTTGATATCAAACAATCGAATACTAAGAAAACTTGGTTTTATTGGTTTACTTGGATTTAATTCTTGAAAAAGTGATTGATATCTTTGGTTTTGCAACAAACATTACTTATTCTTAACATTAAGGTGAGGTTCTATCAATAATCTATGGATACTTCACCTGAAGTCGCCGCCCAAGCTGTGGCACTTATTCAGGCCGGACGCAGCCAAAGAAACGTGAGTGCTCAACTTAATTTAAGTCGATCTGCGGTCCGAAATGTTTATCGGAGGTACCTAGAGACTGGCGGCTTTGTTCGTCGCCAAGGAAGGCCACGATCTCGGGTCACAACTGAAAGGCAGGATCGATTCATCGTGACGACCAGCTTGAGAAATCGTCACCTTACCTCCATTGAGATACAAAACCAACTTCGCGACTTCCACGGAGTATCTGTGAGCGCTCGAACTGTTCGGAGAAGGTTAAAAGAACGCGATATGGTACCACACAAGCCAGCTAATGGGCCCAAACTAACGCGAGCCCACCGAACAGCGCGCCTTCATTTCGCACGCAGTCATTTAAATTGGACACAGCAAGATTGGAGCAGTGTACTCTTTTCTGATGAGTCTAAAATTGTGTGTTCTTCTTCCTTCCATCATTGCCATGTAGGCAATGATGGAAGGAAGAAGGTCTACCGACGTAAGGGAGAGCGTTTCGCACAATGCTGCTTTGAAGAGAGGGTTGCTTATGGCGGTGGCTCATGGACTGTCTGGGGCGGTATATCCGCGAGCGGCAAAACTCAACTTGAGGTTGTTACAGGACCACGGCTGCCAACATTAAATGCTGAAAGGTACATTCGTGAGTGCTTAGAACCTCACGTGATACCATACGCGGACTATGTGGGCCCAAATTTCCTTTTTATGCATGATAATGCAAGAGCCCATGCGGCCGGCATCGTCAGGGAATATCTTCGGGATGTGAACATCACAGTTATGGACTGGCCAGCCAGAAGCCCAGACATGAACCCCATTGAGCACATGTGGGACGAGCTGAAAAGACGTGTTAGGGCTCGTCAGCCAGTTGCCCAGACGATGCAAGAGTTGAAAACTGCCATAGAAGAGGAATGGGAGATGATCCCTCAAAATTTCATAGAGCGGTTGATAAACTCTATGCCTAATCGTATGAGAGCTGTGGTAGATGCCCACGGAGGCAACACGCGTTATTAAATTAAACCTTTATTTGATAAAACATGTTTTTTATTCAAAAATCAATTGCCTTTAACAAGGCGCATATCCGACTTGTTAGGCGTAGCTCCATGTCGTATGGTATTCTGAATTCAAATTTAAAACAATACGATCGAAAAAGATGGTAAAATGTATCAGGTTTAAAACTGCATCAACAGTTTTTGTTCAATCTAGCAATCATATTTCGGTAGGGGCCATCGAAACCTAAACTCTAAGGTGGGCCAATAGATGTGTCCAGAAGTGTAATTTCTAGTGGATAAATTCAATAATAATACATAATTATGAATAACAGACATATTTTCATAAGTAAAATAACAAAAATAAATTATAACACAATACTTAATAATTATACTACATTTATAATAATGAAAAATGTTTAAGCGAGTAAAGAAATAAGCAATATTAAATAAAATTAAATAAATAATGTATAATGTGTATATATTATATATATATTTATATATATACTATAAGTTTGTATTATAGTAATAGTATGTATGTGTATGTATATAACCTATTTATGTATTTGTTAACCTAGTTCTAAGAGTTTTTTTTTTATCATTGTCCCTCTCAACCAAAGCACCTGTCATCTAATCTCTTCACCACCCTTGGTTGACTGGTAGAGAATACCTAAGGCATTAAGTCCGCCTTTGTACCATTTTTTTGTGCAAAAAGATTAAATAAATAAATAAATAATAAATGAATAGATAGACCAGCATATAAAATATTAATAGAATATGTGAATGAATGGAAAAATAAATATGTACATAGGTATAAAATAATTAATACGATATAAAATATCTGTAACTGAATAACAAAGAAAATTAATAAAGCGCTCTTCCTCTTCCTACTTATTTAAAAATTTGCTGTGCCGACAGGGTCCATCTATTATTTTTCTTTTATTTACCACCTGTAATTGTACATTAAGTATGGATTGCAATAAACGATTTGAGATTTGTTATAAAAATATAACTTTTGCCGTAACATTGCTACCTACGTGTTGTGAATGGTAAATGTCAGCGAATACAACACAAATGATGTTTCCCGAAAAGTTAAAAAATGAACGAGCAGGTATTTATAGATAGGTACGAGAATAATGGTAGATACGAGAATGGAATAAAACTTACTTATTTAAGACGCAGCTCTCGCATGAGAGCTCTTTCTAGATGTGATCAATATGATTGGTCATTTAACCATTCATATACACACATATAAACAGACTAGAAGAAAGGAACAGAAATATACGTATAAAGGTGATGCTTATTTCTCTCCGACCGGATACGGAACACGATAGTACGCTCTAAGACAGAAATCGCAGACGTTACCCAAAAAGCGGTCAAGCTCAAATTGAACTGGGCCTTCTTATACTAAATTAAGTTAAAAAAGTATTAAAACAAAACAAATAAAAATAAACAAATTAACAACTTTAACTATTAAACTCCTAACCTAACCAAAACTATAAGTAGCAAACTAAAATATGGCGACGAAAAATTCCTCCGCATTGCTGTCGACTGGTAATGTGCACAAGAGACTGGCATTGCCATGTTGTATGGCAATGCCCAGACTCTGGCCAAGGTAAAAGCCAGTCCTTGGATCACGGAAAGTATCAACCAGCCATTTGGAGGTTTCATGACGTGTTAGCAAAAACATTTGGCCATGTTGTAGCACCATTAACTAACATTAAGAATTATGTAATGCTACCATAAATTATACTCCCACTTTCCTCGCACAAAACAACCATAATATACCTATGTTTTACTCGCATAATGTAACATGACATTTCCTAAAATGTAGGTACATTTTCGCACATTACTGATACTAACAAACATTGTCCAATTTGCTCTCAGTGAGCACAGTATTAAATTAATTCAAAATGACCGGCCGCGTGGCGCTTTCAGCGGAATTCGGCGAGTTTCAGAGAAATTGTCGGGCTTTCAGTTAGGGCGGACATGCTCTCAATTAGATTCTGCTAGAGAACTGACTGAAATGTTGTTGGCTAAGGCACCCGTCCCACCGCTGACGAAGAACCGACTAGAAATCAATGATTTTCTCGCTCAAGAAACGTACAAAATATTGTAAGTAAAATGCCCGGTGTAAGTAAAATATGTATATCGGAGATGGTATGTGTGTCTCGTTATCATCAGGCATATTTTAATTACTTTGGGCGTACTATGGGTAGTGTTGGTGATTGCGCAATAGGAAAACAATTTGCAGTTCAAATCAGATTTTAATTTACGAACAAGTTAGTCACACTAGCGAATCAGACCTTGTAGGTACACAACTCAACGATACGGAACGCGAGACAGTTTCTGAGCACATGTGGTCCGATGAGCCAACCACACCGCTCTTGTAGATATAGCTTCCCTCTACCCCCACCAACTCAGGGTACACTCTGTCTAGCGCCACCAGATGGCGCTGGCGTTCCAAATAGTCAAACGAATGACTCCGACATATACATATATTTAAAGTTCACACTGCCTGCGAGTAATTCGTTTGTCGCAGTGACAAGAGCTATCAAGGAGAGTACTCGCACAGCGATGTTCGCCTGGCGGGCAGAACACTCGCTGAGAGACTCACGCTTGTATATAACCACACAAGCGAGTAATAGCTCGTCGCCATCGCGCAATCGCAACTTGTTTTTATCTCTACTCTGTACCCGTTAACCGCCGGCGCGGTGGGACACGACAGGTGTCTGAACGTAATAGGATTAGGTTTGTGGATTATCTGCAGAATTATGTTCGAATTTTCTAATGAATTTAGCAAAGCGGTTCATGTTGAATCTTGATATAAGTAAGTGGGTTTTCTTAGCAAGGATAAGTTGAGTTAAGCGTGTAAGGTTTAAAAGCTCCCGCAGACAAGCGTGGCGCGACAGTGCGACGCGATTTTGGTAGAACAATTTTCGTTATGTTTTCATAGAAATTGTTCTACTAGAGTCGCATTCGTTCGCGTTGTTGCGTCGTGCCTGGCTGTGGGAGTCTTAAAGCGGATTGGGTGAACTCTAATAACCCAAGTGTCGACTTATGAGATATCATTATCGCGAGACTCCCGGGAGTTCTTGCGTTATTTTATTTATTCATTGTAGCGAGCGATTTTTAATTGCGTAGTAACATAATAGGTTAGGTGAGGGGCCCGTGACTAAATAATAACAGCCGCACACGTTGATCAATCAGGTTAAGCTACTCTTGCCGCGGTTAGTCTATGAATGGGTGACCATCATTACGTACCGAGACCCCTCCATGCCTCGGAAAGCACGTAAAACGGTTGGTACCGGCTGTCATTCGTCGATCTTTGACAGTCGTTACGGGTAGACAGAAGCCCGAAAGTCTGACAACCAGTCTTACCAGGGGTATCGTATTACCCAGTAACTGAGTTGTGGAGGTCAGATAGGCAGTCGCTTCATGTAAAATACTGGTACTCAGCTGCATCCGACTAGACTGGTAGTCTACCCCAACATAGTTGGGAAAAGGCTAGGCAGAGGATGAGTAACATATTAGGTTGTTTTGTGCCTGGAGTAGGTACCTAATAAATTATGAGAAGTTACCATCCAGGTTACGAAATTTTGTCTCCTTGCATATTAGTAGCAAGTAATATAGCTTGTTATGTTTATTGATAAGTGGCAGGGAGATCGACGTGCAAACTGTAACCATGAATCAGCACATGATTCGAAATCCCATAGGGCAGAAATTTTTAATCGGTTATTAAGAAAGAAACCAGCTGCTTCATCAACTCAGCCTATCGCAGTCCACTGCTGGACACAGGCCTCTCCCAGGCTGCGCCACAACACCCTGTCCTCCGCCTTTCGCATCCAGTCCGTCCCAGCAACCTTCTTAAGTCCGTCGTCCGTCCATCATGTTTGTCGAAGGACCGATGGCCGGTGGAACAGACGAGTCCTGGAGTGGAGACCGCGTATCGGCAAACGTAGTCTGGCACGCCCCCCAGCTGTTTCATGGAATATTGCATTTCCTACGCGGTCAAAATGTATTAAACAGCAATTTTTTTTTTAATAACCGACTAAATGATTTGCCGCAGTACTTGCAATGCGTGTATGGACGTAAACGCAAGCAAAAGGAGTATGTAAGGATCGAACGTTTCAAAGATCGAAAAATAATGTTTCATACATTCTGACCGCGTAGGTATGGCAATTTTCTATGAAACAGCTCGTTTTTTTATTTGATAACCTTCGAAAAATTTCTATACTAAGAGGTCTAGAATCATGCGCTGAGTTCATGGTTACAGTTTGAGCCTCGTCTCTGCTACGCGACACACGTCACAGCTTGATTAAAACCTTTTTCTCCCGCAGCTGGCGACATCGTAGTACGTCACAGTCTCCCTGTTTTTATTTTAATAAACTTTTCTAATAATCCAGTGCCGAGTTAATACCTTCCCCGAGGGACTCGACTAGTTAGATTTGTTTCTGTCGAGGGAGACATGGCCCGATGGCCGCAGATTGAAGTTCAGACATAGTTCAGGACATTTTGTTTAGTCTAGGGATGAGTTGAATGATTCTCTGGATGAGGATAATGAGGAAGGATAGGATAGGGATGTGGAAGTTAAGTTTGTAGATGAGGATGAAGATGTGGGCATTAACGGATTGAAAAGGTAGGTTCACAAACGCATCGTACAGACTGGCCCCATGCAAGTTTATTTACGATACCTATAAGTAAATTCAAAATATCCTTAAAATAGTATGAAAAGTACTATTTATCTTTTTACTTGCCTCCTAAGGGTCGTAACGTAGTGTTAAATAGGGCTATCAAAAGCAAAAATAATTTTTCAAATCCGACTGGCAGTATCAGAGATTAGAGCGTACAAACAAACAAAATCTTCAACTTTACTGTCAGTATGGAAAATATAAGTGATGATTTCTAACGTAAAAGACAGTTTTCACGTATGTATGTATGTATAACTCAAAATTCTAGTTTAAATGATTTCAAAGTCTTTGATTTCGTTGAGCCTTCAATTTCGTTCAGCCTTTGATTTTATTCCCATTTGTGTTTGTAATGCCAATTTGGGAGAGAGATTCGTAATTGGCTGAAACAAATTAGGCTCGGAATGGCCTTGGACTGATTTTTTTCATAAAGAGGAAGCATTTCGTTCTCTCATTTTTACTTTTCCTGATACCAGCTATATTTGGATTGTAAATACATTTCTATAGGCACATAATCTAAAGAAGAACGTCATTTTTTCTTTTCTTTGTCTTTGCTTAGAGTTGCATCTATTCAGATAGAGAGTGCGTTTTGATACTAGCTACTCATTGTTCCCTCGTGCATAATCAGCCTATATTGTTCCCACTGCTGGGACACAGGCCTCCTCTCTGTGAGAGGGATTGGTCCGTAATCCACCACGCGGGCCCAGTGCGGGTTTGTTAATGTCACAAGTCTTCGAATTTTTGGTTCGAAGACATGCCGGTTTCCTCGTGATGTTTTCCTACACCGTTTTGAGAGCAGTGGAGACGAAATAATTTACACAAAGTAAAGCGCCTGTCTGGGTTGGTGTACACGGTGTATACCTATAGCTCATTCTAGTCCAGTTGACCTTCCAGTTCTGAATACTTGCCTATACACCAGAATAACCTGTAAAATCATTTTTAAAAATAGCCTCTCTTGAAATTTTTTCATATAACACGATTTGGGTGCGAGATGGATATTTAAATAGCTTTCAACTTTACGCAAACTCGTTTAGAGGTTGGTAGCATTTGCTTTTATTATGTATCTTTTTTATGGGAGAAAAACTAGCTAGAAAAAATTAAATGGTTTTATAAAATAATAATAATAAAAAATATTTATTTGCGTAAAACATAACTTTTTCGTTTCATTCTAGAGTTCGTTTTTGAGTTATGATTACTTCTGCATGGGCTTGTGGCTAAGTAATAACAGCCGCACCGGTCGAACGATCAGGTTAAGGTACGATTGCCGCGTTTGGTCCGTGGATGGGTGACCATCTTTACATACCAAGACCCCTCCGTGCCTCGGAAAGCACGTTAAACCGTTCGTACCGGCTGTCATTCGTCGATCTCATCGTCAAAAGCCCGGAAGTCTGACAACCAATCAAAAAAAAAAAAAAATACAAAAAAAGAAATCTTACCAAGGGGTTTCGTATTACCCAGTAACTGGGCTGTGGAGGTCAGATAGGCAGTCGCTTCATGTAAAATACTGGTACTCAGCTGCATCCATCGCCTGGCCTGGCCTGGTCGACTGGAAGCCGACCCCAAGATAGTTGGGAAAAGGCTAGGCAGATGATGATGATCACTTCTGCACGTTATTTCTTGTCAACCGTAACCGTGCTCACGTTTGAAAGAATATTGGTAATGGTCTGATGATGCCGTGGAAGTGGTGAAGTATTGGGCTAACAACTTATAACAATAACCGTCGTGCCAGCGACACGAAGAAGATGAATATGACAAAGATGGTAGTCAAGTTTTTGGGTTGAATAATTTGCTCGTACAAAGTTCTGTCTTTGCGTTCGAGATCACGGTTTAATTAGGTTCAGTTAATTAATTCATTATTACTGGATTCAATTTGTAAACTCCAACTTACTTTAAGTTAGTCGTTAAAATCAGGACGCGAAGTCTGCCATGATTTTTACTGCACACTCATTATGTTCATGCTGTTGAATGAAATCACATAACGTGGAAAAATAAACTTTCGGTGAATGAAGAGAATCGTCGTAATCGTTTCTAGTCACGCACCAAAGGTCAGGGTGTTAAATAGTTTATAGCCAAAACATAAGGCCTTTCCCTCGCACTGTTTCTGCTGGTTTTAGATTTAATTGTCAAGGCGTGCAATGGAAGATGCATAATGTCCAGCAGTGGACTGCTATAGGCTGATGAAGGTGATGGCAACATTACCGACCAGGCTGATTTGCTTCGATTGTTAAGTTGTTATCCCGGTGACTCACGGAGACAGCTTGACATGATTTGATTGGAGTAGGTTGTGCTGGATGTTTTGCAGTGATATAGATTCAAATCAATTCAAAAATCATTTATTCATATTAGGCTGAGAATCAGC
This sequence comes from Apamea monoglypha, assembly GCA_911387795.2. NCBI lineage: Eukaryota > Metazoa > Arthropoda > Insecta > Lepidoptera > Noctuidae > Apamea > Apamea monoglypha. Next base: position 8,255,621 of record OU426934.1, on the reverse strand, counting down.
AATTTTCCAACGACAAAATTCTATAAGACAGTCCCCAAAAACGCCCGATCTTTACGATTGCAATTCTTCCCAGTGTATTGTTATGTGTCACTTTTTAGCCTGGGACAGTAAGGCGATCAACACACTGCCACGCACCACGCAGCGTAGCGCGTGAATGCGTGTTTTAACTTTGCTTGTAAGTATCTCCGTTTGTATAGAAAACACGCACAGTTCAACATACAGAAAATGCATCCACGCGCGTTCATTCATTGCGTTGACACGCAACATGCAGCGTGATGCGTGGCAATGTGATAATCGCCTTAAACGTGTCCACCCTTGGTTGCGTGGTAGAGAATGCCTAAGGCATTTTTTTTTTTTTTTTTTTTTTTTTTTTTTTTTTTTTTTTTTTTTTTTTTTTTTTTTTTGGGATGGGAAATCATCAAATGACTCCTCCCGCTCTGGGTGGAGCGGAAGGGAGTGTCAGACTCTTACTGACTAAAACCCACCCATGTTCCTTCCTTCGCCCTTTATGTTCCGGGGCAGCGGTAACCCTTTCGGACAATCCCGCTGCCCCGGCAGGCTTCGGCCCTGAGGGGCCCCTCGTTATGCTGACATCTCTTTGAGGCGCGCGTGGAACACTTACGCGCCGTCCGGCACGGGCCTGGTCCTGATCGGGCGGTGAGCTACCCATTGCTCTCCGCCCGCAGGCCCGCGCCTACGGTGGCCGGTAGTCGTCTCTCGACTCCCGACGCCCGGGGCGTCTCCCGCGGCGGCTTGGACGGGAGGCTCTCTCCCTCATCCGTCCCGCCACCTCCTTCGCTAGCATGACTGCTTCGCAGAAGGAGGCGACTGCCTCCCACTCCCTCTCGCTCCGGACCATGGCTTGCACCAGGTCCGGGCGCGAGAGGCCGCCGCCGCTGCCGATCGCCTCCACGAGGACACGGCGGTGCTCCGCCCAAGCGGGGCAGACCTCCACCGTGTGCTCCACCGTGTCCTCTGGGCGATCCTGGCAATGGTGACACCCGGGCGTTTCCTCCCGCCTGATCATGTGATGCCTAAGGCATTAAGTCCGCATTTGTAACATTTTTTCAATAAATAAATAAAAGGAAAGACCGTGGCACGATTTTATTGCTTCTTTATATTGCTCGATAGCTGTAGGCTTCACCCCTGCCTTTCCCTGCGGAAAATACCGGCCTGATGTTATGTTAGTATCACAATAGACGATAGGCATAACGGACAGTCCCTTGTGCAGAGCATGCATGGAGGCTGATGAAACCGTTGCGCATGTGCTCTTGGAGTGCACAGGCGTCACCCAGATTACGTCAGAAACCCTCGGGACACCCAGATCTTACACAGATGTTCACAACAGACTAGGAGACCTAATCAACTTCTGAAGGGAGATGGGCTGGTTGGAATAACCACCGACGGCCACCATGGCCCACGCACAAAGGTCCACTTGAAGGACTGAGTGCGGAAACCAAACCCATAACATAGAACATAGAATCACATTAGTACTGGTTACCAAACTCATTGGTGTTGGTAACCAGTTCGACTGCGATAAGTAGTCTGCTCCAGTTTACTCGCTATCCGTCATTACGTAGTCTTCCGTTTTAGCCTGTTATCAACAGTTTCAATGTCATGCATATTTATGTAAGTCAGGCGATTTTCGGATCAAGGACATATCGATTTACCGGGACAGGGTGACACATTCCACATGAAATATTAAAACGTATGTTACTAAAAGAGCGATGAATATAAATGAGAGACGTGAGGAAGAACAAAGAAAAGATGAATCATGTTTGTCATATCTTCTGCGTGAAATTTCTTATTCCCTCACCCACTCCATCGCATCGCATCTGTTCAATATACAACCTGACACTACCCTACAAAATGTAAAACACGTAAAAGAAATTCGCGGGCTACCCTGGCGCTTCTCCCTTAATATTTAGCCATGTTAGTTTTATTTTGCATACCGTAAAAATTTTGTGGTGCTTGGGAAGTAGGTACCCTTAAATACCTGCATTATAATCAGCCTATACTGTTCCCACTGCTGGGACACAGGCCTCCTTTCGGTGAGAGGGATTGGGCCGTAATCCACCACGCGGGCCCAGTGCGGGTTGGTAGATGATAAATACCGATGACATAATATAGATGACATTAAAATTTAAATCCTACTAATATTTTAAACGCGAAAGTTTATGAGGATGGATGGACGCTTGTTACTCTTTCACGTAAAAACTACTGAACGGATTTGGATGTAATTTGGCACACGGATAGTTTACAACCAGGATTAACACACAGGATACTTTTTATCACGATATTTCCACGAACTCGAAATTTATACCGCGGGGCGCTGCTAGTATTCATATTGGAACATTGGATTCTCATTATTATTTGCACGTAGATCCACAAGCTCTCCGTTTAAGCCGATGACCGTTCTGCGGTAAACACGGTTCAGTTCGCTTCGTCTCAGTGGATATTAAATATTAACTGAGATAGATCGATTTGAAGTTCTAGTGTATTGGTATATTTGGAAGAGCGGTTGATACACCGTTGTTCTGTAGTAACTAATACGTAATGTATTACCTACATCCATCATTCCTGTATCATTTACTGGAAGTAAACCAATTTTTATTTATTTCTTTTCTTTTTTAACCGACTTCAAAATGAGGAGGTTCTCAATTCAGATATAAATATATATATATATCTGAATTACTATTAATGAATTATGATTTATGAATTATTATTAATGTACGGCATAAGTTCGTCATATATATGTAGATGGATTTGCAAAATTGTTTTTTGTTATGAGTTAGCTTCAATAACACGATTTTTTCCACTTAGTTTATATTGATGATGTTTTAATAACTTCCTGTCACTGATATTTACATAGCAAGTAGTGTTAAATACATTCGAGTGGGGTAGGTACAACTAAAAAGTGAAAAATAAAAACTTTTTTACAAAAACAACCGAATTAAAAAAAAACACTACAAAATGAAAAATAACTTTAATTTCGGATGTCGATGCCAAAATACGAAAATATACACCGACATCGACTTCCTAACTTAAATTTATTTTTCATTTTGTAGTATTTTTTTTTGGAAGTCATTTTTTTTTACAACTTAAGATTGACGCATAATATATTAAAATGTAAATAGGCGTTATTATACTACTTATCTACATAGTTGTATGATTTAAACATTGTAACTGCTGGCTTATACGAGTATGCTAAGCAGATATAAAATCCACAGTTTCGTGGTTACACTTTGACAAGGGATTGGAAAATGAGCCCTTAATTTGATTAATTATTTAATCAAATTAAGGGCTCATTTTTCAATCATCTGATAACTTCATTCGAGTAATAATTTTGAAACTTTGACAGTTATTTCATACAAAAACTGTCAAACGTCAATTTTATTCCTCGAATAAAACTTCTCTGGCGATGAAAAAATCAGCCCTAAATCAGCAAAATCTTACGTTTTCTACGTTGAAAAAGCAGCGCTACTTGCATTTGCAGTGCGTACACGCGTGTCGAAAGCGCGGAAACGCCGTGCGCTAATGGTTACGTCAAAACAGCTTATAATAAGAGGAGCTTACTATACTATTACTAAACTATTGTTACAATACAATTGGGTAGTTGCATGATATTGAATACTATATATTCTAGTAGATAATATATTCACATGCGTGATACGATAACAGAATTCGAAATCAAATTTGAAATCGGTCAAAAAATAAAAAAAACTTATAAGTTATAAAAACTTTTTGTCTATCTCTTTCTCGCAAAACGAAGTTTTGCATGAAATTTATATGGCGATACTGAACTATGATGTCACAATTCAGTATTTCCCTCTCTGTCTAATTGAGAGTTTTGAACGCTTATATCTTTTTAATTTCCGAAGATATTAAAAAACTGGTTATACCAAGCTATTGGTGAGGTAAAAAAGCTTCAATTTAAATATAAAAAAAAAAAAAATAGTCAACTAGCCAATTGTAAGTGTACAACATTATGTAGAAATATGAGAAAATAATCATAAAAGAATCACTTGATAGACAGTCGTAAAACATTCTTTAGTATCTCTACCGAGCTCAATATCGAGATACTTTCTTATATCTGTGATCGAGATACTTTATAGTTCCTACTAAAGAAGTTTCAGAGTAGATTTTCGTCCCGATATTGAATTCCTAACTCAGGATTATACATAGTTGAGCTAGCTAGACCCACCGATTAATACTGCGAACAAAGTTGTTCTATCCTCTATAGATATTTAATAAACTCCGGGAAATTGATCGTGCGAAGTTTTAGCGTTAGCGAGATTAGGTAGACGGGTATTCGTGCCATTTTCGAACGATCCGATAGAATTATTAATTGGTATTATGACTCCTGGATATCAGTTTGGCGTACCGCAGGGGTTTGTGGGTGGTTGATTTAAATATAGATACTGGGATTGAAATTCGTTTGTATCTACGTTTCGCTTAGCGATCTTTCTGACTTTTATCCTTTTTGCTCGACTCCTAAGGGTCATAGTTTGATGCTATATAGCATATAGCCTTTCCTCAAGAATTGGTCTATCAAATGCAAAAATAATTTTTAAATCCGACCGCAAGTTCTAGAGATTAACGCGTAAACAAACAATTACTCTTCAACTTTATTATTAGTAAAGATGCTATCAGAAACTAATCACTTATTATAATCTGCCGAAGTGTTTTATGAAACAGACGCAAGAATTGTTACTGTTACTGTTAGCCTGCATCTTCCCAAAAGCTGGGCAAAAGCCTCTCCCCCGACTTCCATCTCTTTCAATCCAGGGCAAATGGGGACCACGGTCGTTGGCTTTTTCCAGCTCGTCCCACCATCTTCTAGGATTACACATTCAAGATTTATTGGTATCTTTGCGGTGACCTAGTCAAGTGTGCGCGTCAACACACCGTTTTGTTGCGAAGACTGTTTTTTTTTCCTATCATTGTTTTTATAGAGCGATAGTCTGAGTTAATACGGTCTTAATTAGGTCCGCTGTAAAATTATCACCGTGAAAACTTAAGTGAGCTTGAAGTGAGCTGTCATTCTACCTGATGCTAGGGATTGGCATTATTGACAGCTCACTTCAAGCGCTTTTCACGTAAGTTTATACGGTGATTTTTTTACAGAATAGACCGACTGTTCAAGGCCTTGCTTGGCACTCGCTAAACAAGACACGAATTTAAGCCCTCAATTTCAGCCAGCAAACGCGATGAGCCGCTATATGTAGCTTTAAGAGGATCTCTCTATTTTACCGGCTAATCAATGTGGTTCACCACCCAAGTCGATACACAAACAGGGTAACGTCAAAGTACACAGCTGAGGTAACGTGCGGTATTTGTACAGGTACGTGATGAAATGAGGTCTGCTGCGAGGGAATGGGGAAAATAAATAAGGATAGGGAAAATGGGCTTACAGCTTTCAGTGTAATTGCTTGCTTGGAAAGCGGTTTGGTACCTAAACGGTTTTATTTTTATGTAATTGTACCTAATGTCGACTGTTTTTAACGACATCATTAATTAAAAATGAAAACTGTTTTTTCTGTGGTCTGGTTTGTGGGATAACGGCTATCATATTTCTTTTTTACTGGGGGAAATGGGGTTCACCTGTGACTGATGGATTTTGATAAAACATACCTACATTATTTATTCTGTTTTTTTTTGTTTTTATGAGAACTTACAAAATACGTAGATAATGTTTCAATTTCGCTACTTATATTTCTTCGAATTGTGATTCATTGTCTTTACATAAGTCAAATATTATCACAGGGACAGGGGACAGGGAAACAAGATCGATTGGCACAAATAAGGTAACCTGGAAGTCTTTAAACAGACTCCGGACCCAGGTTGGCCGAAGCAAGGAAAACGTGTTCAGGTGGAGATTCATGGACGACTCCGCCTTGGAGTGTAAATGTGGTGCTGTTCCACAAACGATGGGACATTTAATATCGTGTCCTGCGTGTCCTGTCAGCTTCACGTTACAGGAACTGATGGACGCTGGTGATGGCGCCAAACAAGTAGCCGAATTCTGGGCCGAGTCCATTTAGACTGCTATCGACACGCTAAGTAGAAGAAAAACCCATATTGAGTACCTATAAATTCTCAAGCTACCACAGATTCAGAACCGCTCTAATACCTAAACGTATGTACAGACGCCAGCAGGTCAAGCTACCCGAAACTGTCAAATTTTCCCAATCAACCTTGAACCTTAATGCTTTAGCAATAAAGTTCAAAATATATTAAAGAAATTTGACAGATTGTAGTAGCTTGATGTGCTGGCGTCTGTACTACACAATTTAATTAAACTACGCCCGACTGATACAAAAGGAATACGTAACACTTTCGGCTTCGGCTTTCCATCATCATTACCATTGACATTCACTGGATCATTTATGATGACATGACATAGGTAATGTAGTACATAATTTGAAGGAACCAACCTTCTACTGTGTACGTATTTCATTGTAATATATTAGATTCTAGTATATTCTACCAACCGTTTGGCGTAAAGTTATAATTACTTTGAGTAGTTCCGTACCGGTATTTCCTTTAAAATTCCCAGTACAACTGTTGTTTGAAGTTGCCAAAGAACCCAGTAGTTCTATAATGATCAGTCGAGAATTATGAAGTTTCAGAATTCCTTGCCCGTATAGTTGGAGAATTTAACAAGGATGGAAAGTTTTAACAAGTGTTGAAGTGTGTTTGTGTAGCATGGCGGAATACTTGTCATTATTTCTATCGTGCAGTAGGAGAATACATGGTTAAACAATTTTTAAATACCTACAATCATTTCTCGTAGGCAAATAAACCTTACCTAAACCCTTTTCAAGCTGTCATTTTGCATTTGCATAATATTAGCAGTAGATACATATTCAGGCACTGTTCAAGTGAAAATCGTTCTAGAAGACCTTTATGTTTCATCCCTCAAGCTACGAACTACAGGATTAATTCTGAATTTTCATTACTACATTTTATGCAAAATTTTCATTCGGGAGACCCAACAAAAACCCTTGATTAGCCGCCGCCCAGCTCGCAAAGAATTAACAACGTGGGTACTACCGTGGTTTGCGGTGAAGGGAATTAACATTAATTAAATGTGGTCTCATTGGCACTCGCTGCCATGTTCTTTGGCTTTGACTGTGACTGCAACTGCTACAGGTTACTGACTTGCTGTTACTGTTAGCCTACATCACCCCGTTTTTTTTTTTCCGGATGGGAAATCATCAAATGACCTCTCCCGCTCTGGGTGGAGCGGAACGGAGTGTCAGACTCTTACTGACTAAAATCCACCCATGTTCCTTCCTTTGCCCTTTATGTTCCGGGGTAGCGGTAACCCTTTCGGACAATCCCGCTAACCCGGCAGGCTTCGGCCATAAGGGGCCCCTCAAATTATGTTGACAACTCTTTGAGGCGCGCGTGGAACACTTACGCGCCGTCCGGCACGGGCCTGGTCCTGATCGGACGGTGAGCTACCCCTATATCACCCCTACTGCTGGGCAAAGGCCTCGTCCCATGACGTCCGGCTCTTTCGATCCAGTTCGTGAGTTACCTTAAACACCTTAACTGAGGATGTGCGTGAAGATATCCATACGCAAAAGTTTTAACCAGAATCATTATTTTGCCAAATATAAAACCAGCCAGGAGCAAATCGGGCTCTCAGAAAAAGAGTTTCGAACAGCAGCCTAATTGCGTAACCATTTTCGGCAAATGATTGAGATTAATTGGTTTCGTTTCGATCGCTTTTTGTTTCATTTTACGATTTTCTTAAGCACATATCGTTCACTCTTTAGCGTTTCAAACAAACAGCTGTTGCTATTACATGATAGTGGAGTTACGCAATACGAAAATCGTAAAAAAATTAGGTAAAAAGTTTTTTCTCTGTATAACACTAGACAAATCAATGCTATAAACAAAGACGTTCCTTATCACTTAACTACTAACCAAATTACTTTCTTCAAACAATACTAATTATAATTATAATGAAGTGATCTTATAAAGGTATCGTTTTTCCTTCCAGGTTTACCGTAAAAGCAAAATATAAAAAACCATTTAGTTCCAGTCGATAGATCAGTGAGTCACTTCAATAGAACCAACTCAATCAATGAGGCATCGAGTTTACTCTCTATTGGATCAAACCCTTGCTGAGATGTTAATGTTATATAGGTTAAACACTCTTGAAGGTAAAGAGGGGCTTGTGGCTAAGTAATAACAGTCGCAAGGGTCGATGGATCAGGTTAAGCTACGCTTGCCGCGGTTGGTCCCTGGATAGGTGACCATCTTTACATATCAAGAACGTCGTCAGAAGCCCGAAAGTCTGACAACCAGTCTTACCAAGGGGTATCGTATTACCCAGTAACTGGGTTGTGGAGGTCAGACAGGCAGTCGCTTTATATAAAATACTGTTATTCCACTGCACCTGGTGAGACTGGAAGCCAACTTCAACATAGTTGGGAAAGGGCCCCAACATAGCTGGCAAATGATGATAAGGTTAAACAGTTTTGTAGTTGTGAACTTCCAAAACCTATAACTTTACCCAACAACATTCTATTTAAACGAAATGCATATAAACTGTTGTCCAACTGTGCTAGCACTAGCGCCGACGTGTTAGTAAATGCATAGGAGCGTAGCGAGCTCTCCAACTACTACTGAGTACGAACTACTATCTCCCATCAAGGCACGTGGCCGACCGCCGGCGATTAACGAGAAGCGAGTAGACCTAGCAACTAAAAATGAGTTGGCGAGTACAGTCACGAGCACTAATATGTCAACACTCGGAAACTTTCAATAGCGATTTTTGCGTGAAATAATGGAAACAACAATGAAATACGACACATTGCAAAAACCTATGGGTTCGAAAATACTATGTTCGTAGCAACATAAAATTTCATTCAATAATAAAGTAGTAGATTGCTTTTGAGTAGAGCCTAGTGTATACATACGAGTACGCGACGGCGACGAGCCATTACTCGCTAGTATGTGTATGCACCAAGAGTGAGTCTTTCAGCGAGTAATTTGCCTGTGAAGTGAGCGTCGCAGAGCGAGTACTCTCCTTGAAATTTTGCGACGGTTATTAAAAAAAAATTGCTGCTGTACATTTTGACCGCGTAGGTATTGCACTTTTCAGTGAAACGGCTGTTTTTTTTTATAACTGACGAAGAATTTCTACGCTAGGGGGTCTAGAAACCCTGTATATGTATTTCTTTAACTGACACGGGACCTTTTTTTTTATTTTCGAAGGGAGGTCGGGGAGTGTAGGATTTTTACCTCACTAAAACTACCCCGGTGATCACCATCACCACATAGGGGTGGTCTGGTCCCGGTTACTGACACGGGACCTACAACCTTTTTTACGTTTCTTGAGCGAGAAAATCGATAAAAGCTAGTCGCCTCCTCGTCAACGGTGGGACAGGTGCCCTAGACCGACATTGTAACAATATATGGAATAACAAAGTGCTAACAAGCGACTATCGGAGTGTCTACTCAGAATATCAACTGACTGTGCTTATGTTTAAAGTTTGTGTAGCAGTGAGAGAGATAGACAGCTTGCAATGAAGGACGATTGAATGTTTTGTGCTACGAACGTAAACGATAGAGCTACGAAGTGTTTGTGTGTACATCTAACAGATGTGAAAAGACGCTTAACGAAGCCGAGAGCCACTTGTACTCCCCGTCATTGTAACATGTTTTTGTACTGGACCATACCTGGGAACTTGCTGATTACGGAGATATTGATGGCCAAAATTCCAACTTTTACTGACGTTTTTTTGCGAAAATATGTTTTTAATTTTAACACAATTTTAAATAACCCCAAGACCGCTGTACCGTTGCATGCACGCACCCATAAACACAATGTTTTGCATGTGTTACATTGCGCACTACCGCAAACAGCAAATCACACCAAAAATAAAAGTCGTTTCCCAGCAATTATTTTTGTGCAAAATTACTTAGTTTGATGTGCAGAATGCGTAGTTGACGATTATGTGATGTGTCTTTTTACACCTTGTTTATATATAATAAAATGAAGTAGCTGTCTGTGTGACTGCGTCGTTATTCTAAACTTCGCATTGGACTTTGATGCGGTTTTCCCCATATTTTAGCGAATTTATTCCGAAAGGTTAATGTGTACATTAATATTGAACTTACATACAATAAAAAAATCTCAAGTTGTAACAATCGTGGGAAGCAGTGACGCTAGTAAATAATTTAAAAACTTAAATATTATGAGTTTCGAATATAAATCAACTCAGCTAAGTACCTAAATGTTATACAGCATTATACATATGTACGAATGTAAATGATAATGTGCTACGAAAATATCGTAGCTTCGTAGCAGTTACGTCATTAGGAAAAGCTTTCATAGCTACTTTCTTTGGTGATTTTGCCACTTTTGGAAGTTAACCCAACTAACCAGCTTATAATTATTTATTTCACCAAAGGAGATAGGTAACCAGGGTAGCCGGATATAGTTGAGGTTTAGTAAGAAACCGATGGATGTTTTCGAATGAAATTTAATTTGATAAATTAACTGTTTGTTTTCTATTAATTTAATTTAATTTTACTCGAAAACACCCATCGGTTTCTTACTAAACCTCAACTATATCCGGCGACCCTGGTTACTTATCTCCTTTGGTGACTGTACACAATACATATAAACAGACAAGAAAAAAAGAACAGAAAAACGGGTACAAAGGTGATAATTATCTCATGTAGTTCTGTCTTTGTCTGTAAGTTTGCGATGGAACAGAGTCGCAGTACCGATATAAGTAGTAAGTACCACACCCTACCTACCAAGGAAATTGTTAGGTGGATAGATTCTTTTTTGTCAACCGATCGTACGTTGTTCAGAGTGGGTTTACTGTCTTTCCTATACGCAGTATCGCTGCGTATCGATTTTGTATATCACACGGCGTGCGGGTGACGTGTACTATATGTTGCGAAAGTGTTACTTGTTCCTTTTGTATCAGTCGGGCGTAGTTTAATTAAATTGTGTAGTACATACGTTTAGGTATTAGAGCGGTTCTTAATCTGTGGTAGCTTGAGAATTTAGAGGTACTTAGTATGGGTTTTTCTTCTTCTTAGCGTGTCGATAGCAATCTAAATGGACTCGGCCCAGAATTCGGCTACTTGTTTGGCGCCATCACCAGCGTCCATCAGTTCCTGTAACGTGCAGCTGATAGGACACGCAGCTAGGACATGATATTAAGTGTCCCCATCCTTTGGGTAGGATTTAAGGTTAATTTTTTAGACATACATGTACGTTATTAATTTTCATGCGCACTTTTCATGCGTTCGTATCCCGACCAGTCGTATTAAGCGCTTCTCCTCCACATTTATTATGCGCACAGCCAAAGTACGGAACTCTCTGCCAGCGTGTGTATTCCCTTCCACATTTAATCCAAACAAGAGTGAACAGGTATCTTCTGGGCACGATCGTTCCATCATAGATCTCATCCATCACTTTCCATCAGGCGTGATCGAGGTCAAGAGCAGGCATTCATCATTAAAAAGTAAATAAAGAAAAAATCAATAAAAATATCGACTTCAATCGCATTTTTGTAGGTCTATAGAAATAAAAAAATGTGCAACTTGAACCTTTTGTTTCAATGTTATCCAAGCGCGCTGGTTGTGAATACTACGCAGCTGACGTTTTCCAAGGACAAAACCAATGAGATTGGTGTATGTCATAGCTTGAGCGTCCATTTTCGATGTTGAATGTCATGAATTTCCTTTTGACGCCATGTATTGGTTTTGTCACTAATGTTAAATGTTGATTAATTTTCTTTTTCCTCTCATAAACTTTTTACATTTTACTATGTAAAAAGTTTATGAGAGGAAAAAGAAAATTATCTACATCGTACAGTCAGCATAATCAGCCTATAACGTTCCCACTGCTGGGACATAGACCTCCTCTCTGTGAGAGGGAGTGGGCCATTTATCCATGACGCGGGCCCACTGCGAGTTGGTGGATGTAACATGTCTTCGATTTTTTCCTCACGCTGTTTTCTTTTACCGTTTTGAGAGCAGTGGTGATGAAATTAAATATTTAAAGTGAAATGCCTGCTTGGATTCGAACTTACGACCTACAACTCATAAGTCGGGGTCGATACCACTAGGCCACCATGACTTACAATTATATTACTGTAATTTTCAATTCAATGGCCTTTTTTAGCGATCTCATTTTCCCTAAGCTAGCTAAGAATATCACGTTGAAATCAACTAACTTTTATGTTATTACACTAAACAGTATCAAAGAGATTTCCAAGGCTTTTCTATCGATTACGATCGGTATTTGTTTCTATGTCACAAGTTCAAGAGTTTGACGAGCATAGCAACAGGTTGATCCCATATCGTAGCCTTTCTAGCCTTTTTGTTTATAAACTAGCCAAGTTATACTGAAATTCTTACATAAAGTTAGACGCTTATTACATTTTCTGCTTCACATTTTCCAAATAGGAGTTTCAGAAAGGTTCCTTTCAGGGGTTAACCAACCTTGTAAATGGAGGACTTGAGAGATCAAAGATAATGGTCCCAGGCAACTTGAAATTGTTTATTTTCAAAACTGTTTAGTCTATAAAGCATAGTATAAGTAAAAAGAGTTAAATAGATTACTTACGGAACTTTCGATCTTTAGAAATGGCAGACTAACGCAATCATAAATAACGGTAACGTAGTGAATAATAAACGTCTTTAAAATCACTTGTTTCTTACATCTTCATTCTCTTCTTTTCATCTTCATTTTCGGCAAAATTTGCACTACCTACTTGACGCCATTTTAGTTGTTTAGTTTAGCAGCGCCACAGGTGGTAGAAAATAGAACTAGGTGTATCAATTCAATTAGGCATTATGTATACGGGGTTCGAATCATCAATGGGGTTTCAAGGACTTTTCAATAAAGCCTAGACGTTCCTTACCTCCAACGTCAACAAATTGTGAAGATCGATATTTTTCATTCTAAGTAGAATTCCTAATTCAAATACATTTTTAAAATATAGCATGACACTTTTTTATTCAAAATCATTTGTTCATTTGTTTTCCCGCCGTTCGATTTTTTAAATAAGTATCATTGTTTCTGTAACCATGCAAAAATCGAAATTTCGCGCTATTCTCGAGTATGAGTTCCCTCGTGGTACCAACGCAGCACAGACAGCAATGAGGACCTAATATTTTGGCATTATACATAACCGCGACAGTATGCAAAAAAAGGCGCAGTATGTATAATGACGAATCATACAATCTGCCTGCGACATAAACATGGGGTTATGGGCAATAACTACCTATATAGGTTTAGACTAATAAAGTTTCAAAATCTACCCTGAGGTTTCTCACATTTAGAATAGGATTAACAGCACAAGAGACTACTCTTGACGATACCACCGATACCACAGGGCCACCACTAGGTGGCCCTGTGGTATCGGCCCCCACTTACGAAACAGGCGAACCCAGACAGGCGCTTTGCTTTGTGTAAATAATTTCATCACCACTGCTGTAAAAAACGGTGAAGGAAAACATCGTGAGGAAACCGGCATTTCCTAGAACCAAAAATTCGATGTGCTATCTACCAACCTGCACTGGGCCTGCGTGGTGGATTATAGCCCGCTCCCTCTTGAAGAGAGGTCCTGTGTCTCAGCAATGGGAACATCATAGGCTGATTGTGGCTAACAGCACCAACTAGGGTTCTTTCGAATAAAAGTGTTCTATTAGATAAAATTGTAGAGATACAAATGGTTGGTATCGGTTACGAGCTGCCTACTCTCCCCGCCTACGTGCATGTCATGGTATAGGTCAGTAGGTTCGCCGGAAGAGTTGGCTTGGCAGTTTATTTGATACCTATCGTATTTTATATTTAAGGGGCACTAAGGTAACCCGCGAAATTGAATATTTACTTATGTTTTTTGCTATTTGCAGGTCAGTGTTAGGTTGCATGTTGATTAAAATATGATTCGCGACCGTAACATACGCGGCTTTACCGAATTATAATCAACTAGCTGCGTCCCGCGGTTTCACCCTTATAAGTTTCGATCACGTGGGAATATTGGGATAAAAAGTATGCTATATGTTAATCCTGGTTATAAACCATCTGTGTGCCAAATTTTATCCAAATTCGTTCAGTAGTTTTTGCGTGAAAGAGTAACAAACATCCATTCAAACTTTCACGTTTATAATATTATTAGTAGGAAGTAGGATGTGTGATCGGGTCTTAAGATTAGACTAGTAGCTTAACTTAAAGGCCGAGATCTATAAATGTTACTTAACACGTACTTTGGCTAAGTATTATTCTTGTCCGTGACTCTCAGCTGTCAAACTACAAGTGCAAGATAGAGACGCAAACGCACGTGCTCAGTAACGTTTATAGATCCGGGCCTTAAGTAAAGGCAAGCTGTAGTCTTCGAGTCAATGATTAGATATTCAATAGAGATATAATTATAATATACGTAAACTGCATTCGCGATTTATTTGCCAAAAATGTAAACAAATATGAGTTTATTTGAAAAATAACTAAAATATCGATTGTTTCGCAAAGGTAGGTTCGAAGTCGTTGGGGTAGACGTGTTATTGAGTGGAGACCGTGAATCGGTAAAACGTAATGTAGGCCGCCCTCAGGCTAGGTGGAGTGACGATGTTCCCAGGGTGGCTGGTAGCAGCTGGATGAGACTTGCCGAGAATCTAGAATCTAGCTAAATAGTGTGCAATTGGAGAGGCCTATCCACCTATATTCAGCAGTGGACTGCTGTAGGTTGATGATGATGAGGGTAGATTCGAAGCGTTTTATTGCATAATTCTGCCCGCGACTTCGTTCGCTTGGAAGTCGTAAAACTCCACAATATATAACAAGGTTTGGGCTATCAAATACAAAAAGGTTTTTTCGTATCCGACTGGTAGTTCCAGAGATTAGCGCGTTCACACAAACAAACTCTTCTTTATTACTGGTATAGATATGGATCATGGTAATAATCGTTGTTTGAAAGGTTTTGTGTGTTTTCGGTATTGATTAATTTTAATGGACAAAACCACACGCTCGTAAAAATGTTCATCAATCACACTATAATTTTTTGGGACGTCTGAAAAATGTGACGTTCAATCTTCATAGGGGCTCCCGCAGACAGTGGTGTTGCGACACTATTAGAACAAATTCCACGAAGTTTTCATAGAAATTGTTACTACTAGTGTCGCATCGCGGCTGTCTGCGGGAGCCTTAAGTTTACGTGTCGCGTTCGACGCTGTGTTGAAATCGCTCGTGTGCAAATGCGAGAATTTTTCGATATCACACTGTGCAATGGAAGTATGCAGAATGTTCTCGCTGCGGGCGACCGACATCGCTGCTCTGTAAATATTCGTATTTACTGTACTGTATTAGATTCCAGTAGCTACCCATAGCGTAGCTACTGGAATCTTATACAGTACAGTGGAAAGTTTTGTAAGTAAGATGTTTTGTATTTACTGGTTTCTTACGAGTCGTGGGTCGAACTCAAGCAGGCACTTTACTTCATGTAAATTATTTCATTAAATACCACTGCTCTTGACATGTTGCGCCGACCCCAAATAAATTGGGATAAGGGCAGGAGAATGATGATGACCACTGCTCTTGAAACGGTGAAGGGAAACATCGTGAGGAAACCAGCATGTCCTATAACCAACCCGCACTGGCCCGCGTAGTGGAATACGGCACCTCTCCCTCTCAGAGAGAGGAGGCCTGAGTCCCAGCAGTGGGAACATTATAGGCTGATTAGTATACAATGTATAGTATAAAATGCTAACGCGTGCAATTGGAAGTTATCATCATCATTCTCCTGCCCTTATCCCAATTTATTTGGGGTCGGCGCAACATGACTTTTTCTTCCATACTTCTCTATTAACCGTCAACTCGGTAGTCACTCCCTTTCTAACCATTAGAGCGAATAAGCTTAGAACAAGTTGAGATACTAACATTAAGTAATTAATGAGTATTGCAGCATTGGCAAATGCTACATTATAATTTTATCACGAACGATCTTCTTTTATAACAAATCCAACCTTATTTTTAACCAGAAAGGCTTTTTTCTTCATATTGGTTTTGAATTTAGAATCGAAAAGTGACATATCTTTTCTCTTACCGAGATTTTTCATTGGAAGGATTTTTTTGGACACAGGACGGAAGTCTTAATATTATTTTTTCCTGCCTTCACAATTAAATAATTTGCTAACGGATAAAAGATTAAATGACCGAGTTCTGTGCGATCATCCACTGGATCCAAGGGCATTGTTCCCGAAAATACACGTATTGTATGTACATCACTAAAAAGTGGTCTCGAGGCGAATCGTGAAGACTCGGGTATGTATTTTACTTTTCTTCAGTTCTTTGGTTATAAAAGATTCTGCCTGCGTCTCGGATTGTCATTTTTGCTATTTTCTGTAGATTTGTCCGAAGACTGTAGGGCGATCTAGAATTTGTCCTACCCGCCACCCTAGTACCAGACGTCTACAAGCTTCCTGTTGGGAATCGAACCCAACATTTCACGACCAGCACTTTTAAGAGGATTCTGATTCCGGCCAGCGAGGTGCCTTCTGATTGTCAGCGTGGAGCCTAAGACCGGAGTTTCATACGAGTATTTTATGTAGCTTAGTTTTCAGTTGAGCCTATTACTTGATGTGCTACCAATTAGCCGTATATTATCATTGTTACAATTTTGATCAGGCGGTAATTTAAATTATTATCTTGCTTCTTAATAACGAACTGACTTGGTGCCAATTACCCATTAGGTCGTCCTCGTATTTATCTAGTTACGTAAGTTTAGGAACGTTTGCAAACGTATCTTAATCGACGTGTACCAAGAATACGTAGGTGAAATTTGCGTTGATGTCACGACGTAATCTTTTTTAATAATATTCTTTCTGTGTCTTTTCTTATGTTTTTATTATTATTTTATTTTATACAGTCAAATTAAAACGTGTAAAAGTGAAGTTTGTTATTTATTTCGCTACAATAGGCATTCAATTAACTATTATTTTCATTGTAACATTTAGCTCAGAGTATTTCACAATAAACATTTGTCTCCTTTTGGAAATGACATGAAAGATATGACGCGTCTATTATAGCGTCAGATCTTTTCATATCATCCTCTTCATATCGACTAAATTAGCCAGTTCTCAGAAATAACGCTTCCAGGATTTTAATGAAAAGCGTTTAAGAAAGGGCTCTTCTCCACAGGCGTGTTATTATCGGTTGATAATATAGGATACGTTATTGCGATAATGCGTCCCGATTCCTTGCCATACAGCTACGTTTTTATTGTCCTATATTTCTAACGTGTGCGTGTAAATTACACTACAGGATAGGACCCCCGCACTACACGATACTACGTTATTAACGCAGGTGTGTGTAAGATCTTATGCGTTGTAATACAAAATGTTCTAAGAACTCATATTGAAATATCGCAGGGCGAAGGAACGCAAGCCTCCTACTTATATTGCGTCGATATTATCGCAGCAGTGTGTAACTTCGTGGCCGTCATAATATACATAATACATTACAATACATTTTGTATTGAAAACAGATATCGCAATAACGCATGCGATATTATCGACCGATACTAATGCGCCTGTGGGGGAGAGCATAAATAATTTCTTCCATACTGTCTTGTACATGTACCTATGTCTCCGTCTCTTGTTCACGAGATAACACAGCATTAATAAGTTTCGTAATAACAGAATTCACACTTGGATCGCGAGGCTTCACAAGCCTTGTCGGTTCCAGTCTACTTCACACGGAATTTTCCTTCGCGTGAAAGCCCTCGGTAACTTTGAACGAACACTGAATACTTACTTGTGAATTCCTAAATAATTAGGAGTGTAATTTAATCTAGTTATATAGATCAAATTACATTTAAGTATAATAATACGTGGTTGGGTTATATTTGACGGTAAAGGTAGTTATATAATCTTAACTCTTCGAGAGCTTCCATAATCCTTTCTCTCTAATTAAATAGGCCGTGTTAGTTGTACCTACTTAAGTGAAAAGTTAATTAGCAAAAAGGTATTAAATTTAACTTAAGAGTTAATAAGGAACATTCTATTTTGTAAAAATCTGACGGTGGAAACTTAGGTGAAGTAAGCTTGAAGTGAGCTGTCATTCCACACAATTGACTTAACAGCTAACTTATTTATTTATTTAAACTTTTCGCACAAAAAGGTAGAAAGGCGGACCTAATGCCTTAGGCACCATCACCATTTTTTTCTTTTTTCCTTTGTCTCACTTCACCTACATTTTCACAGAATATGTCGGAAGGCCATAATGAATCAAAATCAAAGTATTTAATTTTACATAAACCTACATGGGTGCTTATGAAACGTCAGAAGCTAGGTGCACGGTTCCAATTCGTTGATACCTTTGGAGAACAGCCGGCAAGAAACTCCACGGTTACTCTTTTAAAAAGAATTGTGTTTTGCAATGTTTTTAGTTTCATTTATTACAGTTTTAATAGTTATGGGAGGACATTGTAGCCCTGTCAATAAGTACCAGCTGCAACCTAAATAATTTTGAAGGAAATTTGCTAATCCATTACTTCATATGTTCGAAATATTTGTCTGCTCAACAACGCAAATACCGCAATGAATGTTGTTGAACTGTTTAAATGAAATCCATTGCTACTGTTACTGGGTTACGCAATTAATCCGCAGGTACTTAATAAAATAAAAAATGGTCTACAAATCTACAGTCTAAAAGGCCTACAACGTTCTCACGTTCACGAAATAAAAAATAATCATTCTTAAAGATAAATAAAATAATACGCAATAACCTACTTAAACCAAATGACATGTTTGCCTTTACAACCACTAATAAACAGTTGAAATTAGAGTTGTAGTAGTAACAAATAACTATAATAGTCAAACACGATAGGAATAACATTTAACTACCAAATAGTGAAAATAAATATATTGGTATAGACATCGTGCGTATAACAACACCCCTATGTAAACGGGGTCATTGACCGGCACATTTCTTTCGGAGTGCAATGACATTTCGCGATGAATTCTTGTTAGTTCATTACGAGTCAGTTTAGTAGTGACGTCATTTTGAGTGTATTGCTTCAGGAAGTGATTTTCAGAGACGATATATATTTTGTTTCTATATACTTAGGAGCTATGGAGGATCTCGGTGGCTCAGTAATAACTGCCACACGGGTCAATCGGTCAGGTTAAGCTACGCTTACCGCGGTCAGTCCGTGGATGGGTAACCATCTTTACATACCGAGACCCGCCGTGCCTCGGAAAGTACGTTAAGCATGGATGGTCCCGGCTGTCACTCTTGGACCTTTAAAGTCGTTACGGATCGTCAGAAGCCCGAAAGTCTGACAACCAGTCTTACCAAGGGGTATCGTATTACCTAGTAACTGGGTTGTGGAGGTCAGATAGGCAGCAAAATACTGGTATTCAGTTGCATCATATTGGGGTCGGCTTCTAGTCGGTTGGACTAGAAGCCGACCCCAATATAGTTGTGAAAAGGCTAGGCAGATGATTATCCTTAGGAGTTGAGTATGTGGAGTTATTTTTCTCTTGCTTATTTTTTTAGTCTATAAGTAAAATAATGATTTGCAGTCTCTTCCCTTCCAGTTGTAGCCAGATTTGTGATTATTTTACACCTTTTTAGGGATTTTTACCAAGTGTTAGCAAAACGACTTCTTCATACCCAGTCTTGACTAACAAGTCACTTGTAAACATACAACATAGCTCAACATTTAATAGCTCATTACCTAGAAAAACTACACGATGCTGTTGGCAGCAACTCGAAACTTTGAGAGTTACCAACATAATACTCGTAGCAAAAAACAGTTCTTTTAAAACTGAAGCACTTGTTTTCATGCTGTTTACCAGTAAAACAGCATTAAAATAAGTTGAAAAAGCTGAGTATACATGAGCATTTTCTCGAGCATTTCCATGTAATGTAAGGTTCTTACGAATGTTACAACACAGGCAAAAGTTCAGTTTCCTAAAGCATTTTCGTGTAATTTAACGGTCCTACGAAGGCTCGACGCTGCGTTCGACGTAATGCTAACGGCAAGTGAGCATTTACCGGTAACATTTCTTTCTACCTTGCGTTCATTGTTGATGATTATGCGTTCTTGATCGCTCGTGCGTTTGCTCGATCAAATGTTACTCCAAAACGCTCGTTGGTTTTCAAAATCAGGTTGTAACAAAATATCGAGCGTCGTGCTCGAAGTGCTGTTCGAAAAAATAATAATAAAACCGCGAATGGTTTATAACATAAAACATAATCAGCCTATAATGTTCCCACTGCTGGGACACAGGCCTCCTCTCTTCGAGAGGGAGTGGGCTGTAATCCACCACGCGTTCCCAGTGCGGATTGGTAGATGTCACATGTCTTCGAATGCTTGATGTCGTGTTACAAATAAATGCTCTACCTTTACAGTTCAAATGGATAATATAATGTTGGCTCTAGAGTCGAGTTAATCACGAGAACCACTTAACGAGTCTTGCTATGGCTTCCATTTTTAATTAAGAAGTTTCACGAGGAAGAGATGTGATACAGAATACAGAAATCGTTGCCTGTAATATACAAGCTGTTGTTTTGCATCCACGTCAGATTTCAGGAGGCTGTTATGAAAGACATAAATAATGAAATAAAATTACGATCTCTGTTAAATAATGAATACATACTTGTTTTTTTTTTGTTATTTAAGTTTGACAGTATTTCAGAATACACCACTTTCAAAGAACAGAATCGCGTTATGGTATCGTATAAGCGGCCGCGTTGTTATGTGTGTGTAAAAGGGCAGTTACAGTGCGGTCTCACACAGGCCGCGTTTTAAAATGCGTGTCCCACACATGGCCGATTTCCGAAAATTAGTAAAAAAACAAAACCTACTTATTTTATTATTGATTCGTGTCGAGAATCAGTAGCATAGTTACCTCCTTGAATTTGACGAGGATGCAAAACGACACCTTGTATATATAACAGTATTGCTAATACCTAATAATGTACCTAATTGGTTTTATACAAAAATAGCTTCAGCTCGCGATTTCATCCGCGTGTCTTGTTTTTACATAAAATCAATGTAATACAGGGTGGCAGGGACAACGACTACGGATTCAGTAGGTACATGATTCTGAGCAAACCAGCGTTAAAAAAAAAAACAGAATTGGCGAAATGTGGGTGTACATGCTAAGGTACACCTCTGCCTAACCCTTCGGGGAATTAGAGGCGTTATGTTATGTTATGTTTTATGTGAAATAAAAAACATTGTCACGTATTTTTTGGAATATTAACTTACATGAAATGGTTAACATTGTTTAACTCTGAATAAACACACACCTTTACTGAAAACCTGATCTTTTTCTCCTGACAAAGTTTGTTTTCATTATGTGTATGTGCGTATGTATCTATGTACTAGTATTCAATTCTTTAATTTTTTTATTTAATTAATTATTATTCAATTTACCGTTTATTGACAATATGATGTAATATAAAGTACCTATGTTACTGCTATTCGTGTGTACAATAAGTTACCGCCAGCAATTAAGCAATTAAATGGAAATATGTTTAAAAATAAATTGAAAAAAATGTTAATTGATAACGTATTTTACAATCTTAATGAGTTTTTTGATAAAAAATAATATTTGTATGTACCTAATGTCTTAAAATACTATTGCATGTCCGACTTAGATAGACTGTTGAAACTAAAATGTAATGTTTACCAATATGAACTTAATGTACCCAGTTATGCAATAAATATATCTTTATCTTTATTCTTTTTCGAGTTATTGTTGCCTGTCACTTGCAATGTTTTTTCTCTGCATCACCCTAAGATTGATTGATAGAAAATACCTCAGGATTTAAGTCCGCCTTTGTACAGATTTTTTTTTACTTGTACATAAACTTTTAATAAATAAATAAATAAATAAAAATACTAGCATTGTATAATGTGTGTAAAAACCTTCTGAAGGCTGTATGTAGTGTACTCTAGTAGAAAGATAAAGGGGTACCAACTAACCTACTTACTAAACGGTAATATCGAAAAAAAAAATATGAAACGGTATCTGTTACTGAGTTTAGGGCTTGTGCACAACGTCGGACGGCACTGACGGCACGGCAGGGGCATATTATCTTAAATATCTCGATGACATCATCTGCCTAGCCTTTTCCCAACTATTTTGGGGTCGGCTTCCAGTCTAACCGGATGCAACTGAATACCAGTATTTTACATGGAACGACTGCTTATCTGACCTCCACGACTCAGTTACTGGGTAAGACTGGTTGTCAGACTTTCGGGCTTCTGACGATTCGTAACGACTGTCAAAGATCTACGAATGACAGCCGGGACCAACAGCTTAACGTTTTCCGAGGCACGGAGGGGTCTTGGTATGTAAAGATGGTCATCCATCCACGGACCAACCGCGGCCAGCGTAGCTTAACCTGATCAATCGACTCGTGCGGCTGTTATTATTTACCCATAAGCCCCTTAAATATATCAATGTATGTGATCGAAATACCGAATTCATTATCTAGATGGCTTTAGCAATAGTAGATAATTTTTTTGAAGGAGCTCGTCCATTTTGTTTCAACGCCATACTTATTTCTGCCGCCAAGCAGTTCTTCTGTATTGACATCAAACAAGAAACAGAAAAGCTGGTATAATTACAGACACATGAGACATTCCAGCTTTTGTCTGAGTTGGCAACGCATCACCAAAGCCTTTGGTATTGTAATTCATGATAGAGGGAGGTGACCTCTGACCATCATGGTGGGCCCTGGGGTTGCATGCCAACCAAAAATATAAAAAAAATGTGAGGTCGGCACTATGCTCCACGATACTCCGATTCCAAGGTCTATCTGCTCGAGCATAAATTCTTTAATTTCTCTAAGCATGTTTGCACAGACACTTTTAGATGTCACAAATAAATAGAAACGATTTCCTCAGTCGTGCCGTCCGCCTGTGTATGCTTAGCCTTATTGTGGGAACGGCAATGGCAGCCAGTTGCTCGGGTTGAGAAGTGTCACCAGATAAAATGCGACCCTTTTTCCTTATCGATTTCCTTCGACGCACCTTGGTATTGTTGTGTGTAAAGTTAGTTAGAAGAGGGAAAATGAAAGTTATAAGTATTATGGGAATTAACCAGTTATACGCCGTATTAAAAAGCCATTGTGGTTCGCGTGGATCCACGTTCCGGATACGAAGATTTAAACAGGGAAAAACAATAAATGAATACAAACTCTATTTGAAGGTCCTAGAAGTGTGTATTTATGTGCATCATTACTAAACATTCGTATTTCCTATCACTACAATTTTAACATGAATCTTAATTAAACACATTATTTCTTACGCATGTTTAAAAGCCTCTCTATCGTCCCGAACAATAGACTGCGTTCCCATTGTTTGTAAATTCAGTTATCTCGTTTGCCTGATTTGACACGTAACACGTGAAATCGTATCAACACTTTTGTGTTTTCATCCCCGTTTTAGGTTAGCGTCCAGATCCCTTTGTTGTGTCCTAGGCCTTTGTGCAAAATATCAGGTGTCGAAAATGCTTTCACACGTATTTGGATTGGTTGACACTTTTTTTCACTGAATTTGGGGCTTCGTAGAATTTTGCCACCGTGTTGGTGACAGGGGATAATTATTTTTTATATTTCTTTTTGTTTTAATTTTTAGTAGTAGTGTTAAAGGGTCGGGTTGACAAAAGTCTTTTATTCTGACTAAATCAATTTCCTGTTGGTGACAGTGCGAAAATTGAGTCTGTAGTATTTCTGGCCCAAATCCAATGTTATTTGTTGTCAATGTTTGGATAAAAGTCAAGCGTAAAGTCTACCGAATGAAGTTGAAGTCTTTATGACCGATTCTCTTTTTGAAACACAAAAGCGCGCTCAAAGGAAAACCGTTATAAAAACTGGCATAAAATAGAAAAACAAACATAGCAGTTGACGTTCTATTCTATATTCAAAGTGGATACATGCCTGGATAGACAAAAGACTGTCTGAAGTCTGTAGTCTGTGAATATAATGACAAAGAATAAATATTGCTATTGTGGTGGAGTGAATTAATTAATTTTAAAACGAGAATGAAGTAGTATTTGTTGTGTGTTTTATTCTGCCAGGGTTTTAACCCATTGAATGCCGACGTTAACCGTCAAATCACAATCGGTGGCCACCATACAAATGGCCTGCTACGTAATACTACGTAGTTGGCATCACGGATACCAATTTATAGAAGGATGCCGTGGTACATAATATTGCGTATATACGTAATATTGCGTAGTTGGCATCTGCCATTAATACCAGCTACGTAATATTGCGTAGTTGGCATTCAATGGGTTAATAAAAGGTCGCTTTTGATTCTCTAAGTAATTTTATTTAACCGATTATTAGAGAAACAATTAAAAAGCCATTGCGTCTCGCGTGGAGGTGTGGTAGTAAGGATACGAAGGGTTAATCCTTTCTTAAAATTGACATCTTGTTAAAAAAATGCATCAAGGATTTAATTAGAAGATTGACACTCATAAAAATCTAGTTTTTATAGCTCTGTGAGTAAGTGATAATGGCGATTGGCAATCCGGCTGGCACGCGGCGTGATTATGGCAATACGGGCTCACCATAAACTATATTTATTACTGCCGTTTATAGGAAGGTTCATATTCTTGGGAAAGGGCTGGATTGCTTTATGGAAATGGAAACATAATAATCATTGAAATGAATTACACCAATGAATAGGTTCCTAACATTCAAAAGGCATAATTAGTACCTTTTTTACGGCCCTCTTCTCATAGAGAGGAGTTTGAACCCACACAGTTAAAACTTTATGAATGACTAACTGCGCCCCGCGGTTTCACCCGCATAAGTTTCGATGCCGTGGAAATATCGGGATAAAAAGTATTCATTCAGTCAAAAAAGTATCGGTAATGGATGATTTGTTTATGGTTCCATATTATTTTTTTTTGATATTTTTTGTTGTTAGATTGACACAACAGTTTCCCATTTTGGCGCGGAGTTTGAGTTGCATCTGTTATTTAGATTAAGTACAGTGCTGTTTTTAGGTACATCATATCTAGTGTGTATTGCGAATTTCATAATGGACAAAAACATCGAACAAAGAGTTTGTCTTAAATTTTGCATCGTCAATGGAATTTCGTGTTCGGATTCACTGAAAATGTTACAGAAGGCTTACAAGAAAGAAAGAAAATGCATTACAGTGAATCGACTTTATCAAAAACACGTGCTTATGAGTGGTACAAAGTGTTCAAAAGCGGTCGGGATTTGATAGAAGATTTGCCTCGCTCTGGTAGGCCATTAACGTCTTCAACTGAAGTTAACATCGCAAAAATGAAGGAAATAGTGACTGAAAATCCTCATTCAAGTTTTAGAGAGATAGCCGCTGAACTTTTTGTGTCTCACAAGTCGATCCGTACCATTTTAAATAATCACTTGGGTATGAAACATGTTGCCGCTCGGCTAGTCCCAAAAGACCTGAATTTTCTCCAAAAACTCAATCGCATAAGAGTCGCTGAGGATATGCCAGAATGAGTCAATTCCGACCCAACATTAATAAAACGCATTGTTACTGGTGACGAGACGTGGATTTACGAGTTAGAAATCGAAAAAACCACGAAACCACTGTTTTCTTTGACTATCGCGGTGTTGTGCACTCGGAATTCTTGCCGGAAGGTCAAAAGGTAAATAAAGAATATTATTTGAGCGTTTTGCGGCGTTTATGAGAGCAAATTCGACGATAAAGGCCAGAATTGTGGAAGGCAAATTCTTGGATTTTGCATCACGATAATGCGCCTTCGCACAAGGCCATAATTGCGAACGAATTGACCAAAAACTCAACAAACACCACCGAGCAACCACCTTATTCACAAGATATGGCTCCAGTCGACTTCTTTCTTTTTCCTAAACTCAAATTACCACTTCGTGGCACACGTTTTTGTTCGATAGAAGACATAAAGGAGAATTCGCGGCGAGAACTGAACTCAATTCCGGAAAACTCATTTAAAAAATGTTTTTAGATTGGACTATACGTTGGCGTAAGTGTATCGTTTCTGAAGGAGCATACTTTGAAGGCGATAAAATAAATTTGGATGAATAACTAACATTTTGTGTATTATGGATCTTTTCCCGGTACTTTCTTGACAGAGTAGTATGTGTTAATTCTGGTTTTAAACAACGTGAGTGCCAAATTTCATCCAAATCCGTTCAGTAGTTTTTGCGTGAAAGAGTAACAAACATCCATCTATTCATCCATACAAACTTTCGCGTTTATAATATTAGTAGGAGTAAGGTTTTGTTATTAGTGAGAAATATTATTATTTCCAAATAATATTTTTTTTAAATTAAAATTCAAGTTTATATTTGAATTTTCATATACTGGTGCTGTTCTTCAGAAAGGTCAAGTGCGTAGTATTAGCAACAGGCGTGCGTGTATGACCATCTTAATTGCGTAACGCATTATCAATCATAATCTGAATACTTTTGAGGGATGTTGCTAATCCATTATTTCATATGTACGAAAAATGTATCTGCTCAACAACGTAAATAACGCAATGCGCTATGCAAACGCACAGGAAGATATAGAACCTCACTTAGTCGACCATTCGGGTGAGGATTACCTTAAATCACAACTTGTGACCAACGGGCCCAAGAGAGATTATCCCTAACACGGTTTAAGGGATCATGGAGTTGCGACTAATTACTACACAATAGGAGGACGAGATTTAGTTGATCTCCTTTATACTTAACACACGGCAGTTTTAAAGGCGCTCCCCCACAGCCGCGGTATTATAAGTCGATAATATCGGATGCGTTATTGCGATATCGGTTTTCAGTACATTTTGTATTAGGACTGCCACGAAGTTACACACTGCTGCGATAATAACGACGCAATAGAAGTAGAAGAATAGAAGTAAGACGCTTGCGTTCCTTCGTCCTGCGATATTCCGATATGAGTTCTAACTTGAACATTTTGTATTAGAACACGTACGATCTTACACACACCTGCGTTAATAACGTAATAATGTGTAGTGCGGGCCTGTAGTGTTGGTTAGAAATATCGGACGATAAAAACGCAGCAGTGTGCCAAAGGAATCGGGACGCATTATCGCAATAACGCATCCGATATTATCGACCGATAATAACGCGCCTGGGAGAGCCTTAATGGGCTCCGAAATGAAATATGTATTTCATAACAACCCACAGTAAATAAAATGAATAAAACATTGAATATTATCTCTGAATATTATGCATAGATACCTCGTCTAAAAGTGACACAAAGGTCACGAATATCGATATAAAAAAGGCACCTGTCATATTCATAAATACATTGTTGAGAAACCATTTTCATTCCGAGCCTGAAATAAAACGTTTCCTATCATAGGCAAGATATTTAACTACTTAGGAATACATAAACTAGCGACACTCTGTTATAGTTAGCTAGCATCTGCCCACGGCTTCGCCCGCGTGGAAATTGTCGCACGGGAACGTGCTACCGGGACAAAGAGTAGCCTATTTCCAACCCCAAAAATCCGTTCAGTGGCTCAGACGTGAATAGGTAATATACAATACAGACAGAGTTATTTTCGAATTTATAATATTAGTATGGATCTTCATCTGCCTAGCCTTTTCCCAACTATGTTGGGGTCGGCTTCCAGTCTAACCGGATGCAATTGAATACCGACCAAGGAGTACGACCCAGTTACTGGGTAGTACCCCTTGGTAAGACTGGTTGTCAGACTTTCCACTACTGACTGGCTACTGACTAACCAGTCAGAAGCCCGAAAGTCTGACAACCAGTCATTCGTGGTGGTCCCGGCTGTCATTCGTGGATCTTTCACAGTCGTTACGGGTGGTCAGAAGCCCGAAAGTCTGACAACCAGTCTTACGAAGGGGTATCGTATTATCCAGTAACTGGGTTGTGGAGGTCAGATAGGCAGTCTCTCCATGTAAAATACTGCTATTCAACTGCATCCGGTTAGACTGGAAGCCGACCCCAACATAGTTGGGAAAAGGCTAGGCAGATGGCCGTTGATTATAACGTATTTTAGGACATGCAAAGTCGTTAAAGTGAAGTAGATATGTGGTACTTTTAATCGGGTTAAGTTCTTTACGACGTTACCTCTGATTGTCACACATAAGTGCATTCGTTTAGATCTCGGTTTGTGATAGCAGCAGAAATATAAGGTTTTTTTATCCTATTGTAACTGGGTTTAGCACTTAACGTAGCAGTTTTTTTTTTACAAAATGGCACACGGTAGTGGCAACAATCTAAGAAAAAAGTAATGAGTAAAAAAAAAAATCCTTGGTTTACGTGTAAAGAAGGTAAGACTAAAATAAAAAAATAAAAAACAAGATTAAATGTCGCTCCTTTACAAGGGGGTAACCATGCCAAGTTGCAACTTTTTAGTAGCAAGAGACAAGAAACACAACAAGAAACCGCGGACAGACCGACAGAAGAACTTGGCGACACCAAAAGGGTTCCTTGTTTGACTACAGAACCCTGAAAACTAGTTACATAAGTTAATACGTGAGATTTTTGGTTCGATCATGCGTGGTATATGTATAAAAGTACGAAGTAAAACATGAAACGTATTTGCTGGAGTGAAGCCAGGGGCTTTGTAAGTGGATATTTATAAGTTAAAGTTATAAAGCCGTTAAATACACTGTAGGAAGTTAAACTAAAGATTACTGAAAGTGTAACTCCGTTAATGAGTTAAGTTTCCTTATTTAATATTTTCTTCATTTTAACTTTTATGGCTGGTATAGTGACTTGTGATAAAAAGTAGTTCAATATGGACTTTCAAGATTTGATTAGTACCCACCACGCCGGTACCGGTAGGTAGATGTCACATAATATGTCTTCGAATTTTTTGATTCGATGTTTTCCTCCACCGTTTTGAGAGCAGTGTTGATGAAATAATTTACACAAAGTAAAGCACCTGTCTGGGTCGCCTTCTTTGCTTGTCCAGGGCAAATTTAACCAGTCTTCCTGACAATGATTTCAAAGTACCTAAATCAGACGTGCTTAAAATTTTTTGAGTTATGACATGGGGATAAAGCTCCAAAATGCTCGCCCAGTGATCAATCCATTAGACACTTTGGTACAATTAACTGAGTACCTAACTTTGATCAGATGATTGCTGTGGACTAAGTGGAGTAGGTACTCGATGTTCGATACAGTTCGATGTTTATTTATTGAAGTAAGCACAAACTTGCATGTTGATCTACAAACATAAACTTGCCATATTGTTATAATGTATGCTGTAGGTACATATTGTACATAAATTATAATGTGTAGGTACGTTGTAAACTGAGAATCACTCGTTAGTTAAGAGTATTATGATCTTGACTCTGTTATCAATATATTAAGCATACTCAGTTCGGTAAAATTACCTAAACGATGTTTTCAGGACAAGCAGCTATCAGATTCTGAAGAGTTCCACTACGCTCCTCTTGGCTCCATTATCAGACCCTCATTACTAAGCCCAATCCATTTTACTCGCCAAAACGAATCATATGAGCCCAAATTCAAGGGGTTTACTAGTAGTCACTGAAGAGTACCACTATCCACCTCTTGGTTCCATCATCAGATCAGCTCCAAGATACCAAATTATTGTATTGTCATCCGAACTACATATACATACAAAGTTTCATTTCGATACGACAATAAAAAGTAGTTCAATATGGACTTCCAAGATTTGATTACATTGTTGCAGAAAAGCGTGTTATAAACGAAGTACTATGTTGTATTTCAATTTCATTAATAGTGTTAAGTGTTACGGCAAGACCTGAAATCAATATATGCAAGGCAAAACGGCAATTCGCTGCTGGCATGTAACATTTTCCCATCAATAAAAACTTATTATGCTTCCACTAGACTTGCAAATTGAATTTCAGGCCCTAGGATGCAAATAAAGTGCAAAACCCTTTCAGCATTAATTTAATCTAGCTGCGATCATATTTCAAAGCTGCATACAATCTTGTAAGCTAAGGTCCTTGAAGCAAGGTCTAGTTAATAAGACGGGGAAAGGCTTTTTAGACTTAAATGAGCATCCACACCGCGGCTAGTTTTTGTAAAGCAACGTTTTGCAACAAGCTACTGATGGAGAAACTGTCTATAACATTGCAAGTAGATGATGTTTGTTAAATGCAGCAGTATCGCCGGTAACTTATTTATTTATTTAATACTTTAAGCACACAAATGTACAGAGGGGCTTGTGGCTAAGTACCTAATAACAGCCGCACGGGTCGATCCATGAGGTTAAGCTACGCTTGCCGCGGTTGGTTCGTGGATGGGTGGCCATATTTACATACCAAGACCCCTCCGTATATCCAATATCCGAGAAAAATAGAACCCGGAACAATCACTGCACCTGTCAAATTATAATAATAAACGACAGCTGATTGGGTCCAAAACAAACAAGTCTTCCATGTTTAATATTATAATATGTTTATTCGACTTAGATCCGGAAAAATGAAGGAGAATTAAATTGTCGCCGAGAGGACGAGTCATGGCGCTCGGAAAAATCCGCGACGATTATATTGCCTGGCTTAGTATTAGGGCTGCCAGAGGGAATGAAAATAAGTTATTAAATTAATGTTTCGATATAATTGAAATACTTTAGAGGGGCTTGTGGCTAAGTAATAACAGCCGCAATGGTCGATCGATCAGGTTAACCTACGCTTGCCGCGGTTGGTTCGTGGATGGGTGGCCATATTTACATACCAAGACCCCTCCGTGCCTCGGAAAGCACGTTAAGCCGTTGGTCCCGGCTGTCATTCGTGGATCTTTGACAGTCGTTACCGGTCGTCAGAAGCCCGAAAGTCTGACAACCAGACTTACCAAGGGGTTTCGTATTACCCAGTAACTGGGTTGTGGAGATCATATAGGCAGTCGCTCCATGTAAAATACTGGTACTCAGCTGCATCTGGTTAGACTGAAAGCCGACACCAACATAGTTGGAAAAAGGCTAGGCAGATGAATGTACCGCGGCAGACTTAATGCCATAAGCATTTTCTACCAGTCAACCTTTGGTTGATGCACAGACAAACAGTGGTATAATCATGAAAATTGAGGAAAAAATATTTTTAAATATAAAGATAAACCTATTAAAACTATGTACAAATATACCTAATTACATAACTTATGTTTCTTGCCCGTTCTTCTTCATAGTGCTCAGAAGATAGAAGCTAGTTGCTGTGGGCCACTAGCTTCATGTTTAAATGTACATTTATTTACTCTTAAGTCTTTTCTGTTTCCTTGTCATCGTTTTGTAGTGTTTCCCTCGTGACAAAGCAATTATGGGGTTAACCGAGCAATCGGATGCGGCAACAAACATTGAAAGAAAGAAATGTAGCAGGAAATGAGGTCGTTGCAGATGGTAGATTGTTTTATAGTCAACGGTTCTTAGGATTTATGTGTTAAACAATAATTTTAGGGCATAGACAAGTATTGAGGTTACGTCTGACGCGGATTAAGAATTAATTATTTATTTTATTTGATAATATTTTATATATTTAAATAATAAAATAGATTATTTATTTATTTATTACTACTGTAATTGCCCGTGACATTACAGCGGGCCCTATCAGAATACCAGCGCTGTGACATTTATTTTTTAAATGTCATAGCATCATGCTGAGCTAAGAGCCTTTTGGCCTCGTATAGGACTTTCTGTTTCATTTTTCTTTTTGTTACTTTTTTTTTTATGTACCTAATTTGTTTTTTTTTTTAATTTTTGATTGTGTTTAGTTTAGTTTTATAATCTTCCTGTACGAGTCGCAATAAATATTTTTTCTTTCTTTAAACTGAAAGTGTTAATTAAGGGGTTGGCTCTTTGAAGAAGGCAGGCTGATTACAGTTTAAACTATCCGGTTACTTAGGTCCTCAGTTAAACTCTCAATAGGTAGTGTGCATTCACACGCGAGAGACAGGCGTCGACGACAGGGGCAACTGCAATCGTCTACGCGTGTCAGCGATAGCCATCGTACTCAAATACACGCGTTCACGGCTGTCGCCGACACGCATCGACGGCAGCAGTTACCTCTGTCGGCGACGCGTGTCGCTCGTGTGGATGCGCACTTACTTATTGAAGAAGAAAACGTTGTCCCGTCCCGAAGTAACGTAGGACAAGTGCGGGAACATGAGGATGATTACCTATTGATTTGATGAAATTAAATGGGTAAGTGTTCAGAAACACTCTGTGTCAACTGTGAAGATAGGTATCGTTGATAAACTCCATTTATGGGTACCTCAGAATACGGCCGCGTTTTTATGCCAAAACTTTGTATCTCTATTTACAAAACACTGTACTTGCAACGTAGCCTTAACACCTCAACTTACAGGCGTTAAGTGTCATGAAGTTAACCCAGACTTAAACTCTACACCCGGACATATCACTTTTTTATGGAAATAGTCTACTTTTAGAATGTTATTATATTTTTTTTTGCCCACCGCTATTTCAACTCTCGGTATCGGGCCGAGCATACATAATCCAACAGAGCGCATCCCAGCGCGTCAAGAAAACACACAGTGCGCGGAAAATATTTCCGCGCACTGTGTGTGTGTGTTATTTCCGCGGCTGGCGGGGGTACTGGATTTGCCTAGGATGTATCTTCTCTCTTCTGATGTACAGACACCAGCACATCAAGCTACTACAATCTGTCAAATTTCTTTAATATATTTTAACTTTATTGCTTAAGCATTAGGTTCCAGGTTAATTGGGAAAATTTGACATTTTTGGGTAGCTTGATGTGCTGGCGTCTGTACTAAGCAAACCTGTTCATCTTTGTCTTGACCTGATAAGGCCCTATATATGTAACCAAGGCTTAATTTGTTAAAAAAGGTAAGTTGTCTATTTTTTTACTAGCGAAAAATTCATAAAGTGTAAAGTCGTATAGCCACAGTATCTAATAAAATATTTTATTTACCGCCTCCATATTTTCATGAACACGAGAGATAGCCCAGTTAAAATACGTATAAATATACGTAGTAGAGGTATATCTGAATTCAATTCTATAATATGTTTCCTGTCCGAGTAGGCACTCGACGATATGAATGGGGATGAAATTCATACCGGGTTTATATGAAAATGAAGGTTTTTTAATTAAAACACGAAATGGAATTTGAAGTTCAATGTTTTGTTTATTTATTTTAGGCAGCCAACTCTTAATGGGTGGACCCGACGCTTTAATTTATATATTTTAAAATAATATCACGCCTGTGTTAGGCAGAGGTGCAAAAGAGGTAATAGAGGGCAAACCTATTGCCATCAAAACGGGCAAAAATCTCGACTCCCGGCTGCTATAGAGAGATTCCTGATCATCAACTCAGCCTATCGCAGTCCACTGATGGACATAGGCCTCTCCAAGACTGCGCCACAACACCCTGTCCTCCGCCTTCTGCATCCAGTCTACCCCAGCCACCTTCTTTAGGTCGTCTGTCCATCTAGCTGGGGAGAGAAATTCCTGAAGGAAAAACCCAATAACACTTTGCCAGACCTGGGAATAAACCCAGAACCTCATGCTCAGCAGCAGCGCTTGCGACCACTAGACCTACGAGGCAATACAAATTTTAAGTAGGTTTATATTTCATGAAAAAAAACAATTTATTTACAATTTTATTTTTAACTTTATTTCCGTGCCTCGGAAAGCGCGTTAAACCGTTGGTCCCGGCTATCATTTATGGATTTTTGACAGTCGTTACGAGTCATCAGAAGCCCGAAAGTCTGACAACGAGTCTTACCAAGGGGTAACGTATTACCTAGTAACTGGGTTATGGAGGTCATATAAGAAGTCGCTCCATGTAAAATACTGGTATTCAGCTGCATCCGGTTAGACTGGAAGCTGACCCCAACATAGTTGGGAAAAGGCTAGGCCGATGATGATATTTTATGAAACTTTTTTAATTAGGACAGGATGCCTGATACCGCGTAGCAACGTTATAACAACATAGAAGAAGCGAGTACATGATAATATAATACTTTATATTTTACGTCACGCATGGAACAAAAATCTACTATTACTAAATACCTGAGGGGCAATTTTCGTAATTTTAAGAACATTCACAGTCTGATCTCAGTCTCAATCTGTCAAAAATACCTCAAAACTCAAATATTTTTGTTCGATGTTTTTGTCCATTGTGAAATTCGCAATACACACTAGATATGATGTACCTAAAAACAACACTGTACTTAATCTAAATAACAGATGCAACTCAAACTCTGCGCCAAAATGGAAAGCTGTTGTGTCAATCTAACAACAAAAATTATCAAAAAAAATAATAATATGGAACCATAAACAAATCGTCCATTACCGATACTTTTTTGACTGAATGAATACTTTTTATCCCGATATTCCCACGGGATCGAGACGTATGCGGGTGAAACCGCGGGGCGCAGTTAGTTATTATATAAAGATGAAAGAACATTACAGAAATGAAACTTTAGCAAGCTTTCATCCATGTGACAAGATGAGTTAAAGTTTTTATGATTTTTCAAGAAAATTGCTAGAAATACTCAATTACTCTCTCCGGCAGTGACGCATCCTTTTTGCTTAAAGTTCACGTCAACATTTACCATAAAAACAAAAAGGTGAGTTGTACAAGGTGGGCCAAAAGAAGTCATCCGATGTTGTTTGGCTCTCATTTTTTTTCTAAATGAAAAACTTCGATTCTGTTTTTTGATTATGTTTATTTGAACCTTTAGAATTTTATTGGTCAAGTCAAGAAGATGATATCGGCCAAATGGACGCCGTCACAATTGGTTGCCATACGGGCTCGTTTTATGGCTGTTTCATCACTTCGGCGAGAACTTTGGGCGACAGATTCTCGCACTCGTGTCGAATGTTGTCCTTGAGGGCTTCCAGGGTCTCGGGCTTGTTCACGTAAACACGGGACTTCAAAAAACCCCACAAAAAAAGTCTGCAACGGTTAAATCGGGCGATCTTACGGGCCAGTGCAAATCGCCAAAACGAGAGATGAGGCGACCCGGGAACGCCGCCTTCAGAATATCGGTTGTGGCTCGCGCAGTGTGTGCCGTTGCTCCGTCCTGTTGGAACCACATGTCCTCCAGTCCTAATTCGTCCAATTGCGGCAGAAAAAACACGGTTAAAATGACCCTATAGCGCGCACCATCCACTGTTATCGTTTGACCAGCGGCGTTCTCAAAAAAAAATGGCCTGATGACTCCTCCAGCGTGAACAGCGCACCATGCAGTCATTGTGCGGGTGTAATGGCTCCTCGTGCATCACTCGTGTATTTTCGGTGCCCCAGAAGCGATAGTTTTGCTTGTTAACGTACCCGCTGAGGTGGATCGCTCATTATGATTTTGGTCGAAAAATCGCCCACTTCGTCCTCGAGATTGAGAATGATTTGGGCGTAGGTTACACGCGTTTGGCGGTCGACAGGCAGCAAGCTGATGGACTGGACTTTGTACGGGAACATGCACAGGTCTTTTACCAAAATTGGCCTTCGGGACGACCGGCTGATGGCTAATTGCGAGGCACGGCGTCTGGTCGATGTTTCCGGCAACAGCTCGACATCTTCGGCAACAGCGGCGATATTCTCGGCAGAACGGGCGCTCCGGGGCCGACCACTCTTGGCAACGTCTCGTGTGGTCCCATACTCTTCAAGGTTGGTGGCCCAACGGCGCAGTGTTTGCGCAGTCGGTGTCGGACGTCCGGGGAATCGGCGACGGAATTCGCGCTGCGCCAACACCACAGACGAATTGTTACGCAAAAAAATAGACACGATTATTCCGCGTTCTTGGGGAGTGTATCGCTCCATGGCTTGTTCACTTGTATTCTACATCTGTCTAGTCCACAAATGACAAAACAGATTTGACATTGGCCGCCATTTGCAAAAATAAGAGCATAGAGCAATAGGGTGATTTCTTTTGGCCCACCCTGTACTTTATTCTCGCAGCCAACCTAGAAGGTTGTCAGCTGCTTTACAGGGCTTACATGTGGGTGCCTCAATAAATTAAGGCTCTCCAGCCAGGGCTTAACAAACCTAAAAACTAAGCGACAATACGCTAAGGGCTTCGGCTTAGGGCTTCGCTGGGAGAGGGCAGCAAGGGACAGGCTGGATACGATTAATTTGGGACGAATTTAAAGCTACGGGCTCACGTCAACATCATAAATAAATATCACTAGAATATTAATAATAATAATGTAATTAAAAATACTAAATACACACGCAACTAGTATATAGTTGTAGGTGTTGTTGAAGTATGTATACTTATTTATAGAAGTTTACACTTACATACTACCACAAACATCATTTCAGATACCCATCTTAAAGATGGATTAAATAACCTTTTTTGCTGCGAAACTAGATGGGTAATACGTTACGTTCTTTAATAGAAATCCTCAAATCACGTATACATTTCTTGTTACTATGTATTAGGTATCGTACGGATACCGATACCGGTCAAATACTCGGGTACCGAGAGGGCCTTGCGGGTTGCTTCAAACGCCGGCAACCCGGTAATGTGAAACTTCGATTTTCGCTTATGTTAACACTAAGCTATGTATTTTACCCGCATTCAGGATCTGTGGTGGCTATTCGATTTTCTGAAAGCGAAGAGATTGGTTTATTCGTTTTCAGTAGGTATACAGTGGCTTGAAAGTACATTCAATTCATCATTGTTTAAACAATTATTATTGATCCCACATCCATATCAGAATTCAGAAATTATTTTTGTTTTGTTGCTTAGCTCTGATTTTTCATTTGCTAGACTAAAATGACAGTTGCGATCGATCTTTTTTCGTTGAGATACCAAAAAAAAAAACGGCGTTTACATAATTAAAAGAAAAACAAAATAAGCAGTACCCTCATACTCAAATAATAATTAAGTATGTCGTATCCCTATGTATTTTACTGTGTGTACATAAATAATAAAATAAATAAACAAATGATATCTATAGTTTCATAATCATTGAATAACTATCCTATTAATAATAACAACGCGAAAGTTTGTATGAATGGATGGATGTTTTTACTCTTTCACGCAAAAACTACTAAACGGATTTGGATGAAATTTGGCACACAAATAGTTTATAACCCAAATATTCCCACGGGATCGAAACTTATGCGGGTAAAACCACGGGGCGCAGCTAGTCATTGGATATAAATGTTATGAAGATTGGCTTAGGCTTGAATAGACCAAAGGCTTTAAAATCTACCCGCAGATCGTAAAAAGCCCTTGACCATGTCGCCGCTGGCTCTCCATCCCAAACGTTATGAAAATATGAACAGGCGTCTGAAAAAGCTTTTATCTTTTTTATACCCAGGTTATGAAACTATTCCAAATATTTTTCATAAAATATTTCAAGAGTAATATTGTTTGAGAATTATTTTGGGATTTGTATAATAAAACGTTTATCTAATATAATTTTTAAGGGTTCAATATCCATTACTTTCTTCAATATTTTGATGTGTGTTTAGGAGCGTATGGACGTTATTATATTTGACATGGGTTTTGTAGATTTATATTTTTAACGCCGTTTACGAAATACTCGTTCATTTTTCAAGAAAGCTTTATATTCTAATAATATTTTGGCCTGCTTCGTGTTTATTTTTGCAGATGATAAAAAGAATTAGGGTTTGTATGTCTGATATTACCTAGGTACATTTTGGGTTCATACAGTTGGTAATACCTACATCAGCAGCAGCAGCATTAGCTATCATACCTAAATCAAATCGATTTTTGTGATTGGAGGCAGTTCGTTTGTTACCATTTCGTTTACCAAAAGGTACCTTTCGGTCCCTTGATAAATTACATACCTATTATTGCTACCAATCTTTTGTAGGTCGCTCCTTAACCGAAGTTCGCACAGGGGATTTTTTAACGCGACGATTTTTGATGTCGCACTGGATTTTCGACTTTCGGTATTGAGTCGAGCATTGAGAATTCAGCAAAGCGTATCTCAGGTCGTCAAAAAAACACACTCTCGGATTTCGAACTCTCGGTACTGAGCAGTGGGTTAAAAATCAAGCGCGCAAAAATATCGCCCTCGCTACCTGGATTTACTTTATCGAGTGTACCGGTGTCATCTTGAAGGTCACACGTTTTTCTTCAGCAAAGTGTTTTTTTATAGACTTAAGCCTTTAAAGTGCTTCTCCGCTCCGCGAGACAGCTTCAAGTGTTTTGATCCTTGAGTGAAAGGAAATTATTTATTTATTGCGTTTTCAAATAGTTGAATGGAATCTAAGTATTTACTTTGAAGAGGAAAATGAATAAAGAAGAGAAAAATATGTGTACATTTTAATGGTTTCTCGTATGTTGTTGTTTTCGAGTAGGTACAAAGTGGGCCTGTATCTGAAGTTAGAACGAGAATAAGCCCGCAGGAGAGCGGCGCGGGTGGCCCACTGAGAGCAGCCGATCGATTCTGTAAAAATCTCACCGTGAAAAGTTAGGTGAAGTGAGCTTAGAGTGAGCTGTCAATGGTGTCAAACCCTAGCATTGGTTGGAATGACAGCTCACTCCACGCTCACTTCGCCTAAATTTTCACGGTGAGATGGTTACAGAATCGCATTACTGGGGTGCCTCAGTAGTAACGGCCCCGACTTACCTACGAGTTGTAGGTCGTGGGTTCGAACCTAGCTACGAAAGCGCTTTACTTTCTGTAAATAATTTCATCACCACTGCTCTCAAAAACGTTAAGGGAAACATCGTGAGGAAATGTCCTAGGACCAAAAAAATGAGATATGTGACATCTACCAATTAACCCGCATTGGGCCCGCGTGGTGGATTACAGCCCACTCCGTCTCGAAGAGAGGAGGCCTGTGTCCCAACAGTGGGAACAATATAGGCTGATTATAATTACGCTTAGTCCGCATGTTAAGAGCAATACCTACCTACCTAATCAATCGCTTGTTTTAAAACTATAAATCTTCAAGTAGCTTTTGCTAGCGACCAATTCACGTTGATTTCGGATATAAAGCGATATTGCCCGCGTTGATTTTCTCATACAAACTTTGACACCCGGGAGCACCACTTTTAAACTTCCAACATTCTTCAAGTGCAAGTGCGCTTCTACATCCCCTAAGGAATACAATTCTATCGTGTTTCAGTTTTCAGTGGTTTAGACTGTTCTTTGTCTGTCAGGTAAGTAATTCCGACACGAATCTATCCTATTCAATAGGTCGGTACTTATAAATGCTTTTTAGATGTTCGTGCATTTGGAATTATGTACATATGCTTGTTACTCCATGCGTTAACGGTTGAACGGCACCAACTGCGTAATACATTTATCAATCTCAATCAGAATAATTAAGAAGGATATTGCTAATCCATTGTTTTATTTGTTCGAAAAAGTTATCTGCTCCACACCGTAAATAACGCAATGAATGTTTTTGAATTGTCAAAATGAAAAACATTCCTACTGATAATGTGTTACGCAATTAACCCGCAGGTTTAAATGAATTTAGCTTACAGGTATTCTATGAACTGCAATTCTCGTAACTAAGAACGTTCACAGTTTGATTTCAGTTTCAATCTGTCAAAAATACAAATTTTTGACAAGTTTTTGACATTGATGATCGCTGCGATGCGACTATTTTGAACGTTTATAATTACGGGAATTAGCCTTCAGGATTAGCATATATGATACTTATTGTCCGCGCACATGTACCAGTTTCCTAAGTATCCGAGCGAAAACTGCAGACAACAGCTAGTAAGTCATTTTATTTTATTTTATTTATTTGGTTCACCAATAATTGTTTACACTAACATCATGACAAAAAAAACACCTTTAAAAAAAAAAAAAACTTTGAACAGTGTAACAATTACTTAAAGGTAA
The DNA here is from genome assembly GCA_911387795.2 of Apamea monoglypha. Lineage (NCBI taxonomy): Eukaryota > Metazoa > Arthropoda > Insecta > Lepidoptera > Noctuidae > Apamea > Apamea monoglypha. The sequence goes on along the minus strand of OU426934.1, from coordinate 8,215,843 downwards.
ACACCACATGAACTAGAATTATATTAATTTGTAAGCCTAGGTACATGTACAGTTTACAAGCCAACTTAAAAATAAAGAAAAAATATGTAGACTATGTATTAATAAATATTCATATCATAGTCATAAACTCTCACAGCCTGTCTCGAATGTGTATATACCAGCTTGTTATCAAACATTTTCCTCAACCATAATAACGCCTCACATATTCTGCATGGGGAAAATTCTGGAGAAACATAAATTCAGTAGAAAATTAACCGAGCATAATAAATTTATTAAAAGATTAAATTATCCGCATAGCCGACGCGGATAATTTAATCTTTTAATAAATTTAAAAAGGCGTGAACATTCCACTTGCTATCGAATTTCTTATTAGTTACCAAGCGAGTGTGCTGTGATTTCATTTACAGGGATCAGACAGGATTAATAAGTCTTTAAATGGGAATATTAATTGAGTATTTCGCGGTGTGTCGACACGCACGCCATTTTATGAAATGGTTTTCTTCTTCAATCTGTTTATCTAAGTAGGATTTTGTAGGCGAAACAAAGAACCTTTTCGTTCATTAATTTTGTTATATAAAAAGGTTTTTAAGCTTGTTCAATCTTACTCTTAAATATATTTCAATAGCTAAATAAAAAAACAATCTTAAGACATAAGCAGTACCTTAATACCCAATACTTATCCTATGTCATAGCTGTATCTATTTTTTCTCATAAATCCTACTATTTCCTACTAATCCTACTAATATTATAAACACGAAGGTTTGTGTGGATGGATGGATGGGTGTTTGTTACTCTTTCACGCCAAAACTACTTAATGGATTTGGATGAAATTTGGCACATAGATGGTTTATAATTAGTATTAACATATAGGATACTTTTTATCCCGATACTCCTACGGGATCGAAACTTATGCGGGTGAAACCGCGGGGCGCAACTATTAATAAAATAAATAAACTTTTCAGACTAATATTGTTTTTGGTGCAAGACGAATTAATAACAAGAAAAGCAAGGGCAACTCAATGTATAAGTCAGAACTTCTTATCTTCTTTTTCTTCTTCTTACACAGTTACTGGGTTGTGGAGGTCAGATAGGCAGTCGCTCCATGTAAAATACTGGTATTCAGCTGCATCCAGTTAGACTGGAATCTGACCCCAACATAGTGCAGAAAAGACCAAGATCTGTTAATAGATATACATAGTCGCAGAGTTACTAATAGTCACTGCATGTAAAGTTAAGTTATAAATAATATCAGTGACCCCAACATAGTGCAGAAAAGACCAAGATCTGTTAATAGATATACATAGTCGCAGAGTTACTAATAGTCACTGCATGTAAAGTTAAGTTATAAATAATATCAGTGTAACATACTTTATTTGTATACTCGTAGTTCTTTTCATAACTTTAGACTGGATTAGGTGCTCGACCGACGGGTAGCGCTGGGGGTCCACTACGAAGTGCAAAGTGCGAATGATCGGATCGGACCGACACATGGCCGAACTGAATATTATTGAAAAATGCGAAAAAAGTTTTGATCGGCTCAGTTGGGTCGGGATCATAGTCAATATTCGAAAGAGTGTAGGAGTGTAGGATCGGGACCGACCGAACCAAATAGTAACTTCGTAGCAGGAAACGGCGGAACATTCGGCCGATACCACTTCGGAGTAGACCCCCTGACATCGGTCGAACGTAGCTATATCAATGAAAACTTATGAGTACAGTGCAGCGCTGATGAATCACTACGCGCGTACAGCTACGTCGCTCTGACGAGGGCCGTCGGTAGGGCATACGTTTCTTTAAAAAAATCTGGCAAGTTACAGGGTGGCATCCCACATCGACGAGCAAACTGTAACCAAGAATCCAGTACATGTTCTAGACTAGAAAAAAAAATGCTGTAATAGTGCAGATTTTTTTAAAATGTATAGACGCCAGCACATCAATGTACGGACGCCAGCACATCAAGTTACTACAATCTGTCAAATTTCTATAGTAGATTTTCAACTTTATCGCTAAACATTAAGGTTCAAGGTTGATTGGGAAAATTTGACAGTTTCGGGTAGCTTGACCTGCTGGCGTCTGTACTACAATCTGTCAAATCTCTTTAATAGGTTTTCAACTTTATCGCTAAAGCGTTAGGTTCAAGGTTGATTGGGAAAGACAGTTTCGGGTAGCTTGATGTGTTGGTGTCTATACTAATGAAATTATTTCAGGTAGTAAATTGTAGGTACTTTTTAGGCTATTCTGAATTTCGGACACCGAGGTCTGAAATGATCTGAAATCGTATATTGAACAAGCGTGGTCAACAATGCCCGTTCTGAATAATACTTGAGCGGTTTGCCTGACAGTAGGATAAGAATTGGCTGTGTTACCATCCACACTAATATTATGAATGCGAAAGTAATTCTGTCTGCCTGTTTCCTTTTCACGCCTAAACACCTGAACCTTATTATTTCAGGTAGTAAATTGTAGGTACTTTTTAGGCTATTCTGAATTTCGGACACCGAGGTCTGAAATGATCTGAAATCGTATATTGAACAAGCGTGGTCAACAATGCCCGTTCTGAATAATACTTGAGCGGTTTGCCTGACAGTAGGATAAGAATTGGCTGTGTTACCATCCACACTAATATTATGAATGCGAAAGTAATTCTGTCTGCCTGTTTCCTTTTCACGCCTAAACACCTGAACCGACTGTTGAAAGACAGATAGGTAGCCTAGGTTCAGCACCCTAATTGCGTAACACAATATCAATCATAATGTGAATAATTTTGAAGGATATTGCTAATCCATTGCAACATATGTTCGAAAAATTTGTCTGCTTAACAACGTAAATAACGCAATCGATGTTGTTAAACTGTCAAAATGAAAGCCATTCCTAATGTTAGTTTGTTACGCAATTACCCCGCTGGAGAAGGACTACTTTTTCTTGTATAAAAAAAACAAAATAACCGCAAGCAAAGGCATTTATTCATAGTTCAAACAAAAAACCCCTGTTAAACTTTCTGTGCACAATATTTATTTATCCACATACCACGTACCAGCAGTGCGATTCTGTGACCATCTCACCGTGAAAACTTAGGTGAAGTGAGTGTGGAGTGAGCTGTCATTCCAACTAATGCTAGGGATTGATACTATTCACAGCTCACTCTATGCTCACTTCACCTAACTTTTCACGGTGAGATTTTTATAGAATCGATCGGCTGTACGTTGACTCTTTAATCCAACAAACGGGAATCCCCCGCATTTTTCACCTTGTTTTCCTGGAGTATTTTCCAACGTTACATCCAGACGAGTTCACTTTATCTCCAGGGATTTACCTGGCTGGCTTTAAAGAGGATTTCACTTTTGTCAGACGGCCAGTCTGTCTGTGTTGACGTGGCTTTTTATAGTTGTGTAAGTTTTTTTTTAAGTTCGGGTTCTATGTCTTATTGTTGCAAACGCGACTGCTAAGCATGGAGTCCTGGGTTTGGTCTTCAAAGATCAATCAAAGCGTTATTGGGTATTTGGTTTGCATTGGTGCGTGTCTATTAGCATGCATTTAACTTATATGGATGGAGGTGGCATCGAGGTAGCGAGCTAAACCGCAACCGCGAGGTATCGTAGTGAGGCATCTTCGGCATGTAATTACCAAGCCTAGAACCAGCAGCCTAATTGCGTAACCATTTTCGGCAAATGATTGAGATTAATTGGTTTCATTTCGATCGCTTTTTGTTTCATTTCACGATTTTCTTAAGCACATATCGTTTATTACTCTTTAGCGTTTCAAACCAACAGCTGTTGCTATTACATGATAGTGGAGTTACGCAATACGAAAATCGTAAAATGAAACAAAAACCGATCGAAACGAAACCAATTAATCTCAATCATTTGCCGAAAATGTGTTACGCAATTAGGCTGCAGGAATAATTGAAGTGGTGGTGTACCTATACAAACCCCTCTATTTACCCCTTTTGGGGAATATGCGCGTGATATTACGACCTAAAGAAGGTGGTTGGGACGGACTGGATGCGGAAGGCGGAGGACAGGGTGTTGTGGCGCAGCCTTGGACAAGCCAACGTCCAGCAGTGGACATTGATAGGCTGAGTTGATTACGTTATGCAGTAGTAATTTATATTCCTGTTGACATGCATATTATAATGGCCAATCTGTGAGCTCAGAGATTGCTTGGTACATACAGTACGCCGAATGTAAACCTCAGGCTACAACAGATGGCAATTAATATGGTCTTAATTAAACTTAAGCTCGAAAGCTGACCGATGACCTTTTGATGTTTATTTTGTGTGAATATTTGTTTTGATTACAAGTAAAGTTTAATGAAAAAGGCAAAGGTTTCATTAAAAGGCAAGTCATGAGTGCTGAGCATGGGACTCCTAGGTTCGATCTCTTGCACCCCAACTGCGTAATACACTTTCTATCAAAGGAAATTCCTAATCCTAATAAATAATAAAAAGGCGAAAGTTTGTGAGTGAGTGTGTGTTTGTGTGTTTGTTACTTCTTTACGCTGAAACGGCTGGACGGATTTGGATGAAATTTGGTACACAGATAGTTTATAACCAGAATTAACACATAGGATTTTATCTCGATATTCCCACGGGATCGAAACTTATGCGGGTGAAACCGCGGGGCGCAGCTAGTTCCTTTATAACTTTGAAAAATTTGTTTTCTCGACAGCGTAAATAGCACAATGAATGTTGTTTACTTGTCAAAATTAAAGCCATTGGTACTGATAATGCGTTACGCAACTACCCCGCTGAGGTCTAAAATAACAACCCCCTAAGTTAAGTAAATTATGGAGCGAGCCGATTGACATCAACCGGTCACAAATCCAGGCTCAGGGCTGCTACTGAGATTCTGAGACCCTGAAGATTAACCCCTTATTTATTGCGTAACACAATTGCAGTTCCAATATCTTTCACTTTGACAGTTCAGCAACATTCATTGCGTTATTCACGTTGTTGAGCAGACAAATTTTTCGAACACATGAAGCAATGGATTAGCAAAATCCTTCAAAATGATTCAGATTGAGATTGATAGTGAGTTACACAATTAGGGTGCTGTTTTCTTTCGGTGATTTCAATTATTTTTTTACTTTAAAATGTTTAATAATTCAAAGGATGCGAGGGCTAGTTCGAGGTAGCGCGGGAAAATGTTCCTGGAAGGACTTGGGGGAGACCCTTGCCCAGCAGTGGGACAGTATAGGGTACCCAAAAAAAAAGAAGAATTATTTCAATCCAAAATTTAACGTGATTCTCATAATAAAATACATTAATTTATTAAACTCTTTTGTCAAAACGTGTTGTAATTGTAAACATTTTGTATCAATTGAATCGTTTGTTTATCTCGCTTGATAGCCCGACAGTATTGACACAAACGATTGAGTCGAATCGATACTTGTACTACGCACTCGACCTTGAGCACCGCGTCTTTGTGCTACCATTGTTATTATTCAAGCTTCGTTTTTAATTAACGTTTTACATAAGTATCTTCTCTTATAATAGAGCAGTGGTGACCCGGTGGTAACGGCCGCGACTTACGAGTTGTAGGTGGTAGGTTCGAAACCAGCCAGGCGCTTTACTTTGTGTAATTTATGTATCATCACCACTGCTCTCAAAACGGCGAAGGAAAACATCGTGAGGAAACCGGCATGTCCTAGAACTAAAAATTCGAAGACATGTGACATCTACCAACCCGCACTGGGCCCGCGTTGTGGAGCCCACTCTCTCTCTTACATAGAGGAGGCCTGTGTCCCAGCAGAGGGACCATTTTAGGCTGAGGATGTATAGGTAAGTATCTTAGGATCCATAGAAGTGATTGTGTATCTACTCATCTAACTAATATTATAAAGAGAAAAGATTAGATTTTTGTGTGTTTGTTTGTTACGCTTTCACGCCTAAACGGCGGAACGGAAATTGGATGAAATTTGGCACATGGGTAGACCGTGACCTGAATAAGGACATAGAATACATTTTATTCCGATATTTTCACGGGATCGAGACCTAGACGGGTGAAACCGCGGGGCACAGCTATTGTCATATACAGGGTGGCAGGGACATCGACGCGCAAACTGAAAACATGAATTTAGCACATCATTCTAGACGACCTAGCATAGCAATTTTTCTCAACTTGGACATGCGTTTCTGCGTATCTACCTTAGGGTGGACTAGGGGGTTCAGGATAAGGCGGGAGGAAACGCCAGGGTGTCACCACTGTGTGGATCGCCCGGAGGACACGGTGGAGCATACGGTGGAGGTCTGCCCGGCTTGGGCGGAGCACCGGCGCGTCCTCGTGGCGGAGATCGGCGGCGGCGAACTCTCGGGTCCGGCCCTGGTCCAGGCCATGGTACGGAGCGAGAGTGCATGGGAAGCCGTCACCTCCTTCTGCGAAGCAGTAATGCTCGCAAAGGAGGAGGCGGAGCGCGTGAGGGAGAGGCAATCTCTGCGCCCTCACGCTCCTAGTCGCCGCAGGAGACGCACTGGACGTCAGGAGTCACCAGCCGACTCCCGGACACCGTAGGCGCGGACTTGCGGGAGGCGAGCAATGGGCAGCTCGCCGCCCGGCAAAGACCAGTGGCGTCCGTCGTCCGACCAGACAGGCTTGAGTTGGCGCGGCAGTGTTCCACGCTTGCCACTCGAGAGAGAGTGCGACTATTGTGGGGATGGCCGCATGGGGAGGTGGGAGCCTCTGAGGAACAGCGGATCGAGCCCTTTTGGGGGACCGATGAATGCTTATGCGAATCCCGCACCCCCGGCCATAGGTACAGATGGAACACCACGGTGGTTTTAGCCTGTAAGTGTCCAGCATACACCTCTGTCACCCCCACGATGGAGGAAGACCATGAGGAATTACACCGCGCAACAGAAAAAAAGGGTGGATTTTTGGGGTGGATAAAAGGATTAAGCGCTTAAAATACCTTCAAAATTAAGCGAAATTGGGCATTCTGCCCAACTTACTAATAAAATAAAGAGCTATTTTAGTTTAGTACGAGAGGAGCTGATCAATACCTTAATGTACTCGTAGTAGATATAAAGTTAAAGCAAGTTCATTCTATGGCTCTTATAGTAGCTACAGTTCTCCGACCATTTCTCATTTGTCCGCCTCTTTACCTACAACAAAAGAACTGTTGTCCGGATTCTGATGGCACTCATGTAGGTACTGTCACAAAGGAGCGAGGCCGCGGGAAAATGACGTACAATAAATTACATAGAATTTAGTTCTTGTTAATTTCTAAATGCCAAGGTCGAATCTAGTACGAGCTTCGAAATTAAGCTTATGTTTACCTTTGTTTAAGTCACTTTTAGTTGACAACGGCTCGGAGCTAGGTACACAACGTTGTAGGAATCTAAGTAGATAGGTACATTTATTTTGATAATTATATTTTCCTTAAATTCCCTTGTTGGGAAGCCTAGTGAACAAAGAACTGGATTTTAATCCTGAAAGGTGAGATTTCAGTTTATTTGATAAATAGAAAATTCAAAGGCAATGATTAAGACTTTGTTGGTTGAAAATTGTTTATTGTTACAAGACGATGTTAAAGCGATTATGCCTAATGTCTCGTGAAGGTCTCAGTCTAAGGTCTCAGTAGATTAAAATATATTGATCGTTTTCGAACATGTTTCACAAAAGTGAACGAAGCGCAAATGAAAAAGTTTTAATTGCGAACGCGTCAATAGTGAGAAAATGAATTCGAATTTGGAGAATTATAAATTACGAAAGTTTTGAATACGAGTACGTAAATTTATTTTTTGGCTACGAAAAGTTTGAATAAAAATACTGGCTACAAAGAAAGGCATTTTTACGCGATCATTAAAATTACGTTAAAAAAAGTTTTGAAAGAAATTCTTTTATGCGATTTTGCTCGACGCCGCGCCGCGCCTTTTAGAACTTTGTGAGGAAAATGTGAATAAGCGAACATTTCGAGTTGTTGGCGGAAATACAGTTTGATAAATAGAATTTGTTGTTGAATTGGTTTACATATTTTAAGGAGCGCACTTGGACGAGCTAAATATTTATGGTAATCCGAACACGACTTGTTAGTTTGTAATTCGGAATTTTACAAGCGCTGACATCTTTCCGAGTTTAATTTCCAGTGTATTTCGTATTTGTTTGAGATGCAATATTGTAAACTATATTGGTCCGTCTGATGAGGAGCTCGTGGCGAAGTTCCTCAAGGACGATGGCCGAAGGGTGTTGTGTACCGCCGGTTTCGTGGTCGGCTACATGACACCAGTCAGCGAAACACGACGCAGACACTTCGTGTGCGTTAGTTAATTTTTTAGAGTAATTATAATGTTGTATGTATTTATAGTATTTTTAAGTTATATTAATAATGTATTGTGTGTGTTTATAATGGGCCTTGATGCCTGAAATAAATGGATAAATAAATAAATATAAGTAATAGCACTCGCATGGGTTGATCGATCAGGTTAAGCTACCCTTGCCGCAGTTGTTCCGTGGATGGGTGACCATCTTTACTATATATCGAGATACCTCCGTGCCTCGGACAGCACGTTAAGCCGTTGGTCCCGGCTATCATTCTTGCATCTCTGACAGTCGTTATGGGTAGTCAGAAGCCCGAAAGTCTGACAAACAGTCTTACCAAGGGATATCGTGTTACCCATTAACTAGGTTGTGGTGGTCAGATAGTTAGACTGGAAGCCGACCCTAACATAGTTGGATAAAGGCTAGGCAGATTGATTGATGTTGGTACTTCTGATATTGTCTTGTAACTGAGAAATAGTCTTTGTTAATAGCAGAAGATGCATAAACTAATATCCGCAATGGAGTCAGGACCCAGTTTATTTCCCACGATGCTTTTAATTTGTCTCTTTGAAAGTGTGCATTGACCTAGTTATAAGCTTGAATTGCTGCAGATAATCTTAGGTCAACCATCAAATCATCTTTCTCTAATAGATACATTATGCTTCGTCAGTGATTTTTTGGAACGAAGTTCTTTAAAGCAACTTGCGGTACTTAGGAGTAAGCTGGTAGAAATTGGCATGTAACGAAAAAGCGTTATGCCCCCTACATGCGATTTTCTATCAACACCTCACAGAGAACAGAGAGAGTGAGGGATAGTTTTCATGGTTTTCGAGGGCGCGGCTCTGTGACGAAAAATTTGAAAGTTTTTGCACTCTCAAATTTTTCGTCATAAGTTTTTATGATTTTTGAGTGTGCTAAAGCCGATAGCGAGGTCAAAATGAGAAACCAAGGTGGCGAAAATTTCTTAAAACGTTCTAAAAACTTATACCAGACAGCCCTGTATTAAAAACGCGTAATGAATTCACACTTTCTCTGTCACTGTCATTTTCTGTTATATACGAGCGTGCGCGCGTGCGAGTATCACGTAAAGTACGTCCCTGACAGGGTCCCCGACTGCACACGTTTTTTTGCTACATGGCTTAATTTGTCAAACTTGCGTATACTCTACCGGCCTGACAGAAAACAGTACAACGTTTTTAGAACTGTTGTTGACAGAAAACATACTACACAAAGTGCTTGTCTGCCTAGAATTGAACCTCTTCAAAGTTTGGGGGCGTTATCACTAAGCGAACTACTGCTTTGATAAGACATTTATTAAAAATGATGGACATTTAGTTACTGTCCAACTGTCCATTTTGTTTATTTATCAACGTCGAAAGTAAACGTGGCTGTCAGTATTTGTACGGCCTACATATTGTTCGGGGCGTGAGCTCGGCTGATTGTTTCGCTTTATCTGTTCTGTGGTTTCGTAATTCTATTATTCTGAGCTCGGAGACGTCCAGTACTCCAGTGTCCTGTCATAGTCTTATAAACCAATAGTTACAGTGTGTAGTTGTGTCAGTTATATACGAGTACTTGGTTATTGAAACATAAAAGTTTAAAGCTCAAGTAAAATCCAACCTTTGTTCAAAAGCATACTATTCCATCAACGACTACTTACACGATAAGAATAGTTGGTTGCCTTAGTTAACGCAAGACAATGTTTATGTTCTTTCTCCAGAATTAGCTTACTGACTGGTTATTGTTATTAGTATTAACTTATTTATTTATTTTACTTCAATGGTCCTAGTTTATCATTTGTGACTTCAAGTGTCACCTATGTGAACAGAACCCAGCAATGCATAAATATGGAAGCTGTCACGCCCTTTATGCCTGGAGGCTTTTATTTACATTTTAATTTTAATTAATTATTTTTTAGCTTGAGTACGTATAGTTTTGTATTATATTTGTTGGTATATTGGCGTGGCTAGCTGACGTATGGCATATAATTTATTTTATTTTCTGTGTCTTGTAATGTTGATTATTACTTAACATAGGTACCTAGTATTGTATACAATCTATTTTCTAACTGAACAGACAGCTGTGCTGCTGGGGAGTTTGTTGCGCCACTTCTTCTTCCCAGCGATAGCACTAGGAAGTGGTGAAGGGCGGGCGTTTTTGGGGGACTGTCTTTTGTAAATTTGACGTTCGAAAAGTGCTGATTCTCAGCGTAATTTGAATAAATGACTTTTGATTTGATTTGATACACTCGGTTATTGTGAGATACCATAATCGCTCTGGTTAACAAATCTCAGAGAGCCGCTAACCCTTCATCCCAAAATCTATTATCTTCCTTTGGTCGACTTCTGTGACTTCCAAGGAAAAAGATCACGTGTCAGACCGAAAATTAAATAAATAAAAAATATTTCGTAACTAGCTTTTATAATATTCCTTCAAAATTAAATCTACATAACCAACATCAGAACTATAGTAATACGGGGTACATACTTTGCAATTTTTCGATAGTTTTGAATAAGTATGCGCCCAGACCATATAAGGGGCGCTAATGTTTACGCTTTTTAAGCGATATGGTGAATTACAAGATATCCTGTATAATTTCGACTATTAATTATCTTTGCAGATTTATAAGTGTGATTGTTTACATTATACTGATATAAGATCCTTTTTGCAGCACTGTCCCGAAGCAGCACTGGTGTCAGCGAGGGTGTTGGCGGCTGAAGGGGCCCCAGCCACACGTTCTGCGTCAGGCGTGGAGCGACGACCCTCGGTCCCTAGGCCTCCGCTGTGCAAGAGGGGGTCAGGATCCCTACTGTCAGGATCACCGCCTACTTCCAAGTAAGTTAGTAGTTAGGACCTACTGAGCTTTGGAATGAGGAACTACCGTCGCGCGTCGTTCAAAGAAGAGGTTGTCTTTAAATATCACTTTTGGAGATAAAACCCGTCCAAAAAAAAAAGATAAAAAACGGGTAACCATTAGTAAAATTTTCTACATTTATATCCGTAATTGATGTGGTATACATAGAAAAGAGTATTCTATTCTATTCTTCATCTTTCTGACTGACCGACACCTAGACAGTAAAAAGTGAAAAAAAAAAAAACAGAAAAGGGTTTACTGTCTGAATAAGTTGATGTCATATAGTTAAGCTAGGTCTCGTATTCAATAATATATTCATCAACACATTGTTTAATACGAGACTTATCTTCGTTATTAAACTGTATACTATGTATAACAAAGACGTTGTTACACAACCGATTTCAATCTCTTAGGTACATAGGCAACACCAAAGTTTCAATAGAATTTGTTCTTTTTGGCTTTATTCTTTTCTAAGGCTCCTAAGGATCCTAGCGTGATTTTAAAGCCTATACCTTTCCTCAGGAATTGGGCTTTCAAATGCAAAAAGATTTTTTCAAATCGGAATGGTAGTTCCGGAGATTAACCCCTACATACAAACAAATTTTAGCTCTGTATAATATTACTATAGTTATATTTCTTAGCAAAGACACATTTCCTTGTACAGCATAAGAACAAGCGAGTTAGAAGGCGGGTTAACGTTTCTCATTACCTACTAGATTCAACTGAAAGCTTTAGTATTTCCGTGAAAAGGACAACTTTGTAGCCTTTATATCTATGTCATTCGTAGCCTCGTAGCTTCCACTAACGACACGAGACTACGCCAGACTACGGCAGAACCAGCCAGATAGATGTTCATATTCCATTCCCATTAAATTCTACAGAAAACAATAGCAACTCTCTAAAAGCTACTCTCTCTCTCTCTCTCTCTCTCTCTCTCTCTAACCACGTAGTCATTATAACTACAACACTCGTAGCCTCGTCGACTCGTAGCTCACTACCGAGACTACGCCGTAGAGCTTCGTAGACAAACACACACACGCACACACACACCCCCACACACCCACATACATATTATAAAATTAAAGTCGCTCTTCGTGTCTGTCTGTGTTCTTCTAAACTACGCAATGGATTTTGATGCTGTTTTGACGATAATTTATAGAATTTATTCCGGTAACTTTATGTGTATAATGCATTAATATTATACTTTTTTTTTTTTTTCGGATGGCAAATCATCAAATGACCCCTCCCGCTCTGGGTGGAGCGGAAGGGAGTGTCAGACTCTTACTGACTAAAACCCACCCATGTTCCTTCCTTTGCCCTTTATGTTCCGGGGTAGCGGTAACCCTTTCGGACAATCCCGCTATTAATATTATACTTACTCGTACATATAATAAAGAAATCTCGATGTTTTGTCAAGTTGTAAAATCCGCGCGAAGCAGGGGCGTGTCGCTAGTATTCTTATAAAGCTTGTATGTGTGTTCACGCAGACTAACAGAAAGTTCTGTGTACTCCTAGTACTCTGGAAGTCTACCTACATTACCTGAACGAGTTGGACGTGCGAAGTTTTAACATGGTTAGCTTGCTTTCCAGTCTAAATTGAAAAGTTTGTTCGTGAACGTTTTACACAGGATGGTGCACGAAGTAATTTTCGCACTTTGTATAGAGATTGCCTCACGCGGGCTTGATTTTAAAAGGAAAATGGCGTAGACTTTAAGTGTGTTAAGGAAAAAATATCGTTGACTAGCTTTTGCCAGCGGCTTCGCTCGCGTTAATTTGGAATTTGACAATCAACACTAATATAATTCAATAATGATTCGAAAGCCATGTGGCGCCATTTATTATCATAATACCGTTATTTTTTGGGATGAAAGGTACCCTATGTCCGTTTCTGTACACCTGCCAACGTATATGCAAAATTTCAGGATAATCGGTTCAGTGGATTAGGCGTGAAAATGTAACAAACAAACTTACTTTCGCATTTATAATATTATTTAGGATTCATAATTTATCGAGGATTCGTAAAAAACCGTCACTCAGTATATTATAATATTTCTCGCGATTATTTTTGACGGATCGGGGTAATACGGTAACTCGATACAATACTTTTCACAATCTGGTTTGATGACTTCCTAAGCATATTGGCATCGTTCGTCTAAGAGTAAAATCTTCCGTCGCTGAACATGGGCCCATAATATACGACCGAAGAGTGACTCAGTGGTAAAGGCCGGGACTGGGATTGTAGGTTCGAACCCAGACAGGCGTTTTACTTTGTGTAAGTTATTTAAGCACCACTGCTTTCAAAACAGTGAAGGATAATATAGTGAGGAAACCGGCATGTCCTAGAACTAAAGATTCGCAGACATGTGACATCTATCAACCCGCACTGGGCCCGTGTGGAGGACCACGGGCCGCTCCCTCTCGCCAAGAGGAGGCTATGTCCCAGTAGTGGGAACGTTAGAGGCTGATTATGCACTACACTTGTCATTGTCCTCGCAGCTGTTGGTAGTACAGACGCCAGCAGGTCAAGCTACCCGAAACTGGCAAATTTTCCCAATCAACCTTGAACATTAATGTTTTAGCGATAAAGTTGAAAATCTATTAAAGAAATTTGACAGATTGTAGTAGCTTGATGTGCTGGCGTCTGTACAACGAGCGATACCCTCCCCTTGGGATCAACAACTAGCCATGTAAAACAGCGTAAACATAAAGTTAATAAGCAAACATTATGCAAATATTTTCCAAAGACAACATGACATGTTTTTAATTACGCGTTGTTCAAACAGTTGGCAACTTTGCTTAATCCTTAGAGAATTATAATCATATTCATGTACAGTGAATTAAAGTTAAACTGACTCGCAACTCTTTAACTATTTACATTATAAAAGGCCCGAGCTTGCATTACACGAATGTAATTATACGAAAAATAGCAAAGTTGTGTTACATGATATTTTATTTCCTCGATTTCTGCTCTAGCAGGGAGATCGTTTTTCATAGGCTTCTCTCTCGAGTGGCGCACTGAGGTAATCACTACGTGATTAGTGTAGACATAGGTAGTCAAACGATATGAGCGGGTTGTGCTAGCGTGGTGGATTATGGTCCACTCTCTCTCGCAGAAAGGAGGCCTGTTTTCCACCAGTGGGGACATTATAGGCTGATTGTGTAGCGGGGGCGCCCGTTCTGCACGCATTTGGATGGAATTTGGCACACCGATATTTTATAATCAGGATTAACACTTAGGATACTTTTTATCTCGATATTCTCACGGGATCGAAACTTATGCCGGTGAAACCGCGGGGCGCTGATAGTACCTATCTATCTCAGATTCGCTTAAAACAAACACCCAAATTATTGTTTATCTCTCCAATATCCGAGAAAAATAGAACCCGGAACAATCACTGCACCTGTCAAATTATAATAATAAACGACAGCTGATTGGGTCCAAAACAAACAAGTCTTCCATGTTTAATATTATAATATGTTTATTCGACTTAGATCCGGAAAAATGAAGGAGAATTAAATTGTCGCCGAGAGGACGAGTCATGGCGCTCGGAAAAATCCGCGACGATTATATTGCCTGGCTTAGTATTAGGGCTGCCAGAGGGAATGAAAATAAGTTATTAAATTAATGTTTCAATATGATTGAAATACTTTAGAGGGGCTTGTGGCTAAGTAATAACAGCCGCAAGGGTCGATCGATCAGGTTATCCTACGCTTGCCGCGGTTGGTCCGTGGATGGGTGACCATCCTTATATACCACCCTCCGTGTCTCTGAAAGCATGTTAAGCCGTTGGTCCCGGCTGTCATTCGTAGATCTTTGACAGTCGTTACGGGTCGTAAGAAGCCCGAAAGTCTGACAACCAGTCTTATCAAAGGGTATAGTATTACCCAGTAACTGGGTTTTGGAGATCAGATAGGCAGTCGCTCCATGTAAACCTCAACATAGTTGGATAAAGGCTAGACAAATTGATATAATTGCAATACTTTAACCATTAACGCATCTTCATATAGGATCCAACTAATGCTCGGTTCCAATAAACAAAAAGGAGTTGTTTAGCTTAACAATGATAGCATTTTTTATTGCCAAACTGGGCACATAAATAGTTTCGTAAGCCAATTTTACCTGTGATAGCTACTTCCATATGGGAGGGTCTACTATGCAAAGCTATGATGTATTTGCTTCATTGTTGGTAAAGATACTGTATGAGCACGCTGGACAATTTAATGCTGACGCCCGCGATTACATTCGCATTACTGTAGTTAGTTCAATAAAGCTGCTTTGTGAATACACTTGTCGGGATTTTCTTCCAGATTACACATAAGAATCCCCGGCACACACAGCACCTAATTGGTAGGACTTCACAGATACAAGAGTCTTAATTTTAACAAAACTAAGCCAGTGCTTGTATTTTGGGAGCCAGTCCTCAAACGTGGAGCATTATAAAGTAATCGTGTCAACGTGAATATCGTGACTTTGTACTTGTAAGTCTGCTGGGGAGTTTGTTGCGCCACTTTTTCCCAGTGAAAGCACTAGGAAGTGGTGAAGGGCGGGCGTTTTGGGGGATTGTCGACTTTAAAAAGTGCTGATTCTCAGCCTAATTTGAATAAATGACTTTTGTTTTTGTGGATGCGAGCGCGCGTATACGTGTGTTTGAGTTGTGTGTGTCAGGGTGTGTGTGCGTGTGGTGTGGTGAGGTGTGCTGAGGTGTCAGTGTAAATGTGAAAGTGTGATATATTACGCAATGTGTGCAAGTAAGTCAAAATTGACGTTGAGAACAACGAAGCAATTTACCTTGCTTCTATCCTCAGTGACGTGACAGCCCTACGCTCCCGTGTTATCTGCCGCAACGCAACGCGCTTTGCTAATGACATTAATTTAAATGAATGATAGTCGTCCATTTATTCATTCCTTGGCAATATTTTGCAACAATTGTGTGAGGTATCATGAAAATGGATAAGATTTTCTTTAGTTCTTTGTTGAAAGCTCTTGTGACAAATGCTAAGTAATAACTGTAACTACCAACATTGTTATTTGTTTCGCGACTACTCAGTGTGGGGAACAGGGTCGATTCTCGGGTGCAGCAAATTATTACCAAAGAAATGCGGGTGAAATAGTTTTTAACACGTTTTACATAGCTTACTAGCTTATGCCCGCGACTTTGACGGCGTGAAATTTATTGTTTTAACATAAATTTTATCCTATAACATTCGCCAATATTGTAGCTTTCTATCAGTGAAATATTTTTTGTAATCGAATTAGGACTTCTATGTTCTATGTTATGGGTTTGGTTTTCACACTTAGTTCTACAAGTGGCCCATTGTGCGTGGGCCATGGCCTGGCCGTCCGTGGTTATTCAAACCAGCCCAACTCCTTCCAGAAGTTGACTACGCCTCCTGGCCTGTTGAGAACATCTGTGTAAGACCTGGGAGTCCCGAGGGTTTCTGACCTAATCTGTTTTACGCCTGTGCACTCAAAGAGCACATGTGCAAAGGTTTCCTTAGCCTCCATGCAGACTCTGCGATTTACGACGGATTAAGACTTTCAGAGATCATCTTTTACAAACATGTAAACATATTGTGCGCACGACCAAACTCTCTACCAGCGTCTGTGTTCCCTTTCACGTATAACCCATTAGCCTTCATAGCAAGAGTGAGAAGACATCTTCTAGGCTTGCTAGTTTCACCATAGACCTCATCCATCGCTTTCCACCAGATCGAGGTCAAGACCTGGCCCATACTGCAAAAAAAAACACAACTTTACAACTTTCCTTTTTTTTTCTTTTCTTCTTTCTCTTTTGGTCTTTTTTCTTTCTTTCTTTATTTTACCTCTTATTTTTTTTATTTATGTAACATTTAATTATTCCAAGAAGCACTAGGAGCACATAAGCAGCTAAGAACTCAGTGCAACACACGTGTCGCTTCGTTCTGAGCAATGCACACATGTCCTGAATTCTTTATAACCAACTAATGCGCTGCTTCCGCGGTACGCTTGTTTCTTTATAGCTGTCCATTTTAACGTCTGTGGGTAAATGCGAGGATATTAACTGTAGTACTGTGTATCTTAGAAACACGTCTATTTGATGTACTGCAGCTGATTAAAGGAAGTGGGTTACGTTATAAGGCCTTGTATATTTTTGTGGGTTTGTAAAAGAGGTGTAGCATGAAATATATAATGATATACTTAATCAGCCTACAACGTTCCCACTGCTGGGACACAGGCCTTCTCTCTGTGAGAGTGAATGAGCCGTAAACCACCAAGCTGGCCCAGTGCCGGTTGGTGGATGTACTCTTCGAATTTTTGGTACCTTTACATGGCGGTTACCTCACGATGTTGTCCATCACCGTTTTGTAGTGGTGATGAAATTAAATATAAAAATTAAAATGCCTGCCTGGGTTTAAACTCACGATCTACAACAACTCGTAAGTCGGAGCCAATACCACAGAGCCACCACTGCTGTCTCTCATGAAATGATAAATGATTTTATTCTTGTAAGGTTTGTACACTTTTAGACCACTTACTGAGACGATAGGCCGAAAAAAACTGACAGTCTCTTTTAAAGTCCAGACATAATCTTGGTATAATCATTTGTAGACCAAGTATATGAAATGGTCTACACAGATTTGAGTGGACCTGTCCATTCAGTGTTGGCATTTGTTAGTGATCGTGTAGCTTAACTCCGGTGGTGGTGCTATGTAAGGATTGTATAGGCCAACCGTTTAACTAAGACGTTGCCTGAGGTAGCAGCGCGGAGCGGGAGGGGTGTGGTGACTTGATGGGAGAGCTCAGTGATTCGTCAACTTGTGACAACTATCAGCCCTCCCGCACCGCGCAGCTACCTCAGGCAACGTCTCAGTTTAACTAAGACGTTGCCTGAGGTAGCAGCGCGGAGCGGGAGGGGTGTGGTGACTTGATGGGAGAGCTCAGTGATTCGTCAACTTGTGACAACTATCAGCCCTCCCGCACCGCGCAGCTACCTCAGGCAACGTCTCAGTTTAACTAAGACGTTGCCTGAGGTAGCAGCGCGGAGCGGGAGGGGTGTGGTGACTTGATGGGAGAGCTCAGTGATTCGTCAACTTGTGACAACTATCAGCCCTCCCGCACCGCGCAGCTACCTCAGGCAACGTCTCAGTTAAGCGGTCGACCTACAGTTGTTCTGTAGTTTCTGCTTACCTTCATGGGAAAATGTCATGAGTTTATGTGTAGGTAAATATTGTAAGAGGATGGTTATTAACACCTTAGGGTGTTATTATTAGCTGATCCTTAGAGGGCTGGTCCTTCTAAAAGTATGTTTATAATTAATGATTATCACATTACAACGTTTACTTTGAAACAAAGGTTTTAACACCGAGGTATCGTTGCTAACACAACATTAAGCGTGTATTCTCTGAAGGAAAAGGGTGATATTACAGTAATAGGAGGTGTGTCTAGAGCCACTAGGGGTGGGCGTTGCGTCGACGAACCATTTACAAAGACTGTTATGTATTCTGCAACGATGCAACCGTTTTACGTCCTGGGTTCAAACAGTCTTCGTTGCACAAATCAGTCTTCGAATTACTTGATGCGATTTTTTATTTTACGCCTATGAAAATACAGTCGAGAATGTAATGGTTCAACTCTATCACACTTGTCTGTCGCGTCGTCTCTCGATCCGCGTTCGTTTTCGTTTAAAACTAAAACCTTGAACACGCAATTCTATTCTAGGTTGGATAAGTTTCGTCCTCTAAGCCGTCTTCAAATCAGTTGCAATGATGACAGTTTTCGTCGTCAGGAGAACGGTTGCGTTTCGTCCGTCAAAAATTCGACAGCGACTCACTACTAATAGCTAGGCAAATATACTCCAGGGTCATCATCTGCCTAGCCTTTTCCCAACTATGTTGGGGTCGACTTTCAGTCTAACTGGATGCAGCTCAATACCAGTATTTTACATGGAGCGACTGCCTATCTGACCTCCACAACCCAATTACTAGGTAATACGATACCCATTGGTAAGACTGGTTGTCAGACTTTCGGGCTTCTGACGACCCGTAACGATTGTCAAAGATCCACGAATGACAGCCGGGACCAACGGCTTAACGTGCTTTCTGAGGCACGGTGGGGTTTCGGTATGTAAAGATGATCACCCCCATAGATATAAGAAAGACTGTTTTTTACATTTCTATGGTCACCCCTGATCGATCGTGAATAGGTGACCATCTTTACATAGCAAGACCTCTCTTGCTATGTAAAGATGGTCACCCATCCACGGACCAACCGCGGCAAGCGTAGTTTAAACTGATCAATCGGCCCGTGCGGCTGTTATTACTTAGCCACAAGCCCCTCGATACATATTCTCGAGGTTGCATTTATTTTTTAAATATCGCAGCATTATGCTGAGGTAGAGGCCTTTTTTGGCCTCACACAGGTTTTTTTTCTGGTTGTTTTTAGTGTAAATTTATTAGTTTTAAATGCTCCTTTTTACTTTTTGTATTCCCTGTGTCGCAAATAAAAAAAAAAACTATTTTCTTTCTTCCTTTAATTTAATCGAAACACAATCTACGAAATGTCATACAAATACGCCTCTATCAAGTTAAAGACAATTATTACCGAAGTGGTCGCTACTTAGGTACTTGTCAAGTTATTGAGCAAGCAGTTAACTTAGTTACCGGCGCGGGCGCGGCTACTACTGATCTGTCAATTTGTGTTAACTTAGTTATGCCAGTTATAGCCAGCCCGTGACGGTTTCTGAGGGTTATCTCTGATGTTTAATGGTTGTACATTTAATATATTATCTCTTATACCCTCTCTCTCACCACCAGCACTACTCTCCTATCTTATTATTATTTCTTTTATTTTTATAAAAGAAAGAAAGAAAGAAAAATGCGTTTATTGGCATTACACAAAATGAATACACCTTAAAACTATAAAAAACAGAAAACAAAGATTATAATGTCAAAAGGGGAGGGGGGGGGGGGGAGTGTACGAGTACATAATAAAGAGCATTCCATTCTATTGCCATGCATAATGTTCTCGATTTTATCGAAAATAATAGCCTAGTACTCAAATTGCGTAACACACTGTTGCGTAACAATCTGAATAATTTTGAAGGATATACATATTATACATATATCCATTGCTTCATATTTTAGAAAAATTCGTCTGCTCAACAACATTAATATCGCAATGAATATTGTTGAACTGTCAAAATGAAAGCCATTCTAACTATTAGCGTGTTTTTGAAATTTTGATATTATTCATCAAAATTTCATTGTGATATCTTGTTTCGTATTTCAATGAGTAATTTAAATAACCAAGGTTACACGTGTACGCACAGTTTTGTACTAAAAGGGGAAGACAGGATCAAAATGAAGTCTAGTACAAAGGGGGGCTCACATCTGAAACAATAGGAGTCACTTCTTGAAACTTTGATGAATAATACACTAGCGCGCTGGTGTATTATTCATTGAAATTTCATTCTCATAATATATTGTTTCGTATTTCAAAGAGTAATTTTAATAACCAAGGTTACACGTGTACGCATAGTTTTGTACTATAAGGGGGAGACAGGATCACAATGAAGTCTAGTACAAAGAGGGGCTCACATCTGAAACAATAGGAGTCACTTCTACACGAGTTCACATGAATGATGCTGTAGTTGTATATAATATACTCGTAGCTAGCTAGCAGATAGGTATGTCTCGTATGACTGACCGTGACAAAACATATGGGTACGAGTACTGTTGAGATTATGATCTGCATGGTTTGTGTCATGCAACCTTTTTGATAATTTTAAGATACTGGCATAACATCATAAGATAAACACGGATACAAATTATGAATAGAAAACAGAGGGACAAATTCTCGTAATTTTAAGAACGTTCATAGTCTGATTTCAGTCTTAATCTGTTAAAATTACCTATATTTTTGATAAGTTTTTGACATTTGTTTTTCGCCGAGATGAATCTGCGACTGAACGTTGGACGTTTTAAATTACGACAATTGGCCTTCTGTAGGCATCAGATTTGGTTGACAAGAGAAGAATAAAGATGAGAAACACGTAGAACTATTTCTAAGACCAATGAATGAAAATATGCAATGAATCATGGTTTAATTGATTCCTTGATTCCTTCCGGTACCTTGAAAGCTCGTAAAGCTCTCCTACAGTTTTTAGACAAGCTACCAATTTATTCATGCGTTTTGCAAGGATTTAAATGAGCAACTATTATTACATTCTCGAGATCCCTTCGTGCCTAGTGGAGCAAGTAAGCATTAATCTCTTAGGTAATGATCCCGGTTGTCAAACATTAATATGTGTACGATGTTATGGGTATTCAGAAGCCCAAATCTCTGTGATGTCAGTAATGTCACAGTAGCTAGGTTGTTGAAGCCGACAGATGACAGTTCTCCGGTCTAGAATCTGGAGGCCCACTCCTGTAATTAAACACGCTCAATATCTAGTCGTAATCTCGTCTCAGCGACAATCAATGTCAAAGTTTTGTCAAAAATGTATGACTATTTATTACTAGCACATTTATTATTGACTATTTATTTATAGCAAAATGAGTCTGAGATTAGATTCCGAACGTTCTTAAAAATACGGGAATGTACCCTCTGGTTAGACAGTGATAGAAAAACAGGTTTTCATTTTGCTGATTATGCTAGGGGGTGCATAATTAAATACTTTTGCAACACAGCATTAAACCAGTTCTTTTTAGCACTTTAAGGCTTCCTAATTCTATCAGGTGCAGCCAATTTCAGATTATCTTCGCAACAATTTTCTCATTTTGTAGACTAACGTATTATATCTAGCTGGTTTGCGGTGATTCTTATCTACCTACCTCCCGCAGGGACACGAAGAATTCTACAGTTTCTATCTCGGAAACCTCATTAATTTCATTCAGCGGACCATCCATCTTTGTCTATTTATACCTAAGGACTGCTAGAGACACCTTTAAGTTTTGTTGTGATGAATGTCTGTGAAGATTTTTTTGCTTTGATGCAGGAGACAAGTTTTTTTTTTCGAGAAACATAAATTAAAATACAGGGTAGCAATGGTAGCATGGAAATCGACGCGAAACCTGTAAACCATGTATTCAGCACATGATTTTAGGCCCCCCAGTGTAGAAAATTTTCGCCGGTTATCTAAAAAAATCTGCTGTTTTATAGGCGGAAATACGCGGTCATAATGTACGGACGCCAGCACATCAAGTTACTACAATCTGTCAAATTTCTTTAATAGATTTTCAACTTTATCGCTAAAGCATTAAGGTTCAAGGTTGATTGGGAAAATTTGACAGTTTCAGGTAGCTTGACCTGCTGGCGTCTGTACATATTGAACAGCAATTTTTTTTCTAACCTTCCATAAACTTCACCGCAAGCTCGTTCAGAATCATGTACTGAATCCATGACAGAAATAATTCTGATGTGAGAGCGACATAAGGGTAGTGGTCCCTTGGGTAGGGTAAGTGTAGAAATTATACGTAGAAAACATAAAGGGGGAAAATACAATACTTATGTGGTCAAAATGTACTGAACAGCAATTTTTTTTTAATAACCGACGTAAAATTTCAGCGCTGTGGGGTTCAGTATCATGTACTGAATCCATGGTAACAGGTTGTACATCGCTGTCCTGGCCACCGTGTATCTGTATAGTTTTGTTTTTTATAATTGTGTTTATTGTAAAAGTCGATACACCAGGTTTCGGTTTCATAAACAAACCTTTTTATTTACCTGTAAAGCTAACTATTTACCGGAAGTCTACATATTTTTACAATGATCTGGACCTCACTTGCTAAGATAAATTTTTATGGCACCCAATGAATGAAGGCTAAAATATCCCCATAAAATCACTTTTCTACCCGGTAATTGTCGATGAAATAAACTGCCATACTTTCAAGGCATAATATTTTATGACAATGATTTATAACTTCGAAAGAAAAAGTTTTTCTATCACTGGGTATTATGCTACTTTCATCGTAATTTACTTTTTAATACTTCAGAAGGCACATCATAATAAATGCGACGGAAAAGTTTGCCTCTTATGGTAATCCTTTGTTCATTATGTTAGGTTTAGGCAGGTTTTAAGATGCTATATATATGGAGATGCTATGGTATGTCTCACACACCACACACACACACACAGAGAACATCAGAATTACACCCATACACACACACACTCACTCATCACACACACACACCACACACACACACACACACACACACACACACACACACCACACACACACACACACACACACACACATACACAAGAACACAGAATCACAGAAACACACACAGAAACACACACACACAGAAACACACACACACAGAATTACACACACATCAGAAAAAAACAAAAAAATAAATCACAATCAGAATTATTTCATCGTGTAGACTCTTGAATACTGGGTGGCAGGGACATCGACGCACAAACTGAAATCTTGACGCTGATGATGCTGTTGGGGTCGGCTTAATCTTACCGAGTGCAGCTGAATGCCAGTATTTCTGACCTCCATTATGTTCCTGTTAAACGAAAACAAATCTGACACCAAGCTACTACTGAGAAATTCCTGCACGCGTAGAAACAAAAGGATAGACAAAATTACAGATAGAATAGACAAAATGACAGATTTCTTTAGAAATTTTGACGACATGATTGGCACAGTGGTTAAGCGATTGACTGCTGCACTGCGTGTAGCGGGTTCGATTCCCGCACGGAACAAGTATTTGTATGACCTAGAAGTAGTTGTTCCGGGTCTGGCAGTTTGTGTATGTGATTTTAAATGTTTGTAAACGCACCCACGATACAGGACAAATTCCTAGAGTGGGGCAACGTTTTTAAAAAAGAAAGAATTGTCTACAATCTGTAATTTTGTCTATTCTTTTAGATGTCTTTAGAAATTCGTCTATTCTTCCGTCGACAAAACCCGTTTATATGGTGGTCATGCTATGTGTGCAGATAGAAAAGCATTAAATATTTAAATTTCCGGGTCTTCTATTTATCAGTCAAGGTTCTATTACTTAACAGTGTAGCGTTAATTTGATGACGCAACTTCCGTCTCGACACAACTTTTGTTTATTGACTTTTCTGAAGCTAGGTACTTAAAAGTTTTAACAAGTGTAAGTATCTATGTAAGTAAACTGAACTTCTCTATTTACATAATAGATTTGCATAAAACAGGCCACCGATTAATTGGAAACCGACGATTCTGAGAAATTCTTGCTTCGATGCTCAAAGGATTATATTAACATCTTGCGAATTAAATGGAAAGTTTTGCAATTTAACGGATTTGTAGTAACAAGAACTAAGGAAATCTTGAAACGGCTGGTTGATACTTCCCCGTGACCTGATCCGTGGCTGGCTTTTACCTTGGCCAGAGGCTAAAGCGCTTATTACACTATCCAATTTAAGGAATGCTAACTAGGAACACTCGAACTAGGAAGTCGGAAGCTAGTGATTACACTACACTAAATTGGACTCTAAATCGGACACGCGACGCATTCAGACGCATTCGTGAAGAAGGATCGATCCGAGATCGTACACAATTTAGGAAGTAGTGCGGTTTGACCTCCAATTTACACTAAATTGGATCCAATCTGTTCTAACTGCGATTACATCTACCGATTTCCTAGTTAGCATTCCTTAAAATTGGATAGTGTAATAAGCGCTTAAGCATTGCCATACAACGTTGTAATGTCGCTAGACTTTTAGTTTTAGTTAAGTAAGGATATAATTTAGTAATTTTTATCAATTAAAAACGTATTAGTTGTTATTTACTTACGTGTTACAAGAAAATATGATAAATTATTTTATATCTGTAAGTAGTTTTGTACAAAGACAAACGTGTGTTTACACGTCAAAAATAAATTATGTTTTAAAACTAGATGAGTTCGGTGTTTCCTATCTGACTACTCTGAGAAGAAAGACCGAAACAAACTCAGAGGTCACGGTCTCTTTTAAAGTCCAGACATAATCTTGGTCAGATCATGTGAGGACCCTGTAGATTAGTGTCTGAAATGGTCCTTTGAGGAAAGAACCACACAGATTTGAGAATGGTTATATGAGAAACACAACGATTTTAAACTAACGGTTACTGAATTGAAAATGGCATTTTCAATTGGGAAGAAAGACATTTTAATTTTCCGAAAAAAAAAAATTATAATGGACATTACTTTGAAGGCTACCCTTGTTATATACATACTAGCTCATATCTGGTTTGATATCCTAAACGTATAACCACTCACAAAAAAAATTGTGTAAAGTTGTAAAAGCCCGGAGAGCCACACCTTACATAATATTTTAAAGGGAGGGAGGGAGAGGGATGAACCCATGTGTGTACTGTAGACGTGAATGAAAAATATAAAAATATTTTTGTACCCGGAATTTTTGTAAGAGAAATATTTTAATATTTTTTGGCAAAGCTTTTAAAGAGAAAATCCATTCATTGTACGTATGTTATTATGAAATCCTTTTGCAAAGCTAACAGAATTATATTCAGCACATACCACAAAGAAAAATAGAAGTTGCTTTTATACCCTCTAACTACATAGGTAATAGATTTTTCTATTTCGATTAAAATCACAAGCCCGGTTTTTTATAAGTAAAGATCTGGCTTTTCATATAAGCCTATAATGCTCCCACTGCAGGGACACAGACCTTGTCGGTGAGAGGGAGTGGGCTGTACCACAGGGGTTCAGTGTCAGACATCCTCTCTGTGAGAGGAAGTGGGGCTGTGACACGGGGGCCAAGTGCTAGACATCCTCTCTGTGAAAGGGAATGGGGCTGTACCGCGGGGGCCCAGTGCCAGACATCCTCTCTGTGAGAGGAAGTGGGGCTGTGACACGGGGGCCAAGTGCCAGACATCCTCTCTGTGAGAGGGAGTGGGGGGCTGTACCGTGGAGGCCCAGTGCCAGATATCCTCTCTGTGAGAGGAAGTGGGGCTGTGACACGGGGCCAAGTGCCAGACATCCTCTCTGTGAGAGGGAGGGGGGCTGTACCGCGGGGGCCCAGTGCAGACATCTTCTCTGTGAGAGGAAGTGGGGCTGTGACACGGGGGCCAAGTGCCAGACATTCTCTCTGTGAGAAGGATTGGGCTGTACCGCGGGGGCCCAGTGCAGACATCCTCTCTGTGAGAGGAAGTGAGACTGTGACACGGGGGCCAAGTGCCACACATTCTGTCTGAGAGAGGGAGTGGGGCTGTACCGCTGGGGCCCAGTGCCAGACATCCTCTCTGTGATAGGGAATGGGGCTGTACCGCGGGGGCCCAGTGCCAGACCTGCTCTCTGTGAGAGGTAAGTGGGCTGTGACACGGGGGCCCAGTGCTACACCTCCTTTCTGTAAGCGGGAGTGGGGCTGTAGTCCAGCACGTGGGCCTACCAGTGCAGGTTGGTGGATGCCACATTCATGTCTTCGAATTTTGGTGCTATGTCGGTTTTGCTTATGATATTTTCTTCACCGTTTTGATAGGCTTTCTTTTAGATTGGTCTTCGTTGGCTTTGCACTGGCTTTGAGCACCGAAAAACACACTAAATGCTGTTAAAATGCAAATCTTCATAATAACATGCAATTATATTATTAGTAATGGCATTACTGCTGGTTCTTAGACACGGATTACGTTGTATCTTCCGAATAATCGAACAATACGTTACGATTAATCGAATAATATAATTCCGAATGGAATGTGAAGGGACGAAAGATTGGGTATTATTATGGTTACGGCTTTCATTCGGAAGCCGTCTTAAATATGTCTTTGTATTATGTAATGTAAATTATTCGAGACACGCTTTTGCATAATCTTTAGGTGTACATTATTCGTCTTTGTTTTTAGTAAAGGAGATATTTATTTTACTATACATGTCCCGGAACTACCGTATACCACCAAACACCCCAATTAGAATATTATGTTATGATGATAATGCATACACTGAATTTTTACTTTTACGTTTCGATCCCGTGGGAATATCGGGATAAAAAGTAACCTATGTGTTAATCCGGGTTATAGACTATCCGTGTGCCAAATTTCATCCAAATCCGTTGATTAGTTAGTTAGTTAGTTTTAATTATTTTTGGAAAAAAAAATACGTATATTAAATTGGCGGAAAACGATTTAGTAAACGATTTACTTTCACATTAATGTGCATTAATTCATTTACACATTGTATACTTACGAAGATATGTCTATTGAAGATGGTGTGACTGTTATCATTAAGAAAAGTGAGATCAGAAAGTTTTGGAAATGAAAATCTTATATTGTTAAGATATTGGCAGACTCATACACATAAACACACATTTTATTTTACAATTAGATTTTTATGTATTCCGTTTATTTAATTTTAGTTTTTAGTTATAATAGTATTATTGTGGCACGTATTTTAATCTTTGATTGCTAACATAATTTTTAAGTATACCTACTAACATGAATATGGATCACTGTGTCTGAATTAAATAAATAAATAAATAAAATAAAATATATAAATGTGACTAGTTACAGCAAGGTGTGAAAATCACGACCATAGGTATATTCCTTTTGAAAATGTAAATGTCAGAAGTTATTAAACTTTTATATTCTTGTTCAACCTACAACTTCAAGCTGTAGCTCCTGAAGTAGTTGTAAACGTGTATTAAAAAGGAGTTTTCAGTTCGAAACTGAAGCGGTCATTAGGAGGGTCGCTAGAAGTCGACGTTACAAAATTGTTAGTACCTACAATAGTGTGTTGTGTGTTGATGTGTTGTGAAACTTTCAAGAGTTGTGTTGTGATCTTGTACGAACACCGAACACGTAACTAACGAAAGCTAACCAAGTTGTGACATTCGTGCAGCGCCTTGTTAAATATTGGTCCGCGGAATATCGCCACCATTCTTATTTCTGTCCCCAAGTACTAAAGCACGATTGCAGTGTTCTTGAAGGGTATGGACACGTAAAAAAATATTTATATTTAGATAAACAGAGATAATTGCTGGAAAACGACTTTTATTTTTGGTGTGATTTGCTGTTATCGGTAGTGCGCAATGTAACACACGCAAAACATTGTGTTTATGGGTGCATGCAACGGTACAGCAGTCTTGGGGTAACATAAAAAAATTGTTTTCGTAAAAAAGGTCAGTAAAAGTTGGAACCTCGATAGGTAATAGATGTTCACCCGTCCATGGAACGACCTCAGCAAGCGTAGCTTCACCTTACGTCGACGTGCGGCTGTTATTATTTAACCACGAGCCTCCTTTTAAGTTAATCCACTTTTTAGAGAATTAATATTATTTCGGTTCTTACATAACTATTTGTGTTCCTTCTAAACTGTATATACCTTTTGTAGTTCCTTGTTTATTGAAAAGGTGATTGAATATCGGTTGGGATTGTTACAACGCAAATTAAAATTGTCTTCAAATACCCCTTTCAAATAACTCCTACGAACATCATTTGATTAATACAGTTTTTTAGCATCGGGTTCTAATTGGTTACCCATAAATGTGATAATAGGGGTAAGGGAGGTGATCCCAATTATTACATCAAGGTAACTTCGGGACTAATTAGTGCTGTCATATTGACGTGAATTTGGTGCTGTTCCACAAACGATGGGACACTTAATATCATGTCCTGCGTGTCCTGTCAGCTGCACATTACAGGAACTGATGGACGCTGGTGATGGCGCCAAACAAGTAGCCGAATTCTGGGCCGAGTCCATTTAGATTGCTATCGACACGCTGAGAAGAAGAAATTGACGTGTAAAAGAGATTTTACAAATCATGAATTCAGTTATTGTTTTTTTTTTGGGGACTTCTATTAGGAATTTCTTAGCAGCTGGTCTACACCGCGGTGTCTGGATTTGTGCCCGGTTTAAAGTTTAGTTTTTTTTATTAGTGCTTCAGTTTACAAAAAGGGTTGTGTTTGGAGGCTCCTTTTAAGCAAACAATGCCTGTGTTAGGAGACTCCACTCTTCCAGAGTACAGCATTATTACTTATTCTAGTTACGAAACCGTAAGTGCTTAAAATATCAAGTAAAAATAAAACTATGGATGTTAGTGAGAGTATGATTACAGTATGAACACCTGTGCGTATTGTGTTTGCCTGTGAGAGTACATGCAAGGGTGTATTTCAAAGTGTATGCGATACGTGTATCTGCTACTTTATATGCTCCAAAAGTTAGTGACAATATTATAAAATACAAAGGACAATATATACTCGCACTCTTTAATATGAGACTGAAATATAACTTGTCCCTAAAGGTTCATTAGAAACCCAGCGTCGGACAGCCCTTTTAGCGCAGTCGTGAGGCACAAATTATTTTGTTGTTAAAACTTTACTTTCCCTTTTTATTTTGATATTTGTATATTGTGTTTCACGAACTGTGTCCAAATAACCTTTATAATTCTTTCTTTCAAATTAAGGTGTGCTTAACAACAACAACTCTTTAACAATACCCCTTTAGGGAATTAGTTGTGATGTGAAGTTATGACATGTATCTATATGTAAATTCTATCAGGACCGACATTTGACAAGCCATCAGTGGTTTTTCATTTCCTTTGATTAAAAACGTAATTAATAAAAGGTCTTTTACCGGTGTTTGAACTATGAGGTTTTTCACATGATGAACTCATTAAAAACTCGGTTTTACAGGAAAGGCCGCCCTTTCTGTGGTGGACCTCTACCTTCGTGTTAGGGCCCAAAAGTGTAGTAATTAATGCTTGTGTTAATATTACTTTATTTATCGTTACTCAAATAATTTACCTACTGTAATTTGTAAGTACAGTAAGATACAATTTAGTAGTGGCATCAACAATGTCGCCAAATAAGACGGTAAAAGCAGAGTTAAATTAATGTAACTATTTGTAGTGAAAATTATTAACTACATACTTCGTTACATTAAAATATTGCCTTACCACATAAGTTGCATAATTATAATATTGCCTCACCACATAAGTTGCATAATTATAACATTGCCTTACCACATAAGTTGCATAATTATAATATTGCCTTACCACATAAGTTGCATAATTATAACATTGCCTTACCACATAAGTTGCATAATTATAATATTGGCTTACCACATAAGTTGCATAATTATAATATTGCCTTACCACATAAGTTGCATAATTATAACCTATAACGTTCCCATTGCTGGGATACCTATGACTCGTCTCGGTGAGAGGGAGTGGGCCGTGATCCACCACACAGGCCCAGTGTGGGATGGTAGATGTCGCATGTCTTCGAATTATTGGTGCTAAGACATGCCGGTTTCCTCACGATGTTTTCCTTAACCGTTTTCCGTTTTGAGTGGTGATGAAATAATTTAAACGAAGTAAATATAGACATATATATAATATATATATATCTAATAATTTTATTTCAGGCAAATAACACCCATTGTCACACGACATAAATTCATAGAATACATAATACTTAACTAAATTAAATTAAATCCAAATTAAATAAAATTAAATCAATATAAATCAAACAAATAGAAACAAAAGAAATTGACGTAAAATAAATCAAAATAACTCGAATAAAATCAAATCAAATTAAAAAGTAATAATCATAACAATAATATAAAACTAAAATAAAAATATATACCTATAATAAATATAAAACGGACCCATAACATGTGTCTATTTGGTTAGTAAAGCGCCTCTCTGGGTTCGAATCTACGACCTACGACTTGTAAGTCGCGGCTGTTACAACAAAAATTGATTAGTATCTTGTGTAATATGGGATATCCGCCCTTATCATCCCAGTTTCCGAATAAATTCCTTATCGTACTGATATTTTAAGAAGATGACAGATAAAATAGAACAGAGAAGCGGATGGACTGTGTGAAAGATAATATGGCTGGAAGGGGGTAACTAAATATACATAGTTCTCCAGATCGTATTTCAGCCACGGTGGCCAATCCCAACGGAGACCAGCCTTCGGCGCGGGAGATATTATAATGCACAAGTGAGCGCTCACACAGGTGCACTCTTTCTTTCCTCACTCTCATAGTCCGATGGGACGGCAATCCCACACGACCGGGGAGAGATCAGGCGCAGGAACAGCTTAACGTGCTTTCCGAGGCACGGGATATTACACCGCCAACTTCCAAACTCCGAGCTGTGTGAAAGAAATCCTAATGGAAAGACTCAATAACACTTTGCCCGATCCGGGAATCGAACCCAGGACCCCATGCTCAGCAGTCGCGCTTGCGACCAAGAGACCAACGGGGCAGTTAACTACCCAGATGACGGCTAATAGAAAATAATAGAATTATAGTATGGAAGAAAAATACAATATGACAGAAAAAATACTGAAGAAAGAATATATAGAAAATATGTCACAAACGTTGTGCATCAAAAGTAAAGTGATTATTATTGTCAATAAAGTTAAAAAGTCAATAAGATATTCACTCCACGATAAAAACCTCTTACGAAGCGTGCGATTATTGAACCAAACTGGCGTAAAATTGAATTGATCGAATGTCATGCTACTTACGCATGCCTGAACGCTGTTTAACTTCAAAACACAGTCTGCCAATTTACCATGCGAAACATTCGGGTACGTGCTGAGAATTTATTGCTCCCCCAAAACTTTGAGGACTCTAAAATGTTGGCAGACATTTTCGTTTGAAGTACCCGCCGTAAATATGACTTATCGAGGGTCGTTCGCGTACGTACGTAGAAAACTGGTAAAGGGCGACGACAAGTACTCGTTCTGTTTTTTTTTATATCTAAGTACCTATATCTTTTAAGACACTTTTACACGTCAATATTCTGTTGGTCAATATTTTAAAACTAGATGGCGGTGGCATTTCCTAACTGACTTCTTTTCCTCTTAGCGTGTCAATAGCAATCTAAATGGACTCGGCCCAGAATTCGGCTACTTGTTTGGTGCCATCACCAGCCATCAGTTCCTGTAACATGCAGCTGACAGGACACGCAGGACACGATATTAA
The DNA here is from genome assembly GCA_911387795.2 of Apamea monoglypha. Lineage (NCBI taxonomy): Eukaryota > Metazoa > Arthropoda > Insecta > Lepidoptera > Noctuidae > Apamea > Apamea monoglypha. The sequence continues at coordinate 8,183,841 of OU426934.1, read as the reverse complement.
GTGACCCATCGTTTGTGGAACAGCACCACATTTACACTCTTAGGCGGAGTCGTCTATGAATCTCCACCTGAACCGGTTTTCCTTGCTTTGGCCAACCTCGGTCCGGAGTCTGTTTAAAGACTTCCAGGTTACCCCAGCTAACTCATGGTCCAGGTGGGAGGTCTTCAGCGGGTGGGACGAATGGTTTGGGTAAGGAAGCACTGTCTCGTCCTAACTGACTGATGCCTGAGAAGAAATGCCGAAACAAATCCAGAGCTCATGGTCTTTTTTGTTTTATGTTAGAGGGGTTGGTGTCCTTCTGGTGGACCATTGGGCGTAACATTGATAAGCGCTGGTTGTGAACCCTGGTCGGCGCAGGCAGTTTTCATACTTTTTTCCTTTTTGCGCCAGCGCCGGTTACCAGAATTCTACGTAAATACACCCGTAGGGTAAATACTTGCCGAAGATGCCTCACTGCGAAACCTCGCGGTCGCGGTTCAGCTTGCTACCTCGATGTCAACTCCATGTAAAACCAATGCATACTAATAGAGAAACATGCGCAGTGACGCCATCTGGACCTACATAAAAATTCATCATCATCTACCAAGCCTTTGTCCCAACTATGTATATTCTAACCGGTTGCAGCTGAATACCAGTATTTTACATGGAACAACTGCCTATCTGACCTCCACAGTCCAGTTACTGAATAATGCGATACAGTACATAAAAACTAAAATAAAACATGAATGTAAAAAAATTGTATCTGTAAAGGTGTAAGTTATCTATGTAAGTTGAATGAAATAGCATCTAGGATTCGCAAAATAGATTTATGTTGAAACGGTAAAAATAAATCCGCCGTACCGCTTAGCTTTCCAAGTTATGAAATCGATTTTTCTGCGTAGATAAGTGGTTTTTCCTTTACGCTGTATACTGGTAACGTATACATATTTACGTATTTATAGAATCGTATACATACCGTCTAAACAACGGTTTGATATACCTGAAAAAAGAATTGCCTGAATGTAGGTAAAATACTGGAATTACCTAACCTGTTCTACAATGTTCGGGTAAAAACACCAATTTGTAAAAGTTAATAAAGGACCAGACATTAATTGTAACATAATTAAAGTAATTCCTTTGTGTTTCAGTCCCAGTTGGTTGAAAAACAGAAGAATGAATCCTCATAACTTTGAATAATCACCTGACCTTTTGAAGGGCAAATTTTATTCGTAACGTTAAACTGTAAAAACTGTGTATCTTTAGAATATTCCTTCTTTACGAGATTGTTTCTGGTTTATGACGTCATCTTATATCCTATAGATGTACATAATTATTTTGTTGTAGCTTTAAATCTTATATCGGGGCGATAAAGTGGCTTTTTTTTGTCGTAAAATGTTAGGTTTTCCAAGACAGACCGAGTTTATAGGCGGTTTATGTTAGCTCGTAACTAAGATAATAATGAGGATTTTTATCGGTTTTTGAGTACTATCGTATGATTAGAAGTAATATTTTTGTTAGATATATGTTTAGAGGTATGAGGAACAGGGTGTAAAGTTCACTCATCCTCTATAGAAAATGGAGGATCCTCCGACCAGACGGGAGTTGTGTCTGGCGGGCAATTTGAGACTATGAGAGTGATGGAAGAGAGACTGCACCTGTGCCTGCGCGCACACGCCTGCACTATAATACCTCCCGTGCCGAAGGCTGGTCGCTGTTGAGGTCGGTTGTGCCATGGCCTAAATCCGGTCTGGAGGACAATATATACAGCCCTAATGGATTTCTCTAGTGTGTTCACATATGCTTATCCCTTGAGTAGGGTTGGTTTCTGTTGTAATTTTCCTCGATAAATAATAACGGGTACGTGCCGTCTCATATTGGACCTAAATAAACAAAGGTTAGGTGTACTGTTGGCCTTTTAGGTTTGAGCAAAGTATATATAATGACCATGTGTCGAGCTATAGGTCTGAGCCCAAATGCATGTCCATTCGCCAAAGAAGAAGTTTGCGCGCTTTGACCACGCTTTTCTCCCTTCTCAACTCTCCCACTCCTCCTTCTTATCTCGTAGGTATCTCACTTCCAATATCTATGTTCTTCACACGCTAAGAATCTGCGTTCTTCTAACAATCTTCTCTTACTCTGTCCTTCTCATACGTCTGACTTTGTTCATTCTTCTTTTCATATTCAGTCCATTCTTCTTTGGGAATGCGCTTCCTCTTGATATCAGGACGGCCACCAGTCGGTTTGCATTTAAGCGGAAATTGCAGAGTTATTTTCAAAACAAATAGCGTAGTCATCTTAACACCTCTCCCCTTGATTTTGTATATATATAATAAGTGTAGGTATATTATAGTAATAGTATGTATGTGTATATAACCTATTTATGTATTTGTGTACCTAGTTTTAAGAGTTTTTTTTTATCATTGTCCCTCTTAACCAAAGCACCTGCCATCTAATCTCTTCACCACCCTTGGTTGACTGGTAGAGAATGCCTAAGGCATTAAGTCCGCCTTTGTACCTTTTTGTGCGAAAAGCTTAAATAAATAAATAAAGTAAGTCTGCATAGCTATTCAGAACTATCCGACAGGCTATCGTATCGAAAATGACACATTTCGATAACCTGGGGGTCTACTCCGAAGTGGTATCGGCCGAATGTTCGGCCGTTTCCTGCTACGAAGTTACTATTTGGTTCGGTCGGTCCCGATCCTACACTCCTACACTCTTTCGAATATTGACTATGGTCCCGACCTAAATGAGCCGATCTGAACTTTTTTCGTATTTTTCAATAATATTGTTTAGCTAGCGTTATTGTTTACGTTCTGTATCCGACACTCCTACCTAACCTCTGCGTTGATGAGAACGGTGGTTGTTCCAATATTTAAAAATAAAACCGGTGACGCCAGTGACAAGGGTAATTACAGGTCGATTTCATTGGCGACCATTACAGCTAAAGTACTTGACGGTGTGTTTGAGAGTCAAATTAGTGAACATCTTAAAATACACGATGCTCAGTTCGGCTTTAGGCGACAGTTATCAACTGAATGTGCTATTTTGGCCCTCAAGCATACTGTCTGGTACTATACGGAGAGAAGTACGCCTGTATATGCGGCATTTCTAGACCTTTCCAGGGCATTTGACCTGGTAAGGTATGACGTCTTGTGGTGTAATATGCGCGAAGCGGGAGTGCCTGATGCCATCGCAAATGTTTCAGTATTGGTACGGCCACCAAACCAATCAAGTTAGATGGGCCAACGAGTTGTCTGAGGAGTACAGGTTGGAATGCGGGTGAGTCAGGGTGGATTGACCTCACCAGCGCTTTTCAACCTGTATGTTAACCAACTGATTGTCGAGCTCAGTAGCACTTTTGTTGGTTGTTCTATTGACGGACTGTGTGTCAATAGTATTAGTTACGCGGACGACATGGTGCTGCTGAGTCCGTCAATTAGCGCACTCAGGAAGTTGTTGGCAGTCTGTGAGGCCTATGCAGAAGCGCACGGACTTGTATACAACGTGCAAAAAAGCAAACTACAAAACAAGCACATAATATGCCACCGGTTATTTTAAGGGGGGTGGCCCTTGAAAGAGTGCTACATTTTAAGTACTTGGGGCACATAGTTACGGAGGACTTAAAGGATGATGCTGATATGGAACGAGAACGGAGGGCGTTGGCTGTCCGATGCATATGTTGGCCCGCAGGTTCGCACGTTGTACACCGGAAGTAAAAATAACTATTTTCAAGGCTTTCTGTCAATCGTTGTACACGTGCACTCTGTGGGTTAGATATACGCAGAGGGCATACAACGCCCTCAGAGTTCAGTATAATAATACTTTCAGGATGTTGTTGGGGCTCCCACGTTACTGTAGCGCGTCAGGAATGTTTGCGGAAGCACGTACTGACGGTTTCAGTACCATTCTGCGTAAGAAGAGTGCTTCTATGATGCGCAGAGTGCGTGGGACCGGCAATGACATTCAAGTCAATGAATAGAAGTCGTCTATTTGATTTAAACTGCCAACATTTTCGGGGTTTGGAGTTGTGAACAGCGTTTAGAGGACTCCTTCGATAACATTGATTGATGTTCGATACGGTACGGAAGCGTATCGAGTGGTTGGGAATAGCTATGTTGGTAGATTATCATAGATTATAGGCGAGTCAATTGTCAAAATCTCCTTTAACATGACTGGTAAGATGGGTCGTCAGACTTTTGGGCTTCTGACTAGGTAGTCAGAAGCCCAAAAGTCTGACAACCCAAGTCTGAAAACAAGATACAGGTTATCTAGATATACATATGTCGACGGCCGAGAAGTCTGCACAGCTCGCCCATCATGAGTATGGTCTTGAGGTAGAGATTACATGGCGTTGGTCTCAAGTAACACAGTAACAATACCAAATACTTGCACAAAGGTTTATTTGAATAATAGCACAGCACAGTTTAAATAATAACGGTTATAATAGTTAGAGACAATACTAATAAGGTACCTGTGAACCAACGATCCCGATTGGAGGTCCGATCTGAAGTATCGTTCTGAGCCAAGTTCTCTTGCGACTCGCGCTTTTATAACTTTAAAATCGACACCCCTCCAACCGAATCCGTTCACGTGACATGTGACGTCACTGCGTTCACCAGTATTACAAAAATCAATTGAGTGTCTCAACCAATAAATAGTCAAAGATGCGAGACATATAACGGATGGTCACCCATCCACAAACCGACCTTAACAAGCATAGTTTAATGTTCGATCGACCCGTGTAGATGTTATCATTTAGTCACGAGCCCCGATGTTAAAATCTTATTAGATATTTTTCAATGATTATGAATGAGATGGATAATAAAACATTCTTCTCGTTAAAAAATATGTACCTATTTCGATTTTAATCTCAGTAGCAATATACACTTCCCGTGAGGGAAGGCAGGGTCGTTCTTTGGCCAAAGAATTAGCATTGCCATTCAAGGTGGCAATGCTGCCAGCCTTCTGGGCACGTTTCCGGATGACAGCGATTCGGACGAGTACTTCGACGCCTAAATATCCTTTGGTTTTTGTATTTATTTATATAGTTAGTTATTTAATTTAGTACTTAGTGTAAATAGTTAAGAGATCCTGAAAATTAAATCAAGTACCAATATAGAAAGTAATTTAAAAGGATCTCCGAAACCCCATGAGATAGAACTACTGATCAATGCTCGATTGTATTGCCTCCTTACCTATAGGTACGTCGTTTTGTGGGTGTTGGTAATATATTAACATAACATTACCTTAGTCTTTTGTTTGTTAGTTGGTTTTCTTAAAGGAGTCTTCAAGTTCAATGAAATAAAATCTTAAGAAAATCGATTTAGTTACTCAGAAATATAAAACTTCGACAATAAAGATGCAAGCACCTTTTAAAAAGACATTCAGTGGCTAAACTACTCATAAAACAAAGAAAGCGAATCCAGTATGCCATTCAGCGTCGTTAAAAGCAGCTCAAGTTTGCGCATCTGCGTTCACCTGTTTGCCATCAAGCAAAATGGTTATATTGTCCGTTCCCATCCATGGAATCTTCAGGAATCTTTCGGATCGGGTGAAGCCCCTCCCCTGGGCATCGATTAAAATGAGTCTAAATTAAACATAACTATGTCAAAAAAAAGTAAAAAAAAAAAGTAAAAGTCAAAGTAAAAGTAAAATTCTAAATTAGACGTAACTATGTCTAAAAAAAGTAAAAAAAAAAAAAGTTAAAGTCAAAGTAAAAGTAAAACGTAGTAAACGTAGTAACGTAGTAAGTAGTAGCAAGTAGACTTTTAGACTCATTTTCTCATTTATTTTTATAAAGTTTAAATTTTTACTCTGTACTCGTATACAGTATATTACTAAGATATAGATTAGTCGTAGTCATCTTCGAAAAGCGGGGCCCATGGCTGAGTTTACAGAAAATAGGTAGTTTATTGTTACAGGGATTTCACGGCTTGAAAAATTGCCCTCTTGAACGAAAACTTCGATCCGTGCTTGAGTCATCATCATCACTTTCCTGCCAGTATCCCAATTTATTTGTAGTCCGAGCGGTACCTACGTCTTATTCGTCCATACAGTCGTTATCTTGCTTCCCAACCGCATTATCTATCACACAAGCCATTTATCTTTTCTGTGGTCTGTCTCTTTTCTTACAACACTAATCACTGTAAAGACTTTAGGTTGTCCATTTAAGACTCCTCAAAGGAAAAGAAAAGTCTGACGGCAAAGCAAAAAATAAAAGAAGATATTAATGAGTCATTGTGTCTCAGCGATCTTTATCAATGGCCGCCTCCTGGGGCTCAGGACGGACACTGAAAGCTTCCATTTTTCTCTCATATTTCTTTGATTTTTCCGTCGCGAAAGAAATATATTACCATTTCTTGTGGGAGTTTACGCTTAGGAATATGTGACAAGATTTATGTGTTCTGCCCTTCTTCGTTTGCCTAATACATAATATATTTTGTGTACTTAGAATTCAGGGTAACGACGGTTGACGGGTTATGTCTACCTTTAATCCTTCTTTGTCTAAAATTCCAATACTTGTCAGCGTTGCTCATATTTTGTATATTGGTTTTTAGCTATATAATATATGTATTATCAACATACGATGTAGGTACTTCGAATTTGATTAAAACGAGGATAAGGTCGTTATGAATCATAAGAAATTACTATGTTCACAACATATTATTATTATGTTGGCACGGTGACGGAAAAATGGAAGGTACATACAAGTGGGCGGTAAAGCCTGGTTTTTACACGAGTAGCCACCACTCGTGTAGAAAAATCATGATCATGTCAGTTGATATCTTGTACCTAATTTATGAAACTTCTTTTGTCCACAGATACCTCTGGATTCGCATAGCGTTATTCGAGCGACAGCTGGCAAAGATCATTGAGCATCTGGTTAGCAACGCGAACCGCTACTACGAACGGGACGCTTTGGTTGCAGACCCGGACTACGGGAGTATCCTCAGCTCCTTGTTAGTTGGTCCTTGTGCCCTGGAATACTCCAAGGCGAAACCACCGGCTTGTTTTTGGACGGATCCTCCTGCAGACGAGCTTGTGAGTATTTTGAATATGATGTAATCCCTAAAATGTTAAGCCCATTTAAATATATCGGTTGCCAGATCGCGTGATACGAGTAGGTATTATAGATACAAGGTGCCTCTCTAACCTACTGCCTGGAAGAGATCGCAGAAAGCGTTGTATTCTTTATTATGTATTTGCAGGTGTACAGTAAAGTAAATATAAATAATGGTTATGTATTTTTGTACTGATACATCGATCTTTCTTGAAATATAAGATGACAGTTTCCCAGTCTTATTTGATTTTGAGTCATGATTTTATTAAAATAACAGGTGCAAAGACACAGGATGTCTGCGGGAACCACAACACCGCCTTCCGTTCGAAGGCCAATACTGAATTTCAAGAGAAGTTTGAACGCATCATCTGATGATGGGAGCTCAAATAATCCAGGTAAACTTATCTTTTAATACGAGTACAAGATTCCTTCAACAACTTTGCATCTCATAAAACTATAAATGTACCTGTCTATATTTCTTCCAAGTTCCTGCAAAACACGCCCCTACATTATTTATATAATTATACTCTTCTTACAAGTGAAGCTTACAAAGTGAAACTTTTACTTTAGGTACAGGCAAAGCGGCCGGTTCGAGTGCCAAAGACTACGTTGAGAGCTTACACCAGAACTCTACAGCCACGCTTTTGTACGGAAAAAACAACGTTCGGGTTCAGCCGGTGAGAGTAAAACCTTTTTTCTAAAGATTTATTTGCTCTTGTTTATGATGTGTGCTGAGTTTTATTAAATTTGGGAAACGGATCGGATCCGCTGTTCCTTTGGGAACGGGCCAATCATACGAGCGGGTACTTGGAATTACTCGAATGTTCTGGATTTCGGGGAGTTTATTCAATTTGTGTAAATATTGCGCAGTTTCGTCGTACGTTCTTACGGTTGAATGAATAAATACCTTATTTGTAGGTACTTATGGAAAAAATGTGTGTAAATTAACTACATTTGTACTGTGTTAGGTACCTATATTTCCAAGGACACTTACAAAGTTAAATTGTCTACTTTCTAAGCCAATTATTTTTCATCTTCATAATTCGGTATTATTTTACAGCCGAGCGTCTGAGAAATGTTCCAAAGTTTAAATTAATTTAGTCAGACATAATTGAAACTGATGTATTGATAAAATTTTGGTCTATTATTATTTTAGTAGACTTTTGGGATTAATTTGACGTTGAAGAGTTTGGAACGATTGTTTTTATAGAAGGACGTTGAAGAGCCGATGCCTGGGTATTTGAGCCTGCATCAGACAGCTGCGGGGCTGGTCATTAAATGGACTCCGAACCAGCTGATGAATGGATATGCGGAGAGCGAGGGAATTGACAAAAGGTAAACTTGAATTGATGCAACTAGGTATGTATGTTAAGACAAGGTAGTACAGCCAGTAGGTTATTTGCATTTTGATGTTGTTCGTAATGTTTTTAGTTAGATTGGTCACTGAGTAGACAGAATACAGAGTGGCAGGGTGGGTACCATGGGGTAAGGTTGTGCGTCGATGTCCCTGCCACCCTAATAACTAATTAATCCGTGTTTTTCGTAAGTTATTAAAAAAAAAAATGCTGTTCAGTATATCTTGACCGCATAGACATTATATCACTGGCCGCGACGTCATTAAATGATGCACATCTTTAGATAAATATCACTCATCTCTCCACTAGTCCAATGCTTACTCTAGGATGCATACCCGGTATGGCTCTTAAATCATTTCCTATCCTAAGGACACGTCTTCCCTACCATTACAGTTCCCCTCGGTCTACTCTTTGATATGTTGTGGCCTCTCTAGCACCATGAAACATGAGGCTACAGGGGCTAGGGCGAATCTTGGGGTTCATTCGATTCATCGAGTCTCGTCAAACCACGCTGGGGCATTTAATTCATTCATTCATGATGATGATGCTGTTTCATGGAAAAGTGCAATATCTACGAGATTTTGTTTTTGATAACCGGTGAAAAATTTCTACGCTAATCTAGAATCACGTGCTGAATTCATCGTTACAGTTTGCACGTCGAAGTTCTTGCCACCCTGTATATTGCATATCTATGCATGTTGTACGTAACTTCTCCCCTGTTATTTGTCCAAAAGGCCTAGTCCTTCAGAAAAATTGCAGACTGATAAAAGTTTAATTCAAAGATATCAAAATTGTCTGCCTCATTAGTATGGCGGTTCCAAGATATCAAAATTGTCTGCCTCGTTAGTATGGCGGTTGCAAGAGCTACTGCTAAGCATGAGGTCGGGCAAAGTGGTCAGGAAAATCTCAGTAACAGCCCGTAGTTTGTATTTGTTGGTGGCAACAGGCTCGCCTTCAATTAAACGGGACTTAAGCACGAAATGTGGGTGTACTGTTGTTGGTGGTGTTGTTACACCTCTGCCCAACCCTTCGAGGAATCCAGGCGTGATTTTATATTACGCTATCAAAATTACACTTGAGTAAAATTCTCATTAGCCCAGATTGGTTAATACGATTCATGTCGAGAACAGTAATATTTTTAATTGAGAACAAAGTCATTCGTTTGTTCTAATCTAAATGAGTACCGAACTCGTTACTTCATCCATTATTACCGAAGAGGCGTAACCTTTTACAATAAACCTTTTCAAGTAAATGTTCGAAAACTTATTTGTAAGTAAGTGAAACTTGATTGCAGCTGTTCGTATCGCTGAAGTGTTACTTTTCCAACTTTATTTATACTTATATTGTACTTTAAAGCGTTTGATTTAAAAGCCAATCATGTTCCTTTATCTATAACTGAGAACAACTCCAGTTTTTCCTCAACTTGTCCGTTTTCTCATTCTTATGCAGTCGCCGTTAGACTTTTTTCTGGTAACTGTGATTGAAGTTTGTTTCAAGAATACCTCCTGGTGCTACCGGGAAGTCGTTGTTTTGTTAAATATTTTTCTTGGCAGTCTTTAATGTTTTTTTAAAATATTTTATTCTCCAGAAACACTTGATTATATATATAATTTATGATATTTTTGTAATTTGTTATCATTTAATTGTGCCTTTCTGATTTGTGCTATTTATGTTGTGAGCACGAAATAAACAATTTATCTGTCTATCTATCAATCTACTTGAATCTGCGTTCTCACCTTGTATGTTTTGATGTACCTAAGTGTTTCATTGCTACATGGGGCTAGCACGAATCATTTTGACGTCAACGAATTTAAAATCGTTATTTTCTACTTTATATCATTGTACATTATGTATACTAATGATAAAGCTGAAGAGTGTGTTGGTTTGAATGCGCTATTCTCTGGAACTACCAGTCAGATTTGAAAAATTCTTGCATTTGATAGTCCAGTCCTTGAGTCAGGCTATATAACACCACGTCAGGACTCTTAGGAGCCGAGCAAAAAGCAAGAAAGAACGCTAAGCGAAAACGAAGTAATACCACCACTCCGTCGCATTGCATCGCCTGTCCGCACAGGCGATGCAATGCGACGGAGTGGGTCGGGGAAGTCGAACGCTTCCGAGGACGAAGTCGCAGTCAAGCTAGCTCATATTATATTTCCGTCTACGAAAATGTATGTTGCATAAAATAAAATCAACATTAAATATGGTACAGCCGCCAGCACATCAAGCTACCCGAAACTGTCAAATTTTCCCAATCAACCTTGAACGTAATTCTTTAGCGATAAAGTTGACAATCTATTAAATAAATTTGACAGATTGTAGTAGCTTGATGTGCTGGCGTCTGTACATCTTCATGTTACGTAGCGTCAATATCATTAGTGCTAGTCCCTCTGCTTTCTTTATTATTTGTTGTATCGCTTCGTAGACTATGTTATCGATGTAGTGCCTGTGTGTAGTGTTCTCCGCTGTCACCTAGTGCATGCCTCCGCGTGCCAACACACGTATGTTCTGTGCAGCTTGGCGCCAACCTGCACAGTGTACAGGCGCCGCTGTGCCGGCCCTCTGTGCATTGATTGGTATGTATTTGTGTTTACTTAGTGCTTGTGTGGTGTTAGCTTAGTGCCTGCTTAGTTTTTAAGTGCATTGATTTTATGACCAGTGCGCGGTTGGAAGGCAGAGAGTTTTAATAGTCTCTGCAATGCAGTAGTTGTTGTCATAAAAGGTGGATAAAACTCGAGAGCGCAGCCTCTGAGGTTCATATGCGTATGAAACGCTTAAGTTCAGTTATGGTGATGTTCATCAGAAAGGTCAGGTGTGTAGTACTCGCAACCGACGTGCGTGTGTGACTAGCGGGACAATTGCGTAACACACTAAGACATGCATGAATGCCTTCATTTTGACAGTTCAACAACATACATTGCGGTATTTACGTTGTTGAGCTGACAATTTTTTCGAAAATAAGAAGCAATGAATTAGCAATATCCTTCAAAATTATTCAGATTTTGATTGATAGTTACGCAATTAGGGTGGCTGATCGTAGCAGGTGGCGATCAGTTGTTTCTAACCACCGCCATGGGAAGAAGGTGTGAGTTTATGTGTGCATGTATGTAAAGTTAAATCAAAGTGCGATCTATGAATCTTGCCCTGACTAAAACAAAGTTTGCCTCACTTGCCAAATGTCATAATGATGCTTGCTTGCTTGCTTGATTGATGGCTTGGTACCTATAAATTGTATTTACGAAGATACTTGAAAGAAAATGGCGGATACGCATTTGAAGTCTGGTTAACTGGAATTTATATCTGTTACATTAAATGATGGCGATAGGATTCTAGTAACGACCCAATTAATTGGGAGGATTCCGTTTAAGTAGCCAATCAGTAACATTACTTCGGATACCATAAAATGTTGCCCTTATTGACTAGCTTTCTTCGGAAACAAGGTATTTTAGTTTCAAGGAGAAAATTGGGTTTGCCGAAAATATGTTTTAGCTCAAAGATCGCAGAATCGAAAAATAAATAGTTTGTACCTATTACCTATACATGATTGAGGAAGCATTGTGAGGAAACCGGCTTGGCGTAGAACTAGAATTTCGAAGACATGTAACATCTACCAACCTGCACTGGGCACGCGTGGTAGATTACGGCCCACTCCCTCTCATAGAGGCCTGTGTCCCAGCAGTGGGAACGTTATAGGCTGATTATGTATGGATAACAATAGCTAGGCAATTATAATATTAACAAATCCGAAAAATAAAGTGATAGCAGAATTCCAGAAACACAGAAATGGCTAAAACAACAAAATATTTTTCGAACAGAAACACAAAAGTCGATAATGTAATTTTTTCAACAAATTCCTTATAAAGTATTTTTCATATTCCAGTGTGTACTGGGCAATGTCCCTTCAAGTCTGTGTCTGGGAAGTGGTTTATGTCCACGTGCATCGATCACAGGCCAGCGATGCTCTCATACTGGTCGGTCAAGATGGAGTCCAGAGACCACCCATACATTTTCCAAAAGGTAAGTCAATACTCTCGGGTTCCAACTAGAAAATTCTCTTCATCATTTATGACCTGAACACCATTAAGATAGATAGATAAGGTATTTTTTTTTACCAAAAACAGTGCTTAGGTACAATGGACTTATTTACTTCGATACTTTGCAAGGTCTGCGGAAATTCTTGGATATAACATGGGTTATATAGACAGGCGTAGAGCACGCCTGTTAAAAACAAAGGATCATGTCCTTAATAAAGTTAGACACCAGCTGAAAGAAAACGAGCTGAATTATCAGCCTCCTACTGAGATTAAACCCCGGTGTTGAACTAAATCGGGGTGTCATGTTTCAATGTGGTCGGATACCTACAACACAAGATTTCTCTAGAACTCAACCCCCCCCCCCCCTTATTACAAAACAAGGTTTTACTGTAGATATGAACGCACTTCCCGTATTTTTAATATCATTCACATTCTAATCTCAGTTTCAATCTGTCAAAAATATAATCAATTTCCCCATATTTGACAAGTTTTTGACATCAATAGTCGCTGAGATGAGATTGCGACTTGAATTTGAACGTTTTTTTAAGTACGAGAATTGGCCTTCAGGTTTCCACCGAGCCAGTTATTGAATTAAGGACCTAACTGTGATAGAAATGCAAAAACGACAGCTTAGTTCGGCGCTAAGTTGTCATTTTAGTATGAAGAAATTTGCCTAAGCCGAAATAAACTTCGAAATCCAAATAAGTACTGGCTCAAAGGTTTAGGATAGAACTAAAGTTAGTTTTCGTTTGGTGTTAAGAAGGATTATGTCTACCACAAAGTAAATCAAAACTCATACAAACTTCATACTATGAAACTTATCCAATATTCGAAGTAGGTAATCTTTTAACTCTTTCCCCGTCTGGATAGGACTTAAAAGATATTTTAGAGCTAATGGCTTGAATGTCAATCAAAATGTCTTTCGAGATTGCCAAGTTACGTTCTAATTTAAGAGCATTATAATGAAAGTTTGGAAATAAAATCATGAATTATTCGCGCTCGAGTTTCAAGAATCGAGTTAAAATAAATGGTGAAACTTTTCCTAATTATGTGCGTTTTCAAGGTCAAGGTTAGCTATTATTTTTAAATGTGACCAATCCGCTGGAGGACTTTTTGAAATGAGGAAAAAGACGAGGAAAGTCTTGAAGCAAACATCCATAATAAGTTATTTAAAAGTGAATAAATTTGAATTCTGTACTTCTGAAGCTTTTATTAACATCAATACGTAGTATGTGGTATGTGAAGGGAGGGGCTCGTGGCTAAGTAATAACAGCTGCACAAATCGATCGATCAGGTTAAGCTACGCTTGCCGCGATCGGTTCGTGGATGGGTGGGTGACTATCTTTACATACCGAGACCTCCCCGTGACAAGGAAAGCACGTTAAGCAATTGGTCCCGGCAGTCATTCGTAGATCTTTGACAGTCTTTATAGGTAGTCAGAAACCCGAAAATATGACAACCAAGGGATATCGTATTAACCAGTAACTGGGCTGTGGAGGTCAGATAGGCGCTGCATCCGATTAGACAGGAAGCCGACCCCAACATGATGACGCAGGTGATAAGTAGATATGTCTTTTGTTTTAGGAGGACATCTGCTCTCTTTCTTAAGCAACTTAGAAACGGGACTACTACCACATGGTCAACTAGACCCACCCCTCTGGTCACAGAGAGGCACAGGAAAGGTACATTTATTACTGTATATTATTTTCTACTAATAACGACACTTGTTTCGGGTTGCTTCGTTTTATTTCGTAATGCCAATAGCACTAGTATTGATTCTGGTGGCGACAAAGGATCAAAATCGTGGTGCTACTTATTTCATTTCGTAAAATTCATATGTACATATGAATTTTACGAATATTTGCTTGGGTTTCTCACATCTTACTGTTAATTTTCCTGCAGGTATTTGGTCGTGGCAAATCGAGACGGCGACCGCTACCAAGTCTATGCGAGAGTGGTGAAACTGAGGAGCCTGAGTGGGAAGAAACTGCCGGAGACTATGTGTTCCGGATCGTGAACAACGCTATAGCTGACAGAGAAGGTACCTATTTCAGTTTAGTTCATTTTAGATAGTGCTTTTTCAGTCTACAAAAACTGAATTATTATGAGGTCAACTTAAGAGGGCATTTAATGAACCGTCTTTAGGTGCGTGGTACTGCAACATTCACAGATGTACATTAAAGTTTGCAGGTCTTTTGAAGATTTTATCAATTCTTATTTTCAGCGATGCGGCATTCACTACTAGAACGTGCTGTGCAATCACCTCCACGCACGCCACGTCGCCCACTAGCCTCTACATCCACTACATCATCGGACTCCTCGACAATGTCAGTTGACTGTCCGCCATCAGCTGGGATCAATGGACTCCCACCACCACCACCACTGACACCGATCCCACATCAACCCATAGAACAGGTATAAAAAGCGGTTACGATCATGTTCTTAAAACAATTGGTACTGTGATACGATTCTTAATGTGAATTGCGCCCGATGTGGGATCAAAAATTAAATATCTGGTCCCATGTTGGGGCGTCAACTATAATGTCAATGTTCAGGATCATTATGAAAAGGTTCAGGAATTTAATAAATTAATCGTTAAACATATTTAATGTATAATCGTTAGAGTTATTTTGTTTTGGTAACAATATGAATTGGCGCCCAACACGCACTCTACCTTTAAGTCCCAGGTGGGCACCATTTCTTGCTAACATTTTTCATGTTTAGTGCGTACCTAAGTCCAACGGTGAGTTTTGTTAATTTAAAAATATGAGAATACTTTGATTAAAGAAAATTATTACATTTTTATGAAAAATTGTGGCGCCCAGCACGGGACTCAACTAAATCTACAATTCCTTATGTTTCAGTCTGCGTCAATCGAGTTAGTGTGCAGTACAATGCGTCGTCAGATAATATCGCGGGCGTTTTACGGCTGGCTGGCTTACTGTCGCCACTTGTCTACTGTGCGGACACATCTCAGCGGTCTTGTACATCCTAACATCATTCCTAGAGGTACGATAATCAATACCATTCTTAATAATAATATCTCGATATCCAAAAAGTAAAAGTGTAAATCAATTTATGCGATAGCTATATTGCATGCCCTGTATTGAATTGCTTATAAATTTTTTATTTACAGAATTGTGTTTAACTCAACTAATAATAGTAAAATGGATATTTTTTCAATGTGTATAACTTTGCAGAGAATGCAGATGGCGGTCTTACGGATGAACGATGGCTTGCAATGACAGACGAAAATGGCGCTATTCACGATAAAGACGAGGTGTACCGACTTGTGTACTACGGAGGAGTACAACATGACATTAGGCGACATGTGTGGCCTTACCTGCTCGGATACTATGAGTAAGTAGCTTTGTTAATAGAAGAAGAAAGCACTCTGCATCATAAGTCCTTGGCTGCATTGTTACTGCTCAAATAAATATATTTAACACAGAAGGCAAAATACTACCTATTTCCTCATTCCCTTTGGAGTTCTGAATAGTGTGTTTATTTCATACGATTCGATTGCACTAAAATTTGAATTCCATAAAAAAATTGTTCACAAATCTTAATTTATAACAATGACTTTTGTAGTATGCTAATCGAGCAAAAGATAGTGAAAAAATTTTTGAGGATTTGTAAATTTTAAGTCCTTTAAGTTAACATAAAACTTCTTTACACAGATTCGGTTCTACAGCAGAGGAGCGAGTGGAACAGGACACGGCATGTCGACGTCAGTACGAGACGACCATGTCGGAGTGGTTATGTGTGGAAGCCATTGTGCGACAACGAGACCGGGAGGCCACGGCCGCGTCCATCGCGAGGCTGAGCGAGGCGTCCGGGAAACTGAAGCCGACAGACAATAATGATACTAGTGAGGTGTGTAAAATGTAACATTATAAGTATGATTTGACCGAATCAATTTTATCTAACTTACTAGTAAATATTCTGCACTGGTCCATAAGGCATTTGTTCTGATGCAACTGCTGTTGACCCTCTCATTTTTGAGAATTTTTGTTAAGCACTAAACTACAACATACCAATATAAGTTCAACGTTAACGGTAAGACTTGGCACTACAAAAACCGCTTCTACTTTTATGACGTAAATGTGCTGTACGTGCACGTAGACGTCAATTTTTTTTTAAATAGACATACGGTTGGCTGAACTTAGAATATTTTTTGTACTTCAAATTAGCGCGTCTCTTTTATTTTCTCAGGTATTCGAAGACGACTGCAGCGTAATCTCGGACAACCCACCAATCGTATCACCCGAACCGAGCGATACTGAACAGAAGCGGCCGGAGAAGCCCGTCTTATCGCGAGCCCCCAGCATAGACGAGGTCGACAACATCGAACTGGACTCTGAAAGAGAAAAAGAATCGAAACAGAACGGGGAGACTGAGAACAGTGATAGTAGGGATGTAGATGTAGACAGTCTGAAAGACTTAGATGATGAGGATGTGCATTTGAAGAGCGTTGTCGAAAACCCTGACATGCGTCGAGAAAGCATAGCCGAAATCAAGAGGCTAGCTGAGGAGATAGTTCAGAAAGGTGATGGTCGAGGGTTACTGTGCAGTGTTGATAGTGCCCAGTTGAACGGAAGTGAGTTCAGGTCGTCGATAGATGAGAGTCAGCCGAGTCCACTTCAACAGCACACGAGTGTTATTATAACGAATCCGTCTGTTGATCTGGCGGCCGGCAGCTCTCCTGTTTCTGGAGGGACTACTGGTGAGTTTACCTTTTTGATGAAAAAGTTGTAATATTAAGATATTCTAAATCTTCTATTTCCTGAAACCATACTATTATTGACAACATCAATAAGATACACTTTGGTATCGTATACCTATAAATTAGTAATCTGATTTCTGTTCTAGCAGTAAGTTATCTTTTTATGTGCAGGTATTTCTGTCGCAGTTAAACAATTCTTCTTTCTTTCCTTCCTTTCTTTACCTGTAGGAAAAAGCTTTGTAAATAGATAAATGGTAATCTAGATATTTGTATCAGCAACAGTGAGTCCTGCCCGGAGCCCGCTCGGCGTGGTGCGTGAAGAGTCGCAGTCAGCTGGCGCCAGCTTCGATACGTTGGAGCCGGCTGATAGGAATGCACCGGATAATCGATCGAATTGTGTGTCACCTGCTAGCTCTAATGGTGGAGTTTACTCGGTGAGTTATACTACATTTTAAGCAATAGTATATATACATATATATATATACATATATCACTAGTATTTTTCATGTTAACTATAACGGCTGTCAAAGGACACTTAACGAAGCCAAGAATCACTTGTTCTCCCTGTCATTATATTTTTTGTACTGGACCATACCTGGGAACCTTCTGGTTTCTCCGTAACCAGGAATTTGATATTGAAAGTCAAAATTCCAACTTTTAAGTTTTTTTTACGGAAACAAGTTTTTACCCCACGACCCCTGCACCGTTGCATGCGGCCATAAGCACAATTTTTTGCGTGCGTTACATTGCGCGCTACCGCAAACAGTAAAGGACAATGGGGATGTATGGAATCCCGTACCATGCTGCACCAAAGTCAAACTTTATTTTTTACTAGCTGCGCCCCGCGGTTTCACCCGCATAAGTTTCGATCCCGTGGGAATGTCGGGATATAAAGTCCGTTTAGTAGTTTTTGCGTGAAAGAGTAACAAACATCCATCCATTCATCCATCCATCCATACAAACTTTCACGTTTATAATATTAGTAGGATATACTACACTTATCATATTAACTCCTACAAAAGTTCTTTTTGTAAACAAAACCCGAATTACGGAAATTTTCAAAAAAATTGCAATAACCTAAAAACCAGGTACTTTACTTTGTTTGACATGTCATACACGAACGGCCATTATTGCTCTAAAAACGATAATCGTTTATATAAAATTTCTATTATATTATATTCCAGTTATTTTTAATAAATGTAGAATCGGCAAAGTATAGTTTTTTTACAAGTTTTTTGAAAGACGTGATCATGACACTTTCAAAGTTCAAGGTTTTATTAATCATATCATTTGAAACGGAACGTCATGTAAAGGGAATAAAACAATATCAACACTTTTTTACTTTAAATTAAATTACCTAATTAAAAATAAAATATCGGACAGTAAAAGTATACATTTACAGCCTTATCGCTTTCTGCGATCTCTTCCAGGCAACCTTGGAAATATATCTGTTTACCAATTTTAACTCTCCGATATTTCAGAATGAATTGGTAGAATCATTCGCTTTGAACCTGCATCGCATAGAGAAGGATGTTCAGAGGTGCGATAGGAACTATCCATTCTTCACGGACGAGAATTTGGACAAATTAAGGAATATAATGTGCACGTAAGTGTTTGTTTTTCATTGACGTCATGTTCCATCTCAACCCCGATAATATACAGAACCTTAGATAGAAGGCTGTTAAAGTGGTTTTTTATTCAATCCATCATAATCTCAATCGTAAGTTGAAGTCGTATTCTTTTGAGGATCACATCAAAAAGAAAGCCATAAGAAGTATATAGCGTCTGTGTAAAATTGAACCTGTTTAGGAAGTTGATCTTTTGCCAGGCTTAAAACTAATCACATTTTTTTACTAATTACTCCAGATACGTATGGGAGCACCTAGAAACAGGTTACATGCAAGGCATGTGTGACCTGGCGGCTCCACTACTGGTCATGATGCGAGAGGAGGCGTCCGCGCATGCGTTGTTCAACAGTCTCATGCGACGTGCCACAGACAATTTCCCTTCAGGACAGGCCATGGATGCACACTTTGCTGACATGAGGTAAGCTCAAAACTGGAAAGATTCGGTCGTGAGATATTAAAATTAAAAGCCATTTTGAAGAAAAAGTGGTTAGGTACCGATATTTTGATTGAATTACTGTTTCCCTAAATACAGTCATTCTTCCCAAGATTTTGGTTGAATTATGCTCTAATAGCGCGATCTTAACCCTTTCTGTCAATACTTTGTTCGGAGGTTCTTGATCCATAAAAACCGGCATGAATTTAAATTAATGAAAATATTCCTAAAAAAAAAACGGACAAACTGCGGGCCCAAGCACTGTGGCAAACTCGAAGGGGACGCGGGCTTGCGAAAGATGAAAGGAGTGAAGGGAGGCATTTGCTCAGAAATGGAGCAGCGTAGGCTAGACGCTACTTTCCGTGTTGGTAAAAAGCCTGATGCACATAGGAGACGCGACCGTCACCTTGCCAACTAACTACCATATCACCAATATACACATATACCATCCACCTTCACCATATATTATTGTTACAGGTCCCTGATCCAAATCCTGGACTGCGAACTATACGAGCTGATGCATGCTCACGGCGACTACACCCACTTCTACTTCTGCTACCGGTGGTTCCTGCTGGACTTCAAGAGAGAACTGCTTTACCAGGATGTAAGTATACCTTGAATAGTATAGTTAGCTTTGGATTGCCATCATGGTGAAACGATTAGCCAATCAGGGTGGATAACTCACTGATTGCCCAGGGTGCGCCAGACGTATAGTGGCTCTGTATATACGTCGCTCGGGGAGGTTACTTTCATGCACCCTGGAAAACCTGTTCATGTGGAGATTCATAGACGACTCCGCCTTGGAGTGTAAATGTGGTGCTGTTCTACAAACGATGGGACACTTAATATCGTGTCCTGTCAGCTGTACGTTACAGGAACTGATGGACGCTGGTGATGGCGCCAAACAAGTGGCCGAATTCTGGACCGAGTCCATTTAGATAGCTATTGACACGCTAAGAAGAAGAATATAGTTACCTTTCCGGATTCAGGTCCACTACTATTACTATCGTGTGTGATACGATAATAGAGTATTAGTTAGGTAAGGACTAAACTGTATTGAGTGAAACAGCACTCTCTAGAGCCATGATGATGATGTTTTAGCTAGAGAGTGGTACTGCAAGTGCTCCCTCACCCAGTGCCGATTTTTTCCCATCTGATTTGGCTTGCGTGACTCAGTTAGAAAGCCAGCAAGTCTGACTGGGTAGTCAGCAGAAAGCAACTTGCCTGAAACTAAAACTACATGGTTAAAAAAAAAAGGAAATTGCCACAGTCACGAGCATAAGTATGTACCTATACACTTGGCTTTATTCAAAAGCGATTTACTTTTTTATATTTTAATGAAATTTTATGTTGCTACGAACATAATATTTTCGAACCCATAGGTTTTTGCAACGTGTCGTATTTCATTGTTGTTTTCGTTATTTCACGCAAGAATCGCTATTGAAAGTTTCCAAGTGTTGGCATATGAGTGTTCGTGACTATACATGCTTATGAACATGTTCTGAATTCAGCTGCTTTGTTGTTTTTTTTAATTCAAGTAACGATCATAAGCAACACGGAATATCAAAAGATTTCCTGCTAAAGGTACGAGGGAATCTTTTGATATTCAGGTAGTTCACAGGTGAGATTTTGATAGATACACTCTTTATGTAGGTATTCTCGGCCTGGGAGTTGATTTGGGCAGCTCGACATGTCGCGTCAGAACACATGGTGCTGTTCATAGCGCTGGCACTACTCGAGACCTACCGTGACGTCATCCTCGCCAACACCATGGACTTTACGGATATCATCAAGTTTTTCAACGGTCAGTTTGGATTCTCTTTCTATTAAAATGATTTTGCCATACATTTTTTTTTGGTTTCTTAGATATTTAAAAATGCACAAACAATTGATCCCAAAAACTATATATTGCATGCTAGAATCAAACCGCTCTCCCAAGTTTCAAAGACACAAAAACTTTTGATATGTGCATTATTTTTCTCGGTTACCTATAGCGTAAGTTTATGATGTATTTTTTGTATGTCAAATATTATCTATGGAGTTTCAAACTTGGAGACTCATATTTAAACTAAAAAAGGTATTTTTTTTTTGGGTTCATAGAAATGGCAGAGCGACACGACGCATCAGCAGTGTTATCCCTCGCGAGGGATCTCGTTCTACAAGTTCAGACTCTAATAGAAAACAAATAAGTATCACTTTAGAACAATACATCTATGTAGACTATGATAATCTCTATGACTGCTCACTGGTAGAAGGTGCAAGATAAAATATTTTCTTTTTAAGTTTAAAAAATATATAATCTGTTTTCTGGAAGTTGTTGCCCCACAAAAAAGCCTTGAATGACAGGAATTCCACTATCTAATTTGTTTGTCTTGCATTTTCTACCAGTTTTACAGCCGATAGCACTTTGAGCGTCTATCAGAAATGTAGACATAAGTAGTGTAATAGAAAAAAAATATTTTTAAATTTATAAAGTAGACAAAATATTGAATATTGGCTATATACTAGGATAAATAGTATCGATACTGTCGAAATAGATCCGAAAGAATTTAAATAAAGTTGAAATAAAAATTATTTACCTATATGAATCAAAATTTTAATAAATTTTTAAATCAGTCTAATGTTTTTAGATCGTTCCAGAATATTAAATATTAAAATTATAATCAATGAGCCTCGTTAACGAAAAAAAAAAAAAACATTTTAAATAGGTAATTTTATCGGTGCATAGATAATTATAATTCTTGCCTACAACTATTTAAGACCTACACATTTTAATGTGCTCAAAAATATACTTCGCGGAAAAATCTCTTGAAACGAGACAAATGTTGTACGGAAATCTTAATATATACTCGTATTAACCAATAAAAAAATATACGGGGAAAACTTGACATAACATAAAATGTATTGGACCAGACCCTTTATTTATTTGCTCCAAGCAAAGTACCGGGGCTAATACCATACCATATCACTTCACATAGGTAACAAGATAAATAAATAAAAATAAACTTATTGTGCGAAACACGCTTCAAACGCCATACAAAACGTTAACCTATAAAATGGAAATATTTAGAAAGGGCATCTCTCTTACTATTTGACTCTCGCTCGCTCATAATTTCGGACAACTTTCTAACTTTTTACATCTCGCTCACTCATAATATCAGGCAACTTTCTAACTTGTTGCCTCTTGCTCGCTCATAATATCGAGCATCTTTCTAACTTGTTGCCTCTCGCTCGCTTATTATATCGGGCAACTTTCTAACTTGTTGCCTCTCGCTCGCTTATAATATCGGGCAACTCTCTGACTTATTGCCTCCTGCTCGTTAAACATATCGGGCAACTCTCTGACTTGTTGCCTCCTGCTCGTTAAAAATATCGGGCAACTCTCTGACTTGTTGCCTCCTGCTCGTTAAAAATATCGGGCAACTCTCTGACTTGTTGCCTTCTGCTCGTTAAAAATATCGGGCAACTCTCTAACTTGTTGCCTCTCGCTCGCTCATAATATCCGGCAACTCTCTAACTTGTTGCCTCCCACTAGCTCTAATCGGGCAACTCTCTAACTTTTTGCGTCTCGATCACTTATATTATTATCGCAAGTGACAGGTAAATAGCGGGGGCACCATGTCTACTCATTCCATATGCAAATAAGTTGTTTAACTACATATTTATAAATATTTTAAAATAAAATCAGAGTAACCTATTTCCGTAATATTATTTGCACACATATAAAGTTATATCAAAAATATTCTTATTGAAATTATCTCTATTTTTAAATTCTCCCTTCCTCTTGTGCCTTCTCCATATCACAAATAACCCTAAAAGTTGTTTTTAATGTGTAACTAAACTATTACTAACCGATAATCTAATAATATTACGGCTGATCGACACTTCACTTGACCAGAGGGCTGAGTCGTTCTTTGGCCAAAGAATTAGCATTGCCATTCAACGTGGCAATGCTGCCAGTCTTCTGGGCACGTTTCCGGATGACAGCGATGCGGACGAGTACTTCGACGCCTAAATATCCTTTTGTTTTTGTATTTATTTATATAGTTAGTTAGTTAGTCTTACTAACACATTTACATAATTATATATAAACATACATATTCACTATATTTATGGGAAATAAACTACAGGTAATTTCCTGTTGTATGAAATCAAAGAATTCAGTCTATTCTCTTGAATACCTGACAAAGCAACGTTTTGTGGAAGGTGCGGTCATACATCGTGACAGCTAGGCAACGCAAGTTTTGTCCTACTCTCACGTTCTATGACCGCGAGTCTTGCCTTTAATTCCCTGTACTTTGATAGACTTAAGAAACAGGAGGACATAGCTCCACAAATACAATTGATGGTACGAATGATATTGGTTTTAGTTACCAAAAACCTAAAGGTAGAAATATGGTGGTACCGTACCTATGATGGTCAGAGGCATGGATAGAAATTAACCTGTTTAAAGTGTATACCACAGAACAGATAAAATAACCACTTTTACCTGTTCTGTGGCGTATACAGGTATACAACGAAAAACTATTAGTCAACTTGAAATAAAAACCTATTATGTTAAAACAAATGAAATGCCTATTATCACATTTTTTTGGATTTTAGTTAACATTGACTTTCGATTATAAAGGATGGGACATCGACATAATATTTTAGATAATACGGGAACAAGTAACTGTTGAGTTTAAACACCAAATTCCCGAGGACTTGACAAAAGTTTTTAATGAATAAAGTCTACATTCACTAGTCGGTACTGTAAAGGGCTGATGAGCCCTTCAAGGTACTGGGAGGAATCAAACAACGATACGATTCCTTTAAGTTTATATTGACTGAACGTCTTTACATATTCCCGACTAAACTAGCACTATCTTTTCCTAAACAAAAAAACCTAATAAAATATTTGACACCCCGTTCTAAACTTGCTTGAATGTTCTAATGGAACCCGCGCTAAATTATAGCCAGTATTAGCCAGACTGCTCTACATGAGGTGGACTTTAGTGGACAACCTTTACAGTAGGTACCTACATGCTAATTATAGATTATCCAACTGATACGATGCTTCATAAAAATCGGTATTACTTCGATAGCAAGTTAAGCCTATGTTAATGCCTGGACAATCAAGATTGGGTCGAAAGCTGCTTACTTTACATACGTAATTTGTAGGTATTATTTGCTTTTTTGCATATTAGATTGGACATTGTCCGTAGTCATTTTGGTGTGATGGGAAGTCCCTAATCTGACTGACGTCTTGTCTGACCAAAATAACTTGTTTAGATACCTACCCCCTATACTGAGGAAGGTCTTATCAGTAGATATGCGGACATTTGTTTGTTGTTTATTAATGCTGTTGTTTTGGTCCTAATGAATGAATTCGATTTTTAGGACAACAAGCATTAGGCTCAATTTATATTGCTGTGGAACGGAATGGAAGCGATTTTTTTGTACAAAGCAACTTTATGTCAATAATGTACCGCACAAATTAGATACACACATATGCACAGGTCGCGCATCTTCTGGAGAATTGTCGCGCATTCTCGGGAATTCCCGCAGTAACAAGCTCGTATCTAGTTTGTACGTTAGACCATCGACATAAAGTTCATATTCTTATGTATAATATCGCTACGAAAATTCGCTTCCACTCCGTTCCGCCGTAATGTAAGTTGGGCCTTAGTCGTTTGATCAAAATGAAGATTAATTTGATACAAATTCGGTTTTCATTCAAGTTGTGCAGCTTATCTATTTTTTTGTTAGTAATAAACAAGAAAGACGATATGGCTAGGTGACTACCGAGATGATGACTAATAGAGAAGTATGGAAGAAAAAGACATGTTGCGCCGACCACAAATAAATTGGGATAAGGGAACAGAATATTGATGATGAATAAAAAAGGTTGGGTCCCATTGAGGACTTAGATATTTGGAGATAGGGGCGAGCTCGTATGATTTGGAAATCTCCAAAAAAAAAAATTGTTTTTTTTGATGCTAAACCAAATACGTATCACAATGTGAAAAAAACGAACTTATTTATTAGTGAAATCTGAGAAGATTATAAACTCGAAGAACCAGTTTCAATATTTGAACCAATGCCTAGTTATTTATTTTTATAGAAATAGTGTTTCATGAATGAATACTATAATTTACAATTACTGGACTTGACTTCAAAAGTAGATCAGGCAAATTTAAAAATGGCGTTAAAAAAATACGACAAGATTGATTAAAATGTAACGAATTTAGGGAAAAACGGAAAGAAAAATTGCGACCGAAAAATTCGAATGTCGCGGAAAAATATGTTATTATATAAAACATTAAAAGAGCACTTTAGATAGTCAAAGACAATCAATAAAGATATCGATTATAAATTATTTGTTATTATAAGCTAATGTTTATTGTGTCCGCGCTTTTTGTATTTCGTCCGTATTTCAAGTACAAGCTCACAAATTAATAATCTTTATTAATTTACAATAATCCAAACGTTAGGTTAACTCGTAAAATTAAATATATAATTATAGTTAGCGCTTCCAAAGTTGGTTTATTGTTAGGTAATATTTAATAGATTACTTCACGAAAATGATAAAAAAACACGTTTTCTATTACCGTCGAGTGATCCATTAAATAATTTGTTAAGAATTCTAAGAATATTTTTAAAATTATAAACCCTAATGTAAGCGAGAACAAAGCGTATTTATTTAATGTTTGTATTGGGTGTAGCTATTATATTCTGATATTGTCTTTATAAATAAATTTCTATGTATACTGTAATTTTACCGTTAAGGCTTCTTAGATGTTTTGTGCTGTTATTAATATCGATGTCTATCAAATCAAATTATTGTAATTATCATACGCTTAATATATCCCTTCATGGTTCACACCAGGGACAAAATATACAGGGTTTTTACGAAAAAAAAAAACCACAAAATGAAATAAAAATACCTACATATTGTAGGTTAAACAATTTTTATTTTCGATAATTTTATTATAAGATATCAACGACAATGTGGCATACAGCGTTGAGGAATATTTTTTTGCGTAACCCTCAAAAGTTTTGCCTTGGTGTGAACGTAAAGTCCGTTCATAGTTATTTTACATCTGACAGCAGCAACCTTATTGCAACTAGAATAAAGATCACAATGACTTTGACAGACTTGTTAGTGGCAGTAACCCAATAACAACCTTATTAGAATGAGTATAAAGATCACTGTGATTTGGACTATAGAAATATGAGGAACAGGGTGTAAAGTTCGCTCATCCTCCATTGAAAAGGTAGTATCCTCCGACCAGACGAGTGTCGTGTCTGGTACGGCAACTGTCCAATGATTTTTTTTCTTTGGGACTGGCATCTCGCAGTTCGACCTATGAAGTTGTCGTCTGCTCAACCGGGCTTGCCTGTGGATGCCTTAATAAATTAAGCCTTAATTTATTATTTATAAAAACTAAGCGACTACACGCTAAGGGCTCCTCCTGTGTGGTACGAACCTCGACTTAGGGCGTCGCTGGGAGAGGGCGGCAAGGGACAGCTGTATCGGAATTACCCGATGATTCCTTTCGGGCTGTTATATATATATGCTAGTCGGGCGGTAAACTCTGCTTGCGCGATTCAGGATTTTCCGTGACGTCAGATGGTATGATTCGTAGTTCGCATGTGGCGATGTAGATGCCGCTACAGGACAATGTTGTAACATCAGAGGTAAAATAACTGTGAAAGGTGCTATCGCCAAAATCTATATCTGACCACCGTAAGGACTATTTTTGCTTGCAGCGTATATTATTAGTCGACCTAAAAAGGATCCTCTTTTGTTTTATTTACGGACGCAGCGGTGGTCATCATGTGCACGGGATTTTGTTTTCAAAATGGTCTGGTATACTTAGATTTTGGCGATAGTATAAACTTAGAGGTACTATGACAGGCCTAAGTCCAAACTAAGCCAAGCTTTACTTTCAGATCTGTGTTATGAACACGTTTAGTGTCAAAAGTAGTAAAATATTAAATTATGTCTACACCTTGCAACTGGGGAACTTTTAGGAGGATTTTTAATTGCACTCTAGCACAAAAATGACTTGTTATTTACTGTGGAGTATAAAAATAATTGGGTTTTGGCGTTCAACTGTTGAAACCACCACAGCACCAGTTTTAAAACAACAAAAATGAAAAGCAAATTGCTTAAAAAATAATTTAAAAATGAAAAAAAAAAAAATGCTCCTGAAGTTCTAAAATTAAGTAATAAATGTTTGTACGCATCTATGTAATTACTATTTATAATACTTTGTAACTGAGAAGTTTTATTTACCAACATAGTAAATGTACAGTCGTTGTAGCATTTAGTGGAAATCCGTAAGGAGTTATAACTTTAAATGTACCTAATCGTTTTCATCTCCATTCTAAAACTAAGGAACCATAATTACGCTAATGATTTTAACAAAAATGCATGTCTAGCACATCTTACTGAATGTTACCAGTTGTAAAAACTGAAAAATAATAACTTATTGTCAGTTATGGTCACGTTTAACTTAGTTTTTTTGAAAAACGAACTCTTCTGACCATTCAACTAATAAAAAAAAAAACTATTTATTATGTTGCCACTGTAAAAAAAATTCACAGGAAATCTAAATGTGTAATAAATTATAGTATTCCACGAGTATCGATAAATAAAATGAATACCTAATCGTTAAAGTGTAGTTAAGAACGATTTATAGTAAACAATTATTTTTGTGAAAGTCATCTTTGTCATTAAAATGCGTTTCCATTTTATATTGTTGTTTTTTTTCGTTTTTCTTACGGTTAAGTCCCTGCGCAAAGTAACTAGCAAATTATCGTAAATTGAGGAAAATTGACAAATAAATATAAAAAAATATACAAACCTAGTGCAGTGGTGGCCCAGTGGTAACGGGCCCGACTTACGAGTTGTAGGTCAACAGGGTTCGAACCCAAGCAGGTGCTTTACTTTGTGTAAATAATTTCATCACCACTGCTCTCAAAACGGTGAAGGAAAACATCGTGAGGAACTGGCATGTCCTAGAACCAAAAAATCGAAGACATGTGACATCTACCAATCCGCACTGGGCCCGCGTGGTAGATTACGGCCCACACTCTCTCACAGAGAGTAGGCCTGTGTCCCAGCAGTGGGAACATTATAGACTGATTATGATACAAACCTAGAGGCGTCAGAAATAAAATGATTCTGCCTTTAAATAGTATAAGGAATTATGTGGAATTGTCTGTGGTTGCGTTAAGCTACTAGGAACATAAAAAATATAACTAGGTTTTCCTATTATTATAGACATGCTCAAGTTAGAAATTCCACGGTTTTGAATCAATTCGTTATTAAGGAATCAATTAATGCTGTCTAATTTGTCACCAGATACTTAATACTTCAAAATATTTCTCATATTTGTACAATATAAAAAGGGGCCTAGCCTAGCCTATTCCCAACTATGTTAGGATCGGCTTCAGGTCTAACCGGATGCAGCTGAATACCAGTATTTTACATGTAGCGACTGCCTATCTGACCTCCACAAACCAATGAATAGGTACCCCTTGGTAAGACTAGTTGTCAGACTTTCGGTCTTCAGGCGTCCCGTAACGACTGTCAAAGATGGACGAATGACTACTGGGACCAATAGCTTAATGTGTTTTTCGAGGCACGGATGGGGGTCTTGGTATGTAAAGATGATCACCCATTCACGGACCAACCGTTGCAAACGTAGCTTAACCTGCTCAATCGACCCGTGCGGTTGTTATCATAAGCCCCTTCGTTCGTCCATCCTTCGTAAATTAATCATTTTGGGGATACTTTAGTCACGGAAGTAATTTTAACATATAACAAATGTAAACAAGTATGAGTTTATGGAAAAATAACATTAATTACTGCACAATAAACTTCAGTTTACGCTACAACTTCAAACATTTTTATAACTTTTTCAACAATGCTCGGGTCCGAGTGCCCATTTGGTTTTTCGAGATATCGCCAAGCGGTTAGTCGACTCTTCACGTGACCAGAGGGCTGGCCTGTTTCTTGGCCAATGAATTAGCATCGCCATACAACGTGGCAATGCTGCCAGCCTTTTGGGCACTGTTCCTGTTGACAGCGATGCGGACGAATTTTTTGATGCCCTATGATTATTTTGCTTATTTTTACATATCATTATTTTAAAAGAGCATATATAATGTAAATACAGTGCTAATCACTCTGAAATCAACGTAATTACCATTAAAGTAAAGTTGATATTTGTTTAACTAGAAATAACATCAATTAGAAAAATAAATTTGAATAGATTATACCTATAGATTGGCTCAGATGACTGATTCGGGTATTTACATAGCGAACGCGTCAACGTAATCACCACATAACATTATGACAGTTCGGTCGATATTATAAGTAAGAAAGTATCGATAATAAAAAGTACATAATATATGCAATATCATTATTTCATTGATAAAGTTAACACGTGTCGGTAATCAGACACAAAATGAATACCTGAATTAATAAAAATGCTGGACCGGCTGATAACGCGGTATCAGTTATTCAGCTCAATAATCAATTGTAGGTATAGGTACGCCCGGTGTCACCACTGCGTCGACTGCCGGGAGGACACGGCGCGGCGTACGCTGGCAGAGTGTGCCGCCTGGGAGGAGCCGCGCCGTGCCCTCATCTCAGAATGTAGGCAGTGACCTGTTGCTGCCAGCCGTGGTCGAGTCGATAGTCGGCAGCGAAGTGTCCTGGGACGCGGTGGTTTCCTTCTGCGAAACAGTCGTCTCGCAGAAGGAGGCTGCGGAAAGGGAGAGGGAGATCTCGTTCCCTCACCCGGCCTACAGCAGGCACACCCGGCGTCGGCGCAGGGCGGACAACGCCCTTCCAGCCCCCCTAAATGGGTCCATGGGCGACGGACTCGGGGTGAGTGAGGTGTTTGACTCGCCCCCCACACATCAGGACCCGAGGTGAGGGCGCGTAGTGTTCCACGCGCGCCCCTCTTAGACGTCGCGGGGGGAGTCAAACACCTCACTCCCCCCCCCTGACCCGAGTAGGCCCGCGGTGGGCAGGCCGGCGCCAGTCGGGGGTTCCCGCGACCCCCAGCGTAGGTGTGAGATGGAACACCGGGGTGGTTTTTAGTCAGTAAATCTGACAGACCACGCCGCCCGCCCCAGGGCGGCGGATATCCATGAGGATTTTCCACCCCGGAAAAAAAAGGGTAGGTATAGGTGGTTAGGTTGGTTATATAAGGTGGACTTTACTCGTCGAGAAAAAATAATCTTGAAAAGTTGGTGGCGATTTTCACGTCTTCGAATTTTTGGTTCTAGGACATGCCGCGCCGGTGTCCTCACGATGTTTTCCTTTACCGTTTTGAGAGCAGTGGTGATGAAATTATTTACATAAAGTAAAATGCCTGCTTGAGTTCGATCCCACGACTTGACGTGGGGGCCATTACCAATGCTCTCACATGGGGCGTATCATGCTGATATTCTCTCTGATTATATATTCTCTGTATTCATTGCAAAAGAAAGTTGCACAACATTGCATTGTTCCAGTAACATATTATTTTTATGTGGCGGGGACGACAACATGATGATGTGTTATGTAGGTACACTATATTTGTTTATCCATTTATCTAGTGGACTGTGGGTCACTAATCGTAACCGGATAAAACTGTAGGCAAATGAATGATTTTATCAACAAATAGCCGATGATTTTGTATCAATGATTTGGCATCTTTCAATTGTTTTTCCCCGGAGCGGGATACATGAAAACAATGTTATCAATCAACTTGTCATGAGTCACACGATACATTGACCGAGGTAAATTGCGTAACATAATAACAGTAGGAATTTTACGCTGATGAAGTCGCGGGCAGAAACGGGTCTTTCATAACCCTTGCTGTTCAATGAATTAATATTTTTTCTGTGTGCATTACTTTATCACAAGGAAATGGCTACCGAATGAAAAAATTGATAACTATCATTTAATTGTTTATCAGTCGGCGACATTCGACCTACTAGGCGTTACCCAATGGATCTATTGTTATCTACTTTTTTATTTAACAAGAAAAAATTCTGCGATAAAACTCAACGAAATATCAACACTCCAGGCATACGCAATATTTGTTTGGACCACAATACCTATCAAGATTTCACGATGTTTATATAAAAGGTGTGTGTTTTTGTCCTATGAAATGTTCGTTTTTTTTTAAGCTGTAATGTTTACGGATAAAGTGACAAACCTTGTATTTACACAACTCCTTTCGAGTTGTGTAAATATAAGAAGATAGAGAGAGGGTATACAAAGCTGACGACCAATAGGTCGTCAAATTAAGATACTCCATAGACAGCTTAGACGTGATTAAAAACATGGCTACTAAAAATACATCAATTTACGTCAGGCGCTGACTAATTTGACAGGACTAAACTAATATTTATCTTCTGTCCTTTACTCAATGATATAAAAAGAAAAAGATGCACTGAACTTTATAGTTTAGTTCGTGAACAAGGAATCGGCTCCAGTGACAAATTAGTTCAGCGTATTGTAACAGATGTATTCCACACTAGAGCATCGAAGAAATATTGGAGTAAATACACCACTAATCATTACGGGTAGTCAGAAGCCCGAAACTCTTACAACCGTGGAGGTCAGAGCAGTCGTTCCAAGTAATAAAATACTGGTATTCAGCTGCATCCTGTATGACGGAAGCCGACCCCAACATAATTGGGAAAAGGATAAGCAGGCAGGCAGGCTAGTCGTTAGATAAGTTTTCGATAGGATTATTTGAAGTCGGCTGTGTGGACTTATGACTTACTTGAAGGGCTTATTTTTTGTGCCACTGGATGAAATTCTGTACACAAATAGTTTATAACCAGGATTAACACATAGGATACTTTTTATTCCGATATTCAC
The DNA here is from genome assembly GCA_911387795.2 of Apamea monoglypha. Classification (NCBI taxonomy): domain Eukaryota; kingdom Metazoa; phylum Arthropoda; class Insecta; order Lepidoptera; family Noctuidae; genus Apamea; species Apamea monoglypha. Next base: position 8,151,746 of record OU426934.1, on the reverse strand, counting down.
ACGGGATCGAAACTGATGCGGGTGAAACCGCGGGGCGCAGCTAGTCCTACTGATATTGCCTATCACAGTCACGACCTGCCGCAATTTGCTGCAGTCTAATCTATCTGTATGTTTGCACATCACTTCGTGATAAAAAGGCACTTGTCTTAAATTTTTTTAGGTAGATAAAATTTATTGTTTATAATAGGGTAATGATACTAAGGTACCAAATATTTGTACATACACTTATTATCTATGCGATGTTATCGTGCACAACAGTTTACAAGTTGGACTATTCCCGGTTTTTGTACTCATTGATGTTTCTTATCCGACTGTACCGCACACACACGCACACACACACACACACACACACACACTGACACACACACACACACACACATACACTAACAGTAGAAATAGCTTTCATTTTGACAGTTCAACAACATCCATTGCGTTATTTACGTTGTTGAGCAGACAAATTTTTCGATCATAATATATTATGAAGCAATAAATTAGCAATATCAAAATGATTCAGATTGTTATTGATAATGTGTTACTCAATTAGGGTGCTGGTCTAAACCTAGTAATTAGGTACTGCGATGTTTTTTCCAAAGAAAATAGAAAAATGTTTTTTCTAATGGCGCCAAACCATTATTTGATTTTAATTTTAAACCTGTTTGATTATTTACGATTGCATCACTGCTTTCCATCAGGCGGGATCGCAGTCAAGCACTAGTTTATAAAATTAAAAAAAAATGTACTTAATCCGACGTCCATGTTATTTATTAAATACTTGTATTTCCGGTTAAGTCTATTAAGTTTTTATTTTAATGTGTTTAAAATATTCTGGTTTTGTGGTTGAATTAATATTCAGTTAATTAAGATTTAATTAGATACTTCCTTTTGATTTAAACTTTTCGATATGATTTTACGATTCAAACTTTATGGCGGCTCGGAACATGAGGCGAGTCACTGCGCAGTAACAAATTCACGTGTCAGCGGGGGTGAGGGGTGAGGTACTGCGCAGCGAGTAGCGCAATTCAGAACCGCTACGAATCGGGCTGTATCTTAAATATCTTTCCTTATGACAATTTTCTTTAAGTTTTGTTAACAACTAGCTAGGGGTTTATTAATGAAATATCCTTAATTTTAAGAGATATTAAAACATCAAAGGGATGATAATATAATATAAGAGATATTAATCATCATCTAATCTTTACAACTTGTTTTAGTAGTGAATGATAAACGAAAACAACGTATTACTATATGTTACGGGTTAGACCCGAATTTTATTCAAGTTAGTAATGAGGCCAGGTCTGTATCTCGCCGTACAGTGCGTCTCCAGGACATTGAGTGTCCCTGACATCTCGGTGACCAAGGAGTCTGTAGTCAGGTACCACGTAGCCGTGGTCCACGCCAGCTTGCAGAAGAGCCTTCACGGTGTTCAGTTGCCGTTCTGGAGGCACTTCAACTGGAAAAAAATAAAAAATAAAACAAGATTTTGGTACATACTATGCTGTGTTCGCAATTTAGTTTCCCGACATGTAAACAAACATTTCTTTATGAAAAAAATAGTTTTCACAAACAAAGGTCAGCTTGCGTAAGAAATTTAAACATTTCTATGACTGGTTCGATAGTACTAGTTATTCTGAAATCAACCAATCAGTTTTTTTTTTAACAAAATCAACCCGATTTGATAATTTAGACAGCCGAGTCTTTCTGCCTTTCCAGTTATTATGTGGCTGTTGCTCAAATCTATTGGTGTAATAAAATATACGATTTTCGATATATCTAAACGAAAACAAAAATATAAAGAGAAAAGATTTGATTTTTTGTATGTTTGTTTATTACGCTTTCACGCTTTAAAGGCTGAACGGGTTTGGATGAAATTTGCCACATGCGTAGACCATGACCTGATTTAGGACATAGCATAGTTTTTATTCCAATATTCCCATGGGATGAAACCACGGGGCATACCTACTTTCAAATAAACCAATTACATGCATTTTTGAATTGTCAAAGGATTGTTATCAAATTGGTAACGGCGCCCGCCAGCGCTGTATGTAGGTTAGATACTTAATGAAGTAAGAAGTTTTCGATTGTGATAACTGATGGACAGTTTATAGGATAGTGAAGTGTTCAATGACACGTGAAATCTCAGGCGATCAACATGTGGTATGTGTGGTGTTGGATCCAAAGCTGGACAAGGACAATTTCGTGAGTACCCCTTTATTATTCTTGTGATGTAAATATACAGGCTGAAATTGAATACATGCGCCAAATTAAAACATCTAATTCAACGTGTCATAAAGAAAGGAGCATCTAATTAAGGAAAGGGATACCATACGTGCTCGTAGGCAAGTGATTTGGCAAAGTCGTCGCGCGCCCTTTTTTTGAACGGTCAAAATTAGGTAAATACCGGTAGTTCAACGCTTTGCCAACTTGCTTCATGTTGTGAACTCTGCGATGAATGGATTGCTATCGGGTACGCACTAAAAAAGATACTTTAATTTTCTTATTCGTGTCTACTCGAAGGCAATAACTTAATTTAGCACTATTTAAGACGATAATTACACAATTTTTTTCAATAATTTAGATTTGGGAAATGACAATTTATAATGATTATGTAGCAGTTACTGCACCAACTATATCGATTTAGCGAGTTTTCAATTTCATGCTGTACGATAGAATAGAAAACTTTTATTTCAGACAGGAGGAAGTAGTTAGTAACAATTTTACTTAACTTTTAGTGTTAGTAGGTTAGAGACACAGATAAACACAATAAAATTAGAATTCAGCGTGGAGCTGCATCCAGTTGCGCAACATCGGGGAACTCCACGGATCTGTGAATACTGTTGGTACTACCGCGAACACGCGTCACGCGTCATCAAGAATGCAGATCTATTCCTAATAATAGCGGAAAACCTATTAATATTTATTATCCGCAAACATCACTGACGCACTACAACGCCACGGCAGGCGCAGCAGTACTCTTAGTCTCTCTCATTTGTGGTTTTGGTACTTAGATTTACAGTGACCTTTCTTAGGTGCCCCTGCCCATACCAGCCAAGACAGATTTGGCCTTGCCTTTTACATCTACCGCGGCTTGACCTACCTACCGTTCTTATCGTAAGTAAAATCCTCCTGCATAGGATAGCATCATCAACCTATAACGTTCCCATTGCTGAGATACAGGTCTCCTCTATGAGAAAGGCATTGGTCCGTGATCCACCACGCGGGCCTAGTGGGTGTTGGTTAATGTCACATGTCTTCCAATTGTTGGTTCTAGGACATGCCGGTTTCCTCACGATGTTTTCCTTCACCTTTTTGAGAGTAGTTGTGATGAAATAAATTACACAAAGTAAAGCGCCTGCTCGGATTCGAATCCACGACCTACAACTCGTAAGTCAGGGCTGTTACCACTGGGCCAGCACTCCTCTTCTCCTGAAATTCTCCTGATGTGTGGTGTGTGGTGGGCACGCTTACATGTCCAGTTTCCGATACAAGTGATACCGATGCTGACTTCATTAAAATGTAGTGATTGTGCACCTAGGAGGTCCCAGCCGCGACCCTCGTACACTGCTCCGTCGCTGCCAACCCCAAAGCTGCAACAGATATAAGGTATGAGCAAATTCTCAATTGCCTTTCGTGGATCTCAACTAGAATGGCTATGGTCCACGAAAGTCTTAGTCACTCCAGTGGAAAGTTTAGCCTGTCATTGTGTTACTACGCTAATTGCCAAAGATACGCCAGCAAGTATAACAATGTAATATCAATTTAATAATCTATTATTGAGAATATTAAATTAAAAGTTAATGCTGCTTCTGATTACTTTATAACATGACGGCTTCTAAGACACTTGCTTCAATGGTACAGACACCAGCACATCAAGCTACTACAATCTGTCAAATTTCTTTATTAGATTTTCAACTTTATCGCTACCTATAGCATTAAGTTCAAAGTTGATTGGGAAAATTTGACGGTTTCGGGTAGCTTGACCTGCTGGCGTCTGTACAGTGATCATTAAATATACATATACATACTAGGTATATCTATCTATCTGTACTAATAATAAAGCTGAAGTGTTTGTTTGTTTAAACGCGCTTATCTCTGGAACTGGCCGTCGGATTTAAAAAAATCTTTTTGCATTTAATAGCCTAATTTTTGAGGAAGGTTATAGGCTACTTAAAATCACGCTAGGAGTCTTAGGAGCCAAGCAAAGAGTAAAAAGTTAAAAAAGAACGCGGTGCAAACGAAGATGCGACGGGGTGGCTCGGGGGAACAATAAATTTCACGCGACGAACGACGAAGTCGCGGGCAGAAGCTAGTTTGACATAAAAAAGATACAGGATAACACTTAATTAAATTTTGGTGCTCGAATGATATTATAACTCGAGTAACAGTAAACATTTGTGGAATTGTATTTACAAAACAAGATGGTGACGTGGCATTAGTTCTGTTTTTGGCCACACGCCTTAAGATCCTAGTACAGCTATATGTTTTAGTTTGTATGGTTTTAGTCCCAGTTCACTAAGAAAAAAAAATCTTACTAACTTGTACCCAATATCCCACCAATCCTTCTCATCCATGTGATAATCCTGAATCTGTCGCATGGAGTCACAGCACGCCTCCCGGTCATAACACCTGGGCACAGTGGAAGTGTGGTGAATGACTACGAACGGCACCGGTGTTTGTAGAGGAGTCACATCCTTGGGACTTCTCGCGTGCCATTCTTCTCGTTTCACGAATGGGAAGTCATAATTTGGGTGCATGTCAGGATTTAGAATGTTTGGCTTTACTGGTCTTATGTGAAATGACGTTAGGAGGAATAAAATTAATATTATGTATCGTAACATTTCAAACCAATAATGTGTTGAATAACTTAAAACGTGAAAGTACTTCTCGAGAGCAGAAATCTAACTAAAACAAATGCTTGATTTGTGTAGAGTCAGCCTCAAAAAGATTCGACAAAATTCTTTTTTTTGTCTAAATTATTCCACAATACTGTATCAATGCGTAGCAACAGCTCGATTCGAACTTTATAGCTGCTCTGAAGTGCACTACTCGCTGCGCAGTTATACTTCACCCCTCACCCCCGCAGACACATGAATTTGTTACTGCGCAGCGACTCGCCTTAAGTTACGAGTCACCAATTGGTCCGTACCCAATGTGTATGTTTTGTAACTTCACATTTGTAGGTACAATATAAACAGGGTGACTTGTAATTTGTCGTTTTCTTTCCAGGACGTGATTGTGTGACTAATTTACAACAATTAAGCACCCCATGTCCTAGAACCCAAAATTCAAAGACATGTGACATCTACCACCGCGCACTGGGCCCGCGTGGTAGATGCCCACTCCATCTCATAGAGAGAAGGCCTGTGTCCCAGCAGTGGGAACATTATAGGCTGATTCTATGCTTGTAAGGGTGCTTACATAGTACAGGGGCCACGATAACTCTTTCGAATAACCCGCGACCCTGGCAGGCATCGGCCTTAGCGGACCCCGCCAGTTAGTGCTGACGTCTCTTTGAGGCGCGCGTGGAACACAACGCCCCGTCGACCCGGGCCTGGTCCTTACCGGACGGCGAGCTACCCATTGCTCGCCGTCCGCAAGCCCGCGCCTACGGTGGCGGGGAATCGGCTGAAATGGAATGACCTTCATTGCTATTCTATTGGGTACCTAATACTTTAACAAACCTTTCGATGTAACCTTTAAACAGTTAAAGGAACAAGTCTATTAACCATTTTCAAAAATCATCTACTTTCATGAACTTTGACATCAGTTATCTCAAAATTTTACAATGTCATTACAAAGTACGGGGACACATCTTCTTTTAATCAGTTATCTAGCGAGAAAAAAAAAATTGAGTTGCCAATTGCCAATGAAACAGTCGATAATACTGGCAAAAGGTCTAATTTGCAAAAGGTTGAAATATTTAAAAAAAATTGTGATAACCGTATTAATTATAGTATTTTTATCTCACTAACCGACACGCGCTTTACTTGTGGTTACCAAGTGTACAAACACGCTGTGAAATGATGTTTGTAAATGGTATGTCAGGATCGTAATAGGTGGCGTTCTGTATTTCGAGTTATATGTACAAATGAATGAATTCTTGTCGATGTAGGCATACCTACATATTTAAGGCTGACTGTACCTAGGTACTTAGTATTGTTTACAACATAATAACTGCATGGATTCAGAATTTGCTACGTTTCATGGATTAATAGACATTACTATGCTATTTATAGCATTACTATATAACTTTGTAAAGTATTATATATTTTTATTATTTTTTGTGAATGTGAGGACTATGTGGGTCATTTCTAAAAAGAAATGACCCACATAGTTCCAAAAAAAAGGAAAAATCCTTTTTTTTCCTTTCTTAGTTAGTTTTAATCATGATCTGGCAGTTTGAGTAATTTACGCGGCCTACCCAAATGTCCTCTCTTTGGTATTGTTCGTCGAATCGTTGAGCTCTTCAAGTTCTGAGTTGAGCTGCGCGATTCTTGACAATTCGTGCATTGACTGGACAGGTCCACTCAATCTGTGTGGTTCTGTCCTCAAAAGACCATTTCACCACCAATGTGTCTTCACATGATCTGACCAAGATTATGTCTGGACTTTAAAAGAGACTGTGACCTCTGAGTTTGTTTCGGCCGTAGGTCACATAGGAAAGAAGAAGAGAGTAGTCAGATAGGAAACGCCGAATTCATCTAGTTTAAAAAAAGTATGATTGACGTGCAAAAGTGTTTGTACAAACCTACTTACAGAAAATAAATCATTTATCATTATCATGACTAAAATTACAATGTTACGGTTTAAAACCACGAATAATTTACTCCGGCTTAAATTGAGGCATTGCGCATGCATTTTTATACTGCGTTTATGTACTTATGTGTTATTTTTATAATCTGCGGAAACCTATTATAAACCAAATCGATCATTATTATCAAAATTACCTACCTTATTGGTATTATTTTCGAGCCGTTTGGGGTTGTAACCCTCGGGCCGTGAGGTCCGAGTGCTCATGGTCTCTTAGGAAATCTCGAAACGGCTGGTTGTCACTTCCCGTGACTCAAGGGCTGGCTTTTACCTTGGCCAGAGGCTAAGCATTGCCATCGCATCATACCCAAGAGACTAGCGGCATTACCACAACGTGGTAATTGGTGGTCGTGGTTTTTGGTTTTGTTTTTATTTCATGTTTGCTTTTGGCTATAAAAATTCCGTTATCTTTATTGTATACCTAACATTTTAAGTTCCACGTGTAGGTGCATGCATTATCTGATAATTGTGACCAGCTTTTACTCTACCTGGTTCTGCTTAACACCAGATTAAAACAGATTTTGGTATATTTTTTATTAATTAACATTTTTATCGCTCCATGGTTTTACAAGGTTCATGTGTACGTTATGCTTAATTAGTTTATAAGTTTAGGTTCCCACTGCTGGGATACAGGTCTCCTCTCTTCGAGAGGGAGTGGGCTGTAATCTACTACGCGGGCCCAGTGCGGGTTGGTAGACGTCAAATGTCTTCGAATTTTAGGTACTAGGACATGTTGGTTTCCTTACGATTTGTGTAGCTAGCTGACATATGGCAAATAGTTTATTTTATTTTATAATTGAATGTTCTGTATCTCGTAATGTTAATTACTTTGCATACAAACAGGTTTGCGTATAGAAGCAAGTTTTTCTAACTGAACAGACAGCTATGGTGCTATGGAGTTTGTTGCGCCATTTCTTTTTACCAGCGAAAGCACTAGAAAGTGGTGAAGGGCGTTTTGGGGACTGACTTATGTAATTTTTGACGTTCGAAAAGTCAGCCTAATATGATTAAGGGCTGATTTTTCAATCGACAGATAATTTTTATTCGTGGGATAAAAATGACGTCAGTGGAGATAAAATAAATTAAACATAGTAAAGTGCCTGTCTCAGTTCGAACCCATGACCTACAACTCGTAACTCGTATACTCTGTATCTAAGTAGGTACATACATAATCTATCTACGTTTATTTTTTTAATATTGTGAAATATTTGTTATTAAAAACAACGGGTTATCTATACTACTAAGAAAATTGAAATATTCCATTCATATCAGGGATCGTACCTACCAATCAGCGCAAAAGTTAAAATTTAAAACATAAAAAAAAAATATGATATAGATATTAAAATTTATGTTCATTGTGTAGTTCCCGAAAAGATAAAGTATTTACAATTGCTATGAGCGTTGTCGGAATTTCAAAACGAAAGTTAAAGCGATTATTTATTTATTTTTATAGCTTTTGTTGTCAAATGTAAAGTGTAGTCTTCAGTCTCGTTTTAGCATTTGTTTATATTTTATACTAGCTGTGCCCGCGACTTCGTTCGCGTGGATGTCGGAAAACAATTACGTGTCTATTTATTTTAGAAAAATAATTAGGGTTCAGCGCAAAGAAAACCCCATGAATTCTGATATGAACAGTAGCGAAGTTGCGGGCAAAGCTAGTTCTTTACAAATCTCACCGTGAAAACTTACGTGAGATGAGCTTAAAGTGAACTGTCACTCCACCTGATGCGAGAGATTGACACTATTGACACTAGGTAGGACGCCCTCAGGTTAGGTGGAGCGACGATCTTCGCAGGATGGCTGGTAGCAGCTGGATGAGAGTTGCCGAAAATCGAGTTGAATGGCGTGCAATAGGAGAGGCTATGTCCAGCAGTGGACTGCTATAGGCTGATGATGATGATGAATCGCAAAACTCGAGGATCGCAGACTTTTCCTTCACCTGTGCCGCGTGACCTTGCTTCTTGCATTTTCATTATTCTAGTTCAAAAGCAAGTTCCCTGTAGGTTTTGATTTACTTGCAAGTGAGCAAAATATGCGACATACGTGAATGGCCATATCTTTTTATTGCGTTGACTTAGAATCCTGATTTTAAAGCTCCAAGGGGCCGTAGACCTACGTTTTGACATCAGTTTCAATTTGATACCTCCACGCGTTCCTGAGAAAAAGGGTTTTCAGACTGACAGACGGACGGACGGACCACGAAGTGATCCTATGAGGGTTCCGTTTTTCTGTTTTGAGGTACGGAACCCTAAAAATTAAACAAAAGGTTATCTTAACATATTTTTTTATTTACATTTATCACTTACCTACATATATACAATCAGTTATATATTATTGAAAAACTTATGGTTATAAGATTGGGCTTCTGAAAGGTAGGTAATATTACAATGTCCCGTAACATTGTTTCATTTAAATGTCATCAATTAAATGAACAACAATCTAATAGGAATCTACTGAGTTAAATGCTAGAGAAGATCTTACTATAATCACAGCCTTAACAGATAGATTCAATAAACTTAACTTAGAGTTTAATCATTTATGTACAGACGCCAGCAGGTCAAGCTAACCAAAACTGTCAAATTTTCCCAAACAACCTTGAACCTTAATGCTTCAGCCATAAAGTTGAAAATCTATTAAAGAAATTTGACAGATTGTAGTAGCTTGATGTGCTGGCGTCTGTACTTCTCCTTTTTTTAACCGACTTCAAAAAAGGAGGAGGTTATAATAGGTTCGTCTGTGTGTATTTTGTTTTATGTATGTTCATCGATGTTTTCGGTCCAATTGTGGACCGATTTTGATATATCTGTGGTTTAAAATGTATTTCATTTGGTAGAAGAAGCTTGCGCGTTGGTCCCATATACTCGTATATATATATACATATAGATTTAGCTTCGATAATTCATGTTTAAAATCCACTTTGTGTATCTTGATCATGTTATAATACTTGCTGTCATTGTTATTTACATAGCAACTTGGGGTTTACGAATTTGTACCATAACAAAAATACCATACCACAACTAAAAACTGAATAATAAAAAAAAACAACCGACTTTAAAAACAAAGGAAGTCGGACATTTGCCTAAAAACATAGATCATGATTTTTCAACCATTACTTTATATGTTAGGTATAAGTTATTTTAATTAAAACTAATGATCATCATTAACTTGCAATGAAATCTTCAGAATGAGTTATAAATTAGTAAAAAAAAACATAAATCTTTAACCTGTAGGATATTACGAAGTCTTGGAATTAATTATAATTAAATCAAGAATTCTATATAAAAACTTTGATATATTTTATGATTTTGGCAGTTTAAAACTACTTATACAAATTACCGTAAGGAAAAACCATATAAATAATCTATTTTAAAAGGAACTTGAGTCTGCAATGAGCACGATCATTTCCATCGAGTTTTCGTTACACGCACGAAATAACAGTTTTTACTAAGTCTTAAAAATTAGAAAACTTAACTAATACACTAGAACTACCTACCTTAGGACACACTTGCACCGGAAATCGCTAAATTGAATTTAAAACTATATAAACATATATCTTTACCTTATACCGTGTTCCGGACGATATACATAAACTTCGACATGTTCAGACCAAGGAAATAAGCATGTTTTATTATGGACACATTAATGAATTCTTATTTTTTGTTATTTTTTATACAAACTAAATACCTTGACGTAAATCACCCGATATGCATGCCTCTTTGCCTCTTTATCCGAAGCATTTGATAGATTTATCATTTTAATTGCACTAAGCGGCAACATAGGCCAAATTAAGACCCTTTCTTACTGCATAGCTCAATTAAATTTCATTAAAAGAAATTACAAATATCTTTGTAACGAAGCCTGTTTAAGTATTACTTCCTTTGTCAGATTTGATTTGTAAAAGCTATAGAAGCGTGTGCCAAAGTTTATGGATAACGTGAAGAACACGATGTATATATATAGTTATATATCGTTGTGTTTATGACAATCGTTTGAAATTTAGCGAACTTAAATATATATCTATGGTATAAACTAGTAGTTATACCGTTCACGGAAATCGCGGAAATCACGGAGAAAATTACCGTGGCTGATAGAGAAGCAACACACCAGATCATCGCAATATAAAAAACGTCAATCGATGCCTGGGGGTCTACTACGAAGTGCAAAGTGCGAATGATCGGATCGGACCGACACGTGGCCGAACCGAATATTATTGAAAAATGCGAAAAAGGTTCGGATCGGCTCAGTTGGGTACCGGGACCATAGTTAATATTCGAAAGAGTGTAGAAGTGTAGGATCGGGACTGACCGAACCAAATAGTAACTTCTTAGCAGGAAACGGCTGAATATTCGGCCGATACTACTTCGGAGTAGTCCCCCAGATACTTTAATGTTTGCATCATGTGGTAGGTCTATCTGTACACAACACTATACAAAAAAACTCCCGTTCTCATTACGCAGGTATCGTAGTACCATTCCTTCTAATTAAATCTTTTACTGAATCCGGTAACTCCACCATATCTACTAAATCTGATTGCGATTGTGGGTAGGGCGAGTAGTGATCCCAGGTCTTGATTTCATTGAAGAGAGCGTCACCAGGACATTCTGTGGCCCTCACCTGACGGTGACCGACTAGTTTGTAGTCTGGCTTGATGTAGCCAAGCTCTACACCAGCTGCTATTAAAGCCATTGCTGTTTTTCGCTGTGATGCTGGTGGTAGTTCATCTGAAAAGAAGGACGGTTTGTTAGCAATAAGTTCAGGGGGGTTAAGAAAGGCGCGTTGTCCAAAGGACCCGAGGAGGAGGAGGAAGGGGGATTTCTTGTAGGGTTGTCCTTTTTGTTTTGGTTTTCGGGGAAAACTTTCAAAAGCCACCCGACCTCCGGGGCGGGAGGTCGGGGAGTGTGGGATTTTTACCTCACTAAAACCACCCTGATGATCATCATCAGCACATAGGGATAGTCCCGGTTCCTCTTAAAAGACCAATTCCGGAACCACCCCTGTCCAACGCCTGTAAGGCACATCCCTGGGGAGACTGTAAAGGGGCCTCCCCTGAGCCTCGCTATGCATGGTAGCACGTGACCACTGTGCCACCGTGTTCCCTGGGGTCACTTGTTGGCCTAGTGCTATTATGTGTCTCGTGTTTACTTCAGCTATAGCGTCACTCCTAGAGATTTACGTCTATGGCCGATTAGTTCTCGTGTTCTTTAAGTCATGATCTTGACAGTGCTTAAGGCTTATAGTGTTGTTGTAGGCATCCGGATTGCGATGTCATATCGCAATTAGCTAACAAAACCATTGGTGTTAAGTGTATAGGCATTATGACAAGAGGTTGAGCCCCACTCACAAGTTTGTTTTCTATCTGCATAGATTGTACACATTTAACGCAGAAAATCCCACCAAACTTCTCCTGTTACCTCCAAAATTTTCGTAGATATGTAACGATTAATTTCGAGCACAAGGAAAATAAGAATGGTGAATGAAACATTCTCAGTAGGTACTTACATCTCCAATCACCAATGAGGCAGATGCCGATGCTGACGGAATTGAAGTGCAGTGAATGTGCACCCAAAGTATCCCAGCCACGACCCTCGTATGCTGCACCATCGCTGCCCACGCCAAAACTAATGAAAGATTAACGATAAATACAATGCCGTAAGCACTAAAATAAAATTTTGGATAGATGAAAGCCTGGAACAGCTAGAATAGGGTGAGACACTTATATGCAGATCTTTTATTTTTTTAAATGTTGACAAATTAGTTTTCTTCGTAGTTTTTGTCTACACATTATTTTGCTCTAACGTAGAGTTATCGTTACACGTGTCAACGGTCCCATAAATATATAATTTATCGATTGACCATTGACATTAATAAGGTTGTGTTAAATCTGATAGCGGTGACTACACAGATTAAAAACAGCTGGTATTCTCTAATGGACATTCATGGCGTGTTAAAGCATTTCAATGTTATGCTCTAGTAAATTAATTGTGTAGTTGACACTCCGCCTCGCCTCAGAGAGCGGTAAACTATCGGGTCGGCGTTTACGGGTTGATAAAAGGCCAAAAAAATTACAATAGCCGATCCATTTTGTAAAAAAATTTCACCGTGAAGACTAAGTGCTCATACACATGAGCGTCCGTCGACACAACAGCGGCTACCGTCGATAACATGTTGCTCGTGTATTTGAATACCGTACTCAAATACACGAGCGTGCGTCTACGGCCGAGGCAACTAACTCGCTCGTGTTTATGACTATAGTGTCAATTCATGGCATCAGGTGGAATGATGACTCACTTGAAGCTCACTTCGCCTAAGTTTTCTCAGTGAGATTTTATAGAATAGACCGGCGGGCTATTACGTAACACACATACAAAGACAATCGATGGTAATGCCCATCATTTTGACAGTCTAGCCACGTTCATTAAAATAATTCAGATTTTGATGACAATGATTGACAGTGTGTTACGCAATTAGAGTGGTTGCATTGTGCGAAATGTAAAAAATACTTACTGGTATCCAATATCCCACCAGCCCCTATCATCCATATGGAAGTCCTGCATGCTCCTCATAGCGGAACAGCACTTTTCCTTATCATAGCAGGCTGCTGGCATGTAAGAGTGGTGGATAACCACGAAAGGCACCGGGGTGACAAGTGGGTTCGTCTTCTTTGGGGTCCGGGCCTGCCACTGCTCTCGGGAGATGAACGGGAAGTTGTAGGTGTGGACTTCATTCTCTACGGTCTCAGCTGAAATTAATTTTTGCTATTAATAAGATGATTTTTTAAATGGTGATAGTCGAAGATTTCGGGTTCGAATGCTCATGGCTTGTTCAATGGAATCTCCAAACGGCTGGTTGACACTTGCCGTGACCCAAGGGCTGGCTTTTGTCTTGACCACAGGATAAGTATTGCCATATAACGTGGCAATGTCGCCAGTCTCTTAAGTACATTACCAGTCGACAGCGATGTGGAGGAATATTTCGACGCCATATTTTTGTTTTTTTATTATTTTTAGATAGGTTAGTATATTTATTTTATGCAAGTGATATAAATTCTTAGTACTCAATTACATTGTGAAATACGCTAGTAAATAAATATGAAGCAGGTTTTATTTAACTAATAGTTTAATCTAAAATTTTGTTTGTTTTGTCAATATCATTATCAGTTATATGTATTAACTATAGGGACTGGAAGAAAGCTACGTTACAAAATTGTAAAAAAAAGTATGCTTTGAAGATGACTACTTTTAATTACATTTTATAAGTACCTACCCAGTTGCGTACACCGGTACTAACAAACAAAAAAAAAAATTTTTTTTTGAATTGCCAAAAATAAAATAAGATTTTTTCACGAATTGACAAAAAAAAAAATTATGCTTTCTTACCTTTATTATAAATACTCGGCATGGCTACAACACTTGCGTACACGCAACTCAACACTAGCACAACAAACATCATCAGCTTATGTAGGTATGGGCACTTCACCCATCAGTCTACCGAGCACACTGAAACAAAACAAAACTGTAAGTCCCTTATCTGTTATAATACTATAGTACATAGTACATATGTTGATCATAGGTTGTTTTTCATGAGTCCACTCAAATGCTTCCTTATCTAAAACGTGTCACTGATGTCACTTTATACTTTATACTTAATTGAAAGGGAATGTAGGTTTTGTTTGTAACAAAATTAAGAACAGTGTAATCGATCATTGAAACCCGATTTTCGGATGGACTATTTTCTTATAGGTTAAAAGTAGTTCATCCAAAGGTTGGACTATAATTAGTAGAAAATGATAATAAACAGATTTTTTAAGTGGAACAGAACGTAATTGCGTAACACACTGACAGCAGCAATAGCTTCCATTTTGACAGTTCAACAACATTCATTGCGGTATTTACGTTGTTGAGCTGACAATTTTTTCGAACATATGAAGCAATGGATTAGCAATATCCTTCAAAATGATTCAGATTGTGATTGAAACCCAATTGGGGTGCAGGAACAAATCAAATACACGGCAAGTTTGACAACCAAATTAAAAGGTAGGTAGGTAGTCTGTCGCGTAAAATGACAAAATATTTTGAGAACAGAGGTGATGAAATAATTTACCTAAAACCTAAACTAACCTTAACCTTTATTTTTTTAAGTGAAACTCCTGTCTGGGTTCGAACCTACGACTTACAAGCTTACAACTCGTAAGTCGCGGCTGTTACTACTGGGTTACCACTTGCTCACTAAATACCAATAGTAAAAAGTTAAATAGGTACCTATTATAGTATCTAAAATCTCTCTCTTGACAGTCTTTTCGAGCAGTGAAAGTAGTGAAGCACGAAAGTATGACAACCAGTCTTACCAAGGGGTATCGCGTTACCCAATAACTGGTTTGTCAGATAGGCTATTGCCCATCTTTTTCTTTCTTTCTTCTTTTCTTTAAAAAGAAACGTTGCCCCACACCAGGAATTTCTCCTGTATCGTGGGTGCGTTTACAAACATTTAAACTCACATACACAAACAGCCAGACCCGGAACAACTACTTGTAGGTCATACAAATATTTGTTCCGTGCGGGAATCGAACCCGCGACACGCAGCGCAGCAGTCAATCGCTTAACCACTGCGCCAACCATGCAATCAATATATCTAGTATCTATCTAGTAGTATTCAACTGCTTCCGGATAGACTGGAAGCCGACCTCAAAAAAGTTGGAAAGATTTAATGAAAGACCCGGCGTGGTCTCGTCTTCTTTTAGCCTTAGCTTGGACTTGATGTCCGGACGATTGACATAAAAAATAAAAAATGTCGCAACAAAACCTTTTTTAAGACAATCTTCTAACCATCATAGTCATCAAAATTGAATATTAACATCTACGCAAACAAGGCCTCGCGCTCAGCGTGGTAATTAACGTTAATTTGTTGTAGCTACGCATGGGCTTATGCGTCGTGACTACGTGTGAAACATACGTCATAGTGACGCGGAATCAATTATAATCTATACATACGTATTTATCTATCATCAAGCTGAAGTTTACGAATCATTAGCAGGTTCAGGGGTCAATAGATCTATCAACTCTCAGAGGAGGACAATGTCTACAGTCCATTCATTTTTCCTGTTATACCTAAATGCAGACGCAGACGGCTATGAGGAATAGGTTCTTGGAAGGTCAGTCGGAGAAATTAATTGTTAATGAAATTGACGTCCTACGTCAATTTGCCATTTCGTACAACTGTCAAAAAGTGACAGTTGTGATTTGAATACATTTAAGGACAATTTAAGTTGTAAGTTTTGCTTAACAATTATTTTCCCGTGACTTAACCTATCTTAACGTCCAGTGGTCATCTACTTAACTATCACTGGCGGTTTTATCTAAAACTACTTTGACGTAATGAAACTAAGCACGTGTTCAAAAGATCTATTCTATTCTATTTTTTAATTATGGCAAGTAAAGCCGATGTCGACTATTCTGCCAATGTCGAAAGTGAATTGGAAAAGCAAGTGTGCAATATTATAAATTAAAAGACTAAACAATAAAAATCTTCGATGCTACAGTTGAACTTAATGTAGATATCTTGTGGGGTTAGTATTGGACTGAAATGTTCAAAAGGTGATGGCCTACATGAACAGTTGGAACAGAACGCGTAACTGACACCTGTCAGTGCGACAGGACATCAAATTCGCAAAACACGTCTTTGTTTGTATGAAACTGACAGCTGTCAAATATGCATTCTCTCGTCGGCCGCACTATAATTAGGCGTAATTAAAGTTTTTTTTTTTTTAATAAAATAAATGAATTTTGATACAGAAGGTTCAAAAAAAAGGTTGTTGATTTTTCAGGAGATTGATGACCTATGAGATGACGCTTTTTCATTCAACATTGACAACTCAACAGCTCAAAACATGAATAATAAATCTACCTAGTAGAACGTAATCGGTCATACATATCGGACACTAAGGTGTTATCAATTAAAATCATTCAATCAATAAAATGAATGACTTGTTGTTGAATGGAAAAGTGATTATTTAATTTGCTGATGAATGGAAGACGAAAATGCTAGTTTAAAGAATCTTTATAGGGCCATACACATGACGAAAAATAAAAATTTGTAATATCTAGATTTAAAAGAGTGTCCCTTGGAGGTTCTTGCCCGTTCTTCTCCATAGAGGTCTATGTTTTGGAATGGGAAACTAGCTTCAAATTTCTGTCTAACTAAAACTGCCTGTAAATGGTTTAATTGAAAACTCAAACCCAAAGCATTTATTGCAATGAAACCATTTATAGGCACTTTGAATTGTCAAGAGTCGGTCAGTTAGTAAGAAAGTTGAAGCTAGTTGCACATTCCAAAACGTAGACCTCTAGGGACGGCGGCGGCCTCTCGCGCCCGGACCTGGTGCAAGCCATGGTCCGGAGCGAGAGGGAGTGGGAGGCAGTCGCCTCCTTCTGCGAAGCAGTCATGCTAGCGAAGGAGGTGGCGGGACGGATGAGGGAGAGAGCCTCCCGTCCCAGCCGCCGCGGGAGACGCCCCGGGCGTCGGGAGTCCACTGGAGACTACCGGCCACCGTAGGCGCGGGCCTGCGGGCGGAGAGCAATGGGTAGCTCACCGCCCGATCAGGACCAGGCCCGTGCCGGACGGCGCGTAAGTGTTCCACGCGCGCCTCAAAGAGATGTCAGCATAACGAGGGGCCCCTCAGGGCCGAAGCCTGCCGGGGCAGCGGGATTGTCCGAAAGGGTTACCGCTACCCCGGAACATAAAGGGCGAAGGAAGGAACATGGGTGGGTTTTAGTCAGTAAGAGTCTGACACTCCCTTCCGCTCCACCCAGAGCGGGAGGAGTCATTTGATGATTTCCCATCCCAAAAAAAAAAAAAAAAAGACCTCTAGGGAGAAGAACGGGCAAGAAACCCCAAGGACAATCTTTTAAATCAAGATATTATTACAAAATCCTGGGTACATTATTATTGTTGCTTCTATATGTGAGAACAATATAAAAAATATATGAAGAAACAATTCAAAATTTAAGATTAAAAATAAGCCCTGGCAGTTAAGAAATAAATGCTTTTAGTTTAAGTTTAAATAAGAAGTTTAAAAAATAAAGCAATGTTGGATGAATGAGGGGATTAACTTAATTTTACAGTTAATGGCTTCTATCTTAAGTGTTTTTTTTAATTTTTTGCTGAATGTTCCTGCTCTTGACCTCCATGACGCTTGATGGAAAGCGATAAATAAGGTCTATGATAGGACGAGCGTGCCCAGAAGATGCAGGACTCTTGAAAAATCAATTGATCTTGGTTTGTTGGCTATACACAGTTTAGGCACAGGCATGATACTGTAAATTTGGTAGAGTCACAGGCCGGGTCGTTGAGCTCCGTCTTAGCTATAAAAACCTTTAGCGCAACAGTTTTTTAGGGACAACATCCCGACCCTTGTTTATAAAACTACCAAATCTTGGACGTGAATAAATACCATCGTGTCTTTAAACGTACAGAATACAGTGTATGGTAAATTGTTGAGACGGGACAGTAAGTGTTGTATTATAATTTCCTACGAAATGTATGGGATTTTTTTGTGGTTTCTGACTGTTCTAGCACACTAACCTCAACTGGTCCGCTAGATTTTTTGATCCTTATAAGAAACAGGATCGAAAGGCATCAAAAAAAGTTTTTACGAAAACCCATTGCCCATTTGCTTGCTGTCAGTATTTTTTTTTAATCCGTGAATGCCTACCTATTATATTTTGTCAAAACGTTAAAGACAGTTTTCTGAGACTGTTCTATAGCAACCATGGTAGGTGCCCCTTTCAAAAACTGCCCCATTTCAAAAATCCACCCTGGTATATCAAATAATTCTCATTTCATTTCGGTATAGGTATCGAAGTATCCCAAGCATCCCCCTTAAACACATAAATATCCAATAGGATAACTAGGAAAAAAAAAGTATTTTTATCCTGGTGCCTCGTGTAAGGAATCTGTGTTATAGATATGTAGTCACGTGCACATTACAACAGACGTGTGTGGTGACGATATGCTAACTAGAAATGTGAATACCGTACATTGACAACTACGAGTATATGTATTTATGATTCATTTATTGTAACGATTAATTGATTCATTCATGTTTCGTTTTGACGGGTTATTTTTTTTATCGATATAAGGTAAAGTAAGTAATAAAGTCACTTGTAATAGGAAGGTAGTTTAATTAAATTCAAAATCGATTTTCTCCTAAAAATTAGCAATTTTGCGAAGTAACTTCGACTGGTAAAAAAAAAGAAAAAAATCTCTGGAGAATGTCATTTATTTTATATTTCTTAGTTAACGTATTTTCGTTTTGTTTTTTTGTTTGGACTATACCTGCTGGCCCACTGCTGGGCAAAGGCCATCCTTCCAGGGACTTGATCTTTACATAATTTATTTTGGGCACTTTTCCTGTTGACAGCTATGCGAATTGAATTGAATTCTTTGATGCCCTACGATTCTTTTCCTTCTTTTTTATATACACATTTATTTAAAAAAAAAGAAAGTCATCTGTGACCGACACAGAGGTCGTAACCCATATTGTTTCCGTGAGCGTTTATTTGATGCAAATTTTGTAATGCAACTTTGTTTCCATTGCCAAAACATAACTGGTCCGGAAAATTATATTGTCTTGTAGGTTTGTACTCTATTTGACCAGTAATTCGGCGTATAAGTAACAATGATAATTAAAAACTATAATAATTAAAAAAAAAAAAAAAATGTGTTTATGTGTTTTAAAATCCAAAATGTTTACTTTGGTGAATAACCCGAATTCCCAATAATTGTATGGCTATGTTGAGGTCTTCAGACAAACATAATATCCAAATATGTAGATTTGGGATACTTTTAATAAAGATGTGGAAAGAGAGTAGGGAGGCATTCCCAGCAGTGGGACATTAATGGTAGGTGACAATTCAAAAGTGCCTGTAATTGGTTTAATTGAAATAAATACTTTGAGTTTGAGTTTGAGTTTGTATAATATTATTGGTATAATATTTTCAACTACTACGAGTATAAACGCCGAAATTCAACATAGTATAAAAATATATCGACTCACCTTAGCCAATTAAATCGTAACACAGATGACTTAGCAATCAACACTTTTGACCACAAATTGTCCTTATAGTAAAACAACTAGTTCTTTTTTTACTAAGGCACACGTGTTCGTCTGTTCACAACACAACGTTAGACCGCTGTATAAATGTATAATTCACCCTACACTGTGTTTTATATAGCATTTCCTTGCGCGGACGCAGCGCAGGTGAATCCCCCCGAGCGCGTTGAGAAACAGCGGTCAAGTTGAGCGTATGGTTCCGCTTCTTTTAGTTAGTGTATTTTTAGGAGTTAAAACGTTTTATTTTCAAAGTTGAAAGGAAATCGTTTGGCTTGGTTCGTTGGGCATGTGATGAGGAGGGAGGAAACTCATGTGACTAAAAGAGTGATGAATATAAATGTTCATGGATGGAGAGGGAGAGGAAGGCCAAAGAGTGGATGGATTGTGTGAGGATATGAAAGAGAAGAAAGTGATGAATGATAATGTGATAGTTGATAGGAATGGAAGAAGCAAACGTGTTGCGCCGACCCCAAGTAACATGGAACAAGGTCGGGAAGATGATGAGGACATTTTTTTATATTAATGTTTATCATTTTTTTGCATAAATAATGAAATAACAAATAGTTTGAGTGATGTTTGGTGATCTGGCTTGAAGTGCTGTCGTTAGGTAAATTGTCATGGTCTTATTTAAATGGATGTAGATTGTAGTACCTACATAATTTAGCACCTCATTCAGTTAAATCACCGGTGTTTGTAGGCATAATCTATTGTCGTTTACTCCGTTGTAACGTTTTACAACTACTTATAGTGAGGCCAATTGAGGATCGAAGTGAGGTAGGTTTTTTTCGGAGTTCAATGTACCTACCTCCATCATCATCTGCCTAGCCTTTTCCCAACTATGTTGGGGTCGGCTTCCAGTCTAACCGGATGCAGCTGAATACCAGTATTTTACATGGAGTGACTGCCTATCTGACCTCCACAACTCAGTTACTGGGTAATACGATACCCCTTGGAAAGACTGGTTGTCAGATTTTCGGGCTACTGACGACCCGTAACGACTGTCAAAGATCCACGAATGACAGCAGGGACCAACGGCTTAACGTGCTTTCCGAGGCACGGAGGGGTCTTGGTTCAATGTACTTACCTACCTATACAAATATCTAAAACACGACGTATGAAAAGGACATTTTAAATGCCGTTATGGACAGGTATTTAAAAGTCCCTTAAGACTTTTGCCACGTTGAAGTATAAAACTGATTTACATCGGTCACCTCACACATCAGGTCCAGTTGAAAATCAGCGTCAGGCACTAGTTGTCTGGCATTTTTGCTGAAATGGGCCTTTTTGACGCAGCCGTTAGGCACACATTCCTGCTAATTTCTTCTTTTTTACATCGACCTTTTTATTTGATCTTAATTTTTTTTCTTTTTATCTGATGTATATACCTATCTAGTGTAGTGTGTCTTTTAGTCTGTGCTAAATAAATGTATTTTCTTTCCTTTTCACTTTCTTTAAATTTCCTCCGTCGTCTTTAATAGTTTCCACAAGTTGAGAACTTTCATTCCCCAATTCCTGGTTGTAATAATTTTGTCAGTATATAGGGAAGTTGTGGGAAGTACGTAGTCCAGAAATCCACAACCAGGAAGTTTAATATCCAGACTTGCAATTGGGGATAGGTTATTTCCCAGTAATTATTAGTGGAAGTTACATGAAATGTCATGCAAGTTAATAATTATTTATTTCGTTTATATTTAACACTAGCTGTCCAGGCGCGGTCCGAGGTGGGGGGTCGTGGGGGTCATGACCCCCCCCCCCCCCGAAATCATTCAAACTGTAGAAAGTCTGCATGATTTACGTGCCTTATTAACTTAAGTTGCCGCGACCGCGTCTGATGGCTGTTGCCCGCGACTTTATTTGCGATCCAGGATAAAAAGTAGCCTATGTCCTTCTTCAGGTAAAGGTCTATTCATGTGCCAAAATTTATCAAAATCCGTTTAGCCGCTTTAGCGTGAAAGAGTAACAAAACAAACATACAAAAAATCAAATCTTATCTCTTTATAAATTATTATAAGTTTAGAAAAAGTGTTAAAGTAAAACTAACCAAACAATTAAAGCGTTCCAGGGTAAGGAGTGGAAGATGACATGATGGGAGAACACCTGGTCCAACATTGAAAAAAATCCCTTGTTGCAGTGACTATAACCAGCTAATGAAAATCAACAAGCAACGGAGGAAGAATTATGAAGGTAACGTTGTTATATCCGAAAAGGTTAGATTAGGTTAGATCATTAGATTCTCAACGTGGGTGATAACGCCCCCTCGTGCGTGTTTGAGGCTTTCAGGGAGGCAGTAGAAGACCCAGAGACAATTATATACCCTATCTAACGACCATATAATATTACACCTTTAAATATAATCGTGGCAATAGTTGTTTCAGATACGCGAGAGATGGTAAAAATAAAAATGGGCCACATCTAAGGCAAATAGTTTATATCTGTCATACCTTTGTGACAGTTTCTTTTATACCCTGTCCATTAGGTAAACCGTTTTTGACAGATGGCACTAGTGATTGCAACATTTGCAACAACACACAATACATTGATTGAGACACGTATGGTATTATAATGTCTGTAAGAAATCTTAAATAAGATAAGGCAGTTTCTGTATTTATTATAGTACTCATTTTAAAGTTAACTTTTATGTAATCTGGAATATGTACGTTCTAAGACAGCTGTCAAAAAACGGTAAACCTAATGGACAGATTATAAAAAAAAAGTCTTAGTGGGCGGTGAGTAAAATTAGGTTGAGAACGTATGGTTTAAATGTTAAGTGGGAACTTACCTTCATGAGGTTATCACAGAAGCCAAGCCCATCCTTAACCTTCAGGGCTCTTGAAATCGTGTGTATATTATAGGGGTTTAGTAAAAAAGTCCAACTATTTACTAACGCTAATACCTATGAATCACAATTTATTATGTCTTTTAATGTGATACCTAATTACAAGAAGTCATAGGGGCTACGCCCACCATTCTCACAGCGCAGGCCTTTTAAAATCGTATTGTGTTATTAGGAGTTCAGTAAAAAGGATGTCAGTTATGATATTTCCCTTTAATTAATAACGACTGAAAGCTACTCTCCTTGGTATCCTGCGGGGTAATTGCGTAACACATTATCATTAGCAATGAGTTCCATTTTGACAGTTTAACAACATTCATTGCGTTATTTACGTTGTGGAGCAGACTCATTTTTCGAACGTATGAAGCAATGGATTATGTAGCATTGGCAAATGCTACATTATAATTGAATCACGAAAAACCTTTTTTTTTAACAAATCCAACCTTATTTTTAACCACAAAGTTTTTTCTTCATATTGGATTTGAATTTTTGAATTTCAAAAATATTGACATGCCTTGTCTCTGACCGATTTTTTCATTTGAAGTATTTTTTGGACACAGGACGGAAGTCGTGAGATTATTTTTTTTCTGCTTTCTCATCGAAGTAATTTACGGTGAACATTAAAAGACTGAACGACCGAGTTCTGTGTGGTCATCCATTTGATCCAAGGGTATGTTTGCTTTCCTATCGATTATTCAAAAGTTCTTATCGTTTCCTATATTTTATTCCATTCTTTTCTTTGTAATAGGCTGTGTTCCCGATAAACATATAAGTAATAACATCAATCATCACTTGAAAGTGGTCTCAACGTGAAGCGTCACGATTCGGTACGTATTTTAACTTTTCTTCACCTCCTTTGCTATAAAAGATTCTGCCTGCGTCTCGGATTGTCATTTTTGGTTATTTTCTGTAGATTTATCCGGAGACTGTAGGGCGAGAATTCGCCCTACCCCCCACCCTAATACCAGGCGTCTACAAGCTTCCTGCCAGGGAATCTAACGAAACAGCACACGCTGCGCGAAATCTGCACCTTGTTCTGATTCCGGCCAGCGAGGTGCTTTCCGACTGTCAGCGTGGAGTCCAGGATCAGCTTTTCATTGTTTACGTAGTTTGGTCATCGGAGAAATCTATTCCTAGATATACCACCAACTAGCCGTATAATATTTTGTTATTATTTAGTATTACTAACATCTTGCTCCTTAATATCGAGTTTACTTGGTGCCAATTACCCGTTAGGTCATCCTGGTATTTAACTGTTATGTAAGTTTAGGAACGTTTGCAAACGTATCTTAATCGACGCGTAACAAGAATACACAAAATTTAATATAGGGCTCGAACACCAAAGACGTTCAGTAATCCTTTTTAATAAATAATCGTTCTGTGTCTTTTGCTAAGTTTTCTATTTTATTATCAGTTTGTCTTACATATTTTTTAAACCAAATTAAACGTGTACAAGTGAAGATCCGTTTTTAATTTCGCTACAATTAGCAATATCCTTCAAAATGATTTAGATTGAGTTTGATAGTGTTAAGCAATTGGGGTGCTGTATGTTGGTACATACATAAATGTTTACCGGCTGACTTTTTTTACCGTCTGGTCTAAAACAGCGTATAAAATTTCTGTGCCATACAAGTTTTTTTTTTTCTTTTCCGTTCACCTTTTATACCGTTTTTGTCCAGACGGTAAAAAAGAAGCCAGTATAGAGATACTCACCTAATTCCTTGGCTGTTGAACCTAGCCATACATGGTCAAATTAAATTAGGTAGCGAAACTCAGTAGATGTGACGAGAATCGATATTTAAACATGATAAAATGAAAGAAAAAAAGATTTGATGATAATTTATTATGCGGTCAACGACCGTAGTGAGTACCGATGTAGTGTATTTGCTTGTAATATCAGTTCAGAAATCTGTTTTGTTGCTGTACACTTCACAGACGTGACGTGTATCGATATCTAAACACAAAAAAATGTTTTAAACGTGACGTATATCGATATCTAAACACAAAAAAATGTTTTTCTCAATTCATACTTCATGTTGTACCCAGGAGTCGTTGACCCCAAAATATTTTTTTTTTGCTCTACTATAGAGCAAAAAAAAAAATATTTTGTTGAGTTTATGGTTGATGAGGAAGTGTTTATGAGGAAGAGGATGTGGATGAGGAAGTATTAGAAATACGTTTTGAGGAAGATGAGGATGAGAATAAGAGGATGCGGTTGAGGAAGATAGAACCTGTGATTTCAAATTGAAAATTTAAAAAAAGAAAGACTACGAATTGGCCCAAAACTTAAAAAAAAATTACAATAGGGGAAAAAAATAGATTTCTGTGCCGTTCACCTTTTATACCCTGTTTTTGGCCAGACGCTAAAGTAACTCAGCCTAGAGTATAGAGCCAGTATAGATTGCCATCGTCGCTAAGAAAAAAAGTGTTGGTTAAACTGTTTTACGGAATTCTAAAAAGCGGTAACACCAGCAAAACAAATTCGGATATAATAATAAGTAGGTAGGTACCTGAACATGCAAACTGGTTTCTCGACGTTAAATCAATGACACGGTCTGTACCGCCGAATTTAAAACGAATTAATTAGTTTACATACGCCCGAAGGCTGAATGCTTGTTCAAATTAATCAGCTGCTAATCCCAGTCACATGTTATGTCAACCACAGCAGGGGGTCTACTACGAAGTGCAAAGTGCGAATGATCGGATCGGACCGACACATGGCCGAACCGAATATTATTGAAAAATGCGAAAAAAGTTCGGATCGGCTCAGTTGGGTCGGGACCATAGTCAATATTCGAAAGAGTGTAGGAGTGTTGGATCGGGACTGACCGAACCAAATAGTAAGTTCGTAGCAGGAAACGGCCGAACATTCGGCCGATACCATTTCGGAGTAGGCCCCCAGGACTGGCCATTGATAATTCGGTGAATCAGTCATTTAACACACGCCAAACAAAAGAAACCGGAAATTAAGTAGTAATACGTAGCTAAGTAAATAACCTGTGTTGTGGACGTCAGATAGGCAGTCACTCCATGTAAAATACTGGTATTTAGCTGCATCCGGTTAGACTGGAAGCCGACCCATGATAATGTGGTTAATAATAACAGCAGCACAGGTCAATCGATGGTTAAGCTGCACTTGCCATCGCCCAGAGGACACGGTGGAGGTCTGCCCCGCGTGGGTGGAGCACCGCCGTGTCCTCGTAGAAGCGATCGGCAGCGGCGACGGCCTCTTGCGCCCGGCCCTGGTGCAAGCCATGGTCCGGGGCGAGAGGGAGTGGGAGGCCGTCGCCTCCTTCTGCGAAGCAGTCATGCTAGCGAAGGAGGTAGCGGGACGGATGAGGGAGAGAGCCTCCCATCCCAGCCGCCGCGGGAGACGCTCCGGGCGTCGGGAGCCGCGTGACGACTCCCGGCCACAGTAGGCGCGGGCCTGCGGGCGGAGAGCAATGGGTAGCTCACCGCCCGATCAGGACCAGGCCCGTGCCGGACGGCGCGTAAGTGTTCCACGCGCGCCTCAAAGAGATGTCAGCATAACGAGGGGCCCCTTAGGGCCGAAGCCTGCCGGGTCAGCGGGATTGTCCGAAAGGGTTACCGCTGCCCCGGAACATAAAGGGCAAAGGCAGGAACATGGGTGGGTTTTAGTCAGTAAGAGTCTGACACTCCCTTCCGCTCCACCCAGAGCGGGAGGGGTCATTTGATGATTTCCCAACTGGAAAAAAAAAAAAAAAAGCTGCACTTGCCGCGGTCGGTTCGTGGATTGGATCATCCATTAAACAACGAGACCTTTCCATGCTTCGGAAAGTACGTTAAGCCAATGGTACCGGCTGTCATTCGTAAATCTTTGACAGTCGTTACGGGTAAAAGTCTAACAACCAGTCTTACCAAGAGGTATCGTGTTACCCAGTAACTGGGTTGTGGAGGTCAGATAGGCAGTCACTCCGTGTTTTAAATACATACTGGTATTCAGCCGCATCCGGTTAGACTGGATGCTGACCTCAACATAGTTGTGAAAAGGCTAGGCCGGTTGATTTATTTATTACATCTTAACCGTTTTTCTTTCCAGACACAGTTTTGAGCGAAAATGATCGAGGTGGAATATTAAAAAATAGTACAAAAAACCTCCTTGGACAGCGCCTAGAGACTAGAAGTACAAAATGGGGCAGAAATGGACAAGTCAACCTAACAAACTACTCGAAGATCTCCGAGCATAGCATCAGGATTATGGGACTTCATACCGTTAGCATCCATATTTTGGTGGTGATAGCTTCCCATCGCTAGACAGAGAAGCTCTCTCACACAAAGATGCGTGTAAGCAAATCTTTTGTTATTTTTTTAAATGGTTGAACACCTTTAGTATGCATTCATAGGCTTGCCCACTATTACATAGGACTTAAACATAACTTGCAAAATGTCGGTGTCCTATACGTATACCTCTGCCTATCCTTTCGGGGAAAACCGGCGTGTTGTGTCTCTTATATAAGGCATATTTCACAACTAAATCAAAAAGCTGCCAGAAGTGGAAATAATTGAAGGAAGCCTTTGCCCGGCGGCAGCGTGTAGAACGAGGTATTCCACTCAGAGCACTGATTTCAACCGCACTTGGACGAACCGCACCTGAGCACTTCCACTAACCGCACCGAAACAAAATTTTGTAACGTGCGGTTCGGTGGAACAGTTTATCAATATTGTTTTCAGTCCTAGAATGGCACCTACTTAATAATATATATTTGCGCGTTCAAAAAAACTGTACTTTATTACGCTTTATTATTTGGCTATTCAATGCAAAGTCATATTTATAATGACCCTAAGGTGACGTTTAAATCAAGAATCTTGGCCAAGGAGTCAACCAACGTAGTCGAATTTCTGATTAAAAATGCAAACCCAATCTTATTTACTCTGTTTTTTTTTAAATGTTATTTTCGAAACTTAATTATTGCATTTTTTCCTTTTCTTGATCAATAATACAGTTAGCACCTAAGCGGTAATCTGGCGTCGTTGTTGTCAATGTTGTGTTTCTGTAATTGGCATATAAGTATATTATAACTAACGGACCCGGCAGACGTCGTCCTGCCCGGTTGAGTCATGATATACCGACAGCAGCGCCACCTACCGGGTCCAATTCTATTTTCAAACCATCCAGGAACCCATTCAAATATACACAAAAAATTTCATCCAAATCGGTCCAGCCGTTTAGGAGAAGTTAGGTGACAAACACACCTAAAGAAGAATTATATATATTAAGATATTACCGCATGATCTACTATCTATATGTATATGTATGTGCTGTGGGTGAACCTTTAAGTAAATAAATAAATAAGTCTGCTGATTCTTTGGTCCACACGTCGTCCTAGCAGGTCATAAAAAGTCACCATCTCACCATTGTGTGTCAACCAACCAAGAGCATAGGGCATAATTATGCTTTTTACCTTGCTTTAGTTACCTATTGACCTTTTATTTAACTAACTATAATATTATGAATATCAAAACAAGTTCAAAGTTATGACAAAAAGTTCCAATGAATAACGATACCGGACCTCGAGGGGGTTTTTCTTTCAAATGTTCTGTAACATTAATTTGAGAGTTAATAATATACGTCACGTCATAATAGATACAACAAATTGATTCTAATGGGTAATGTCCTGGGTGATAAGAACTTTAATCAACGTCGGTCATAGATTGTAAAGGTTCTTTCGCCTTGCAAATAGGTTCACATGACGACATATTTTATCAAGATTCAAGCTGTACATTTCCAGTTTTAGCTGACCTCAAATCGTATAGGCTTTTCGTACAATGAGAAGTCATTTTATACAAGAAATGTACGCCACAGGACGCCAGCAGGTCAAGCTACCCGAAACTGTCAAATTTTCGCAATCAACCGTGAACCTTAATGCTTTAACGATAAAGTTGAAAATCTATTAAAGAAATTTGACAGATTGTAGTAACTTGATGTGCTGGCGTCCGTACATAGGCATTACTACAAAAACAAAGTTTGCCCATAGGCTACAAAGTATTCAATTCACAATTAAAGAAAAAAAGAAAATTTGTTTATTTGTGGTAAACATGACGCATAAAAAAAAAACACAAAAAAATAACAAGTTGGGGGGAAAAATGCGTCACATCCACGCAAAACGGCCATCGCTCAGCATAATGTCAAGATCCTATTACGCCCAACCAACTCTTTATTGCATTCCATAATGTTGGTAAAACAGTTGGTAGGCTTAAAATTCATTATACTATTAAGCAAAGAACCGTATAAGTTCCGTAATGGCTAATATATTTTCGCACACGGTTCCTGTGCCGTTTTAGTAATGTAAAGCCGCGACCGCAACGGCGACACATCAAGCAATACATTTCCAGTTTTAACTGACCTTGCTTTGTATAGGTTTTACGTACAATCAGAAGTCAGCTTATACTGGTTATGTATAGCTTGATGTTAGGTAACCGTACAGATTCGTACGAATGCGGTTCCGCCCCGGCCACCCGGGCCGAACGTCTGATGGGGCCTACGTCACGTAATACCTATTCCGGGTTATTTTTAATTGGCTAGCTAAACTACGCGATGGGTATCGATGTCTAAACATAATAAAACTAAACATAAATTAATTTGATTTTTTGTGGGGTCATTGACTGTAGTTATTGTAGACACTTGAAATATCTGTTTAAAAAAACTGTTTTATTTTGTGTTCACTTCTTAAACGTCATATCTAAATACGATAAAACATAATAAAAGTCATACTTCAAATAACAACCTAACAATACTAACAGCGGTCGTTGACCTCCCAAAAAAACATCAAATCTATTTATTTGATCGTGTTTAGATATTAAAATAAATAAACATAAGTATTTAAAATAACCTTGTTAATACAAGGTTATTTTAAATACTTATGTTTAAAACGAAAGTATTCACACACACAATGTACACGGTCGTGAGTAAAAAAAAAGTATAGTCACAAAAAAAAAAGTAAAAAGTAAAGCCAATAAAATCGAAGTCGAAATGAGTATTAGAAAAACATTTATATTCTACTTTTACAAATAATAATATAATAATCTTGCTGTGTCCGACAGGGTCCACAATGATCTAAAATTATGTATATTTTATAATGTTACCTACCTAAGTTCACATTGTGGAATGCAAATAAAGTATTGAGTCAAAAAAATCTAATTATTTTGTTTCACACAAACCAACATGGGCACTTATCAAACGTCACAAGCTGAGCCGGCAAGAAACTCCACGGTTACTCTTTTAAAAATAATTGGCTTTTACTATGTTTTCAAATTACAGTAGGTATGGGAGGACAGCGTAGGCCTGTCAACAAGTACCAGGTACTTGTTAAAACAAAAATGATCTACAGATCTAAAGTTTACAAGGCCTACAAAGTACTTTGAAATATTATACTCGAGTGTAGGTGCTTTTGACCGAATGGTGGCCAAGGTTAGGCCATAGAAACCAGGGGTTCTACTCCCTACTCCCTCCCTTTTTATGTTTGTTACCTCAGAACTCTTTTATTTATAAGCTGATTTAAAAAAAAAAAAAAATTAATGGATAGGGTATGCCTCAAAGGTGGTGGGACCACCTTTAAATAAATATTATAAATTTTATTAACTTTGCTAGGGTAGTTTTTGAGTTATCTTGTCACTGATATTTACATAGCAAGTAGTGCTATACGAATTTGCGTGGCGTTTGTACAACTTAAACGTGAAAAATAAAACTATTTTACAAAAAAAAAAAAAACGGAATTCGTTGGCAAATAACGAAAATGCGAACCCTACGACACCGACTTCCGAAATTAATGTAATTTTTCACTTTGTAGCGCCTTTTTTGGAAGTCGGTTGTTTTTTTTGTAAAAACGTTTTTGTCAATTAGAATCGCCTGAATGGCTCCACTTGAAAGAAAGATTAATTAGTAGATAATTGCATTAGATTATTATCAGAGAAGAGGACATTCCCTATTAATAGGTACCTATTATAAAACGTTGAAGTTACCTATCATGATGTAATCTGTGATTTAATTATTTCAATTAATGAATTGTAATTATGATAAGAAAAAATACGTTTGTTATCGTAATTTATGTAAAGATCCCTCTTCGATTAGGTGATTCCCCAAGACTACGTGAGGCTTCTACTGGATAAGCTTATAACTGTTAATGAAGCGTACTATCAGCTATTCCATTCCATTTAAATATATGATTTTGAAATAAATACGTTGATCTTTCTATAAGATTTTTGCAGCTCCTGAGGCATTTAAAAAAAAAGGCACCTAACTCTGCCGTGCAGGCTGCGACTGCGCACGTCGATTGTTTCGATTAGGGGCGAATTTCATCAATCAAACAAATTTATACGGCGTTTAAAAGCTGTTAGTGTCAAAATGATTTTTAGTAACAGTAGATACACATTTACACTACCCAGAGATGTGCCAGGCGGTGATCAGAGGGTGTTCTGGATCGGTCTTTTGAGAGGTAACGGTGCTCCTTCGATGTGTAGATGGTGACCACCGGGATGGTTTTAGTGAGTTAAAAATCCCACACAGCCCGGTCTAATTCATAGCCCGGACGCCGGTAGCCGGGCGGGGCGGTTATTATTTGACGTACGGCAAGGCCAAAAAAAAAGTTGTTTCAAATTACAATTACAAAATTGTAATTTGAAACAACGCTATTTTTGGTTTGACTATAGTTAGCGCCATTTTTGATGTATATGCATGCGTCAAGTGGGCGTGAAGCAACCCACCCTTAGTGTGCTAGGCAATTACCCCGCAGGTAACAACAACTAGGCAACTAGAGTAGGTACCTAATTGTAGTTAGGACAGCGTGAACATTGGCTGGTTAAGTAAAGACATCTTCAAAGTAATTAATCATAGTTCAAAGTTTTTAAAGTGGACTTTAAACGTTGCAAATTCATTCAAACAAAATTGTTACCAATCGTACCTAATTGTGTCATCATCTGCCTAGCCTTTTCCCAACTGCAGCTGAATACCAGTATTTTACATGGAGCGACTGCCTATCTGAACTCCACAACCCAGTTACTGGGTAATACGATACCCCTTGGTAAGAAGACTGGTTTTCAGACCTTCGGGCTTCTGACTACCCGTAACGACTGTCAAAGATCCACGAATGACACCCGGGACCAACGGTTTTTTTTCTCGGTATGTAAAGATGGTCACCCATCCTAATAATCCACCTACCTAATGGTGTATGATATATGTAGAATTATAAAATCTAACCACACATACTGATTACTGATGAGTGTTATGATTAACAAAGCAAAGTTCACTTCTAATAATTTAAGAAGAAACTGTTTATTATCAACATATAATACTCACCGAATCGGTTTCCACCATTTACCTAAGTACCAGTACCGGGTAACTAAGTCTCAATCAACTCGCCCTATCGCAGTCCACTGCTGGACATAGGCCTCTCCCAGGCTGCGCCACAACACCCTGTCCTCCGCCTTCCGCATACAGTCTGAGCCAGCCTCCTTCTTAAGGTCGTCCGTCCATCTAGCTGGGGGGCGTCCCACACTACGATTGCCGATACGCGGTCTCCACTCCAGGACTCCTCTGGTTTACCAGTCCGGTCCTTCGACAGACATGGCCAGCCCACTGCCGCTTCTGTTTGCTTACTCTGCAAGCTATGTCGGTAACTCCGGTTCTTTTCAAAGATAATATCATTCCTGATTTTATCCTTCAAAGAGAATCCGAGCATATGAGAGAATTTGTAGCCCAGCTCAACCGTCAGATGCGACGTTTCGGCACCATATATCATGACGGGCAGTACGCACTGGTTGAAAACTAAGTAAGTCTCAGGTTTCCTCAAAATAATGATGATGAACATTCATTTTAAAATACATATATTCCCGGTGCTGCATATCTATGAGTATACCTACGTAGTTAAGTAGTTACGTACATGTTCTTCTTGATTTTTCAATCGACAGACAGTTTTTATTCGTGGAATAAAATTGTCGTCTAACAGATTTTGTATGGAAGAACTGTCAAAAATTCAAAATTATTCCTCCGATAAAATTATTTGGCGTAGAAAAAATCAGCCCTTAAAAAAACTAAACATTTAGGTAAGTACTCAATTTCCATAAACTAGGTACACTTCTTCATTCCCTTGCTAGGCTTTTATTGACCGGAAACGTTTTAGTCTTTATAGTTAATGACGATGATGTCAACGCATAACGTTGACATCATCGTCATGTATCAATTCTGTATCATTCATCACGTCATTATCATCAACCATCATGCCATATACATATGCTCGTAGGGTCTAACTTTTCCATGAAATGGCACGAGGCAGAATAATGACTGTTGGTCAAAGATATTTATAGTATACCTGCTCGGAAAGTACCTTATTACCTACTGTTTAAAAATAAGGCAGAAAGCACGTCATTACTGTAAAGCGTATGAAACTAAACGACGACAATGACGTGACGTGACGTCGTAACGTGATGTGTTTTTTTTTCTTCTAACCTAATTACATATAGTATAATGCCAAAAGACAAAAAGTTTTTATCACATGCGCAAAATGATACTGGCCACATACTTTTGCTGATTATTCAAACCAATATTAATTAATCTCCCTAGCAAAAGTATTACGTATAACTGTAACCATTTTAATATAAACTTCACTTAAAATAAATGTATTTTATTTTCCTCGTAGGTATAGTACCTATGTACCTATTGCAGCATTGGCAAATGCTACATTATAATTTTATCACGAACGACCTTCTTTTGTAACAAATCCCACCTTATTTTTATCCAGAAAGTTTGTTTCTTCATATGGTTTTTAATTTTGAATCAAATAGTGACATGTCTTTTCTCTTAACGAGATTTGTTTTTTTTTTGGAGGATTTTTGGACACAGGACGGAAGTCTAAATATTACTTTTTCCTACTTTCACAATGAATTAATTTACTAACCGTAATCTGTTAAGGATTGAAAGACCGAGTTCTTTGCGGTCATCCACTGGATCCAAGGGCAGTGTTCCCGAAAATAAACGTATTTTACATCACTGAAAAGTGGTCTCGAGGCGAAGCGTGAAGAAACGATTTGTCCGAAGACTGTAGGGCAATCTAGAATTCGCCCTACCCGCCACCCTAGTAGCAAACGTCTAAAAGCTTCCTGTTGGGAATCGAACCCAACATAACATCTTGCGCACGACCAGCACTTTTAAGAGGATTCTGATTCCGGCCAGCGAGGTGCCTCCTGATTGTCAGCGTGGAGCCTAAGACCGGATTTTCATACGAGTATTTTATGTAGCTTAGTAGCAACAGTGCGCTTAGTGCGGCAGTTGAGCCTATTACTTGATTTACTGCCAATTAGCCGTATATTATCATTGTTACAATTTTGATTAGGCGGTAATTTAAATTATTATCTTGCTTCTTAATAACGAACTGACTTGGTGCCAATTACCCATTTTTTTTTTTTTTTTTTCTGGTGGGAAATCATCAAATGACCGCTCCC
The DNA here is from genome assembly GCA_911387795.2 of Apamea monoglypha. Classification (NCBI taxonomy): domain Eukaryota; kingdom Metazoa; phylum Arthropoda; class Insecta; order Lepidoptera; family Noctuidae; genus Apamea; species Apamea monoglypha. The sequence continues at coordinate 8,117,544 of OU426934.1, read as the reverse complement.
GCTCTGGGTGGAGCGGAAGGGAGTGTCAGACTCTTACTGACTAAAACCCACCCATGTTCCTTCCTTCGCCCTTTATGTTCCGGGGTAGCGGTAACCCTTTCGGACAATCCCGCTGACCCGGCAGGCTTCGGCCCTAAGGGGCCCCTCGTTATGCTGACATCTCTTTGAGGCGCGCGTGGAACACTTACGCGCCGTCCGGCACGGGCCTGGTCCTGATCGGGCGGTGAGCTACCCATTGCTCTCCGCCCGCAGGCCCGCGCCTACGGTGGCCGGTAGTCTTCACTCGACTCCCGACGCCCGGGGCGTCTCCCGCGGCGGCTGGGACGGGAGGCTCTCTCCCTCATCCGTCCCGCCACCTCCTTCGCTAGCATGACTGCTGCGCAGAAGGAGGCGACTGCCTCCCACTCCCTCTCGCTCCGGACCATGGCTTGCACCAGGGCCGGGCGCGAGAGGTCGCCGCCGCTGCCGATCGCCTCTACGAGGACACGGCGGTGCTCCGCCCAAGCGGGGCAGACCTCCACCGTGTCCTCTGGGCGATCCTGGCAATGGTGACACCCGGGGCCAATTACCCATTAGGTCGTCCTCGTATTTATCTAGTTACGTAAGTTTAGGAACGTTTGCAAACGTATCTTAATCGACGCGTACCAAGAATACGTATTTATTATAGGGCTTGAACACCAAAAACTTCCGCGTTGGTGTCCCGACGTAATCTTTTTTATTAATATTCTTTCTGTGTCTTTTCTTATGTTTTTATTATTATTTTATTTTATACAGTCAAATTAAAACGTGTAAATGTGAAGTTTTGTTATTATTTCGCTACAATATGGCGCCCGAACAGGGACATGAACCCTGAACCCTTGGATCCAGTAGATGACCGCACAGAGCTCGATCGTTCAATCTTTTATAGATTACCGTTAGCAAATTATTTAATTGTGAAGGCAGGAAAAAATAATATTTAGACCTTCCAATGAAAAATCTGGGTAAGAGAAAAGACATGTCACTTTTCGATTCTAAATTCAAAACTAATATGAAGAAAAAAGCCTTTCTGGTTAAAAATAAGGTTGGATTTGTTATAAAAGAAGGTCGTTCGTGATAAAATTATAATGTAGCATGTGCCAATGCTGCACTATGTATCCCTCGGCAGAATGCTATTGTGCTATTCCCAACTCGTGAGCCTATCGCAGTCCACTGCTGGACATAGGCCTCTCCCAAACCGCGCCACAACAGCCTGTCCACCGCTTTCCGCATTCAGTCTACCCAAGCCACCTTCTGTGGGTTGTCCGTCCATCTAGCTGGGGGCGTCCCACACTACGCTTGCAGATACGCGGTGTCCACTCCAGGACTCGTCTGCTCCACCGGCCATCGGTCCTTCATTTCAAACTACACCCTCATTAGTAATCGGTCACTTTTTCCCCTCGGTGAACAATATACTATTAGATTTGCCCTATTCTATAAAAATCTCAACGTGAAAACTTAGGTGAAGTAAATTTCAAGTAAGTTGTCATTCTACCTGATGCTGGATTGACACTACTGACAGCTCTTTTCACCTAAGTTGTCACGGCGAGATTTTTTCAGAATAGATCGGCTGTTTCATTTTGACACCTCTCGTAATTTCCTCGAGTGTCCTCTCGACACAAAAATGTCGCAGTGTCTTGAGTTGATTATCATGGAAACGCCATTAATATTGTTTGAGCTAACGCTTTTCATTATGGATATCGGTAGCCAACTATCTTAATTTGCCTTTCAGTTAACAGCCTAGCCTTTTTACTAAACGGCGCCATTCAACTAGCGGCCTGAATATTATTCAGCCATTCAATTAAAAAGCTAGGCAAATGACTTGGATCGATCTTCGATCGATATTTACTTGCCTAGCCCAGACATTTAAATTTAGTTCTGGAAGGATTACTATGGACTATTTTCAGAAACTTCATGTTCTTTGAGAGAGGCTGTGGCAAGTCAGTCTTTCGGTGGCATGTCGTTTATTTAATCTTTTTACGTCTTTTCGTCACATGGTCACTCTATTGTATAACTGGCCTAAGCATCAGTCAGCCAGTTAATTTCGCGTGACAAAGTTGATACGGTGAGGACAAAATTTATCATTTAAATCTTTGGTGTTGATAGGAATGGCTGATATTCAGTGCATTTTATGACGGAAGCATGTAGGATTAGAAAATGCAAACTGCTCGTATAACTAATAATTACAAATCGGCTTTATATATTATACTGGCTTGCGAGCGCGTGTGGTCAACGGTATAATTGCGTAGCACACTTACAGTAGGAATGGCTTTCATTTTGACAGTTCAACAACATTAATTGCATTATTTACGTTGTTGAGCAGACAAACTTTTCAAACATTTGAAGCAATGGATTTGCTTTTCCTTCAAAATGTCCAGATTGTGATTAATAGTGTAGTGGGCAATTAGGGTGTAGGATTGAGCAGAACTGGCTTTGAACTATTAATGGTCTGTACCAAATACTTAAGTATCTGCTGATAAGCTAAACGAAGCCAGGGAGACCCCCTGGCTTCGTTTAGCTTATTCGCATTTTGCACTTCGTAGTAGACTACGAAGTGCAAAATGCGAATGATCGGATCGGACCGTCACATGGCCGAACCGAATATTATTGTAAAAATGCGAAAAAAGTTCGGATCGGCTCAGTTGGGTCGGGACCATAGTCAATATTCGAATGAGTGTAGGAGTGTAGGATCGGGACCGACCGAACCAAATAGTAACTTCGTAGCAGGAAACGGCCGAATATTCGGCCGATACCACTTCGGAGTAGACCCCTGTTCATGTTAAATCCTTACGCACTTACTCACTGAATGGAATTACTAACACATTCATCTGTATTTAGAAGGTTTCAAATTATTGTTTGAATATCTAACATATTCCAGTTGAGAAACTGGTTTCGTCTTCTTTACGAGGTGACTCATACCCAAATTGTTATTTTAATTTATGTATATACTAACACTAGGTATAAGGTACTTTTCTAACACTACGGATCTCTGTTATCCGATTCTTCTGAATAAAAAAAAATATTGAATTGTAATTGAAAAATTAAACTCAATTTTCGAATGAAAAGCATTTTTAATTGCATGTGTAAGTGACTCTAATTATTGGCATTTAGAAGGATGGTTTCTGATTAATTTATTAACATTTTATCAGATACTTTTGGAACATTTTATACCCGAGCCCAGTTGCAAGTCAGCCGTCAAAATTACAGTACCTATACTGTCATATCTAGTACAACCCGATTCAAACTTTATGGCGGCTCGAAACATGAGGCGAGTCGCTGCGCACGTGCGCAGCAAATTCACGTGTCAGCGGGGTTGAGGGGTGAGGTACTGCGCAGCGGGTAGTGCACTACAGAGCCGCCATAAAGGTTGAATCGGGCTGTACCAAATGTATTATAGACACGTGTAATAGTTTTTTTTTTATTTTTTATTAAATTAGCTGTACCTATCTAAATAATAAACCAGTTACAGAACGGAGGGAAAAAAGCTGTTTTTTGTAAGAAATTAACTTGAGCTGCGCATCATCCTATTTTGCGGTTTGCGGTTAACCACAGCCACAGACTTCTACAATATTGGACAAAAAATAAAACATTTTTTTCCTTAAGTTGTACTTTATATAAAAATGTAACCAAATTGTAACTAATAATAAATATGACAATATTTACAAATTATTTAAAAAAAAAACATCACAGTAAAATAATAACATTTTTTTTTTTTTTTGGTTTAGCGTACCACATTATACAATTTTGTAGCGCAGCGCACCATTCAAAGGCCATGTTTCATAGCTAAGGTCAAACATAATATTATGTTATATTTAATAATAATTAATAATTTAATATAGTTAGTTATGTAAGGTAAAAAATTATATTATTTGTTGTTATGTAAGGTTAAATAAGTTAATTTTAAGTGGATAACTACACGGTCGCATTAGGTTAGGCCTGTTATACAATATAGAAATAAATAAATAAATGTAAATCGAAGAAACTTATGAAATCAGTCGCATGTTGAATCGAGATCCAAAACCAAGCATCGCTTTCCAATACAACTAACTATATAGTCCATTCAAAGAGGCAAGCGCCAAAATGTAAACATTACAGTTTTAAACCGACTTTTAACAAAATATGGTTTATAAATTAACTGTAGTAAAATTAACGAAAAACATAAACAATTAACGTTATAAGGCGCGATTTTGAATAGGTTAAACCTCAATTGTTTACATTTTGTGTTATGCTTCTTTAAATAGACTATACACAGTGGACAATGACTTATCACCAACTCAACTCAATGTAAAGCCTCAATTACATGACGGAAGTTTCTTGCCTGTGGCATACAATAAAATTGCAGCAAGAAATGAAATGAAATTGATCATTCTGTGAATAGGATATCGGGGTCACTATTACACGTCATACTATAAAAAAAATAAGCTCGATGGAGTCGACATTTTCTACCTTTCAGAAGAAATGGCAAAAGAAAGGATCAGTCTCTTTTTAAGTCCAGACATAATCTTGGTCAGATCACGTGAGAACAGTGTAGAGTAGTGCCTGAAATGGTCTTTTGAGGAGAGAACCACACAGATTTGAGTGGACCAGTCCAGTCAGTGCAAGCATTTTGTCAGTAATCCTGTAGCTCAACTCAGAACTTGAGGATTTCAATAACTAAACGAACAATACCAAAGAAAGGACATTTGGGTAGACCACATAAAGTACTCAAACCGCCAGACCAACATTAAAACTAAGAGAGAAAGAAATGACATCGTTGAACACTGTTTAGACGGTGCCACTTTTATTGTTGCTTCAGCTGGTTTGCCACAGGCAATCAAATAACACCATG